>OX467115.1:37500-1377826 GCA_950106695.1 Biston stratarius | reverse complement strand
GATACAAGTTGAGCATGGCTGGTGTAGTTGATTTGAGTGCAAGTGCCCAGTAATTTACTTTTGAACATTTAGAAAGTCCTTAAAATGCTTAATTGCTTTCTTTAAATTCGTTTTTAAATGCACTGGGAATATATAAATTTCGATAAAAGATCTTTTCTGAATTTTTTGCTGAAGAAATAAAAACCAATTGTTAGAATATTACATTTATAATAAATACCTTCTTACGCTAATAGCTTTTTGTTAAGTACTAAAGATGAATTTTTTTACAATAGATGGATATTTCATCAAAGTTTTGTTTGCAATAAATTATACAAAATAATTGCGAGTAGTTTGCGTTTTGACTGACTAACAGCTGGATTTAAACTTATCCGCAAAAAAACTTTTATGTGACGAACGTAGATTTTGTACTGTCTGGATGTTCTATATATGTATACCTAAAAATAGAGAAAATCACTCAAATTCTATACTGTAAGCTTTTCGTAGCGATGATAGCTTAGTGGTCAGGCCAGCCGGTCCATACAATGAAGGGTGTGGATTCAAACCATAGCATGGTGTTAAAGTACTTTCTAGTACTTAGGTGGCTAGCTACCACCTTCAAGTTGAAAATCTGCCGGCTTACCTAACGGTGTGTTTCTCTTGAGAGCCAGTTCTATTCCAGGCTAAGTGTGATTTACCATCATCGACCACACCATCACTTAACATCAGGTGAGCTGTGGTCAAAAGCCTAGATTAACAAACGTAAAAAAAAATCTTATGCTCGGGTTATATAGCAGTGTGTTTAAAGTTCTCGGATATTTATTTTATTTTATCTTAAAGAGAGAAGTTAATTCGAAAATAAAACTATGTTTTTATTGTTGAATTAATTCGTTGGCATTTTTTATTATTATCATCATTAGACACTTCCCTAAAAGAAATAATAAGAAATAATTATACTCTCAAATTCACACTAATATAAAAAAATATCTTATGCATATAAAATCTTAGTATAGAAAATAGAAAAAAATAACTACCAAATATGCTAACAAAAAAAAACAACAGAAAGTTTCCACAAATACAACATCACTAAAATCAACTTTACTGCACACATTCACGATTCAAAATATCAAACCTCGTATCCTCTTGTTCGTCCGTTTATGTAGACAAAATCCTATCAGCAGTACATTCAACAAGATAAGCGCTGTGCCAACTATCGTTCCCGTTATAATGAACACCCCCGGAACATTGTACGAGTTGTATTCTTCTGAGCTCGACTGTACTGATGATGGGAGTAAGTCTGGGCAGCGTGAAATAAAACTTTATCTTAAGCATCGTAAGGTCGAATTTGTTTAGATTATTAAATTGTGGTCTCATAATCATCATCATCATCTCAGCCATAGGACGTCCACTGCTGGACATAAGCCTCCCCCATTGACTTCCATAAAGACCGGTTGTAAGCGGCTCGCATCCAGCGCGTTCCTGCGGTCTTTATGGGGTCGTCTGTCCACATTGTGGGTGACTACGCTGCGCTTGCCGGTCCGTGGTCTCCACTCCAGAACTTTGCAACTCCATCGGCCATCAGTTCTGTGTGCTATTTGTGGTCTGCTATCGTTTTTTGTTTGTACAAAATGTACATGTAATTTAAAGACGTATTCACGCCTAAGGTCAATATTCTGAAGTGGGACAGAAGTGGTAGAAATAAAATGAGATACTCACTCAGTGTGGTAACTTTAGTGTCGTCAGGGCGGTACTTGCTCTGGCCTATTTTGTTAATAGCCATGACTGAAAACACGTAGTCTGTGCTCCTCTCCAGGCCTCCGACGGTGAACGTTGTGGCATTCTTCGGCATAACATCTTCATATTTGTAAGATTCTTCGTAGATTTTTCTGAAATTATAATCTCAAATAAATTATCTTCAAAAAATACCTTACGTAAAATTTGTTGGTGGTTGAGCAAATTTAATAGCGTTACTACATCTCCCGTTTGTTCTTAATCAGTAACAACAGGTTTTACATTCTTGGTTGCCTGGAAGAGATCGCTTTTAGCAATAAGGCTCATAAGATTCTTTTGTTTTCTGTAAGTTTTCTCTATTTCTGGTGTGCACAGTAAAGAGTTTATATCTATCTTATTCTTATTCGAGATGGTTGAATAAAAAAAGCGAATACAAGTTTTAATAGAAACGCCCGATGAATTTTCTCGCGGCCCGCGCCCAGCAGTGGGACTTGGATTCTGAGACCAAGGCCTATGCCCAGCACATGATGTTATAGTTAAAGGTTGAAACATAAACCAATAAAATCAACAGACCTGTATCGGACACGGAACCAGGAGTAGAGTCCGCCATCAAAACCTGGGATCCACTGCAGCGTCACGGTGTTGTGGGTAACGTTGGTCACCGTAAGAGATATTACTTGATCTAGAAAAAATGATCCGATCTTAGACATGTTAGCTCGTTCAGTATAAAGAATCGGGTATGAAGTACCAGGCATTCAGCCAGTTTAGAATAAATCAAAGCTTGGACTCACCGGGAGCGCTAGTAATATCCAGCTTGACAGACGTGGTGGAGAATCCCAGGTCATTCCTAGCGCCACATTCATAGGTCCCGTAGTCCGAGGAAGTGATGTCGTTTATCAGCAGCACAGAGGTGTAAGTCACGGGATCCAGTTTGTGGAACTCGGCGAAGTATTTGGTGGAAGTGTTCACTGGGAGTTTACCACCGTTCTTGGACCAGGTAAAGTTTGGTGCTGGGGCCGATTTGCACCTGGAAATGGTATGAAGCTCACAAATCTGTCATAATTTGGCAACATTGGGCTATAAACCGAAAGGGGGTTCCTTGAATCTTTATTATTGTAAGAGGGTTTAATCAAATATGACAAGTCAATGCCCCCATTGGTCTCTAACAATTTTATGTTTATCACTTATTTTACCTTCTACGCTTAAATTAAATATAAGAATGAATTTGAATTTGACATATTTTGTGATACCTAACTAGCAAATAAGCATGACCAGTTCTTTGACATATTCCAAGAATCTAATTGACCAATGGAACAGGGGCAAAAAGCCAATAACGATTTCAACATTAAGATTTTAGATAACTAATTGTGACATTAAACGTTTTTATTTGACAATTTGTTTTTGACACTTGCATTGTTTGTTTTGACACTTGTATAACCTTTTTTTTTAGCATTTATACACATATTATATCTATACATCTATGAAATGTATATTGTTGTTTACTTATTTTATAGCCTAGCCAGCAGAGTACCAGAAAATACCGTACCATTTGGTTTCCTCACAATGTCTCCCTTTACCTGCAGCTTAAGCCCATTGTTGGGGTTAGAACCCACGCTTTTTGTCGTGTGAACCGAGCGTGCTAATAACTGAGCTATCATCGTTACATGTTTAGTAACTTACTTGCAAGTGAGTCGTGCAACTTGTCCCACGTTAGAAGCGGCCTTGGCCAGATTAGGCGCGGAGTCCATTTCGGGCTTGAATTTAACGACTAGCATCACGTCATGTTTGCTTTCACCTCCAATTCCTGCAATGAATAGGTTCTTTTAACTTTTCTCAAATCTTGTCTTTAAGTTTTTTTAATGTAAATTTAATGAGACGAAATAGACGCTCTCGTCATGGTAGGAGATGACGCATGTCCATGACCATTGCAGCGATACACAGAACTTTGAGTAGCAAAACAAAGTCCAGCATCGCTGCTCTGCATGCTCTTAGACCATACTACTGCTTAGCATCAGTCAGGGTGTGGACAAACGTGAACTTCATCATCATCATCTCAGCCGTAGGATGTGCACTGATGGACTTAGGCCTCCCCGATTAACTTCTATAAAGACCGGTTAGAAGCGGCTCGCATCCAGCGCGTACCTGCGGTCTTTATGAGGTCATCTGTCCACCTTGTGGGCGGACGTTCTTCTGCGCTTGCCGGTCCGTGTTTTTCACTCCAGAACTTTGCAGCACTATCAGCCATCAGTTCTGCGTGCTATATACCCTGCCCACTGCCACTTCAACTTGCTAATCCACTGGACTATGTATGTATGTATGGCTAACTTTCGTTTGTCTACGGATCTCCTTATTTCTGATTCGAACTCGTAGGGAAATTCCGAGCATAGTCCTCTCTCTCTCTATAGCTGCTTGTGCTACGTGAACTTATTTAATAAAATATATATATTTAAAAAAAAAACAATTTTAATATTCCTTGATTTTTATAGGATTTTTTTTATGTGATCATCTTACCATTATTGACAATGCACTGGAAATTCCCCACATCAGCTCTGGTTGGCTCGTGAAAGGTCAAGTAGCTGGTAGCGTTTCTGGCGTCGAAGGTGACCTGATCACGCGATATGGTATACCCTTTCCGCTCCCATCTGATATGGTCTCCTGTTAGCGGATTACCTGTGAAAATAAAGCATTGTAAATAATAGTAGAAAGTAGATTTACGCCTGGTCTAGAGTGTTAGCATTGAATGGTATCGGCGTTTGGGTGTCCGACCAGACGCGTTGCATAGACGGAATCTCGTATAGTGTCTAAGGCTCGCGAACCACGCGTAAGTTTTAGGAGCTCTTAAGATGCGCATCAACGCTTATTTTAACTACCCGCGTTCTCGTCAAGCCTGGAGTTTGCTGCGCGAGTGGGTGTCCCCTGATAGATAAAATCTGGTCCGCTAGTTTGATGTATTAAGCAAGCAATCTCAACAATGATGTATTCAATGTTTGTATTAGCAAATTTATTACGTATTCTTTGTTGTTATTAAGTACAATTGAAACAAATTTAAATAAAAAAATTACATGATAACAATGCTGTGGATAAGATCTTCTAATATATTATAGAAAGATTATTTTGGTATACCTCTCGCTTCTCGCTTCTCGCTTCCAAACTTGTATTTACGGTCGATTTGGTTACATACTAACTCAGAAGATTTTAAGTAATTGTTTTAAGTACTTGCCTATAGCTGTGCAAGATAGGACGGCGTCTTCTTTGGGATCAGCGATTCCACTCTGAGAAACCGTCTTAATGGATGCTGGATCTATAGAACAAAATTATGACTGAAAAAAAGTTTTCAGCAACTATGTTACTATAAAAAAAATCAGCCCATAACAAACATCAAAAACTTCGAAATTTTTTTTTATGGTTACAGTCTAGGTCTTTGACCAGAGCTTACCTGATGTTAATTAAAGATGTGGTCAAAGATGGTAAACACCTAGAACGGAACTGGTTCTCAAGTGAGGCTGCCGGAACACACCGATAGGTGCTTGGCGGCAGATTTAACTATAAGAATTAACACTAAGTTTTCCTTAACCAGCAGCTCAAGCTCATTGTTGCAATTTGAGCCCACACACTTTAGCGTGTGAACCAACCATGCTAACTACTGAGTTATCATCGGTATATAATCGCAAAGGTAAATAACATCGCCTTTACATCTTTGAAGTAACTTGCCAGTTTGTGTCTTAACTTTAGCCCAAAATAAAAATAAACGTCTGCTTGTACTGGTTTTATGTCAACCGTAATTAATTTCTACCCGCAATTTCAATCACCAAAAGATTCGTTGACCAAAAGAGTCGGACGTTTGTATGCAGGGATATAAGAAAAAAAACTTTACTCACAATGTACGTTGACCGTGATATTGGCAACAACAGCACCTTGCGAGTTGGTAGCTTCACAGGAGTATACTCCGGCGTCGTGTCGTGAAAGTTTAGTCATGTTCAACATACTGCCCTCAGAGATTATCCGATCATCTGCAATAAAAGAAAACTTGTGAACTGTGCCGCCAGTTTGACTGGTAATAGTAAATTGGCGCCCAAATTGGGACAAGTGCTACTAATGTTGGCGCCCAAATTGGGACAACTTTTAAGGGTAATTGCAGAGATCGTTAAAACAAACCGGTGAATTGCGAGTCAAACTCTTGCATCTGGGGATCCGTACTACTAAACTATATTGTGTTTACCAAAATGATTTAATCTTTGGTTTCATTTCTGAGTTTATAGTCAACTCTGATTTGCTCTTGGCTGTTATTTGTTATATTTACACGATTCACTATAATCATAATAATAAGAACGTCTGTTTCGGCCAAGTGGCCAGCCTTAGTGACAGAATTAATACAACTTTCTTTTTTATAGTTAACATGATAGGTATTTGATCATAGCTTACCTCATGTTAAGAGATGGTGTGGCCGAAAATGGTAAAGCACACCTAGCCTGGAATAGAACTGGCTCTCAAGTGAGAGCTAGTTCTATTCCGATACAGACCGCGGCAGATTTTTTACTAGAGTGTGGTAGCTAGCCAGTCGAGTACCAGAAAGTACCCTACCACCATGCTATGGTTTCCTCACGATATTTTCTTTCACCGGCAGTTCAAGCTCATTGTTGGGGTTTAACCCCCGTCCTTCAGCGTGTGAACCGATCGCGCTAACCACTGTCGCTATCATCGCTAGAATGGCTACTATTTACGGCTAAATAAATTAAGTTATCATTCAAGTTTGACGCTTCTATGTGTTTTCATTTTTACGATAGAGCAAAAGCAAAAGTAAAGCTTAACAACCATTATATTATTATGAAGTTTTTTTAAATTGTTAGTGAACTTACTGGGTGTGCTGTAAGTAGACTGTGTGATTGGCAACCCATCCTTAGTCCAGGTGTAGGAGATGCTGCCCGGGTTTCCATCAGCTCTCACCACTATGATGAGGGGCTCGTTTTCAACACCAACAGTCGTATACGGAGTCGCCTCGTCAAAAATTGGTGCATCTGTAATAATAAAGAGGTATTTATAGCTTAGACCAGGGCTGTCAGTATTTATTTATTTAGGCTAAACGGCAATCGCCAATTACAGTAGTCTTAAATTATACCTATAATATAATTAAATATACAGTTTATCTAGAAATAAAAACGTCATAAAATTAGAATTACAAATACAAACAGAATTACAATTATCTTAATCAATCAAAAAATGCATGGCCCGCGGGTAACATGTATGCGGTCCGCGATTTGTTTTTGATAATAAACACAAACAGTAAATATGTACATACATGCCTTTTATTTTATTTCATAGAACATTATTTTATTCTATAGTTTTAATTGACTGAGATATTTTATTAATATTATCATAATTATGTACCTACCTAAATTGAAATTATTTTTAACTAGCTGCACCCCGCGGTTTTACCCGCGTGGCGATGCATGATGATGATGATGATGTATTCTATGTTTTATTCCAGGGCCTAAAGTATATACATGCAGAATTTCATCCATCCATCCATCCAACCTTACACATTTATAATATTAGTGGGATTCTAATTATGAGTGTTGTTTTAATCTTTTTATGTTGACCATAGTTTTAATTTTTCTTGTACAAATGACTAATTATTGAATGTATATCCCACTATGGAAGCAAATTTAAGGACGTATCCACGTCAATAGATGATATTAACCCCACTGTGGGTAGATGTATTAAACAAGGTACTTACAGAGTACTTTTAGTGGAAGTGCATCATTAACGCTTCTTCCCAGAGCTTCATTAGTGGCTTGGCAGGTGTACACGGCTCCGTTGAGGTCCTTACTGATGTTGAGTTTCAGTTCTATGGCGGACACTGTGCCGCCGTGAAGGCCTTTCTTCTGCTGCATCGGGAGACCTGTTTGATCAAATTGAAACTTCAGTCAAGTAAAGCAACAATTATTTTTATGAAAACTAGAAGATTGCCACTATTCACGAACGTGCTATCATACTGTCGATTTAAAAAAAAATGTCGACAGGCTTGGTGTTTGACCACAGCTCCTGATTTTGATTCTGATTTTGAGCGACGTTGAGCTCGAAGATGGTAAAGCAAATCGTGATTTCGATGGCAACATCCCTGTATTTTCTCTAGCTGCAATACCCTTCACACCGGAACACAATTATGTTTACATATTGCAGTACTGCTAGACGGTAGAATTTCTACTACTAAGCCGAATTAGAGTCATTTTACTTATCATTAAGAACAAATAAAAAAATCAGCTGTTCTATAACCACTTTCAAGCACCTAGCTTGTCAACCATAAAAAAAATTGTGTCTCAAAGTAATGAGCGGCAAAGCAGCGATGTTACTCAAAGTTTTAGGTATCGTTGCAATGTTTCTAGACATGCGTTGTCTCTTACCATCAGGATAAAATCACATACGTCTCATTACTTCCACATAAAAAAAAAATTACACCACAAGAGGAAATATGAGGAGAAAAAAGGGGAAAAATATTTAAGTTATAATAATATTAATATTTTACCTTGTACGGGAATCCCGTCCCTCCACCAGGACAGCACGGCGGGTGGGTTACTGGAGGCGGCATCGCACTTGAGTGTCGCTTCGATTCCCGGCTTTAGCTCCTCGGGTTCAGCTCGTACTTTCACTGTTTCTGGCGCGACTGTCGACACAAACAATATTTATTAATAAGGAAGTTTTGCCGAGAACGTGGACTAATCATGTCGCCGCATTTCCGCGGCTCCTTGGTGCCCTAAAGGTCACCGGTTAAACCACGCTAGTTTCCATGGTAAGATTGTTAAAGAAGGATGGCAGAATTCGTCTGGCTACAGAAAAAAGAAATGACACGCCATTCATGTTGCCTATATATGTTGAAAAGTCATGTTATATCTTTGTGGTTTGCTTAAAATATTAAGTATATTTTATAAAGCTGGGAATTGAAACTAACTTTCATGCATTAAATTATTGTAGATATTACTTGTGTATTATCCGAACACACACTATGGTTCTCATTATATTGTTTTCGTTCGGATACATCCTAATTCTATCTGTCTAGTGTCTGTCAATGTCATCATCATTCATTAATATTTTTTTCTCTTTCTTCCTGGCATCGCACTCTGTGCATTCTGTTTCAATGTTTCTGTATTTTGTGTGCAGTCTTCAGTTTTCAGCTTCTTTATCTTTATAGTCAAAGTCCAGTCCATGCCAGTCAAATCCAGTCATGCTTTAGTAAAGTAGTGGCGACTTTACTTTAAGCTTCAATAGAGTTTTGGAAGCAACACAAAAAGTCATGTTTCGCCACATTATATTACTTTCCCACACTCGCGCTTGTAATTCGGCACACCACTATTTTTATACATAAACACACGAAATAACATTAGTTTTAGAAAAAATAAAATGGGGCAAAACGACTCTTTCCGCGTTCCAGCAAAAAACCTTCATTAAATTTAATACCGCTATATAAATCATATTCACGCAACACACGATTTGCGTGAATATGTTTTTCTCTCAACTTGTAGAAAAATGGTCCAATTCACAATTTAAACATATTTAAATTGCTCTATTAGATTGAACAATATTCATTCAATACACGGCTTCTTGAAGCTGCTTCTTTCGGAAGCCGTGGTGGTGCCGGCGTAAGAATAGTACCCCACCCTCTCTACCCGTGGTTGCCGTAAAAGTCGGCTAAGGGATGTAATCTAGAAGATGGGCAGCAGCGTCTTCCTTGAACAATCACATCTAACTGCGCTCGCCAACCCGCCTGCCAAGCGTGGCGAGTATTGGCAAAACCTCCCCCAGGAGGAGGCCTATGTCCAGCAGTGGACGGCCTATGGCTGATGATGTGATGTGATGTGACACGGCTTCTTCGTACTAGGCTGAAAATGTATAGGAGTTTGCCACGAAGCAGAACAAAACACTTACAGTGCACATTTAACGTGACCGTCTCAAACAGTGGTATTTCCGTTGCGCTGTTGGTTGCCTCACACCGATACTGAGCCTGGTTGTCGGTTACGTTTGTCAAAATTGATATTTCGGCCAACACTGACTTTTCAGACGTTTTCGTCACTGAATGGACCTGGAATAAAGAACATTTAAGTGGCAAGCTAGAAACAGACAACAGTAATAAGATGAATGAACAGCGACTTTGAGTAACAAAACAAAGTCTAGTCTAACTTCGCTGCAAAACTGGAACATAATAATGTTTGCACACTACTGTTTGGCAGCAGAATATATGTTACTGCTGCTGTTAATGGTGGTAACTAACTAGACGAGCTTCTGTTAAAAAGATCTGGCATCTAGTTATTAAAACCAAAATGTAAAAGATAAGAGTCATAGCGATTAATAACCCGCTGAAAATCTGCCGTCAAGTACCTAACGGTGTGTTCTGAAAGCCTCACTTGAAAGCTTGTTTAGTACCAGGTCAGTTGCGTTTACCACTTCGGGCGCTCTGTTACTTAACATCAGGTGAGCTGTGGTCAAACACTTATGTGTTACTTACAAATATAGTATTGTTAGCGATATTGAGTATTTAATTTGGATTGTATACTGTTTCTTTTAAATGAATAGTACCTGGATGACTTGACTCGGAAACGGCTCCAACGATTTTCATGAAATTTTGTATCCAGGGGGTTTCGGGTGCGAAAAATCGATCTAGCTAGGTTTCATTTTCAGACAAGGTACACAAGAATCGCTCGTTTAAAGGTATTATATATTAGATAATTGTTGTATTGGCTAAACGTGGTACTGTTGTCTGTGAGCGCGGTTTCAACCAATCAGACGCTAGTGGAGAGGGAAGTAGACAGAGTGGAAGTTTTTACCTCAAGGCGAAGCCGCGTCTTACAGCCAGTAGAATGCCAGCGTTCGAGACGACTCGACTTAATAAATATTTGGTGAACATTGTAATAAATGTGTGTAAAACTATAAAATGTGAGTATTGACTTATTATTTTATTTAAACCCTATGAAAGTATTACCAATAAGTATTGCTGTCTCAAATTATTACCAATCATCTATACAATAGCTTCATCCTGGTATAATACAGACTCATAATTGACACCACACAGTAACACAATATAAAATATTTATGTATGTATAATGGAAACCGAAAAGACAAGACAAATCGCTTACCTTCTTATCGTTTTTAAACCACGTGAGTGTAGCAAGTGGGTTCCCACCAGTGGACATACAGAGAAGCTTCTGAACTGTTCCGGCTATGAGCGTAGTCCCGGGTACATAACCTGTGATGATGGGCGCGTTTGGAGGATCTGTTGACAACGAATTGATTTTATTAATCAACTATACTTATTTTGGTAAAATAAATCTGTAAGCGGATACAAGCATTAACGTGTAACATCAACGATGTTCACATGTAACTTTTTTATATTGTGCCCATACGAACATTGATAAATTTTAACGCAGATTCAAATTGTAATTCAAACATAACAATTTAACATTTTTGTATAATTGAACCTTTTAATTATATATATTCGTTCCCTGTATAGATATTCGTGACCTGCAGTTAGGAGACCTTCTAACTTCCATTCTGGAGTTCCTCTCGGGGAACTCGTTCAATGTGTTACAGCCTATAACCTATAATTTTTAAACGTCAACCGAAAACATAATTTGGCGCCAAAACAGCGTCATCCATCTTTGTGCCCATTAATTATAGGGTAAAATAACACACGCTTATAGTTACATACTATAAAATTATGAATTATGAGCAAGGGTCTAGTCACGGAGATGTAATTAAAGTAATGGGTGACAACCCTAGTTTAGGTAGGGAGGAATCACTAACAGTGTACTAAATAGCGTGTTTTTTGACAGTACATCAAATCGTGCGTATTATGAAAAATTATTTATCATTTTTTGACACGGCCAAAGCGCCATCCTTTCATGGTGGATATTCAAATCGAATCAAATCAAATCAAAAAGTCATTTATTCAGTGTAGGCCCTGGTAAGGCACTTATGAACGTTAAGTTACATTTTAGAATCTACCACCGGCGCGTAATTACACTTCAACTGAGAAGACTCCGCCAAGAAACTCAGCAAGGCATTTTTTTGTGGATCTTTCTTTTCATATTAGGTTACAGTTTACAGTTATAGATATTAATACATTATGCTTACTACAATTGTCACTTAGCCAGGGGGATGCAAGTGCAGAGAGAAGCTACTACAACCTTATATTCCTGTCTTCCACGTAATGAGCCACCTTATAGTAGGCTTTGTCAATTAACCTCTGCTTTATAAAAATTCCACCATATCAGGTAGGTTCGGTAGGTACCGACGCAGTACCAGATATTCTGCCGCCAAGCAGTAGTGTGTTAACATTACTGTATTCCGGTTTGAAGGGTACTGCAGCTACCAAAATTACAGGGTTGTTGAGACTAACCATCAAAAATCTCAGAGTAATGAGTGCCAAAGCAGCGATGTCCTTAACTTTGTTTTGCTACTTAAAGTTCTGTGTTACGTTTGCCGTGGTGGTGCCGGCGTGGTTACCGTAAGAATCGGCTAAGGGATGTAATCCGGAAGATGGGCAACGGCGTCTTCCTTGAACAATCACACCTAACTGCGCTCGCCAACCCGCCTGTCAAGCGTGGCGAGTATTGGCAAACCCTCCCCAGGAGGAGACCTATGTCCAGCAGTGGACGTCCTATGGCTGATGATGTGAAGGCTAAATGATCCCTTGTTCAAGGAAGACGCTGCTGCCATTCTTCCGGATTACATCCCTTAGCCGACTCTTACGGCAACCTCGGGTAGAGAGGGTGGGATACTATTCTTACGCCGGCACCACCACGGCATTTACCCTTACATCCGGTAAATCGACTTTACTATGAACCAAATTTTTAAGTAAGTTGATATTCTGTTTTAACTCTGTGGCTTTAGCTAATTGAGGGGCCTGTTTGTAAGGCATCCATATAATGTACCCTGTTTTGTGACGCTTCCTGAATAGATATGGCCTGTCCTGTCGCAAATGACAACCATCGTGGTTGAAACTTTATGTGATTGATTTCGGGATTGAAACTAAATAATACATTAAACTTTTCATGATGTATTAGCAAACAGTACCAGACATTCTGCCGTCAAGTAGTAGTGTGTAAACATTAAACTGTGTTCCGTAAATTCTACTCATATTATAAATGTCAAAGTTTGTATGTTTGAATGTTTGTAATTTAATCACGCAAAAATGGCTGAAGGGGGTTGGATTAGATTTGGCACACATATAGTTGGATTAACATAATAGAATACTTTTATATCAGATACATTACACATAGCACATTTATGCTGTGCTTAATATCATGTGAGCTGTGGTCAAACCATCACCACCACCAAGGTGTGAGCCACTTTCTTCATGCGAACCGCTAAACAATGGAATTTACTGCCCGAGTGGGTGTTCCCTGATAGATACAATCTGGGTGTCTTCAAGTCGCGAGTGAATCTGTTTCTTCTAGGCGAGCGTGCTTTACCATAGACCGCATCTTCGCTTTACATCAACGCTTAGTCTGTCAACCATTTAAAAAGATATAAAATATTGTACTGCGGTGGTAGAAAATTGTGATGTATTTTGCTATGATTTCATGCTTCAGGTCTAAATGAAGGTTATAGGTGAAAAAATCAATAATGTACGAAGCGTGTTTTACAGAAATTCCCGAAAAACTTTCCCAATACAGCGCATCAGCTAATGGGTCTACATGAAGATTGACGTCTCAATCCGTCAGCCACGACACCCTTCGAAGATCAATGTTGCCACTTTCCTAATTTTCCTTTAAAAATATTCATAATATGACTGTTTAGGGTAGCATTTTTGTTTTACAAACATAAATATTTTATTGATAGCACCAATGTTACAAGTCAAATTTCCTAATATAGCATCTAACGTTTAGAGGAGGCGTCAGGTGACCAAAATGCTGGCATCTACTTTGGTCAAAAGCTAAAGGAGGGTACATCACCGCAGTACAATTGTTTTTTTTTTTTTTTTTGCTGCAGCAACGCGCCGTTTACCAACTAGAAAAATCGAATACAAATATTCATATGCAGATATATATGTCACTACGTACACATCTAAACTTTATACTCGTAAGTTCTAGCTGTATGAGCTATAAAGAGCGGTTAGCATTCCGAGACAGATTGAAGTTTCTTGCAGTCGCCTAACGGAAATGTTTTACTAGAATCTAATCGAGATACAGCTTGGATCACGCTGTATGAATTTGGTTGAGTTATAATAGATTTAGAGGTATTTCTGGTAAATCTCCTGAGCAGAAGATCGTCTAGTTAGATGCCACCGCAGTACTAGATACTATGTCGCCAAGCAGTAGTGTGTCAACATTACTGTGTTCTTGTTTGAAGGTTTGTCATCATCATCATCATCATCATCTCAGCCGTAGGACGTCCACTGCTGGACATAGGCCTCCCCTATTTACTTCCATAAAGACCGGTTGGAAGCGGCTCGCATCCAGCGCGTTCTTTCGGTCTTTATGAGGTCGTCTGTCCACCTTGTGGGCGGACGTCCTACGCTGCGCTTGCCGGTCCGTGGTCTCCACTCCAGAACTTTGCAGCCCCATCGGCCATCGGTTCTGCGTGCTATGTGCCCTGCCCACTGCCACTTCAACTTGCTAATCCGCTGGGCTATGTCGGCTACTTTAGTTCGTCTACGGATCTCCTCATTTCTGATTCGATCTCGTAGGGAAACTCCGAGCATAGCCCTCTCCATAGCTCGTTGTGCGACTTTGAGCTTATCAAGAAGGCACATAGTCAGAGACCACGTTTCAGCGCCATAAGTCATCACTGGTAACACACAGAAGGTTTGTAGCTAGCGAAATTACAGAGCTGTTGAGACTAACCATCGTAAGTTTCAAAGTAATTATCGCCAAAGCAGCGATGCCCTGGATTTTGTTTTGTTACTCAAAGTTCTGTGTATCGCTCAATGGTCATGGACAGGCTTTACCTTGTACTATCATGATTTTTCCGCCCACAAAACTCTTGAAATAATTAATGACTTGAGAAAAAATACCCATATAACCGAGCAAGGGTTGCCACATTCCGACATACACGTCCCTCATTATACTAATGAATCCATGGCCGGAGGAATTAATTGCACGATGCAGCCCTGCCTCGAGGGTTTGTCATGCGAATTTACTGTGCACTTGTGCACTTGAGTGAGGGAGTCACAATAGCATTCTCAGAATTAACTAATAACTTTCTATGAACACTTTTAGTTCCATCATTTGTCCACCTTTAATAAGTAGGTAAACCGACATATTTAGTAGTTGTAACTACGGAAATGTAGTAGGTAGTGGGAGTAATTTAAAGTGGAATTATTTATTGTGGTTCATGGTTTAAAAAATGTGTGGTAAAGCAAAACTAGCCCGGAACGGAACTGGCTCTCAAATGAGGCAGCTGGAATACACATTTTCTAGCTAATCAGCCGAGTACTAGAAAGTACCCTACCACCAAGCTGTGGTTTCCTCGCGATGTTTTCCTTCACCGGCAGCTCAAGCTCATTGTTGGGGTTGGAACCTACATCCTTCAGCGTGCGAACCGACCGCGCTAACCACTGAGCTATCGCTACAAAATCTTATGTTTGCAAGCCTGAATGGAGCTGGCTGTCAAATGACGCTATCCAAACACACCTTAGGTTAGGTTAGTGTTAGGTGCTTGAAGGCAGATTAAGCATCAGCGCAAGGTCATTGGTTCTGAGCTGTGGCGAGACATTCCAAAAGGCATTGCCCTCTATTAATTTCGCTGAACATTTGAAATTCAGCTCAGAAAACACACTAATACCATCGTATTTCTGACGAGAAAAATCTTTTGCGATTAAAAATAAATTCAGTTCAATTTAGATGCGCTACGTGCGTTTGTAGTTACAAAAATTGTTTTTAAAACTTTTTCATATTACTAGCTTGCGCCCGCGACTTCGTTCGCGTTGTCTTAAGAATTGAGTTCAGAGATAAATAAAACATGCGCAAGTAATAAAAGAGCAATAATTTCATCCATCATTAAACTTGCGCTATTCAATTAACAATATTAATATAAAATATTTAATATTACTATAAAGGTTACCTTTTGTTCCGGAATAATGTTCCTTAAGACATATCTTGATACGTTCTGTAGATATTTTTATGATAAAGTGGTGGTACGTGGTGGTTATGTAGCGATGATAGTTCAGTGGTTAGCGCGGTAGGTTCGCATCCCGAAGGGCTTGCGTTCAAACCCCAACAATGAGCTTGAGCTGCCGGTGAAGGAAAACATCGTGAGGAAACCATAGCGTAGTGGTAAGGTACACAGCTTACCTGATGTTAAGTGACGGTGTGGTCGAAGATGGTAAAGCACACCTAGCCTGGAATGGAACTGACTCTTGAGTGGGGCTGTCGGAACACACCGTTAGGTACTTGGCAGCAGAAATTTAAACTTGAGGGTGGTAGCTACCTAGCCGAGTACTAGAGAGTACTCTACCACCACGTTATGGTTTCCTCACGATGTTTTCCTTCACCGGCAGCTCAAGCCCGTCGTTGGGGTCACGCCCTTTGGGGATACTGATATAAGATTCATCATCAATTTACTGCAGAAGACAAAGGCGAAAGCTGTTGTCATCAGTGAAACTTCCAAGCTGTTGTTGGAGAAAACAGGAAAAAAAATGAATAACATCGTCTAAAGGAAACCTTATTCAAATATATATGAATAGGATTTTTTCGCCACATCATCTTGGCGAGGACCTCTGAAAACTCGGTGGAAGGTACAAGCGATAAGCGATTTTTACACGACTTCCCAAAAAAGCGTGTGTTACAAATCTGCCGGCAAGCTTCTAACGGTGTGTTCTAGTAACCTCATTGGAGAGCCAAATCCATTCCAGGTTAGGTGTGCTTTATCTTCGGTCACTTATCATCAGGTGAGCTATGGTGAAACATCTAGCATGTCAAAAGTGAAAACAATATTTTCAGGGTACAAGATTTAAAAAAAAAACGAAACAAATATAAAATAGAACTAAGAAAACCTTGATTAAAGTTTTCCCCAAGACTTCAGAATATATGGACAGCGTGCAGCCTTTCGCACCGAGCTAGCGCAAGACATAACTACCATACGTAGACTGCGTAGTAACTGTTATCTAATCTGGGACCGCACGCGACTACCATCTCATTTTCGGTGCGCGTGATTTGAGTGTCCGTATTTTTGTGTTTACTCAGGATAATCAGGTCTAATATTAACAACCTATTTTTTTTAAATTTAGAACGGCAATCGAGTACTGAACTCCCTGTGTCGATATTGCTGATGTTCAAACTTTCACAGTGCATAAGTATCACATGATCAGCCATAGACCGTCCACTGCTGCACATAGGCCTCCTCCTGGGGGGTTTTGCCAATACTCGCCACGCTTGGCAGGCGGGTTGGCGAGCGCAGTTAGGTGCGATTGTTCAAGGAAGACGCTGCTGCCCATCTCCCGGATTACATTCCTTAGCCGATTCTTACGGCAACCACGGGTAGAGAGGGTGGGGTACTATTCTTACGCCGGCACCACCACGGCATAAGTATATTTTATATAAATCTGTTGTTTGCCATATGTTAAGTCTGTAAGGTAGGAATTGTATGTTATTCAGGGGTGTAATTTGTTAAAATTACATCCCTATTCATTTGTTTAATAATGTGTTGTCTTTTTATTTTAGTTAAAATCTTTATACTTGTGTGTGTGTGTTTTATTTTTTTTGTCTGTAGTTTTATTCTGTATAGTATCTAGTTTCTGTCTTTAATTCTGTTTATTTAAAAAAAATTACGTGTTTCGTATTAGTCCCAATGTCATTAACATTAATCGCTTACGCTTTCTCTTTGGGTCACAAACCGAGACATGATTAATGAAAGTTCAGATAACAAGTTCTCGTTTCCTCAGTGCGCTTAAACGCTGGATAAGGCATATGCCTGATGAATAGAGTATATCTACTGCTTGTGCATGTTTCTCCGGGGTTACTCTATTCTATGGCGGGTTGCGTCGGTATATGTAATAGTTGTTCTGAGTTGATTTACTTAAAGAACAAATTCAGGAAGTACCCTAAGAATTTTGATGATCATCAGTGGGTGAGTCAGTGTCGTTTTTTATATATCAATAAAAACAAAACTAGAAGAGCTATGCAATTGAAATTTTATATGTTTAATAAGTCTAGTATTGACATCATATCCCGAGAATTTTGTCTGAATTTATAATCCAAACCCAAGTTATGAGGGTTCAAAAGACGACGAAGATTTAGAGAAAAGGTGTACTTGCGCTTCGCTTGGCTCGTCTGGCGATATAAAGTAACAATTAAAAAAAAAAAGATGCATCCAAACTTAAACATGGTTAGGTTTTACGTATTTTGGTTTTAAGTTACTGAACCAATTTTCATAAAAATTATATTGAATCAATCTGAAAGTATAACCTTTCAAATAAATAAATAGAAACATTTAAAAAAATACAACTGTATTGAGAACTTCCTCCTTTTTTGAAGTTTGTAAATAAAATAGATTTTTAATATACACTGATATATTATAAAATACATGTATATCATAAAATTAGCGCTTGTACAACATCAGCCTTACCGCCTAAATCGATTTTTTCCAGACAGGGCAGAAGGCACTGTTATTATGGTTGCTGAAGCAAAACTAAGAAAACAAAAACATATAGGGTTAAACAAATAATACATACTTTAAAGGAACCTAAAGATAGAAAGCGGTGCATCCCGGACTGAAGCGGGTACGCGGTTGTAGACCGCGGGCCCCAGAATGTATACCGACCTCTCCGACTTGACGAGCCGGTGCGACGTTACTAGCTGGTCTTTCTTTTTATTACTGCGAAGATCTAACGTGCAGTGGACGCCCCTGCGTTGTAATTTACCTATGTCCGAATGGTTGAACAGGGCTACTTGGTAAATGACCTCACACGACAAAGACATGATCTGTCGCTCCCTAAACAGCTCCACGAACATCCTTACTATATACACCTGTTTTAGGGTTCCGTTCTTCAAAAGGAAAAAACGGAACCCTTATAGGATCACTTTGTTGTCCGTCTGTCTGTCTCTCGAGATCCTTTTTCCCGGGAACGCGTGGAGGTATCAAGCTGAAATTCATATAAAAATACACAGGTCTACTGTCCCTTGGAGCTGTGAAAAAATCAAACTCCTAAGCCAACGCAATTAAAAGATACAGCCGTTTATGCTGCAAATTTTCGACACTCGCAAGGGAATCAAAACCTACAGGGTACTTCCCGTGAACTAAGAATCTTGAAATTTGGTACGAAGCAACGTCTTATAGCACAGATAAAAGAAAAATTGCGAAAAGCATAAATTACCATTAAAAAAAATACCATAATTTTTACTTATATACCTACATGTTTGTACGGAACCATCGGTGCGCGAGTCCGACTCGCACTTGTCCGGTTTTTTTTCAATATTCCAAGTTATGCAAAAACAACAATCATCTCTTTCAACCCCAAGTCGGAGCCGTCCACTTAGAAAATATTTTTTATAACACTCAACGAAACCTTATAAACAAGTCAATAGAAGTCCAAAAGCTATTTAGTCTCGCGTCGGGAAAGTTTCCCGATTTACCCGATATATTCCCATTTACCCATCTAGGTGTTACATGCTTTCAATTACGTTTTCTGACAACCCCTCAGACGCAGGCATACCTTGAGCTCCGTACAGTGTCGGAAAAAAATATGGCAAGTTAAATATTTTAGTTTTTGCCGTGGCGATGCCGGCGTAAGAATAGTACCCCACCCTCTCTACCCGTGGTTGCCGTAAGAGTCGGCTAAGGGATGTAATTCGGAAGATGGGCAGCAGCGTCTTCCTTGAACAATCACACCTAACTGCGCACGCCAACCCGCCTGCCAAGCGTGGCGCGAAATAAACCGCATCGAAATCGGTCCATCCGTTTGAGAGTTACGATGCCACAGATAGACACACACACACATACACACAGACAGACAGAGAGACATCGACGTCAAACTTATAACACCCCTCTTTTTGCGTCGGGGGTTAAAAAATAGCAGTGATCAACAATCAGCGGTCATATCATTTAGATTTCTTTCAGACAATCTTATAGATACGTTTCACAGCGGAGGCAAAAAGTTGCATGGTCATGTTAAGCATCGACATATTCGAGATGGTGTGCCATATTTATTGCAATGTACTATAATATAGTGTTAGTGGTGCCTTTCAAAGTTTTCGCAAGGAAGTCTGAAAGTTGCCTCGCTTATTCCAAGTTTTCTTTGCCTAGTTTGTAAGTACGCTAACAACGATTAGTTTTAGGGTTCTTTGCCCGAGAAAAACAATCTTTTTCTGATAATTCCAAAAAAATAAACTCTAGAATAACTGAATGATTTAACAGTACATTGTCTCTTCCCATATTGTAGAAAAAAAAATATATATATAGTATAAATCCAAGTTAATAAAGGTCACGGACCCCGGTGTCTGTGGAGTGTAATTTTCTAAATAAATAAAAAAAATGTCTTGTAGAGTCATGTTACCATTAGAAATGCTTATTGACAGTTTTTTTTTTTTTTTACTTGGTTGTAGATCTCTTTTGGAGGAAGTAAAATAATAACAAAATTATTCATTTTGTCATAAACTTTGGACACATTAAAATGAACCCATTGGTTCCGAACTAGTGTTAACTGTATTTCAGAAACCAATGGCTTCTCCTGATACCTTAAATCAAGCAATATCGATAGCGATGATAGCTCAGTGGTTAGCGCGGTCGGTTCGCATGCCGAAGGGCGTGGGTTCAAACCCCAACAATGAGCTTGAGCTGCCGGTGAAGGAAAACATCGTGAGGAAACCATAGCGTGGTGGTAGGGTACTTTCTAGTATTTGGCTGGCTAGCTACCACCAAGCATCTAACGGTGTGTTCCGGCAGCCTTACTTGAGAGCCAGTTCTATTTCAGGCTAGGTGTGCTTTACCATCTTCGACCACAGCGTCACTTAACATTAGGTGAGTTGTTGTCAAAAACGTAGCCAAAAAAAAAAAACAGATGCAAGTCTGCACTTAAAAACAAATCAAATACGGCCGCCGCTGTATTATACTACCATATATATATTTGTTGTTATCTTAATCTCTTTTAACCGACTTCAAAAAATGAGGTGGTACTCAATCCGACTGATATATTTTTTTAAATATTTGTTACTTCAGAACTTTCGACTGGGTGAACCGATTTTGATGATTCTTTTTTTTATTTGAAAGCTTTTGGTTCCTATTTGGTTCAGTTCAATGACAATGGCATCCATGAGAAATCCATAAGAAGTCGGTTTTTTTTACAGTTTTGTGTGTTACAATGTACTGGCGATCCGCCCCAGTTTCGCACGGGTAGCAAGAAAGGCTATAATAGTATGCTATCCTTAAAAGCTAGATATATGCCACCGCGGACTTTTTTGTTATATCTCAAAGGGATTAGGCAGCGTTTTCGATGAAAACTCCCAGATGGCTTGACTTTTTCCGACACTTCCAACAATTATCATCATATTTCAACAAATTTACACAAAACCTTTATAACTTATATTCTTAAACCTTTCTCAAGAATCACTCTATCTATTGGTGAAACTCGCATGATAATCCGTTCAGTAGTTTTTAAGTTTATCGCGAACAGACAAAGAGACACACAGACAGACGCGACGGACGACTTCGTTTTTTTATCTATTTATTTTATTTATTTTATCTTTTTATTAAAGATTCATCAATATCGGTTCACCCAGTCGAAAGTTAAAGAGGTAACAAACATTAAAAAAAAAAAACATTCGAATTGAGTACCTCATCTTTTTTTGAAGTCGGTAAAAAAATTGAGACCAATAATAAACTTTTAAAAGTTACTCACAGTACTATGGAAACACGCTTAAATTGATAATGGTATAGCGCCTTGAGTATAATCCGTGCTTATAAAATCTAATATTTAACATAAAACGCTGTAAACATTTTGTGTACACATGGCTGATGTCGACTCCGTTTGTACAGTAACTGTACAGAAGATCAAAGGCGTGTCATAATCTGTAGCGGTCATTAATCTTGGCCGACCCTACCCGGTCTACCTCGCTCATTAGACGATCTTATTGTGGAATTAGTTTTGAATAATGTATCACGTAACATAAGGATTAATGGCTTTGTTTTTTTATATATTTAAAGGTAGAATAGAATATAACCTTATTGTTCACATCACTACATATTATATAATTTTTGTAGCTATGATTGCTCAGTGGTTAGCTCGGTCGGTTCGCATGCCGAAGGGCGTGGGTTCAAACCCCAACAATGAGCTTGAGCTGTCGGTGAAGGAAAACATCGTGAGGAAACCATAGCGTGGTGGTAGGGTACTTTCTAGTACTCGGCTGGCTAGCTACCACCCTCAAGTTGAAAATCTGCCGACAAGCATCTAAATGACGTGTTCCGGCAGCCTTACTTGAGAGCCAGGCTAGGTGTGCTTTACCATCTTCGACCACACCGCCACTTAACATCAGGTGAGCTGTGGTCAAACACCAAGCCTATCAGCCATAAAAAAAAGCTGCAAACCGGAACACAGTTTACACACTACTACATGGCGGCAGATACTGCGACACTTATTTACAAGACTACCTGCTAAATAGTCTAACACTAAGTTAAATTAAGTAAATAAGCAAAACCTTTTGTAATTAGATTTGATACTCATTATATTACAGAGTCAAATACAAAAAAAACTCAATTATAAAGAATGCTAAGGTAAAAAAAAATGTCTAATTAACTTCAATACTTGAGAAAAGAATACAACAATTGAAATAAAATAAAAATTAAACCTTGTTAGATGTGAATCAAAGGAATCCTTAATTATTTAGAACTAGTGACACGCCCTGACACGGCTGGAATTTCTTTGAAATATTAAATATTAATTTTCTTTATTAATACAAAAGTTTTTTTTTAAATTATAAAGTATTTTTTATTTACCAAAAAATTTACAAACATAATGGTATTAGAATAGTCCCCGCACTAGGGCTAGCCTGTATCGCGGGAGGCTGGAATCGATTACAAGACTAAATTATTAAGAAAACTTGTACTATTTGGACTGTGTAATTTGATACTAATAAATTAATAAGCATGCAGTAAAGTACATATGTGCATGATGTTTGCGTGCTGTGTGTGTTGCGAGCGTGTGTGCGTGTGTGTGTGTGTGTGTGTGTGTTGTGAGGGTGTGTGTGTGTGTGTGTGTGTTGTGAGGGTGTGTGTGTGTGTGTGTGTGTGTTGTGAGTGTGTGTGTGTGTGTGTGTGTGCGCGTTGTGAGAACGTGTGTGGGAAACTTTTATAAAATATATGACAGGTGTGCGAATAAGTATGATGTTAGTATTGGCCTTTTTTTTTCAAATTTTGTAGCAGGTATTACGGGAATTACTTCAAGATTGGATGACAAACAGAGACTCAGTAGCGTCGTAATCAAGTGTGAGAAGCCATTTAGATTTGTAGATTGTAGATAAGCTTGCGTTTGACGGCCATATCGCCTGATGTTAAGCGAAGATGCGGTCTGCGATGGAGCACGCTCGTCTAGAAGTAATCAAACTCGCGACTAGAAGGCACTAAGGTAGAAAAAAAAAATGTATTTAATGTATTATACATACAAACTTTCCGTAAAAAATATCTAAATGGCAGTGAAAACCGTATATTTTTTTTATGTCTCACAGGCTAGGTTTTTGACCACAGCTCACCTGATGTTAAGTGACGGTGTGGTCGAAGATGGTAAAGCACACCTAGCCTAGAATGGAACTGGCTCTCAAGTGAGGCTGCCGGAACACATCGTTAGATGCTTGGCGGCAGATTTTCAAGTTGAGTTTGGTAGCTAGCCAGCCCAGTACCAGAAAGTACTCTACCACCATGCTATGGTTTCCTCACGATGTTTTCCTTCACCGAAAGCTCAAGCTCATTGTTGGGGTTTGAACCCACGCCCATTCGGCATGCGAACCTACCGCGCTAACCACTGAGCCATCATTGCTAAATCTAATCGTATATCTTTTGGGTAGAGTTAAATCCCTCGCCTGTAGGTGTTTTTTACCTCCTAGTGCAGCCTTTCCCAAAGTGGGCGAAAAAAAATGGGGGCGTTGTGTAGAGGCTTGGAGGGTGATTTGTAATTTCATTTAGCTAGGAGGCCTCTTAGACGTAGGTGAAAAAATGGGGGCGCTAAAAAATTATTTATTCTCAAAGTGGGCAGTACACAAAATAAGTTTTTGGAACCCCTGTCCTAGTGGAATGCGGACGGACCAAAACTATACGAACAAATATGTCACTAAAGTATGGTGTTAAGCCCCGAGATGTTGGCGTGTTTCTAGGTATTTTGGCCGCACCCACATGTAATGCGGCGAAGGCCTAACTAATAGTCCATCCAAAAAGACGACATATAAATTATGCGATGATATTTGATATCTTTTTTGTTGACTTAGCTGGCACAATCGAACAAGCACAAGAATTAAAAATAAAAATTAAACCGGCCAAGTGCGAGTCGGACTCGCGCACGAAGGGTTCCTTACCATTATCAATAAAAACGACAAAAAAATTATGTCTGTTGTATGGGAGCCTCACTTAAATATTTTTTATTCTGTTTTTTAGTATTTGTTGTTATAGCGGCAACAGAAATACATCATCTGTGAAAATTTCAACTGTCTAACTGTTACGGTTCATGAGATACAATCTGGTGACAGACGGACAGACAGACAGACGGACGGACGGACAGCGGAGTCTTAGTAATAGGGTCCCGTTGTAACCTTTGGGTACGGAACCCTAAAAACCGTATCAAAACCCGTTGCGTGGATTCGAAGAAGTAAGCGGAGAAACAGACAGACGCGGACATCGACATTGTTTTATACTATAGAAGTTAGAGAAGATAAATAATTTCAATTTGCTTTCGTTTTGGGAATAATAAATTATATCTTCGTTGTATCTTGTATTAAACCATCTAGAGAGCGTCTCTTTCGTCTTAATACAGTTTTTTTTTTTTTAAAAAGTCACAAACAGGTTTTTTTAAAGAAATCATTTCTTTATTGGGTATCTAGTTTTTTTAATATTCCTAATTAAGCTTGGTTCACTTGATTTTTCAACAAATACTTGAGAATATACCTTACAAAAGCCCTTAGCACGATGCTATCAACATAGAAGAAAATAAAAGACAAATTTCAAGAATTAGTTGCTCGAAAATATATCGAGATTAAGCTATCAGTTATTCCGTCCACTTACTCAAGCTGGGAGCTTCTAACGTAATCTGCTATTAACTAGCAACTAATAAAATATAGTAATAGAGGTATATACTCAAGTAATAAATTGGGCCTACCTCGCCCGGAGTTACCGAGTAGGAAATCCTCACAGAGAAGGTCCCATTTCCAACGAAATGCTAATACAAAACTGTTTATCTATTGTACTTGATCATTGATCTATTTGTATGGAAACTTACGTGGATTTGACACATTTTTGTTTTACTTATGCCGTTCACCGATTAATCACATCACACATCACATCACCAGCCATAAGACGTCCATTGCTGGACATAGGCCTCCTCCTGGGGGGTTTTGCCAATACTCGCCACGCTTGGCAGGCGGGTTGGCGAGCGCAGTTAGGTGTGATTGTTCAAGGAAGACGCTGCTGCCCATCTTCCGGATTAACCACGGGTAGAGAGGGTAGGGTACTATTCTTACGCCGGCACCACCACGGCACTATATATATATATAATATTATAAATAATAATAATAATAAATAAGTCTGCTTCATCTTCGATCACATCGTCGCTTATCAACAGACGAGTAGTAAACTGAGAATTTATCTATGCTGAAAAAAGTCATAGTCTTTTAATCGGTTTTCGGGAACTTTCTATCTGCAAGTGTACTTCTCGCGAGATACCTGCCCGAGCCGTCCTGTCTACCTTCACCATATTACATTTACATTACCCCTCGACATTACAAGCTGTATGATTTCATATCACGTACTAGGCCCAAGAGTTAGCGAACGCATTACAATTGTAGTCTAGGAGACAGGGGACTATTTTTGGACAATATTTTTCAACTTTTACCTTCAGCTATCACAATTACAGGACTGCTGAAACTAACCATCGAAAGTTTTTAAGTAATGAGCGTCAAATCATCGTCATCAAATCATGCTCTAGACTTTACCTCTAAAATTCTGTGTATCGTCATGTACAGGCATTATCTCTCACCATCAGGAGAGCGTCTCGTTCGTCTAATTACTTTTACATAAAAAAAGTTATTTAGATAGAATGTACTTGTTTGTGCCGTTTATGGTTTAGTTATATGGACCTGGACATACGTTCAAAGGAGGCTTCAGGTGACCAGAATTCAGGTGAAAAAATTTACTCTCCCGCCAAGCAGTAGTGCGTAAACATTACTGTGTTTCAGTTTGAAGTGTACTGAAGCTAGCGAAATTACATGGCTGTTCAGGCTAACCATCGAAAGTCTCAAAGTAATGAGTTTCAAAGCAGCGACGCCCTGGACTTTCGTTTTGTTACTCAAAGTTCTGCGTATCGCTGCAATGGTCATGGAAATGCGTTAATCTTTAATCTCTTTGAAGGTAGCCACCGGACGTGGCTGAAAGTATAGTCGGAGTATTTGACATAATAAAACATGAATAATCTCGCAGAAGTAAAACAAAATTGTGTCAAAACTGTCTGTTTTCATAGACATTAATTCATTTGACGAATCCTCATTTTGGTGCTTAACTTTAACTTAGTCGTAGATCTTCTAGCCAGATACCACCATAGTACCAGATATTATGTCGCACGACTAACCCAGCACAAAAAGAAATTATTGATATTTTATTTTGAGTGTCTTCATTCGTGAGTTAATATTTAGTCACTCAAGAACAACTTTGACATATTACTATATTTACGTTTTCATTATATTAATATATGTGGTGATTTTGATATTTTTAAATATGAATGGAAAAATTACCTGTCACTTTGGTGTTATTAATAAAATATTTGTATTTGAACATAACCTTATTTAAGCTGACCGCTGGCTCCCAAACTGCACACAAGTCGTTGTACCTATGATTAAGTTAGACTTTGCGAGTTAGATCTCGGACCCGAGTCCAAGTCCATAGGAGAAGTTTCATGTGCTATTGGCGGACTAAGCGATATAAAAGTTTGGAACACGTGTGTCGCCTTTAATAGCTGTCTAAGTAAGTTAGTTTCTGCTTGGTTAGTGTCAGAGCAGAATAGAGAGAAAAGACTGACATAAAATTAGAGAAGTTTTAAATCTGGTACAATACAATACAACTTTATTATACACCAAACATTATAAAAATACATACAAAAATTAAAAAAAAGAGAAAGAAAGTAACAAAACAAAAAATACAACATAGAATCAACAAATAAACGGTGTACAAGGGCGGCCTTATCGCCTAGAGCGATTTCTTCCAGACAACCTTAGGATGGAAATTAAAAAAATAGATATTTAAGTTGGAGATAATAAACTTTTTATTTGACATTCTTATTTTGTGACATTAATGTTATTACTTTTTGACATTGATTACTTTTTGACATTTATTTTTATTGTGATAGATGACATACTAAATAATTTGCATGCCGAAAGGTAGGCTATGGTGTTGATTGCTTGTTTTTTCTCTTGTCAACACACCTCGTCCTTAACTTACTAAAATCTTCTCCATACTTAGGTTGCCTGGAAGAGATCCTCTTAGCGAATTAGCAACCAATTGTTCAACTAGTCTTAAAATTATTTAGTAATATTTGGTGTGAACAATAGCGAGTTATATTATTATTATAATAAATAATAATAAATCTGTGTGTATAAAAATTTCGTGTCACGTTGTTTGTCTTTGTCGCGATGAACTCCTCAACTGCTGAACCGATTTTAACCAAATCTTGCACACCGTGTGCAGTTTGATCCAACTTGAGAGATAGGATAGTTTATATCTGTTTATAGTTTATATCTCAATCGCATTTTTTTTTATTGGAAATTATTTTTTTATTATACGACAAAGAGGTATAATTATCTGTAAGTTCCATAAAATTCTAATAGATGGCGGTGTAAGGTAATTTATTAACTGTATTGAACAAGTGCCCAATAGATGGCGCTACGTTAAAAGTCCAAACGTTTCATATGCACCACAATTTATTTCACGTTACACGCTTGTGTTCAATTTGGCCACAGCAACGCGTGGCCGGGTCTGCTAGTACAATATATTTTTTTTTACTTACATAGCACGTTGATGGTGTGCGTGGCGAGGACGTTCTCCGTGAGCTGTTGGTTGATGCCGTAGCACAGCACAGCGAAAGACATCTTGTCTGGCTCCACTATTACTGTGATGTTGGAAGTGGTTATCCACCCTCCTAGAACAAACAATGAATGAATTAAAACTAGATAGATAGACAACAGACAACAAACATGAAGGAAAAAAACAGATAGATACACTTTTTATCTATAACCTATAATACTTTTATACGAGAAATTCTTGTATATATGTATATATATATCACATCATCAGCCATAGGACGTCCACTACTGGACATAGGCCTCCTCCTGGGGGGGTTTTGCCAATACTCGCCACGCTTGGCAGGCGGGTTGGCGAGCGCAGTTAGGTGTGATTGTTCAAGGAAGACGCTGCTGCCCATCTTCCGTATTACATCTCTTAACCGATTCTTATGGCGACCATGGGTAGAGAGGGTGGGGTACTATTCTTACGGCGGCACCACCACGGCAAATACACGGCATATAAAATATAAATATATATATATATATTTATATTTTCGGGGGCCATAAATCGATCTAGCTAGATTCATTTTTAGAAATCGTCGTTTTATCTGTGTTTTCAGCCGAACAAAGCTCGGTCATCCAAGTACTATTTATAATCTAACAGAAAATAATAACAAAATATCTTATATTAATACTATTTAGAAATTTATAGAAATAACCTAAAAATCTACTCTATAATAACTATATAATCTATGTGTTTAAAAATTAACATGTTTTTTTTTTACCAACCTACAAATATATTTTTTTATAGCTGAGAGGCTTGGTGTTTGACCACAACTCACTTGATGTTAAGTGACGGTGTGGTCGAAGATGGTAAAGCACACCTAGCCTGGAATGGAACTGGCTCTCAAGTGAGGCTGCCGGAACACACTGTTAGATGCTTGGCGGCAGATTGTCAACTTGAGGGTGGTAGCTAGCCAGCCGAGTACTAGAAAGTACTCTACCACCACGCAAAATTAGGAAGATGGTATTGCAGTTTTTTTTCTTAAGTGCTTAGGCTTGCGTTTGACCACGCCTTGTCTGATGTGCAGAAGTGCGGTCAAAGATTGAATGGTAGATAATCATCTCTGTCATACCTTCAGGAGAAATGGCGGTTCTATTACTAGCTTCCTTGTGATGCTTCCCACTGACGACCCACTTGATTTCCGCCGCAGGGTTGGAAGGTGCCGTATTGCAGGACAGAGGGACAGGGTCGCCAACACGAGCTTCCGACGGTCCCGAGATGGTAACGTGAGCAGGAGCGACTGGAACAATCAAGATAGGGTTTAGTAAAATCTCTTTATATATATATATTTTATGGCTGACAGTCTAGGTATTTGACCACAACTCGCCTGATGTTAAGTAACGGTGTGGTCGAAGATGGTAAAGCACACCTAGCCAGGAATGGAGCTGGCTCTCAAGTTAGATTGATGAGAACACCGTTAGATGCTTGGCGGCAGATTTTCAACTAGATGAACCAAAGTTACCGACGGATTAGCAAGTTGAAGTGGCAGTGGGCAGGGCATAGCACGCAGAACTGATGGCCGATGGGGCTGCAAAGTTCTGGAGTGGAGACCACGGACCGGCAAGCGCAGCGTAGGACGTCCACCCACGAGGTGGACAGACGACCTCATAAAGACCGCAGAAACGCGTTGGATGCGAGCCGCTTCCAACCGGTCTTTATGGAAGTCAATGAATAAGAATAACTTTATTGACAAACAAATACAAAGAAAAAATACACGATGATGATGATGACGACGATGATACGCGCAAAAAACATAACCTTTCCTAGACAGTCGGGTAAAAAACACAAGCGCTGAATAGAAAAACGTATTTACCATTGAAATACAAAAATAACCCTTTCACTGAATAAGCAAACATTGATTAATATGTATTTACTTTTCATCTTAAAAAACGTAAGTAAGATTTATTTTCGTAGAGACGACAAACAGGTTTATTTTGAAGAAATACCTAAAATTTCAGTGGCCTTCAAGGTTGTCTCAAGGGCTTGGGACCTACCTATCTGTGGCTTGAAGCAATCCTTTGAGAAAATTGACACGAGACTGTCATACAGTAAGGGTTTTTCAATGGCGCCGTAGTCAATCGTCGGTTAGTACTAGGTTGGTTTGCTTGGTGGTAAATTTCCATAGCTGGAGGTCGTCTATGCTTGGCATTTCTCTGAGGTATCGTATCCAGATCGAAGTAATTCGCCAGAGAATTAAAGTCACAGACATAGCTCAGCGTATTAGCAAGCTAAAGTGGCAATGGGCTGGACATATCTGTCGCAGAACCGATCACCGCTGGGGTAGACGTGTTCTATAGTGAAAGCGAATTGGCATACGTATAGCAGGTCATCTAGGAAGGTACCACCGCAGTACCAGATATTTCGTCGCCAAGCAGTAGTGTGTAAACATTATTGTGTTCGGGTTTAAAGGGTACTGCAGCTAGCGAAATTACTGGGCTGTTGAGAACTATCGAAAGTCTCAAAGCAGCGATGCCCTGAACTTTGTTTTGCTACTCAAAGTTCTGTGTATCGCTGCAATGGTCATGGACAGATGTTATCTATTACCAACGTATCGTTCGTCTCATTACTTTCACATAAAACAAGTCGCGTTAGCAGGTGATCGTCTGGAACACTGCCGCCAAGCAGTAGTATGTAAACATTTTTATCTTTTGCTACTGAAATTACGTGGCGAAGAAGCGACAGGCCACCTAATGTTTTTTTTTTTATGATTATCAAGTTAGGTGTTTGACCACAGCTCACCAGATGATAAGTGACACGTAGCCTGGAATGGAACTGGCCCTCGAGTGAGTCTGTCGGAACATATCGTGATTCGTCGGCAGATTTTTAACTAGAGATAACTAATAGGCTTGCGTTTGACCGCGATCTCGCCTGATGATGAGCGAAGATCCGGTCTACGATGGAGCACGCTCGCCTAGAAGAAACCGATTCACTCGTGACTTGAAGGCACCCAGATTGTGTTTATCGGGGAACACCCACTCGGGCAGCAAATTACATTGTTTAACGGTTCGCACAATGAAGGTTTTTTGAAGGATGAAGGATGAAGGATTCGATCCGTTTAGTTCTAGCTTTTGGAATATCGACCATGAAGCGGTGTCGCTTCTTAGAGCTCCTGGCTGTCCAATAGTAGAATGGGCAAGATGGAGTTAGGTCATGTAGATCAGAAGTGCACTCGCCAATGTGTATCCGGTAGGAAACCGACAGAGAAGCGACTTTGCGTCGATGTTCAAAGCTTTGGAGCCTTTTTCGTACAAGCGCATTATCGTTAATGAGTTCTTAGCACGTTTCTCGGTGGACTCCAATGCCTCAAGCTGGTACTTGGCCGATCCCAAAGGTGAGAACAGTACTCCATGCATGACCGAACTTTTGCTTGGTATAATGTAAGCAACTGTTCCGACGTGCAGTACCGTCGCACCTTCGAAAGGATACCCAGCTTTTCCTATCCGGCTGTTCCTTATTTCAAAGTATGAAGACGCACGAGACGCTCTCCTGTTGGTAAGAGATAACGCCTGTGTATTACAAAAGTTCCGCTGTAAGTACACAGAACTTTGAGTGACAGAAGAAAGTCCAGTGCCAGGGTAATGTAACATTAAAACAATTTTAATTATTCAGAAACTCTAACTAATCTACAACAGTAAAAATAAATAAAAAACTCCAGTTATCATACTGTTGATACAACCTTGTTTGCCATTAGAAAAAATCTCAATTTGTACCGAGATACCGAGTACTTTCTTTTCTAGTTATTTCTAAATTAGCTTTTCGGTAAATGAGTCGGTTCTTTTTTTTTATGGCTGACTGTCTAGGTCTTTGACCACTCACCTGATGTTAAGTGACGGTGTGGTCGAAGATGGTAAAGCACACCTAGCCTGGAATGGAACTGGCTCTCAAGTGAGGCTGCCGGAACGCACCGTTACATGCTTGGCGGCAGATTTTCAACTTGAGGGTGGTAGCTAGCCAACCGAGTACTAGAAAGTACCTTACCACAACGCTATGGTTTCCTCACGATGTTTTCCTTCACCGGTAGCTCAAGCTCATTGTTGGGGTTTGAACCCCCGCCCTTCGGCATGCGAACCGACCACGCTAACCACTGAGCTATCATCGCTTCAAAATACAAAATACAATTTTGTTTCCGGTAGATTAAGAGCTATTTCGACCACATGATCTTCGCTGCGCCTTTTAATGTGTCCATACCATTTTAAGCGGTTTTCTGTCATTTTGTCAGTGATAAGATAACAATAACCTAAATTAAATATTTGACCAAAACACAGTAATGTTAAGTATTGTGGTGGTACAAAATCAATCAAAATCAAAAAGTCATTTATTCAGTTTAGGCCCTGGTAGGGCACTTATGAACGTTAAGTTACATGTTAGAATCTACCACCGGCTCGTGATTACACTTCAACTGAGAAGACTCCGGCAAGAAACTCAGCAAGGCATTTTTTTGTGGATCTTTCTTTTTATATTAGGTTACAGTTTACAGTTATAAATATTAATACATTATGCTTACTACAATTGTCACTTAGCCACGGGGATGCAAGTGCAGAGAGAACCATACAACCATATATTCCTGTCTTCCACGTAATGAGCCACCTTATAGTAGGCTTTATCAATTAACCCAGTCAGTTACCCAGACGACCCCTGCTAAGGGGATCTACCGCCGAGTAAAACGTCTTATAAACTTATAAAAAATCCAACTCGCCACTGCGTATCACTGTACAATTACATCACAAAGAAACAGAGTTAAATATATTCACAAGTTAGAAAAAGCTTTTATAGCGATATCTTTGAAGTTGGACGAAAAATACTTGGGTATTTCTGAGGCGTCAATGGAGACGGGAAAATTAAAAGTTTGCCCCACACTTTTGTATAAAAGTCAAATAAATTTTAAAGTTGAACTGAAACGTGAAGTTGTATTATGGAAAATGGAGACATGGGAATTCCGAATTCCTGTTTATATTTTTTTTGTGGAATTTGTTACCTGAGTGGATATTTCCCGATATAAATAATCTGGGTTTAAATAAATAAATATTGTAGGGCATTACACACAGCTCCATCTGATCTCTGAATCAGATAACTTTATTTTTTTGTTAATACCTACTTATAATATATACAGAACATCCAGACACATAATAAACATTTTTGATTGTACCACAAAATGCTTGTCCTGAGCGGGAATCGAATCTACGGCTCTTGAAGCAGATATACTACCAATGAGCCAACAGGACAATCATTTGCTCTAGGCAAGCGTGTTCCATCTTAGACCACATCGTCGTTTATCAGGTAGGATATGATCAAATACGGACCCTAACGTGAATAAAACAACCTAAATTTAACAAGTGCGAGTCGGACTCGCACACGAAGGGTTCCGTACCATTATCTATGAAAAAGGTAAAAAAAAAATAGCGTTTGTTGTATGGGAGCCCCCCTTAAATATTTATTTTATTTTGTTTTTAGTATTTGTTATTATATGTTTTTTTTTTTAGCGGCAACAGAAATACATAGTTTGTGAAAATTTCAACTGTCTAGCTATCGCGGTTCTTGTGATTCAGCCTGGTGACAGACAGAGAAGTCTTAGTAATAGGGTCCCGTTTTTACCCTTTGGGTATGGAACCCTAAAAACTACCTGCAACCCGACTATGGAAAAAACATACATTTTGGAGCCAAAACCCAGTAATTTAAAAAAAAAAAAACTTAGTTGTATATCATATACTCTCACAATAAAAACGAATCTAACGACATATAATTTATCAAAATCGGTTTATCCGTTTGGTTGTTATAAGGAAATATAGGGACAGACATAAGTACATACATAGGTACAGGTCAAATATATAACCCTCTTTTATTGGTTTCGCTGCAGTCGGGTAAAAAATACTCATTAGTAGAGATTAAAGCAAAAATATATTCACTGTTTTATTTTAAAATACCTACAGTCATTTTACTAAAGCAAACCATAAATCCAAGCTTTGAAACGGACAAGAACTTTGGACAAGCGGGTTGAAAAATGGAGTTAGGCTAGCTACACACTGTCGAAAACTATACGATAGTTATTTTCAAACTAATTGAGTATCAGTATATAAAACTTGTTGCCGTAAGAGTCGGCTAAGGGATGTAATCCGGAAGATGAGCACCAGCGTCTTCCTTGAACAATCACTCCTAACTGCGCTAGCCAACCCGCCTGCCAAGCGTGGCGAGTATTGGCAAAACCCCCCCAGGAGGAGGATGTCCTACATACAAGAGTCCTACATACCTAGATACAAGAGTCCAAGTCGGTTTGTAGAGTACTAAGAGAAAATACAGGGCTTTCGAGACTAATCATCTAATGTCACGAATTAATGAGCGCCAAAGCAGCGATGCCTTTGTCTTTTATTACCTAAATAAAAAATAAATATCGTAGGACTACACATAGCGGCATCTGACCCCAAACTAAGCAAAGCTTGTACTATGGAAGTCAGATAACTGATAGAAGACCCAATTTTTTTTTTTTACATACTTATAATACACACAGAACACCCAGACACAGAACAAACATTTTTTTTATACCACAAAATGCTTAACTTGAGTGGGAATCGAACCTACGCCCTACGGTTCTTGACGCAGACATTGAACAGTCAGTCGGACAGACAGACAAACAGGCGGGGAGTTAAAATTCTGTGTATAGCTGCAACAGTCATAAATATACGGTACCTCTGACCGCCAGGAGAGCGTTTCGTTTATCTAAAAACTTTTACATAATTTTTTTTTGTAACATTTCTTTGAATTTTACTTTTTTATATTTCTATAGAATTTATTATCTTCCACTTCGGTTGTAGTTTATGAGCGGGGAATTTGTGCAGTGGTTCATTCCAAGCCAGTGTGCACACTGCAGCGGCGTCCTCTACTGTGGCGACACAGTGTAAAAACAGAAGTAAGACAGGTCCAAGTCAATTAGCTATTTCTATTGTTTTTCAAACAAGCTGCGATTGGCGATTTCTACCACGTTTTTCAGGATAAAATAAAGCCTATATTTGTATCAATAATAATAGTTATAAGATAAAACTTTTTTAATTTTTTATTTATGTAACATTAATGAGACGAACGAGACGCACTCCTGATGTTAGGAGATAACGCCTGTCCATGACCATTGCAGCGATACACAGAACTTTGAATAGTAAAACAAAGTCCAGGGCATCGCTGCCTTGACGCTCATTACTTTGAGATTAGATGGTTGGTGATGACAGGTTCACGTCAAAATTTTTTAGTGAAACGTTATAGAAATATCTTTACAGTTTGTTTACTGGTGTTTCTGTGGCTGCACTAGGGGCAGTCTCACGTTTTTGTGACAGCCTCAGTTTGCTCGTTCAGTTGAAGCTTAGACAGTTCTGCATGTTAACTCCACTTCACGGCATTTTGACTCCCGTCGTCAGAACTGAGAGCAGAATTTTGAAATATATCAAGGAATATTTGCGTTGAAAACATTTTTCATTGTATCAACTTGAATAAAAGTTTGAGCTAAAAAATAAGGACAAAATAAGATATTTGTAAAAAAAACTGCTTTAGCTTTAACTTTTTTTTAATGTTTGTCATTCTAGATGTTTTACCACATCGCACTTGATGTTAAGCCTGAAATGGAACTGGCTGTCAAGTGAGGCTGCTTAACACACCGTTAGGTGCTTGGCGGCAGATTTTCAACTTGAGGGTGGTAGCTAGCCAGCCGAGTACTAGAAAGTACCCTACCACCATGCTATGGTTTCCGCACGTTGCTTTCCTTCACTAGCAGCTCAAGAACCCACACCTTTCGGCATGCGAACCGACCGCGCTAACCATTGAGCTATCACTACGAAATTGGCAGGCCAAGCAGTTTTAATATATTAAAGAGAGATTGCTCCAGCTTCTACTGCAAATAATTTCACCAAACGTTTATATTTAGTTGAAACCATTTACTGTCAAGATCCCAGACTAGGTGATCTTTACCATCAACCAGCTGTGGTCAACATAACCTGTCAACCATAAAAAAAATGAATTGAGAATCTCATCCTTTTTTGAAGTCAGTTAAAAAAAACATTTTCGTCGTCTTTAGAATGTAAATATGTGGACTGAGGATGATGATGAAATTGATGATAAGATAAATTTGCATCCCTGTGGAATTGCATTTAAGATGCTATCGTATCGTGTACACCCCTTTATTACTATTCAAATAGCGGAAGCGGGGATTTCCCTTTGAAACTTTTGAAGATTTTTCAATAGGACCAACTTAATGGATTGGTTAAAGTTTCCTCTTCAGTTGAGTTTTATACGCAATTTAACTGCAGTTTGCTTTAGGAGCTTATTTTTGTGTTAGAGGCGGGATCACACTTCACTACATAGTATAAAACAAAGTCGCTTTCTCTGTCCCTATATCCCTATGTATGCTTAAATCTTTAAAACTACGCAACGGATTTTGATGCGGTTTTTTTAAATAGATAGAGTGATTGAAGAGGAAGGTTTATATGTATAATACATGCATACGCACCACATTAATATCTACATTGCAACCGTGCGAAGCGGGGGCGGGTCGCTTGTAATATTATAAAGACGAAAGTTTGTGAGTGTGTGTGTTTGTATGCTTGTTACTTCTTCACGCTCAAACGGCTGACCAATTTTGATGATACTTGGTATGGAGGTAGCTGGCACCCTAGACGAACACATGTTTGCTTGTTATTTATTCACGTAGAAACGGCTAAACGGGTTTAAATGTAATTTGGAATACATATAACTTTTACTCTACATTAACACAGTATGTTTTTTATTCCAGAAAACGTGGTGAAAACCATAGAACGCAGCTAATAAATACATTTAAAAAAAACACGAAAGTTTGTATGTTTCTCCACACTAGCTGGACGCATTTGAATAAAATTTAAAACGTTGATAGATTTTCATATAGGGTACTTTATATACGATAAGGCCGCTTTTTATAATACAAATGTAAACAATAACGTCTTATAATATGTACATTTATAATATTAGTGTAAAAATATAAATTTGTTATCAAGTATAATGTAAGACAAAGCCTACTATAAGGTGGCTCATTACGTGGAAGACAGGAATATATGGTTGTAGTAGCTTCTCTCTGCACTTGCATCCCCCTGGCTAAGTGACAATTGTAGTAAGCATAATGTATTAATATTTATAACTGTAAACTGTAACCTAATATGAAAAGAAAGATCCACAAAAAAAATGCCTTGCTGAGTTTCTTGCCGGAGTCTTCTCAGTTGAAGTGTAATTACGAGCCGGTAGTAGAGTCAAAACTGTAACTTAACGTTCATAAGTGCCTTACCAGGACCTGAACTGAATAAATGACATTTTGATTTTGATTTTGAAGAATAAAGAATGAAATAAAAAACTCAGACTGTTAAGTAGTCAGAATTATTTTGTCATGAACATAAAGTAAAGAAACATCTCCGCAAGAAATATCAAACTGAAACAAATCAAAACTTGGCATCCTAAACTCAAGTTCTTTGACAGCTGACCCGAGCTGTCGTTTTACAAATAAAAAAACGGCCCAGAACGTCTCGGAATCGGGAACGAAAAGGTTCCGTAGTTTTGCACGAGTTATCTTCATAGAATACAAAAAAATCAAACAATAATTTGACAATTTTTTTTTAATGTATCAGTAATGATAGAACGATTCGCTCTCCTGATGTTAAGATATAACGCCTGTCCATGACCATTGCAGCGATACACAGAACTTTGAGTAGTAAAACAAAGTCCAGAGCATCGCTGCCTTGGCGCTCATTACTTTGAGACTAGATAGTTAGTCACGACAGACCAGTAATTTCGCTAGCTGCAGTACCCTTCAAACCGGAACACAGTAATGTTTACACACTACTGCTTAGGGGCAGAATATCTGGTACTGCGGTGGTACCTACCTAGACGACCTCCTGCTAAGGAAATCTACCGCCAAGTATTATTATAATATGTAGGCAGATGATGTCAAACGGCATAAAAAAACATAATTAAATCTTTAATTAATCCGTAATTAACCTTATCATTTATTAATCCATAAATAACCTTATCAACAAAACAACAAACAAGACTAATTAAGTAAATTAACAAGCTGATGAGTTAAAAAAATCTATAACCCGACTGCATAAGATACAATTAAAAATAACTTTTTAAACCAAATTATTATTCCTAATCGAATTTAAACATACTTAAATATATTTTTGTATACCTCTTTTAATTGCCTTTATTTAGATACCCTATTTGATAGGTTTGGTTAATTTTTTTTTCATAAAGGAACCTATTACTATATCGATACAAAATTCGCCATTTTTTTTCAAAAAAGATTGTTTCGCAAAAATATTTACTAGTAGTTTGGCCCGAACTGTATACACCTCGGGTGTTATTTTTATTATAATAATTAAGAAATAGCTATGTTTATCAGAAATGAAAATCATCTAATCAGAAATGAGGAGATCCGTAGGTGAACTAAAGTAGCCGACATAGCCCAGCGGATTAGCAAGTTGAAGTGGCAGTGGGCAGGGCACATAGCACGCAGAACCGATGGCCAATGGGGCTGCGAAGTTCTGGAGTGGAGACCACGGACCGGCAAGCGCAGCGGAGGACGTCCACCCACAAGGTGGACAGACGACCTCATAAAGACCGCAGGAACGCGCTGGATGTGAGCCGCTTTCAACCGGTCTTTGTGGAAATCAATGGGAGAGGCCTATGTCTAGCAGTGGATATCATACGGGTTTTTTTTTTTTTTTTTTGCCAAATAAATGTTTTGATTTGATTTGAAAGAAACTCACATACAAACATGAATTTGAAAACATAACACTTCTTTTTTGGTCTAATCACATCACATCATCAGCCATAGGACGTCCACTGCTGGACATAGGCCTCCTCCTGGGGGGGTTATGCCAATACTCGTGACGCTTGGCAGACGGGTTGGCGAGCGCAGTTAGGTGTGATTGTTCAAGGAAGACGCTGCTGCCCATCTTCCGGATTACATGCCTTAGCCGACTCTTATAGCAACCACGGGTAGAGAGGGTGGGGTACTATTCTTACGCCGGCATCGCCACGGCAAATTTGGTCTAATAATAAATGATTAAAGGTCTTATTAATCCGCAATTAACCTTATCAACTCGTAAACACGGGTTGTGTGTAATGACTTCACTCATTAACTTTCTAATTTTAGGATCTAATTCACGTTATTATATTTCTAACGTGTTAATATTGACGAATTTGTTTTTTGAATATATTTTTTTTACCAATTTTGAAGTAGTAAGCTAACATGCCCCTACCTAGTAAAATAACTTATACACCAAAGGTGGCAAAAGTTTAGTAGTGAACATGCCGTTTTCTACAGAAACAAATCATAATAAAGCCATGACGTGCTAAGAATGCCCATTAAAATCATTAATTAAATTTACCTAGTAAATAAAGTAAGCCAAAGTATAATAAATACAAGGATAAATTAAAAATTTAAAAAAAACCCTTTACACAATTACCAAACATAGCTAAGAACCACCGCAAGGAAACTGGCTTTCAAATGAAAAAAACCGCATCGAAGTCGGTCCATCCGTTTGAGAGCTACGATGCCACAGATAGACAGACACACACATACACAGACAGATATCGACGTCAATCTTATAACACCCCTCTTTTTGCGTCGGGGGTTAAAAATAGATGCCATTAATTAAAAACTATTTACGTCTAAAATATGTATGTGCAATTTTTTCAGTTTGGATTTTAATAAAAAAAGGTAGTGTCATTATTTCTATTGCAAATTTGAAATAGGTACTTTATTATACAGTTAATACGTTTATGTACGACGTCAAATAAATACAATTTAAAAAAATCGATTATTTATTTAAATATTCCTGTGGCGTGACAGAATTACTTTGTCACGTGCCACCATTGGCAAGCGTGCTATAAGTTTGACATCACTAAACTTAAACTAAACGTAAACTTTATGAAATTCCCCTAATAAGACTTAAACACGTAGAAACATAAAAAATATATTCATAGAATTATGTATCAACATACTTTATCCTTTTGAAATATTATTTTATTAATTTGCCATGGCAAACAAATATAACCATCAAAAAGAATGGCAAAAAATCAATCGTGCGTTTCGATTGGTAATTCATGGAACCCTAAAAACAAAGTTTTTCCCAAGTTTCGCTCCAGTGCTGCCCCCTGTGTTACCTGTTCTTTGTAAATAAACAATGAGCTAGAGGTTTGGGAGTTCCTTGTATTTCCACGGTCCAAGATGAAAGACATAGCGGGAATAACTTAAACGCCTCAAAGTAATGAACGCCAATGTACAATGCCCTGGATTTTGTTTAGCTATCCAACATTTTGTGTACTGCTGCAATGGTCATGGACAAGAGTTATCTCTTACTATCAGGAGAGCGTACGCTCATCTTATTAGTTTTATATAAAAATAATTAGGATCAGCATCGAGTACTAAACTATAGCATGGTGGTAGGGTTACCGCTATGCTATGGTTTCCTCATGATGTTTTCCTTCACTGCTTGAAGTCATCCGCAATACGCTCATGTCTTGGAAAAGCTAGAGGTGTGTGCCATGGGATCATTTGCCTTCATGCGTATAAATCGGCTCTTTATGATTACAAGACCAATTAAACATAAGCATTCGAAGCCGTGGTGGTGCCGGCGTAAGAATAGTACCCCACTCTCTCTCTACCCGTGGTTGCCGTAAGAGTCGGCTAAGGGATGTAATCCGGAAGATGGGCAGCAGCGTCTTCCTTGAACAATCATACTTAACTGCGCTCGCCAACCCGCCTGCCAAGCGTGGCGAGTGTTGGCAAAACCCCCCCAGGAGGAGGCCTATGTCCAGCAGTGGACGTCTTATGGCTGATGTGTGATGTGATTCGAAAAAATCATACGTTTTGAAAATAATAAAGTTAACACTCTCGTTTTATATTACTGCTTTGATTTTACATATGAAACTGAACACACATTTAAAAGATCAATTCATGACAGAAAAAACTGGCCAATTGCCAGTCGGACACGCGCACGAAGGATGCCGTATCATTATCTATAAAACGGCAAAAAAAACATGTCTGTTATATGGGAGCCCCCTTAAATATTAATTTTATTCTGTTTTTTAGTATTTGTTGCTATAGCGGCAACAGAAATACATCATATGTGAAAATTTCAACTGTCTAACTGTCACGGTTCATGAGACACGGCCTGGTGACAGACGGACAGAAAGACAGCGGAGTCTTAGTAACAGGGTCCCATTTTACCCTTTGGGTACGGAACCCTAAAAACTTACGTCAAGTTTTCAACACTAAAATGGATGAAAAATGTTTTAGCGTCTCTAGTATCCAAAGGCCCAGGAACCTCTATATTGGAAGACAGACGAGAGAATTCTGCTGTCGTCTTAGGTCACGTCACACTCCATCAAGTCTGTGATACCGTGTTTAAACGCAAACTTATTTCGTTGTACAAAAAATGTCCAAACGAAGTTAACTCGCTATCTTCCTATGACTTGAATCGCATTCCAATCAAGATCAGTCCTTCCCAGATAGGGTTGGCTATCAAAGGATCATGACGCGACGCGCGCTACCTTTGAGGAATTATCTCTCCCTGAGGTGGATGATATCTGTACTCAAAGGAAATGAATTGGTTTACGAATGTTGGGAATTCTAATAAACTAGCTTTCACCTGATTCTACGAGACCGTAGAAATAAAATGTTGGGTTATATGATTTAGGTTACCTGAGGTTTCAACATATCAATTTGCGAAATAATTTTTTTTGTCGACAAGCTAGGTGTTTGACCTTAAGTGACGGTGTGGTCGAAGATGTTAAAGCACACCTAGCCTGGAATTTAACGTGATTGGAGATTTTTAACATGAGATTGGTAGCTAGCCAGCCGAGTACTAGAAAAAACCCTACCACCATGCTATGGTTTCCTCACGATGTTTTCCTTCACCGGCAGCTCATGCTCATTGTTGGGGTTGGAACCCACGCACCACTGAGTTATCATCGCTACATCACACTAATATTATAAAGGCGAAAGTGTGTCAGTGTGTTTTGTATGTTAGTTACTTCTTCACGATCAAACGGCTAGACCAATTTTTATTAAATTTGGTATGAAGGTAGCTGACATCCTGGATTAACACATTAACACTTTTATCCCGAAAAAAATGTAGTGTTCACTTGGGAACAGCATGTAACACCGTGGAGCGCAGCTAATACATACATCCTTATAATACAGAACACCCAAACACAGAAAATCATTTATGCTTGCAACATAAATAACTGTCCGGGGAGAGACTGAACCCACGCCTTGCAGGTCTTAAAGAAGATACTCTAACAAATGAGCTGATAGGGCATATACATTATGTACTTACAGAGCACGGTGAGATCTATTTCAGCTTTCAATATGTTGCTGATCATCACGTTCTTGGCTTCGCAGGTGTACCGAGCCTTGTTATCCGATGCGTCTGCCTTGAAGGAGAGAACATTCTCCGACATGCGACCGATGGTTCTGGAACAAAAGAGAATACTGTGAATATACTGGCCACAGAGATGTAATATACGGGCTGACAGTTTGAACATTAGCAATACACAAAGACATGTTAGTTAGTGGTCATATGAAACGTATAAAGAAATAAAATCGAAACAAATACAAAAAAAAAACTAAGAAACCTTGGTTAAAGTTTTTCCCAAGACTCCAGAATGTATGGACAGCGCGCAGCCTTACGCGCCGGGCTAGCGAAAGACATAACTACCATACGTAGACTGCGCAGTAACTGTTATCTAATCTGGGACCGCGCGCGACTACCATGTCATTTTCGGTGCGCGTGATTTGAGTGTCCGTATTTTTGTGTTTGCTCAGGATAATTAGGTCAAATATTAACCACCTATTTTTTATTATTATTTGGAACGACAATCGAGTACTGAACCCGCTGTATCAATATTGCTGATGTTCAAACTTTCACGCTGTATAAAAGAAATCCTGGAATGAAACTGCCTTTCAAGTGAGGATATTATAACACATCAGTAGTTGATTGGTGGAAGATTTTCAATTTGAGGGTATGGCTAGCCAGTCGTGTACTAGAAAGTACCTCACCAAGGTTTCAACGCAATTTTTTAATTTTTTTATTTGATATATGTATCTCAAAGGGATTAGGCAGCGTTTTCGATGAAAGCTCCCAGGTGGCTTGACTTTTTCCGACACTTCCAACAATTATACTCATATTATTTCAATCAATTTACACAAAACCTTGACAAATTATATACCTAAACGTTCCTCATGCACTCTATCTATTGGTGAAACTCGCATGATAATCGGTTCAGTAGTTTTTAAGTTAATCGCAAATACACAGACAGACAGACGCGTCGGACGACTTTGTTTTATAATATGTAGTGATGTTCCATAACTCTAAACAAAGTTAGGTTTCAGTATAGAGTTTACAGATAATTAAAATTGAAAAAATCGAAGAAAGTCGATTAGCCTAAAAAAATATTTTAAATATTCCGATTCTTTATTTAAATAGCAACACAAAACAACAAGTATATTAACTTTAAATAAATGTTATGTTTGCCTATTCCTAAATACATAATGTATTTGTATGCTCACCCTGTCAACAAAAGGTCGTATTCCGAAACACACATAATAGTATTAGAGGATTTTAAATTGAAAATACCCTCATTATTTGATCCCTTTAACGGTAGAGTGGTCTCCGCGCGTTGTCCATGGGTTTCAAATTTCGTGGACGTACTTAATCCGATGATAAAACTTTTTATTATGTATATCAAATATTAGAAAAAGAAATACACGACTGCCAGGCGAAAAAAAAAACAAAAAAGATAAAAAAAACAACGAAGAATTGAAAATGAAGCCAAACTGCCACCACATTGAAGTTTTTTTGGAGTCGACGTTCCAAAAACTCGAACGAAACGATTTGATTCCACGTTCTTAGTGCGGACTGCCAGACAGTGGAATGCGCTGCCTGAGTGGGTGTTCCCCTTTGGATATAATCTGGGTGTCTTTAAGTCGAGAGTGACTCGGTATCTTCTAGCGTGCTCTATTTTAAACCGCATCATCACTTAACATCAGGTGAGATGGCGGTCAAACGTAAGACTATTTCTTATTTTTAAAAAAGCGTGGCAACAATCGTTTGGCCTCATTGTAATTTTTGCCATAGGACTACAATTTTTGATTGTGTGCACGAACTACGCACACGATCAAAATGCACAAAATTGCGATACATTTGTGTGACGTATGCAATTGGTATATTATTTGTGTAAGTGTAGTTTATTTTAGTGTACTGTATAATTTTTTTTATGGTTGACAGGCTAAGTGTTTCACCACAGCTCACCTGATGTTAAGTGACGGTGTGGTCGAAGATGGTAAAGCACACCTAGCCTGGAATGGAACTGGCTCTTATATGAGGCTGCCGGAACACACCGTTAGATGCTTGGCGGCAGATTTTCAACTTGAGGGTGGTAGCTAGCCAGCCGAGTACTAGAAAGTACCCTACCACCATGTTATGGTTTCCTCACGATGTTTTCCTTCACCGGCAGCTCAAGCTCATTGTTGGGGTTTGAACCCACGCCCTTCAGCATGCGAACCTACCGCGTTAATCACTGAGCCATTATGACCAAAACGTCGAACTAAATAAACAAAACTTGCGTAGTATTTTTTTTGCGCTATTAAGTCTAGTTGCGAAACATAATTACTTAACCAAAACGTTAAAAAAAAATTACATTAGTAGATAAAATATATTGTATCCAGAACCTCCAGATTGAAAGCCAGACAATTTCGCAATTTGGCCGCCGAAACTTCTTTGACTATTTCTGTAAAATTTTCAAAATCTCAGTTTAGCAAGAAGCCATGGCCACCGTGCAAGAGTAATACATTCATAGCCATGGTCGGTTGGTTTTCTCACGGAGCGCGGATCGGAGGATGTTAAACCATTTCGTACGTCACGCCTGAAAAATCTCTCAAAACTGAACTTGTTGACTTTTTAACAAAACAGAATAACGTTAATAGAAAAAACAATAGGTAAGGTATCCGATCTTTGTTATTACTATACGGAATTACATATTTAGGTTTTTTTATGTACTTAATTTCACACATCGTCTCTTTTTAGGGTTCCGTACATCAAAAGGAAAAAAACGAAACGCTTATAGGATCACTTTGTTGTCCGTCTGTCTGTCAAGACTCTTTTTCTCAGGAACACGTGGAGGTATCAAGCTGAAATTCATATCAAATACTCAGGTCTATTAGCCTATGGAGCTGTGAAAAAAACAAACTTCTAAGCCAACGCAATCAAAAGATACAGCCGTTTATGCTGTAAATTTTCGACACTCGCAAGGGAATCAAAGCCTACAGGGTACTTCCCGTGAACTCAGAATCTTGAAATTTGGAACGAAGCAACGTCTTACAGCACAGATAAAAGAAAAATTGCGAAAAGCATAAATTACCATAAAAAAAAAAATCAATAACATTTACTTATATACTTTTACCTACAGGTTTGTACAGGATCCTTAGTGCACGAGTCCGACTCGCACTTGACCGGTTTTTTTAACATTGGGTTTACATTGAGACTAAATAGCGAAAGAAGCGAATTTACAGGGCTGTTGAGACTAACCATCGATTGTCTCAAAGTAATGAGCGCCAAAGCAGCGACGTCTTGCACTTTGTCTTGTTTCTCAAAAAAAAAAAAAAAAAAAGTCATTTATTCAGTTTAGGCCCTGGTAAGGCACTTATGAACGTTAAGTTACATGTTTGAATCTACCACCGGCTCGTAATTACACTTCAACTGAGAAGACTCCGGCAAGAAACTCAGCAAGGCATTTTTTTTTGTGGATCTTTCTTTTCATATTAGGTTACAATTTACAGTAATAAATATTAATACATACATTATGCTTACTACAATTGTCACTTAGCCAGGGGGATGCAAGTGCAGAGAGAAGCTACAACAACCATAATATATTCCTGTCTTCCACGTAATGAGCCACCTTATAGTAGGCTTTGTCAATTAACCTCTGCTTTATAAAATCTTTGAATTTATTATAGGACATTTTAGTTACCTCAAGTGGGATTTTATTATAGAATCTAACGCAATTCCCGAGAAAAGACTTATTAGCTTTAGATAACCTGAATCTAGGTGTCACAATTTTATCTTTATTTCTTGTATTTAAGTTATGGCGGCTACTATTAATTTCAAATGAATTTAAATTTTTCCGGACAAACATAATGTTTTCATAAATGTACTGTGTAATGTGTTCTCAAAGTTCTATGTACTGCTTCAATGGTCATGGACATGCAGTATCAGTTACCAATAGGGACCATCGATTTGAGCTGGGAGACCCTTGTTCGTCTCATTAGTTTGACATAAAAAAAAAAAAACTGATATAATACATTGATAAAAAAAAACAGCTTGATACATCCACGTGTTCCTGAGAAAAAGGGTCTTGACAGACAGAAAGACGGACAACAAAGTGATCCTATAAGGGATTCCTTCTTTCCTTTTTTTCGTTTGTTTTTTATTTATAGAACCCTAAAAAACATTATTAATAATTACATATTATTATTTTAAAAAACAAGGCTGACTCGGAACAAATTTATAAAAATAACCTAATCCAAAAGTCCGTCAGAAGGATATGCGGCCAGAATGCTGGCGGCATTGTTTGGCAATGCTAAGCTTTTGACCAGCGTAGATACCAGCATTCTGGTCACCTGAAGCCTCATCTAAATAAAAAAAAAATATTGTTAATACACTATGTAAAGTGTGTTTTTTTAGAGGTATACAAGTTCCTTTCTCTTTATATTTCCGATATCAAAACCAGTATGTATATATTACATTAAATTGTATCATTTACAAAAGGTAACATTGATTGCACGTGTTCAACGGATATACCAAAATTAAACGAGTTTTCATTAATAGGTTTCGAATTATAATGATGTGTATAATTAACATGCTTAAATTTATAAGCTTAATTTGTTATTCCTTGTTTGGTTAATGAATATATAATTATTATTGTTAAATTTTGTAGTGATATTATATTTTAAAATGCTTGGTGAAGGCCTCGGTTAGAAGAGTAATATGGTGTTATTTTTGTAGCAATGATAGGTCAGCTAGCGCGGTCGGTTCACATGCCGAATTGTGTAAGTTCAAACCCCAACAATGAGTTTTAACTACCGGTAATGGAAAACATAGCGTGGTAAGGTACTTTCTAGTACTCGGCTGGCTAGCTACAACCCTCAAGTTGAAAATCTGCCGCCAAGCACCTAACGGTGTGTTACGACAACCTTACTTGCGAGCCAGTTCCATTCCCGCCTAGATGTGTTTACCATCTTCGACCACACCGTAACTTAACATCAGGTGAGTTGTGATCAAACACTTAACTGACAACTATAATTAAAAAAAAAATCTATAATCTATCATTATCTGGGTATATATATATAGTTTTTTGGTTGATTTACTCAAAAAGCGCTAAATCAATTTCGATAAAATTTATATGGGACCACCTCTGAAATATGATCTACAAAACAAAAAATGAATCATCAAAATCGATCCATAATTGGTGGAATCATTGCGTAAAATATGTACAAAAAAATACAGTCGAATTGAGAAGCTCCTCGTTTTTTAAAGTTGGTTAAAAAGGTTTTTTTTATGTGTACGCTGAGCGACCAAAATCAAAATCAAAAGTCATTTATTCAATTTAGGCCCTGGTAAGGCACTTATGAACGTTAAGTTACATGTTTGAATCTACCACCGGCTCGTAATTACACTTCAACTGAGAAGACTCCGGCAAGAAACTCAGCAAGGCATTTTTTTGTGGATCTTTCTTTTCATATTAGGTTACAATTTACAGTAATAAATATTAATACATACATTATGCTTACTACAATTGTCACTTAGCCAGGGGGATGCAAGTGCAGAGAGAAGCTACAACAACCATATATTCCTGTCTTCCACGTAATGAGCCACCTTATAGTAGGCTTTGTCAATTAACCTCTGCTTTATAAAATCTTTGAATTTATTATAGGACATTTTAGTTACCTCAAGTGGGATTTTATTATAGAATCTAACGCAATTCCCGAGAAAAGACTTATTAGCTTTAGATAACCTGAATCTAGGTGTCACAATTTTATCTTTATTTCTTGTATTTAAGTTATGGCGACTACTATTAATTTCAAATGAATTTAAATTTTTCCGGACAAACATAATGTTTTCATAAATGTACTGTGACGGTAACGTTAATATCTTAAAATCTTTAAATCGATTTCCTATTGTCCAGCCCTATTGTCAAAGATGATGTGCCACCCTCAGGGTATTTACTGTTCACCCTTGCAAGTTGTTGGTATATTTTTACTCTTACCATCAAGATAGCGTCTCGTTCGTCTCATTACTTTGACATATAAAAAAAATCAATAATTACAAATAATTAATTCATATGGTACTCACAAACTTTTAATACACAACAAAAAATTTAATTATAATCATTGTAAAAAATCTTTAATATTTCAAGTACAAACATTTAAACACCCAAGCCAAATCAAGTATTTACCTCGTTAAAAACTTCACGAATTGTTCAACGGATCAAATTAAGCGTGTTTTTACTTTACAGAACCTTTGTTGAAATCTCAACTTTTTTTACTCAAATATTTTCGGTTCAACTTTTTCGTGGAATTCGGGGAGGTAAGTCGGGAACCCTTTTTGGATACTTCAACGTTATCAAATGTAAATTGGTTTCTGTTGTGAAGTCGCGGTTACAAGATGAGAATTAATGGAAGGCTCGGGTAGGGCGACAAGTTCAGTAAAAGGTGGTAAAAGTTTGGATTTGGCTATTCAAACTTGAGTTGCAATATTTGAAAGGGGAAAGTGGGCAAAGCTGTGAGATGTTCTATTCTTATTTTTATGCGTTTTTAGGGTTCCGTACCCAAAGGGTAAAACGGGACCTAAGACTCCGCTATCCGTCAGTCTGTTCACAGATGATGTATTTCTGTTGCCGCTATAACAAAGAATACTAAAAAACAGATGATGAACATGATTTTTTTGCCGTTTTTATAGATCATGGTACGGGACCCTTCGTGAGCGAGTCCGACTCGCACTTGGCCGGTTTTCTATTGCATGGTGGGGTACTTTGTAATACTCGGCTGGCAAGCTACGCTTGTATTATCGTTTTCTATTTAATGTTAAATAATTGTTTGTTAATTAATTGTTCCTTTTAGTTAGTAAACCTAGTTATATAAGAAAATATTGCATGTCCGCTAGGATAAACTGTTGTATAAAAACTTATAAAACTGCGATTGATCTTTTTAACCGACCTCAAAATAGGAGATACTCAATTCGACTGGTTTTTTTTTAAATGTTTGTTACCTCATAACTTTCGACTGGGTGAACCGATTTTCATGATCCTTTTTTAATTTGAAAGCTAGTGCTTCCCTCGTAGTTCGTAATTTGGTTCAGTTCTGACAATGGCATCCATGAGTAAAACTATATGAAATCTATTTTTTTTTGGTAAATTTTTATTATTTGTTCGTAGCATCGCTAACATCAAATCTATAAGACACAAATCAAATCAAAATCAAAAAGTCATTTATTCAGTTTAGGCCCTGGTAAGGCACTTATGAACGTTAAGTTACATGTTTGAATCTACCACCGGCTCGTAATTACACTTCAACTGAGAAGACAGAAAGAAACAGAGAAGACAGAGAAGAAACTGAGCAAGGCATTTTTTTGTGGATCTTTCTTTTCATATTAGGTTACAGTTTACAGTTATAAATATTAGTACATACATTATGCTTACTACAATTGTCACTTAGCCAGGGGGATGCAAGTGCAGAAAGAAGCTACAACAACCATATATTCCTATCTTCCACGTAATGAGCCACCTTATAGTAGGCTTTGTCAATTAACCTCTGCTGTATAAAATCTTTGAATTTATTAGAAGACATTTTAGTTACCTCAAAAAAGAAACACTTCCTTCTTTTTCACAGAATAAATAACTTCCAATATGGGAGAGGACTGATCGATCTAATTCCATAGCGGCGAAACACACCCGTAAACGTATAGGTATCGACTGTCATGGGACCTATTCCGACAAAATGGGCATAGTATGGAGTGAAAACGTTGAAAGGAAATTTATTTATTTGCGGACGTCAGTGGGTCGAGGATATATATTAAATTGTAGTAGTGTGACGCGAGAACACACGTAACTTGGAAGCGTGGGATGTGTCTGCCACCGTGTGACACTTACAGGTTTAGGAGTGGGATTTTTTTCAATTTATTGTTGCCGTTCAGCGTAATTCAAATACTATGGGCAAAGTAAAAGGCATTACACATCATCAGCCATAGATCGTCCACTGCTGGACATAGTCCTCCTCCTGGGGGGGTTTTGCCAATACTCGCCACGCTTGGCAGGCGGGTTGGCGAGCGCAGTTAGGTGTGATTGTTCAAGGAAGACGCTGCTGTCCATCTTCCGGATTACATCCCTTAGCCGACTCTTACGGCAACCACGGGTAGAGAGGGTGGGGTACAATTCCCACGCCGGCACCACCACGGCAAATGAAATATAATAAATAATAATACCTGGATAATATTCCATATTATCCATATATATAGGATAAAAGGTATCCTTTATCTTAATCTAATAATAAAATAGTTCAAGTTTAATGATTATTTATTGCTTATTTGTTACTGATTAAGAAAAAGTTCAGAGCGAAATGAAACGTATACGTTTCATTTCGCTCTGAACTTAATTTTAAAATTAATACGGACGGAAGTCGCTGCCGTAAGCTAGTATAATTATAAAGAAAACAATTGTGATACCTTATTAAAATCGCTACCGCTTGCATCTGCTCCACAAGCTGACCCGCAAAAGATTGGATCTCCCAGCGAGAAAATGTTTTGAGACCGGAAATGGGTAACCTAACAAGGGTTGTGAGAGATGACCAGATATTTTATTTAGATTGCGGATGATATAAAACTTTTTTAGAAGCCCAGAAAAACAAACGAAACCCGCCAACTTTTTTCGTTAATAGTTGGGCAAGACAAATCGGAAAGGTGGCCGGAGTAAAGGAATGGATTGGAGGTTGGAAAGGGCCAGGACCGAAGCATTCATCTACGTGAGTAAGGTGCTATAAGTTAAAAGGGTTACATTAAAGTTGGTGAGCAAACCCCTTTAAGAAAATTATAGCAGTTCCAACTATCCCACGTGCATGATGGCACTTTTTATCAGGTTTTTATACACAGCACAAATTCTTAACAAAAATATTTTTGTCTTATGTTTTGTAAATTTATTTTTTATGTAATAGTAATGAGACAAACGAGACGCTCTCCTGATGGTAAGAGATAATGCCTATCCATGACCATTGCAGCGGTACACAGAATTTTGTGTAACAATACAAAGTACAATAGCAACCCTGCTTCCGCGCTCATTACTTTGAGACATTCGGTGGTATATACCTAGATGACCTGCTAAGGTGATCTACCACCAAGTAGGTTTTGACTAGGTGTTTGACCACAGCTCACCTGATATTAAGTGACGGTGTGGTCAAAGATGGTAAGCACACCTAACCTGGAATGGAACAGGCTCTCACGTGAGGCAGCCGGAACACACCGTTAGGTGCTTAGCGGCAGATTTCCCACTTAAGAGTACTTATGATCTTGTCAAGTTATGATTTGGTGGTAGATTTCCTTAGCAGGAGGTCGTCTAGGTAGGTACCACCGCAGTACCAGATATTCTGCCGCCAAGCAGTAATGTGTAAACATTATTGTGTTCCGGTTTGAAGGGTACTGCATTAAGCGAAATTACAGGGCTATTGAGACTAACCATCTAGTCTCAAAGTAATGAGCGCCAAGGCAGCGATGCCCTGGACTTTGTTTTACTACTTAAAGTTCTGTGTATCGCTGCAATGGTCATGGACATCTCTTAACATCAGGAGAGCGTCTCGTTCGTCTCATTACTGTAACATAGAAAAAAAAAAATGATTATTTTTATTTAAAGTACTCATAAAAATTCAAGTTTCAAAGTCAAAGTATTTTTCGAATAGCTACGAAATAATTTATTTAAAATTTATGTTGGTACTTACAGAGGGTTTCGATGCCACAACCACTCAATACAAACCGCCATAACATAACTTTTAAATATATCAAGATAAAGTTACTTTACTTTCTAGTTCTCGGCTAGCTAGCTACCACCCTCAAGTTAAAAATCTGCCGCCAAGAATCTAACAGTTAGTTTCCGGCAGCCTCACTTGAGATCCATTTTCATTCCAGGCTAGGTGTGTTTTTGCTGTGGTCAAACACCTAGCTTGTCAACCATAAAAAAACTTATCTAAAGACCATTTTGCTATTTCAATTAGTTTAGTTAGAAAACACTCATCAGCAGGCCAAAAATCACCATTTACTTCAGTCAGAATAATTTGACACACACTGGTAACCAAACCCACAACACTAACCCAACCTGCTAAACCACTACACAGCGGCAAAGAAATCTGTACACGTTCCAATCCAATACACAATCCCACGGCACCAATGGTTTGTAAGATTGTGGACACAGATTATAGAAAAACAGATGGATACAATTAAGTTATCGAACAACGGCCTAAGATATAAAGATTTAAGATATTTATTGCTTCCATACAGTACAAGATGTGATTAATACAAAGTAGTATACGGTGCACAGTCAAATATGGACCTTGCCGGGTACAGCATCGTTAAGTAGAGAGGTAACATTATTTTAAACGTCAAAAAATATTTATTAAGTTGTCATATATTTATCATAAATTCATTGTGGAAATTTACTATTATTTCTTTTTGTCATATAAACAATAGACAACACTTTATACTTATTTTGACCGGGTTTCAATCACGCACAATATACTATGAAATTAGTTTAATTGAAAATAAAAATGTGTCAAAATCACGTCAGTTTCTAAAGTAACACATGAAACACATATAAACCTAGCTACTTATATATATATATGTATATATTTTGTTTTATTTAAATACATACATATTTTTTACATCTTCTAAATAAATATAACTCAAAGGTGACTGACTGACTGACTGACATAGTGATCTATCAACGCACAGCCCAAACCACTGGACGGATCGGGCTGAAATTTGGCATGCAGGTAGATGTTATGACGTAGGCATCCGCTAAGAAAGGATTTTGATTATTTCTACCCCCAAGGGGATAAAATAGGGGATGAAAGTTTGTATGAAACTTTGTCAATTTTAAACCGATCGGGCTGAGACTTTGCATGCATAAAGCTACTATGACGTAGGCATCTAGCGCGGGTGAAACAGCGGGGCACAGCTAGTACTATATATATTGATAGCCCTGTTGGCTTACCGGTAGTATATCTGCTTTAAGGGCTGTAGGGCGTGGGTTCGATTCAAACCCAGGACAAACATTTGTGGTACAAACAAATGTTTGTTCTGTGTCCGGGTGTTCTGCAAGTATTTACAAAAAAAAAAAATTAAGTAATCTATCAGTTATTTGACTGCCATAGTACAAGCTTTGCTTAGTTTGGGGTCAGATGGCGCTGTGTGTAATGTCCTACGGTATTTTTTTATTTATATGTACTATTTTTATTAGTTTAAATTTATAAACTTTAAAGTGTTACAACACCTTCCGTCCTTTCTTAAGATTTACTGCGTTTTTCAGTCTTGGTTGTCTGGAAGAGATCGCTTAGCGATAAGACCTCCACTTGTGGCACTAACTCAAAAGGTTCTTTTATTTTCTGTACTTTTTTATATTTTTAGTGTGCACAATAATGAATTTCCATCTAAGTACCTAACACCGTAACCTATGAAAAACGGAAACGGGCAGAAATCGAACACCCTCTTACATTTCTTCAAACTGATAAATTACATTAAGTTAATGAGAGTTATATATCTGTGTTATTCTGTGATTATGAGATTGCGGTCAGTGTTAATCCCACGGGGTTTGTTTACCATCAATGGGAAACCAGCTCGCGGACTGATCCCAATGGATTCGCTTCAATAAACCGCTTCGTAAAAAAATATTCATAGGTATGACCTATCTCTTATACAGTTTGAAAAAGCTAATAATAATTAAATAAAAGCTTAGTTATTTTTTCGCTCGGTACAAAAACGTCTCAAAAAAATATATTCACTCGTGATGTACATTTTTAAAATCGTTCCCAAGGCAGCCGTATCGCTGCATCAATGTGGCGTATCCTGACTCTAAGTGGTCGTTGTATAAAATGTTATAATTCTTTTTCCCGTTCATTTTGACTAATACTTCAATTGTTGTGAGCCTTCTGCAAACACGTAGGGAAAGTCTTTATTTGATTCTAATCACACGCTTGTAGCCAAAATATTAGTGAAATTCTTGGAAGGTTCAGTGTCATTAAACCTTCAAGAAATTCTGGGGCAAGCGTAGTTAGGTGCGATTGTTCAAGGAAGACGCCGCTGCCCATCTTCCGGATTACATCCCTTAGCCGACTCTTACGGTAACTACGGGCAGAGAGGGTGGGGTACTATTCTTACGCTGGCACCACCACGGCAAACTTGGCATATAAATATACATTTTAAATTGAGACACACACACACACTCACACACACACACACACATACACACTCATATTCATAACATCCCTCTGTTTGCGTCTGTGGTAAAAATACATCTTATTTTTGCTATCACAGATTAAACATTTATTACCAAGGAGGTTACATTTTTAAGTGCTTAATTCTTTTACAACCAATTCAACCTTCGTTTTAACTTTGGCTATTGTTCATAAAATGTTCATTTCTCTCTAAAAGTTGCAGTAAAATATTTTAAGCGCGGAACCACTTTAGTGATGTTTGAACGCGTCTTCATGTCTTATGAAGTTGAAAACAGAATGGAATTTATTGGCATCCCGAGTCAGTTGTTTTTTTAACTGGCCCACTGCTGGGCGCGGGTTTCATCTCATTGTAAGAAGGATAAAGCCACCTCGCTGGCTAAGTGCAGGTTGGCAGATTTCATCTCCGAGAACATTTTTTTAAGAACTCTCACACTTGTACCTTTCCTCACGATGTTTTCCTTCACCGATAGAAGTTATCGGCAATAAGCACATAACCTAGAAAAAACAGAGGTGCGTCCGTGGGATTCAAACCCAGGACCTCCGATTAGAAGTCAGACGATCTCACAACTATATACGTTAAAAATAAATATCCAATCAGAGCATATAATATATAATATGATCCACAAAAAAAAATGCCTTGCTGAGTTTCTTGCCGGAGTCTTCTCAGTTGAAGTGTAATTACGAGCCGGTGGTAGATTCAAACATGTAACTTAACGTTCATAAGTGCCTTACCAGGGCCTAAACTGAATAAATGACTTTTAGATTTGATTTTGAATAAATTTAACTATCCCACTATAAGTTCTGGGTATCGCTGCAAGGATAATTGCAAGAAAATGAAAATATATTATTTTCAATCAACTTTACTAGTCTTCCTCTAATTCTTTCCATCCTAAGGTTGCATGGAAGATATCGCTTTTAGCTATCAGCCTACCTGCCCGTCAAGTGTAGTTTTGTTTTACAAATAAATAAATTAAAAGCGATAAGGCCACCAGTTGTTACACCTACTAATTAAGTTTAATTTATTTTTCTTCTGTATTGTATTATTTTTAGTGTGGACAGAAGAAGAATTGATCAATCAATCTTGCACTAAAGCCACCACTATATTCTAGCATGACCGGACTCGAACTTGATTTAATTTGTGTGACTTTATTTAGCTTGATTTTTTTAATGAAATACTTGAGAATATTGAAACACTTGAAAATATAAAATAGTGCGTTGACAAAACAAAAAATAAATCGGCGGGAACTGTTTATAATTAAAAATAGTATTTTTTTTAATAATGTTTATGGTCTGGCTACTGAGGCCTTTGAATCAAGTCTTTATTTGGAATTACAGCACTTCACTTGCCTTAGTAAAGTAGTGATGACTTTACTATAAGCTTCTGGATGGAGTTTTGGAAGCAACACGAAAAGTCATGTTTAACCACGTTATATCATTCTCCCACACGCGCGCTTGTAATTCGGCACTTTATAAATAAAACACCACTATGTTTATGCATAAACACTCGAAAAAACACTAGTTTTGGAAAAAAATACAATGGGACGACACGACGCTCACCGCGTTCCCGCCAAAACTCTTAAAAATAGTAGTGTTACGCAGGAGTGTGGCCAGATATAATTTGGTAGATAATGCAATTTCATGTTATTTCCAAAATAACCTAGAAGCTTCTAGTAAAGTCATAACTATTCGACTAGAGAATGAACTGGACTTGATTAATTTTGTTTTGTCACTAAGACTTACTTTTATTTTTGAATACCTGAAATAACACTAGAACAATGCACAAAGTTGGATGCCAAAAATAACAATGAATAGCTAACAATTTCGTATATTTTTTTTAACAAAATCCCGTTTTTCAGGAAGCGGGCTGAAATATCCTAACGGCCGTTACACTCTAACGGTCGTTATGACCGCAATAGCTTAATAAAAATCGTTGCAACTACATGAAACTCGGCTGCAAATTTATCAAAAGACGTGTAAGATGCAACTGCCATGGCCTGTGGTTTAAGTTACAAAAGGTAGCGAGTTTAAAACCTTAGCTTTTTTGGTTCGATTGCTATCTTATTTTGATCAGATTTGACACATTTTTTATCTGACATATGTTTTTATGTCATGGTTATTAAGAACCATTTCAAGATAAACAATTACATAATAAGAAAGACGTAAATAACTTCCTTTTTCTTATTATTTAAAAAAAAACCTTCCCTTTATGAAAGTTAGATTCGACAGCCTTGATGGCGTATTGAAAGTACATCTGCTTTAAGATCTGAATGGCATGGATACGATTCGCGCTCAGGAAAAATATTTTGTGGTATAAACAAATGTTTGTTCTCCGTCTGTATGTTCTGTATGTATTATATGTATGTTTTACAATCAAAGGCTCTATCAGTTATTTGACGTCTATCGTACAAGCTTTGCTTATTACTAGTAAGTAATAATGATTTTTTTGACATATTATATTGACAATTTATTTTTATATTGACGATATTTTTTTATATTGACAACTAGCTTACGTCCGCGACTTCGTCCGCATTGAGTTAAGAACTGTCCCTAATCACCTATCGGAATGAAATATACTTTACGACCTACTCTCATACCTACCAAATATACATTACAAAAATTCATAAAAATCAGTCGAGCCGTTTCGGATCAATACGACCACAGACACCGTGACACGAGATTTTATACATAGTATAAATATTTTTTATATTGACAAACTTTATTTTGACATTTTGTTTTTTTCATTGGCATATAATCAGTGTTTTAAAACTCTTTTAATGATATACTTATTTGAAAACATTATATTACGAAATTGACTTTTAACATTGGGTTATTTATAAATATTTGTACTAATTTGGGGTCAGATGGCGCTGTATGCCCTACGATATATATAAATTTACTAGCTGCGCCCCGCGGTTATACCCACGTGATGATGAATGATGATGATGAAGAAAAGTATCGTATGTCTTATTCCAGGGCCTAAAGTACCTACATGCAATATTTCACCCAGATCCGTTGAGTAGTGAAGTGAAGGCGCAACAAACAAACAGACTCACATTCGCATTTAAAATATTCACATTACATCATCAGCCATAGGACGTCCACTACTGGACATAGGCCTCCTCCTGGGGGGGTTTTGCCAATACTCGCCACGCTTGGCAGGCGGGTTGGCGAGCGCAGTTAGATGTGATTGTTCAAGTAAGACGCTGCTGCCCATCTTCCGGAATACATTACATCATTAGCCGACTCCCTTAGCCGACTCTTACGGCAACCACGGGTAGATAGGGTGGGGTACTATTCTTACGCCGGCACCACCACGGCAAGTTAAAATATTAGTTAGGATTTAAAAGTGCTAACAATTTGTGTCCTAAATAAACTTGTCAGCTTATATCTTATACCAATTGAAACTTCTTAAGCATATTTTCCGCCTAACATTTGTAGCTAAATTATGCACCACGCCATCGCTCATGATTTAAGGCACCCTTAAATTGTTGTAAATTTCCCCAGTGTTATTTATTACTTAATCTCGAAGCTTGGTAAATGTTTTTAAGACTATACCAGGGTTAGCGTTAACTTATAATTTCCGGAATTTATGAACACGTTCCATACATTTATTACATTTTCCATCGACCACAGCGTGCTTCAACTTCGACCACATCATCGCTTACCATCAGGCAAGTTGGTGGTCAAACGCGGACTTATCCGTATTAAAAAAATTGCCTAAATTTTGTCTATGAGATTTTTGCCTGATAACCCCTTTAAAAAAAATAGAAGAGTGACAACCCTGGAGTAATCTGCTTCGAAGCAGATATATTTCGCTGGGAGATGTTTTAAAGTGTCATTTTATTATTGTCAGAGGTCTTAAGATTTTATATCAGACGGGAAGTGCGGGTATTTTTGAAAAACTGACATCGTTTCGCTACTCCTTCCGCTGTATATGAAATTATTGAAATATATATTGAATTATTTCTTGATACTTTAGCGGAGGGCTCTGGCGCCTATACCATAGTTATATCACTAGTATCAACGCTAGCCAGTTCCACAGATGAAATAAATTAATCACTAAGCAAAGTAAAATATCTATAAGTAGAACATCTTCGCGTTAAATAGGCGACACAAGTGGGAAGAGGCGGCGCGGCGGGGGCAGAGGACGCTTGCCGGCGATCACTACGTTAGTGCCGGCCGAGCAGTCAGGGTTATCACGTAAATGTCATTGTTTTCTGTTGTGTAAGTAGGTGTTCATGTTCAAATTTAATAGGTTAGTGACTTTTTAATAAAAAGGCACAGAAGTTTACGTGTGTTTTATAGATTTGATGTTAGCGAAGCTACGAACAAAAAAGATCGAGCTAAGATTTGTTCGTAGATGCGATGTCGACATCCCTGCACGCGTCTCGCGCTAAACCTGCGTGAATCAACGTTAGTAGGGAAGATGTTCTACTTACTCGGGGCCGCGCGCTCCAACTACTTTGCCATAAGTCCTTAGAATTAGAAATACGTCTATTTCAATAAAAGCTTTGACCACAGCTAACCTGGTTTTAAGTGACGGTGTGGTCCAAGATGGTATAGCACGCCTAGCCTGGAATGGAATCGGCTCTCAAGTGAGGCTGCCGGAACACACCGTTAGATGCTAGGGGGCCGATTTTTCAAGTTAAGGATGGTAGCTAGCCAGCCAAGTACTAGAAAATACCCTACCATGCAAAAACGGTGACATGTTATTCGTGAAGCTGTGGTAAAATGACATCTAATATAAAACAAAAAAATTGAAATCGCCCATACTGTATGTTATTATACTGCAACACCAATCATTAATCAATCAGTAGAGCATCCTCGAAGGCTTTCACGTTACAAAAAGCTGTGAATAAAAACATTGAAAAGAGGGGTGTGAGGGGACCGAGAGGGGGGAGGGGCATGTGCTAAAAGTTTACATAAACTTGAAAGACAGGCGGGATTAAGCTTTTCAAGGGCTTTAGATATTTTAGGGGGTTTAAATTTAAACAGGTACCGTTTTAAGTTTTTTTTTTTTAAATGAACTAGGCCTTCTTATTATTGTAACGCCTGTCCTTGACCACTTCAATAGTATCCGGAATTATGAGTAGCAAAAGACATCGCTGTTTTGGATATTGCCAATACTCGCCACGCTTGGCAGGCGGGTCGGCGAGCGCAGTTAGGTGTGGTTGTTCAAGGAAGACGCTGCTGCCCATCTTCCGGATTACATCCCTTAGCCGACTCTTACGGCAACCACGGGTAGAGAGGGTGGGGTACTATTCTTACAAACTAATTTATTTTATACATGTTAGAATATACGATCACAAAAGTGCCTTAGATAAATTGGAACAAGAAACTTGCCTGTCAACCACATTATAATATCTGTATACAAAATATACAGATATTATAATGTGTAACACGTTTCTAATATTGCACGTAAAGCACAATAGAAATGACATTTAAGATATCTATGTATAAGAAATATTAATATACCATTAATGCTTTTACAAGCTTTTCACCTTACCGAGTCCGTTATGATTATGTCAAAGATAATGTAGCGAGTGGGAAAGACATGCTATCAAATATCAGACAAAGAACATCCTATCTAAAGACGTTAAGGTATTATTTACTGCCAACGAATTCTTTGGACCTAGAAGGGAGCATAATAACAAAGAAGAGTGTGCAAAACTACTAACAGATCGACGTGATTGTTCTGTAGATAACACTACTTGAGGCGAAATCTTTTTTTTCTAATTTGTTCGTTATTGTTCTGTAGATGACTATCATTGGTGACGAAAAAATTTACTGATTTGTTTATAATTGTTCTGTAGATGACTTTATCATCTGCGACGAAAAAATTTTACTAATTTGTTCGTGATTATTTTGTAGATGACTATCATTTGTGACGAAAAAATTTACTGATTTGTTTACAATTGTTCTGTAGATGACTGTATCATTTATGAAGAAAAAAAATTACTGATTTGTTCGTGAATTTTCTGTCGATGACTTTATCATTTGTGACGAAAAACAATTACTGATTTGTTCGTGATTATTCTGTAGAAGACTTTATCATTTGTGATAAAAAAAAAAACTGATCTGTTCGTGATTGTTCTGTGGATGACTTTATTATTTTTGATGAAAAACATTTACTTATTCGTTTTTTGTGGAGATATATCCAAGGTATATATACATCTCTGCAGTTGATATGAACAAAATGCTGGTTGTTCTTGCTGTTGATTTAAACCAACGCTTTTCAACGTGTGAACCGGCTGTGCTAACAACTGAGCTATCATAGCTACATATTTTATAATGTTTTAGTGTTAAATAACTTAACTATTTATCTTTATCCAAACCGGCCTCATGTCGGTGGTATTTCCGGACGATACCCGAATCCCCAGCTTACCCCGACTTCGAACTCTGACCCCTAACTTCTAGTAATCCAAGATATCATTTATCACGCAGTCTGCCGGTTTTTGTCCACAAAATATGATAACAAAATAGGGTAAAGGTACAGCGGTTTGGTTCTGATAGAAAGCGATTTAGTTTATACACATATTTAAGTTAATTGTAGACCATTGATTTATATTATTAGAATGTGCGTATTATGTTATTTTTGCCAAATAAATGATTTGATTTTTTGATTTTTTTGATTTTACATATTTAAGGGATTTTGTGTTTACAACTTAGTACTACCCGCCAAAGGAAAACAATAGACACCACTTTATTTAAGACATAAAACAAATTTCCATTACATTATCAATACATACAACAATTTGAAGAGTTTTAAAAATCTATAACACGACTGCATTAAAATAGATATAATTAAAGGAAATAACCCTTTTTAAATAAATTTATTATTCCTAATTCAATTTAAACACTTAACGTATATATATATTTGTAAAGGATCAGATCCTAATCTCAGGAATGGAAAGAAGATTTAAGTGATTTCAAAAGATTTATTATTGAGACATGTTTCTCCATCAACTATTTGAAGTCCAAGTGTCAAGTTAACCCCCTTCTCATCTGACATTCCCATCGGTGTTAACATTCCAGAAAAACAAATGCTACTTTATGGTTATTAAAATAAACGAGTTTAAGAGGAAACAAGTCGTCATTTTCTTCATACAAACGCTTTCCCCATTTTCCTTCCAGGATTTTAATACTAGAGCAATAATTTTTAGATAGGAAGTAGATACTTACTAGTTTCATGCCCCTCTGTTTAGATTTTTTGATATATGTTTTTTTTTATAAGAGCTAGGAATCTTCAAAAATCTTAAAATTTACCTAGTTTCAACGCTGTGTTTCAACGTCCAAATTCCCAATCTCATAGACATAATCTTAAAAAAATAAAACGCACTGGCAAAGAACACATCCTTCTTATTTACTTGTTAAAAGAAATACTAAAATCGGTCTAAATTTGGAGGAGGAAACAGAGGAATACGAAACCTCGATTTTGCTCATTTTATTTCGGGTTAATGAGCCCGAGGTGCAGTTGTCCCTTTCGCTCAGTATGTACGCGGGTGCTGCGTGCGGCGCGACAGAAATAGCTTGGTGAAATTCCTAATTTTCAAATGTCTCAGTTGACTGCTTTCCTCTTAAGTATTATCTATGCCTGAATAATATTGATACAAAATCTATATTAATATACGTACGCATTTATAATTGACAATAATATTGTAATGACACGGGATTAATAATTAATCTACCGAATGTATATAATAATATGGTGATAGGTCTAACATTTGTAATCCTCTTTTAATTGCCTTTATTAAGGTACCCTACTTATAGGTTTTTTTTTATTAACGTATAATTTCACGCCAAAAATCACGTATATTTAATTAAATTATTAATTTCACGCCAAAATCCACCATCTTGATTTTTTTTAAACAACCCTCTAAGGACACTTGGGATGTTGAGACGAATCTAACGATACCTTAATGGTCGTAATCCATTCGGCCGTTTGGAAGATACGAGGTAATAAAGAAATTTATATACATACAAGATACGCGCGAAAAACATAACCCTTCCTTGGCAGTCGGGTAAAAAGAAGTAAAACAGAGAACAAACCACAACAACCGTCGTAAACCGGCCTCAATCCAGCGCCGGTTGACTGCAGTCAGGGCTTCCGTCGAGGACGGCAGTACATACATGACTTGGTACTTTTTACAAGCGTGCTTCATCTTCAGCTACATTTTAGCTATGATAGCTCAATGGATAGCGCGGCCGGTTCACACGCCGAAGGGAGGGTACAACCCCCAATAGCTTGAGCTGCCGGTGAAGGAAAACATCGTGAGGAAACCATAGCATAGTGGTAGGGTATTTTTTTAGTACTCAGCTGGCTAGCTACTACCTTCAAGTTGGAAATATGTCGTCAAGTACCTAAAGGTGTGTTCCGGCAGCCTCATTTGAGAGCCAGTTTCATTCCACCCTACGTGTGTTTACCATCTTCGACCACACTGCAAGAGGTCGTGGATGACCACATACCTAGTCTGTTGTCAAACAAAAATGAAATGAAATTCTCACCTGGCACATGTAAATTTAAATTTTATTTAATTTTGTAAATTTTGCTGTAGGCAATTCTGAAATGACAAAAAACTTATCCAACCATTTAGGAACAAAAGTACGCAAAAATACAACGTTAAAATTTTAATGGGTACTAAAAATAGTATAAAAAAGTATTTATAATTTTTCTAGCAATTTTCGGGGAAATTGGACAAACTTTTTTATTTATTTCTGTAGTCAACATTTCGTTATCTTAAGGTATGTATTTATTTTTATGATTTTTGTTTAAGTGTTTATTTTAAGGAGGAGGCGTACTGTATCATTCTAAATGTCTCATTTTCTTGTATTGTAAGTTCGATGCTTGGAAAGCAACTTCTTTGGACTAAGAAAGGCATTTTTAGATACTTAACATTAGTTATTTTTACCGAAAAATCCGACTCAATGTCCGGTACAAAAACCGTCAATTTTAACGTCGGTTTTCATTCCGGACATAGTGATGTGAAATAGTGGACTTCAATATCGATTCATCGTCGACCAACAATAAGTTATGTTTTACACCTATCGATAAAATATTACATCGCACAGTACTTAAACAGTAACGCGCTTAGGTTTGTACATAAATAAATATTTCAGTTACCTGATCTTTACTTGGTGGTAGATCTCCTTAACAGGAGGTCGTCTAGGTAAGTACCACCGCAGTACCAGATAGTCTGCCGCCAAGCAGTAGTGTGTAAACATTATTGTATTCCGATTTAAAGGGTACTGCAGCTAACGGAATTACAGGGCTGTTGAGACTAATCATCGAATGTCTCAAAGTAATGAGCGCCAAAGCAGTGTTGCCCTGGACTTCGTTTTGCTTCTCAAAGTTCTGTGTATCGATGCAAATGGTCATGGACAGGCATTATCTATTACCATCAAGAGAGCGTCTCGTTCGCATTATTATTTTTCCACATAAAAAAATAGTAACAAAATGCCTTTACCAACACTTTAAAAGGCACGCGCGAGGCGTTTGGGTCAATCCAAAAGGCAGTGACGACACGTTCCCAATTCGACACATTGTTTTTTATCAGCTCAGCTAGAGCATGATATTGTTTTCTTTTGTATTAATTCAAACATGTCATATTCATTTGTTTTGTTAGAATTACAAATGCATTTTCACAGAAAAAAAAATTTGTTCTTGTAACATGTCCTTACTGCAACGCCATTTCTATAGTCCCGAAAGGTTTCACCTTGTGAACCATTGTGTCTTCAAATATACGACCGAAGCTTTACTTTAATAAATGTTATAGGTAGTAAATATTCACGCATGGTTGACATTTATAATATAATATTTAGTGTGAATAGATGTTCGAATTTAGCAAAGGTTACTTTTTTTAATAAATAAGGACAGAGGCAAACGTTGTACATATTATACGAGAAAAAAAAATAGTTTAAACGTCTAGGCTTGTTCGATCAAAGCGTCATTTAACATCAGGCGAGCTGTGGTCAAATATCTAGCCAGTCAGCCATAAAAAAGACAACCAGAAAAATGTTATACAGTTTGTATTCATATTTTTTTTTAAATACGCTACGGATAAGTCCGCCTTTGACCGCTAACTCGTCTGATGGTAAGCGATGATGTGGTCGAAGATGAAGCACACAGACTAAGAAGATACCTAATATATTTCTCAGGAAACAAGGAAGTCGACAGCTTTTTCTATTTCTTGGCCGTACGGATGAGAAACGTAGAGTCAAAATTTATAACAACACTAGCTGCGCCCCGCGGTTTTACCCGCCTGGTGATGGGTGATGATGATTATGATGAAAAGTATCCTATGTTTTATTCCAGGGCTTAACGTATCTACATGCAAAATTTCATCCAGATCCTTTCAGCCGTTCTAGCGTGATTGAGTAACAAACATCTATCAATCCAAACTTTCACATAATTATAAAATTAGTGGGATGTTTAGAAATTGTTCGTATTCTAGTGTTGCGAGTACTCGAACAAAAAACGGATATCGATAGATCGTAGTAATACTAAACCTTGAAGCAGACGCTGAATAAAATAAAATTTATCACGATTCCCATTTCACTTATTGTTATTAATTTTGTCTTAATTAATCTAAGCTATAAAGTTATATATAACTCGGCAACTTGAAGTTATTTTTTAATATCCTTTATCTACATAATAAAGCGTGGATTCTTCCCCTTTGATATTTTACTCGAAATACACTTATATTAAAAGGTTTTATTCCAAGTAATTTTATGAAAATAACTCGCGGGCTTCTGTGGAGCGTTTACATGGAGCCAGCTAGTAGTCAAGTTGGTTGTTTTAGTAGGTTAGTTGTAAATTTTGTGGAAACTAATTCAGATTACTAAATTACAATAAGATGAGATAAAAACAAGCAGAAGTTGTAACTATGTAAATTTGCGATGAGAAAAATGATCAAAAAACGGCAAAATAATTTTAATTTAGCTTTTCATTAAAATTTAATTAACAAATTGTGGCACAGGATATTTATGTATATGTGTGAGTGTGTGTTGTGTTCTAATTATTGCAATCGTAGTTGTATTGTGTACGTACATAAAAAAACAGTAATAAAAAAAAATTTTTTTTTCGTACGATTGAGTTTGACTGCTATCTCGCCTGATGTTAAGCGAAGATGCGGTCTACAATGAAGGACGCTTGCCTAGATGAAACCGGTGCACTCGCGACTTGACCATCCAGACTGTATCTATCGCGAATACCCACTCGGGTAGCAAATTCCATTGTTTAGCGGTTCGTAGGAAGAAGGTGGAATCAAACCGCTTAGTTTAAGTTTTTCGAATATTAACCATGTAACTGTGAGCTCTTGGCTGTCCGATAGAAGAATGGGCAAGGTGAAATTAGGTAGTGCAAATCTGAAGCGTGTTCTCCAAAGAGCAACCGACAGACAATCTAGTTAGACTCTCCCATGCTATACACTGATTACATAGTAGCGATGATGGCTCAGTGGTTATTGCGGTAGGTTCGCATGCCGAAGGGCGTGGGTTCAAACCCCGACAATGAGCTTGAGCTGCCGGTGAAGGAGGAAACCATAGCGTGGCGGTAGGGTACTTTCTAGTACTCGGCTGGCTAGCTACCACCCTCAAGTTAAAATCTGCCGCCAAGCATCTAACGGTGTGTTCCGGCAGCCTCACTTGAGAGCCAGTTCCATTCCAGGCTAGGTGTGCTTTACCATCTTCGACCACACCGATACTCAACATCAGATGAGCTGTGGTCAAAAATATGTCAGCCATTAAACAAAAAAAATATATATTATTTATAAGATTCAAATTTTAATTTCTGTTTGCAATATATAATTTCTTTTTGTATTTCACATCATCATCACATCACATCATCAGCCATAGGACGTCCACTGCTGGAAATAGGCCTCTTCCTGGGGAGGGGTTTTGCCAATACTCGCCACGCTTGGCAGGCGGGTTGGCGAGCGCAGTTAGGCGTAATTGTTCAAGAAAGACGCTGCTGCCCATCTTTCGGATTACATCCCTTAGCCGACTCTTACGGCAACCACGGGTAGAGAGGGTGGGGTACAATTCTTACGCCGGCACCACTACGGCACTATTTAGTATTTACGGTCGTACTATTATTATAATATATCACAAACTAAAAACAAAAAAAAAAAAAAAAAGCTGCGATCCAGTAAGATTACTCGACCGAGCTACTATTCCTGTGTGAACGCTAATATCCGCCATCTTAATTACTAGCAGAATGTAACAGTGCCACTGTAACTTGGGGAGAAATTACATTTTCGAAGAAACTCTTTTATGAGAGACGCAACTTTTATTTGAGGCGAACTCCATACGACATATCTACCTATATGCGTAATCATTGCTCTGTGGTTATGTGTTTGGTACAAGTACAAGCGGGGCCAAGGATCAAATTCCAACAACAAACTTGAGCTGTCGGCGAAGGAAAACATCGTGAGGAATTGTAATTTAGGCACTGCGTGAAATGTAACGTAAGGTAGCGAGAACGAGAGAGAATGAATGGGCAATTAATATGTTTGAAAGAGCGAAAGGATATGAAGCTATGAATGGAACGTAACGTCAATGTGAAAGAGATGCCTAGATGAAAGATAATTGTATGTATGAAAGAGAAAGCTAATTTGGATAACGTGTGAAAGGGATAGCGTGAATAGTCTTAGTTAGGTGTGGAAGAGACAGAAATAATAAAGTACAATTTTGAATTTGTTATATTCAGCCTATTTACTTTAGGGTATTTTTTACAATTGTATGAATATTTTGTATTGCTTATACAGTTCATCGATTCGTAAAGCATCAGTTTGCTACCAAAGAGGGAATCTTTCAAAGGAGATCTTAATACGTTCTAACAACCAGTTTAATCTGAAGATAAGTTACAAATCCCAGTTCCTTTCTTCACAGGATTTCACGACATCTTGTTGTTCCCACATCATATCACAAACTGGCATTGATGTTTAAATTTTCTTTTGGGTCGGATCCAACATGTTTATGTAAATATAAACCAGCAAGTATAGATGTAAATAGAAAAAACGATTTTACTATGGAAACTGTCGTGATTTTGACGCATTTTTGTTTATATAGTAAACTCCCGACTATAGTTTCGGCCACGTCCGGTGCCCTTCATCATGGAGACAAAGCTGAGTACAACGCTCGCGCGGCCTCGTACGCCATTTATTTGTTTTTCTATGTTGTTTTTGCTTTGTTATTTTCTTTCTCTTTTTTTAAGTTTTGTATGTTATAATGTGTTTGGTGTATAATAAAGTTGTATTCTATTGTAGTCAGTTCCATTCATGAGCTGCACGCATCAAGGAAGTAGAGCCGAACCGTCGTCTATTCTTATAAGCTCATATTTTTTTATTTATTTGTGTACTATTTACACAAATAAATAAAAAAATATGAGATATATGGGTAACGAAAGTCCAGGGCACCATTGCTTTGGCGCACACTTTTTTTACTTTGAGACATTTGATAGTCAGTACTATTCCAGACTAGGTGTGATTACCATTTTTTTTTTAATGGTTGTCAGGCTAGGTGTTTGACCACAGCTCACCTGATGTTAAGTAACGGTGTGTTCGAAGATGGTAAAGCACACCTAGCCTGGAATGGAACTGGCTCTCAAGTGAGGCTGCCGGAACATACCGTTAGATGCTTGGCGGCAGATTTTCAAGTTGAGGGTGGTAGCTAGCCAGCCGTGTACTATAAAGTACCCTACCACCACGCTATGGTTTCCTCGCGATGTTTTCTTTCACCGGCAGCTCAAGCTCATTGTTGGGGTTTGAACCCACGCCCTTCGGCATGCGAACCTACCGCGCTAACCACTGAACCATCATCGTTACAAATATTTGACCACACCGTCTTTTTTTATAATTTATTTAATATATTACTACATTTAAAAAAACACACATCAGTGTCTCGATGTCGGGTTTGAATATCAAATGAGCTGTGGACAAACACCTTGCCTGTCAACTATAGATTTTTTTTTCTTGCAATGTTTTCTTTCACCAACAGCACAATTTCATTGTTGGAATTTGAACCGCTAGCCACCGAGCTATCATCGCTACAATCGCGATTGCCATCATTTGTCGATATTGCAAGCTCCACTTACACAATCCTTCGATCTCGCATCGCATGCATGGGAACAAATCAGTTCAGTAACGATTCAATTCCGCCCGCCTTACAATCCGCCTAATGGGGCGGAAAATTGGCTTATCGATAAAACCAATAGGACAGCACTACTGTACTTAGTGATTTGAAAAATTGAACCCAATACTACGCATTTTTACAAAAAAAATATTCTTTTTTTAAATATATATTAACTTTTTTTTATTGCTGACAGGCTAGGTCTTTGAACACAGCTCACCTGATGTTAAGTGACGGTGTGGTCGATGATGGTAAAGCACAGCTAGCCTGGAATGGTACTGGTTCTCAAGTGAGGCTGCCGGAACCCACCGCTAGATGCTTGGCGGCAGATTTTCAACTTGCTAGGGTGGTAGCTAACCAGCCGAGTAGAAAGTGCCCTACCACCACGCTATGGTTCCCTTCACCGGCAGCTCAAGCTCATTGTTAGGGTTTGAACCCACGCCCTTCGGCATGCGAACCAACCGCGCTAACCACTGAGCTATCATTGCTACACAACTATATCTACGTTTGGCCACCAACTCGCCTGTTGGAAAGCGACGGTACTGAGGAGGAAAAAGGTGTAACTTATTTAGAAAAATATCGCTGTTTGTGTGTACACGTGTACATTTTTGAACACTAAAAAATCTTTCAGATTTCGTATATATATTTCGAGTCCTAACTTGACGTAACGAACTCTTTGATCCTTTAGCTATCGAGTGGTGTGATTACCAAACAAATATTGTTATCACCAGTTTTCTAAATCGCTTTCAACTATAAAAGCTAATTTTAAGACGCATTGACGTACAACATTTTGAAAGATGAATGTTTTGCATTCACTAATTTATTTCAGGTACTCAGAACTTTCGGTAACAAAACAGAGTCCAGGGCATCGCTGCTTTGACGCTCATTACTTTGACACTTTCAAAATCAAAAAGTCATTTATTCAGTTTAGGCCCTGGTAAGGCACTTAAGAACGTGAAGTTACATTTTTGAATCTACCACCGGCTCGTAATTACACTTCAACTGAGAAGACTCCGGCAAGAAACTCAGCAAGGCATTTTTTTGTGGATCTTTCTTTTCATATGAGGTAGGTACAATTATAGATATTAATACATTATGCTTACTACAATTGTCACTTAGCCAGGGGGATGCAAGTGCAGAGAGAAGCTACTACTACCATATATTCCTGTCTTCCACGTAATGAGACACCTTATAGTAGGCTTTGTCTTGTCTTTGCTTTCGATGGTTAGTCTCAACAGCCCAGTAATTTCGCTAGCTGCAGTACCCTTCAAACCGGAACACAGTACTGCTTGGCGACAGAACATCAGGTACCTAGCTAGACGACCTCCTGCTAAGGAAATCTACCATCAAGTAATATTACTTTGAGGCATTCGATGGTGTCTCATCAGATATAATTCCGCAGGCGACGTGGATCTTCAAGCTACTTCCAGAGACTGATAGCTCAAAATTCTCGCTGGAAATATGCTTACTAACATTTTATAAATCACAACAATACGGCTCGTATTCTGCTTATGCGGAGATTGTGGAAAAAAAGTCTCTCACCCCTCTCTTTCCACCCCCTGCCCTTGGGGCGTGGTGTTGGCGATAAGCGATTTCGCAACATAGGTGTTTAGACGAGCGTGTTCCTGTCAAAAGCTTGGTACGCCAAACATTTGTGGTTTAGTAAGCAAATAACATTTGCCATAAACAAATTTAATGCAAATAAAATTTCTGGTTGTAACGAAGAAATTTCTTTTGGTTTACTCGGTGGTAGATCTTAGCAGGAGGTTTTAAGCAATAGTGTGAACATTACGGTGTTCCGATTTGAGTTACTGCAGCTAGCGAAATTACAGTGCTTTTAAAACTAACTATCGAATGTGTCAAAGTAATGAGCGCCAAAGCAGCGATGCCTTGGACTTTGTTTTGTTACTCAAAGTTCTGAGTACCTGAAATAAATTAGTGAATTCAAAACATTCATCTTTTAAAGTTCTGGGTATCGCTGTAATGGTCATGGACAGGCGTTATCTCTTACCATCAGGAGAGCGTCTCGTTTTATTTTATTTTATTATCATAGGAAAACTTGCAGCTAGGGACACAGACAAATACAATAAATAAGAATGATAGGCAAATTAAAAGTTTTCACAGGTCAATAAAGAAGAATATGGTAGGAGACGACGGATTCACACAAAAATACGCAACATAATAAATATATAAATACACAACATCTAGAACAACACACTTAAATAGAAACAGGTTGAAAAAATTTTATACTACACAGACGCTTAAAATTTAAAGACTTAGTATTAAAAAGATCGAAATCTAGTGAATTATCAAGATAATTGAAATAATAAATAATTATCGTCTCACTACTATTAACACAAAATAGTTAGGTGTTACTTTGCGGAAGATTTTTTTTTAAAATAATTAATATTCTTACGTTTGACCGCCATTTCACCTGATGTTAAGTGACGATGCGGTCTATAATGGAGGACGCTTACCTAGAAGATACCGATTCACTCTCAACTTGAAGACATCCAGATTGTATCTATCAGGGAACACCCACTCGGGCAGCGCATTCCACTGTCTAGCGGTCCGCACAATGAACGTGGATACAAATAGTTTCGTTCGAGTTTTTGAAACACCGACCATGAAACGATGTCGCTTTTTTAAGCTTCTGGCTGTCCGATAAAAAAATGGGCATGGGGGAATCTGACCAGTTAGTTCTGAAGCACATTCTCCGAAATGAATCAGATAAAAAATCGACAAACTAGCAACTTTGCTACGATGTTCTAGGCTTTGTAATTTTAAGTATTCAAGAGTTATATGTATATGTAGGTATTTAGTATATTTTCGCTTAAAAGTCGTTTAAGTTACAACAGCGACGATGATTTCATTGAGTTTGAATATAATTTTAAATATTTTTACGACATTTTCCTTTATATCTAAAACCAAAATGCGACAAATAATTTACATATATATTTATGTAAAATAATGAGATGAACGAGACGCTCTCCTTATGGTAAGTGATAACGCCTGTCCATGACCATTGCAGCGATACACAGAACTTTGAGTAGCAAAACAAATGGCATCGCTGCTTTGGTGCTCATTACTTGTTAGATGGTTAGTCTCAACAGCCCTATAATTTTGCCGGAACACAGTAATGTTTAACCACTACTGCTTGGCGGCAGAATATCTAGTACTGCGGCGGTACCTACACAGATGACCACCAAGTAAATTTTTGAGACAGTTGATTGTTTGTCTTTACTAGTGGTGACACACCATAAGAAAGTACCTGGTTGACCGAGCTTTGCTCGGCTGAAAACACGGATAAAACGACGTTTTCTAAAAATGAAGCTAGATCGATTTATCTCCCTCGAAACCTCCTGCATACTAAATTTCATGAAAATCGTTGGAGCCGGTTACCGAAATTCAGAATATATACAAGAATTGCTCGTTTAAAGATATAGATATATATTATATAGATAGATTCTAGTTTAATTATATAGTCTTTTTTCCGCTTTCAGTCAAGCGTGTACCTTAACCCCCAGACGGTTCTGGGGATCGTATTAAGCTGGCAACAGATAGGGCGTGTGTCTCAATGATTTATGTACGATATGGACCAGTGATGGGACGCGCTCGATAATTTTTTGTCGATGAATTGTTGTCGATAAGTTATCGAGTACTGGAGCGTAAAAAAATCATGTTCATTGAAGTGTTGTTTATGTTTATTCTAATATTATAAATAGGAAAGTTTTTATGTTTGTTACTTTTTCACGCTGGTGTTTGGATGAAATTTTGAAAGAAAGAATAAAAAATAACCTTTGTACTATACATATGTATAGTTATTTTTATGTTTTAACCCAAAAATCACGGATGATTGGACGATGTATTTAGTCCAGTGTCATTTTTTATTGCCATTCGCACAGCGCCATCTAGCCCCAAACTTAGTATACTATATACTAAGTTTAGGCCTAGATGACTGTGCCGAATAACTGATAGAATACTTATATACTTTTTTTGTTTTGTAAATAAGTACATATTTTTTTGTTTTTCTTTCGCGAGATTTCGTTAGAAGGAACGCTTAATTTTATCGGAAACTCCGACTATAATTCCGTGTAAACTACATACTTATTACATATACAAAACGACCGGACACAAACATTGATTGTCATACAAAAATTTGTCCTGGGTTGGAATCAAACACACAACCACACGCTCTTGAAGCAGATATATTACCAAATAAGCTAACAGTCAAAAAGTCAAAGAAGGCATTTAGATTGTAACGAATAATACCCGTTTATGCAGCAAATTTCACGCGGTTCGTATAATAAAAATGGAATCAAACTGTTTTGTTTAAGATTTTGGAACATCAATAATGAATCGGTGTCGCTTTTCAGAGCATATCCGTACAAACAGTTTAATAAATCACTCTAAGAGCACAATAACAAAATCTCTACCAAAATAGTCTCGTATATTTGTTTTTAATTATTTACTAAATTTCACACTATCCATCTGTTAGTGTTTCTTTAATGCGATAGTGCATGCCAACATACATAAATTATTATTATAAAAAAAATAAAAAAAAATGTGTTCTACCAGAGACCATATATGCAATATACCAATTATGTAACACTGGACAAAGATGTATATTGAGCATACCGGATCTAAGCCGAAGTTTAGATTAAAATATAATTGTTTGTGTCTATTCCTATAATTATAATATTGACATTTGTATTTGTACTAAATTTAATTTTAATTATATTTTTTGATTATCTATTTTAATTTAATTCTATGGACATGTTCTGCAATAAATAAATATAATAATATCCAAAACTTTTACCCCTATATCGCACAAAGCCATGTCACTGCACCTAACTGTCATATCGTATAACAAAGTTTGCGACGTGTTATCGATAAAGTCACGGGGACGTCACTTGTAAAATTGTATTAAGACATGCCTACGGGCGACGCGGGCTGATTTATCACCAGCTGCACTCTAGTGATGCGACTCCAGACGACTTTTTATCGATAACTTATCGACATCGATGTGAAATATCGTGATTGATTAATGAGCTAGTTTTAATGGTATTGGATGATATTAAAAATTCTAAATTAGACCATAGATGATTAATTACAGTACTAATGTTGTAACTGTGAAAATTTGTATCTTAGTTACCCAACACGCTAAAACGGCTGAACGGATTTAGATGAAATTTGGCATACATATCAACAAAAATCAAGATAACAAAATATCCCGTGTATTAACTATATAGTAGTTTATTACATACTTAGATTAATATAAAATGATACTTTTATCTCGGCAAAATGTTTAGTTCCTGTGGGATTATCAAAAAACTAACTACAGGATGTATCCACTTGAAATTTGGTCTAGATGTGTAATACAGAACATTATACCGAAACAAAAGTCATCCTTTATATTAATCTAAGTAATTAAGTAGCGCAAGTTTCATGATGGATAAAACTTTAGCTCTTTTGTTACTTACATGTTTCATTTCTTTCTGAATTCAATTCTTAAATAAGCGCGGATGATATCGCGGGCGCAAGCTAGCACCTAATGGCGTGTTCCGGCAGCCCCACTTGAGATCCAGTTCCATTCCAGGCTAGGTTTGCTTTACCATCTTCGACCACACCGTCACTTAACATCAGGTGAGCTGTGGTCAAACATCTAGCTCGTCAACCATAAAAATAATATTTGTTACAAAAACATTTACCTTCTTTGGCAGTCGGGGAAAAAGCGGAAGATCAGGTTAGGTGGAGTATTTTAGGCGCAGCCTTTGTCCAACAGTGGACTAAAGTGAGCTGATGATGATGATTAAAAATACTTCCAAGACCTTTTATTGAACAAAAAATATATAATTATATTCAAAGATACTTTATTCTAATGGTCTGGTTTCTAATCTTTCTAATTGACCTCTATTTTTCAATACCGTTATCGATGACCTTTATTTGTCGTGACCTTCGCATTCCGATGACCTTTTCCAATTTCCAATATTAAAGATATTTCCAAGTCAAACACTAAATTATAATTGCCTGTCTTTGTTCAATGTTCCATCGTCTTATTTGATTCTTCTGTAATTAATGTTTGTTTAGTCTAAGACGCTATCATGGACTAGGAGATTAGTTCTGTAGCGATGATAGCTCAGTAGTTAGGCTGATTCACACGCCGAAGGGCGTGGGTTCAAACCCCAACAATGAGCTTAAGTTGTGAAGATAAACATTATGAGGAAACCATAACATGTTGGTAGGGTACTTTCTAGTACTCGGCTGGCTAGCTACCACCCTCAAGTTGTAACTTTTTTTTAAATAACTGACAAGAAAAATTTAAATAACTGATAGAAGGTCTTGGACAGACGGACAAGAAAATAAGGGTACCGTTTTTTTTCTTTTGAGGTATGGAACCATAAAAAGAGTGAAACCGCGGGTTACAACTAGTCTCTACATCCCTTTGCTCTCCATCGATAATAAACTTTCAACTAAAATAAAAGTTTAATTTTAACTCTCCAATAAAAAATGGGAATCAAATTATTTCATAATTTTAAATAAATTCTACTGACAAAAGAATCAAAAGTATTTTCATTCGAAGTTAATTCGGTTTGGGTCTAGAATTTTAAGAGGTTTCTTTTCTACTTTTGCGAAAACCTCGAATTTTGATATCCAATGGCTCTCGAATTGGAACGTCTGTCGCAAAAAAGAACCTACGCCCACGTTATTCGTTTAAGTTATTTTTTTCAATAACTTATAGACTTGCGTTTGATCGCCAACTCGCGTGATGTTAAGCGAAGATGTGGTCTACGATGGAGCACGCTGACCTAGAAGAAACCGCATCACTCGCGAATATAACCGCTTTGTTCATGAAGCGGTATCACATTTTAGAGCTTTTGGCTGTCCGATAGTAAAACTACACTAGCCAAAAGCTGAGCTTTGTGAGGGCTCGCGTACTTTTTCTAACGGGAACTCTTTGGTTTTCTAACAGATGGCGTTAGTAGTACAATAACATTCTATCCAATGAATACAAAATTGTTAATGTTCATTTTTTTAATGGTTATAAAATTATAATTTTTTTGACAGATAACACATCTAGTTAAATTACTATGTTAAAGCACAATTCTAAAGGCGTGATAGTTTTTCAGTAAAGTGTACTACAAAAATGCTCAGGCTGCGGGATAGTGATACGACTCCAGTAGACTTCAACATAACGTGAAAGATATGAGAACATAACGCCTTCCTGATGGTGAGAGTCTATCTATATGATCATTGCAGTGGTACCCGGAACTTTAAGTTATCAAAACAAAGTCCAATGCATCAATGTTTTGACGCTCATTACTTTAAGACAGTCAATGGTTAGTCTCAATAGCCCTGTAATTACGTTGTACCCTTCAAACCGGAATATACTAATGTTTACACACTACTGCTTGGTGTGTAAGTGTCGTGGATACGGCCATGTGTACTTGAAGCAGTTTTGTGAATAATTTTTTTGTATCAACTCAACTTTTGTTAATATCTGTTTTCTGAATTTCCTCCCGCTATGGTAGCAAATTTAAAGCCGTATCCACATCAAAAATGTCAGTGTCTATAGCTCTACCAAAGTAATCACGGATCGCCCGCGGAATGAGGAGGTAGGTGGGGCAGCGTGACGTTCAGATGTTGCAGGGGAGACAAGCGCGGGCGGGGGGCAGGGCACCGCTGTCACGTTTGGTAGTTCGCTCGCGGCTCTCGCGGCGAACAGTCGACTTATTGGTTCCGGACGCTTTGAAGAAAGATACACACGTCAAGCTCAAACAAACGATTGGTCCCAAGATGAATCGTTATAAAAAATTTGGGAATAAATTAGCCTAATAAGCCAGGCAAAACGAATAGCTTACAATGTTTATTCCTTTTTTAAAGATCGAAGTTCTTCAGAGTATAAAGAAGACATTAATACATCTAGTTTGTTATCTCATAACTCTATCATTATAATTATCTATACGATTTTAAAAATCAATAGTTTTTAATATCAGCAGTTCGTAAATGCATTGTTGCATGCATGCAATGCAATGCATGCAACCATTAAGTCAACGCAAATCTATTACGTCAATTGATAATTATCTCACATTATCTCGTGTGCACTGATCACGTGTGGGTCCTTGCGCTGTCGACACCCGCCTCCACCTACCTCATCATACCGCGGGCGATCCGTGATTACTTTGGTGATGCTATAGTATATCTCGTCTTCGTTTTTAAAAGCATTCATCACATCAAATATAAAAGGAAAACGTAACAAAAGATTGTGTAACATCTCATTTATCCCGTGACGTCACAAATGACAAAAATTCTACACAAATCTATTATTATACAAACGCTGAAATAAATCATCATAATCTAGGCCACATTTAAGCCCAAAAAAATACCTGCTTAAAAATACCTCGGTATCACGATTACGGGAAAATTGTGTCTTCAGGAGTCTTCCCACTGAATGTTTCAAGAGGCGATACATAATTTATCAGATCGTACCCTACTGTGAAAATGTGGAAAAAAGTCCGGATTGTCGGCTTAGAGGTAAAGGTTCACTGCAAGAAGTGTCGCTATGCGATAAAACGGTAAACGTTTAAATATTTTTTGTTATTTCAATTCAATTATCTTTTATTCACATAAATAGGGTAATATATAGATCTTTTACAAAATTATATACAGAAGTCCTGACTATTTTGCTATAACTGTGAACTGTGAACACTGAACATGCTTTAAACCATACCGTGCAGTACCCATAAGTAGATATAGTATAGTATTAGGTATATTTGCCGTGGTGGTGCCGGCGTAAGAATAGTACCCTATCCTCTCTACCCGTGGTTGCCGTAAGATAAGATAAGTTGCAATATCAAACAAAAACGAGCAAGAAAACTCACGTTTGTTGTATGAGAGCCCCCTTAAATATTAATTTTATTCCACTTTTTAGTATTTGTTGTTATAGCGGCAACATAAATACATCATCTGTGAAAAATTCAACTGTCTAACTATCACGGTTCATGAGATACAGGTCTGGTGACAGACGGACAGACAGCGGAGTCTTAGTAAAAATACACCTTTTTTTAAATAGTAAATGTGGCCAGTAAATTTATGTCTATCGTATTTTTTGATAGTCCATCATAATTATAGTTCATTTACAATATTATTTAATCTCGCAGCATCCTCTTAATAGCTAGTTTCGTTATAAAGCGGTTACACTGACCTGTAAGCCATTCGTATCTGCTCCCCGTTCTTGTACCAGATGAGTTGGGCCGGAGGGTTGCCGCCCCTGGAGCGGCAGACCAGCTCTAGACTCTGCCCACGTCGAACCGTCTCTCCTTCCGCGTACCCTTCAATATAAGGTGCGCCCGGGGGGTCTGCGGAGGAAGGCAAAATAATGGGTATTAGAACATGTATGAAATGGATAATCTAGAATCACGATATTGTTAGCGATATTGAGTATTTAATTTGGATTGTATACTGTTTCTTTAAAAAGATTATAATTGTTGTATTGATTAAACGTGGTACTGTTGTCTGTGAGCGCGGCTTCAACCAATCAGACGCTAGTGGAGAGGGAAGTAGACAGAGTGGGGATTTTACCTCGAGGCGACGCCGCATCTCACAGCCAGTAGAGTGCCAGAGTTCGAGACGGCTAGACTTAATAAATATTTGGTGAACATTGTAATAAATGTGTGTAAAACTGTAAAATGTGAGTATTGACTTATTATTTTACTTAAACCCTATGAAAGTATTCCCAGTAAGTATTGCTGTCTCAAATTATGACCAATCATCTATACAATAGCCACATCCTGGTATAATACAGACTCATAATTGACACCATACATTAACAATATGTATTGCAGTGATGATGGCTGTGGTTAACGCGGCCGTTCACAAGTCCACACGCGTGGGTTGAAAATCCAACACTAAGTTGATGTGAAGGAAATCACCGTGAGGAAACCATAGTTAGCTAGCGATCAAGCGATGCTGCTTTTCAACTTGAGGGTGGTAGCCAGCCAGCGGCGTAATAGTAAATATCCTACCACCACGCAAAAGAATTCGACAGTATGTTTTATTAAGTACTAGCTGTTACCCGCAACTTCGTCCGCGTTTGTTCAGTTTCCTGTATAAAAATATATCTTATATGTTAATCCAGACCATAAAGTATGTGTGCCAAATTTCATCTAAATCCGTTCAGTAGTTTTTGCGTGAAAGAATAACAAACATTCATCCATCCTCGCAAACTTTCTCATTTATAATATTAGGATTTTGAAGCACATTTTGTGTCATATTCGGTTAAATTCGAATATCTACAATATTGGAACTGGCGACATTTCAAAGTTTCGATTTACGAAGATACTATTTCAATTATCTGTGATACAGTTAGTTTAGAGTAAGGGTCATTCCGCTCCTACCAACTTAACTGATCAAGCGAAATGGTTCAACTCATTTACATTCTCAACGATTCAACTATTTGGTTTGCAATGTAAGATACTCAACTAATAATAATTATTCTTAGCTCAGTAGTTAGCGCGGTCGGTTCACATGCCGAAGGGCGTAGGTTCAAACCCCAACAATGAGTTTTAGATGACGGTGAAGGAAAACATTATGAGGAAACCATAGCATGGTGGTAGGTACTTTCTAGTACTCTGCTGGCCAGCTACCACCCTCAAGTTGAAAATTTGCCGCCTAGCATCTAACGGGTGTGTTCCGGCAGCCTTACTTGAGAGCCAGTTCCATTCCAAGCTAGCTGTATTTACCATCTTCGACCACACCGTCACTTAACATCATGTGAGCTGTGGTCAAAAACATAGCCTGTCAAAAACAATGGAGATCGCAGACTTGGAAGATATCTATTTATTAAAAACATAATAAAATAATTATATAGATTGTAATTTCTTATGCTGAAATTGTTTGTTGAACATGAACTTTAGCAAATATACCCAAAAAGAATTTGTTGTGGAATTTATAACTAAATTAGTATGTTGTAAAAGTAATCTACGAACTGACAATTGACAAAGGCGGCACAAATTTGACAGCCTAAACTTTAGGAAATATGTCAATCCGCCACTAGTAAAATGACTATCGATTTTAATGCGTAAGCATCTGGGTGAAAGTATATGTTTGTCGATTATAAAGTTCTTTAAGCCTAAAACTAACGCCATATACCGATAAATAATCAATGAAATCTACCCAAATTGCGATTACTTTAAAGTAACTTTTTTTTATCAAGTCATGATGTTTTCCTTGAAATACATCTACTTATATTTAAAAAATATACAAGATTATGTTATAATTATGATTTACAATGTCGTTAAGGACGGCGTATACTGGGATAAAGTATACAAAGTTGAAATCAAATAATTAATTGACTAAGACTAAACATAATTAATTAAAGACAAGGTATGTTATTACATAGGTTGTTTTTATCTGAGTCTGGTTGGAGCTCGGTCTTTTTATTTTTATTTATTTGTTGTTTGTAAATCAAAATAAAACATGCATATAAGAAATATAATAAACTATTAAGCATTACTGCAGTAAAGAAACGGAGAGAATGATAGACCCGTGTGTGTGCATATGAATTTGTAGCAGATGTGTGTAAGAACTAAAATTGTGTATACGTGTTAGTTTTTGGAAATTAGTAAAATTAGGGTTCTCTTTTTCTTGTTACAGGTGGTAATCAAGCAGACGGATTGCCTGATGGTAAGCAATACCAGAGACACTACAAATACGTTTTAAGATTCTATTAACACGCCTTTTGAAGAATCCAATATTGTAACTCCGTGAGAGAATAAGGAAGAAGGAAGATCATTCCACAATTAGCAAATTTATGGCAAAAAGGAACGTGTGAATTGCACCGTGTGCGATTTCTACAAGTCAAATACAAGTAAATACATTAAATCTAAATATCTTGTGCTGTTTGCGGAGAATCTCGTCACCGCGGTGTAATAATCCCGATAACGCGACACTAGCGCATCTAGTTTCTGTTTGATAAACTAAAATACACTTTATTATAACAGGTGCCAGAGAATCCAAGTTTTATACAATTTCTGTACGAAGTAATTATTATCCATTTATTTAAAGAAATTTTGATGTAACACTTGAGCAAAACGAAAGCTTTATGAAGCGTTTTTATGTTTAAAACCGGAAAATTCGCACAAAGAAATACAAAGGGTCATAATTCTCACAAAAGACATTCAAGAACAAAAGTGTAACGGAATCCTTTGGCAAAACAACCTCAAGGTACAGTAGTGTAGGGATAAGTATTCCGAATCGAATAAGCCAAATTTTCTTGTTCGAATTACTGCCTGAATGGGAATGGAACCCACGCTCGTCAGCTCAGGAAGTGAAGCTACTGCAGTCAATAGTATAGAACAAAACATGTATATTATTTTTACAAGATATAATACATTCTAATTAAACTTTTATTTTTCTACTTTTTTTAGAGTTCCGTACCCAAAGGGTAAAAACGGGACCCTATTACTAAGACTTTGCTGTCTGTCTGTCCTTCTCTTTCACCAGGCTGCATCTCAAGAACCGCGATAGCAAGACAGTTGAAATTTTCACAAATTATTAATTTCTGTTGCCGCTATAACAACAAATACTAAAAACAAAATAAAATAAAAATTTAAGGGAGCTCCCATACACAGCCGTTTTTATAGATAATGGTACGGAACCCTACGTGCGCGAGTCCGACTCGCACTTGGCCGGTTTTTATTTATTTTCCTTTTATCTTTTTAAACTTTTTATAGTGTTGTTGGTGTAAAAAAAAAATTACACGCGTGCGATGCCAAGTCATTTTTTTTAAATAATAATTTTATTTACTATTACATTTAAAACTCTATTGCAACCTTACTCCACCTGTCATCACTTCGCTTAGCAGCATGTCCAGCGCCACCATAATAATGTTTAATTTTATTTATTCGAATATTTGGTGTAAAAATTTTAGTACAGCTCCAATTAATTCGAATGAACCATTCTACTTTATCCATCTCAAGTTGTAGTAAAGTTCATTTTTAATTTTCCTGCTAAATTTCACTAAGACGTTTTTGACGATCAAAGAACTGTGGGGTTTCAGCACAAAGCGAGCCACGCACATAGACTTAAAGAGTAAGTAACGTAAATTTGCAAAATTCTACGAAATAAAACGGAGTTACTGCCACGCGTTTAGTGCTCCAAATTAGAAAATAAATATACCACAGTTGGCTTGCATATATTAAAATATATTAGATGTTGGAAAAGTTTACACTGTTTTGCAAAAGACCGTGTTTTATAAAAGATTTTACTATATTAACAAAGTCATTTATTCAGTTCAGGCCCTGGTAAGGCACTTATGAACGTTAAGTTACATGTTTGAATCTACCACCGGCTCGTAACACTTCAACTGAGAAGACTCCGGCAAGAAACTCGGCAAGGGTTTTTTTTGAGGATCTTTCTTTTCATATTAGGTTACAGTTTATAGTTTAGTTTAGTTACAAATTTTAAAACATTATGCTTACTACAATTGTCACTTAGCCAGGGGGATGCAAGTGCAGAGAGAAGCTACTACAACCATATATTCCTGTCTTCCACGTAATGAGCCACCTTATATGCTTATCGGTTATCTGATTCCCATAATACAAGCTTTGCTCAGTTTGGGACTAGATGGAGCTGTGTGAAATGTCCTTGGATATTTATTTAAGTAGATCAGCTATCTGGTACCCATAGACAAGACTTAACTTCGAGCTAGATGGCGCTTAACAAATATCGTGAATCCATATAAAATGGGTTGAAATACGAGCGTCAAACACAAATACCGTGCAAAGATTTGATGCGTCGTCTATCTTTGATCTCTGGTAAATCTAAAAGAACATTTTTACCACGTGACTGTTTGTCGTAAATCGAGAGTGCATTGCCCTTTGGTGTTCCCTCCAAAATACCTACCGCCCTATAATTACGGGTTTATAGAAAGTCTTCAAAGGACGGCGGTTGCTAAGGTTTTGATATTAGAATGATTACGATCAAAGATACATACGCATCAAAGATGTTTTGTCGCGAGAGATGTAAGGAGTTGAAGATTTTAAGGAAGCAATTAAATTATAGCTTATTTTCGTGATATTTACTCGCATGATACGACAGCAATATTTTTTAATGTAAAAGTTATGAGACGAACGAAACGCGCTCCTGATGGTAAGAGATAACGACTGTCCGTGACCATTGCAGCGATACACAGAACTTCGAATAGCAAAACAAAATCCAAGGCATCGCTGCTTTGGCGTTCATTACTTTAAATAAATAAATTTCTTAGGACATACGTCATCTGACCCCAAACTAAACAAAAGCGTACTATGGAAGTACTTTTTGGTGTAAACTTTTTATAGAGATGACGTCATAAATTAGGTTGAATGTCCTTGCCATGTAAAACAAAAAAGTATACATAGCTATTTTGACACATCTGATTGACTTTGACAATTGACATAAAGTAAACAAATCTTATATCATACCTATAAAAAAGCGATTACAGAATCCGAGTAACGTTTAAAATAAAATAACCCAGATATTTGTATTTATAAAGCGAAAACAACGTGCGTTTATGGAAGAGGTTATTATGGCTGCCGTTGACTTGACATTGACAGATTTTGTTTTGCCTTTTGTTTTTTTAGGCACTGAAAGTAGCTTTATACAGCCAAGTCAAGTTTATTTTATGTTTTTTATTAAAGTAAATCCCATCTCGTAGTTTGAAGAGTTTTAAACGTAAAAATAATGTACAGGATTGCAATATTTCGAAATGATTTTGGAATCAGTAATTATTTTTTCACTTACACTTCTCTATAGCTAAAGGAGCAAAGAATTCGTTACTTTGATTGAGGACTTGTAACTCGTAAATCTGAAGAGAGACGTCCTTCGGAATGCAATGTTTCATTTCCAAACCACGCCCTTCGTGTCAACCGACCGCGTTAACCAGCTAAACATGCTGTAAACATTTTTGTGATTAATTATTTTGTTTATTTCAAGAGTTAGGCGAAGCCCTAAGCTGAAACAAAGTACACTGAGAAAAGTAGTTCATCTTAGGCCGGTCGGCGAGTTAATAGCCTACTCTTGCGTTGACGCTAAGGGCCGTCACTTTTATTTTTAGCGAAATATTATTTGCGTATTATGAGCAGCAATATAAAACTGCGCTAAATAAAATGGCCGGTAAAGTGTAAATAATAAAATGGCCGGTGAGAGCAGGTGAATGCAAGCGGCCGTGCAGCGTACTGGAACGCGCGCGACCAAACTCACGGCAAGGCCCTGACTGCCGGCACCCGAGTCTCCCCGGGATTATGCTAATATGGCCAATTTCAATGCAGATGACTTACTGTTCTTAGTGTACTGTGGCTGAACGGAGGTTGTTGTACTGATCAATGTGAACGATTTTTACTATAGGACCGACCTTGACATCGGGGAAATTCCTACTTTATACATTTCGCCAAGGGTTAAAGACATTTTTCAATAGGACTGTTGATTAGTTTAAGAGATCGCTTTTAGCGATAAGGCCGCCACTTCTGGCACTAGCTTTTTAGTGTATACAATCAAGTTTCTTATCAGGAGGTCGTTTAGATAGGTATCACCGCAGTTTCAGATATTTTGCCACCAAGTAGTAGTGTGTACATTTTGGACTGACTTCTTTTAGCCGATAGTCTAACAACATTTGGAATCGCTAAAAAAATCATAATTTTTTATATAAATACTTTTAGGCGAACGAGACGTTCTCCTGACGGTAAGAAATAACGCCTGTCCATGACCATTGCAACGATACACAGAACTTTGTGTAGTAAAACAAAATTCAGGATATCACTGCTTTGGCGCTCATTGCTTTGAGACTTTCAATGGTTAGTCTCGACAGCCCTGTAATTTCGTTAGCTGCAGTACCCTTCAAACCGGAACACAGTAATGTTTACACACTACTGCTTGGCGGCAGAATAACTGGTACTACGATGATATCTACCTAGACGACCTCTTGCTAAGGAGATCTATCACCAAGTTCTAAATCTCGTTTCGAATGTAAGATGTGGATATTCGTCATTTGCAGTGATGATGATGATGATGATGATTATTACAGTACTCTACAAACAAACATATTAAATAATTCCGTTATAATAATTATCGTTTGGCTAAAATCGGTGCTATAAATTTTAACCTCACATCCATAATTAATTCAAAACATCATATTGAGGGTATAATTTTGTACATATAAACGAAATACAACGACCGTTATAACGCCGTATACTGTACGTAACGGCGGAACAACGTTAAAATTACAATAAACGTATGAAACAATCCATTAAGTTGGGTCGAAGTTTTTATAACACTCTGTATATAACTCGCTGTATAGGGTTGTCGATATGAACCTGCAAAATTTATTTGTGTTATTTGAGCACCTTTTTAACCCACGACGCAAACAGTGTGTTTTAAGTTGTTGTTTATAGTTGACAGGCTAGGTGTTTGACTACAGCTCTCCTGATGTTATGTGGCTGTGATCGAAGATGATAAAGCACACCTAGGAATGAAACTGGCTCTCAAGTGAGATTATTGGAACACACCGTTAGATGCTTGCTAGATTTTCAACTTGAGGGTGATAGCTAGCTCAAGCTTTGAGTTATGAACCCATGCCGTTCGACGTGTGAACCGATCGCGCTAACCAGTGAGCTATCATCGCTACAAAACATACTATAGTTTTTAGGGTTTTTTTATTTAAAAATACTCTCCACAGACACTGGGGTCCGTGACCTTTGTCAACTTAGAATTACATATATTTTTTTTACAATATGGGAAGAAGAGTTTTTAGGGTTCCGTACCCAAAGGGTAAAACGGGACCCTATTACTAAGATTCTGCTGTTCGTCCGTCTGTCTGTCTCTGTTCGTCTGTCACCAGGCTGTATCTCATGAACCGTGATAGTTAGACCGTTGAAACAGATGTATTTCTGTTGCCGCAAAACAACAAATACTAAAAAAACAGAATAAAATAAATATTTAACATACAACAAACGTATTTTTTTTGCCGTTTTTATAGATAATGATACGGAACCTCTCGTGCGCGAGCCCGACTCGCACTTGGCCAGTTTTCTGCTACTACAGAGGAACTAATAAATAAATTTAAATAAAAAAACGAATCAAAAAAGCAATCAATGGGAATAGTTCCTAAATCGCATTCCTCCTTCTGCTCATTCCAATCTTTCCAACAGCACTTCTACTTCACTGCACGTCTTACTTTGGAATGCACTTTCTTCCAGTATCAGACAGACTAATTCTCTTAATATTTTAAATAATTTATTAACATTATTTATCTGCATGCTAGTGTATATTTGTTTTTTATATCAGAATCATTTATTGGCCATAAAGAACAACAATTGTAACGGTCAAGTCAATGTAACAAAATAAAAATTGCCGTCTTAAAATTAAAATCAAATTTCATCTAAGTAATCAAACCAAATAATATTTTCACTGTATTTTAATGTTTTATGTACTCGTATATATTTATACCGTGCCGACGTAAGAATAGTAACCCCACCCTCTCTACCCGTGGTTGCCGTAAGAGTCGGCTAAGGGATGTAATCCGGAAGATGGACAGCAGCGTCTTCCTTGAACAATCACACCTAACTGCGCTCGCCAACCCGCCTGCCAAGCGTGGCGAGTATTGGCAAAACCCCCCCTGGAGGAGGCCTATGTCCAGCAGTGGACGTCCTATGGCTGATGATGTATATATTTTTATGGATATCTATTTATTGTATGTTTTTCTGTTCGTATATATGTATGTACATATAATTTTATTCACCTCTTTTCTTATTATATTTCTTCTTTCTGTTTTTTTAAGTTTTGTGTGTAGGTATGTAGGTATGTATGTTTGGTGTATAATAAAGTTGTATTCTATTCTATCATCTTCGACCACACCTTCACTTAACATTAGGTGAGCTGTGGTCAAACAAATAGCTAGACAAATGAAAAAAAAAATACATATATAATTTATAGATAGTTATATTGTCTTTCCTACAATTAAATGTTATATAAAATCTCGTAAATTAAACTAAGTTTTTGAAATTAAAACTTCTGTTAATACGCGAGTGTTTTGTATGTGATGTGTTTAATGTACAGTAATTACCGTGTGGCATGAAATGCATGCGTTAACTGCTACGCTGGAAATTTGCCAGAAAATTTTAAATGTACCAGTGTTGAATAGCAATTTTAATTTCTGTAAAGACGCTGCGCTAGCACGTGGTAGCTCATATCCATAGGAAATGAGTTTTTGGCCGAAAAAATGCTAGAAAAGCATTTCTAAGTCTTCTTTAGATGCTGTAGGTAAAATACTTTTAAAGCTACAATTTTTTTTTTCTTATATATAAGTAATGAGACGAACGAGACGCTCTCCTGATGGTAAGAGATAACGCAAAAAAGTTTGTATTACTTGGTGGTAGATTTCCTTTAGCAGGAAGTCGTCTTGGTACGTACCACCCGCAGTACCAGATATTCTGCCGCCAAGCGGTAGTGTGTAAACATTGTGTTCCGGTTTGAAGGGTACTGCAGCTAGCGAAATTACAGGGCTGTTGAGACTAATCATCGAAAGTTCAAAGTAATGAGCGTACTAGCCAGCCGAGTACCAGAAAGTACTCTATCACCACGCAAAACGGTTAACATAACGGTTATACAAAACTATAGTCGAAGTATCCGACGTGTGTAAACCAAAAATATGTCAAAACCACATCATATTCTATACTGACTAACACTCGAGAACTTTCATTAATAATGATTCAAAATCCACCATTTTTTCATATTTTATTAATTAATATGGGAGTCCCGTTTTTACACGGATACTGATTTCGACCTTCACCAAATTACCTTTTAACTTAATGAAATAGGGCTAATGAAGCAGAAACGTAATTTATACAGACTACAAGTCTTTTTGTCCAAATTTAACAAGAATTTTCGTAACGTAATGAAAGAATGATTATGATGTAATTCTCCAAATGTTTCTTATTTTCTCGGTATTTGAAAAAAAAAAATTACTGACTCAAATGAGGGTACTGGAACAGCCTCATTTTAGAGCCAGTTCCATTCAGGGCTAGGTGTGTTTACTTTCGACCAAACCGTCACTTAACATCAGGTGAGCTGTAGTCAAAAACTGTCAAACTATTTAAAGAAACTGATCACTTTAATAGGTCGCTTATGTGGGTGCCATGGTAATGCAGATATTCTGCCGTTAAGCAGTAGTGTGTAAATATTACTGAGTTCTGGTTTGAAGGTGTTCAAATTACAGGGCTGGTGAGACTAACCATCTAAAGTCTCACAGTAATGAGCGCCAAAGCAGCGACGCTTTGGACTTTATTTTGCTAGTCAAAGTCTGGATCTCCCACTAATAGGAGAGGGTGTGGTTCATGTCATTACTTTTACATAAAGGCTGTTTTAATGATAAAGGCAAGACATTGGAATTTCTAAATAGTTATTGTCAAATATTCTAGTTTTGAAGTTGGTATAGACTTTGACTTGCCGTGGTGGTGCCAGCGTAAGAATGGTACCCCACCCTCTCTACCCGTGGTTGCCGTAAGAGTCGGCTAAGGGATGTGATCCGGAAGATGGGCAGCAGCGTCTTCCTTGAACAATCACACCTAACTGCGCTCGCCAACCCGCCTGCCAAGCGTGGCGAGTATTGGCAAAACCCCCCCTAGGAGAAAGCCTATGTCCAGCATTGGACGTCCTATTGCTGATGATGTGTGTGTGATAGACTTCGAAATAACATCTTGAAACTATTGTAATCGCTATTATTATGTTTCGCGTTTTGTCTGAACGTTTATTTCTTTTTTAAATTGCCCTGTTTTGCTTCATTTTCTGGCTTTTGTGAGTTCACACTGGCTAGAGGTGGGCATATGATATAAAATAAACTATATCGATAACACATTTATATGTTTAGTTACTCCCTTTACTTTATAAAAAGTAGATTTTTTGTTTTGAATATGTTATAATCTGTTTTGAAAAAAGTAGAAATCTGTTTTGAAAGTAATGGAATAAATATAGAACAAATAGGAAATACATTCACCCTAGAGGATATTTTATTATTAACACAAAAATACAGTTTAAAAAAAAACCGACTCTAAGCCCAAACACGGCTTCAAAGGTTTTAGGTATTTTGGTTTAAAAATCAAACTACTGGACCGCTTTTCATGAAATTTCTATGGGACCACCTGGGAAGTATACGCTTTTAAACAAAAAAGAATTTCTCGAATCGGTTCAGGCGACGTTTCTAATTTAAATTTATTTTAAAATCAAAAAATCAAAATTATTATTTCTGTATACGATATAAAACTAAGTGAAATGTAGCCCGATTCCATAGATGACATTTTTCCTATCTTTTTGCTATAGTCATTTTGTCTTTTAACCGACTTAAAAAAAAGGAGGGGATCCTCGATTCACCGAAATCTTTTCTATGTATGTTCCCCAATTATTCGAAGAAGCCTGCACCGGTTCAAGAAATCATTTTTTTGTTTAATATGGTATAGGGAATATACTTCCCAGGTGGTCTCATAAAAATATCACGAAAATCGGTTCAGTATACCTTAGTAGTTTGATTTTTAAACGAAAATACTTAAAACCTTTAAAGCCGTGTTTGGGCTTAAGGGCATGAAGTGGGTTTTTTTCATTTGTAAATTTATACTTTTATAAAATCTTTCAACAATTTTTTTTGAATATAAATTCCTTATCGATAACGGAGTCGCATCCCTAGAGTAAACCGACCATACGGGCGGAGAAAACAAAGTGTACGACGTAATTACACAGGCTGATGGAATTTAACCCTCCCATAATGAAACACCATGTATACATTATTAAGAAGGTTGGAGCCAAGATTTTATGAGGGAATGTTTTTTGTTGGAAAACTTAGCTGGTCGATTTTCTAGCAAAGATTTTCGTTACTAGAAGATTCTTCACTTAGATACGAAATTGAAATACCATCGGAATGTCTCAAAGTAATGAGCGCTAAAGCAGCGATGCCCTGACTTTGTTTTGCTACTCAAAGTTCTGTGTATCGCTGCCAAGTTCATGGACAGGCGTTATTTGTAGCGATTGTATTTGGTTAGCGCGGTCGGATCGCATGCCGAAGGGCGTGGGTTCAAACCCCAACAATGAGCTTGAGCTGCCGGTTAAGGAAAAGATCGTGAGGAAACCATAGCGTGGTGCTAGGGTATTTTCTAGTACTCCGCTGGCTAGCTACCACCCTCAAGTTGAACATCTGCCGCCAAGCATCTAATGAGTGTTCCGGTAGCCTCACTTGAGAGCCAGGTCCATTCCAGGCTAGGTTTGCTTTACCATCTTCGACCACACCGTCACTTAACATCAGGTGAGTTGTGGTCAAAAACATAGCCTGTCAGCTATAAAAAATAAAAATAAAAAGTTATCTCTTACCATCAGGAAAGCGTCTCGAATGTCTCATTACTTATCATTAAAAAAAATATGATTCCAAAACTTCACTTACTTATTAACAAGTGTTTTGGGTTGAGTGTAAAGTTCTATCAAATATTCGGATAAGTTTGAGAGCTTTCTCTCTTAAGAGGCGGCTAAAATAAGATAGGTGTTTTGTATTTGTTTTTCACAGAACGTTTTTAAGAAATCTTTTATCCCATCCATAACAATGGAGTTCGCTACCTGAGTGGGTGTTCTATGATGAATACAATCTGGGTGCTTTCAGATCACGAGTGAATCGGTTTCTTCTAGGCAAACGTGCTCCATCGTAGACCGCATCTTCGCTTAACATCAGACGTGATGGCGGTCAAACACAAGCCTATCGTTAATGATAAAGGTAATAATATTTTAGTTGGTGGTAGATTTCCTTAGCAGGAGGTCGTCTAGGTAGGTACCACCGCAGTACTAGATATTCTGCCGCCAAGCAGTAGTGTGCAAACATTACTGTGTTCCGGTTTGAAGGGTACTGCAGCTAGCGAAATTACAGGGCTATTGAGAATAACCATCAAGTCTCAAAGTAATGAGCGTCAAGGCAGCGATGCCCTGGACTTTGTTTTACTACTCAACGTTCTGTGTATCGCTGCAATGGTCATAGACAGGCGTTATCTCTTACCATCAGGAGAGCGCCTCGTTCGTCTCATTACTGTTACATAAAAAAAGCAATATATTTTTTATTGTTGACAAGCTACGTGTTTGACTACAGCTCATCTGATGTTAAGTGACAGTGTGGTCGAAGATGGTAAAGTCTACCTAGCCTGGAATGGAACTGGCTCACAGTTAAGACTGTCGGAACACACCATTCGATGCTTGGCGGCAGATTTTCTACTTGAGGGTGATAGCTAGCCAGTCGAGTACTAGTAAATACCCTACTACCATGTTTCCTCACGATGTTTTCCTTTACCAGCAGCAAAAGCTAACTGTTGGGGTTTGAACCCACGCCCTTTAGCGTGTAAACCGACCGCGCTAACCACTGAGCTATCATCGCTACAACTTACTTGATTGTTTACTTATAAACGCAGCTTGTAAAGTCAATTTATGTATTGTTTTCAGACAACAATTGTGGACAGAACATTGTAAGCGTCATTTATTACTGACATGTTTGGTTATTTAAAGTGTACGGTACCGCTGCAATAATTAAATAAGACTTAAGATTCAGTAAATAAAGCTTAAAAAAAAACACTTTTTTTTTAAAGTTAAGTACAATACACGGAGAGGTTATTAAAAGTTTAATTAATTTTAATCTGTAATTAAAAAAAATATTAATTTCATTGAAATTTTAGAGCTTCCTAACCTGTCATTTTTACTGAATTGAAATTTCAAAGATTCCCACCTCTGTAATTTTATTAGATTCTTATCTCTGTAATTTCAGTAGTTAAATTCCCCACACAACCGGTGGATTTTTGGTAATCCAAACAGAACGTGAAGTTACCATTTGTGATCTTGGATGAATAAAAGGGACTTGCGAGTGTTTAAAATTTCATAGTTCCAAATACGGTTGACCACTATTTCGCACATTTCCAAAGAATATGTGAATCTAGTTTCAAAAATTCGCAATTAATATATTTGCTCAGAATCCCACTAATATTATAAATGTGAAAGTTTGGATAGATAGATGGATGGATGTTTGTTACTCAATCACGCCAGAACGGCTAAACGGATCTGGATGAAATTTTGCATGTAGATACTTTTCATCATCATCATCATTATTATTATCGTTGAACTAGCTGCGCCCCGCTGTGATACCCGCTACATTTTCGGGATAAAAAGCCTATGTATCAATCCAGGGTGTCAGCTACCTCCATATAAAATTTCATCCAAATTGTTCCAGCCATTTGAGCGTGAAGAAGTAACAAACATACTCACAAACTGTCGCCTTTATAATATGTGTGGTTGTGCAAATGTGACAGCATAGTTTATTTCAAGCCACATGAAGTTACACAACTTTTAAAAACTTGCCTTACTTTGATACAAAAGTAAGATTTGATCTTTTTTTTTTAATTGCTTGACAGTCTAGGTGTTTGATCACAGCTCACCTGATGTTAAGTGACGGTGTGGTCGAAGATAGTAAAGCACACCTAGCCTGGAATGGTACTGGCTCTCAAGTGAGGCTGCTAGAACACACCGTTAGATGCTTGGCGGTAGATTTTCAACTAGCCAGCCGAGTACTAGAAAGTACCCTACCACCACGCTATGATTTCCTCACGATGTTTTCCTTCACCGGCTGCTCAAGCTTATTGTTGGGGTTTGAACCCACGCCCTTCGCCATGCGAACCGACCGCGCTAACCACTGAGCTAACATCGCTACAAATCGATCATTAGAAGTTCCGATCGTAAAATGACATACTTTGAAATATATACGTAGCAATGATACAAGCTATCGACCGTCTTTCATGTCCCGAGGAAATACGTCCAAACATCAGAGTCTGGTCAAAGCTTACCATGAATTATTAATTTCCCATTTTAACCGTCCCACGTTTGTTGACATTGGCGGGACCCCATATTGACTTTATCTGTCATTTGTGAATGGACTTGATTAGATCGCTAATGGTATCCGTTTAGATGGACATCTCTCTAAAATAAATGTCTCTAACGTCGGGTTAGAGATTTGTTTTTTCTGAAATATAGGATAGGTACTTGCGCATGCGACTTTGTATATACTTTAGAATTGGATTCAAAGAGAAATGAAATATATTATGGAAGTTAGTTAATTGATTCAGGCGTTACTTTGCTAAAGTTCATTTTGAGTGTTGAAGGTATATATTTAGTTTATTTCCGCTTCACAGTCGTTGTTTTTTATTTTTATTGCTGACAGGCTAGTTTGACCATAACTCATCTGATGTGAAGTGACGGCGTGGTCGAAGATGGTAAAGCACACCTAGCCTGGAATGGAACTGACTCTCAAGTGAGGCTGCCAGAGCACACCGTATATTTGGCGGCAGATTTTCAACTTGAAGGTGGTAGCTAGCCAGCCGAGTACTAGAAAGTACCCTACCACCACGCTATGGATTCCTCACGATGTTTTCCTTCACCGGCAACTCAAATTCATTATTGAAGTTTGAACCCACGCCCTTCGGCGTGTGAACCGTCCGCGCTAACCACTGAGCTATCATCACTAGAATATAGATCAACTGTGTTTGGAAAGAGCAATTCAATTGCTATTCTTAATTGTTTATATCAATCTCTTAGTAAAAGAAGCGCCGCCGCCGTCACAATTTTATTTATAGTTGCAATAACACTCCCCTCCAAGTATCAAATTAGGTTATTCAGTGTCTCAGCGTGGGGCTCGACCTAATTCGATGCAATCGTTACAAATAGACACTCGATGCGGGGGAGATTATGACCGGTTTAGTTTATGGGGTCAACGACATTAAGTTTTGTGTGTTTACTTAACGATATTTAAGGCGTGGCTCTGTTGTTTCGCATTGACACGTTTGTTACTAAACTATGCAAAAAAAACAAAGAGTTTTTTTTCTTCTTGGCGTCGCACTCTGTGCATTCTGCCAGTTTCAATGTTTCTGTATTTTGTGTGCAGTCTTCAGTTTTCAGCTTCTTTATCGTTATGTTCGTCCAGTCTTGGTCAAGTCCAGTCTGTGCCAGTCAAATCTAGTCATGCTTTAGTAAAGTAGTGGCGACTTTACTATAATCTTCGATGGAATTTTGGAAGCAACACGAAAAGCCATGTTTCACCGCATTATATCACTTTCCCACACTCACGCTTATAATTTGGCACTTTATAAATAAAACACCACTTTCTTTTTACATAAATACTCGAAAAAACACTAGTTTTGGAAAAAATATACAATGGAGCGACACGACCCGCCAAAACTCAACCACGAGTTTATTGGTGATGAAAAGTCAGTAGAAAGAAATGTAAACCTTGAACACCACCTAACGGTAGAGGCGGGTTGGCGAGCGCAGTTACGTGTAATTGTTCAAGGAAGACGCTGCTGCCAATCTTCCGAATTACATCCCTTAGCCGACTCTTACGACAACCACGGGTAGAGAGGGTGGGGTACTATTCTTACGCCGGCACCACCACGGCAACCATATCTAGGCTACCCATACATAGTGGAATTTGCTAGGGTACCAAACGTTTTGACTCTACGTTTCTCATCCGTGCGGCCAAGGAATGGAACAAGCTGCCGGCTTCCTTGTTTCCTGAGAGATATAATCTAAATCTTTTCAAGGTCAGAGTGATTGGGTAATTGATACTTACATAACACGCTGAGCTGCACGGTGCTCCGCATAGGGCTGTCACGTTGCAGGGCTTCATGGCGAGCTTCGCAGGTAAAGTCGGCGTAATCATCATCCGCGGATGCTTTGAAATGCACCCTGGGGAAGAAAAAATTAAGATTATCAATTATTTGTTTCAATTTACAACTGGGGCAGCCTATATTATACTATTTATATATAGACTGACCAAAAAAGGAGTGTAATTTTGTCTGGGTTTCTGTGTGCGAGTTTCTTTATTCTATCACTAGCGACCCGTCCCGGCTTCGCACGGGTAGTAAAAATGGGTATATATCCTTATCCTTATATGGGTAGCTATCCTTAAAAGATAGATACATCCCAACGTGGGCTTTTTTGTAGATCTATAAAAGAGGAATATCTCACCATGCGTTGTTTTGTTATACCTCAAAGAGATTAGGCAGCGTTTTCGATGAAAGCTTGACAGGTGGCTTGACTTTTTCCGACACTTCCAACATTATCATCATATTTCAACCAATTTACACAAAACCTCGACAAATTATACACCGAAACCTTCCTCGTGAATCACTATCAATTGATGAAACTCTCATGATAATCCGTTCAATAGTTTTTAAGTTTATCGCGAACAGACAGATAGACAGACAGACAGACGCGGCGGACGACCTTTTTTAATAATATGTAGTGATAACTGTCAAATACAAGCAAAAAACTGTAAAAAATTTTTGACAAAATATATTTATTGTTAATTGGGCATTCGTAATTAAGAAGTTTTCTTATTTAAGCTTGTCATAAATAGTCCCACTACTAGGCGTGGATCTCTTCTCATTGTGAGAAGGGTAAGGCCTAATCCACCGTGCTGGCCAAGTGCGGGTTTATATACTTCACACGTTACAGGGCTGTTGAGAATAACTATCGAATGTCTTTGTTTGTTAAGCGCATGTCTAATACCATTGCAGCGATACACAGAACTTTGAGTAGCAAAACAAACCAGGGCATCGCTGCCTTGGCGCTCATTACTTTGACTTTTAACGGTTGTAAATGAATATTAACGCATAAAGTCAAGTACCTGGATGACCAAGCTTTGCTCGGGTGAAAACACGGATAAAACAACGTTTTCTAAATATGAAACCTAGCTAGATCGATTTATCGCCCCCGAAACCCCCTGCATACTAAATTTCATGAAAATCGTTGGAGCCGTTTCCGAGATTTAGATTATATATATACATATATACAAGAATTGCTCGTTTAAAGATATTAGATTAGATTAAGAACAGTTTTATTTTAGTGTTTAAGGTATATATTTTAGTTTATATATTTAATTTTAAAGAGGATTTAAAGACTTGTGGTTATTTTATTTTTGTTTTAGATTTTATGTCAAATTTTAGTTTTGTTTAGGAAATAAAGTTTTTTTTTTAATGTTTGACAACAACTCACCTGATGTCAAGTGACGGTGTAGTCGAAGATGGTAAAGCACATCTAGCCTGGAAAGGCACTGGCTCTCAAGTGAGGCTGCCGAAACACTTAGATGCTTGGCGGCAGATTTTCAACTTGAGGGTGGTAGCTAACCAGCCGAGTACTAGAAAGTACCCTACCACCACTCTATGGTTTCCTCACGATGTTTTCCTTCACCGGCAGCTCAAGCTCATTGTTGGGGTTTGAACCCACGCCCTTGGGCATGCGAACCGACCGCGCTAACCACTAAGCTATCATCGCTACAAAAAGTTCAAAGATTACTTATATATGATACTGACACTGCCAATTACTTCTATTAATCCCGGGATTTGTGAATATGCATAATATTCTTTATTTGTAATTATCTAATAACACAAATTAACCCACAATACCAAATGAAGCCCGATCAAACCTTACGCCACGGATGTTTCCATTGTTTCTTCCTTGTTTAATAACAGCACGTCAGGATGATAGCCGCCATTTCCACGGAGGCCTAATTTTTATAAATCGCTGTCTTAATTTCAACGTTCAATTTTAAACTCGTACCCGAGACCTTGCAGTTAATAAAGTTGATGGCACGGATAGACAAGATTTAAATCTAATTTATTTATATTAGTATCATCATGAACCTACTATCACTCCATTTTGTGGTAGATATGCTTAGCAGGAGGTCATCTAGGTAGATACCATCGCAATACCAGATATTCCGCCGCCAAGCAGTAGTGTGTAAACATCACTGTGCTCCGGTTTGAAGGGCACTACAGCTAGCGAAATTACAGGGCTGTTGAGACTAACCATAGAAACACAGTAATGTTTACACACTACTGCTTGGCGATAGAATATCTGGTACTGCGGTGATACCTACCTAGACGACATGCTAAGGAAATCTACCACCAAGTAAAACCATACTTATACTTCTTACACTTTTCTCTTTTTCGAGTGATAGTTATTTTAGTTCACAAAATACACTATACATTCAATTTGTACAAACTTGTTTTAAATAATTTATCATAAATTTTATTGCAAGTACGTTTTTATTTACGAGACAATAAGCATTATATCTGCGCAACAAATTTTCTGCTTTTATGTTATTTACAAGAATATTTTCTAAAAGTAATTTACTGCCTCTATTTTAGTGTAAACGTCGTCAAACACTTAGCATACAGCTTGACGTGCGCTCCAAAAGTCTGCAGCGCGAATAAATTCTGGATTATTGCAGATTTAACATGATATAACCGGATTAAACTGAATACAAAATGTCTGCGCAGTACTGTGGAGTCAGTAGTTGAGGTCAGAGTTTATTATTTATATATATTGTAAGACACATAATCGAGTCTACATCGAGTCCAAAGCCAAAGTTGCAGCTAAGAAGTTGGGAATCCTGTCGAAGGTGGGGCGGTATTTCACACCAGGACAGCTCTTAACCCATTACCAAGCTCAAGTTCGATCATTTATGGAGTATTGCTGCCATTTTGAGATTGATGGGAAAAATCCCCTAGATAAATTTACTTGGTGGTAGCTTAGCAGGAGTTCGTGTAGGTACCAACGCAATACCAGATATTCTGCCGCTTAGCACTAGTGTGTTAACATTACTGTGTTCCGGTTTGAAGGATACTGCTGCTAGCGAAATTACTGAGCTGTTGAGACTAACCATCGAAAGTCTCAAAGTAATGAGCGCCAAAGCAGCTTTACCCTGGACTTTGTTTTGCTAATCAAAGTTCTGTGTATCGCTGTTATGGTCATGGACAGGCGTTATCTCTTACCATGAGGAGAGCACGCGGTCGTATCATAACTTTTACATTTAAAAAAATAAGATTCGGGTCTAAAGAAAGTCTTTGTCCCGAACTTTGAGCCTAACTTGCGAGTCAGTTTCATTCTAATCTAAATGTGTTTTACCATCTTCGACTACATCGTGACTTAACATCAGATGAGTTGTGGTTAAACACCTTTTTTTTTTTTTTTTTTTTTGTCCAGGGAAAATACTTAATGTATACCCACCGGCCCTGGGGCGGGCACAGTGGTTATGTGGGACTCTCCGTCCTAATGACGGCCTACCCACTAAAAACCCTGGAGTGTTCCACCTCGGCGCTTGTGTCGAGGCTACGGGCACGCTTTCGCACTCTTCCGCGGCCTCGACAGCGCTTGTCCTCGCGGACCCGCCTCGGGGAGCCCAAGCTCACCCCGCCACGATGACGATGTGTCAGAACACCGGACACATCGTGATCCACCTCGGAGACCTAACCGGCAAATGGGCGTCGGACGGCCCCACGTCCAGAGGCCCGCGGTCTCCGTGCGACGGGTCAGATTAGTGGCCCCGTTGCCTGCCACTTTGGCCGCTGAGATGGGGATCGCCAGACCGGCACTTCTCCCAACCCGCAGCCCCCTCCCACTCGGCTCTTCCACTGTGCCCTCAGCTCCTCAGAGGGACACGTGGAGAGCCCTCACGTCGTGACACATCAAGTGGTTAAACACCTAGGTTATTAAAACTAAAAACTTTTTGTAGATCTGGAAATGAGGAATATATCCCACTATGCATTGTTTTGTTATATCTCAAAGGGATAAGGCAGCGTTTTCGATTAAAGCTCTCAGATGGCTTGACTTTATCCAACACTTCCAACAATTATCTTATTTCAATCAATTTACACAAAACCTTGACAAATTATATACTTAAGCCTTCCTCATGAAACACTCTATGTATTGGTGAAACTCGCATGATAATCCGTTCAGTAGTTTTTAAGTTAACCACGAACAAACAGACAGACAGATAGAAAGACACGGCGGAAAACTTTGTTTTATAATATGTAGTGAAAACAGGATTCCGAGTTTAGGTACTGTAATCCACGGTGGCAGAGGGTGTCGCGAGTGACATCCTGGCATTACGGCCGAGCGGAATTACGCCTCACGTCCCGTCCCGGAATTAAGCGCAGCGTGGTCACACTGTTAAATTATTTTGTTGTAATGTTCACAAAGGTTACTTCAGTATACGGACGGCTTGGTTAATAATAAATGTAGATGAGGTTGGTATTACAAAGTTTATTGATTTAAGTAATAAGGTACAGCTCGCGCTAAAGATACTGTTCCATACATTTACTTATGGGTTAACGATTTCTTTCTACGGAACTGCTGTTTTTTTTAGAGAGAGTTGTGCATCATCATCATCAGGAGTCATCTTCATGAAGTGTACAGGTCAGTAGGCAAATTTTTTTGTGGGCCCATGTTGCGAATTTTAGATGCTGGTAGCTCATTCCATGCCACTTCTTAATGTCGTCTAGCCACTTCCGTCTGGGACGTCCTGGGCTTCGCTTCCCCGGGATTCTACCTTCGAGGATTAACCTTGGAAAGTCCTACAGGGATCCTCTTTGTAAATGCCCGAATGCGGCCTTCTGTCTTATGACCATGGACATAATTTTTTTTTTGTATATTTGCAAAACCACTACAAATTAATTTGTAGCGATGATAGCTCAGTGGTTAGCGCGGTCGGTTCGCATGCGTAGGTTCATACCCCAACAATAAGCTTTGAGCTGACGGTGAAGGAAAACATCGCGAGGAAACCATAGCGTGGTCGGTAGTTTCTAGTACTTGACCGGCTAGCTACAACGCTCAAGTTGAAAATCTGCCGCCAAGCATCTAACGATGTGTTCCAGCAGCCTCACTTGAGAGCTAGTTCTATTTCAGGCTAGTTGTGTTTACCATTTTTTAAAACATCGTCACTTAACACAGATGAGCTGTGGAAAAACAACTAGCCTGTCGATCATTTAAAAAAAAATGCCAACCTTTTAAGAGTCTATTAACAGCCTATAAAATAATAGTGAGATTTGATAATATTATAAAAGTCTGGCTGAAACATGACTGTTTGTTTATATTTTACCAATAGTATCGCAATTAAGGACAAAGCTACGTAATTTTCATTAATCCTTGAAAAATATGCGCAACTGGCAAAAGTCCAAGCGCGTTTCACATAAACGGATAAAAAACTACGGTATTAATCAAGTCGACATAGCGGAAACGTTATATGTCATGCAGTGAGGGTTCCATGAAGTTTTATATTAAAGTCAACAATTTTAAAAAGAAAACGGGTGCAATGTACATAGTAATGGTGCATATGCATGTATTATACATATAAACCTTCCTCTTGAATCATTCTGTTTATTGACAGAAACCGTATAAAAATCCTAAATATTTTGTAAATATTTTGCCGTGGTGGTGCCGACGTAAGAATTGCACCCCACCCTCTCTACCCGTGGTTGCCGTAAGAGTCGGCTAAAGGATGTAATCCGGCAGATGGGCAGCAGCGTCTTCCTTGAACAATCACACTTAACTGCGCTCACCAACCCTCCTGCCAAGCGTGGCGAGTATTGGCAAAACCCCCCCAGGAGGAGGCCTATGTTCAGCACTGGACTTTCTAAGGCTGATGATGCGTGTATAAAAATTCGTTGCGCAGTTTTCAAGATCTAAGCGTATAGACGTCGGGAAGCTACTTTATTTCATACTATGAAGATATATTTATACGAGCTGACACTTTGAACGTTAGCAATATTCAAAGACATGTTAGTTAGTGGTCATATGAAACGTATAAAGAAATAAAATCGAAACAAATACAAAAAAAAAAAACGAAGAAAACCTTGGTTACAGTTTTCCCCAAGACTCCAGAATATATGGACAGCGCGCAGCCTTACGCGCCGAGCTAGCGCAAGACATAACTACCATACGTAGACTGCGCAGTAACTGTTATCTAATCTGGGACCGCGCGCGACTACCATGTCATTTTCGGTGCTCGTGATTTGAGTGTCCGTATTTTTGTGTTTGCTCAGAATAATTAGGACAAATATTAAGAGGAAAGCAGTCAACTAAGACATTTGAAAATTAGGAATTTCACCAAGCTATTTCTGTCGCGCCGCACGCAGCACCCGCGTATATACTGAGCGAAAGGGACAACTGCACCTCGGGCTCATTAACCGGAAATAAAATGAGCAAAATCGAGGTTTCGTATTCCTCTGTTTCCTCCTCCAAATTTAGACCGATTTTAGTATTTCTTTTAACAAGCAAATAAGAAGGATGTGTTCTTTGCCTGTGCGTTTTATTTTTTAAGATTATGTTTATGAGAATGGAAATTTGGACGTTGAAACACAGCGTTGAAACTAGGAAAATTTTAAGATTTTTGAAGCTTCCTAGCTCTTATAAAAAAAACATATATCAATAAATCAAAACAGAGAGGCATGAAACTAGCAAGTATCTACTTCCTATCTAAAATTTATTGCTCTAGTATTAAAATCCTGGAAGGAAAATGGGGAAAGCGTTTGTATGAAGAAAATGACGACTTGATTCCTCTTAACCACCTATTTTTTTATTATTATTTGGAACGACACTCGAGTACTGAACCTCCTGTATCAATATTGCTGATGTTTAAACTTTCACGGTGTACATGTATTGGTTTCAACATTTTGTTCGGATGCGAAGCCGGCGCGGACACGCGCTACTTTAGTTTGCAGATAAAACTGTCAAAATAAATTGAACTCAAACAAAGTTAGATGGTCAGCGTTAAAAGTAGCTGTCATGCGAAAGTTGGTAAATAAATCAAGCCGTCACAGTGACGGCTGCTGTCTCACCGGGTGAGCTAAATGCTGGATTTCGAGATTTCATTTTGATAATATTTGGCACACACTTTTTCAACCAATTTGTGTAGCGATGATAGCTCATTGGTTAGCGCGGTAGGTTCGCATGCCGAAGGGCGTGGGTTCAAACCCCAACAATGAGCTTGAGCTACCGGTGAAGGAAAACATCGCGAGGAAACCATAGCGTGGTGGTAGGGTACTTTCTAGTACTCGGCTGGCTAGCTACCACCCTCAAGTTGAAAATCTGCCGCCAAGCATCTAACGGTGTGTTCCGGCAGTCTCTCTTGAGAGCCAGCTCCATTCCAGGCTAGGTTTGCTTTAACATCTTCGACCACACCGTCACTAAACATCAGGTGAGCTGTGGTCAAACACATAGTAGTCAGCCATAAAAAAAAGGGAGCTGTATAACAATTCTTAATTCCATCGTTTTTTTTTTTATGTAACAATAATGAGACGAACGAGACGCTCTCTTGATGTTAAGAGAAAACGCATGTCCATGACCATTGCAGCGATACACAGAACTTTGAGTAGTAAAACAAAGTCCAGGGCTTCGCAGCCTTGGCGTTCATTACTTTGAGACTAGATGGTTAGTCTCAACAGCCCTGTAATTTCGCTAGCTGCAATACCCTTCAAACCGAACACAGTTATGTTTACACACTACTGCTTGGCGGTAGAATATCTGGTACAGCGGTGGTACCTACCTAGACGACCTCCTGCTAAGGAAATCTACCACCAAGTAAAAGTAAGTTCTAGATATAAAACAACTGGAATTTCAAAGCTTTGACATTTGATAGAACTCTATTTTAGAAAGGTCGTCCACGAATGTTTGACAACGCTCACTTCTGTTAACGTTTCATCGACTACGAGTAGGCATGGGTACACTGGGAAACAAAAGAACTGTCTGGCAATTTTTTGAATATTTTTTATTTCTGTTTCAAATATTGTGTAAAATGTTTTTGAATTGTAACTTTTTTGTGAATTGTTGTTATATTTTCAAAACCAGATGGGTGAAGTGTTTGATTGTTATTTTTACCCCTTACAAATTTAGATGGGCTTTATAAATTTAACGTGTCTGTTTATGATATTTAGTTAGTTTTTTTTTTATTGCTGACAGGCTTGGTGTTTGACCACAACTCACCTGATGTTAAGCGACGGTGTGGTCGAAGGTGGTAAAGCACACCTATCCTGGGATGGAACTGGCTCTCAAAGGAGGCTGCCGGAACACACCGTTAGATGCTTGGCGGCAGATTTTCAACTTGAGGGTGGTAGCTAGCCAGCCGAGTACTAGAAAGTACCCTACCACCACGCTATGGTTTCCTCACGATGTTTTCCTTCACCGGCTGCTCAGGCTCATTGTTGGGGTTAGAACCCACGCCCTTCGGCATGCGAACCTACCGCGCTAAACACTGAGCCATCATCGCTACTAAAAAATTTTGCGGATATGAATCTTATCAAAACGCCAACTACCCGCAATTATCATCACTACATATTATAAAACAAAGTCGCCCACCGCGTCTGTCTGTCTGTTCGCAATAAACTTAAAAACTACTGAACGGATTATCATGCGAGTTTCGCCGATAGATAGAGTGATTAATGAGGAAGGTTTAGGTATATAATTTGTCAAGGTTTTGTGTAAATTGGTTGATATATGATGATAATTGTTGGAATTGTCGGCAAAAGTCAAGCCACCTGGGAGCTTTCATCGAAAACGCTGCCTAATCCCTTTGAGATATAACAAATCAATGCATGGTGGGATATTCCTCTTTTATAGATCTACAAAAAAGTCCGCGGTGGCATATATCTACCTTTTAAGGATAGCTTACTATACCCATTCTTATTACCCGTGCGAAGCCGGGGTGGGTCCTGTTATAATTATTGGCGATTGCCGTGTTAGTAAAATACACATCATAAAAATACAGTTTCGTAATTAACCCAAGTAGAATTAATTTACCGCAAGTCATCTCGGGAATAATTTGTATACATTTTCCTTTTAATCTTTGCTTGCTTGTAAATTAAGAACTCTCAAAAAATTTTGCTCTTGTTAGTTTTGATTTCGACAAAGGAAAATAGACTTGACGTTTTTAATTTAAAAGTTATCTGATTAATTACATTCGGAGAGCAATTAAACGCGTTTCCAGTTGTTGCTTTTCGACGATAATAAATTAATTTCAGACGAATCGTTTTTAACTTGCAAAATGAAGTTCTGAATATTCACTTTTTTGTTTTTTGTCACACTTATTCTGTTTTGATGACTTTTTGATATTTAGATATGCTAGTAGAGATAAAGATGTTAGTTTTGTTAGTTCAAATCAGAATAGCGATATGCTTATAAGGTAGCACCTTGTTAATTTTTATTAGGAACTAGCTGTTACCCGCGACTTTGTCCGCGGGAATTTATCAAAATATTATGAAATTATCAACAACAAAAAAAAAAAAAAAAAAATATTCTACATAACGTTCTTAATTCTTTCTGGAAGAACCTACTACAAAGTAATAGAAATCATTAAAAAAAATATTTATTTATCTCCTTTTTTTGCGGCAGCATTTTACCAGCTAATCTATCTTCTAGAAGATAGACTAGCTGGTAAAATGCTGCCGCAAAAAAGTAGATCTATCTATATAGATTTAACCGACCTCAAAAAAAGAAGAAGGTTCTCAATTTGACGGAATCTTTTTTTAATGTATGTTCCCCGATTACTTGACGCCTTGACTGATCCGACAAATTCTTTTTTTTTTTGGTTCTCAATTTGACGGAATCTTTTTTTAATGTATGTTCCCCGATTACTTGACGCCTTGACTGATCCGACAAATTCTTTTTTTTTTGTTTATAAGGGTACTTATGTACTTCGCGGTGGTCTCATAGGAATAACATGAAAATCGCTTCGATAGTTTGATTTTTTAAACTCGAATACCTTAAGCCTTTAAAGCCTAAAGCCTAAGGCGTTGACGGATTGGTGGTCGCGAACTGGTAAACGGAGCGTTGATCGTCCACCAGCTCGTTGGGTAGGCGACATAATAAAAATCGCGGGTCGAACCTGGACAAGACTGGCACAGGATCGGGACGAGTGGCATACAAGAGAGGCCTATGTTCAACGGGCTGATGATGATGATGATTATTATTATAAAATTTGTAACCATTGTACTTCACATAAGAGCTACGTTTCTACGTAGAGCTACGCAGCTACGAACGGCTACGAATATACATTGCTACGTAGATACGTAGCGGCCACGTTGTTATGAAGTATAGAATTGTAACGTTACAATTCTGTACTTCAAAACGGTACATTCTCTTCTCCAATTAGTTTAAAACAAGATCGCGTCTGTCTGTTTGTCTATCTGGGAAGACTTACTCAAGTAGCTGATTGTGTACTTGTTGATTGTGACTGTACTTGTTTGTGCCGTTTGGGGTTGACACTTAGGGCCGTAATGGCCGTTAGCTAGCTATATAGGGACTTGGCCATAGCTTCAGAGGATGCTTCAGGTGACCATCTACTTTGGTCAAAAACTGAACATTGCCATCCAGCGTGGAAATCCTGCCAGAATTCTGGCCACGTATCTCTTCTCTGATGGACTCTTACATTGGGTTATTTTTATAATTTTGTAAATGGTATTTATTTTAAGATATTTTGTTATTAGTTTTATGTCAGAAGCTGATTTGAGTACAATGGAAGTGGAATCGAACCGTTAACTTTATTTGTTCTGGCTGCGCCCCGCGGTTTTACCCGCTGTTCCAATTTAATTTCAAATTTAATCAAAATTGATCTAGCCGTTTGAGTGTGAAGTAGTAACAAACTTTCGCTTTAATATTACTACCTGCGCCCCGCGGTGTTACCCACTATTCCCACGTGAACACTACATTTTTTCGGGCTAAAAAGCGGCCAATGTTTTAATCCAGAGTATCAGCTACCTCCATACCAAATTACATCAAAATTGGTCCAGCTGTTTGAGGCCTAGAAAGAGAGAAGGAAGAGTAACAAATATACAAACTTTAGCTTTTATAATATTAATGCAATATTTTTTTTACCTATCATTAACTCGCGTCGTTTCTTGTCTGCGCTGCTGTCTCTTTAATTTAAGTTTTGTTTTGTCATCATAATTTCGGGCCAGTTCAAAATATTACCCAGAAATACCAAGGAACGTAACCAAAACTAATTTTGGAGGATGACAATTTGTGACATCTGACAAAGGTCAAAAGGGTACACTGGTATAAGATATTATCTTAATATTCGCCCTAAATAACATCACAAACTCAGCTTTGCATATAAATAAACCAAGCTTGAGATTATGAGAGAGATTAAATATTAGAACAGTTTTTCAACAGACTACAAAAAAATAAGCTAGAAAGTTAAAAAAAACCTACAAACTCTACAGCATCGCTGCTTTGAGACTAGATGGTTAGTCTCAACAGCATGGTTCTTCCCTACCTGCAGTACCCTTCAAACGGGAACACAGTGATGTTTACACACTACTGCTTGGCGGCAGAATATCTGGTACTACGGTTGTACCTACCTAGAAGAATTTTTGCTAAGGAGATCTACGGCAAGTACAATGTCTCTCTTATTTTTTTATTGTTGACTGGCTAGGTGTTTGACCACAGCTCACCTGATGTTAAGTGACGGTGCGGTCAAAGATGGTAAAGCACACCTAGCGTGGAATGGTACTGGCTCTCAAGTGAGGCTGCCGGAACACACCGTTAGATGCTTGGCGGTAGATTTTCAACTTGAGGGTGGTAGCTAGCCAGCCGAGTACTAGAAAGTGCTCTACCACCATGCTATGGTTTCCTTCACCGGCAGCTCAAGCTCATTGTTGGGGTTTGAACCCGCACCCTTCGGAATGCGAACCGACTGCGCTAACCACTGCGCTATTGGTTTCGGTTACGCGCCTATCATGTCCATATTGAACTTGCTATTATACAGTAATGGACATGCGTTATCTATTACCATCACGAGAAAAAAAATGGGGGTAAAAGAAGGCTGCGAATGATGATGATGATTTATGATGTTGTTTACCTGGAAACTGTGGTGTATCTCATTGCCTTGGGATTCCCGTTCTGACTCTCCACTTCTTTAATTTCTTCTTTGGACACTGAAACAAAAGAAAACGCACTTTAGTAGGACATTTCACACAGCGCCATCTAGCGTCAAGCTAAACAAAGCTTGTAGTATGGGAACCAGATAGCTGATAGAATACTTCTATACTTTTTTTTTGTAAATACGTGTTTATGATATATACAGAACACCCAGACACAGAAGAAACATTTTTAGTCACATTAATGTTTCTTGGTAGGAATCGAACCCACGCCCTACGGCTCTTGAAGCAGATATTCTACCAAATAAGCTATAAGGGAAATGCTAATCAATAAATTCAGTTTTTGTTTTTAAAATTTTCCTCCGCAAAGATTTTTGATATTCTTCCATAAACACAAGTTGTGTGGCACAGCATGGTGGTAGGGTACTTTCTAGTACTATGCTGGGTAGCTACCACCCCCCAACGGTGTTCCAGCCATTCCATTCCAGGCTAGGTGTGTTTACCATCTTCAATTACATCGTTATTTAACATCAGGTGGGCTGTGGTCACTTAACTTATTAAATAGAAAAATGTTCGTTTGATTAAAAAATTACGACGGCTATAGCAAGCATATGCCTAATTATTTCCATTTACGAATCAGCAGGCCACTTTAGGCCTCCTTTGTGCCTCATTACTGGAAGGGCCATTCGCGGAATATTAAAGAATTTAAATATTCGTGGCCATTAAATTCGTTTAAGGGTTCTGCCTGTCAACTCAGTGGAGCGAACTCGCTGTGTTGAGGGTTCCTTTATAATGAACAAATTAAATGGTTGAAGGTATTTGGTGGTGGGAAGGGGTGAGTGATACACAACGATGAAGTCGAAAAAAATTTGAAATTAATACAGTGTACGGTAGAATTAGATGCTTAAGATTTTTTTTTTTAATCGTGTTACGTAGATCTTACATAAATCTATTTTAGAATTCTATTCTATTCTAGATTATTAAATTAATAGTAAATTCACTTCTATTTACATATTATAAAAAGTTATTAATAAGTAATACAGCAGCAGCAGCATAACAGCATCAGCCATAGGACGTCCACTGCTGGACATAGGCCTCCTCCTGGGAGGGTTTTGCCAATACTCGCCACGCTTGGCAGGCGGTTTGGCGAGCGCAGTTACGTGTGATTGTTCAAGGAAGACGCTGCTGCCCATCTTACGGATTACACCCCTTAGACGAATCTTACGGCAACCACGGGTAGAGAGGGTGGGGTATTATTCTTACGCCGGCACCACCATGGCATATCTTGAATCTTGAAAATTAATATTATTTATTTTATTTAATATAGCGTCAAAAATCGTATGATATCTCACTAACTGACGATTAACATATGTTTAACGCCCTACGTCAGAAAACGCGCGGCGCATGCGTTAAAAATCAAAACTGAATATTGATTATATCTACGTAATGAATAGCCCTTATATTAAAAAGTGCCATCTGGTGTAAAGCTGGTAGGTATTGGGATTCACACAAAAACTCCTTTTTTCGATAAATATACAGTTGGGAACCGCGGACCGCCCACGAAATGTGTTTAGGGTGGTGTGTGGTACAAGAGGTAGCGGGAAAGATTATATTTAAAAAAAAAACAAATAATAATAACAAGCGACATAGTTTCATGGTCGACATTCTAAAAACATAAAAGAAATGGTTTAATTTTACTTTTTTTTTTGAGTAGCGAACTAGACTTGAGGTATTTTATTTTTATATTAAATAGGCTTGAGTTTGACCGCCATCTCACCTGATGTTAAGTGATGATACATAATATTATAAGATTAACAGTGACTTGCACTAAGCGAAGGCCTGTATCGCAGGAAACTATTGACAATTTAAAAAATGTCTAAAGTCTATACATTTCAAAAATGTATAGTAAATGTATAGTCTAAATATAATTTGAACATAAAATACTTGATGGAAAATAAATGGAAAACAAATGGAATTACAGGCTATATAATAAATATGTGTGTGGGTGTGTTTGTGTGTGTGTGTCTGTTTGTGGGTGTGTGTTTGTGTGTCTGTGTGTATTTTTGTGTGTGTGGGCATGAGTATGTGTGAGTATGTATGATAGGCGTTAAGAATACTGGAGCCAAATTCAATAAGGATTAAGGGGTTATTTTTAATATTTTCTCGGTCTCGTGGTATGAAAGGGAGCACAAATATTTTGTGATGCGGTCTAAGACGGAGCACGCTTGCTTAGAAGATACCGATTCACTCCTGACTTAAGACACCCGTATTGTATCCATCAGAGAACACCCACTCGGGCAGCGTATTCCACTGTCTAGCGATCCGCACAATTAACGTGGAATACAATCGTTCCAATTTTTGATTCGCTTTATCGAGCTTCTGGCTGTACGATGATGGTTGTCATGATGATGATAAGATGTGTGTATTAGGTCTTCTAGGTAAGCCACTACATCACCAGGCGAAAGTTTGTGTTTGTAACTTATTGACGCTTAAGCAGCTGAACCAAATTTTATGAAATTCGGAATGGACGTAGCTGACACCCTGGATTAACACATAAGCTATTTTTTATCCCGAAAACATGTAGTGTTCCATGTTGACAGCGGATTACACCACGGGGTGTAGCTAGTATTACATTAAATTCGCTATTATCTTATAAATTGGACCACACTGCCACGAAACGAGAATTCAACTGAGGCCCTTTGACGGTCCTTTTATCCGTATTATTACGGGTTATCTATATATCATCACAGATATATTTTATATTGTTCAATATAAGCGAAAAACCGTCTATTACATTCAATGTACTGTATCGCTTTGATGATAAACATGAAGTACTTTGTTTAATTTGTTTTTTTATCTCTGGCAGGCTAGATGTTTGACCACAACTCACCTGATGTTAAGTGACGGTGTGGTCGAAGATGGTAATGCACGCCTAGCCTGGAATGGCACTGGCTCTCAAGTGAAACTGCCGGAACACACCGTTATATGCTTGGCCGCAGATTTTCAACTTGAGGGTGGTAGCTAGCCAGCCGAGTACTAGTAAATACCCTACCACCGCGCTATGGTTTCCTCACGTTTTTACCGCGCTAACCAATGAGCTATCATCGCTACAAAAAAACTGTTTTGTTGAAGTTTTGGCAGAACTTCTGGCTTTCAATCTGGAGGTCCTAGGTTCAAATCTCACGGCACGCACCTCTCTACCTTTTCTAAGTTATTTGTGTATTGTCGCAGACTTTAAGCGGTGAAGGAAAACATCGCGAGGATACATACATCCAAAAGTTCATAAAAAAAAGTTCTCGAAGATGATTAAAAGCTCTCTTGGCTCATTGGTAATATATCTGCTTTAAGAGTTGTGGGGCGTGGGTTCGATTCCCACCCAGGACGTTTTGTGGTAAAAAAAAAATTGTAGGACACATTACACACAGCGCCACCTGACCCCAAACTAAGCAGAGCTTGTGTGATGGAAGTCAGATAACTGATAGGATACATAAATATATTTTTTTTGTTGTAAATACATACTTATAATACATACAGAACACCCAGACACAGAACAAACATTTGTCCTTGGCGGGAATCGAACCCACGCCCTACGGCTCAGGCAGACATACTCCCAATGAGCCAACAGGGCTGTCAAATGTTTGTTCTGTGTTCTGTATTTATTATAAGTATATATTTACAACAAAAAAAAGTATTCTATAAGGTATCTGATTCTCATAGTCCAAGCTTTGCTTAGTTTGGGGTCAGATGGCGCTGTGTGTAATGTGTAACCAAGATGGCCGCCCTTCTTCCACAGGCACAGCGCTCCGCTAGTGACATTTTTTTCTCTTTCTTCTTGGCATCGCACTCTATGCATTCTGCCAGTTTTAATGTTTCTGTATTTTGTGTGCAATCTTCAGTTTTCAGCTTCTTTATCTTTATAGTCAAAGTCCAGTCTCGGTCAAGTTCAGTCCGTGCCAGTCAAATCTAGTCATGCTTTAGTAAAGTAGTGGCGACTTTACTATAAAACTTCGATGGAGTTTTGAAAGCAACACGAAAAGTCATGTTTAACCACATTATATCACTTTACCACACTCGTCCTTGTAAATTCGATATTTTATGAATAAAACACCACTATTTTTATACACAAATACTCGAAAAACACTAGTTTTGGAAAAGAATACAATGGGGCGACACGACTCTTTCCGCGTTCCCGCCAAAAACATCCTTGAGTGACTTTGTAGCGATGATAGTTCAGTGGTTAGCGCGGTCGGTTCGCATGCCGAAGGGCGTGGGTTCGTAGCCCAACAATGAGCTTGAGCTGCCGGTGAAGGAAAAACATCGTGAGGAAACCATAGCGTGGTGGTAGGGTACTTTCTAGTACTCGGCTGGCTAGCTACCACCCTCAAGTTGAAAATCTGCTGCCAAGCATGTAACGGTGTATTCCGACAGCCTCACTTGAGAGCCAGTTCTATTCCAGGCTAGGTGTGCTTTACCATCTTATTATTTATTTTATATATTTTACCATTTATTATCGACCACACTGTCACTTAACATTAGGTGAGTTGTGGTCAAACACCTAGCCTGTCAGACATAAAAAAATTAAAATAAAAAATCGATATCAATTTTTTATGCAAAAAAAATGTTATATTTATTTGCTTTGTGTGCTTTACCATCTTCGACCACACCGTCACTTAACATCAGGTGAGTTGTGGTCAAACTCCTAGCCTAGCCATAAAAAAAAAACTTAGCAGAGTCACTCTTGAATTTGACGTCGAAATATCGACGACGCACCCATGCGCCATCGAATATGTCAAATAAAGAATGATAATATAAAATACTAGCGACCCGCCCCCGCTTCGCACGGGTGCAATGTAGATATTAATGTGGTGCATATGCATGTATTATACATATAAACCTTCCTCTTCAATCACTCTATCTATTAAAAAAAACCGCATCAAAATCCGTTGCGTAGTTTTAAAGATTTAAGCATACATAGGGGTATAGGGACAGAGAAAGCGACTTTGTTTTATACTATGTAGTGATTGTCAATATTATTTACTGAGATAATTTTGACAAATTGACACGCATGGCTATTCCAGGTAATAACTTTCATGTTTGTAAACATTTTGCTACACAATAAAATGTTTACAAACATCGTCCATGTAACGCGAAATACTTTATTTCGCCCGAACGAGTCCATTTTCTCTTATAAGCGGTTTATTTTGACTCAACAGTGAGTTTAGTTTACGTAAACAATAAACTAGGTAATATATACGGGAAAGGTTCCTTTATCAAGTTTCATATTTGTATTAATACTCGTTTTATGCTAGTCAATGTTTACACTGGATGTCCCGCTAGGAACAAAGGATATAGCACGTCGAACGCGCTATGAAAGAACAGTGTATTTAAATTGCTTATACTACAACAATTTCCAATAAAATTATAAGGGCTTATTATATGATGTAATACAATATGTGTATTTGTTATACTTATGCGGGATTGGTCCGATTATAGTTTCGTCGACATTCGGTGGCCTTCTTCAAGGAGTAAAAGCAGAGCACAACGCGCGCGGCCTCGAACTAAGAACAAGAAAGGCAATTAATCTGACCCCGGATACCACCCTACCTTTTTTATAGTCGATAAGCTAGGTGCCAGGCTGTAATGGAACTGGCTCTCAAATGAGGCAGTCGGAACACACCGTTAGTTGTTAGTTAGCGAGTACTAGAAATACTATAGTTCCATCACGATTTTTTTTTCCACCGGCAGCTCAAGGTTATTGTTGGTATATGAACGCACGCCGTTCATGTGAACCGACCGCGCTAACCACTGAGCTATCAACGCTACAAAGTATCATCCTACCTTACCATTAAATTACAAAAAGCTTGTAATATCAGATAGCCTATAGGATATTTCTATTCTTCATTTTCATGCCAGTTTTCTGCTGTATTGTATTTACAATGTTTGGTGTTAACAAGATGTCTATTTACATATCTATTCGAATTGTATTAATAATCGATTTTTTATCGAATCGAATATTCGATTTCTATCCTCAGTTTCCAATACAAAATAGTTCCAGTTGCGCATCAACAAATAAAACGGAATTTGAAAAAAAAAATCCAATTAAAGGTCCCTATAGTCGAGAATGAAATTCCGGATATCAATTAAATTTTGGCATTTAAAATCTGTCCGGGCGGTTTTCAGTAGGTTTTAATGAAAATTTTCCTGAACTTGTGCGGCATTCATGCGTCGGGAGCAGATATTCGTAATAGCCTAGATTTTATCTTTAGAGATGGGAATCCAGCAAGAATATGTCCGGAAACACTGTGATCCGGCCAATCAGTTTGGTCGGATGAAGGTTCAGTTAATAATTTTTGGTCTTATTAGTTTTGCATTTTCACACACAAATCAGGGATAAAAAATAGTAAGTGTACATGCAAAATTACATGGCTGTTGAGACTAACCATCGAAAGTCTCAAAGTAATGAGCGATAAAACAGCAATGCACAGGACTTTGTTTTGTTACTCAAAGTTCTGTGTATCGCTGCAAAGGTCATGGATAGGCGTTATTTCTTACCACCAGGAAAGCACCTCGTTCGTATCATAACTTTTTTGTAGAGTTGATAGCTCAGTGGTTAGCACTGACGATTCGCACGCCGAAAGGCGCGGGTTCAAACCCTAAAAATAAGCATGAGTTGCCGGCGAAGGAAAACATCGTGAGGAAACCATAGCATGGTGGTACGACGTAACAAACATAATTATATACATCCAGATAAACTTTTGTATAATTTACATTAGTAAGATATTTTTATGAAATAATTTACAGTGGTAGAATAAATTATGTTTCTGGTAATTAACAGCAACCTGATTTCCTTTTTGGCTGTTTATTTTCATTTATTTAATTTCTCTAGTTGTGTATTTTTTTTAACGCAGTCGTTTTTTTTTATTCCAATAATTATTCTTACAAACTTTTAGTACCTCTTTTGTTGTACTAAATAGAAGACGCCACTTTATCCGGCCAAAACAGTTGTCGCCACATCTCTACAGCATCTTATCTAAGACGAACGTACTTTTCGAGTTTTGCTTGTTAATTTGAGTTCGGGATTGACTCGACGAAAACTTCTTAAAATTTTAATCGGTTTGAAAATCCAGAGTTTGGTCGGATAAGGATTTCGTGGCGATCTTTGGCGTGTCATCGCGTACAACTTGTGATATTGGAAGTTTGATCTCAAGGGTCGATGATTAAAATTATGATTAGCATCGAGAGGGGACTGTTTCTGAAGGCAACTTCGGCAAAATGAAATATTAACATAAAAGTATTGATGCCATCGTGCAAAAAAAATCACGTAATTTTTGTAGCGATGATGGCTCAGTGGTTAGCGCGGTAGTTTCGCATGCCGAAGGGCGTGGGTTCAAACCCCAACAATGAGCTTGAGCTGCCGGTGAAGGAAAACATCGTGAGGAAACCATAGCGTGGTGGTAGGGTACTTTCTAGTACTCTGCTGGCTAGCTACCCTCAAGTTGAAAATATGCCGCCAAGCATCTTACGGTGTGTTCCGGCAGCCTCACTTGAGAGCCAGTTCCATTCCAGGCTAGGTGTGCTTTACCAACTTCGACCACACCGTCACTTAACATCAGGTGAGCTGTGGTCAAACACCTAGCCTGTCAGATATAAAAAAAAAGTAACATAAAAGTTAATTTAAAAAGCTTTACTTTTACATGATAGTTGTATATAAAAGTAATGAGACAAACGAGACGCTCTCCTGATTGTAACAGATAACGCCCGTCCATGTCCATTGGGTACACAGAACTTGGAATAACAAAACAAAGTTCAGGGTATTGCTACTTCGACGCTGAATACTTTGAGACATTAGACGGTAAGATCCTAGATAGGTTTTTTTTCATGTTAAAGTAATGAGACGAACGATTTGGTCTCCTGATGGTAAAAGATAATGAATTCCGTGACCATTGCAGCGATACACAGAACTTACACAGAACTTACATTAATAAAACAAAGTTCAGGGTATCGTTGCTTTGGTGCTCAATACTTTGACCCATTAGATGGTTAGTCTCAACAGTCCTGTAATTTCGTTAGCTGCATTACCCTTCAAACTGGAACAGAAACGTTTACATACTACTGCATGGCGGCAGAATATCTGGTACTGTGGTGGTACCTAGACGACCTCCTGCTAAACAATATAAAAGTATTTACAAATAAAAGTTTTCGTTTTTGTTTGACCACACCTTACTTTATGACGATGTGGTCGAAGTTGGTAAAGCACGCCTAGCCTAAAATGGAACTGGCTCTTTAGTGAGGCTGCCGGAATACACCCTTAGGTGTTTGGCGACAGATTTTCAACTTGAGGGTGGTGGCTAGCCAGCCGAGTAATAGAAAATTTTCAACTACCACGATTGTTTCCTTTACGGGCAACTCAAGCTCATTGTTGGGGTTTAAACCCACACCGTTCAGCGTGCGTACCGACCGCGCCAGTCACTGAGCTATCATCGCTACACTAACCGCTGATAACTCATTAGATAGACGGGTGGGCCTTAAAATGAACATGGATAAGACGAAGGTAATGTTGAATGGCCAGGTTGAGTCCGCCCCAGTATAAGTTGGGAGCTCGGTTCTTGTAGTTATTGACACGTACATTTACTTAGGACAAGCAGTCCAACTAGGTAGGTCCAACTTCAAGAAAGAGGTCAGTCGTCGAATTCCACTCGGTTAGGCAGCATTCGAAAGCCTGCACAACGTTTTTTCGTCTGAATTACACCAGTGCCTCAAGTCGAAAGTATTCGACCAGTGTGTGTTACCGGTGATGACTTATGGCGCTGAAACGTGGTCTCTGACTATGTGCCTTCTTGATAATCTCAAAGTCGCACAACGAGCTATGGAGAGGGCTATGCTCGGAGTTTCCCTACGAGATCGAATAAAAAATGAGGACATCCGTAGACGAACTAAAGTTACTAACATAGCCCAACGGGTTAGCAAGTTGAAGTGGCAGTGAGCACTTGAGCAGGGCACATAGCACGCAGAACTGATAGCCGATGGAGCTGCAAAGTTGTGGACTGGAGACCACAGATCGGCAAGCGCAGCGTAGGACGTCCACTCACAAGGTGGACAGACGACCTCACTAAGACCGCAGGAACGGGATGCGAGCCGCTTCCAACCGGTCTTTATGGAAGTCAAAGGGGGAGGCCTATGTCCAGCAATGTACGTCCTACGGCTGAAATGATGATGATGATGAACTGTTTCTACTTCTAATTCATAATATATTCGCTTTTCATCACATCCTATAATACTTTCTACTTAATCCATTGCAAATGTTGCCATTTACAACATTAACACCTATTATTACGTCGGTTCCCGACCGCGTCGAGTTTTGACGGCGAAATTTCCCCATTTCCCCCCCATGCGGTCTGAATGCGTGGCAAATTCAGAATTCCAGCTAGTATCGAGTACTTTTACAGGGTCGCTTCATGTCACTCAGTATTATTGGAGCCGAAACCGCTAATCCAGGATCTAGGCTAACTGGATTAGCCACAACATGGGAGACTTATTGAGGGGACAGGGTATTGAATGAGACTGAGCCGTCACGCTCGTTCGAGGAAAGTCGGCTCTCGTCGACTAAGGGAGCGAAAGAGCTATAGTCAACACATACACACATCACATGATCAGCCATAGGACGTCCACTGCTGGACATAGGCCTCCTCCTGGGGGGGTTTTGCCAATACTCGCCACGCTTGGTAGGCGGGTTGGCGAGCGCAGTTACGTGTGATTGTTCAAGAAAGACGCTGCTGCCCATCTTCAGCATTACATCCCTTAGCCGCCTCTTACGGCAACCACGGATAGAGAGGGTGGGGTACTATTCTTACGCCGGCACCACCACGGCACGGTTGGCTATAGTCAACGCGTCACTGCAATAATCGCTCGATGAGCGTTACATGAGAGTTTTCACTGCTGTCATATGGTCTTAAGCGCACAACAATTTTTTTATTTTTTTATGTAAAAGTAATTAGGTGAACAAGACGCTATCCTAATGGTAAGATATATCCCTTGCTCATGACCATTGAAGCGATACACAGAACTTTTAGTAACATAACAAAGTTAACAAAAAAACGATGGTTAGTTTCAACATTCCTGTAATTTCGCTAGCTGCAGTCCCTTTTAAATTGGAACACAGAAATGTTTGCACAGTACTGCTTGACGACAGGATATCTGGTACTGTGGTGGTCTTTTTAATGGTTGAATAGCTAGGTGTTGAACCACAGCTCACCTGATGTTAAGTAACGATGTGGTCGAAGTTGATAGATCACATCTAGCCTTGATTGGAACTGGTTCTCAAGTGAGGCTGCCGGAATACACCGTTATGTGTTTGGCGGTAGATTTTCAGCATTAAGGTGGTAGCTAGCCAGCAGATTACTAGAAAATACCCTACCTGATTTCCTCACGATGTTTCCCTTCACCGGCAGCTCATGCTCATTGTTGGGGTTTGAATCCACGTCTTTAGGCGCTAACCACTGAGTTATTTTCGCTACAAATTTGCTATTAATTATCTATAATGTAGCATTTCAAACGTCTTAAATTCACATCGAAGTTATCCAAGTTTTCAAAGTAGGTAGGTACTTTTGATAAAGATAAATCGTGAGTCGTTTAATAGGAAAGCTATTGACAGGTTTCTACGGATAGAATGATAAATAACTGCTAAAATAATGCCAAAAAAATAATATTCAATGTACGCTCAAGCCACATCCAGATTTTTTAAATCCGGCGAATCTAGTGATGCAAGTAACAAATACCGACAGCTCATATTTTATACGCCGCAATTCGACGCACTGACAAGTAATGCGGGTAGTAGCGTTTTTTCTATTAATATTTTTTCGCTTTCTCACACAAAAGGGGTGAAATATTGACGTTTGTCGCTTTTGGAAACCAGCGCCTTCGTGTGTAGCTTCGTGAAAGTATTGTTTTTGAATTTTAGTAATTTTTCACTCATCATCATCATCATCCAAAGTCTTTTTATCCCACAGCTGGGTATGAGCTGCTCTTGCCATCTAATTTGATTTAGATTGCATGGTGGTAGGGTACTTTTTAGTACTCAGCTGGCTAGCCACCACCCTCAAGTTGTAAATCTGGTCTCCAAACACCTAACGGTGTTTTCCGACAGTCTCACTTGACAGCCAGTTTCTGTTCCAGACCAAGATGCTTTACCATCTTCGACCACACCGTCGCATAACATCAGGTGACATGTGGTCAAACACCTAGCTTGTAAACCATTTAAAAAAGCAAGGTTCAACTCGCGATAGTGACGATTAGCTCTTACTAATATGTTAAACTATCGATAGTCGATATTTTTTACGATAAGCTCCATCCCTGCTGGTGTATTTTCAGTTGTTTGCTAATTGAAATCAAAAACTTCACTAATTAATTTTGAGCACAGGTTTGCTGACGGATATTTTGACGATACAATTAGGGCTGCCTAGTGATGTTGTGAGCTAGATTTACCGGACAAAAAATTATGCCGGATAGCTTCCTATTTTTATATTTTAAAAAAGGTTAATTAATGTTGAAATATGTCAAGCCCAAAGAATAGAAAAAAAAAACAATAGGTAGAATTTTGCGTTGAAATGAGTGTAAACTCATTGGTGCTACAATTTTATTTGTCTTACAGGCTCACATACCTTGATATATAATGGAGGATATTTTAGCGCCTCAAACTAACTAAAGCTTGTTTTATTCAAATAACTAATAGTACCTATACTTAAATACCTACAATAAAAAAAAACGGTATATCAAGACGGAACAAAAATTATGTTCGTCACACAAATGTTTGCCCTCGGTGGGAATCAAACCCAAGCCTCAAAGCAGGAGTTTTGTCAGTAGATTTGGTAGTAGTTTTGCAGAACTACTACCAAATAAGCTAACACAGAACATTCCTTAAAAGCAACGCATTGACTATGCCCTAGGTATTGTAAGTGTCCATAGGTAGCGGTGACCACTTACCATCAGGAAGACCGTAGCTTGTTTGCCAATTATAAAATAAAAAAATGACGTGTACCGCAAGACTTCGGAGAATGAAAATATTTTACATATCCGAGAGATCATAAAGTTCATAAAAAAAGTTCTCGAAGATATGTGAAGTGTATGAACCCACACTTGACTAGCGTTGTGGCCTCACCTTTCTTACACAGTGAGCCCACGCCCAACAGTGAGCCAGTTAATATAACAAGGTTCTTCTGAATCCGGAAGACCTTGGTATATTTGACGCTTGGTGTGGTTGAATTTTAATTTAACTTTTCAACCAGTAGACAAAAACATAGATGGATTATTTTTTGCCGGATAAAATGCCGGACAAATATCCATCCCTAATAACTCAGATACTATGACGAGCCAATTAGACAACGGCAATTAAACAGTGTCAGCGTCAATAACTATTGTTGATTAATCTGTGGCATCAATTGAGTAACGCCATTATTGAAAGACAATTGGCATGACATTGGATATAGGGGAAAATACACGAAGACAAAACAAAACTCTATGTATTTTTTTATGACTATTTAACTTTTTTTTAATGACATCGGCCTGGCAAGATCAACCTTAATTCCATTGCTAGAAAGAGTATCGAAAACAATAACGAGACGCTTTCTTGATGGTAAGATATAACGCATGGCTATGACGCGCGCGCGTTGTACACAGCTTTGTCTCCATGAAGAAGGCCACCAGATGTGCCCGAAACTATAGTCGGAGTATCCGATATAATTAAACGAGAGTAATCCCGCATAAGTAAAACAAAAATAAATCTATTAATCTATTGATAATCAGATGTACCTAATGAAAGTTTATTGTACCTTTGTCTCCTTTGAGTTCAACGTTCCCCCTGTACCAGATAATCTTGGCGGCTGGCTTGGCGTTCTTCACGAGGCATTCCAGGGCTATGTCGTCGCCTTCTTTGAGCTCAATCTTGGAGTTTGCAGGGTGATTCGTAATTTCAACTACATTTGGAGGCGCTGTGGACAAACAGAAAACTTACATTAGAACTATATAACCCAGCGAACTGCGCATCACCAAAATTTTAAAATAGTAAGATGATTCGGTGGCAGATCTCCTTTGCAGGTCGTTTAAGTTTACCACCGCAGTACCAGATATTCTGCCGCCAAGCAGTAGTGTGTAAACATTACTGTGTTCCGGTTTGAAGGGTACTGCAGCTAGCGATATTACAAGGCTGTTGAGACTTAAGTAATGAGCGCCAAAGCAGCGATGCCCTAGACCTTGTTATGCCACTCAAATTTGCATGTATCGCTGCAATGGTCATCATCATCATCATCATCAGCCGCATGACGTCCACTGCTGGATATAGGCCTCCCCCATTGACTTCCATAAGGACCGGTTGGAAGCGGCTCGCATCCAGCTCGTTCCTGCGGTCTTTATTAGGTCGTCTGTCCACCTTGTGGGGTGGACGTCCTACGCTGCGTTTGATCATGGGCAGGCGTTATTTCTTACCATCAGGGGAGCGTCTCGTTCGTCTCAGTACTTTTACATTAAAGAAAAGTTATATTTCTCTTTTTACATTAAAGAAAAGTTATATTTCTGTCATTGTGAACGTCCATAGCTCAATAGGTCTCTCCCAAGGTACGTTCCAACCGATCTGTAGCCTTTTGCTTCCAGCTACATCCAGCTGGCTTACTTTGCACAAAAAAAAATTTATCACTTCACTACATATTATGAAACGAAGTCATCCGCCGCGTCTGTTTGTCTGTCTGTTCGCGATCCACTAATAAACTACTAAACGAATTATCATGCGCGTTTCACCAATGGATAGAGTTATTCATGAAGAAGTTTTAGGTATATAATTTATCAAGGTTTTGTGTAAATTGGATGAAATATGATGATAGTTGTTTGAATTGTCGGAAAGAGTCAAGCCATTTGGGAGCTTTCTACGAAAACGCTGCCTAATTCCTTTGAGATAGTTCAAAAGCCCCATGTTAAAGCCGTACGGGCGGGTCGCTAGTAGAAAATAAGATAAATATTACCATTTTATTATACCCACGTGCTTAAAATTTTAATACATTTCAAAAATAAATGTAATTAAAGCTACAGCTTTCCTTGGTTAATACAATTATGTACTTCAGAATTACTCCGCTCTGGAGTAATTTGGTTAATGGGCAATGCCGCAGTATCATAGGGTACGACACGTAGAGAACAAAATGTTACAAGAGATCAAATTTCAACAAATAAATTTAATATACAATAGTAAATATTAAAAATAAAAATTAGTATGTAAACTTTTTGAATTTTACTTATTTTTTGACAAAATTGGAGGAGGTTCTCAACTTGATTAGTTTTTTTTTTCTAATTTATGTACACCGATTACCCAGTTTGGCCCAGTTGTTTTCATTTTATGAACATTATTTTATAAAAAAAATTTTTTCGTGGACGATGTAATTGTCTTTGGCAAGACGTTTTCGAATCTTAGCCAGTCTAGCTAGACGCATACTGTTCAAGTGTTTCTTGGCGTGAACATAAATTAACTAAGAATTTAGAAATAAACAAACTTTAAAAAAAAGTACCTAACAAGAGAGACGTAAAAGAAGGCTGTTGATGATGATGACAGCGCTCTCTTGTCACGACGTGTGTCGTCTCTACCTTTTCCTTTACACATGTTCTACTCACTGCGCGATGGCAGTAGCGAAGTATAAGCGAATATAAGTGGTAGGTATACACGGTTCATTTATTCGTAACACACAATTTCGCAATGTGTTCAGTATCTTCAAAAGCAATTACTGTATTAATGAGTTTCTTAATTACTTACTAGACTTTAATGAATTCTAGTTGATACTTTATTCTATCAAGAACATTGCAAGTACTTAAAACATCTGAGCTTTGTATTGAGCGGGATTTTTCTGTGAAAATAATAAAACAAAGTCGCTCCACGTCTTTCTGTTTTTCTGCAATTTTTTTTATTCTAAACCACGCAACGGATTTTATTCTACCTACCTTCAAACAAAGGGTGAATAGGGTATTTAAAGGTAGGCAATGCACTGACGATGCCCCGAGTATTGTAGGTGTCCATAGGCAACGTCCGAGAGACGTGGATTCAAACCCCAACAATGAACTTGAGCTGCCCGTGAAGGAAACCATAGCGTGGTGGTAGGGTATTTTCTAGAACTTGGCTGGCTAGCTACCACCTTCAAGTTGAAAATCTATCGCCAAGCAGCTAATGGTGTGTTCTGGCAGCCTCATTTGGGTTGCCAGTTCCATTCCAGGCTAGGTGTGTTTATCATCTTCGACCACGTCGTCATTTAACATCCGCAAAAAAACGGATTTTAATAATAATAATATTTTTTTTATTGACAGTTGTAAACAGTAAAAACAGAAAAAAATATACATATGTGACTTATAAATAAAAATTAATTAATGTTGCCAATGGGGCAAAATCAGCTTTATGCTTTAGCTTTATTTTAATATGGTTTTCAGAATTTTTGTTTTGACTTGAATGTTAACTCATTTGGTAGAATATCTGCTTCAAGAGCTGTTGGACGTGGGTTCGATTTCACCCAGGACAAACATTTTTATGACGATAAATGTATGTTCTGTGTCTTGGTGATCTGTATGTAAAATAAGTAAGTATATACAAAAAAAATTTAAGTATTCTATCAGCTGGTTCCCATAGTACAAGCTTTGCTTAGTTTGGGGCTAGATGGCGCTGTGTGTAATGTCTTACGATATTTATTTAGATATTTTTTACGTAAGTTGTATTTACAATACATCCTAATTAAGCTTTTGTTTAAATAGATAAACTTAATGTTTTGTAATCAAGTCGCTAAAATAAAGCCGCGCGAAGTCGGGGCAATTCGCTAGTTTATATAAAGAAGACCAGACGCTCTTCTGATGGTAAGAAACGCCTTACGGTCTTGATGGTGATAGATCTCCTTAGCAAAAGATTGTCTAGATAGGTACCACCGCAGACAGATATTATGGCGCCAAGCAGTAGTGTGTAAACAATACTGTGTTCCCGTTTGAAGGGTACTGCAGCTAGAGAAATTTCGGGGCTGTTGAGACTAACCATCATCACCATCATGTCTCAAAGTAATTAGCGCCAAATCAGCGATACTTTGGTTTTGCTACTCTAAGTTCAATGTATAGCCGCATTGGTCATGGACATGCGTTACCTCTTACCATCAGGGGAGCATCACGTTCGTCTTATTACTTTTACTTAAAATGAAAAATTGCATTTAATTAAACTCATACAATAATCCCAAATATACTTCCCATTTACAAACAATCCTAGACTTTGTAAAGATTTATAAGGTTGATATAAATGTCACTTTCAAAACAAAAGGCGGTCCGTTTCCGATCAGACCGAATAAATCCAATAAAATACTCCCAGCAGGACGACAGCGTTAATAATTTTAATAACGTCACGTTTTTTGGGGTTCCGTACGCGGACATTATCAACGGAACCATATTGCTAAGTCTACCCTATGTGTAATGGTCTGCCTTAATTATTATCATCGGCATCATAAGTAACCATGTTTAAGTAAGCTAGCTTCTTTCATCACCTTCTGTCAATGAGGTCACAACTTTTTTTATAGGTGTGTAACCATAGCTCACCTGATGTTAAGTGATGTTGTGGTCGGTGATGATAAGCACACATACCTTGGAATGGAACAAGCTCTCAAGAAAGGGCGTCGAAACACACTGGTAAGGGCTTAGAATGATTCGCATGATGTATCTTAATAGAGTTGGTATCTAGTTCTATACAAGAAAGGTTTTTCAAGCGTTTTTTTGTTGTTGATTTTGTTTTATATTTAAAAATTCTAATACATTTATAAAAATAATACATATAATTATTTTACAGTTATTTAATAAAGTTAAATTAATATTTAGTGTCATGACTAAATTATAACGTAAACATTAAAGTGAAACAAAAATAATGATAAACGTATCAAAGTAATGATCGTCAGAGCATCAACGCCCAGGACTTTTTTTGTTACCCAAAGTTCTGAGTACCGCTGCAATGGCTATCTCTTACTATTAGAAGAGCGCTTTGTTCATCTCATTACTTTTACATAATAGACACAGAGAGTGTCAAAGGTGTTTTTTAAAATCTCAATCTAATACCAATAAACGAGTAATTCTTGTTTCTTGAATCTCGGAAACGGCTCCAACGATTTTCATGAAATTTAGTGTGCAGGGGGTTTCGGGAGCGATAAATGGATATAGCTAGGTTTCATTTTTAGAAAATGTCCTAAATCTAAAAAAACGTTTTTTCGAAAAACCGAGCAAAGCTCGGCCATCCAGGTACTGAGTATAAATAGTTGTTTTAATACACAAAAATATATCCCATATTGGTACGGAACCCAAGGCCCACGTCCGACTCCCACTTTTTTCATAATCCAACGTTTCGTATTCCGACGTTTTTTTATTGTAATTCCGACGATTTTCGGTTAATATTTAATTTACGACTGTAATGCTGATCAACTGCTGAAACGAAGTGATGAATTGTATTTTCAGGAAAATTACGTTTTTCGGACAGATTAATTGTGTTTCTGGGAAAAAATCTAGGCGACGAATATAAAATTTTTTTGTTTCACGTTTTATCGTAATTTACAAACTAGGTATTTGACCACAGCTCACTAAGCCTGGAATAGAACTAAATATTACAAATAAATATCGTAGGACACATTACCTATAGCGCCATCTGATCCCAAACTAAACAGAGCTTGTGTGATGGAAGTCAGATAACTGATAGAATACATAAATACTTTTTTTTTGTTGTAAATACTTATAATAAATATAGAACATTTAGACACAGAACAAACATTTGTTTATACCACACGAAGTCTGTCCCGGGCGGTAATCGAACCCACGCCCTACAGCTTAGGCAGACATACTACCAATGAGCCAACAGGGCTGTCAACTGAAAATTACTAATGCTTTTATGTGCTAAAATGTATATAACTAAAGAAATCTAAACATAAATACAAGCATATTTTCTATAATTTAATCAATATGCAAAAATTAGAGAATAAAAATACCCTAAGAAAAACGTAGCCGCGATAAAAGCGACCGGGACTTAAAAAACAATCTAAATTCTGAGTACCCGTGCAACGATCCTTTTACCTCATTCCCGTATTATTTGATGAAAACAATATTTTTTTTTATGGCTGACAGGCTAGGTGTTTGACCACAACTCACCTGATGTTAAGTGACGGTGTGGTCGGAGATAGTAAAGATAGTAAAGAAGCACACCTAGCCTGGAATGGAACTGGCTCTCAAGTGAGGCTGCCGGAACACACCGTTAGATGCTTGGCGGCACATTTTCAACTTGAGGGTGGTAGCTAGACAGCCGAGCACTAGAAAGTTCTCTACCACCACGCTATGGTTTCCTCACGTTTTCCTTCACCGGCAGCTCAAGCTCAAAGTACAAAAAATTAAAATCTTTTATAGTAATAAGTCCACGAATTATCAACAGCAGAAAAATAAAACTAAATATTATGTAGGTCAACAAGAATAACATACATACATTTCGTGTCAAAGAATGTGGTGCTCGAACAGCAAGATCGACGGTTAATGGCCGTCAATTCATTATGTTTTTTTGGCCAACTTCCGAGTTGTAACAAAGAGAGAAGAGTTGTAAAAAAAGTTAATTCAAAAGTTGACAAAGGTCACAAACCTCGGGGACTGGAGAGATATTAAATTAAAAAAAAAACCTCCAAGTTTGGGTTTCTCTTTGGCAATCTACACGTCTAGTTTCCTGTTTAGCAACCTTCAAGTCTGGTTTTCTCTTTGTAACCTCCAAGTTGGGTTTGCTCTTTGGTAACCTACAAGTCTGGTTTTTGCTCTTTGGCAACCTCCAAGTTGAAAACCTACATGCCTAGGTTTTTCTTTGGCAACTTCCAGGTTCGGTTTTCTGTTTGGCAACCTGTAAGTATGCTTTTATTTTTTGTCATCAGGATCTGTTTAACTCTTGTAAAACCAAATTAGAGGACAAACATAAAACTCAAGAAACCCTACTACAACAACCCTACTTAGAAGTTTGCCTTTGGCAAGTATGAATTTGGCAACATCGAATATATTTCTCAGAATCGGACAAAAACTAAACCTGAACCATTTAAGACAGATTTCATTATAAAACAAGATTTTATAGTGTTTGTTAAGCTGAAAATTAACCTCATTTCAAGTAACCGCGAGGTAGCTCCGCAAACAAAACGTGAGGAATCCGAACAAAAGTAATTATATCCAAACAAGTACTCTGTAAAACATAAGGTAGCGAAGTTTCCTTTGGTTTTAGGTTGAGAGTTGCGGGATAATAAGATTACAAGTAAAATATTTTAATATTAATAACGGCATTATTACATAGCCGCGTTTACTAAATTGAATTGACTTTTAACTAGGGTGTTATCAATAAATATTTGTATTTATGACAAACTCATTAACAAAATAAGTATTTTTACTACTCAATGTTAATTATTATTAGCATAAGTTATATGTTTTCATAATAAGTCAATTTGTAGGTGAAAACGCCTTTTAAAACAACTTACATTACTAAATACGCAGTGAAACATAAATTGGGGTTTTTTTGTCTTAATGTGGTGATGATTTAAATCGCCAATTGTTGTTTTTTTCCCTTTATACAAATATGATACTTATTTAAAGCTTATGTTTATATATAAGCTCCTTGATCAAAATGAATTTGAATGTGTCATTGTTTTATTGTACTTACATAATTTTAGCTTTTATTTATTTAGTTTTGGATGGGTACCTACTTTATTCGCAAAAGAATAATGTAAATGTTTATTTTGTATTTTTATGGCTGAATAAAGAAAGAAATTTAAAACTAACTAAAATAAAACATAATTGAAGGTAGTTATAAAAACTCAGAAAAACCAAACTTGTATTTATCCGTTTAAAGAACATTGAAATGACTAATATTCTCTGGGGTTTTATAAAAAAAAATGTATATGTAACTTTTGTCGCCCGTTGCTCCCGAACTAAGCTCAGGAGCAGAACAAAATGATTTGTAAGTAGAGCCGCGGGGCAGAGATGAAAATCTCGAGATAAAGGAGCGCTGTACTTGCAGAGATTTCTATATTTTAAATGGAGGTGGTATTCTATCTATAGCCTTTGCCCACTAAACGATTTGTTAAAAAAGATACATATTAGGTATGCCGAAATACTTTCCTTTGATCCAATATGCTGAATTGGTTCACCGATTTTGGAACTACTTACCATAAAATATATACGCTATGATTTGAGAAGCAATATGTCATGAAACTTGCGCTTCTTACTTCATCATCAACCATTTAAGACGTCCACTGCTGGACATAGACCTCCATAGGCGAGTTGGCGAGCGCAGTTAGGTGTGATTGTTCAAGGAAGACGCTGCTGCCCATCTTCCGGATTACGTCCCTTAGCCGACTCTTACGGCAACCACGGGTAGAGGGTGGGGTACTATTCTTACGCCGGCAAACTACGGCTTCTTACTTACCTAGATAGGATACCTTCTATTCTAGGATAATGTGCCATAAGACACAATTTCAAGTGGTAACGTCCTATAGTTAGTTTTTTGATAGTCCCACAAGAACTTGACATTTTCTCGGGATGTTAAGTATTTTATATGTTAACTTAATAAACTTCTTATACCAAGTAATAAAATTAAGTTTAACTTTATAACTTGCCACAAATTAAGTAATAAATGGACTTATCGAAACTTTCGTCTGTATCAGTTTGATTAACATTATCAACTTCTCATTTATACCCAATTTAAAGTTTTAGATAGTAAAACTATCAAACTTTCAAACAACTATAAAAAGTAACATAAAACATGTCACGTCTATTAAAATTTCTAACTTCATGATATCTAATCAGCGCCACAATTTAAGGCCGATACAGATCGTTGTATAATGGGCAAAGTTGCAATACTTTGCCCGACTTTGGCAAACTTGCGCAAACTTTGCTCTCGACTGAACTCTGTATCGTTATACTTTATTATTGGAATTTTTAAAGTATTTAACTTGCATGTGGTGTTATAATGTTGTTTCATGGGCTAGTGATGGGAAAAAAAATATCGATAATATTCAGACAAGTTTTTAGACAGCCCTGTTGGTTCATTGGGAGTATGTTTGCTTGAGCTGTAGGGCGTGGGTTCGATTCCCGCCAAGGACAAATGTTTGTTTGGTATAAACAAATGTTTGTTCTGTATGTATTATAAGTATGTATTTGCAAAAAAAAGTATTTATGTATTCTATCAGTTATCTGACTTCCATCACACAAGCTCTGCTTAGTTTGGGGTCAGATGGCGCTGTGTGTAATGTGTCCTACAATATTTATTTATATTTATATTTGAGTAATTTCATCATCATCACTATCATCAACAACCTAGCGTAGTCCACTGCTGGATATAGGTCTCTCTCACTCTAAGTAAATTATTCAAGATTATTACTAAATAAGTTTCGGAACCGTCTGGCTTCCCATCTGGAGGTCATAGGTTCGAATCCCACGGTACGTACCTTTGTCGTACGTACCTTCTTCAAAAGGTAAAGGAAAACATCGTTAGGAAAACTACAGGTCCAAGATTTATTAAAAAAAAAAGTGAAGTGTGAAATCTCCCATCCCGCACTTTGTCAGCGTAGCCATACCCTTCTCAAATTGAGAACAGACCTGCGCCCAGCAGTGGGCCAGTTTATAAAAACGGCTCATTCCAAAACTCACCCGAGTTGAGATTAGCTTCTTTGGATGATTTCTCTACATTTAAAAAAAACTTCTAACTGAGCAGAAGGAAGAGTTAATATGTATTTGTTGTGTGAATTCTTCTATCGTGACTGAAAATTGGCTTTATAAGTCTGGGACAACGAACTCAGTTGTAAATACCACTCATGGTCACCCATCCAAAACATGACTACATCCGTCAAATCAACTTCAAAAAACCCTTCAAAATTGGTCTCATTTTCCAGATTAGGTCTTTGAAACTTTCATATAGAACAGACAAACTAAAAAACAGATTGTTAATAATGATTTACGCTGAACGATACTATACACAGAAAGGAGTCATATCATTTCTAAGAACTTTTACTCTAAAATACTTAGCAAAAAAATAACATCAAAAATATGAATGAAATTAAACAAAAACACCCGTCAAATTAACTTCGGATGAATTTTTATATCGTGGCTGAAGATTAGCGTTACAAGTGGGTCGAAGAACTGTGTTGCAAATACTACATACGGTCACCTACCTAAAAATGTAATCAACTTCCGTTGCTCAACTTCGGAGATCTTTTAATAGCAACTAAAAAAGTAAATAAAAAATTGCCCCAATTTAAAAAATGAAAATTGTACCCTATTTAGGTAAAATATGGTCCCACATAAGCCAATTCCAATAGAAAAACCTATAAAACTAATAAAATCACGGCCTGGGCCGTAACAGCGCCATTATCATCGGGCTACATAAACTGCTTGATTTATACATCTCCTCTCTGAATATATTAGGGGGAGGTGGGGTGGGACCGTGCTACGGGGTTTTATTCGATACGATGGCTTGGTACAGTTTTTGTTTTCCTGAGGACAAATTGTGATTGATTGTGAGTATTGTGAATAATAGGGTTACGAGATTATTTTTAGTAGCACTAAAAATAATCTCTAATTATATATAATACAAATCCATTCAGCCGTTTTTGCGTGACTGAGTAACAAACATACAAACTTTCAGATTTAGTCGTATAATATTAGCAAGAAAATTGGTTAGTAATTAAACATAATTTAGTTTTATGAGTTAATGCAATTTTGTTTCATTATTAAGTTTAAGTTTTAGATCAATAAATAATTATTCCGTAATAATAAATAATTAATTTATACAATATGCCTTAAAGCAGAAATAGATAAAAAATATGTATTCGTAAGTATATGAATTTGTACTTAATTTGTAATTTGTAATTACTAGGAGGTCTAACAAGGTATTAGATATTCTGCTACTAAGCAGTAGTGTGTAAACATTACTGTGTATCGTTTTGAAGGGTACTGCAGCTAGCGAAATTACAGGGCTGTTAAGACTAACCATCTAAAGTCTTGAGCGACAAAATAGCGATGCTTTGGACTTTGTTTTGTTACTTAAAGTTCTGTGTATCCCTGCAATGGTTTTTTCAAGTGATAGTAATGAGACGAACAAATCGCTTTCCTGATGGTCAGAGATAATGCCTATCCATGACCATTGCAGCGATACACAGAATTTTGAGTAACAAAACAAAGACCAAGGATTTGGCGCTTATTACTTTGATACTTTTGATGGTTAGTCTTAAAAGCCCTGTAATTTCGCTAGATGCGGTACCCTTGTGAATAGCCATGGCCAGGTGTTATCTCTTGTCATCAGGAAAGCGTCTAGTTCGTTTCATTACTTTTACATTAAAAATATAATTTTAGCTGTTAAATATAAAACCGCTCCAGTCGATACTTACCCCAGGCGACCTCAGAGCTCCGAATAAGTAAGTGTGTGGCTACAAATGGACTCCGGAATCACGATTTTACTTACCAGCGCGATTTTTTATAGAAAACGGGTTAATGTTGTTTACTCAACTGAAGGCAGTTTTTCAACGTTTTTTTTGGGGTAAGTTAATAGAAGGGTCGTAAAATGCGACACGGCTTTTAATGAATGATTAATGAAGCTGTTTCAGAGACTAACAAAAATATGCGAGTTTTTCTTCGTGCGCAGGTAGTTGGATTTATTTGAAATATATAGGTACACAAGGTAAGTGATTGATTTGTTGGCGGTATTTTTTTAAAGAATTAAAAAGATTTTGTGGTATTTTCTTGACAGTTTTAAACTTATTTAAAATGGTGTTATAAATGGTGCTTCGCAAGGGTGCAATGTAGATACTAATGTGGTGCATATGCATATATTATACAAAATTAGAAACCTTTCTCCTGAATCACTCTGTCTATCGATGGAAACCGCATTAAAATCCGTTGCATAGTTTAAAAGATTTAAGCGTACAGACGGCGGGAAGCGACATAGTTTTATTCTATGTAGAGACTAGCTACTAGCCCCCGCTTCGCACGGGTGCAATGTATACACTAATGTGGTATATATGCATGTATTATACATATAAACCTTCCTCTTGAATCACTCTGTCTATCGATGGAAACCGCATTAAAATCCGTTGCATAGTTTAAAAGATCTAAGCGTACAGACGGCGGGAAGCGACTTTGTTTTATACTATGTAGAGAAGATAGGCAAATAGTTCAATACAATCACTCTATAATCTAGTTTGAATCACATCCTAACGAATTTAAAGTACCGTAGAATGCATAAATTATTCAACCAAACACAGCCGAGTTTACAATTTTCTCGTACAATAAACCACAAAGAGCCAAACCGAGCTTCAATAAGGCAAATATCGACACCGCGTCGGGCCAACTTCGAGTTTAATTCAACAGAGCTAATTCAACTTGTGAGATAAATTTCAACCAACTTTTTGAATATATCGGCTCGATCGGAAAGTTGGATCGATTTAGTAGAGTTCCCCGTTTGGGAGTAAGAAATTCTCTGCGAATCGATTTGAAAAAATACAATAGGTTTAGGTTTAAAGAATTTATTCTCAATAAGACAATTGTCACTTATTTGAGAAACAATGGATTACTGAAATATAGATTTACAAAAAACATTCGTAGATGATTGAAATTAATTGTTAGAAAATGTATAGATTTATTAACTACCCACATAACGCGTTCATTTGTGTTGTTCATTTCAACGCGTTTACAATGCATTGTTTAATGTGTCCCATCAACAAATGGAGGTTTATTGTTTTTCGTAAAAGTTATTACACGAATGAGGAGCTCTTCTAATAGTAAGAGATAACGCCTGTCCATGACCACTGCAGCGATAAACAGAACTTTGAGGAACAAAACAAGGTCTAGGGCATCGCTGCTTTGAGACTTTTGATGGTTAGTCTCAACAGCCCTGTAATTTCGCTAGCTGCAGTACCCTTCAAACTGGAACACAGTTATGTTTACATACTACTCCTTGACGGCAAAAGATCTGGTATTGTGGGGATTTTTTGATGGTTGACAAGATAGGTGCTTCACCATAGCTCACCTAACGTTAAGTGTCGGTTTGACTGTAAAGCAAATGTAGCCTGGAATGGACCTGGCTTTCAAGTCAGACTGCCGGAATATACCGTTAGGAGCTTGGCGGCAGATTTCCAACTTGAAGGTGGTAGTTAGCGAGTCGAGTATTAGAAAATACCCTACCACTATGGTTTCCTCACGATGTTTTCCTTCGCGGCAGCTCAAGCTCATTGCTGGAGTTTGAACCTACGTCCTTCGGCGCGCTAATCACTGAGCTATCATCGTCACAAATTCGCTATAAATGATCTATTTTATATAGTACTAGCTGCGCCCCGCGGTTTAACCCGCGTGGTGATGGATGATGATGATGAAAAGTATCCTATGTTTTATCCCAGGGCCTAAAGTATCTACATGCAAAATTTCATCCCGATCCGTTCAGCCGTTCTGGCGTGATTGAGTAAGAAACATCCATCCAAACTTTCACATTTATAATATTAGTGGGGTTACAAACGTCTTAAATACGAATTCGTAGTTATCCAAGTTCGTAATTCAAAGTAGGTTTGACGTCCAAAAAAGTCCGCTAAAGAGCGACCCATTCAAACATTCTAAGCAAACCTCAAGTTGGAGAAGTTCTAGCCCAAGTAGCTCACATCAAAGACAATTGATTGCCCCAAGTCAAACGTTCCTAATTTGCGGCCGGTCAACTTTGGAGTAATCTACACCCTTCCCGGTCGAGCTGAGACGCTTCAGTTATGGCAAATACTTACACACCAAATGGGCGAATGAAATGTTTACTTAGCGATTTTTTTTTATAGCTGACAGGCTTGGTGTTTGACCACAGCACACCTGATGTTAAGTGACGGTGTAGTCGAAGACGGTAAAGCACACCTGGAATGGAACTGGCTCTTAAGTGAGGCTGCCGGAACACACCGTTAGATGCTTGGCGGCAGATTTTCAACTTGAGGGTGGTAGCTAGCCAGCCGAGTACTAGAAAGTACCCTACCACCACGCAAATTACCACGATTTTACCAGGAGCACAGAATACGTAATAGTACGTATGGAATAGCTCACCAAGCTGGACTGGAAAAGGCAGCTTATGACGTCCACCCTCAAGTTGGACAGACTTAATAAAGACCGCAGGAACGCGCTGGATGCGAGCCGCTTCCAAACGGTCTTTATGGAAGTCAAGGTTCCTTAGGTTTTGTAGCGACGATAGCTCAGTGGTTAGCGCGGTCGGTTCGCATGCCGAAGGGCGTGGGTTCAAACCCCAACAATGGGCTCGAGCTGCCGGTTAAAGAAAACATCATGAGGAAACCATAGCGTGGTGGTAGGGTACTTTCTAGTACCCGGCTGGCTAGCTACCACCCTCAAGTTGAAAATCTGCTGCCAAGCATCTAACGATGTGTTTCGGCAGCCTCACTTGAGAGCCAGTTCCATTCCAGGTGTGCTTTACCGTCTTCGACTACACCGTCACTTAACATCAGGTGTGCTGTGGTCAAACACCTAGCCAGTCAGCCGTAAAAAAAAAGGTCTAGATAGGTCGATACCATCGCAGTACCAGATATTCTGCCGCCAAGCAGTAGTGTGCAAACATTACCGTTTTCCGGTTTGAAGGGTACTGTTACTGAAATAGCTGGGATGTTAAGACTAACCATCGAAAGTTTTAAAGAGTGCCAAAGCAGTCGGTTTTTGTTTTGCTACTCAAAGTTCTGTGTATCGCTGCAATAGTCATGGACAGGCGTTTTCTATGACCATAAGGAGAGCGTCTCGTTAAAAAATCAATGAGGTGTCACCTGATGTTAAGTGACGGTGTGATCGAAGATGGTAAAGCACATCTAGCCTAGAATGGAAGTGTCTCTCAAGTGACGTTTCAATCAGCAGTCAACGTCCTGCAGCTGAGATGACGATAGAATTGCTTCCGAGTGCAATGGTACGGGCCACACCGCGCCACTGTCTTTCCTGGGCTTTCTTGAGAACGTCAGATCCCCAATAACAAATCAACAGCACCGACAAACCGTGTAACCATATAACCCCGTGATAAGGTAAGTCTATCACTCCCACCTCACATTTGAATAAAAAACGAGGTCGTATTTCAAAATGTCAAGTCAGAAAGCCATTCGCAATTTAATACGAAGATAACAATTTAAAATTCGGCTCGGCCTATCAATATAAAGGTGAAATACCTGCGCTGGGACGCGCTGGGAATGCCTCATTCCGGGGCGAAGTAGAGGCAGTATGAGGGAGCCAATACATGCACCATACATGCAAAACTCTAGGCAACTCTACAATTACTCATGGGAAATTTTAATTAAATAAATTTTTAGGTTTTTTTTATGTCTGACAGTCTAGTTGTTTGACCACAGCTCACCTGATGTTAAGTGACGGTGTGGTCGAAGATGGTAAAGCACACCTAGCCTGGAATGGAACTGGCTCTCAAGTGAGGCTGCCGGAACACACCGTTAGATGCTTGGCGGCAGATTTTTCAACATGGGGGTGGTAGCTAGCCAGCCGAGTACTAGAAAGTACCCTACCACCACGCTATGGTTTCCTCACGATGTTTTCCTTCACCGGCAGCTCAAGCTCACTGTTGGGTTTTGAACCCACGCCCTACGGCATGCGAACCTACCGCGCTAACCACTGAGCCATCATCGCTACACGTACGCAAATATACGTATTGCTATACGTAGTGGCAAACGTAGCGTAGAACGCCCTGAGACTCGATGATGTGACGATATACGTATGTCAGACACACTCGAGAATGTTGCACGCTCGCAATAGATGTGTATATGGACTCTAAAATCGATGTGTGTATTGGCGTGACCGATTTTGATTAAATTTTCAGACAGATTAACCCAGCCTGTGATTCTGTGAAGTTTGGGAGCGATCGGATCAACAAAATTTTTTTTTCGTACTCTTGCCAGGGTTTTCCGCTAGTTGTTTAAATAAAGGCCTTTAATTTTATTACCTTTTTTTTTGTAAATGAAACGGAGCATTTTTGTAATTTTTATTTACAAAAAGATCATCTCTATAATCGAAACCGGCCATTTTTGTAAATGAAACCGGTCATTTTTGTAAATAAAACCGGTCATTTTTGCAAATGAAACGGACCATTACTGTAAATAAAACGGAACATTTCTGTAAATGAAACGGGCCGTTTTGTAAATAAAACGGAACGTTTTTGAATATGAAATGGGCCGCTTTTTAAATAAAACGAAATATTACAGACGAACTAAATTGTCACGACAGTCACTGGACCACCAAAGCCGAAGACCGGGCAGATTGGAAGGAGGAAAGAAAGGCCTTTGCCCAGCAGTGGGACACTGGGCACTGGGAATTTTTTTGTAAATGAAACGGGCCGTTTTTGTAAATGAAACGGACCAATTTTGAACAGTACCTGAGGAAAAACCCAAATAAATTAACCATTCGACGTCTAATTTCTTCGATTTACTGACTAAACCTGTACGTCGGTCGGTCGGTTACCCCCATATTCGGGGGGTGGTAAAAAGGTCACGATCCTTTTATTGACATTTGACTAATACTACTGACGGCGATGGATATTGGCTGTTTAAATTGCTTGTTTAGGAAATTTTCTGCTTTATTATGGAAAAATTAGATTGGAAGTTCGAGATTACGAGAGATTTATTTTAGAGATTAGAATCACGTTATGGCTTACCGAAAAAAAATTGGATGGTTCTCTAGATATAAAGTAAGAAAGTAAGTGTAACCGTTAATTTTTTTATACGTTATTAAAGTAAGAATTTTATAATAGGACATTTTAAGATAGCGTCATGTTTACATACATATTTTTATATACAAACTTATAATACATAATTACATCAGACACACAAACACAAAAGAAATTGTTACGATTTTTTATCTTTTAGTTATTTTATTAAAAAATAGTGTACAAAATTGGTTACAAAATGTTGGTGCCGACGTAAGAATAGTAACCTACCCTCTCTACCCGTGGTTGTCGTAAGAGTCGGCTAAGGGATGTAATCCGGAAGATGGGCAGCAGCGTCTTCCTTGAACAATCACACCTAACTGCGCTCGCAAACCCGCCTGCCAAGCAAGGCGAGTATTGGCAAAACCCCCCCCAGGAGGAGGCCTATGTCCAGCAGTGGACGAACTATGGCTGATGATGTGATGTGAAAAACATAATTATGTGTTCAAGTCGCGAAAACTCAAAAACTACAAATAAATATTGGACTACATTTTCGCAGTCATCAATCAAGATTTTTTCAAGAATATGTATCTTCTAAGTCTGCATGCTTTATTTTCGACCACATCATCGCTTACCATCAGGCGAGTTGGTGGTCAAACGCGGACTTACCATATAAAAAAAAAAATCTACAGCGGAATACCGACAGTAAAAGAATAAGCACTTCTCTCCCAAAAAAAAAGTATGGCGAAATTTTGTGATTATGTTTGTTACTTCTTCACGCTCAAACAGCTGGACCAATTTTAATTAAATTTGACAAGGAGGTAGCTGATACCCTGCATTAACACGTAGGCTACTTTTTATCCCGAAAAATTTAGTGTTCACGCGGGAATAGTGGGTAATACGACGGGGCGCAGCTAGTAATATTAAGGCGAAAGTTACTTCTTCACAATTTTGTTAAAATTTGGTATGGGTTGAAATGAATCAGCCAACAGGGCTGTATAATAATAACTTATATATAATAACTTAGTATAACTATATAATAACTTAGTAATAAGAATGAGTTGAATACCCATAACATGTCGGTAGGGGTTTTGGCGGGAACGCGGTGAGCGTCGTGTCGCCCCATTGTAATTTTTTCTAAAACTAGTGTTTTTTCGAGTTTTTATGCATAAAAATAGTGGTGTTTTATTTATAAAGTGCCGAATTACAAGCGCGATTGTGGGAGAATGATATAATGTGGTTAAACATGACTTTTCGTGTTGCTTCCAAAACTCCATCCAGAAGCTTATAGTAAAGTCGCCACTACTTTACTAAAGCATGACTTGATTTGACTGGGACTGAGTGGACTTGGTCAAGACTAGACTTTGACTGTTACTATAGATGATAAAGAAGCTGAAAAATGTAGACTACTCGCAAAATTTAGAAACATTGAAACTGGCAGAATGCACAGAGTGCGATGCCAAGAGGAAAGAGAAAAAAAAAATGTCGGTAAAATTAACACGAGTCTTCATAAACACAACAACGTAACACAAGTAACTCGGCAACCCCCCGAGGGGGAAACAGTTGCTTCAAGAGTGATAATGGAACGATGGGAAAATAATATTGCTGACCTATTTCGTCAAGCTTATGTTATATATATATATATATTCCCGACTGCCAAGGAAGGGTTATGTTAAGGATTTAGTAGCGATGATGGCTCAGTGGTTAGCGCGGTAGGTTCGCATGCCGAAGGGCGTGGGTTCAAACCCCAACAATGTGCTTGAGCTGCCGGGAAGGAAAACATCGTGAGGAAACCATAGCGTGGTGGTAGGGTACTTTCTAGTACTCGGCTGGCTAGCTACCACCCTCAAGTTGAAAATCTGCCGCCAAGCATCTAACGGTGTGTTCCGACAGCCTCACTTGAGAGCCAGTTCCGTTCCAGGCTATGTGCCACACCGTCACTTAACATCAGGTGAGCTGTGGTCAAACAACTAGCCTGACAAACATAAAAAAAAAACGCGCGTATCTGGTATGTATGTATGTATATAATTTTTTTATAACCTCATATCTTGTAAACGGTCGAATGGATTACGACAATTAAGGTATCGATAGATTCGTCTCAATAATCCACGTGTCCTTAGAGGGTGGTTTAAAAAAATCAAGATGGCGGATTTTATGCGCGAAATAGTTAAAGGCAATTAAAAGAGGATTACAATATATATATGTTATATGTTTAAATTTAATTAGGAATAATACATTTGTTTACAAAGTTTTTTTTCCTTTAATTATAGCTATTTTAATAGCAGTCGGGTTATAGATTTTTAAACTCTTTGTTTATGTAAAAGTTATAAGACGAACGAGACGCTCTCCTGATGGTAAGAGATAACGCTTGTTCATGACCATTGCAGCGATACACAGAACTTTGAGTAGCAAAACAACGTCCAGGGCATCGCTGCTTTGGCGCTCATTACTTTGAGAGATTGAAGTTCCATAAATATTGTAGGGCATTACACACAGCGCCATCTAGCCCTAAACAAAGTAAAGCTTGTACTATGGGAACCATATAGCTGATATAATACTTATATACTTTTTTTTTGTAAATACGTGCTTATGTTATATACAGAACACCCAGACACAGAACAAACATTTATCGTCACATAAATGTTTGTCCTGGTGGGAAACGAACCGAACAGCTCTTGAAGCAGATATTCTAACAAATGAGTCAACAGTCATAATGTAGATCTAATGTGACAAGCGAACTAAAAGAAGCGTCACACTTTCCTGATGGCAAGAGATAATGCATGTGCACAAACATTGTAGCGATATACAGAAGCAGCAAAACAAAGTCCAGGGCGTCGCTGCCTTGGCGCTCATTACTTTGAGACTTTCCATGGTTAGTCTCAACAGCCCTGTAATTTTCCAGATTTGCGGCAGAATATCTGGTACTGCGGCGCCACTTACCTAAACGACCTCCTGCTAAGATATACCACCAAGTATTTTAGGTAAATATTTGTACATCGTATTGTAATAAAATAAAATATGTTACTTATCAACCGTATCCCGCCTTGGGCTATTTTTCGAGGCAAAAAGGTTGCCTACGATATATTAAAAGCGATAAATCTTGTCTAAATTGTATGACTGTATGTGTTTGCTTTGTTATATTTAGAAATTTATAGATTTTTTTAATAGAAAGATTGAGCCAGCGACTTCTACTTCGTTAAAAATTAGTTTCAGAGAGAAATGAATCATGTTTAAGTAATAAAAGAGCAATAGATTCATTCATCATTAAACTTGCGCTACTTCATCATCAGCCATAGGACGTCCACTGCTGGACATAGGTCTCCTTCTTGGGGGGTTTGCCAATACTCACCACGCTTGGCAGGCGGGTTGGCGGGCGCAGTTAGGTGTGATTGTTCAAGGAAGACGCTGCTGCCCATCTTCCGGATTACATCCCTTAGTCGACTCTTACGGCAACCACGGGTAGAGAGGGTGGGGTACAATTCTTACGCCGGCACCACCACGGCATACTTAATTATTGCGCGACTTAATTACCTAGATTAATATAAAGGACGACTTTATTCTGGAATAATGTCTCGTAACAAATCTATACTAAGTTTTTAATGGATACGTCCAGTAGTTAGTTTTTTGACAATCCTAAAGAAACACAGGATTGTTCTTAAATAAAAAGTATTCTATATATTTGTCAAGGAAATATATTATGTGTACCAAAATTTCATCCAAGTACATCCATCCATCCAAACTTTTGCATTTATAATATTAGTAAAATGAGATAATGGGATGAGAAGGTCGATTAGTTTTAGACACAGACGATTAATAATATCCCGAATAAAACTATAATAAACTAAAATAGTAATGACCACTTTGAAAGGAAAGAAAATAAATCACAATGTTTTTACTGATTTTAAGTTTAGTCTAAGCAAACACTAAAAATTAACTTACAATCATCCTAAAATACGTTAAAGCCTATTCGAATCGAGGTAAATAACTCCAGAATCCTTTATCTAAGTAATTTATTGGTCGAATAAATTTAATTCACCGAATGGCCAAAAGCAATTTGTTTTAAATAAATGAATCGCCAATTTCGATCATTGTTCGAGTATAATGAGCATTTAATGGAACGTTCGATGTTAATCGAATTAGTTTTCATTTTTAGTAATCATAATTATTTTAAACATACAGGTTTGGTTGGAAAAATAATTTGCTATTTGTACAAAAACACCAACTCATTATCAGCCATAGGACGTCCACTGCTGAACATAGGCCTCCTCCTGGGGGGATTTTGCCAATACTCGCCACGCTTGGTAGGCGGGTTGGCGAGCGCAGTTAGGTGTGATTGTTCAAGGAAGACGCTGCTGCCCATCTTCCGGATTACATCCCTTAGCCGACTCTTACGGCAACCACGGGTAGAGAGGGTACTATTCTTACGCCGGCACCACGGCACAAAAACACCAATAACAAGACTATTTACTTAATTAGGTAATGACACTGACCAATACTCATATTATTGTTTTTTATATGCCACAGGTGAGAATATACAAAATACATTTTATATTGATATGTTTGTATACCTTTGACATTTTATTTTTATTTCATTGACACGTAATCAATGTTCTAAAACTCTTAAATGATATAATGTAATGATATTACGGAAATGAATTGTAACATTGGTGTTATCAATAAAGTATTTGTATTTGTAGAAATATTTTATTTATAACACCAAAGTTACAGGTCATCTTTTCATTCATATTTAAAAATATGATATCACAACATATGTCAATATAATAAAATGTCACATATAAAATATGTCAATATGATAAAATGTCAATAATAAATATAATTACTTACGTGTGGTTATTTAAATTAGTGTTTTGTTTTAGCTTTTAAGTTAACGTCAAATTTTAGTTTTAGATATTAAGTAAAGTTTTGGAATAGTTTTTTTTTTAATTGTTGTCAAGCTATTAAAATTTAAATCCTCATCACTGTAACTGAAACGACTGTTAAGCGGAAATAAACTAAATTATACCTTGAACACTCAAAATGAACTTACGCAAAGTAACTCCTGAATCAATCAATTAATTAATATACGGTTATCAATTAATTCATTTAATTTATATACGGTTTGTGTCACTATATTTGCACTATTTATGTATGCTTCTAATTTATATTGTTTCTGCTGTATACACATTTGTCTAGGAATGTAATTTAGTTCAGATACTTTTTGTCATTTACATAATGCTTATGTAAAAATTATGTTCTGTTTTGTGTATCTAAATAAATAAATTAATTACTCACTAGTATGTCACGTTACGTACTGGTACTTATTTTAGTACGTGTTTTTTTTTTAATTTTAATCAATTTATTTTTTTCTAGTAACTCAAGACTCATATACAATCAAAATAAAAGATATAAAATCAAAATTAATATTAATACATAGCTACATAATAATAATAATAACAAAAAATGTCAATAAAATGTCATATAATTAAATTGTGACATTAAGCGTGTACCACAAATGCTGATTACAAAACTACTGTAAAAGCACTATACAGATAAAGAATTAAATAAATTTTCCAACCCCGAGTCATTTTTACCGGAATATATCAAAATGCGGTTAATATTCAAAATGACCTCAATCACATAAAAAAAGACTTATTTCATTGTATTCGAAGAAAAAGTAAGGATGAAGAAAAGCAGTATAATTTAATACGTGAAGAATTATACAGATTTTGATTGCAATGCGCTTTGAATGACAAACAGCATGATAGGAAAGGGCATTGCTCTCGTTAGAGACAATATTAAGGGAATAGAACTGTTTTTTTTTTAAATAACAAGCTTTTATTTAACTTGCAATGTTATTGTATGTTGTACGTACGGGTCAAATCTTGCAAGTTAAATTTGACCCACTTCCCGATGTCCGATTGAACTCAAATTTGGTGTACTTATCGGTGACAATACAATGATATGGTAACATGGAGCTGGTCTGATGATGGAGACGGAAGATGGTTATAGGAACTTCTGAACTAAACAAGATAAACCCATCGAGTTGGGGCTCGATTGATTCGTCTTGAGGAGCACTTTATGCTTAGATGATATCCAGTGAAGTATACTTCAAGGTAATCCACCTAGAAGTATCTTTGTAGTATCTGAAAACACATAAGCGATACAATGTTAGTAAATATTTCTATTCCTTTCAAGCGAGTCTCAAAGGAACGACAATCCCTCACGATAGTAAAAAGACACCTTACACACATACATACATACGTGTTATGTTATATACATAATATTATCGTAAACGTGTGTGTTGTATCAAATGATATAAGGAATTCCTCTCTGGGAGGTCTTAGTGGATAAGAGAGCGAATTATTAATAGAATATTTATTATATATATATTTATATATAGGTAATATTATGTGCCGTGGTGGTGCCGGCGTAAGAATCGTATCCCACCCTCTCTACCCGTGGTTGCCGTAAGAGTCGGCTAACGGATGTAATCCAGAAGATGGGCAGCAACGTCTTCCTTGAACAATCACACCTAACTGCGCTCGCCAACCCGCCTGCCAAGCGTGGCGAGTATTGGCAAAACTCCCCCAGGAGGAGGCCTATGTCCAGCAGTGGACGTCCTATAGCTGATGATGATTATGACTGTCCTGTTTTCTCATTTGGTAGAATATTTGCTTCAAGAGCTGTAGGGCGGAGGTTCGATTCCCACCAGGACAAACATTTGTGACGACGTTTGTTCTGTGTCTGGGTGTTCTGTACGTATTTATAAAAAATATAGTATATAAGTATTCTATATTTAGGCTCAGCGCACTCTGCGCTCGCCACAGTCCGGTGACGTTGTAGAGGCCAACTGGCCAACAGCAAGAGTCATTCATAAAAAAAAAAAAAAAGTATTCTATCAGTTATCTGGTGCCCATAGTACAAGCTTTGGTTAGTTTGGGGCTAGATGGCGCTGTGTGTAATGTCCTACGATATTTATTTTGCTTCTTAAGGTTTCTGCTTTAACAGGTAGGCGTGGGTTCGATTCCCACTCCGGAAAACATTTTGTAGTATAAACAATTGTTTGTTCTGTATCTATTCTGTATGTATTATAAATATGTATTTACAAAAACAAGTATTTATGTATTCCATCAGTTATCTGATTTCCATTGTACAAGCTTTGCTTAATATTGGATTGATGAAATTAAAATCTTTATTTTTAATACTTTTGAATTACATCAAATCTGGTATTAAATAACATTTACCAAAATCGAAAAAACAAAGATTGTAAATTGTTCGGAATGTTTTACCCGCTAGACGCTCCGCTTATGAACATGTCCTGACCCATACACCCTTTTGAGGAACACGCCATATTTATCTACATATCCCAGCTCGGTTATTGCGGCCTGTATTATTATATTTTTGTCCGACTGCCAAAAAGAGGGGTTGTCAACAACACGAGACACAATGGCACAATGAGAAGAAGGCCGTGCCCAGCAGTGGGACAGTTTTAAAAAACCAGGCTGGCTCGTGAATTTTGTATGATATATTATGTACCTGGTTGACCGAGCATTGCTCGGCTGAAAACATGGATAAAACGACGTTTTCTGAAAATGAAACCTAGCTAGATCGATTTTTCGCCTCCGAAACCCTATGGATACAAAATTTCATGAAAATAGTTGGGAGCCGTTTCCGAGATTCAGAATATATATATATATATATACAAGAATTGCTCGTTTAAAGATATAGATAATATTTGTTTTTTGAAATACCTGTTTTCTCTACGTAGCAAAGCAGATTTAATGTAAAATTAATACTACAAATGTTCATTATATATATAACAAAGTGAAAGCACCCAAAGCTCCATATCAATTTGAATTTTCCTTGTAGCAAGATTTTCCTAGAAATAACCGCCTTTCTCAAATATCAAAGTGCGTACCATGTCGCAACTGAAGTTGTGTTAAATTATTTTAGATTATACATATATAAATGCCTTTTGTTTTACATATTTCTTTTATTGATAGGCTAGAAGTTTGACTACAGTTCACCTGATGTTAAGTGACGGTGTTGTCAAAGATGGTAAACACACTAAGCCTGGAATGGAACTGGCTCTCAAGTAAGGGTGCCGGATCACACCGTTAGTTGCTTGACGACAGATTTTTAACTTAAGGGTGGTAGCTAGCCAGATGAGTACTAGAAAATACCCTCCCACCATACTATGGTTTCTTCACGATGTTTTTTTCACCGGCAGCTCAAGCTCATTGTTGGGTTTTAAACACACGCCCTTCGACCCGTGAACCGACCGCGCTAACCACTAAGCTATATATTGCACTTGGTGGTAGATTTCCTTAGCAGGAGGTCGTCTAGGTAGGTATAATCGCAGTATCAGATATTCAGCCGCCAAGCAGTAGTGTGTAAACATTACAGTGTTCCGGTTTGTAGGCTACTGCAGCTAGCGAAATTACAGGGCTATTGAGACTAACCATCTAGTCTCAAAGTAATGAGCGCCAAGGCAGCGAAGCCCTGGACTTCCTTTGTCTGGATTGCCTCAATAAATATAATATTATTAAACGCAGAGCATGTGTGGTTTTATTTTAATTTTCATCTATCCAACTCTATTCATTAAAGCGAATAAAGAGGCTATTCACGGAGCATTTGGCACTCCCGCTAATTGTGACGTGTGTGGCCAGCCTTATGCTTTTGTTTTCATTTGTATAGCTTTAAGAGGGGCCCATTGTTAATTGAATATATTGCCATATGTCAGTGTTTAAAATAGAATATTAGCATTTTTCCAATCCTCACATACGGCGCACAGACTTGGTATTTGATAGAAGATCAGAAGACCGCGTTTGGGGTTTGCCAGCGAGCGATGGATTAAGCGTTGCTTCTTTTGGCGGTCTCTTGTTCATTTAACTAAATGTAAATGTGATGAGACAAACTAGACTCTCTACTGATGGTAAGAGATGATGATAAAACATAGCTGTCGATGGGAATAGTTGCAAAGCATTGGCCCCAATGTTGTGTTGTATAACAATACTCAAACCTTCTGTAAAATAGAAGCCAATGCCCTTAGTAAATAATATTTTTTTTGTTCTAACAAAAAAAAAAAATATAACCTACATTATAAATATGGACGACTTGTCAATTTAAATGTGTTCTTTTTCTATTTACAAATTTATGAATAAATTTCTGAAACCGTACAAAAATTTATACAACACACTACTGCTTGGTGACGGAATATCTACCACTACGGTGGTACCTCCTCGAATGTTAAAATTACATTTTTAACACTAAATAAAATACATAATATGTAGTATTTATATGCAGATGTAATGAAACAAACGATCAAGGAAAAGCGTCTCGTTTTCCTGATGGTAAGAGATAATGCAAGTTCACGACCATTGCAGCGATACACAGAATTTTGAGTAACAGAACAAAGTCTTGGGCGTCGCTGCTTTGGCGCTAATTATTTTGAGATTTTCGATATGTTTTAAACTGTTTTAAAATCGTTTACTTAGATTTTTTACACTGAACATGCTGAAGTAACTTGGCATGTAGTAGTGCAGAACAATGCGTTCGTTAGAGGGCAGTGTTGGAGGGAAGCCAACGATATATCGTCGGAACGGGGCGCGAATAATCTAGAATGTCTATACTGGAAGTAAGAACTTGAGATCATGTACCTTTTAAATGTGAATTTAAGATTCAGTAGTCAAATTTAGGTATGACTACCCTGTTAGCTCATTTGGTTGAATGTCTGCTTTAAGAGTAGAGCGTGGGTTCAATACCCACCAGGAAAAACATTTATACGACGATAAATGTTTGTTCTGTGAATGTTCTGTGTGTATTATAAGTATGTGTTTATCAAAAAATTTATCCAAGTGTTCTGTCAGTTATGAGATTCCCATAGTACCAACTAGATGACGCTGTGTGAAATGTAAGTCCTCCAATATTTATTTATTATCGTAATATTATAATAAAACAAAAGAGAAAACAATCACTAAAACAACCAGTAATCTCGCATCCGATGGGGCTGCAAAGTTCTGGAGTGGAGACCGCGGACCGGCAAGCGCAGCGTAGGACGTCCGCACACAAGGTGGACAGACGACCTCATAAAGACCGCAGGAACGCGCTGGATGCGAGCCGCTTCCAACCGCTCTTTATGGAAGTCAATGGGGGAGGCGTATGTTCAGTGGACGTCCTACGGCTGAGATGATGATGAAACCCGCATAAGTAAAACAAAAATACTTATGGTCATCGAAATATGACACGCAATTGCAAAAAGTATGACGCCAAAAACTTTTATATCAGACAGCTGACAGCTACTATTCCATTTTATACACAGCTAAACCAATTCCAAGTTAAAACAACAGAAGTACGAGTGGAATCAATTGAACACATGTTATTATTCAATTATGAAATAGAAATAACACCATCCTCGTAGAGCACAATAAAAATACGGTAGCCGCGCAAAAATAACTTCTAGAGGGTTTCTCTGGCGATGTTTTCCTTATAGATTGTTTGGTTTTTAGGTTTATCGACCACTATGTGTAATAATTAACTTCGTAATAGATTTCCTTAGCTGGAGATCGTCTAAGTAGGTACCACCGCAGTACCAGATATTCTGCCGCCAAGCAGTAGTGTGTAAACATTACTGTGTTCCGGTTTGAAGGGTGCAAATTACAGCGCTGTTGAGACCAAAGCACCAAAGCAGCGATACCCTGGACTTTGTTTTGTGACACAAAGTTTAAATCGCTGTAATGTTTATAGACAGGCGTTATCTTTTAGTGTAGTTCGTCTTAATACTTTTAAATTTAAAAAAATTTAGAGTTCCACATTTTCGCTGTGCGTATGTACAATGTGGAATCGAAGCACTTAGTACGCGGAATGTCCACGATGTACGAATAGCGCTTGGCCGCGTCTGCCTAGCGTGGGGTTACAAAAAGTGGAACAAGATTATGCAATTCCAGGGTACACTTTTCAAAAGGACTAAATTAACTTAGGACGGCGTTTTCTAATATAAACAAAATAAATAAATATCGTAGGACATTTTTCATACAGCGCCATCTAGCGCTAAACTAAACAAAGCTTGTACTATATGAACCAGATAACTGATAGAATACTTATATATATTTTTTGTAAATACATACGTATAATACATACAATACACCCAGCCAGAGAACAATCATCAATGTTCGTCACTCAAATGTTCATCCTGAGCAGAAATCGAACCCACAACCTACAGCTGTCGAAGCAGAATTTTGCCAAATGAGCTAACAGGTCATTCAGCAGAACTACAAACGACATAATCTGCGATAGTTTCTGTTTTTAACCCCCGACGCAAAAAGAGGGGTGTTGTAAGTTTGACGTCGATGTCTGTCTGTGTGTCTATCTGTGGCATCGTAGGTCTCAAACGGATTTTTAAAAGTGGTTTTTAGCTATGTTTGGTTAATTGCGTAGGGGTTTTTTTTAAAGCATTTTTAATTATCACTAATAAATTATTGTCTATGCATAAGTGCTTAGCAACATCAACAACAATCTAACAATCGTGCGTCTAACAATCGTGTTTACATGAAACCGAATATTCATACTATCAAATGAGTCGTTAAATAATTCGCACTATGGCATGAATTTCATAAATAATTTACCGATATGCAGTGATTTAAAGCAATGCCCCGGAAAATGACATCGTAACAGGTCCACGATTTATTTCTGGTTTGAATTTAATGGTAAATAATTTTTGACGGAAATGAATTGCTTTTTATATCGATATTTTTCGGATTAATGTAAAATCTATGCCCGTATTGTCTTATCTCATTAAAAGGAGGCTGCACGATTAATGTTTTTTGCCATGATTGCAAATGAACTATAAGCCAAGTGTGCTTTAAACATTACTGTGTTCCGGTTGCCGTGGTGGTTCCGGCGTAAGAATAGTACCCCACCCTCTCTCCCCGTGGTCGCCGTAAAAGTCGGCTAAGGGATGTATTCCGGAAGATGGGCAGCAGCGTCTTCCTTGAACCATCACACCTAACTGCGCTCGCCAACCCGCCTGCCAAGCGTGGCGAGTATTGGCAAAACCCCCCCAGGAGGAGGCCTATATCCAGCAGTGGACGTCCTGTGGCTGATGATGTGATGTGTTCCGGTTTGAAGGGATACTGCAGCTAGCGAAATTAATGGACTGTTGAGACTAACCATCGAAAGTCTCATAGTAATGAGCGCCAAAGCAGCGATGCCTCGGACTTTGTTTTGCTGCTCAAAGTTCTGTGTATCGCTGCAATGGTCATGGACATGCATTATCTCTTACAATCAGAAGACCATAATTAGGATTGACGTAAAACTATATCAGGTGAGCTGTGGTCAAACAACTATCTTATCAAACAGTTATACATCACCAGGAATATTGTGAGAAAGCGACACAAAACATGTCATGCAAAAAAAAAACTTTCAACAGAATCTGTTTATGAAAGCAAAAAATATATTTCAGAGGCTAATTTAAATAATATTATAATTCAAATCGGGGAACTTTAACCCTATTGTTGAACAGTGAAACACGTATTTTGATTTCAGGAAAAAACAAAAAAAAAAACTAGTTTTTCAATCCAAACAGTACGAATGTTTGGTGAAGGAATGCTGAAAGTTTTTTTTGTGCTTTCTGTTGGCGCTGGTTTAGAATCATTTATTGCTTCGGTGTCGCGATTGTGAACCGGCTTTGGTAACTTTGCATTCACAATAAGTAATCAACTTGGTACTATATATCGATTTCAATTATACAATGTGTATTTGTTTTTGTTGTGTATTATATTGCCGTGGTGGAGCCGGCGTATGAATTGTACCCCACCCTCTTTACCCGTGGTTGCCGTAAGAGTCGGCTAAGGGATGTAATCCGGAAGATGGGCAGCAGCGTCTTCCTTGAACAATCACACCTAACTGCGCTCACCAACCCGCCTGCCAAGCGTGGCGAGTAGGAGGAGGAGGCCTATGTCCAGCAGTGGACGTTATGGCTGATGATGTGTGTATTATATGTATTGTTGGTAAAATTTATGTGTATTTTGTTGTATTACTCTGTGGTAAGCCCTTATTTTGTAACTGTGTCTCTGTTTGTTTTCGTGTTTGGTTTTATGTTATATAATAAAATTAATTTCTTTCTTTCTTTTACATAGGATAGTCATAGATGGTTTTTTTGTGGTTGACAAGGTAGGTTTCTTGACTTCAGCTTACCTGATGTTGAGTGACGGTGACCCTTTAAAATTACTTCGTTTTCAAATCGATTATAGGTGATACGAAGTTCATCGGGTTAGCTAGTCATTTATAAAAAAGGAAGAAACATATTTTACCCTTTATAATATTAGTAGAATAGTGGAAATTCTGTATCGGTAAATATTGAGCTTTGAAAAATACCAGTGATTTCTAGTTCCGATGCGTCATCTAATTCCCGTATTTGCCGGCAGTGTTTGTCCGTCCCCTATAGGGCTGATTGTCAGACCTTTGTTTCAGGTAGAATAAACAGAATCAACGGGTTGCCGTCACACTGGATGGAAGTGAAAACAAATTATTCGAATTTGCAGCATCGATGCGACGAAAAGGTCAATATGTGACCTGTTTTTAGGATAAAGTTGCATACTAACGATAAATTAAAAAAAAAAAAACTGGCCAAGTGCAAGTCAGACTCGCGTGCCGAGGGTTCCGTACAAACCTGTAGGTATATAAGTAAAAGTTATGTTTTTTTTTAAATGGTAATTTATGCGTTTCGCAATTTTTCCTTTATCTGTGCTATAAGACGTTGCTTCGTACCAAATTTCATGATTCTGAGTTCACGGGAAGTACCCTGTAGGTTTTGATTCCCTTGCGAGTGTCGAAAATTTGCAGCATAAACGGCTGTATCTTTTGATTACGTTGGCTTAGAAGTCCAGCCTCACTTCTATTGTCAAACTTAATGATTTGCCTGGACCAGAATTTAAAAAAATATTTACGAATTACCTTTGCTAACTTATTAATGCGAATGTGAGTATGTTTGTTTGTTACGCCTTCACGCGTAAACTACTCAACGGATCTGGGTGTTTGCATGTAGGTACTTTAGGACCTGGAATAAGATATATGATACTTTTCATCATCATCATCATCCATTACCACACGAGAAAAACCGCGGGGCACAGCTAGTATTACAATAAATTAAATCGCTTTCATGGAAAAAATTGATATTTTATTTCATGATAAGGCGTTTTGCAATATGTCGGTTGTTTCACAGGCATTTCCCTAGTTATCCAACGAAAATCTATTTTTTTTTTAAATAAATGTACATATATTATTTTATAAAAAAAAAAATAATGCCTTACTCAAAACTTTGTTAAAAGTTAATCAATACTTACAAAACCCTCTTACGCCTATTAACCCGAAGTTTGGGCTGAGTGGCGTGTCTTGGGACAAACCTGTCTAGTAGTAGACTTTGATAGACTGATAATGATGATGATATAATTTAGCCCCTTCCTACCTTTTAGCTTTTTTGACTACTCAAACTACAAGCTATACTTTGATATACATATATCCACGCAAGCAAAGCTGTGGGAATCGGCTACTTCACTACATAGTATAAAAAAAAGTCGCTTTCTCTGTCCCTATATCCCTATGTATGCTTAAATCTTTAAAACTACGCAACGGATTTTTATGCCGTTTTTTTAAATAGATAGAGTGATTGAAGAGGAAGGTTTATATGTATAATAACATCCATTAAATAGTGGAGAAATACTGTTATTTTTGAGGTTTATACCCGTGCGAAGCCGGAGCGAGCCGCTAGTGATTAATAAATAGTAAAAGCGAGTCCTTTAAAAATCGCAGCTGCTGTTTTAAAAACAAAGAACAAATAATTTTGTTCCTTATTATTGAAGCGAACAAAATACAGGAAGCCTGATATCAATCTATATTGATACACCTCTCTTACAAAATTTCAAACCACCCTTGTTTTTATTTTCATATGCCATTTTATACCTAAAGTTATAGAGCAATAAAGTTGTTAATCATAAAACGTAGACGAGTTTCAAACAACACAAATGGTCAAAAACAACTGCTATACAATTTTAAGAATTGGTATTCAACTTTGGATTCTAAATGATTTATAAAAAAAATATTTTAAAAGAAACATTCTCATGTTTAATTTACAATAATAATAAATAAATACTCCATTTAAAATACCACCACAGTACCAGATATTCTGCCGCCAAGCAGTAGTGTGTAAACATTAATGTGTTCCGGTTTAAAAGGTACTGCAGTTAGCGAAATTACAGTGCTGTTGAGACTAACCATGGAATGTCTCAAAGTAATGAGCGCCATAGCAGCGATGCCTTGGACTTTGTTTTGTTACTCCTCTATTGAGTCCTCATTTCTGAAGATATGATTCATCTTTTAATGTGTACAAATTCACAAATGTCCTCTGGCGCAATCCATCCAGGAAGGAAGGAAAAAATAATCTATGTATCGAATTGGTCAAATTTCAGAAGGTTAGAATTTCACATGGTTAAAACCATTCCTTGCAATAGAGCTTAACGAAAATACAGCTTTCTGAATTCAATCCAAATGCGCAGGACTTTGATTTGATACTCAAAGTTCTGGGTAGTACTGTAATCGTTATCTCTTACCATCAGGAGAGCGTTGCGTTCGTCTCATTTAAAAAAACACAACCAATTAAGCCAACAGGGCTGTAAAATGTCAAATCTTTGAAGTACATTCAGAATTGACAGAACTAACATTCAAAACTGCTATAAAACCAATACAACATTCTAACTAATCCAGCTAATCTAATAAAATTGGCAGTCCGTCACCAAAACGCAATAAATCAAAAATTCAAGAAACCAGACGGCATGTCACTCTTCGGCCTATACAAAAATAATAATAAAAAAAATGCGACGGTCGTTCGTACTCGGGCTTGGTCACAAGTCATTGATTCACAATACCGCCAGGCCAACGTGCCAAATCTCCAGATTATAGATCAAGCTATATCGTACAGTCTTGGCAAGTACCCTTGACTATTGTTTAATTTTCTGGGTTCCGCTTTAAATGGAGTTTTAGAGTTATTGTGTTGCTCGTTTTTGTTATTTGCTTTCAGGTCGTTGCTTTAATAGCTTTAGGTTTCATTACATGTGGTCGAGTTGGAGGTTAACGTGGTTTTGTTCAAATTCGAGAATAATAAATTAAGATTTTGTATCTACCTATTTTTGCTTTGCAACAATAATATTGTTTTAAGTTTTTGCGAATACGTTAAATTTGCTTGCGGGTGATAATGCAGAAAACCGATGATAACAAAATTGGGGGATACTGTTCAGATTCGAGTCTTTAAAGTTAAGTCTAGTAAAATAGCTAAACATAAACTTCATCTAGGTAATAAATATATCTTGCATATTTATAAAATTATATTTTAGTAGAAGTCAATCTAAATATTCGATACAAGATGGCGAGAACAAGGAAGAAAGGATAGGTTATAGCTAATCAATTGTAATGTACCTAGAGAACAAGGAAGAAAGGATAGGTTATAGCTAATCAATTGTAATGTACCTAGACATACATAGTTTTGGAATGTAATCATCATCTCAGCCGTAGGTCATCCACTGCTGCGCATAGGTCTCCCCCATTGACTTCGATAAAGACCGGTTGGAAGCGGCTCGCATCCAGCGCGTTACTGCGGTCTTCATTAGGTCGTCAGTCCACCTTGTGGGTGGACGTTCTACGCTGCATTTACCGGTCCGCGGTCTCCAAATGTATATTAAATTGGAACTATTATTACATTCTGCTTTGTATGTTATTATGAATATATATATAAAGAAATAGATAGGTACCTTTTTGGTAGGTTCCCGTGGAACAAGTTTTGCTTTGTTTGGGGCTAGAGAACGCTGTATGAAATATCGATCAATGTTTTTTTTTAAATCTTTTTTAAAAAAATCATTATTTTTTGTCAATAGTTACTTAGAAACAACAAAAAAGTAAGTTGCTTACTAGTTTAAATACTTAACCTACAATATGAGTAATAACGTAAAAATCGCTTCTACATCTCTTTTTTTTAAAGATTTTTTTCTTGCCACGCATCAAACGCTCCAAAGCTGCACAGTTCCATCTTTGTAAATGACAAAGATGGAACCCTTCAAATGTCAAACTTTAAAATTTTTATCCTAGTACTGTCGCAAATTTGGCTTGGATTCTGGACCGATTTTTTGTATTTTTTACTTACTCGGCTTTGGCGGCGACCGTCCGAATGCTTCCGCTTTGCGAAGACAACATTTTTTCCCTTTTTTTTACGATTTTTTTGTTTGAAAGTTGAATTTGGCAGCAGTAAATATTTTACTGCTTTTTCCTGCGTCCGGATTTTAATATTTCGCGTTGATTTGTTTATTTCTACTGAAGTTATAATGCTCGAAACGTTTGTTGCCATAAAGTGAAAAATAGTTGTTGGAATTGAATTTAATTTAAAAAGTTCACCAGCATGTTCTTTAGTTGAAAAATGAATGAAATTCCCGGGAATCTGTACAAGCTATACTTCTATACAACTTTCAGTTCATTGACTTTTCTTGATACAGTTTTCAAGGCTTTGTTTATAATCTATACAAATAAAATTCTATATATACAAATATCGATGGGTGCTTATTACCCGACTGCCAAGGAAGGGTTATGTTTTTCACGCGTATCTTGTATGTATGTTTTCTTTATTACCTCGTACCTTTACATAGCGTAATTTTCTTCGGTACCAAACGTTTTGACTCTACGTTTCTCATCCGTGCGGCCAAGGAATGGAACAAGCTGCCGGCTTCCTTGTTTCCTGAGAGATATAATCTAGATCTTTACAAGGTCAAAGCGAATGGGAATGTTCTTAGTCTGCGTATTTCAACCACGTCATCGCTTACCATCAGGCGAGTTGGTGATCAAACGCGGAATTATACGTGCGATAAAAAAAGCAAAACTTTTTTAGAAAACTTTTTGTCTAATACGACAAAAAAGGTTGTACAGCCTTACCTACTATATGATCATCAAGTGATTTTTTTTTTACTGAAGTTAGGCTAGCTTTAGCCTGATGTTAAGCGAAGATGCGGTCTACGGCGGAGCACGCTCGCCTAGAAGAAACCGATTCACTCGCGACTTGAAGGCACCTATATTGTATTTATCAGGGAACACTACTCGGGCAGCAAAATTCATTGTTTAGAGGTTCGTACAATGAAGGTACAATAAAACCGTTTGGTTTCAAGTTTTTGGAATATTTAGCATGAAGCGGTGCCGCTTTTTAAAGCTTCTGGCTGTCCGATAAAAGAATGGGCAATTGGACACGATGGAATTAGGTCGTCCAGACCTGAACCGCACTCGCCAAAGTGTATCCGGTGGAAAACTGAAAGACATCCAATTTTGCTTTGATGTTCAAGTCTTTGAAGCCCACTCATTTCACGTTATATTTTTAAATAAAATAAAATAGAGGTAGATTGAAAATTGCGTTCAGTCAGGTCGGTTAATTAATTTAAAAAAAATATCTCTGATTCACTGGAATCTCTCCCGCCTAAGCCTTTTCTTCTAGCTCTTCAGACTCGAAGAAAAGAACTCACTAAAGAAGTACCAAGCCTCTTTTTAATTAGTACGTTGTCTTATCTACTTTCGACAGGCCTTTAGGGGAGAAAAGGGGAGGGGAGAGGGGTCAGAGGTAAAAAAGGGGAGGAAAGTTGAAAAAGTCAATAATTACCTTTTCTCACGGTTTGAAGTGGCTTTTATCCTTCGGAGATGGTAGGGGAGAAGCGCGTAAGGGGATTGACGTCATTTCCCGTCAAATATGCTCTTTGGGGGACAATTGGAATGTAATAAGGAAATTTTAGTAAATTGTTGACTTGTCACAGGTTAATAGATGATTTATTAAGGTCGCAGTCAGAACTCGTTCTTGAGTTAGAAAAAAGAAATTTTATTTTGTAATACAAAACACGAAAAACAAACAAACAGAGACAAAAAGTTGTAGCGGTGATAGCCCAGTAGTTAGCGCGGTAGATTCATACGCCAAAGGGCGTGGGTTCGAGCCCCAACAATGAGCTTGAGCCGGTGGAGGAAAACATCGTAAAGACACCATAGCGTGGTGGCAGGATACTTTCTATTATATATATATATATAACGGTGTGTTCCCGCAGCCTCATTTGAGAGCCAGTTCCATTTTAGGCTAGGTGTTTGCCATCTTCGATCACACTGTCACTTAACATCAGTTGAGCTTTGGTCAACCATAGAAAGAAGATACAAATATAGTTGATTTGATTTTACAATAAGCCCCTTATCAGTTTATAACAAAAAAGTAAAAACCGAATAACAAAGACGAACTAGTTATTTGGTCCGTATTGTGACTTCGCGAACTCTTCGCACAACGAACAAAACAAAATTATACAGGAATTGTCTTGACCGACTTCAATAAATTTTATTCACCCTGAAGAATCTTTAAAACCTAACAAATCTTAACATAAATGAATAAAATCTGAATTAAACATTCACCCGCTCTCGCCTCCGCTTATGAATAAATCATAGCCCGATTAGAACGTCAGCGTAATTGCATTGACTTTAATTTCTCTTGAATTTTGAAAAACCGTTTTTCTATTTTAGTTTTTTATTAGCTGTACCCCGTGTTATTACCTATTACCTTATAAAAAGTAGCCTATGTATTAATCCTGGGTTTCAGCTACCTCCAAACGAAATTTCATCAAAATTGGTCTAACAGTTTGAGCGTGAAGAAGTAACAAACATACAAACACACTGATAAGCTGTAATGTCCTACGATATATTTATATGTATTTAGGCCCTGGAATAATACATAGGATACCTTTCATCATCATCATCATCACCATGTGGGTAAAACCGTAGTATAATAATAATTATTTTACCACCGGCAGCTTGAGCTCTGCCCCGCTGCCGGCAGGACCTTAGTTTTTATATTATTTACGTGTTTTATATATATATATTAATGTAAAAAAAAGTAATCAAATAAATAACTAATAATAATTATATAGATTTTTTTTGTAACATATGACTTGCCTGTAACATTATTGTTAGTACCTAGATGACAGATTTTTCAGTTTCTTTTCGTTTTCTAAAAATGAAACCTAGCTAGATCGATTTATCGTCCCCGAAACCCCCAGCATACTAAATTTCATGAAAATCGTTGGAGCCGTTTCCGAGATTCAAATTATATATACACATATATAGGGCGTAGACATGTTAACGCAGCCTGGGCGCATGGGCATGGACATGGGCGCAGCCCTGTTAGCTCATTGGGAGTATGCCTACCTGAGCTGTAGGGCGTGGGTTCGATTCCCGCCAAGGACAAATGTTTGTTTGGTATAAACAAAAGTTTGTTCTGTGTCTGGGTGTTCTGTACATATTAACAAAAAAAAAGTATTTATGTATTCTATCAGTTATCTGAGTTCCAACACACAAGCTCTGCTTAGTTTGGGGTCAGATGGCGCTGTGTGGTCCTACAATACATAACATAAACATATATACAAGAATTGCTCGTTTAAAGGTATTAGATTAGATTTATGGCCAATAATTATTGCTGATTACTGGTTACATAGGCCGTAGTTTTCACGCCAGTGTTTATTGTATGCACTTATACAGTCAAAGTGAAATAAATATTTACAGGCCGTCAACCCTTAGCTGCTTTATAGGGGGTATAAGCGACCCCTAACTGAGTCGTTCAGAGAATGTCTTCGTAATTACACTAACGACGCGTTCAGACGTCTTCAGCCTTCGGTCGGAAATGGGCCGTTCCTGATAACCTTATTTAGTTAAACTTCCGGTCGGCAGTTTGTTCTTTTCAGCGGAGAAATTGGTTCATTCTTAACCCGCTCGAGTACCACTGCAATGGTCAGCGTTAATTTTTACTACCATACCTTACGGGAGGGAAATGAGTAAATAAATTAAAAAAAGAAAAAATTGCGAAATTACCATTTAAAAAAAATACCATAACTTTTACTTATATACCTACAGGTTTTTACGGAACCGTCCGTGTGCGAGTCTGACTCGCACTTGGCCGATTTTTTTTAATGTTTGACGGATACGTGTTTGACCATAGCTCATCTGACTAAGTGACGGTGTGATAGAGGATGGTAAACATACCTAGCCTAGAATTGAACTAATTCTCAAGTGAGGCTGCCGGAACACACTGTTAGATGCTTGGCGGCAGTTTTCAACTTGCGTTAAAAATTTAACTAGATGAAAGTTTACGTAACTGGCGAAGGTGTTTTTTTTATGTCTGACAGGCTAGTTGTTTGACCACAGCTCACCTGATGTTAAGTGACGATGTGGTCGAAGATGGTAAAGTACACCTAGCCTGGAATGGAACTGGCTCTGAAGCGAGGCTGCCGGAACACACCGTTAGATGCTTGGCGGCAGATTTTTAACTTGAGGGTAGTAGCTAGCCAGCCGTGTACTAGAAAGTACCCTACCACCACGCTATGGTCTCCTCATGATGTTTTCCTTCACCGGCAGCTGAAGCTCATTGTTGGGGTTTGAACCCACGCCCTTCGGAATGCGAACCTACCGCGCTAAATACTGAGCTATCATGGCTACAAAAACACATCGCTACAAATTTTGCTTGGCCATATACCTACATGGTGGTAGATCCCCTTAGCAAGAGGTCATCTAGGTTGGCACTAAAGCAGAACCAGATATTCTGCCGCCAAGCAGTAGTGTTTATAGTGCATTGAGACTAACCATTGAACGTCTCAAAGTAATGAGCTTCCAAGCAGAGACGCTCTGGACTTGGTTTTGTTACTCAAAGTTCTGTATATCGCTGCAATGGTACAGGCAAAATTCTTAGCAAAAACATAAACAAACTCTATACCATCCCTTTCCTAATCGAAATTCTAAAAACGCTCAGCCAATTGCGAGAAAACTTTGCTAGACAGACAAGTGTTGGCGCCTTAGCGTTTCTCCATTCGACCCCAAAGTTTTACGTATTTGTACAGAATAGTTAATTCCTATTTCGACCAACGATGGCTATCACGTTGTCCCACGTAAACAAGCGATACAAAGCTACGTGATAACATAAATGATATAAAATAAATTCATCTTATTGCTTTTTGGAACGGAATTCCTTATCGCACGTTATCGTTCTGATTTGTTTGCGGGCTGAGGAGCTAGACCAAAAGATATGTAACAATGAAAAACGACACCAAAAACCGATATCTTTTTACCCGACTGCCAAGGAAGGGTTATGGTTTTCGCGTGTATCTTGTACGTAAGTATAATTCTTTATTACCTCGTATCTTCAAAACGGCTGGATGAATTTCGAGTAAATTCGTCTTAAAAACCCAAGTGTTCTTAGGTAGGCCTTAAAACACACTATTGGCGCAAATTTATAGGTTAAAAAAAAAAAAAAAAAAAAACTTATCGAGTTGGGTATCAAAATAAAGAAAATTAAAAGAGGATTATAAAAATATGATATAATATATATACATATATATATATATATATAGTACCTGAATGACCGAGCTTTGCTCGGTTTTTCATTGCCTGAAATCACGGATAAAACGACGTTTTCTGAAAATGAAACCTAGCTAGATCGATTTTTCGCCCCCGAAACCCCCTGGCTACAAAATTTCATGAAAATCGTTGGAGCCGTTTCCGAGATTCAGAATATATATATATGTATATACAAGAATTGCTCGTTTAAAGATATAGATATTGCCGTGGTGGTTCCGGCGTAAGAATTGTACCCCACCCTCTCTACCCGTGGTTGCCGTAAGAGTCGGCTAAGGGATGTAATCCGGAAGATGGGCAGCAGCGTCTTCCTTGAACAATCACACCTAACTGCGCTCGCCAACCCGCCTGCCAAGCGTGGCGAGTATTGGCAAAACACCCCCAGGAGGAGGCCTATGTCCAGCAGTGGACGTCATATGGCTGTTGATGTGATATATTTATATACATGGTACATCATCTGTACATAGTGGATATTCCCCACGTTCTGCTTTTTCGAGCTTCTGTCTGTCCAATAGAAGAATAGGTATGAAGGAATTAGACCATGTAGATCTGAAGAACAATCTCCAAAATGAATCTGACACAGCAACATTACGATGATGAGTACCGCAGCGAAATTACAGGGCAATTAATACTAACCATTGAATGCCTCAAAGTAATGAGCGCCAAAGCAGCGATGCCCTGGACTTTGTTTTGTTACTCAAAGCTCTGTCTATCGCTGCAATGGTCATGGACAGGCGTTATCTCTTACCATCAGGAGAGCGTGTCGTAAGTCTCATTACTTTTATATTTAAAAAAAATGCTAGCCTACTTCTGCTTGGCGGCAAATGGAGGAATGAAATTAAACATAGGTACGTAAAATTCATCAAAGGAAGCTTAGATAATCCAACTTTGAAATCTCACACGGGCACCCCAATTAATAGCTACCATTAACAATATAAAATTAAAAGGTAGTCAAAACTTCAGTATATGTTTTTACGAGCTTGGCCATACACAAAGGTTGTGGCACCTTTGTGTATGGCCAGGACCGTAGCGACAGTAATATCCTCTTACAGAGGCGTGAGGCACAGCAGGTAGCGGGAGAAACTTATTTGTTTTAAGCAAGTTGAAGTGGCAGTGGGCAGGGCAGATAACACGCAGAACTGATGGCTGATGGGGCTGTAAAGTTCTGGAGTGGAGACCACGGACCGGCAAGCGCAGCGTAGGACGTCCACCCAAAAGGTGGGCAGACGACCTAATGAAAATCACAGGAACGCGCTTTTTTGGTGATTTGTCAAAGCTTACTCGATGTTTAGACACTTACCTGGGTAAGTGGAACAATGATACTATGGTTTTGACACATTTTTGTTTTACGTGGATTATCATATCATCAGCCATAGAACGTCCACTGCTGGACATAGGCCTCCTCCTGGGAGGGGGTTTTACCAATACTCGCCACGCTTGGCAGGCGGGTTGGCGAGCGCAGTTAGGTGTGATTGTTCAAGGAAGACGCTGCTGCCCATCTTCCGGATTACATCCCTTAGCCGACTCTTACGGCAACCACAGGTAGAGAGCGTGGGGTACTATTCTTATGCCGGCACCACCACGGCAAACTACTTTATGTGGATTACTCAAGTTTAATTATATCGCTTATTCTGACTATAGTTTTGGCCACATCCGGTAACCAGCTTATAGAATACTTAATTTTTTTTTTTTTTTTGTAAATACGAGTACATACTTATAATAATTACAGAACATTTTTTATTAACAATTTATCATCGTCATACAAATGTGTGGGAACTGAACCCACGCTCCAAAGGTTTTACAGCAGGTACACCAAATGCGCTAACAGGGCAGTCAGAATTTTAATTTAAGTTCATGGTTCTATAAATATCAGATACAAGCTTTTACCGAAGTAAGTAGAATATATATAAGTAGATAGTACCTGGTTGACCGAGCATTGCTCGGCTGAAAACATGGATAAACGACGTTTTCTGAAAGTGAAACCTAGCTAGATCGATTTTTCGCCCCCGAAACCCCCTGGATACAAAATTTCATGAAAATCGTTGGAGCCATTTCCGAGATTCAGAATATATATATATATATATATATATATATACAAGAATTGCTCGTTTAAAGATATAGATAGATATCTTCGCGATAAATAGGCGACACAACTGGGAAGAGGCGGCGCGGTGGGGGCAGGGGATGCTTGCCGGCGATCACTACGTGAGTGCCGGCCGAGCAGTCAGGGTTAGCACGTAAATGTCATTGTTTTTTGTTGTGTAGGTTATGTTCATGTTAAAATTTAATTGGTTAGTGACTCGTTAATAAAAAACAAGTACGCAGTTTACGCGTGTCTTATAGATTTGATGCTAGCGAAGCTACGAACAAAAATGATCGATGGAAGATTTGTTCGTAGTTGCGATGTCGACATCCCTGCACGCTCCTCGCGCTAAGCCTACGTGAATCAACGCTAGTAGGGAAGCTGTTAAACTTATTCGGGGCCGCGCGCTCCAACTACTTTGCTCTGACTATGCGAGTGTTTTACCATTAAAACATGCCCCGCTTGCTCTTGTAACTTGCGCCATACAGACAAACTAATTTCGCCTGTGTTCCTAGCAAATTTGTTGTAGTAAGTCTGCAACTCCAGAGATTCAGACATGACTTAATTGTTTGTACTGATAGGTACCTACATACGTATATGAACACTACGGTACTATATTGTGTTACAGAATTTCCCAGTATAAAAATAACTAGTAAACCACCCTGGCTGCGCCCGGGTTTACAGGGGACTTTTGATCTATCTCAAAGGGATTAGGCAGCGTTTTCGATGAAAGCTCCCAGGTGGCTTGACTTTTTCCGACACTTCCAATAATTATCATTATATTTTAACCAATTTACACAAAACCTTGACATATTATATACCTAAACCTTCTTTATTATATACCTAACTATAGGAATATAAAGCTAAACACAGTGGTTCAATTGACGGATTTATCGCTAAGAGTAATCTCCTCCAGGCCACCTTAATACGGAGAGGAATCTGATACGTTAAGGACGGGTGTGCTAAAAACAATTCTAAACATAATTATAAAATACATACATATATACCTATCTATATTATAAAATATCAATATTTAAATAATAATTTAAAAAATCATTATCATCATCATATCAGCTGTAGGACGTCCACTGCTGGACATAGGCCTCCCCCATTGACTTCCATAAAGACCGGTTGGAAGCGGCTCGCATCCAGCGAGTTCCTGCGGTCTTTATGAGGTCGTCTGTCCACCTTGTGGGTGGGCGTCCTACGCTGCGCTTGCCGGTCCGTGGTCTCCACTCCAGAACTTCGCAGTCCCATCGGCCATCAGTTCTGTATGCTATGTGCCCTGCCCACTGCCACTTCAACTTGCAACTTCAATTAAATATACCTTACAGAATATATACTTATAGACATAAATACATACGTATATGCCATATTCGGCCAAAGTAAGGGACAACGGACCAAGAAAATAATATCTTTCCAATATATCGAAGAGTTCTTTATATTATCAACCAGGAAATATTGAAAATTCCTTCTATATGTTTCCAGGATTTTTCTAGAATGGTCCTTATTGTTCTCAAGATATTTTATTAGAACTCTGAAATGGTACCTATTTTTAGATTTTCTAGCTCGGGTAATACATGGCGGAAGTGTGGGAAATGCTTCCGAATAATGTTGAAAACATACAGGCTTGTAAATTTGGGGTCAACTTTCGTAGAGAAGATAGCTCAGTGGTTAGCGCGGTTGGTTCGCATTCCGAAAGGCGTGGGTTCAAACCCCAACAATGAGCTTGAGCTGCAGGTGAAGAAAAATGTCGTGAGGAAACCATAGCATGGTGGTAAGGTTCTATCTAGCACTCAACTGGCTTGCTACCCTCAAGTTGAAAATCTCCCGCGAAGCATCTAATGGTGTGTTCCGGCAACCTCGAGAGCCAGTTCTATTCCAGGGTAGGTGTGTACCGACCACACCGTCACTCAACATCAGGAGAGCTGTGGTAAAACGACTAGCTTGTCAAGCATTAAAAAAAACTAACAACTAACAACTTTTTCTATGGACACAACTCTAAAATCGAGAAGAATCTGTTTTTTCATGGTAAAAGTTCGATAATCCGTAATGAAATGTATGAAGCATATGATGTTTGCTTTGCAATTTAAGAATTGTGCCTAAAGAAAAATCCTTAATAACTTTTTTAAATTTTTGCTAGCACGATGAGCTTTGTCGACGACTTTAGTTTTCGGCAAAAAAAAATCTAGTAGTAAGTAGTAGTAATGTAATGTACAAGGGCTACAAAAACAGTTCACAAAAACAAATGAGCCACGATGGTATATCTTTTCACAAATGATTTATTATTCTAACTAAAGAATACCGATAATATACTTTTCTATTTGAAACTTGGAACACAAAACCTTAGCACGGCCGGCATTCTAACTCCTACAGACGCACTAATTCCTATTGCGTAAACAGCGCGCGGATACCTATGTGTGCGATACCACGCACACATAGCTAGCCGAGTTACATAACTGCATTTGGTGTAATAGCTTTATCTACCTTTTTTCCTGAAATTTATGATTAAATTTTGTAAGAAGATATTGTAGAATAAAAACCATGTTTATTACCTTTAACTGAAGTAAAAAAAGCCTTATTAACGTTTTTCTTTTTTAAAAGGGAAAATGTTACTAAAATGTACAAAAACATAATACAATGTACGTAATATGGGAAGGGCACACTTACATATTATTAGAGTTGCTAAGACGGGAAAAACCACAACACGGAATAATATAAAGTAAGATGTCGAAGTACCAAAATAACAAAGACATTTATTTTACTAATAATTAGATACTAATGTGGTGCGTATGCATGTATTATACATACAAACCTTCCTCTTGAATTACTCTGTCTATTGATGGAAACCGCATTAAAATCCGTTGCGTAGTTTAAAATATCTAAGCATACAGACGGTGAACCTTAAAAGGTAGATATGTCACCGCGGACTTTTTTGTATATATCTAGCGTTTTCGATGAAAGCTCCCAGGTGGCTTGACTTTTTCCGACACTTCCAACAATTATCATCATATTTCAACCAATTTATACAAAACCTTGATAAATTATATACCTAAACCTTCCGTATGAATCACTCTATCTATTGGTGAAACTTTCATGATAATCCGTTCAGTAGTTTTTGTGTTTATCACGTACAGATAGACAGACAGATAGACGCGGCGGATGAATTTATTTTATAATATGTAGCAATTGATGATAGTGATATATCCAGTCGAACAAGTAGCTTGCGCTTCAAGTATGAATATAACATTCTGCATCCACCAGGTTTTGACAGTTTACTTGGGAATTCATCTGGTTTCCAATCTGGAGGTCCTAGGTTCGAATCTCACGGCACGCACTTCTTTTCTAGATTATATGCGTTTTGCCGATAGCTTCAAACGGTGAATTGTGTGAAGTTTACTTGGAACATAAGAAGGACCCTCATCCAGCAATGGCTCCAGCAAATTTTGCGTGGTGAGTACTTTCTAGTACTCGGCTGGCTAGCTACCACCCTCAAGTTGAAAATCTGCCGCCAAGCATCTAACGGTGTGTTCCGGCAGCCTCACTTGAGAGCCAGTTCCATTCCAGGCTAGGTGTGCTTTGCCATCTTCGACCACACCGTCACTTAACATCAGGTGAGCTGTGGTCAAAATCCTAGACTGTCAGCCATAAAAAAATGGACCAATTTATAAAAATCTCCCTGAATTCTTTTTTCCTAAACAACCCCAGTATTCCAAAAAAACAATACAAAAATTGGTCGAGCCATTAAATTTTGTGAAACGATTGATTTTGGTATATACATACATATATGTATAGACGATACTTATTGACGCTGTAACATGAACAATGAAATATACAACTTAAGACTATGCGGTTAAGGCCTTAAGTTGTATATCTGTTCTTTAGTAGTGTGTCGCCAACCTCTATACCGCACGCGTTGACACGGATATCGCGTGAACGGGGCATTATGAATTGAATTTATTTTCAAAGCTGCCACGCCTTTCTCAACCCTTACACTACGACATAAGGTCGATAGCTAGCCAAGTATAAGAGAATGGTTTCAGTGACATTAAAGTCTACATTGTTGGTCGGATTTATTTGCGTGTGTGTCTCAAATGAGAACCGACTCGGAGTATATTGGACCTAGGTTTATGGACCTTGGAGATAAAATAAGATATTACTTGTGTACTGTTTTTTATTAAATAGATGGTAGATTTCCTTAAAGGAGTTCATCTTAGTATGTATCAGATATTCTACCACCAAGCAGTAGTGTGTGAACATTACTGTGTACCGGTTTTAAGGGTACTGCAGCAGCATTACAGACTAATCATTTAATGTTTCAAAGTATTGAGCGTCAATGGAAATTAAATCAGACGAACGAGACTCTCTCCTGATGGTAAGATATAACGCCCGTCCACCATTACATCGTTACAGAACTTTGAGCAACAAATCAAAGTCCAAGGCATCGCTACTTTGGCGATGATGGCCGGAAGATGGGCAGCAGCGTCTTCCTTGAACAATCACACCTAACTGCGCTCGCCAACCCGCCTGCCAAGCGTGGCGAGTATTGGCAAACCCCCCCGGGAGGAGGCCTATGTCCAGCAGTGGATGTCCTATGGCTGATGATGTGAATGTTGTTTGCGAAGCGTCGGTTGTAATTTGCGACAGGCTACACTTACTTTAGCCGTTGTTATTTAGGTTTTCAAGAAAGATCCGCTTTCTGCTACTTACCTGTAAACAAAGAAAATAAATTAGTATAAATGTACCCACTTGATGTTCAGCACTTTCAACTTTCAGAGAAAACAACATTCGAGTATTTGTTTTATGGTTTGGGCTGTGCGTTGATAGATCACTATGTCAGTCAGTCAGTCAGTCACCTTTGAGTTATATATATTTAGATTATTTCAATATACTTATAATGACAATTTATATTAAAATTATAAATTATTATTCAACTAGCGACCCGTCCCGGCTTCGCACGGGTGCAATGTAGATACTAATGTGGTGCATATGCATGTATTATACATATAAACCTTCCTCTTGAATCACTCTGTCTATTGATGGAAACTGCATTAAAATCCGTTGCGTAGTTTAAAAGATCTAAGCGTACAGACGGCGTTTTATACTATGTAGAGATATAACTTTTTATCACTAAGGTTTAATTCACTTGATTTTTCGATATGCATCACACTTCATCAGCCCATAGGTCGTCCACTGCTGGACATAGGCCTCCTCCTAGGGGGGTTTTGCCAATACTCGCCACACTTGGTAGGCTGGTTGGCGAGCGCAGTTAGGTGTGATTGTTCAAGGAAGACGCTGCTGCCCATCTCCCGGATTACATCCCTTAGCCGACTCTTACGGCAACCACGGGTAGAGAGGGTGGGGTACTATTCTTACGCCGGCACCACTACGGCTTAGTGAAAAGACTTCTTAGTGTTCAAAAATGTACCTACAAGTAAACACGGTCGTGTATAATAAAAGTGTGGTGTGTAACTAGCCAGCCGAGTACTAGAAAGTACCCTACTACCACGCTATGGTTTCCTCACGATGTTTTCCTTCACCGGCAGCTCAAGTTCATTGTTGGGGTTTGAACCCACGCCCTACGGCATGCGAACCTACCGCGCTAACCACTGAACCATCATCGCTACAAAACGCTATTTTATGAAATGAAATTTAAGCTGTTTTATGAAATGCCGTATCCAGATCAATCAAGATGACAAAAACCGTGATTCCTTCGTATACTTTACAGTTGGTACACACTTTACGTCAAATTTCAACAACTTTTGGAACTCGAACTGTTTCCGCAACTTTGTCTAGAAGTTTCTGCAGTAGGATTTATGGTTCCAGTAATAAATCTTGAATATGAGGGTATTTCAACTGAAACGATTCAAGTTGTATCATTGTTTGGCTTTTAAGGTTTGTAGGTTTCGTCTGTGATCTGTTTGAGTTTAAGGCTGGTATACACTGGTAATATTATGGAATGCTCTATTAGCTCATTTGGTTGCTTCAAGACCTGGGCGTGGGCTCGATTCCCACTCACGACAAACATTTGTGTGACGAGAATAAATGTTGGTTCCGCTGAACAATAGAATTTGCTGACAAGTTGGTTATTCTCTGATGGATACAATCTGGGTGCCTTCAATGGGTTTTTGGGTTTGGGTTCCTTGGATGCGAGTGAATCGGTTTCTTCTAGGCGAGCGTGCTCCACCGTAGACTGAATATTCGCTGCGAGTTGATCAAACGCAAGACCATTTGTAATTTTTTTAAAATCCGGCCAAGTGCAAATCTGACTCGCGCACCGAGGGCTCCGTACAAACCTGTAGGTATATAAGTAAAAGTTATACGTAAGTACCCTATAGGTACTTACGTATTGATTCCCTTGCGAGTGAAAATTTGCAGCATAAACGGCTGTATCTTTTGATTGCGTTGGCTTAAGTTTGATTTTGTTTGGTTTAAGAAGTTTGATTTTTTCGCAGCTCCAAGGGACAGTAGACCTGTTCCGTTTTTTCCTTTTGAGGTACGGAACCATGAAAAAGGGTATTTTCTATTACTCGGCTGGCCAGTTATACGACATGTATATTTTTTTTATAGCTGACAGTCTATGTGTTTGACCACAGCTCCCCTGATGTTGAGTGACGGTGTGGTCGAAGTAAACACACCTGGCCTGGAATGGAACTCGCTCTCAAGTGTTTACTGTAAGTGTGTAAGTGTGCGACATGTATATATATACTTGTTGTAGGGAATTCATATCATATCATAGGACACTTTACACACAGCGCCATCTGACCCCAAGCTAAGCAGAGCTTGTACTATGGAAGTCAGATAACTGATAGAATACATAAATACTTTTTTTTTTGTAAATACATATTTATAATGCATACAGAATACCCAGAACAAACATTTGTTTATACCATAAAATGTTTGTCCTTGGCGGGAATCGAACCCATGCCCTACAGCTCAGGCAGTCATATTACCAATGAGCCAACAGGGCTGTCAATTGAGTCTCAGTCGCGTAGAGTATGAGAGTCTGCGTGAGAGAAGATCTCTAAAACCAAAGGTTAATAAGCTCTTCAGATTAAGTCAATCTTACAGCTACTTTTATTTTCCAAAAGAAAAAGCTTTAAAAACATAATTTCCTTACAAACTAACGCAAGAGCGTGCCATCGTCGACCTAAAAAGGTAACTTTGTACATTAATCTAGCACAACGATTAAAGTTGAAATGGCTGGCTTATCCGATGTCACTGCGTTTAAAAAGTTTTTATGTGATAAAAAACCCTTGATTTTTTTATGAGGAAAGTATGAAGGGAGTGATGTATTTGTTGATCGTGGTATAATTCTTTTATTTTAACATATAATTATTAAGTATAAAATGTCATTATATTGCAATTCCTAAACGCTGGAATTGCAATACCGGAGATATTTTTTAATACCGGTATTATGAGAACAATTACAATTACAAATGGCATAATACGCATCGAGTGTAACAAGTCAACAATTAGTCAATACCGAAATTTTGGTATTTACAGAAAAAAAAAGTTTCACATGACATCAATTTTGTATCATTCGAGTCTTGAAAAAATATCTTCTTTTCATTTTATTGTTTTCTGATCTCGACGATGAAGTTAATCTCATTGTTCTAAAAATAGCATAATAGTCAATTAAGGGATTAAAATTTCTAAAATCAATTTCAAAACTGAAGAAAAACCCCCGAATTATGTTCGAGTTATTCCGTAAGGATTATGTATTTTTTCTACCATTGTTATGTTATCGAAAATTTGAATTCCTAATTGAGTGAAGTTATTTTTAAAGCAATGCGATTAACTTCGTCGAGTTTAGAAAACAATACCTGAAAGAAAGTTCATTTGTCAAGACTTGAGTGAAACAAGAAAGGTCAGGACATCTGTCAGGAAGTCTATCTGTGAAACTTTTTTCTTAAATACCGAAATTTCGGTATTGTCTACTAATCTACCGGTATTGTAATACCGGAGAAAAATCGGTCCGGTATCCAGGGATCCCGGTATTCAATCCCTAACAGCGTTTTATAGAACTTTGAATAACAAAACAAAGTCCAGGGCGTCGCTGCCTTGGCGCTCATTACTTTGAGACTAGATGGTTAGTCACAACAGCCCTGTAATTTCGCTAGCTGCAGTACCCTTTAAACCGAAACACAGTAACATTTACACACTACTGCTTGGCGGCAGAATATCTGGTACTGCGATGACAACTACCTATACGACCTTCTGCTAAGATCTACCACGAAGTCCATAAATATTTTTTTTTTAGTTACGGTGTGGTCGAAGATGTATATCTAACCTGGAATAGAACTGGCTCTCAAGTAAGGCTGCCGGAACACACCTTGACAGTTTGAGGGTGGTAGCTAGCAGCCGAGTACTAGAAAGTACCCTATCACAATGCTATGGTTTTCTCACGATGTTTTCTTTCACCGGCAGCTCAAGCTCATTGTTAAGGTTTGATCTCACGCCCCGCGGCGTGTGAACCGACTGCGGTAACCACTGAGCTATCATCGCTAACTACTAATAAACTAAACGCAATTGCGTACTTTGATTTCCTGTGACTTTTCAATGGTGTTTACGGTCACTAGAGTAGTAGTAATGAACTACCTACCTTCCGGATTAATCATCATAGCATCACACCAATATTATAAAGGCGAAAGTTTGTGAGTGTGTTTGTATGTTTGTTACATCTTCACACTCAAGCGGCTGGACCAATTTTGATCAAATTTGGTATGGAGGTAGCTGACACCCTGGATTAACACATAGGCTACTTTTTATCCCGATGATAGCTCAGTGGCTAGCGTGGTCGGTTCGCATGCCGAAGGGCGTGGGTTCAAATCCCAATAATGAGCTTGAGCTGCCGGTGAAGGAAAACATCGTGAGGAAACCATAGCGTGTGGTAGGGTACTTTCTAGTACTCGGCTGGCTAGCTATCACCCTCAAGTTGAAAATCTGCCGCCAAACATCTAACGGTATTTCGGCAGCCTCACTTGAGAGCCAGTTGCATTCCAGCCTAGGTGTGCTTTACCATCTTCGACCACACCGTCACATAACATCAGGTGAGTTGTAGTCAAAAACCTAGCCTGATAGCTAGATAAAAAAAAAACTCTATCAGCAAAAACCAAAACTACAAGCAAAATTTTTAAACTTTTCTCGTCCTTACCCACCCTGTATTGATCTGTATGCCATGAACAAGTTACCGACTTTCCAAATTCTCCTATAAAGTATTTCCAAATTTCTCATAACTTTCATCACAGGTATACAAGCACCTGAGAAACTAATTCCAAGTCAAAGTTTTCCGACGAAATTCTTACTGAAGCCGATACGATACTTTGTTTTACTCCACAACGTAAAAATTATGATTATAAGCATTACTTACACAGGGTTATACCACAGTACACTAAGAACAGTAAGTCATCTTCATAGAAATTGGCCACTGTCGGTTTGAATACGAATTAATTTTTGAATGATTTTTTTTTTAATGTGTGCGTGCGTACCGGGCGCCGTACGTACACACTGCACGCACACATTAGCATAATCCCGGGGAGACTCGGGTGCCGGCAGTCTGGGCTTTGCTGTGAGTTTGGTCTCGTGCGTTCCAGTACGCTGCACGCCCGTTCTCACCAGCCACTTTATTATTTACACTTTACCGGCCTTCTTATTTAGCGCAGTTTTACACTATGCTCATAATACGCAAATAATATTTAGACAAAAATGTCAACCCTAAGCGTCAACGCAAGAGTAGGCTATTAACTCGCCGACCGGCCCAAGATGAACTACTTTTCTCAGTGTACTTTGATTATACTAAGGTCTACTAAGCCCAAATAAAGTCTGACAAAACTAAAGAATTCTGTATGTAAAATGTTCAAATTATTTTTTACTAAAATAAAAAAATAATCGAATGATGAACGATTAATGTTTACTGATAGTCAACATTATTTTATGAAGCTTATTTGGATATTTTGGCTATCTAGTAATTGATTTTTAACACGTTTTCAAGCTTTTTACACTGATGACGTTATAAAGTAGGCTGAATATAATACATGCCCTTGCCAAGTAAAACAAAAAGTATACATAACTATTTCGACATATTTGATTGACTTTGACAATTGACATGAAGTGAACAACTGTTATGTTATAACCAAAGGGTGTTTTGGCGGGAACGCGGTGAGCGTCGTGTCGCCCCATTGTATTTTTTCTAAAACTAGTGTTTTTTCGAGTTTTTATGCATAAAAATAGTAGTGTTATATTTATAAAGTGCCGAGTTACAAGCGCGAGTGTGGGAGAATGATATAATGTGGTTAAACATGACTTTTCGTGTTGCTTCCAAAACTCCATCCAGAAGCTTATAGTAAAGTCGCCACTACTTTACTAAGGCATGACTTGATTTGACTGGGACCGACTGGACTTGATCAAGACTAGACTTTGACTGTAACTATAGATGATAAAGAAGCTAAAAAATGAAGACTACTTACAAAATATGGAAACATTGAAACTGGCAGAATGCACAGAGTGCGAAGCCAAGAAGAAAGAGAAAAAAAAGGTGATGTCAGAGTCCGAGTAACTTTTAAAGTCAAATAATCCATATATTGGTATCAAAAAAGCGAAAAACAACTCGACGTTCATGTATGGAAGAGGTTTTTGTTGGCAGCTGTTTTTATATCGGAAGAGATTGTTTTCAGTGGAGCGGGTCTCTAGTAAAATATCAAATCGGACTTAGTGCGTGAAACTCTTGAAACAAAACACAATAATCGTTTGTTGGCAGGGCGATATCCGCTGAGGCTATGCATCTCAAAGTTGGGAAAACTGGAAAAAAAACAAAGTTGTCTAAAGCAAGAAGATTGATGGGCTAACACAAAACGCAAGAACTTTGCGATACACACGGTCTTTTTATTATATTCTTGTTTTTTTTTTTTTATACATACCTATATATGAAATAGATTTAAGTTTGGCCATATTTTATATGTTTGCATATTGACATACTGTATGACATGACGTATTGACATATTGCCGTGGTGGTGCCGGCGTAAGAATAGTAGTTTTGTATGGTTTCATCGTTACAAAAACTAAATCTAAATCGGTTTAGCCATCTCGAAGCTACGATGACACATACGTTGAACTTATACATTGTGTAAAAAAATATTGGATTTACGCTTGTTTAAATCTTTTTTTTTTTTTTAAAGAAATTCAAGCTTTTTGCCCGTGTGTATAAAATTCTACAAATCCATAGCGTAGATTCAAACTTCACAATACTTTGTTTGAATCCCGATCGATCAATCTGGAGGCGTTTTGTCGAAAACTTTAGGAATAATACCGCGGAGTTTGTACTACTTGACTCCCAGTCTGACCTACCAAAAATGGCGCAGACTACAACCGGCGCGAATACATTACACTTACTATACATTTACTAACGGACTTCTAGTGCTACAAAAGAGTCAAAAGAGATCTGTAGCGCACTTTCCAAAGTGTATCTGGTAGAAAACCGACAGATTTTGTGACACTTAAAATTCATTTTGATTATACTTGGTATCGAGGGTGTGATGATGGAGCCAGGAGGTGTATGGTAGAATTCTTCAGTGGATTTTATTGAACTCCTCGAGTTTGGAGTCATAGGATTCGTTTTGATGAGTCAAATATGTACGAGTGTTTTTTTTTCAATTGTACATTTTATTCAAGTTATGCCGTTCCATATTTGAGACAATAAAATAACTTTGTACTCAAATCTAAACCGCTAATCCGACCCCGCTTACCAAATCTTGTTACAGATGGGGAGAATCCAAAAGGTATCATTCATTTGGAAAGAAATATTGGGATTTAGCTTGCGAAGAATGGAAAACGCTTATGGCAAACTTACCAGACTTTGTAAGGGAAATACGTTTCTTTTTAGTGAAATAAGCAGAAAATTGTTTTTTTATTCTTATATACGGAAATACAGGAAATAATATGTTTTGGTGTAAGACGAAAAAATAATCTTTAAAGTAATAATTTTTTTTTCTTTTTTGGAAGTAAAAATAATCTGCCGCCATGTAATATAATACAACTTTATTATACCGAGGATTATCAAGTGAGGCTGCCGGAACACACCGTTAGATGCTTGGCGGCAGATTTTCAACTTGAGGGTGGTAGCTAGCTAGCCGAGTACTAGAAAGTACCCTAACACCACGCTATGGTTTCCTCACGATGTTTTCCTTCACCGGCAGCTCAAGCTCATTGTTGGGGTTTAAACCCACATCCTTCGGCGTGCGAACCGACCATGCTATCCATTGAGTTATCATCGCTACAAAATTAGAGTGCACGCGCGCGTGTGCGTTCGTATGTATGTGTGGGTGTGTGTGTGTGTGTGTGTGTGTGTGTGTGTGTGTGTGTGTGTGTGTGTGTGTGTGTGTGTGTGTTGGTTGTGTGTGTGTGCCCAGAGCAAATTTTAAGTTATTTTATTATTTTGAGTCATTTCTCCGTATCTAAATGTGTTAGTGTTTGCAAACAATTGAACACTATTATTTAAATTCTCTTGCAGATTTGTATCGTATGTCACATAATAATTTATAAATTTTGTTGTAAATGAATAGGAACCTGAAGTTTGGGAGACGTAATGTTGATTTCTACAAAATTAGCTAACAGGACAGTCAAATTCTGTATACCAAGAATTACAACAAACAATATACGCAACCGATTTTGATATGATTCTACTATTTATTCCAGAATGTTTATAATTTCGTGGGTAGCCGGGTCGGGTACAAGCGGATCACGCCTCCCCAGCCTTGTCCTTATTCACAGCCTCAAAATATTATATAAACGCAAACGAATTTAATATTCTATTTAGTAGGAATACCGCTATAGAATACGTGTCCATATCTTTTCATGAAAACATTCACGCATCCCTCGCTTTCCCAGACCCTCTTCTTTATTAACAAATCTTTCTAGAACTTCTACATAATTACATATTTATGTATTTCCCAAAACGGTCCGGGAATTCGAGGCCTCCTCGGGAATTCCGTTGGGATAGAGTTTTTTCTACAGATTTCGACGTGCCCGAAATGTTGCGTATTAGTTTAAAGCGATTGTAATATTAGGAAGGATTTTTGATTAGGTAAATTTGCCGTGGTGGTGCCGGCGTAAGAATTGTACTTCATCCTCTCTAGCCGTGGTTGCCGTAAGAGTCGGCTAAGGGATGTAATCTGGAAGATGGGCAGCAGCGTCTTCCTTGAACAATCACACCTAACTGCGCTCGCCAACCCGCCTGCCAAGCGTGGCGAGTTATGGCAAAACATCCCCCAGGAGGAGGCCTATGTCCAGCAGTGGACGTCATATGGCTGATGATGAGATGTGAAGTTATACGTTATCAACTTTTTTTTTTGTATAAGTAATTAGACGAACGAGATGCTTTCCTGATGGTAAGAGTAACGGCTGTCCATGACCATTGCAGCGATACACAGAACTTTGAGTAGCAAAGCAAAGTCCAGGGCATCGCTGCTTTGGCGCTTCGATGGTTAGTCTCAACAGCCCTGTAATTTCGTTAGACGAAGTATCCCTCAAACCGGAACACAGTAACATTTACACACTACTGCGGCGGTAGAATATCCGGTACCTACCTAGACGACCTCCTGCTAAGATCTTCCTTGCAACTTGTTAGGGAACTTCCATTACTTACGTTAGACGTTTTTTTTTATGTCAAGCTGAATCTTCTTATTTATGGTTGACAAGTTAGGTGCTTGACCACAGCTCACTTGGAGTTAAGTGACGGTGTGATTAAAGATGGTAAAACACACCTAGCCTGAATGGACTTGGCTCTCTAATGAGGCCGTCGGAACACACAGTTAGGTGGACAGATTTTCAACTTAAAGGAGGTCGAGTACTAAAAACTACCTTACCAAAATGCTATGGTTTCCTCGCGATATTTATCCTACACCGGCAGTTCTGGCTCATTGTTGTGGTTTGAACCCACGCCTTTGGGCGTGTGAACCGACCGCGCTAACCACTGAGCTATCATCGCTACAAATCTCATCTAATCGTAAATCGTTGCAAATATGTCGTAAATTTTGCAAGAAACAGTGTAAAATTGTGCAAAAACTACATATTTTGAACTAAGTAAGACTTGTGCATCCCAAATTGTTGTCTTACTGTAATTCTGTACTACGTTCCGTCTTTAGTAAACATAATTACATTATGTTTTTTTAATAAATCCAACGTACATATTAACGAATTTGCCCTTAAAATACGCATTAAAAAAAACACGTGCGATTAGGGGAGAGCAGCTCGAACCAAAGACTGAGAAAGGGGGTGGCAAAAAAAAAACGCTTAAATCACCTCACCTAATTAATTAATGCCGTCTTAAATTGGCTTTTAAAGTATTATTTAATACGATCTTGTTACAATTTATAAAACTGTTTTAATAATGAAACGAATATGTACCAAAACCTATCGCAAAATGAATGAATTTTCTCGAGTCATCCTAATTCAAGCGGGTGTGGTAGCCAGCCGAGTACTAGAAAGTACCGTACCATCATGATATGGTTTCCTCGCGATATTTTTTCTGCACCGCCATTGAAAGCTGACCACTACAAACTATGGACTGTATGGAACTGTGGCTTATCCTGACAATCTCAAGGGCCGCGTCCAGCTGTGAGCTAGTTATAAAAGCAGGGCTGAAGTATTTACTAGGATGTTCTGTAACACTCAAACAATTCAAGACGCTCGCTTCAAACTTCGACAAATTTATCCATACTGTATATTATCGTAAAAAAAATTAGGTTTAAAAAATCTTCGAGCCGTCGATATTGTATTGCAAAACAGGATTGAGATTCTCAAAATTAGGTTCCTAGCCTAACAAAGAATTTATTTCTTTAGAAAATTCACGAAGATTTTTGGACAAATCAGTCTCAATTCTAATTCGTTGCTTGTGGTCTGATTGCTTTGTAATCATGATTGAAAAGATAAATTCTAAAGTATATAAGTTTAATATAGATATTTGTTCTGTGTCCAGACACAGAACAAACATCATTAGCATTAGGTTTTTATTAGATGTACATATAAGTATGTATTTACAAAAATAAAAAAGTATTCTAGCAGTTTTCTCGTTCCAATATCTTTCCTTAGTTTCAGGCTAGATAGTGCTGTGGAAAAAATTAATATAGTTGGACATTTCCCACAGCGCCTGTACTATAGAAACGGATTGAATACTTATATACTTCTTTGTAAATATTTTTTTTTAATGTTTGACCGCCATCTCTACTGAATGTTAAGTAATGATGCGGTCTAAGATGGAGCACGCTTGCCTAGAAGATAGCGATTCACTCTCGACTTGAAGACACCCAAATTATACCCAACGGGGAACACCCACTCAGGCAGCGCATTCCACTGTCTAGCAGTCCGCACAATGAACGTGGAATCAAATTGTTTCGTTCTAGTTTTTGGAAAGATGTCCACGAGAAACCACGCTCTACAGGTTTTGAAGCAGATATTCAACCAAATGATGGTAACATCATAAGATGTCTTTCAATAAAAGAGTTTCAAAATACTGATTACCAATTAATAAAAAAAAAACAAAATGTCAAAAAAAATATGTCATTATTAAATCAAAATCTATAACTCTACTGCTAATAAAATAGCTATAATTAAAGGAAAAAACTATTAAAACATTTTTTTATTTCTAATTAAATTTACACATATAACGTATATATATATTTTTGTAATCCGCTTTCAATTGCTTTATTTAGATAACCTACTTGATAGGTTGCGTTTTTTTTTAAAAATACTATTTCATGCCGAAAACATTAAAAAATTGTCAATATAAAAAAAGCTGTCAACTTATTGACTTATTATTTATTTATCTATCAATATCTTCAGATGGCATGACATTAAACCCAATCTTCATGTTTTAAGTGTATCAACGTCATGTGTTCCTTTCTAATGGAAAACCATTAGCTTCGCTCCGCTCTGTTTCGCTCCTGCTTGCCACATGCCTAAGAAATTGGATATAAAAATTAAGGCACACTCAACATTTATGGTAAGTACTTTTTAACCTCTGCTTCGGAGATTTCCTTTAGATTGAATACTTTTATAAAATTTGATGTTCATAATTTTTTTTAAGTACTCAAGAGATATATTTTTAGTGTACATATTTCCGTGTAAAAGTCGTTTTGGTTATGGGTAACAGTGAAGAGAATCTAATTTTTTTGTTTCCTTTTATCTGTCAATCTGAAATCTGTAAATTTTGAATCTGACATTTGTCATTCTGGCATCTGTCAATCTGACACCTATCAATCTGACAGCTGTCAATCTGACATCTGTTCTATCAATCTGACATATGTCCACCAGAAATCTATCAATCTGACATCTGTCAATCTGAAATCTGTGATTCTGGCATTTGTCATTCTGACATCTGTCAATCTAACATCTATCAATCTGACATCTGTCAATCTGACATCTGTTAATGTGACATGTGTCCTGTCAATCTGACATCTTGATATTTATTGACAAACATTTTGTTTATCTTTCGTAAAAAAAAAACGATAAAAAGTATCGTATGTTACTTCTAATACCTCCAAGAATATGTGTACAAAGTTTCATTATGATCGGTTAAGTAGTTTTCGCGTGAAAGCGTAACAACCTTACATTCACATTTATAATATTAGTAGGGATCGTAGGGAAATAGGGATAGTGTGATTTGTAATGGGTATTTATCTAATGTTTAGGTACATAGGCAGTACATTACCTAATTCATGTTCTATCGGAGAACACATCAGGAGGGCGAACGCAAACCGAATTAATACAACGAAAACAAAAACCAGTATTTATTGTATCGTTGAAGCAAGAAGATGGGACTCCACTGTTCGTCCGATATGACGTCAACATAGTAACCAAACTTAACAAACGAACCCGTATAATCTTTCGATCCGGAATCGAATTAAGCCCCCAAACCTTTAAATCCAATAACAGAAACTCGAATAACACAACTCGATTTTATATAAAACATTTGTTGGGATTCCGTCTCTATAACGAGGTATAAATGGATTGGATAATAAACAAGGTTGATTTAACCTTTTTTTGTTGGTATTTAAGATTATGTTACCTAGGGTCGCGTTGAATCGTTGTTGTACCTTGGGGGTTTTTTAATTGTTGACAAGCTAAGTGTTTGACCACAACTCAACTGATGTTAAGTAATGGTGTTGTAGAAGATGGGCTAGCTTGGAATTAAACTGGATATCGAGACGAGCGAGACGCTATCCTGATAGTAAGAGAACGCCTGTCTAAGACCATTGCAGCGATACACAGAACTTTAAGTAGCAAAACAGAGTCCAAGGCATCGCTGCTATAGTTTCTTTGAGACTTGCGATGGTAAGGCTCAACAGGCCTGTAATTTCGCTAGCTGCAGTACTCTTTAAGCCGGAACACAGTAATGTTTACACACTACTGCTTAGCGGCAGAATATCTGGTACCTACCTAGACGACCTGTTGCTAATAAGATCTAGTTTTTTTTTTAATGGCTGACAGGCTAGGTGTTTTCCACAACTCATCTGATGTTAAGTGACGGTGTGGTCAAAGATGGTAAAGCACACCTAGCCTGGAATGAAACTGGCTCTCAAGTGAGGCTGCCGGAACGCACCGTTAGATGCTTGGCGGCAGCATTTCAACTTGATTGGTAGCTAGCCAGTCGAGTACTAGAAAGTACTCTACCACCATGCTATGGTTTCTTCACGATGTTTTCCTTCACCGGCAGCTCAAGCTCATTGTCGGGGTTTGAACCCACGCCCTTCGGTATGCGAACCGACCGCGCTAACCAATGAGCTATCATCGCTACAAAAGTAATTAAGTAAGTAGTAGCTAGTAAGTAATTAGTTATGTTTTCACCAGAACACGTCGTTCTGTCTGTGTATTTACTGTGCCATGTCACGCGTCTTGTTAATTAGGTGCTATGCAGACGGGACGTAATTAACTGTCTGCTTATCGAGATTGTGTGGGAGGCTCAACATTCCCTTAGAACAGGGTGTTTATGAAAAATGACTCGCGCCCTTGTGATGGCTGGAGTTGATTAAAGCTTTTGTCTGACGATTTTTGAGAAAGAGAATTAAATTATTAGAGGTCTGTTCTAGAAGGGTCTCTGTACAATACAATTATTTATTCATACATAGCTGTTACTCGATGGATTTTTACAAAAAGTTTGTTTAGTTCAGGGTTCAAGATTCAAGATTCAAGATATTTATTGCTTCCATAGATTTAGTACAAGATGTTGTACATACAAAGTATTATATGGTATAAAGTAAAATATGGACCCTGTCGGGCACGGCAACGAGTTGGTAGGTGGTTGATTTATGGTAGTTTCATACGTTCAGTTCAGATATCCTATAGGTATGCTAATTTTTACGTGAAAGAGTTATAAACATCCATCCTAATAAACTTTCACATTTATAATATTATTAGGATAGAATAGGGTTCCATAGTTAAATAAATGTAGCAATGATAGCTCAGTGGTTAGCGCGGTCGATTCGCATGCCGAAGGACGTGGGGTCAAACCCCAACAATGAGCTTGAGCTGCCGGTGAAGGAAAACATCGTAAGGATACCTTAGCGTGGTGGTAGGGTACTTTCTAGTACTCGGCTGGCTAGCTACCACCCTCAAGTTGAAAATCTGCCGCCAAGCATCTAACGGTGTGTTCCGGCAGCCTCACTTAAGAGCCAGTTCCATTCCAGGCTGGATGAGCTTTACCATTACATTTCGACCACACCGTCACTTAACAGGTGAGTTGTGGTCAAACACCTAGCCTGTAAGCCATTAAAAAAAATAGTTACTCGGTGGTATATCTTCTTAGCAGGAGGTCGTTTAGATAGGTATCGCAGTACCAGATATTCTGCCGCCAAGCAGTAGTGTGTAAACATTACTGTGTTCCGGTTTAAAAGGACTGCAGCTAGCGAAATTACAGGCCTGTTGAGACTAACCATCAAGTCTAAAAGTCTAATGAGCGTCAATGCAGCGAACCCTGAACTTAGTTTAACTAAGTTCTGGGTATCGCTGCAATTATCATGGATATGCGTTATCTCTTACCATCAGGAGAGGGTTTTGTTCGTCTCATTACTATTACATAACTTCATGATTTAGCAACAGCGTAACGTCGACTTGACGGGTATTTAAAATTAAGAGATTATTAAGTTTTGATTAAGTCCTTATTTAAATATAAACGGTAAAGATTCCACCTTCATTGTACGAACCGCTAAATTTACTGCCCGAGTGATACAATCTTGGAGCATTTAATTCGCGAGTAAATCGGTTCTAGGCAAGCGTGTTCAATCGTAGACCGCGTCTTCGCTTCATTAAACGAGATGACGGTCAAACGAAAGCATTTTTTTTTTACTGGTTTTTGGCTAGGTGTTTGACCACAGCTCACTTGGTTTAAGACGGTGTGGTCGTAAGAGATAAAGGCACCTAGCCTGGAATGAAACTGGCTCTCAAGTGAGGCTGCCGGAACACACGGCTAGATGCTTGGCGGCAGATTTTCAACTTGTGGGTAGCTAGCCAACCGAGTACTAGAAAATACCCTACCATCATGAAATACATTAAAAATAAATTGGAAGTTACCCACTGTTTATACTATGCTACTGTGACATCATTATCTTCAGCATTCACGCGGCTGTGATTCCAACTCGCGACTGAATTTATGAATATCGATAACACCTCATCCCTATTATACAATGACGATGCCTGTTTACGATTCCTCAACTCTATTATAGAGAGAGAGGTAGGGTTGTTGATTTATGCCATATTTTATACAACAAGGTAAACAGAACTCGATTGCTTTAATGGTAGTCAATAATTAATACATCTACATAACTACTTGTGAACGAAACACAAAAAAAAGGCCAAGTGCGAGTCGTACTCGCGCACGAAGGGTTCCTTAGCATTATCTATGAAAAAGGCAAAAAAAATCGCGTTTGTTGTATGGGAAATATGGCCCCCTCTTAAATATTTATTTTTAGTATTTATTGTTATAGCGGCAACAGAAATACATAACTTGTGAAAATTTCAACTGTCTAGCTATCGTGGTTCTTGAGATACAGGCTGCTGACAGACAGACGGACAAACAGACAGAGAAGTCTTAGTAATAGGGTCCCGTTTTTACCCTTTGGGTACGGAACCCTAAAAAGGACTGCCCAAAAAAGCAGTGTAATGTTTTCGTAACATACCGAAGGGCGTGGGTTCAGATCCCAATGATATTGGACTGCCCGTGAAGGAAAGTGTCATAAGGAAATACCTATTCACACTGACCTTGGAAAGATCCACATCATATGGAAACCATAATGGCAGGTGCTTGTTCTGTTCTTTTTAAAATTTAAAGCAATTTTTAATTATCTTTAAAAAAGAGAAGTTCTCAATTCGTCTCTAAGTATACATATCTTTTATGTAAGTTTTGAGAAATAAATTTTTGAGCAGTTTTAGGGTCCGTTCCTCAAAAGGAAAAAAAACGGAGCTATTATAGCATCACTTTGTCTTTTATCTCCGAAACATTATCAGCCATAGGACGTCCAAAGCAGGACATAGGCCTCCTCCTGGGGGGGTTTTGCAATACTCGCCACGCTTGGCAGGCGGGTTGGCGAGCGCAGTTAGGTGTGATTGTTCAAGGAAGACGCTGATGCCCATCTTCCGGATTACATCCCTTAGCCGACTCTTACGGCAACCACAGGTAGAGAGGGTGGGGTACTATTCTTACGCCGGCACCACCACGGCATATAAAACATAAATAATAAAAAATATTGAATTTAAATACGTGCAATCTTAATAACGTAGAGTTCGATATCCGTTGTGTTTAGAAGTTGATGCCACTATTAAGGGCAGTCATAAATTACAACAACCTGCAAACACCGCGATAGTGTTACCTACATAATATTGTTATAAACTATACGAGCTTAATTAAGCACCTCCCTACGTCAAGTGGAAACTATTAAACAAGGGAACAGGAAACCTTACGTAAGCAATCAACTTATCACACTAATATTACACAGGCGAAAGTTTGTGTGTGTGTGTAAGCATGTTTGTTACTTCTTCACGCATAAACATCTGAACAAATTTTAATGAAATTTGGTATGGACGCGGTTGTCACCCTGTTTTTCTTTATGGCTAACAGGCTAGGTGTTTTACCACAACTCATCTGATGTTAAGTGATAGTGTGGTTGAAGATGGTAAAGCACACCTAGCCTGGAATAGAACTGGCTCTCAAGTGAGGCTGCCGGAACAAATGCTTGGCGGCAGATTTTCAACTTGAGGGTGGTAGCTAGCCAGCCGAGTACTAGAAAGAACCCTACCACCACGCTATGGTTTCCTCACGATGTTTTCTTTCATCGGCAGCTCGAGCTCATTGTTGGGGTTTGAACCCACGCCCTTCGGCACACGAACCAACCGTTCTAACCACTGAGCTATCATCGCTACAAACATGATATATTTAACAGTGGAATTTGCAGTTCGAGTATTTCCCAAAAGTTACAACCTTCAAGTCGCAAGTGAAATAGCCGTGGTCATAATTATGTTTTCAAGTCGCGAAAATTTAAAAATATATATATCTAAATCCATTCAGATATAAACATATATTTATTGTCTATTTTGAAACGATATACTTTTATTAACACATATAAAAACATGCCCAAACATAAAAGTTATAAAATAAAACTATACAACTATACCAACACGAAACGCATAAATCCTTACAAATTAAACACAGACGGAAACTACCAAAATACTGTTTAAAACGAATAACAACTCTTTTACTACCCTACACGCGGTAAAGGGCAAAACCACAGATATGATATCATATAGAGATGCCCAAATATCCGTGAAGTCTTAGCGAAGCATAAAATTCTTCGCTTAAACAAAAAATTTGAACCAAACTGTTCGATTTCATCGTGCTAAGCAATAGGATATGCTGCCCGAATGGACGTTCCCCGATAGATACAAGTGAATTAGTTTCTACTACACAAGCGTGCTCCATCGAAGATCGTATCTTCGCTTAACATCAGGCGAAATGGAAATCAAACGCAACCGTAATTGTTATTAAAAAAAAACAACAAAACAAAACTGTGGCAGTTTATTAAAGCACAAATTAGGCAACAGTAAATAGTTAACTTTACCTATATACCAATTAATGATAAATAATGTATTAACTCAATGGCATTTTTAAAATTCTGCAATGGAAATTATTTATTTGACTATGTACCCAAAAGTGATAGAATTTCTCTGCTCCTTTAGATAGATAGATATATAAAATCTTTATTGTGAATACCAGAAATAGAAAAAAATGTGCTTGCGTTTGACTTCCATCTTTGCTCGATGTTACGTACAACCACTGCTGCAATTATGTACTACTAGAAAATAGTCACTTATGTAATGTTTACGCTTATTAGTATTGTATTTAGTGACATTTAAATATTTTTTTTATGGCTGACAGGCTCGCTGTTTTACCAACTTGAGCTAGCCAGCCGAGTACTAGAAAGTACCCTACCACCACGCTATGGTGTCCTCACGATGTTTTCCTTCACCGACAGCTCAAGCTCATTGTTGGGGTTTGAGCCCACGCCCTTTGGCATGCGAACCAACCACGCTAACCACTGAGCTATCATCGAAATGGATTGAAATAAGCTACATTTTATTCCAAAAAAAATGTAGCGGGCAACACTGCAGGGCGCAGTGTTTGTGAGTGTGTTTGTGTGTTCTACAAAACACTATGCATATTATGGATATAAGTAAATGATTTTACATAAATGTGTTTTTTTTTTAATTTATATTTATGAACGTTTAACTACATTCAAATTACAACTGTCGCAAGAACAAAAATACAGATAACTCAAGCGTTGACTTTGGGCATCTCTATTCAAAATCATCTCTGTGGGAAAAACAACCCGGCGTCAAGCAAAAACGACCCCGGGGCGGGCCGAAATGATCCCTGGGCGGAGTTAAATGTATAATTGTAACTTTAAACGGTTACATGCAAGTTTTTTATTGTTTTTATTTGCACCGTAGCCGTTTATGTTGGTGTTACGAGTATGTTGAGGGCGGCGAGCCTTTGTTTAAAACCTTTTTGTTGCAATAACCGCTTCAAATGAGGACCTGTGTGGTTTCCCTCCAAATGAGATCTCTTTTGAGTAGTTTAAAAATGACGAAAGAAAAAAAAACGTCATTTTGGCGGGAACGCAGATAAATCATTGTTTTTTTTTTTTAATATTAATGTGATGTATGACACTTCTGGTCATTGTTTTTTTTTTAAATGTAAATGTAATGAGTAACACTAAAAGTCACCAAAATGGCGTTATTCCTTACCTCCAGGAGAGTATTTGATTGTCCTGTTAGCTCATTTTGGGAGAATATCTGCTTCAAGATCTTTAGGGCGTGGGTTCGATTCCACTCAGGACACACATTTATGTGACGATAAATGTTTGTTCTGTGTCTTGGTGTTCTTAAGTATCATAAGTATGTATTTACAACAAAAAAAAGTATATAAGTATTTTATCAGCTATTTGGTTCGCATAGTAGAAAGCTTTGCTTAGTTTGAAGCTAGAAGGGCTGCGCACCGCGGTTTTACCCGCGTCGTGATGGAAGATGATGATGATGAAAAGTATCTTATATGTTATTCCCGTGCCTACAGTAAGGTATACATGCAATATTTCACCCAGATCCGTTGAGTAGTTTACGCGTGAAGGAGTAAAAAACAAACAAACTCACATTCGCATTTATAATATTAGTTAGGATTGCGATTTATTTCGTTTGTATCATCTAAATATATATAACTCAAAGGTGACTGACTGACTGACTGACATAGTGATCTATCAACGCACATACCAAACCACTGGACGGATCGGGCTGAAATTTGGCATGCAGGTAGATGTTATGACGTAGGCATCCGCTAAGAAAGGTCATCATCATCCGCTCATCATCATCATCATTCATCACCACACGGGTAAAACCGCGGGGCACAGCTAGTTACTTCATAAAAATAAAAACTTTTGATGAAGTACCATAGAGCGTATTCGTTCAATCTCTTACCATCTCGTACGTCACCCGCATTTATAAATGAAACTACATCTATTTGAAAAGAAAAATAGCACTATTTTCTTCGTCACGTGGACGCGAAAAAAAGGGAATACCGTAAGCGTGACATTCGTATCTCTCGAGATAACGTGACAAGCCAGACGTGACTAAAAACACGATGTCATGCCGTGGAAATTAAGTCAACGTGGCCGAGTTGTGTTTTTAATTATATTTTAGACGATTTCTTTTTCACTTGACAGGGGTTTTTGAGTGAAATATTTTTTATTATCTCTTAGGGTTATTTATCTTTACATTTTTACGCGACTGTCCAATAACCGAGTATAAAGTTTTCAGGGTGTTAACACACACATCATCAGCCATAGGACGTCCACTGCTGGACATAGGCCTCCTCCTAGGGTTGGGGGGTTTGCCAAGTACTTGCCACGCTTGGCAGGCGGGTTGGCGAGCGCCGGTTGTAACCTGGTTAAGTAGCGATTCTAACGATATCCGATTCATTTACAACTGTTCAAGAATTTAAAAGTTATGATGGAATGGTGGTGGTGTCGGCGTAAGAATAGTACCCCACCCTCTCTACCCGTGGTTGCCGTAAGAGTCGGCTAAGGGATGTAATCCGGAAGATGGGCAGCAGCGTCTTCCTTGAACAATCACACCTAACTGCGCTCGCCAACCCGCCTGCCAAGCGTGGCGAGTACTTGGCAAAACCCCCCCCCCAGTAGGAGGCCTATGTCCAGCAGTGGACGTCCTATGGCTGATGACGTGTGACCAATAACCGAGTATACAATTTTCAGGAAGTTAAGTTTTAAGAGTTTTTTTTATTCCATCACAACTTTTAAATTCCTGAACAGATTTAGATGCATCGTTAGAATCTCTACATTATTTTTTATACAATAATACATAACTGCGAAATTTCTAATTAAAATAAATAAGAAATAATTACACTGTATGTATGTTTTTTACTGTTCTCACTAGAATATGACTGCCTAGTCATTTAGTCCCTAAATAAGCAAGCTTGTACTTCGGGAACCAGTATTCTGTCAGCTAATTAACTTTTTTATGGCTGGCTGGCTGGGTGTTTGACCAAAGCTCATCTGATGTTAAGTGACGGTGTGGTCGACGATGGTAAACACACCTTGCTTGGAAGGGAACTGGCTCTCAAGTGAGGCTGCCGGAACACATCGTTAGATGCTTGGCGGTAGATTTTCAACTTGAGGGTGGTTAGCCAGCCGAGTACTAGAAAGTACCCTACCACCACGCAAAAGTATATAAGTATTCTATCACCTATCTGGTTCCCATAATTCACACAATGCCATTTAGTCCCTAACTAGGCAAAGCTTGTACTTAGGTAACTAAATAGCTGAGAAAATATTTAAAAGTATATAAGTATTCTATCAGCTATCTAGTTTCCATATTCACACAGCGCCATCTAGTCCCTAACTAAGCAAAGCTGTGTAAAATTGTCCTCTAATATTTATTTTAAGGAAAGATTATAAGTAAAACCCTCATTACATTCATGTAAACAAATTAACCATAATGCCACCTTTTAAAACAACCATATATCACAACCGCACCTCGCTTCGTTACACGTTATAAGTGTTCTAACGACATAATAGGTGTTATCACTAACGAGTAGCTATAGTCAGGTTATTTAACGGCCCGTTACACGCTTACAGAGCATAACGCACAGTGGGCTTGAATTCGCTTGTAATGTAACTAATCATTTCAACACATTAAAATAGTAGTTTTTTATTCATAAAGACTTTTTAAAAAAATTGTAAAGACCGCTGTCGGCAGTTCATTCATTGGCGGCACAATACGTCGCTTAAAATAGTTCTTTTATGTTTTATTTGACAAGCTTGGTGTTTGACCACAGCCCACCTGATGTTAAGTTACGATGCGGTCGAAGTTAGTAAACACATTTAGCCTGGAATGGAACTGGCTTTCAAGTGAAGCTGCCGGAACACACCGTTAGATGCTTGGCGGCAGAATTTCAACTAGCCAGCCGAGTACTTTTATAGCGATGATACCTCAGTGGTTACCGTGGTCGGTTCGCATGCAACTTGAGGGTGCTTTGCACGTGGTAGCGAGCCAGCCGAGTACTAGAAAGTACTCTACCACCACGCTATGGTTTCCTTCACCGTCAGCTCAAGCTCATTGTTGTTTGAACCCACGCTTTTAGACGTGTGATCTGACCACGCTAACCACTGAGCTATCATCGCTGCAAAAACATAATAGAAACAAAAGTAAAAAATCCATATAAACAAATTCAAAGTCTAGTTTTTGCGCTTTTGTACCTTAGTTTGCTAAAAGCTTTACAAAGTAAGGGAATTGCCAAAAATGTATTCAATAGAATGAATGAAATAAAACATCTGCGTCTGAACTGAATTGCTTATAATAAATTGTTCTACCGGATCGAATAAATTAGCACCTACAATACTTTATTTCGTTTTCCCTGTTTTGGACGCAGATATACATTATATACCTATAAGGGTAAGGAACACGTTACAGCTATGTTTATACATTTACTAGCTCACGCCCGTGACTTCGTCCACGTTAAGAATTGTCCCTAATCACTTCCATACCTACCAAAATTACATAAAAATCGGTTTTGGAGGAATGCGACCACAAAATGCCGTAAAACGAGATTTTTTTATATTTATAGAGAAGATTACGCTTTATCATCAACAGCCATAGGATGTCCACTGCTGGACATAGGCCTTCTTCTGGGGAGATTTTTGCCAATACTCGCCACGCTTGGCAGGCGGGTTGGCGAGCGCAGTTAGGTGTGATTGTTCAAGGAAGACACTTCCCATTTTCCGGATTACATCCCTTAGCCGACTCTTACGGCAACCACGGGTAGAGAGGGTGGGGTACTATTCTTACGCCGGCACCACCACGGCGCTTATACTCGTATTATGATAAACTTTAAGATTTACTTGGTGGTAGAACTTAGGAGCTCTAGGTAGATACTACAGTGGTAACAGATATTGTACCAAGCAGTAGTGTGTAAAGATTACAGTGTTCCAGTTTGAAGAGAATAACCATCGAATGTCTCAAATTCTTCAGCGTCAAAGCAGTGATGCCCTGGACTTTGTTTTAATAAGATAAGTAGGATATCTTCGCGATTAATAGGCGACACAAGTGGGAAGAGGCGGCGCGGCGGGGGCAGAGGACGCTTGCCGGCGATCACTACGTGAGTGCCGGCTGAGCAGTCAGGGTTAGCACGTAAATGTCATTGTTTTTTGTTGTGTAGGTAGGTTGGTGTTCATGTTCAAATTTAATAGGTTAGTGACTTTTTAAATAAAAAGTCACAGAAGTTTACGTGCGTCTTATAGATTTGAAGTTAGCGAAGCTACAAACAATAAAGATCGATGGAAGATTTGTTCGTAGATGCAATGTCGACATCCCTGCACGCGCCTCGCGCTAAACCTGCGTAAAGATTTTTTTTTGGCGGGAACGCGGTGAGCGTCGTGTCGCCCCATTGTATTTTTTTTCTAAAACTAGTGTTTTTTCGAGTTTTTATGCATAAATATAGTGGTGTTTTATTTATAAAGTGCCGAATTACAAGCGCGAGTGTGGGAGAATGATATAATGTGGTTAAACATGACTGTTCGTGTTGCTTACAAAACTCCTTCCAGAAGCTTATAGTAAAGTCGCCACTACTTTACTAAGGCATGACTTGATTTGACTGGGACCGACTGGGCTTGATCAAGACTAGACTTTGACTGTAACTATAGATGAAAAATGAAGACTACTCACAAAATATAGAAACATTGTAACTGGCAGAATGCACAGAGTGTGATGCCAAGAGGAAAGAGAAAAAAAACCTGCGTGAATCAACGCTAGTAGGGAAGATGTTCTGCTTACTCGGGGCCGCGCGCTCCAACTACTTCGCTCAGTCTTGAGTATCACTAAAATGGTCACGGACAAGCGTTACTTTACCATCAGGAGAGCGTCTCGTTCGTCACATTACTTTTTAGAAAAGCTTTTTTGATATGGGATCTTAAGAAGGTCATTGTTCTGATTGTAAGCGTTCTAAACATAACATTAAGCATAGCCGTTTTATTCCTTTACCACGAAAAACGTTCGTATGACCGTAAATCCAATAAATGGTAACTGAGCTTGACCACAAAATGGAGCGAAGCGGTCATAAAGAAGTAGCAGATGTATAACTTTGATCAAAATAACAAAATATGAAATTTCAACTCGGTCAGAACCGTGGAAGATGCTCACATACATCCAATAACTAGAAAAGAGTTGATAATCAATAGATACCTAAGAACACTCGATTAAATCACCTATCAATAAATAAAAAACGGCCAAGTGCGAGTCGGATTCGCACACCAAAGGGTTCCATTGTCTATAAAAAGTATAAACGGCAAAAAAACCATGTTTGTTGTATGGGAGCCCCCTTAAATATTTATTTTATTCTGTTTTTTAGTATTTGTTGTTATAGCAGCAACAGAAATACATTGAGACTAACCAACAAGTCTCAAAGTAATAAGCGCTAAAGAAGCGATGCCCTGGACTTTGTTACTCAAAGTTCTATATATCGCTAAAATGGTCATGGATATGCGTTGTCTCTTACCATCAGGAGAGCGTATAGTTCCGTCTTATAACTTTTACATTTAAAATAAACTCCGATATATTCATACTTTTTTGTCAAGGTCTGATTGGTATATGGAATTATTAATTAGTCAGTTAGCTATCTGTCTTACTTATTCTGTGTCCCAGGTATCTACAATTTTTTTTCTCTAAATGCATTTAAGAGATTCGCAAGCACGAGCGCCTAGTAAACTTTTAGCACTCTTACCGCTCGTTACTGTAACGTAATATTGTTACGATTTGTTACGGTTACGATATAGGTGTATGTTACAGCTTAATTGGTTCGCTGTTATGGGGTTATTGTGCTTGATGCATGCGTGTTCTTTTACCAAGTTTTTTTGACAAGCAATTTTTTTTTTTTTTAAGTTCCGAGTGAATCGGTTTCTTCGAGGTAAGCGCGCTTTACCGTAGACCGCATCTTCGCTTAACATCAGGCGAGTTGGCGGTCAAACGCAAGCCTATTTGTAATTTCATTTGGTGGTAGCCAGATACCAGATGGTACCAGATATTTTGCCGTCAAGCAGTAGTGTGCAAGCATTTCTGTGTTTCGATTTACTGCAGCTAGCGAAATTACAGGACTTTTGAGACTAACCATGGAAAGTCTCAAAGTGGCTCCAAAGCAGCGATGCCCTGGACTTTATTTTGCTACAAGTTCTTGTAGCAAGTGCTGTGTGTTCTGTGTGTGTGTGTGTGTGTGTGTGTGTGTGTGTGTGTGTGTGTGTGTGTGTGTGTGTGTGTGTCGCTACAATGGTCATGGACAGACGTTATCTCTTACCATTAGGAGAGCGTCTCGTTCGTCTCATCACTTTAACATTAAATTAAAAATGGTCTACATGATTTAACCCCCCTGTCCTTTCTTACTATCGAACATCCAATCGCTAAAAACAACACCATTCCAAAATCTGAAACTAAACGGTTCGATTCCACCATCATTGTACGAACAGCTAATCACTTGAATTTGCTGCCCGATAGATATTCCTAGATAGATAGGTACAATCTGGGAACCTTCAAGTAACGAATGAATCGGTTTTGCTACGCAAACGTGCTTCATCGTAGACCGCATCTTTGCTTAACATCAGGCGAGACGGCGATGAAACGTATGCCTACGTATTTGTAATAAAACATACGGCTAGTGGTAAACAGTAGTCTAGTTAAAAGACCGTCGGCCATTCTAAAGTTTTAGGGTTCCCATCCCACGCCACGCACCATTTCTTTTCTAAGTTGTGTGCTTCAAGCGGCGAAGGAAAACATTGCGAGGAAACCTACATAAATAAATAAATAAATACTTGGCTAAAATGCTGACCGCATTGCCTCACAGAATTAAAAGTTTAACTTTTGGTAAGCAATAAACGCCAATATTTAGGATAGCCTTCAAGTCTCCCCGATAAACCTTAATTTGGAACAAAGTGAGATTTGAAAAATCATAGCATACTAAAAATATCCGAACTAATATTATAAATGCGAATGTGAATTTGTTTGTTACGCCCTCACGCGTAAACTACTCAACAGATCTGGGTGAAATTTTGCATGTACGTACTTTAAGCCCTGGAATAAGATATAGGATACTTTTCATCAGCCACCACCACGCGAGTAAAACCGCGGGGTGCAGCTAGTTGTTTAATAAATTTCAAACAGTTTTCAAACAAATTAATAGAAATCCAAAATAAAACTGCACGAAATTCCAAATCTCGAAAACTAGAGAAAAGGAAAAAAATTACGGCAAAAATCTAAAGAGAAAAAAGGACAGAGCGAGGGTAGATTTCAAATCGTCATCGCAATATCCGAGATTAAAAGTAACGCCTCGGTTGGCACGAAAATAGTACAGTCGCGGACACAACTGGTTGAAAAAAAAAAGTATTTTTCTTTTTTGGTCGTTAAGGTAAATTGTATTGTTTTCGGGCGCAGTTAGCTGCGGCTCGTTAGCTTGACGGCATTGAGCTCTGAATGGTCAGTTCACTGTTGAGATTTCGCTTTTTGTAACAAATTTACTTTAAATGTCAAAACTTTTGTTTTAAGGGAATCCGATAAAATAAAGACACTTGCTCGTTACATTCAGACGGAACGGAAACCAAATTATCTCCTTTGTACAGTATAAATCGTTTTGTTTCAAAAAAAAATGTGATCCATGATATTTTTTCCTTATTTTGGCATCGAAATAATTTCAAATTATTTTTCGTGCAAAAAATTTGGAACTTTGTTTAAACCACCTTTTAATTTCTATATAAAAAACACACGTTTAAAATACAAAAACATATAAATAAATATAAAATAAAAATAAATATTGTAGGACACAGTACACACAGCGCCATCTGACCCCAAACTAAGCAGAGCTTGTGTGATGGAAGTCAGATAACTGATAGAATACATAAATACTTTTTTTTTTGTAAATACATACAGAACACCCAGACACAGAACAAACATTTGTTTATACCAAACAAACATTTGTCCTTGGCGGGAATCGAACTCACGCACTATAGCTCAGGTAGGTATACTCCCAATGAGCCAACACAGGGCTGTATATCCGAATCCCTACCATAATTTTTTTAAGAGATGTGTTGCAATAAAAATTCGTTATTTTAATAATCAACCAAACCACATTTATATATGTATGTATGTCACATTTTTTGAATTGTTGCACATTTAAATTGAAATCAAAGAGGCCGAAGCCACGAGTAATTGTTAATATTAGCTGCGCCTCGCGGTGTTGCCCGCTGTTCCCACCTACCTCTATACCAAATTTCACCAAAATTAGTACAGCCGTATAAGCGTGAAGAAGTAACAAAGATACAAACACACAAACTTTCGCCTTTATAATATTAGTGTGGCAAATAGTAGGATGAATATGTAGAAATATATATATAAAAATTGATGTGTGTTTGTTTTTCACATATGAACTCCAAAATGGGGTGACTGATTTTGATGAAATTTTTAGGCAATCTTCAGATTAGCCCAGTGGGTCATATCTACAAACGATCTAGTGAAATTTGGTAGCGATTGAATCAACAGATATTTTTTTTTGGTTTTTTCTTTTGAAGATTTAATAAACATACAAACAAACTTACACACTCACAAACTTTCGCCTTTATAATAGTAGAGTGATTATCGATGATAGCTCAGTGGTTAGCGCGGTCGGTTCGCATGTCGAATTGCGTGGGTTGAAACCCCAACAATGAGCTTGAGCTGCCGGTGAAGGAAAACATCGTGAGGAAACCATAGCGTGGTGGTAGGGCACTTTCTAGTACTCGGCTGGCTAGCTAACACATTTAAATTGAAAATCTGCCGCCAAGCATCTAACGGTGTGTTCCGGCAGCCTCACTTGAGACCCAGTTCTATTCCAGGCTAGGTGTGCTTTACCATATTCGACCACACCTTCACTTAACATCAGGTGAGTTGTGGTCAAACACCTAGACTGTAAGCGATAAAAAAACAAGTATAAAAAAATTGTTTACAATTTTGTTCACATCTACCCGAGCGTGTAGAGGAGGTCTGCGCACCTGAATTTCGAGTCGGACACCGCCAATTTTCCTCCAGATATTTCCCTGTAAATGCTCTAAAACGTCGCCTAGCGTTTGGAGTATGTTTTAAAGCCTCTTCTCTCATAAGTTTTACTGTATTTAATTACATGGTTGCAGGTTTTATGATAGATTATTTTTAAAACTTTTTCTTATATTTAGATTCTGTTTTAAAAATTCTCTGTCATTTAACAAAATAATTAAATATTGGAGAACTTGTGATATAGCGCCATCTAGCCCCAAACCAAGCTTGTACTGTAGGAACAAGATGTCTGATAGAATCCTAACTCATATTATAAATGCTGTTTTGTTTGTTTTTCAAAGTTCTTTATTTTATCATAAATAAATATACAGACATAAAAACTAGACACAGTCTATGATTCGCACGTAACAATACAATAATATGACAGACAGGCTAAACCGCCTACATTTTGTCTTTTAAATAAAACTAAAAAAAGTTCAAAAATTACCACTTTGTAAAACTTTGATTATGTATATAGTAAGTACCTTAATAATTAATACTTGAAACCAAGCCTTTTGAGCAGGTTTGGTTTTAAAAAAAAAAGGGAAATCTAATTTAAATTATTTAATAAAAAATTAAAAATTAAAATATTTGTATATATCATATGATTCGATGACAATGACTTGTGTTTGACAAGTAATTATGGAACGTAATCTTGTAGTACGATGATAAGAGACGACATTCGCAAAATAACTATTAAGCATTTAAAATATGAAGGTAGGTACGAGTCACTTGTGCATGTATTCGCGCGGCAAACTAGCGTCACACGGCTGTGTGACGCTAGTTTGCCGCGCGAATTATAAATGCTATTTTTTTTATAGCTGACAGGATTGGTGTTTGACCACAACTCACCTGATGTTAAGTGACGGTGTGGTCGAAGATGGTAAGGCACACCTAGCCTGGAATGAGCTATATTTCCAACAATGAGCTTGAGCTGCCAGTGAATCTACAAACAAAAATTTATAATGTATAAGGATGTTCTGTATGTATTTACAAAAAAAATATGCCATCTATCAACTATCTAGCTTCCATAATACAAGCTTTGCTTAGTTTGAGATAATATAGCGCTGTATGTTCTGCGATATTTATTATTTATTTATTCATTTTATTTCTAGTCATATCTTTTATTTTATGGAATGATATCATCATCATCATCAGCCACATGCACTGCTGATCATGGGCCGCTCCCAAGACACGCCATTCAGCCTGATCTTATGCATATCCTCGTCATTGAAACACCCCGTCTTTTTCTTCATCTGATCCTTTCCATCCTAAGGTTGCTCGAAAGAGATCGCTTGTAGCGATAAGGTCGCCAAATTTTACACCTGTTAACTATGTTTATTTCTTCTGTGTTGTATAATTTTTAAAATAAAGAGTTAATTAATTAGTCTTCGGCTTTTCACTTATATCCAGATGTCCTACGTATATCGTCACTCTATCGAGGCTCAGGGCGTCCTACGCTGTTTGCCAATTTGCTGTCTCCACTCTAGAACACGTCTACCCCAGCGGGACGATATGTCTAAGTGATTAAGTACAATTTACTAGCAATGAAACAAACAAAACTCGAATCCAAGATGTCGAATATTGATCCTAATCCTTGCTTCTAATTAAATTCGTTGCGGGTTGGAGTTAATTTAGTTTTCTCGTGAGACTTGGAGGTACAGCAGGGGTAAAGTTACTGCCTAAGGAGCCATTTACTGAACGAACAGTATCCTATGTAAATACAAAGATAGTAATATTATTTATATTGGGATATTTATTTAACAAGAAAATTTCGCGATATACTTAAAAACTACTTAACGGATTATCATGTGACTTTCACCAATAGATAGAGTGATTCACGAGGAAGGTTTAGGTATATAATTCGTCAAGGTTTTGTGTAAATTAGTTAAAATATGATAATAATTGTTGATAGTGTCGGAAAAAGTCAAGCCACCTGGGAGCTTTCATCGAAAACGCTACCTCCCTTTGAGATAGAACAAAACAATGCATGGTGGGATATTCCTCTTTTATAGATTTTCTAGATCCATTCTTACTACCCGTGCGAAGCCGGGGCGGGTCGCTAATAAGTTATAAAAATAAAATAACAACCAATTCATTTCACACTACGGCAGATACTGTCACGAAGAGTATACAACTGTTGAAATGTGTGTCTAATTATGTTAATGATTGTACCAGTAGATTTACAAGAATTATGTGATACTAGATTGATTCTATCTATTCTTCTTCTATTCTATATATTCTAGAGCACGAACCGGCAAACGCAGTGTAGGATGCCTTGCGACTCGATGTAGTGACGATATACGTAGAACAGCTGGCAGTGAAAGCGAAAAGACGAAGATCAGGCTCAGTAGCTTGTTTTAGGAGAGAATGGCCAATAGAATGGTGATTATGGGCTGTTGAAGGTGACGGCAATAAAGAGTTTCTATCTATAGAATAGAAAGGAATAGATTAGAACAGAATAGAATAAAATGGAATGGAATGTAATAGAAGATAAGAGAATAGAATAGAACAGAACAGAACAGAATAGAGCAGAACAGAATGAAATAGAAGAGAACTTTATTGTACATCAACAATCAACATATTATAACATACGTATCTTAAAAAAGAGAGAAGAAAACATCAAGATTAAATTTGCGGTAGAACAACTGCGGCCTTGTCGCCTAAAACGATTTCTTTCAGAAAACCTTTTAATGATGATGACAGAACATGATAGATATATATTCTTTATTGCCATAAATATAACTATTATCATGCGTATAACAAATGATTATGTTTATTAACTCGTCCGGTTTTACATAATTCTTGGCGTAGAAATGCAGTGTTACTTACGACTGGTATTAAGAAACTTACCAACGAATATTTATATGCAAGGATTCTTCATGAATTCATGATTCTAATAGTCGATGACAGCAACGACCACCTATTTATATTATATACATTCTATTCTATTACTTAACTTTCACTTAACGAAAGAAATCCCTTAAATCCAATGCAACGTTCTATCCATTTCTTGGCCAGTATTGTATCCAATGCGAAACGGTATAAAGTCGGTAAAACCGGTATAAAATCGGTACCAACTTTATCTTTATTGATATTTTACTCCGAGATATCAGTCTGAGCTTTCAAGCGAGCTTCCTTTGGGATTTTCGACTGAAATTCTATTAAGTTGAGTCTGTCTACCTTTTATACGAAATGTTTACAATACGAAGGTTAATATAGAAATAGAATGCGTGGCGATGATGGCTCAGTGGTTGTGTCTTTCGACTTCTACGCGATAGGTGTGGGTCCCGGATCAGCCCTGTTTTTATTAAATACAAAATATAAGTTACAAATCAAATTATGTAATATCATCCCACTTAATATTAGAAATGTGAAAGTTTGGATGGATGGATGTTTGTTACTCAATCACGCCAGAACAGCTGAACGGATCTGGATGAAATTTTGCATGTAGATACTTTAGGCCCTGGAATAAAACATAAGATACTTTTCATATTTTTGATTTAAGCATTCATGATCAATGAATCAAGTCTCATCGGTCCTGTAATTTCTCTAGCTGTAATACTCTTCAAACAGTAATATTTACAAGTCTAACTCTTGCTAAGTACCAAGACCACCAAGTCTGATGGCTAGTTGTTGCTTGTAAACCTTGTATAATTAAACGAAGTGGGAATAGTATATAGTGCATAGTGGTAGGGTACTTTCTAGTACTCGGCTGGCTAAGTACCACCCACCTACAACTACCTTCAAATTGCCTCACTCGAAAGCAAGTCCCATCTTTTTTTTAATGAGAAATTAATAAGACGAACGAGACGCTTTCCTGGTGGTAAGAGATAACGCTTGCATATAACTATTTATTTATTTATTTAGATCACCAACACTATACACATCACAACAATTAAAAAGATCAACAACATAAAAAAAAGAAAACTAGATGTTATAGCAATTACAGGTGACGACAACATGCATAAAATTAAGTTAACAATTGATTAATTTAAAAAAAAAATTCGAAATGCCAATATATATACACAAATGTCAAGTTAATTTTAAAAAAGTCTTTACTAAATAATCTGTACATATAATAAAATATTAAATTAAAATTAAACAATATGAAATAACAAAATTAAAATTTTAAAATTATATTATATCATTTTAAATTTAAATTGAGATAAAATTTGGAAATGTCACGGAATTAATAAATATGTCAAGTTTATTTTTAAGTCAAGTTAAATAATACAAAATTGAAATCAAATAATATAAATTAAATTCAAATAATATAAAATAATAATAATTCAAAATTCAAAAAGTAAAATCTATCTATTGTAGCGATACACAGAACTTTGAATAACAAAACAAAGTCCAGGGCGTCGCTGCTTTGGTGCTTATTACTATGACTCTTGTTAGTCTTAACAGCCCTGTAATGTCGCTAGTTGCAGTACCCTTCCATGTTTACACACTACTGCTTAGGTGGCAGAATATTTGATACCTACCTAAACGACCTCCAGCTAAAGTATGTTCCATTCTAGACTAGATATGTTTACCGTCTTCGACCACGTCACTTAACATCAATAACAGAAGAAAATGTAGTAGGTATGTAAGTATATTTTATGAAGTGTATTATCATTGGGTAGGATCCAATGTTTTCGGAGCGCGGCAAAGCGTGAATACATTTTGGCCGGCCCGTGTCATCCTCGATCAAAAGCTACCTTCCGACAGCTAGCTTATTGAATATTTAAATATACTTCATGAATATTAAATTGTAATTTTCTAAAAATAATTAATATTAGCATTGGAATAACGCTAATGGTCAGTATTTATGTTAAAATTAAAGCTAATTTAAAATAAATATTCAATTATTTTTTTTTATATTTGACTGCCCTGTTGGCTTATTTGGTAGAATATCTGCTTTAAGAGCTGTAGAGCGTGGAATCGATTCCCACTCAGGACAATCTGACAAACTGACGTTTTATGGTATAATCAAAAATGTTTTTTATTATGTTTTAGTATTTGTTGTTATAGCGGCGATAGAAATACATCATCTGTGAAAATGTCCACTGTCTAACTATCACGGTTCATGAGATACAGCCTGGCGACAGACAGACGGACGAACAGTGGAGTCTTAGTAATAGGGTCTCGTTTTACTTTTTGGGTACGGAACCCTAAAAACAGTTTTATGTGTTTACACGTGTTTTCTTCTACGATAACGTCTTGAAACTTCAAGTTTTCAATAAAACTAGGCTTTAGTAAATTTTGATAAGTGTTTGTCTAAAAGTTTGGCTTTTCGCTAATCTTTCATCGACTTACGCAGATTGAAAAAGTATTTGCTTTCGAGGAGAGCGCAAACAAGTTTTCGCTATTGTTTTCTTTGGTATTAATAAGGTTTCTTGAAACGGTTCGTGAAAATATTTCTTTTTTAAACGAAAACTGAAGTTTCAGCAGACTAGTTGTGAGAACGTCTGGCTTCCATTCTGGAGGTCCCGAGTACGAATCCCACCAGAGCAAACATGTTTGTTTGAGTCGCTTCTAACCGGTCTTTATGGAAGTCAATGGGGGAGCCCTTCGTCCAGTAGTAGACGTCCTACGGCTGAGATGATGATGATGATAATGACTTGTTTGTTCAGTGTTTCTGTATTTATAAGTATGTATTTACAAAAAAAAGGGTTTAAGTATTCTATAAGTTATCTGATTAGCTGCACTTTGCAGAACGGCACAGAAGCACTCCGAAACGGCACAATTTGTAATAGCTAATAATTACTTTTTTTTTTTAATAGTAGATAGGCTAGGTTGTTGACCACAGCTCACCTGATCTTAAGTGATGGTGTGGTCAAAGAACACCTAGCCTGGAATGCAATAGGCTCTCAATTGAGGCTGTCGGAACACAGCGTTAGGTGCTTGGCGACAGATTTTCAACTTGAGGGTGGTAGCTAGCCAGCTGAGATCTACAAAGTACCCTACCTACCACCATGCTTTGGTTTCTTTACGATGTTTTCCTTCATCGTCATCTACTACTGTCCATGACTGCCCTGTTAGTTCATTTGGTAGAATGTCTACTTCTTCGGCGTGGGATCGATTCCCACTATAACAAACATTTATGTGACGATAAATGTTTGTTTTGTGTCTGGGTGTTCTGTGTATATTATAAGTATGTATTAACAAAACAAAAGTATATAACTATTCTATCAGTTAGCTGGTTTCCATAGTACAAGTTTTGCTTAGTAGCTAGATGGCGTTCTGTGAAATGTCAAAAAACTACTAAAATCCAAAATTGCCATAATTCATTCTGATGCAACATATCAGTTAAGTATATTGCCTATTTATCTCTAAAAACGCAGGTAAAACCACGGGCCGAAGCTAATAATTAATACAAGTACTAGCCCAGTAAAAAAAGATATATATAAAAGATAAATGACTATTTGTTTTTGTTCACATTTGCGTGCGAATTTCGTTCGTCGACAGAGCATAAATATGGTCGATTGACAAACACAATACGAATAAATGTCGGACAAAACGCCTTGCGTGTGGAAACAAAAGGTAGGCGAGGCGAGAGTGTTCCACAAAAAAAAATTTTTTTTATCCTTCATGATATTTTCTACTGTACGTGGATTTGTTTCTACATTAGCGCTGTCTGTTAAACTAACAAAAGAAACACAATCTACAATTATTTGCTAGATTTCTTTTCACAGATATCAAACTCATTATGAGGTCAGTCGTCGAATCCAACTCGGCTGGGCAGCGTTCGGAAAACTGCGCAACGTTTTTTCCTCTGATATACCTCAGTGCCTCAAGTCGAAAGTCTTCGACCAGTGTGTTACCAGTGATGACTTATGGTGCTGAAACGTGGTCGCTGACTATGTGCCTTCTTAGTAAGCTTAAAGTAGCACAACGAGCTATGGAGAGGGCTATGCTCGGAGTTTCCCTACGAGATCGAATCAGAAATGAGGAGATCCGTAGGCGAACTAAAGTAGCCGACATAGCCCAGCGGATTAGCAAGTTGAAATGGCAGTGGGCAGGACCACGGACCGGCAAGCGTAGCGTAGGACGTCCACCCACAAGGTGGACAGACGACCTCATAAAGACCGCAGGAACGCGCTGGATGCGAGCCGCTTCCAACCGGTCTTTATGGAAGTCAATGGGGGAGGCCTATGCCCAGCAGTGGACGTCTTACGGCTGAGATGATGATGATAAAACTCATTGTTGGGATTAAATTGATTAATTGATTATACTGGGAGTCACGGATAGTCCGCTATGCCGTGGTTGCTTGCAGGAGAATGAAACTGTAGAGCATGTCCTTTTGCATTGCGAAGCCACAGAAGGTACTAGAATTGCTACTAGACTGCATAAAGATGCTACGCTATCATCCATGTCATCCATGTCTTTGACACTTTGCTTTCCGTCATTAATGCCATTAAGTATTCCACCTGGAGCTACTATACCAGCGGCCCAGAGCCAAGCCCCGATACTTCAAGGAGCTGGGTTGGTTCGAGTAGGGGGGTAGGGGGAGTAACCCAAGCGGGGCGTCAGTGCAGGACTTATCGCCCCCACTTTGAATATAAGAATTGTTGGGACTGTAACTTGTAATACTTGGTGATAGATCTTTTTAGCAGGAGGTCGTCTAAATAGGTACCACCGCAGTACCAAATATTCTGCCGCTAAGCAGTAGTGTGTAAACATTACTGTGTTTCAGTTTGAAGGGTACTGCAGCTAGCGAAATTACTGGGCTGTTGAGGCTAACATCAAGTCTTATAATGAGCGCCAAAGCAGCGATGCCCTGGACTTTTTTTATACTACTCAATATTCTGTGTATTTCCAAAGGTTATGGACAGGCGTTATCTCTTATCATAAGAATACTGTCTCGTCACCATCAGAAGACCGTCTAGTCTGTCACATTAGTATTACATGAAAAAAAAAAATGAATCAACCGCTTGATCACTGAGCTATCATCGCTACAAAAGACGTGTTCTAGAGTGGGGACCGCGAATTATAAAACGTGTAGGACGCCCAGGTACAAGACGAAGTGACGATATAAGGTTACCGGCGGTGGCTGGAAGTGAAAATATCGGGCGTGTCTTGCGAGAGGCCTATAGTTCAGTTGCTGGGAACTGAACTATGATGATTTTTTTTCCGGTCAAAATCTGAATGGGTGTCTTCAAGTCGAGATCAGTATTTCTAAGCGTGCTCCATCTTAGACCGCATCATCACTTAACATCAGGTGAGATAACGGTCAAACGTAAGCCTACTTCCAATAAAAAATAATAATAATTCATTCAAAGTATTGCAGCAATCATATCTCCAACAAATACGAAATTCATATCTACATAAAAATGTAAGTAAGTATTCCAAAGCTGATCATTTGTTAGTAATAAAATACAGTTTTACATGCGTAATATCAGTTAAATCTATCTCTGTGGGGGAAGCTGGGGTAACATTGTCTGTGAGGCAACATTCCCCGGTACGCAACATTGACGTACGAATCTACAAAATTGAGGTTCACTTTATACTGGAACATGTTTCAGTAGAGATGGGGCGTTTACCGGGATTTATTTCCAGGGATAAATTTCCAGTTTCTCATTGTGAATTCTCCGGATACTAATAAAGTCACAGTACATCTTAGTTGTTGTACATCTTTGTTGCACATTGTTGCAGCGAAACGACAGTACGATATACAGGTTACAGCTTTGTGAGTACAACCGAAGAAACATCACTGTATTACAACAGACACAATCCGTGAACAAAAAAAAAAATTTTACTTCCTTCGGGTTTCATGTAGGTAGGGTGTAGTAGCTTTATGCATGCAAAGTCTCAGCCCGATCGATTTAAAATTGACAAAGATTCATACAAACTTTCATCCCCTATTTTATCCCCTTGGGGGTAGAATTAATCAAAATCTTTTCTTAGCGGATGCCTACGTCACAACATCTACCTGCATGCCAAATTTCAGCCCGATCCGTCCAGTGGTTTGGGCTGTGCGTTGATAGATCACTATGTCAGTCAGTTATACCTTTGAGTTATATATATTTAGATGATAGCTCAGTGGTTAGCGCGGTCGGTTCGCATGCCGAAGAGCGTGAGTTTAAACCCCAACAATGAGCTTGAGCTGCCGGTGAGGGAAAACATCGTGAGGAAACCATAGCGTGGTGGTAGGGTACTTTCTAGTATTCGGCTGGCTAGCTACCACCCTCAAGTTGAAAATCTGCCGCCAAGCATCTAACTGTGTGCTCCGGCAGCCTCACTTGTGAGCCAGTTCCATTCCAGGCTAGGTGTGCTTTGCCATCACACCGTCACTTAACATCAGGTGAGTTGTGGTCAAAAACTTAGCCTGTCAGCAATTTAAAAAAAAACACTCAACGATTTCCTTGATTCTTCAGCTATCGAGTGATGTAATTAAATTTTGTATGTAAATGATAGATTTGTAGCTACAACATTAAACTGTATCACCCAATTTGGTTATAATAAATTTTCTCAATTGCCTCAAACTATGGAAGTATATTTAAAGACGTACGTCAATAACATAAATAGTATGTTTAAAATCATAACTTATCGAATAGATCTTTTTCCCAGCATCTATTTACCCACTGCTGGGCAAAGACCTCCCTTTCCTCATTTCAGACTGCCCACCACCTTCGTCTGGTACAAATTTATTGGTTCACTGAAATAAATTTGGCCATTTAACTTCACGTAATTATTGCAAATTTACTTTAGAAAAATGATAATTCTCTTTTTATTACGCCAAATACTACTTTGGTTAGTACATTTAAAGATATAATCTTTATATAGTATAAAACAAAGTCGCTTCCCGCCGTCTGTACGCTTAGATCTTTTAAACTACGCAACGGATTTTAATGCGGTTTCCAAGTCAAAAACTACATATTGTGATAAAACATGTCATTTCATTTAGGTTTCAATACTTCGTCGAAGCTTCTAATGCAATTGCTTCTACTAGGGTTTGACTTCTGGCTTACTTTGTACTATTTTGACTATGTTAACATAACTGTGTTCCGGTTTGAAGGGTACTGCAGCTATCTAAATTACAGGGCTATCGAAGGTCCATCAAATATCTCAAAGTAATGAGCGCCAAAGCAGCGATGTCTTAGATTTGTTTTACTACTCAACTGTATTGCAATGGTCATGGACAGGCATTGTTTCTTACCACTAGGAGAGCGTTTTGTATGTGTCGCCGTTGATACTGGCCAAATGCACAAAGTGTGATGCCAAAAACATTACAGGCGTTTTGAATTTAGGGCAAATAAAAGGAGGTGAATGTATGTTTAGGGCGGTGTGTTCCGGCAGCGTCACTTTTGAGCTAGTTCCATTCCATGCTTTGTGTGCTGTATCATCTTCGACCACATTGTCGCCTAACATCTGGTGACCTGTGGTCAAACACCTAGCTAGTCAACTATAAAAATAGGTTCTCTTATAATCTCTATATTATTTTAGCTCGTTGCTTAACTTTAAAAAAATGCTAAATCAAATAAAACTCACAAGAAATCTGATAAATTTAAAGCTTCCAAGTATATTTAGTGAAAAAATTTGTCACATTTGACGTTAAGGTATGACAGTTTCAAAACTTTTCATATTCCAAGACTCAAACAAGAAGTTGGAGGCTTTACCCCAGCCGTATCACCTGCGGTTAGCCTGACGATAACAATTCCCCTCTTTCCCCACTGACAAATGTTTCACATTACACACTCGCAGAGATTATTGCAGAGACACAACTTAAAAGAAAACAAAAAGAGCAAAGTTTGACTGAATTAAATGTATAGATAGACTAGCTGTGCCCCGCGGTTTCACTCGCGCTAGATGCCTACGTCATAGTAGCTTTATGCATGCAAAGTCTCAGCCCGATCGGTTTAAAATTGACAAAGTTTCATACAAACTTTCATCCCCTATTTTATCCCCTTGGGGGTAGAAATAATCAAAATCCTTTCTTAGCGGATGCCTACGTCATAACATCTACCTGCATGCCAAATTTCAGCCCGATCCGTCCAGTGGTTTGGGCTGTGCGTTGATAGATTACTATGTCAATCAGTCAGTCAGTCAGTCAGTCAGTCAGTCAGTCAGTCAGTCACCTTTGAGTTATATATATTTAGAAGATAGATAGATAACTCTTTATTCTTTACACCTTGGTGTATAATCTTGATTATAGAACAGAAACAATTTAAATGAAGTGCAGCAATCGGCGGCCTTATCTATTTTTTTTATTGGTTCACTAAACTGACCGTTACATATACAATATAAACATCGGTAAACAATTGTGAAAAGCACGACCTTCTGACCTGACCACAGCTCAACTGATGTTAAGTGACGGTTTAGTCGAAGATGGTTAAGCATACATAGCCTGTAATGGAACTGGCTCTCAAATAAGACTGCTGGAACACACCGTTAGATACTTGGCGGCAGATTTTCAACTTAAGGGTAGCTAGCCAGCCGAGTACTAGAAAATACCCTACCACCACGATATAGTTCCCTCACGATGTTTTCCTTAACCAGCATATCAAGCTCATTGTTGGAGTTTAGGCCCACGTCCTTCGGCGTGTGAACCGATAGCGCTAACCACTGAGCTATCATCGTTACAAAACTTTAACAATGGTCTCTCTGTAATATTCTGCGACATTAACACCCCCGGCGGTTAGGTTCCCCACCTGTGTAAATAAAAATTAATTCGATACCGTTCTTTTAGCTTGTTTTACGAAATAAAAAAGGTTGAGAGCCACGTTTGGACGTTTGCTAAAGTAATTAACAATTTTATGGATTCCAGAGGTACTAAACTTTTTCGTGGTAGACGGTTTATGGGTCGAATTTTTCTAGATATAACCCTTATCATTGTCATTGAATTCGGGGCTGTTGAGACTAACCATCAAAAGTCTCTAAGTAATGAACGCCAAAGCAGCGACGCCCTGGTTTTGCTACTTAAATTTCTGTGTATGGTCATGGACAGGCGTTATCTCTTACCATCAGGAGAGCGTCTCGTTCGTCTTATTACTTTTACATAGAATTTTTTTTTGCGCTGTATTGAAAGGAGTCATTTACAATAATAGCTTGTCAATTTTCAGTAAACCATAAAAGTTTTGAGAAGATGTAATACAATTTTAGATTTTCTTTAAATTTGCTTCCATATACGTGTGTATATATGATCTATATATAAATATTTTTTTTTGGTTGACAGGCTAGTTGTTTGACCATAGCTCACCTGAAGTGACCGTGTGGTCGAAGATTGTAAACACATCTAGCCTGGAATGGAATTGGCTCTCAAGTGAGGTTGTCGGAATACTGTTAATTGCTTGACGACAGTTTTTCAACCTTTTCTTGAATCAACTTGAATCATTTTGAAACCTATAAAGATTTACCTCGTCATCTTTGTATATTGCCGTGAAAGCCTATACAAACTAAATTTGCTTTTGACAGATCCAATTTCATATAGGCACTGAATTTAGGTAACGAGCTAAATCACTAGATGATAAAAGCTATCAATATTTTAGCTCATAAGCCCTGGAGCAAATACATATTGTATCTAGGTACATTTCTCACTGTAGGTACAGCCAAAAACGGGAAAATTTGCCAGCAATATTATTTTTTGAGGGATATATTTGTATATTATTTATGGTTACATTGAGGGAAGTATTTTGGTTTACTTATGGTAATAACCTACGTTAAATTCTATCGGATAATCAGACTATAGTTTTGGCCACATCTGGTGGCCTTTTTCATGGAGACAAAGCTAAATACAACGCCCGCACGGCCTCATCCTACGTCGTACTACCGCGCCAAATAACTTGCAGTTATTTTAATAGACTTTAAGTTTATGTCGGATGTAAGTTTTGTATGTTTAAATAAGTTAGATAAGTATTTACATGAATTCCTTTTCACTGTTGTATTCTAAACGACTTTTAAGCGGAAATACTAAAATATATCTCTTGGATTCTCAAAATGAATTTCCGTAAAAAACGCCTGACGCAATCTATATCTAGCAAATTATTTTTGACCAAGCCCAGCATAGCATATTTATTTATGTATATCCTCGTTATTGACCTACGCGACTTTTTTTGATTTATTTATTGTAGCGATGATGGTTCAGTGGTTAGCGCGGTAGGTTCGCATGCCGAAGGGCGTGGGTTCAAACCCCAACAATGAGCTTGAGCTGCCGGTGAAGGAAAACATCGTGAGGAAACCATAGAGTGGTGATAGGTTACATTCTAGTACTCGGCTGGCTAGCTACCACCCTCAAGTTGAAAATCTGCCGCCAAGCATCTAACGGTGTGTTCCGGTAGCCTCACTTGAGAGCCAGTTCCATTCCAGGCTAGATGTGTTTTACCATCTTCGACCACACCGTCACTTAACATCAGGTGAGCTGTGGTCAAACACCTAGCCTGTCAGCCATAAAAAAAAAACCTATCCCGTCCTTTTCCTTTAATCCTTTCCATCCTAAGGTTGTCCGGAAGAGATCGCTCTAAACGATAAGTTCGCCAGTTGTTACCCCTTTTATTTAAGTTTATTTTCTTTTTCTTTTGCATTGTATAATTTTTGGTGTGTATAATAAAGAATTAATCAATGAATCAATCAATCATTAGTTATATATTCACTAATAAAATATAAGCGAGTTAGTGATTATTATTATTTATTATTTATTTATTAACTAAAACGGTTATATAAAACCAATTACATTAGCTAATTGAAGAACACATCATATCTTCAACAGAAACTTATTCGATATAAAAGTGATAAGTACTAAACATCTAAAGCATTACACAAAAATCCTTTTAACTTAACATTTAATAAACGAAATTACACTTTTACAACAGATAAGTGTTCCTGCAAAAGCGTGCCATAACAATAAAGTGATAAAATATATGTAACCCGCCCTTTTTCTTTATTTCCCACCATAAAAGATAACTTCTATTGAAATTCTGTGACATATTTGAACTCGGGGTATAATTTTGTAACATATTTGAAATTCAAGCTATAATTTTGTCGGGACGGCCGTTCTGTGAGGTTGAAATATATTACATTATTACTTACAGGGGAATTTCCAAATATGTCCCACTCATTTTGGGGTAATTTGATTTTAGAACAGGAAAAAATTGGGCAATTTCGCCCCGTAAGTGACGTGCTATGAATTTGTGACAGATTTATGTGGAGGCAAGTTATTTTGAAGTGAACACTTCTTTAACCGTGTTGAGCTGTTTTTTGGTAGGGGCAAAATATTTGGGTTCTGCTAATGTGACGTGTTTCAAATTTTCACTTCTGTGGGCAGTCCCGTGACTGCCTATTATTATTTTGACAGCCTAGGTATCAACCACAGCTCACTTCATGTTAAGTGACGGTGTGGTCGAAGATGGTAAAGCACATGGTAGCCTGGAATAGAACTGTTTTTTTTTTAAAATATGGAATAGGTTCGTCTTTGACGACAGCCTGCCTGATTTTAAGCAACGATGCGGTCTAGGATGGAACACGCTTACCTGGAAGAAACCTGTTCACTCTAGATTTGAAGACACTCATATTGCACTTTTCGGGAAACACAGACTCCGGCAAATTGTTCCACATCCTCGCTGTGGGAATAAAGAACGTGGATTCGAATCGCTGATTCTCAACTTGAGTGACTTTGTGAGTGGTAATATCAAAGAAACAAGTGGTTCTATTAAGTATCGCTGTTGGCTTAGTGGATGATATTAATTTTATTATAACTATATATCCTTATCTATTCCCGTTGATTATCTGAGAGTTCTTAAAAAAAAACTTCTCGAAGATATGTGAAGTCTATCAACCCAAACTTGGCCAGCGTGGTGGACTTGCCTTATCATTCCCACAATGATAAGATTGCCGTGGTGGTGCCGGCGTAAGAATTGTACCCCACCCTCTCTAGCCGTGGTTGCCGTAAGAGTCGGCTAAGGGATGTAATCCGGAAAATGGGCAGCAGCGTCTTCCTTGAATTATACCTAACTGCGCTCGCCAACCCGCCTGCCAAGCGTGGCGAGTATTGGAGGAGGCCTATGTCCAGCAGTGGACGTCCTATTGCTGATGATGATGATGATGAATGATAAGAGACCCACGCCCAGTAGTGGGCCAGTTTATAAAAAACAGACGGGACCCGGATGTATGTTTAACATACATAGAAACAACATACACATAGATATGGGAGTCATGAAAACGTCAGAAACGGTGAAATTATACAAGCTCCCAGCGTTTTTGCCTAATCCGACCAGAAGTCGACGTAAACATGGACAGAGTAAAAAGCTAAAAGCCCCAGGGGATCATCGCAGTGCCGTATCTGACGCAGTTTGGTTTAGACGGACATGCTTTCAGCATTTTAACATAAGTCAGTTATGCTACGTCTAAATATATATAACTCAAAGACTGACTGACTGACATAGTGATCTATCAACGCACAGCCCAAACCACTGGACGGATCGGGCTGAAATTTGGCATGCAGGTAGATGTTATGACGTAGGCATCCGCTAAGAAAGGATTTTGATTAATTCTACCCCCAAGGGGATAAAATAGGGGATGAAAGTTTGTATGAAACTTTGTCAATTTTAAACCGATCAGGCTGAGACTTTGCATGCATAAAGCTACTATGACGTAGCGCGGGTGAAACCGCGGGGCACAGCTAGTTGTAAAATATATTTCGTCGTAGATCTTAGCAGGAGGACTTAAAAAATAAATTATACAGTAATTAAAAAGTATATAATATAAGTATTTTAGTAGCGATAATAGCTCAGTGGCTCGGTCGGTTCGCATGCCGAAGGGCGTGGGTTCAAACCCGACAATGAGCTGGAGCTGCCGGTGAAGGAAAACGTCGTGAGGAAACCATAGCGTAGTGGTAGAGCACTTTCTAGTACTCGGCTGGCTAGCTACCACCCTCAAGTTGAAAATCTGCCGCCAAGCATCTAACGGTGTGTTCCGGCAGCCTCACTTGAGAGGCGTCCATTCCAGGCTAGGTGTGCTTTACCATCTTCGACCACACCGTCACTTAACATCAGGTGAGTTGTAGTCAAACACCTAGCCTGTCAGCAATTAAACAAAAAAAAAGGGAAGAAAGAAATAAGCTGTGAGGCTGTGCTAATTATCAGCATGAGGTTCTGGAGTCGATCGAGAGGCGTGCTGGAGGCTAATAGATGACGACACTAGCCACTTTTCAGTTGCACCGACGTAAAGTCGCTGGTTTGTCTGTCTTCTATCGGATACATTTCGGAGAGAGTGCCTTAGAACTGCATAATTTGGTTCCACCTGCCCCTTTTTATTACCGGACAGCTAGGCAGACACGGCCAAAGCGCCATCCTTACATGGTGGATATTCCCCACGTACGGACTAAACGCTTCGATTCCACATTCTTAATACGTACAGCGAGGATGTGGAACTCTCTGCTGGCGATTGTTTTTCCTGCGAAGTACAACTTAGGTGTCTTCAAATCCAGAGTAAACAGGTTTTTTTTTAGGTAAGCGTGCTTCAGCTTAGACTGCGTCCTGGTTAATATAATCATAAAAAAACGAACAAACAAACAAATCACATCACACATCATCAGCCATAGGACGTCCGCTGCTGGACATAGGCCTCCTCCTGGGGGGGTTTTGCCAATACTCGCCACGCTTGGCAGGCGGGTTGGCGAGCGCAGTTAGGTGTGATTGTTCAAGGAAGACTCTGCTGCCCATCTTCCGTATTACATATACAACAAATAAATAAATGAAAATAAATATAAGTTGATGAATTTTAAACAAGAAATAGTGAGACTATTGTGTTATTCGCTTAGCAAAAAACATAATTAGATTTTTTTATGTATCTATTCTGGTACACAATCAAAAAAAAAAAAACATCTATTTTGCAGGAAGCTGCGGTACTGTATTTTAGTTAGTGACGTCCCTGAAGAAAGACTTGGCAGAGTAGCGCTATGATTGTTCAATTTAAGCTCGCCTCCATTTTGCGGTAGAGATGCGACAAGGCGCGGACAAGCGCATAATTGGCCAAACTAACCGATTTTGCGAAATGCTTAAGAAATATATATTTAATACGGACACAATTCTGTCCGGAACAAAATGCAATTTTAAAAATTAGCTTAGCTGGATTTATTTATGTACTAAAATAAAATAAATATTGTAGGACACATTACACACAGCGCCATCTAACCCCAAACTAAGCAGAGCTTGTGTGATGGAAGTCAGATAACTGATAGAATACATAAATACTTTTTTTTGTAAATACATACTTATAATACATACAGAACACCCAGACACAGAACAAACATTTGTTTATACCAAACAAACATTTGTCCTTGGCGGGAATCGAACCCACGCCCTACAGCTCAGGCAGACATACTCCCAATGAGCCAACAGGGCTGTCACCACTACTTACCAATTGTCTGCCATTTTACATGCACGTTTACAAGAATAGTGTATAGTCTACTTAAAAGTGATATTACATATGATGAGCGCCAGTACCATTCCAGGGTAGGCGTGCTTTATCATCTTCGTCACTTAACGTCAGGTGAACTGTGGTCAAACACCTAGCCAGTAAACCATAAACTAGTTTACATAGCAATTAACTTTTATACTTTGAATTTTTACAAAAACTATACGAATCTTTATACTAAAATGACAATTGATTCACGCGTAATTACATGGAGCTTTCCTTTATTTATTGTCAATGTTCGGAATTGACAGTTCTTAACCAAAACAACAATTTCATACAACATTTTAGCTAGGCGTTTTATAGTATACCAAGACTCGGAGGTCGCCTCGGTAGGTGCCACCGCAGCACCAGATATTCTACCGCCAAGCAGTAGTGTAAGCATTGTTTAAAGGGTACAGCTAGCGAAATTACAGGGCTGTTGAGACTAACCATCTAATGTCTCAAAGTAATGATCGCCAAAGCAGCGATGCGCTGGATTTTGTTGTTACTCAAAGTTCTGTGTAATGGTCATGGACAGGTGTTATCATTTACCATCACGAGAGCGTTTCGTTCGTTCTAATACATTTACATAAAAAAATAATTGAGAACTTATTATAAAATGACAAAAACTTGCTCAGAGATCCATCCGTCAACTTTCCGGTTTCCGGCATAAACATATCTTGACATCTCTAGCTCTCAGATTTACTAAGAAACACCACTTGGCTGCATTAACTTTAGCTTATTTTTACCTTTTTCTTTTAAAGATATTCCTTCAAAGATTTATTTCCTTGAGTTACACTCCTCAATTTAAATTGAAGCCGCGACACAATTGTAGATTATGTAAATGAATTGCGAGTTAGATTTTTTTTACAGTAATATATGCAGGTACGTACAGTAAAATAATATGTACTAGCGACCCGCCCCGGCTTCGCACGGGTAAAGAATATTATACCTGTATGTTTTGTCTGTCGTAATTTGTTTAATAAAGCATAAAAGAGGAACGTCCCACCATACATTGTTTTGTTATATCTCAAAGGGATTAGGCAGCGTTTTCGATGAAAGCTCCCAGGTGGCTTGACTTTTTCCGACACTTCCAACAAATATCATCCTATTTCAACCGATTTACACAATACCTTGACAAATTATATACCTTAACCTTCCTCATGAATCACTCTATCTATTGGTGAAAGTCACATGATAATCCGTTTAGTAGTTTTTAAGTTTATCGCGAACAGACAGACATACAGACGCAGCGGACGACTTTGTTTTATAATATGTATGTAGTGATGATATAATAAACAACTGCCGTGGTTTTGAACTATATCGGAAATTCCGACTATTGTGCGAAGCAAGACGAGGCCACACGCGTGTTGTATTCAGCTTTGTCTCCTTGATGAAGGCCACCGGTTGTGGCCGTAACTATAGTCGAGTTTCCGTTTTTTTTTATGTACAATTAATGACACGAACGAGACGCTCTCCTGATGGTAAGAAATAACGCCTGTTAATGACCATTGCAATACACAGACCTTTGAGTAGCAAAACAAAGTCCAGGGTACCGCTGCTTTGGCGCTCATTACTTTGAGACTTTCCATGGTTAGTCTCAACAGCCCTGTTATTTCACTAGCTACAGTACCCTTCAAACCGAAATGCAGTAAAGTACACACTACTGCTTGGCCTAGACGACCTCCTGTTAAAGTAGCCTACCAACAAGTAAATCATTATAGTATAAGTCTACGCTTACTATTAAAAAAGTATCCCACTTTAGCGAGTTTGTTACGCAAAAATAAGGTTGTAAATGCTCTTTTCTGCTAGATTTAATGTATAAAGGGAAATTTGGGCTTTATTGTGTGAAATCGTGTGTTTAAACATTTCCTTAATCTTGGAAGGAAATGTAGCGACTTTAAATATTCTACGTTTTTTGTTCCGGCTACCCCTCTTACAAAACACTTATAAATCTTATAACTTATTTTGTTTTTTGCTGAACTATGCTAATAAGCGATGTTAGAGTAGCGTAATGGAAAGATCAAGTTTTTGACTTGAATATTTGACGTATTCATCATACGATTCATTTTATCATGAAGTGTTTGGAAAATAATTATGGTAAAATTTATTTGTATACCTATTAACAAAATTGGACGGTAATCGGTAACCCAGTCCAGATCATAAATAGTCATGGTGAAAATATATGTATTCCATATTTAACACTTTCAAAGCTACTCACATCAAAGTAACAATCAAAACACCCAAACAATACCCCCACATCCCAAAAAGGTATTATCGACTTTTTAATATTCCACAAAACCTTTGCAAAAACAAACGACAAGTATGGACCAACAACGGAAAAGGGTTAAAAGGGGCAAAAAAGAAAAAGGGGTTAAAAATTCAATTCCCCAGTAATTCCCCGGGTGGCAATAAGGTGGAATGCCGACAATAATTCATCCTTGTTATAAGTGGTGACATTTCCGTTTCCTGAATGTCTTTTTTAAAAGATTTTTCCGGAAACGGACGTGTCGGTGGTTACATAAAATTTTAATTCGATGACGTAATTTAAAGTTTTACGGCAGTTTAAATTGTACAAGTTAATAAGTTGGCTTTTGATTCTATGTTTTAACTTGAAGATGACTTATTTAGTGATTTTTTGAAGTACCGTTCTCGCCTTTGGGACGAATCGGCCAAGTACCAGCTTAAGGCGTTGGAGTCCATCGGGAACCGTGCTAAGAAGTTCATTAGCAATGACGCGCTTGTTCGGAAAAGGCTCCAAAGCCTTGAATATCGTTGCAAAGTGGCTTGTCTGTCGGTTTTCTACCGGATACACTTTGGAGAGTGCGCTTCTGATCTACATGACCTAATTCCATCTAGCCAGGAGATCCAAGAAGCGACACCGCTTCATGGTCGATATTCCAAAAACTCGAACTAAACGGTTTGAATCTGCCTTCATTGTACGAACCGCTAGACGTCTCGTTCGTATTATTACTTTGACATTAAAAATGTAACTTCACTAATTTCTATATAAGTTCTAAGTGCTGTTTTTTTTCTTCTAATTATTTTGACTGATTTTATGAGAAGTATGCCATAAACCTCGTAAAATTATGTTTATTGTTTTCTATAATGCTCTGCAGTTTCTGATAAAATAGAAATTTTCATTTTTATGACCAATTTTATGGTAAAATGCGGAACGGCTGGGAAAATTTGAATACAAAATGGGTTATAGGAGGAGAATTTTAACGTGGCACCCGAAATATTGCGCCAACAATGTGAACCTATCGAAAGACAAGCGTATCATAGTTTATATTATTTATTATTATTTTAACAAAAGGTTTGTTCAGTTTCCAGTATACAAAGTAGCCTATACGTGTATCAGCTACTTCCACACCAAATTTCATCAATATTGGTACAGCCGTTTGAGCGTGATCAAGTAACAAACAAACACACTTACAAACTTTCGCCTTTATATGTGACTAGCTTACGCCCGCGACTTCAAGAAAAAAAAAATAGTTTTATAAGTTTGTGAGGTTGGTTGAATGTTTGTTATTCTTTCACGCGGAAACTACTGAACGAATTTTGATGAAATTTGGCACACAGTGTTTATTGCCTGGATTAACATATGTGATACTTTTTATACCAAAAAAATGTTAGGTTCCTGTGGGACCCCTAAAATGTACTTATATGCTTGGAAGAGTTGTACTTGAAGAAGTTGATGAAATACGCGACTTGGGAGTGATTATTGATAAAAAACTTACCTTTAGATCTCACATCGATGCAATGGTGAAAAAGTCTGCACAAATGATCAGGTTTATAAACCGTAATTCAAAAAGCTTTCGCAACATTAGTACTAAAAAAAAGCTGTACAATTCACTTGTCCGAAGTCATCTTGAGTATGCATCTTCAGTCTGGAATCCGTTGTATAGTTGTCATTCGCAACGTATTGAGAGTCTGCAGCGTTCCTTCACTAGATCACTTGCATTTTCAAGTAGTGGCATATCGCACAGGATTGACTATGACACTCGTCTCGCATTTTTCGGAATGTCTTCGCTTCGAGTAAGGCGTAAACAACGTGATTTGCATCTTTTGTACAAGATTGTTCACAATTGCATCGACAGTCCATATTTAGTTGAAAACGTCAAATTACGTGTACCTTATCACTACCCCAGAAGTAGGATAAATAAAATTTTTGGCCTTTCATTGTGCCGAACAAACCTCGGCTTGAATTCACCAATGGTGCGTATATGTTCAACTTACAATGATATCAGTGACAGTGTGGATGTTTTCTCTGGTTCCTTAGCACAATTTAAGAAGCTAGTTTCTGAGGTGCTTGTTGCTCGTAAATGTAAAAAAAAGTGAAGTAAAATGTGGGTAGATATCGAAAGCTCAGAAAAAACATTTCTTTTGTGTGCCTATGTTTACTATAAGTTGTGTTTTCCCTTAATATTGAAAATGAGGTTATGGTTTTGAATAAGTTTAGAAACTCTTTTTAGAGCTATAATTTCATTACTTAATTCTTTCATACTGTAAGCAATTTGTTTAACAAGCTGTGTATGGCTATAACTGGCGCATGTATCGGAACATAACTCTTTGCAATGTGTTAATATTTTTTTGCAATATGTGTGCTGTTGGCGTACCTTAATAAATAAATAAATAAATTCCCAAAAAACGATTTAGATTATTTAGATAGATATCCATATTATTTTACCCGGAAAATATAGACGCGCAGGAAAATCCGAAGGCGTCGCTAGTTTAAACTAATTGTTGCTCAAATGCAGTAACCGGCTGTTTGTGGCACGATGAGCAAAGTTTAGAGTGTTTTCAAACTAAACAGCCGTTTAATTGAACAATAATATTCATTAAATTTAGTGACACTTCTCTCTAACGAAACGTCGTGTTTGATATCGTAATGTACAATTGAATAGGGTTAAAGCTTATGTGCATCAAGCCGAAAGTGACATTAAACTTATCATTATAAATAACTTCTTTAATATAGTTTTGGCGGGAACGCGGAATGAGTCATGTCGCCTCATTGTGTTTTTTTTCCAAAACTAGTGTTTTTTCGAGTGTTTATCTATAAAAATAGTGGTGTTTTATTCATAAAGTGCGAGTGTGGGAAGTGATATAATGTGGAGAAACATGACTTTTCGTGTAGCGTTCAAAACTTCATCGAAGCTTATAGTAAAGTCGCCACTACTTTACTAAAGCATGACTGGATTTTACTGGCACCGACTGGACTTGACCAAGATTAGACTTTGACTACAAAGATATTTTTTTATTTTCTTAAAATTAAACTTGTTTGATCGTCTTCTTACGACTTGGTTTCACTATGGAATCTGACATTGTTTTGACACTTTTTCGTTTTTTCTTATGCAGTATTACTCACGCTTAATTGACTTAACGTTGGTCCAACCCTATTTTAATATTGGAGAGAAATGAGATAATGGAAAATAGGGTATAAATAGGGAGGTTATTTGCTACCACTTTCAAAGCACTCAATGTTTTTACAAAAGATTTCAAGTTGCGGTGCCAAGCCACGCCAACCAAAAAGCATTCGGCGCTAGAAAAAGCATTCGACCAAGAAAAAGCTAAAAATGGCCGCCATTCTTTGCGACAGTTCTCCGGGGAAATCCCGAGACATATTAATGCAGTTTTCTCGAATACATTACTCTGACTCCCCCGTTTTCGAAGAATGCATTTGGTATCCCACTTTTGTTATTTTTTCCATTGTTTTTGTGGCTAGAATAAGAAACAATATTCGAATAAAATTACTTTAAAATTGTGTTAAAGCCTGAAATAGCTATAAATAGCTTATTTTGCCTCTAAACAATTCTTTTCATTATTTCCAAACAGCTTAGCTCGTCTGTTAGTATATGAATTGACAACAAAAAGCTTATTTTTTGACCGATTTCAAAAAGAAAGGAGGTTCTCAATTCGTCGTATTATTTTTTTTATGTATCTTCACTGATTACTCCATGTCGCCTGAACCGATTTGGAAAATATTTTTTTTATTTCAAAGGGTACTTCCCAGGTGGCTCCATTAAAATTTTAAAGAAATCGGTCGAACGGTTTTAAAAAAAATCAACAAATATCATTCATCGGTGATATTTTCGTAAACTTTTTTTTTATGGCTGACAGGCTAGTTGTTTGACCACAGCTCACCTGATATTAAGTGACGATGTGGTCGAAGATGGTAAAGCACGCCTAGCCTGGAATGCAAATGGCTCTCAAATGAGGCTGCCGGAACACACCGTTAGATGCTTGGCGGCAGATTTTCAACTTGAGGGTGGTAGCTAGCCAGCCGAGTACTAGAAAGTACTCTACCACCACGCTATGGTTTTCTCACGATGTTTTCCTTCACCGGCAGCTCAAGCTCATTGTCGGGGTTTGAACCCACGCCCTTCGGCATGCGAACCGACCGCGCTTACCACTGAGCTATCATCGCTACAAATGATGATGAAGATAATTTGTTCCAACTAAAGAGAATTGATATTTTGAGAATGGCAAAGTTTCTAAGATCTATCACGTATGTAGATGAACAGAAAATGTAGAGAAGACAAACGTCCGGTCATCCTAGATTAGGGTAACGTGCCGGAAATAAACGAGGGGGCAGCCCTAGTTAAAATGGCTTGTAACAGCTAACCCTGACTTGTTACAATGGGGCAACCCTGGATAACGTCTCCGAGACATCTGACCGCTAAGAACGCTTAGATCATTAGTCTGTGTGTTTATCTTAAACGTTTATATGAATTACTGGTAACACGATTAGTTGGTGAACTTAAGTTTTGATATTTCTTGTCTGATCTTCTAAATATATATAACGCAAAGGTGACTGACTGACATAGTGATCTATCAACGCATATCCCAAACCACAGGACGGATCGGGCTGAAATTTGGCATGCAGGTAGATATTATGACGTAGGCATCCGCTAAGAAAGGATTTTGATTAATTCTACCCCCAAGAGGATAAAATAGGGGATGAAAGTTTGTATGAAACTTTGACAATTTTAAACCGATCGGGCTGAGACTGCATGCATACTATGACGTAGGCATCTAGCGCGGGTGAAACCGCGGGGCACAGCTAGTTACTGAATATGAAGCTTAATTAAACAAGGTTAATTAGGATATACTAAAGAACTTTTTACTTCAGATTTTTTTACTTTTTACTTCACTTTTTCAGATTAGGCAGACGGGTTGGCGAGCGCATTTAGGTGTGATTCTTCAAGGAAGACGCTGCTGCCCATCTTCCGGATTACATCCCTTAGCCGACTCTTACGGCAACCACGGGTAGAGAGGGTGGGGTACTATTCTTACGCCGGCACCACCACGACAAATGGAATAGATTACGGAATGAATGGCCGAATGGATTACGACAATTAAGGTATCGTTAGATTCGTCTCAATAACCCAAGTGTCATTAGAGGGTTTAAAAAAAAACAAGTTGGTGGATTTTGAGCGCGAAATGGTATACTAAATCATAAATCATTTTTATTGATAACGGGTGTTACAAGTCAATAAATGTTGATGATAACTAAAGTTTCAATAGTTATTATGTAAGTACTAGTAATACAATTTAAAACAAATACTTAAAAAAAAACAAGGAAATTTAAAATGTAAATAACATATTAAAATTGTGAAAAATAATTGTAAAAATTATATAAAAACGTCATAAAAAAATTAATAATAATTAATAAATGTCAAAACTCATTGCATCGTGTGAACACACAATAAATTTCAAGTAGGCAATGACTTCACATCACTTGAAATCCATTAATAACCAACACTGCCTCCAGTTTCATAAAATAATCCATTAGTAGTAAAAGACTCGGTCGATTCACGGACCATCTATATATTTTTTTTTTTTTTGGTCTAGAGGCTAAATGTTTGATCACAGTTGGCTAGCTACTACCCTCAAGTTGAAAATCTGCCGCCAAACATCTAACGTTGTGTTCCGGCAGCCTCACCTGAGATCCAGTTCCATTCCAGACTAGGTGTGCTTTACCATCTTCGACCACACCGTCACTTAACATCAGTTAAGTTGTGATAAATGACCTAAAATATCTATTACCCCAGAATCAGAACTCACCTCAAATTATTGGAAGCAATTTCAAGAACTATAATCAAGTTTCGAATTAACCAACTTGTCTCTCGATGTGGTCAAATAGTAGAACTAAAAACTTTCATAGCGTACCTATCAATCTTATCCAAAAACAGCTATAGTGGCTCCCTTTTAAAATTACAGATACATTATACAGTTAGGTTATGGAGTGTCGGAACTGTCTTGTGGGAACATAACTCCATACAATAGACCATTCATGCTCTGTGTGAAAAATTTCTAACGATACACATATCAATTAGATGGAAATCTATAAAGATATAACTGAAGCTTAATCTTCATTGGACTGACTTTCGGAGAAGAACAAACCTCTGTTTAAACAGCCTGTGAACAGAGCCAGATGCTGCGATACAGCGGGAAAGCTTTTGAGTTTTGTGTATCACTTCAAGCAGTAGTGTGTTCACATTACTGTGTTTAGATTTGAAGGGTACTGCAGCTACATTACAGGGCTGTTGAGACTAAGACAGTTCTTTGCAATGGTAATGGACTGGCGTTATCTTTTATTATCAGAAGTATCTCGTTCGTCTCGTTACTTTTGTAGCGATGATGGCTCAGTGGTTAGCGCGGTAGGTTCGCATGCCGGGCATGCGAACCTACCGCGAAGGGCATGGGTTCAAACCCCCAACAATGAGCTTGAGCTGCCGGTGAAGGAAAACATCGTGAGGAAACCATAGCGTGGTGGTAGGGTACTTTCTAGTACCTACTCGGCTGGCTAGCTACCAGCCTCAAGTTGAAAATCTGCCGCCAAGCATCTAACGGTGTGTTTCGGCAGCCTCACTTGAGAGCCAGTTCTATTCCAGGCTAGGTGTGCTTTACCATCTTCGACCACATCGTCACTTAACATCAGGTGAGCTGTGGTCAAACATCTAGCCTGTCAGCGTTTAAAAAAAAAAAGACAAATGTTTTGTTATGGTAGTGAGCTGTGTGCAATTCCTGACACCGTAGACGAGGGCATCCGTGAGGAAGGGCTCCAGAGCGCACTAGCGCATATCGATACACTACCCGCGTCAGCGTACTAACCACAGTCTTTATGTGATTCCGCGCGCGCGTTGTACTAAACTTTGTCTCCTTGAAGAAAGCCACCGGATGTGGCCGTAACCGATATAATTAAACGTAAGTAATCTAAAACAAAAGTTTGTAACATATGATTTATTTATAAACCTTCCGGAGAAAAAATCTATATCATTTGAAAACCGCATCAAAATTTGTTGTGCGGTTTAGAAGCAGTAAGCGGAGAAACAGACAGACGCGGAAAGCGACTTCGTTTTATATTATTTAGAGAAGCACCAAAGATTGAATCTATCTATCTATCTAGTGATCTGTGGTCATATCTACCCTAAAAACAGCTGTTCTCACAATTACTTTGTATCAAGTAAACTGTGAAGTGGTCGAGCACCTAGCCTGTCAACTATAACAGTCGACACAATTTTCTTCGTATTTTGTTACACTGCCAAAATACACAATCTACGATGCCGATAATGAAGAAAAAAAAGAAATAGCGAATACTTGAAAGAAGTATGGCAACACCGTGACGAGGCAATGGTGTGTCCCTAATAAATATTTAATCATAGCAACATGAATATAGTATTTAAGGTATAAAATAACTGCTTTAGATTTTACTTTGAAATGATTATTTTTAATTAATTCGGCAAATAGATGTGCCCCGAAATTACATTTCCAATGGTTTCAGAGACTTTGAGAATTAATTATTTCCAACCATTTCAGGGCAGTTATTCATACAAGCACGAAACGATATTGGTTTCAATTATGTGCCCCATTCAATAATTCTAACAATATACTATATTTAACTACCTACTAATAACTTTGTACATGAAAATGTTAGTGTCCTTATTTTTACCCGACTGCCAAGGAAGGGTTTATGTTTTTCGCGCGTATCTTGTATGTATGTATATAAATTTCCTTATAATATCTGCTAAACGGCCGATTAGATTACTACAATAAAGGTTTCGATTCGTCTCAATAACCCAAGTGTACTTAGAGGGTGGTTAAAAAATAAGATTGCGGGTTTTTGGTCAATACGTTCACGATTGTGCTTCATTCGATGTAGCCGTGGCGTTCATATGTCCGAAATCATATTTAAACACAAATTGCATACAATTATCTATTAAATAAAACCAATATCATAGACATTAATGTGTTTTATTTCATTTTGAATTTCTATTAAAAAAAACACCCTTTATGATACAAACATTCGTCCATACAGAAACTCTACAATATCAATCAGGTCAACATTGAAACGGCTTCAATCGAACACGCATTGAATGATCCATGAATACATATGAAGCTTCTTTAGCATTCAGTCGTGTTACCATTGCGGGTGCCGTGTTGCTGGAAACCTCTACAGCGCTTATGGATCCTTACCAACGCCACTTTGAAAACAACCGTCAGTTCATTAGTGGAAAGAGTATTTCCAGAGTATTACCAATGAACCAACAGGGCTGTCTGATCTTACCTAGGAGCCTCTTTCTTTATAATGATTTACATAAATTACTTATGACCTATTAGAAAAAACAGACAAGATTGTAAAAATAAACTAAAATAATATCTTCTGACATTAAATTACCACGACGCCTAGAACCAGAGCAGACCAATACTATAAGCATGATATGAAAAACATACACTCATCAATACATATACACAACACACACAAGCACTACAGAAGAGCACAAACTCAGGGTGTATCCTATTACAGGAGTTAAGGCCTCCAATGATATGTATTTTTTATTAATTTATATTTAAGCAATGTTTGTTTTGTAAACAAATAATTTATAAATATAATGTATAAAATAACACAAGCACATCTATTGAAAGTAATAAATACATTTGTTTTATTATTCAATGGCGTCACCGCGTCGATCCCAGATCTATCGCGTTGCTAGGTTGGTGTTGTTAATTGAAACATAAACTAGATTGATATTTAAGAGCGATGATAGCTCAGTGGTTAGCGCGGTCAGTTCGCATGCCGAAGGGCGTGGGTTCAAACCCCAACAATGAGCTTGAGCTGCCGGTGAAGGAAAACATCGTGAGGAAACCATAGCGTGGTGGGGTAGGGTACTTTCAAGTACTCGGCTGGCTAGCTACCACTCTGCCGCCAAGCATCTAACGGTGTGTTCCGGCAGCCTCACTAGAGAGCCAGTTCCATTGCAGGCTAGGTGTGCTTTACCCGACCACACTGTCACTTAACATCAGGTGAGCTGTGGTAAAACAAATACCCTGTCAGCGATTTTAAAAAAAAGATGGTTTACATTGTTAGATGCGTAAAACGGAACGTTATTAGAATTAAAAAGTTACTCGACCGTCCAACATGGAACCTCGGTCCTGTGCCAATCTGGTCCAGGTTCGAACCGCGACGGTGACGATATCGTCGCCCCATATTGCGGCTGGACGACCAACGCTCAGCTTTACCTTGCCTAGGCTACCATTCCATTGCATCCTTACTTCACCTGTCATCACTTCGTCTAGCAACTCCACATGAGATAAAAAAAATAAGCTTTTTTTTATTACTTTTACTCACTTGTAATCTTTTCCATCCTGTATATAAACTTCCTGCAAATACATGCCATTTATAATAGTTGTCTATATCGTTTATGGGGTATAAATATCTCAAATGTAGCCATATCTCCTTGTGCATTAATCTTGTTATGGAATTGTGGAAAAATATTTTCGGGAGCACTTTTACGACGGCAAACGCAAGAAAGGATTCTTATGGTATTTCTTTATGTTGTTGCTAATACATACTGAGTGAACAAAAAATGTTACACTAGTATATTATTTTTCTAATAAAATAAAGTTACAAATTCTACTTAATCATACTGATTATATAAAGGCGAAAGTTTGTGAGTGTGTTTGTATGTTTGTTATTTCTTGACGCTCGAACGGCAGGACCAATTTTGATAAAATTTGGCATGGAGGTAGCCGACCCCCTGGAATAACATATAAGCTACTTTTTATCCCGACAACATGTAGTGAACTTAACATTTGGTTTGATATATGTAATCTTTGATGTGGACCATAAAGAGTTAATCAATCAATAGAACGAACTTACATAGTTCAACAGAACTACTAACACAAGGCAGAACTACTGAGAAATCTATTCGTGATGTTTTTCCACATTAAAAAACTCGAGTCCCTAAAAGCGTCTAAAGCGTTTCAAACTATCAATCAATGCAGACAAACAAACCGAAACGTAAACAACCGCAAAGCAATCATTGTTCACGATGAACAAAGAAACAACTGAACAAAACAAACATATTACGGACAAACCTACTCATAATGATAACAACATAGTAAATTCTACGAATGTGGGAGATGTGTCGCGAATAAAAGATATATTAGATGGGGTGTCGGTTGTGGTGTTGCCAGCTCTCGATTAAGGAAAGTAGCTAGATGGTTCTGAGAATATAGCATAAGTTTCAAGGGACTATTTTTGGTATAAAAGATAGCTAAGTTGACGCTTGTCATTGTCAATGAAATATTGACAAACTTTTGCAATGGACATGCAATGAAATGGCTGGAAGAGAAAGGAGCTAAAGTTGCGTATATTGGGCGACACCTATATAGAGCTTTGAGGTAAAGTAGACTGATGAAAATGATCAAGCGAGCTTGGATAAGTAACATTATATTCTAATTTGATTACGCAAAATCTCGCCCATATTTAAAAGGTCGTGTATGTTATTCGTTCGTTCTATAACGGCTCAACGGATTTGGATACAATTTGAGATTTTTCTAATACTAAATAGATCTACTAGTCCACGAGGAACGGACGAGAGTGTACCGTTCTTCTGCCGGTCCTGTGGTGGAACGGGCGGAGTGTGGATGGTGGATGAAAAGAAAGATCCACAAAAAAATGCCTTACTGAGTTTCTTGCCGGAGTCTTCTCAGTTGAAGTGTAATTACGAGCCGGTGGTGGATTAAAAAATGTAACTTAACGTTCATAAGTGCCTTACTAGGGCCTAAGCTGAATAAATGACTTTTAGATTTGATTTGATAAGGTCATGGAGCTCTTACACATTACCCAAAATGTATCCGGTAAAAAATAGACAGACATGCTACTTTGCGGCGGTGATCAAGACTTAGCAATTTTTGGCGAACACAGGTAGATGAGATGCAGACAACTAATATCCTATCACACATGGATTATTTTTTTATCCCAGAAAACGCGGACGCAACAAGGAAGTGCAGTTAGTAGTTCTGTTAATATAAACAAAAAATAATATTTAAATAAATAATGATGACAAAATTAGCTACAAAATAGTTGTACTAGCAACACTGGCATGTCGAGCTATATTTAAGGAAACAAAGATGGTGTAGGGAAGGGTTGAAAGGAATATGATTGTGTCAAGGTTCATTCAACTTAATAAGACGAGATGGTTTCTCAGATATTACGTAGATATTACTGTATAGATATTTTCCATAAATTGCTGATAGTAGGAAACGGGAGAAATGAAAATATTGGATGTTTGTGCGAGTGGCCAGGATTAGAGTTGCAACTTTTTAAGGCGTTTTATATGTTTCGACTGTCTACTACCGCATCTTTCTTACGGTCTCGGTTCTTATGTATTTCTCTGTCTATCTCTCAGACATTATGACTGGTATTTTCCGGACCATGACAGATACCAAGATAACATTTTCATCCAGACTACCAGACTATTATAAAAACGTTTATTTGTCTATCAATTTATCTGTTGCCTTTTCGCGGCTGATCTGATCTTACTATAATTAAACGGGAAGATACTTAATTTGATGAGGATTAATATATGCTACTTAGTGTTATTAAATATACATCAACGCAAGCGTAGCCACGGGCAAGAGCTAGTAGCATATACGTTGCTAATGAACAACACAAAAATTTAATGTAGTATTTGGCCATTTTAATGTAGTGGAACCTACATAAATAAATAGTGTCAAATATAGAAGCTTCAAACGTGGTGTGATAATAAAGTAAACTTTTCAATAAGTGTAATATAACTATAATAAACAAGACTAATTAAGAAAACTAACACAAAACGAATGAGCACAAATAAGTTAAAAAAAAAACCAGTGTCGCTCGGTATGGTGTAATTCTAACGATATCTATTTAGGTAAGCACCATCCTAATTCTTAGATGTAAGAATGTGGATTGTTGTTTAGGTTCCAATCCTGACCGATAGCAATTTTTTGTAAATGATGCATCATCACTATTATCGATAAGGCCGCCATTTCTGGCACTAGCTTACAAGATCTGTATTTTATTTTTAATTTCTGATGTACACAATAAAGAGTTTTTGTGAATTTATCAATTATCGTCATTGTCAGTCTTCTACTGCTGAGCCAATGGATTTGACAATGTCATTATCGTCTAAAGTCTTTAAAACGATATTAAATGTTTGTATAACAATTGTTGGTCGTTTAGCCGCAAGATGGGTCGACGATATTGTCACCGTCGAACCTGGACCAGATTGCCCATTGCAGATGGCGTAACAAGAGAGAGGCCTATATCCAGCAGTGGCATAAAGAAGGTTGTGATGATGATTAAGATAACAAAACTAATACCATGTCTTCTTCACTAAGCTTACATGAAAACGGGGCTTACAATTAAAGCTCGAACACTGAAACGCTTACGTATAAAATACAAGTGCTAATGAAAAGAAAATCTTCTAAAGATTCTTCACTATAGCCCTGGGATTAGTGATGGGAACATTCCTTTGTCTACCCTCGCACAGAATTCTTAAGTAAGGTTAATTTATAAATTTGTGCTGTCTTGCTAATGAGTGTGTGTAGTTTCATGAATTTTTGGGAGGAATAACATTAATTTTACCTAAATAAGAGCTGTTTTTTCGCTTTTGTTTTACGCATCTTCGCGCCTTGTTTGTTGAGTAACATATTGTATGTACTATACGCATAAGTATAATATTATGTAAGATGTGTCTTTCTTGTACATTTAATAGTATATTAGCAACTTCAGTCAGTATTTAGATATGATGGTCAAGGCATGGGCATTACAATGATAATTCGAAATCATTGTAGATACAATCCAGTTCTGGGCTCACGTAACTAAAAATTTTTTTTTTTAAATATATCTATCTACTTTGTGATGTTTTATCTTGAAAGATGATTCTTGTATCGGGTGTCTTGTATTTTACCATTTTCAATCGTATCATCACTTACAATCATATGAGTTGTAATCAGATGCCTAGCTTTTCAAACTTTGAATGCGACTTTTAAAGTTAATATTTTTAAAGATATACGAAAATCAAACAAATAAAAACTGGCAGTTTCGTCTATCAGAGAATAGTTATAATTTCTTTCAAATAACGAACATTTAACATTCTATACAACGTATATAAGTATAATTTTAAAAAACCCTTTTTACCCTACGTCACATTAAAAGCATAGAAACAAAATACGAAACAAACTCACCAAAAAGTTCAAATTGTATCCCTTGCACGCACAAGCATGTATACGCAAAACGCAACTCATGCGAAGCAAAAAGAAAATCTTCTAACCCTCCCTAAATCCCGATTTCTCAAGCCATCCTAACAGGTTAATTTCGAAACTTCCCTCGAATAAACTCACAGACAAACTTTTCATGTTCCTTCCATTGAGACATAAAAGCTGAGCTTTCTTTTTAACGTTAAAAACTTTAACAAAACGCACCCCATCTTCGTAGCGAAACTTTGAAAGAGTGGGCTCAAAGCGCCTCCTTGCGCGACGCTCTATACATTTTATACTTAAGGAAAAGTAAGAATACCGTAAGTCAGTTTAAATTGTTGTAGATACAACGCTTTGTTGAAACGAAGTCGCGGGAAAGGATTTAGTTTACCCGTTTTATCTTCTCTGGTAGTTTTATAATGATCTGCGATATTGAATGCTTTGCTTGGTTCGGTTGCAAATAAATTGATTGTTTGAGGAAATAGTACTCAACTATTTTTTAAAGTTTTGTGATATTATACGATAAATTTCATTATAATATAGAACATCAAAGAAAACCCTTTAAATTGTTACGTTTTCCAGATGATGTGGTTAAATTAGAAATGATTAAAAGTTAAAGAGAGACAATATATTTTTACAGTGAGAAGTAAAGACGGATAAGGCGCTCTCTTGATCGTAAGAGATAACGCGTGCTTATGAACATTGCAGTAGTACCCAGAACATAGAAAAACAAAACAAAGTCCAATACATAGCCACATCAACGATCAGTAGTTTAAGGCATTAGTTGGTAAGTCTCATTAGTCCTGCAACTTAACCAAGGTATTTGAAAAGATCTTAGTCACCAATAAAGTAACAATGGTAGCACTATTGAAGCTCATGAAAATCCCGTCAACCAAACAAATAAACAAGTTTCAAACGAAAATAACACAACACAAAACTTCAAATCGACACTCGAAGAAAAACTACGCCTAACTTAAAGCGGAAATATGTAAAAATGTACTACTTCAAAAGTCATATAAAATCTTGAGACCTCATTTTGTGAGTCTGCTGAAACAACCGAGTATAAAAAGTTTGTAGCATCCTGTATTGTTGATATTGCGAATCACCCCGTATCTAAAGTGGAATTTCCTCTGACTGTACATGGATACAAAGAAAAACTTCGGGCGTCATCTTTGCAAAAGATTATCAAGAAAATAACGTTAGATATAAACATACTGTTGTAAAATATTCAATTGTAGCACAATATATTAATGTATGATTAAACCTATTGTAATAAATCGAATAAGATATCTAGCGATGACATCTCTTTGGTTAGCGAGGTCGGTTCACAAACCAAAGGGCGTGGGTTCAAACCCCAACAAAGATCTTGAGCTACCGGTAAAGGAAAACATCCGGAGGAAATTATAGCGTGGTAACAATCAAGTTAAAAATCTGTCGTCAAGCACCTAGAGATGTATTCCTACACTTGAGAGCCATTTCTATTCAGGCAAGGTGTGTTTACCATCTTCGACCATAATGTCACTTACATCATGTGAGCTGTAGTCAAACACAGCCTGTCAACCATAAAAAAATATGTACCAAACTATTAAAGTTAGTCGAACAAAATTTTGAATTTCTAAGAGATATTTTTTTTTTTATATGCGATGTTTTCCTCAAGAATAGAGATATAGAAGATTTTCAATTTTGTCTGCGCTTATTAGGTATAAACTTGCAACTTTATGATTTTATTATTATTGTTTTTCCATGAAATGTAGTAAGAGATTTTATACATAGAAATTGGAACCACAAATTTAAGTTATGGAAATCGTTTTATCCAAATTTATACCATCAGCAAAAATACATTTTCCTTTTATCACAGAGCTTCTTTTGAAAATATGTTCTAACACTACATTGGTAGAAAAAAGGGAATCAATATAATAAAATTATTCAGACATCTTTGTCATAGACAAATCATAAAAATGAGGGTACCCAAAACATAGCCCCGTAAAACGTACCCCTATAAAGAAAGTACCTGAAAAATAATCCATAACAATGAGTCTCGTAGTGTTGTTCTAAAAATAATAATCGAATAAATAATTTCGTTTATTTCGAATCAAGTTACATGATTTGTATTTTTCACTACTTTATTATAAAAAAAAACATAAAAGCTTTGCATTTCAGTAACAATGATGAACGTGATCTCTTTCTTGATTTTTTCGTATTTCAAATGAATATCTGTTTGTAGTCTTCAAATAATCTATTTAAAAAATAATCTAAACTGTGGAAATATTAATTAAATAAATTATTAATATAATTAAATAAATTATTAATATAATTAAATAAATTATTAATATAATTAAATAATAATAATAATAACATTTATTGCAGGCAAATAATCCCATAGAACAATAGTGAACATTTTCTTATTCTCAATATTTTTTTAGTGTTTTACTGCCTATATTTTTTCTACAATAGTATGTAGCTAAATTAAAACAAAATCTTCTACAACTTCATATAATTAATCGAGTTAACAATACTCGAATGATAATTCGAATAAACGTCTCATACCTATTCGTGCACCTTTCTTTCTTCACCCACAATCTCGTCAGGGCATAAAATTTGCAAGATCTTGGAGCAAAGTTATGTTTCTTCACCACATGTATCGTATAAACGAATGAGCAGTAAGTCACATTTTGACAGAAGATTTAGGGAGCAAGGAATTTGTTATTTTAATTTATGTGTTTATGGTTCTTTTTAGATTGCAGTTTTATTCGATTTACTATAGTGTATCGTTGTTTCTAAAGAAGGTCATTTAAGTATCACGTAAGTTGAATTTAATTAACGTATCGTAGCGATGATACCTAAGTGGTTAGCGCGGGCAGTTCAGACGCCGAAGGGTATGGGTTCAAACCTCAACCATGAGCTTGAGCTGCCGGTGAAGAAAAAACATCGTGAGGAAACTATAGCGTGGTGGTAGGGTATTTTCTAGTACTCAGCTGGCTAGCTACCACCCTCAAGTTGAAAATCTGCCATCAAGCACCTAACGGTGTTCCGGCTGTCTCACTTGAGAGCCAGTTCTATTCCAGGTTAGGTTGCTTTACCATCTTCGACCACACTGTCACTTAACATCAGGTGAGATGTGGTCAAACGCCTAGCTTGTCAACAATAAAAAATAAAATTAAGTCCTCCTTGTCAGCAAAAGTAAGCAAAGCTCTTGCTCTTACTCTAACCCTCATCCTATGCTTACGTAAACAGCGGTTTGACAAGCGGCTTTATCGCTAAAAGCGATCTCTTCCTGACAGCATAACCCAATTCCCTCCCTCCTTTGGTGCTTATGTAATACTTGAACGGCCGCAAAAGTAAAAAAGCATTGAATAGAAAATAGGTAATTTTTTGTGTAAAAAATCATAGGATCCAAAAATCGCAAAATAATATAAATTTACAAATAAAAATAAACCTTAAAGAAATGTTTATTTTTGTTTTATAAGAACATTTATTTAGCTCTTATTTTGAAAGGAAATGTAGGTTCCATTTCGGAATTACATTACCTCCCTAGAGCGGTAAAAAGTATTTATGATCATCTTTTTGAGTTCCAGCAACAAAAATTCTTCGTAAATAATTGCTCAGTTTAACGAGGATAACATACGAAAATATCGTTGGAACAAAATCTACCGTAAAAATTTTAACCGACTTCAAAAAAGAAGGTTACAATTCGGTTGTGTTTTTTTAAATGTTTGTTCTTGTTACCCTATGTTCTTATGTATCTCTGTATGTACCTATGTTCTTCGTCATTTATAAACAGACTAACTGCGCTCGCGGTGTTATCCGCTGTGAACACTTCATGTTTTCGGAATAAAAAGTAGCATATGCATCAATCCAAGGTGTCAGCCATACCAAAATTAATCAAAATTGGTCCAGTCGTTTGAGCGTAAAGAAGTTACAAACATACAAACACACTTACACTCTCACAAATTTTCGCTTTTATAATATTAATGTGATTTGGAAAAATCTTTATTGTTTGAAAGGATATGCTTTGCAATCGGTCCTGTAGAAATTTCACCAAAATCGGTTTAGTAGTTTGATATTTATATTTAGGCTAAAATAACTAGTAAAATATACTTTTTGAGGCAGATTTTCAACTTAAGGTGGTAGCTAGCCAGTGTACTAGAAAATACCCTACCTATTCTATGGTTATCTCACGACATTGTGAACCGACCGCAGAAACCACTGAGTTATCATCGCTACAAAACCTACTTGGTATATTCCAAGCTCCCTAAATGAATAGTTGCATAGTTTGCAATAAAAAAGATGTACAATACACGCTGCAAAGTCCTTCGCTAAAATGTTATTGATAACCTGGCTTCTAACGTAATTTATTGGTGTAATACCTTCGAGGCTCAAACTGCACTAAGTCGACAACGACACAGTTTTCAATAAATGTAAACAATAGAATATGTGATAGCTCTCTTGAAAAAATATTATTATCTGAGATTTAGTGCTTCATCACATCACATCATCAGCCATAGGTCGTCCACTGCCGGACATAGGCCTCCTCCTGGGGGGGTTTTGCCAATATTCGCCACGCTTGGCAGACGGGTTGGCGAGCGCAGTTAGGTGTGATTGTTCAAGGAAGACGCTGCTGTCCATCTTCCGGATTACATCCCTTAGCCGACTCTTACGGCAACCACGGGTAGAGAGGGTGGGGTACAATTCTTACGCCGGCACCACCACGGCAAAAATAATTGAGTACATCCTTTTTTGAAGTCGGTTAATGACAGGCGAGATGGTGGTCAAATGTGGACTGCTTTTGTATTTTCATTTGTAGAGGGATATTTTAAGAGAAGACATTTTTTCTTTTATTTAATATATTTGTTTTTGTTATGTATTGTTATGTTCTATTGTTGGTAAATTGTTTCTAATATTTTTATGTGTATTTTCCGGAAGATCAGCGCTGGTTAAATCACTTAGTATGACCAGCATTATGCTGAGGTGAGCACCTATTTTGTGACTGTCTGTCTCTCTTTGTTTGTTTTAGTATGTTTTATTTTTTGTTATTAAATAAATTAATTTCTTTCTTTCTAAAATACGTAGGTATTTTTCTTTTTCTAAAATTGTATAACTATTAAACAAACAATATTCTACAATGGTACGGAACCAATTTTTTGTTATATTTTTTGGCTAGTTTGTGCTTGGTGCGATTTTACCTTAAGGGGTTTTCCGTAGTGCCCCTTGAAAATGGTATAGGAGGTTACACAAAACCCCTTTGGGAGTTCAATTATGAATAATGTTTGATATGAAATTTATTGCTCACTATGTTGTTATAAAAATCGATAAAGGACAAGCTCGTTGTTTGTTTCGTAAGGACATAATTCGAATCATGGCAAGATTTTTTTTTAGCAAACATAATTGTTTGTTTGGTAGGTAGGTAGTAGGAAGGTACCTCCGCAGTACCAGATATTCTGCCGCAAGCAGTAGTGTGTAAACATTACTGTTTTTCGATTTGAAGGGTACTGCAGCTAGTGAAATTACAGGGCTGTTGAGACTGTCAACCAAAAGTCTCAAAGTATTTAGCGCCGAAGCAGCGATACCCTGGACTATGTTTTACTATAAAATTCTGTGTATCGCTGCAATGGCTATGGACAGGCGTTCTCTTACCATCAGGAGAGCGTCTCGTTCGTCTAATTTTAACATTTTAAAAAGTATATTTTGCATTAAGATTTTGGCGTGTTACTTTGGCTTTGTTTTTCAACTTCAATTTAGTCCACTGTATAGCTTTTCTTTGTTTCATATATAGACTTGCGTTTGACCACCATCTCGCCTGATGTTAAGCGAAGATGCGGTCTACGGCGGAGCACGGTCGCCTAGAAGAAACCGATTCACTCGCGACTTGAAGGCACCCAGATTGTATCTATCAGAGAACACCCACTCGGGCAGCAAACTCCATTGTTTAGCGGTTCGTACAATGAAGGTAGATTCGAACAGTTTAGTTTGAGTTTTTGAAATATCGACCATGAAGCGGTGTCGCGTCTATATTATTTCTTATACATATGTATATTACATATATTTATCCTTGAACTTGATCCATGAAGTCTACAAACATAACAACAGATTTTTCTGAGTAGATACAGATAGAATATATTTTATGATCTTTACTCCGAATATATATAATATTCGAACACAATGATGTCGACTCCCAGTAAACATAATACGCCCGCCTCGGTTCGTAAATGATATAATAACTCGATAGTTATACAAGGTTATAAGCTTGGGATGTGCTTATCCGATAGGGGGTCATTAAATAATACAAAAACAATTTCTTAGTCATAAAAACGGTTACATTATTCTCAATATTATAAATAAATATCGTAGGACATCACACACAGCGCCATCTGACCCCAAACTAAGCAAAGCTTGTACTATTCAAATAACTTTTATACAATGGGCACAGCTAAAAACCAGCTTTTTTATAATTGACAGTTAAGACGTTTGACCACAGCTTACCTGACATTAAGTGACAGTTAGGTCGATGATGGAAAAACAGGCGTAGAGCCTGCTTTTCCATCATAGGTACTAAGATATGTAAGGTTTTTGATTTTGATTTTGTACTATTTCTGTAAAACAGTTGATATTTTTTCAAGATTTTAGAGGTTTTGACAATGGCCTCCTTTCGGGTTATAGTACAAGGTAGTAACCTTGTTTATGTGTAATAAAATGGCATCACAAACAACAAAATCCGTCAAGTTTTTTAAGCTATAAAAGAAAGATTTAAACAATAAAAACATCATTTAGAATTATAATTTGAAGCGATGATAGCTTAGTGCCGAAGGGCGTGGGTTTAAGCCCCAACAATGAGCTTGAGCTGCCGGTGAAGGAAAACATCGTGAGGAAACCATAGCATGGTGGTAGGGTACTTTCTAGTACTCGATTGGCTAGCTACCACTAACAGTGAGTTCCGATAGTCTCACTTAACAGCCAGTTCCATTCCAGGATAGGTGTGTTTACCATCTTCGACCATACTGTCACTTAACATTTGATGAGTTGTGGCCAAACAAGTAGCCTGTCAACTATAAAAAAAATGCAAGTGAAGTCAGACACAATGCTTGTATGGAATTATCTTCATAATAAAGTCATAAAAAATTCGTATTCCACCATAAAGTTGAAGAGCATGACTGTACCAACCAACTTGTCTAACATTGAATGGGGGAGCCACCGTCGTATTTTGTGAACAAAACTAACGGCAGTCTATAAACATTTTTAGTTTCATCGTATGACCGATTCAGTCAATAAATTGGTCGCATTTGCCACGATATCGGAATTTCTTTTTGATTACTCGCTTGTTATTTGACATCAACTTGTCGCAAATATTGGCAGATTTCCGGATCAGTTCTGTTTTTTTATAAGCTGGCCTAACACAGGCCTAAAAAACAAAAAAGGGCATCGAAACAACTCGACTCCTCCAACAAACCCGAACCAATTACGTATTAAAAAAAATATAACTTACAACTTTTTTTTATGTTTGACAGGCTCTGTATTTGACCACAGCTCTCCTGATGTTAAGTGACGGTGTGTTCGAAGATGGTAAAGCACACCTAGGAACTGGCTCTCAAGTTTGGTTGCCGAACACACGGTTAGATGCTTGGCGGCAGATTTTCAACTTAAGGGTGTTAGCTAGCCAGAAAGCAAGTACTAGAAAGTACCCTACCACCATGCTATGGTTTCCTCACGATGTATTCCTTCACCGGCAGCTCAAGCTCATTGTTGGGGTTGAACCCACACCCTTCGGCATGCGAACCGACCGCGCTAACCACTGAGCTATCATCGCTACAAGTTTACGCTACGAGTTGAATTTAGTCGCTTTATTACAAAAAAAAAAACATTTTACATTTTTTTGGTGGGTGGTCAAAATATTGGTTCACCATCCTGTACGGGTTCCTATCCCTGCAAAGCTATAGACTTGCGACCAGTACGGGGATCTCATTCAATGCTAAGAACCTTCATCTCCTTTCTTACTTAGATACTTTTAAATATCCATACTCCATACTAATATTATATGTGAAACTGTGTTACGTTTTCACGCCTAAACCGCTGAACCAATTTTGATGAGTATTGGCATAGAAATAGATGGGACCTTAGAGAAGGACATAGGCTATTTTTTTTTGGGAAAAAAAATCTCTGAGAGTTGTATTGCGGGATTAAAGTTGGTATGGAGAACTAATAATTTTTCAAGTGAGAGATATAAAAGCCATTAATCATTAATAATTAATTAATTAATTTTAATAAATTTTAATTTTAATTTTATTTTGTGATTATTTATTATTATTTTGTGTTTTATTTTAATTAATATTTAATTTTAATTTTCAATTCTATTTATTTTAAATACTATGTAAGAATTTGTGTAATTATGGTCCAAATGGTCTGCAATAAATAAATTATTATTATTATTATTATTATTACTTTTGGTAAGAAATAATCCAAACTATATAAACTGGCCTAATAAATAATTTACGTAAAAATGCTTTAAAAATCAAAATCAAATCAAAATGTCGGTAGTTCCGCTCGCAGTGTAGGAACAGCAGCAGAACAAGCCCGGCTCAACAAACAAAGAAAGAAAGTATTCTATGCTTAGTATAAATTTTTTCCTCCAAGAAAATTGAAGTCATCATTTCCTCATATCAACTAAGACAGAGATCACACACAATTTCGCGAGAAAATCCCAACAAAAAAAAAGCGAAATCATATCGCCCTCTCTCAATATAAGTAAAACTAAGCAGAAAGTCTTGTAAGCCACGAAAAAACTGGGAAAAAAGATTTTTACATTTTAACCCTAGAATAGGGTTGAGGGTCAGATATGTCGGTCGCAAGGGACCTCTCTTTATTGCAACCAGGGGTTAGCTGCCGAGGTCATAGTGATGGGATAAGTCGATAAAATTGTGACATTATTGTGATACCAAATTGAGACGAAGCGTAAAAATATTGAAAGCTATGAGACTGTCTATATTATTAAATTACTAGGTAATAGTAATTAGTTTGCGTGGTGGTAGGGTACTTTCTAGTAGGTGATCGGCTGGCCAGCTACAACCCTCGCGTTGGAAATCTACAAGTACTTAACAGTGTGGTCTAGTAGCCTCACTTGAGAGCCAGTTCCATTCCAGGCTATGTGTGTTTAACTGTGGTCAAACAACTATCCCGTCAACTATATAAAAAAATAACATACTTTTTTTCATGTAAACGTCATGTGACGAACGAGACGCTCTCCTGATGGTAAGAGATAACGCCTGTCCATGACCATTGCAGCGATACACAGAACTTTGAGTAGCAAAACAAAGTCCAAGGCATCTATGCTTTGGCGCTCATTACTTTGAGATATTAGATGATTAGTCTCAACAGCCCTTTAATTTCGCTAGCTGCAGTACCCTTCAAACCAGAACACAGTAATATTTACACACTACTGCTTAGCGGTAGAATATCTGGTACTGCGTTGGTACCTACCTAGATGACCTCCTGTTAAGGAGACCTACCAATGGTTAAAATTATAGTATTATATGTACTTTTATACTTATGGGTTTAATTACGCAGCGACCCATAATGCGTATTAAGACAAGACCGCGCGCACGTTGCACTCAACATTGACTCCTTGAAGAAAGCCACTTCATGTGGCCTAAACTATAGTCAGAGTATACGATATAATTAAACGTGAGTAATCTCGCATAAGTAAAACAAAATATAATATAATAATTTAATTATTTTAGAATAAAAACAAGTAATAAAGTATTTTGTAAGTTTTAGAATTGTAAGATAAAATCAGGCCTAAATGTATTACTCCAAAGCGAACAAATGATTTCGACAGAATTTCTGGAATCATCCGCGGCCTACTTTCCCAGAGAAATTAACAGATGTCAATATAAATTTCCCGCCACTCACTTAAAGCTTTTATTACATTTTACACTCGGATAACTTTAGCTGTAATAAATTTAATTAGTAGTAGTGTTCAATTAAAGTCGTGTAATCTTTGTTGAATTATAGGTGGAAACGATTTTATGTTCCAACTAGCTACGCCCCGCGGTGTTTATTATCTACTGCTGAACTCTAACTTCCATAAAGACGAACAGGTCTTTATGGAAGCGGCCCGTATCCAGCGCGTTCCTGCGGTCTTCAATAGGTCATCTGTCCACCTTGTGCATGGACGTCCTACGCTGCGGTTGCCGGTCCGTGGTCTCCAGAACTTTGCAGCCCCATCGGCCATCAGTTCCGCGTGCTATGTGCCCTGCCCACTGCCACTTCAACTTGCTAATTCGCCGCGCTATGTCGGTTCTCGTAAGGAAACTCCGAGCATAGCCCTCTCCATGGCTCGTGCAACTTTGAGCTTACCAAGAAGGCAGAGTCAGAGACCACGTTTCAACGCCATAAGTCATCACTGATAACACACACTGGTTGAAGACTTTCGACTTGAGGCACTGAGGTAATTCGGACGAGAAAACACTGTGCAGTTTTCTGAACGCTGCCCAACCGAGTTGGATTCGACGATTGACCTCTTTCTCGAAGTTGGACCTTAGTCGTTATATTCTTATCTCGTAGTTAGACTGCTTGTCCTAGGTAAATGTACGTGTCAACAACTTCAAGAACAGAGTTCCCAACTGATACTGGGGTGGGCACAACATGGGCATTCAACATTATCTGCGTTTTGTCTATGTTCATTTTAAGACCCACCCGTCATCATCATTCATTTGTATCATCATCAGTCATGACCTACGGAGCCGAAACGTGGACACTCACAGCGGAATGGTCAACAAGTTCAAAGTCGCTCAGCGAGTTATTTAAAGAGCTATGCTTGGCATTTCTCTGAGGGTTCGTATCCGAAGCTAAGTCCGCCAGAGAACTGTCACAGGCATAGCTCAGCGTATTAGCAAGCTGAAGTGGCAATGGGCTGGACATATCTGTAGCAGAACCGATAACTGCTGTGATAGACGTGTTCTATAGTGGAAGCGAATTGACAAACATAGCGTAGGATGCCGTGACTCGACGGAGTGCCGATATTCGTAGGACAGCTGGCGGTGGCTGGAAGCGGAAAGCCAAACGGGCTTAGTGGCGGGTCTTGGGAGAGTCTTGAGTAAAAGCTTAAAACTCTGATTCGTTATCTATACTTAGTTATATTATAAATGCGCCGAAGCCGCTAAATACCTTTGATGAATATTGGTATAGAGATATGAACATAAAATACTTTTTCTCGCAAAAATAAAATTTGAAAGATGTGAAATAAAGAATGTAAGTTAGTATAGGAAACCAATAATTTCTCAAGTTAATTAAAATACTAATTTTAAGCAAACAAAGTCGCGGGCACTCGCTTGTAATTTTTTTTATTCTTTCTTGTTATTTCTTAAATTCTAAATAGATTTAACATAGCCAAATATTTAATATATCGATATAATAGTTTCGTACCTATTTTTTCATTTAATTATTTTATAGTGGACAGGCTAGGTGTTTGACCACAGTTCACCTGATGTTAAGTGGCGGTGTCGTCGAAGAAGATAAACATACTTAGCCTGGAATGGAACTGGCTCTCAAGCGACACTGTCAGAACACACTGACTGTCCTGTTAGCTCATTTGGTACAATATCTGCTTCAAGAGCTGTAGGCCTGGGTTAAATTCTCACCAGAATAATCATTTATGTGACGATAAATGTTTGTTCTGTGTCTGGGTGGTTCTGTATGTATTATAAGTATGTATTTATAAAAAAGGTATGTAAGTATTTTATCAGTTATCTGGTACACGTGGTACAAGCTTTGCTTAGTTTGAGGCTAGATGGCGCTGTATGAATGTCCTATGATATTTATTTTATTGTTCGGTGCTTGGCGGCAGATTTCCAACTTGAGGGTGGTAGCTAGCCAGCCAAGTACTAGACAGTAACCCTACCACCTACTATGCTTTCCTTCACCGGCAGCTCAAGATCATTATTGTGGTTTGAACCCACGCGTGTAAACCGACCGCGGTAACCACAGAGCTCATAGCTACGAATCTATTTTCATGGACATTTTATCGATATCTTTTCCATCCCTACACCCCTAGTGACAATAATAGGGCTGCGACTATTTTACGAGTGGCGTTTTATTCAAATTCGCAGTATCGCTTCCAATAAGCAATCCTCGGGTCCGATATTTCTCGAACCCTACATATAGTGGGTCATATTCGATAGTAAGGCCAAATTCGATTTGGTTGAATTTATTCGAGTTATAAATGCTGAACGGTTAAAGATGGGGAAATCTTCGAGAGGTTGGTTGAAGGTTTAATTGAAGAAGGGTTTATCGGAAAATAATTCTATCAAAAAGTAACAAAACCAATTTCAGAAGTGGGATCATTTTATTATTATTTTTATCTACGAATAATCCTATAATAAAAAATATAGTTACTATAAATAACTATCTTTATATATTACCCAATAAAAATTAAATGTTTTGTCTTATTCCTAAAAAAATATCCATTGTTTTTTTGTTTCGTATATTGTTTTATTTTTTAATGGTTGACAAGCCAGGCTAGGCTAGCTAATGGACCACAGTTAATCTGATGTTTAGTGACGGTCTGGTCGAAGAAGGTAACAACCCAGCCTGGAATGGAACCGGCTCTCAATTGACTCTCGGAACACACTGTCAGGGGCTTGGCGATAGAGGGTGGTAGCTAGCCAGCAGAGTGCCTACTAAAAATAACCCTGCCACCATGCTATGGTTTCCTCGCGATGTTTTCCTTAGCTCAAGCTCATTGTTAGGGTTTGAACCCACGCCCTTCGCAATGTGGCGGTATATGCATGTATTATACATATAAACCTTCCTCTTGAATCACTCTGTCTATTGACGGAAAACGCATTAAAATCTGTTGCGTAGTTTTAAAGATCTAAGCGTACAGACGGCGGGAAGCGACTTTGTTTTATCCCATATAGAGAAGAACAATACGAGGTACCTATTGAAAAAAAGCTGTAAATGCTTATTTCGTAAGCACATAGCAAAAACATTGTCCCATGCCAAGGGTGTTGCCAAACTATCACCAGTTTATGCCAAATATCCTCCACCATGTTGAAATATTTATATAGGGAGACGGGATTCTTTGTCCGAGATTATTGTGTCGCAAAAGGAAACCGGCATGGATTCTACACTATTTTTATGTAGCGATTTATTGCGATGATAGCTCAGTGGTTAACACGGCAAAGGGCGTGGGTTCAAACCCCAAAAACGAGCTTGAGCTGCCGGTGAAGGAAAACATCGTGAGGAAACCATAGCATGACAGGATATTTTCTAGTAGGCTGGCTATCTACCACCCTCAAGTTGAAAATCTATCGCCAAGTATCTAACGGTGTATTCAGGCAGCTTTACTTGAGAGCCAGTTCTATTCCACTATGTGTGTTTACCATCTTCGACCATACCGTCACTTAACATCAGGTGAACTGTGTTCATACACTTGGCTAAACATTAAAAAATATGTTCTTAATTATGATCTTGGCTTCAAGAGACCTTGTTTTATGACTTGACGATTGTTTAAAAATAAGAGATTATTGAATTACTAGAAAGTAATTATAATTTATTTGACATATTATTATACTGTCATTTTCATTATATTGACATATGTTATGATTTTGATATTTTTAAATATGAATGGAAAAATGACCTGCAACTTAACTGTTATCAATAAAATATTATTATTTGTTTTTTTTTTTTAATACGGATTATTCCGCGTTTGACCACCAACTCGCCTGATGGTAAGCGATGATGTGGTCGAAGATAAAGCACGCAGACTTAGAAGATACCTAATCACTCTGGCCTTGAAAATACGTTTTTGTTGTTGTTTTGACGGTGTGGTCGAAGATGGTAAGAAATGTGGCTATCGGAACACACTGTTGAGTGCTTGGAGACAGATTTTCAACTTGAGGGTGTTAGTCAACCGGGATCACGAAAGTACCCTACCATGCTATGGTTTCCTTTATCGGCAACTCAATCTCATTGTTATGGTTTGAACCTGTATAAACCAACCGCGCTAACCACTGAGCTATCATCGCTACGAGTATACTATTTTAGTACTGTACAATATATTAATGAACTTTTATATAAGAAATTCATTTAAGTTATCAGGTCGCCAAAATAAATGGCAAAAGCTGGAAGTAGTCGCTAGCGAAAAAAGAAAAACCTAAGTCGGCGTGCTGCATCTGCGACCGCATCATCACTTACCATCAGACGAGTTGGAGCCCAAACGCAGACTTATAAGTGTCAAAAAAATCCTAGCTAAAAATATTTGATTCTTTCAAAATAAAACTTCCGATATACAGTGTTGTGTTTACAGAAAATGTTACTTTCACACGTTGGTTCTAGTTTGCTACAAACTAAGTTTCATCTAAGTTTACGTGAATTTTCAAGTATAGGATAAGTTTTTTGGATGCAGATCGCAAATATTTCGGTAAAGAATGAAATTGGCAATTGTCTTAGTATGAAATTATGTCTCAAGTTTAATATTGGACGAAAAAGCAAACAAAAATTTAATTTGAGAAAATCATTTCTTATTCTATGAACATAAAAACGATTGTGTTACTTATAAACCGAAGTCTAGAGTCTTAACATAAGACACGACGTGGTCAAACGCAAACCTATCACAATCCTACTAATATTATAAATTTGGATGGATGGACGTTTGTTACTCAATCACGCCAGAACGGCTGAACGATTCTAGATGAAATTTAGCATGTAGATACTTTAAGCCCTGGAATAAAACATAGGATACTTTTCATCATCATCATCGTCATCCACCGGGTAAAACCGCGGGGCGCAGCTAGTAATATTATAAAGGAAAAAGTTTGTGTGTGTGAATGTTTGTTACTTCTTCACACTCAAACGGCTGGACCAATTTTGATGACATTTGGTATGGAAGTAGCTAACACCCTGAAGCATACTTTTTATTCCGAAAAAATGTAGCGGATAACACTGCGGGGGCAGCTAATAAAAAAATTAAAAAAGACAATTCAAATGTTAAACTTTTTTTTAATGTAAATGTAATGAGATGATCGTCACGGTCTCTTAATGGTAAGAAATAACGCATGCCTATGACCATTGCAGCGATATACAGAACTTTGAGTAACAAAACCAAATCCAGGGCATCGCTGCTTTGGCGCTCATTACTTTAAGACTTTCGTTGTTCAGGCTCAACAGCCCTGTAATTTCGCCATTAAACCTGAACACTGTCATGTTTACAGACTGCTGCTTGGCGGCAGAATATCCTCGACCTCCTGCTAAGGAGATTTACCACCAAGTGTCTTGTACATAGTTGTTTTTTAATTAGGCCTTAAGTCCTGTTTCAAATATTCAATAGATTAAAAGTTATTACTTGGCTTGTGGCCGACAATGGCATTACCCTTGTCATAATGAGAACAAGCCAGTGGGACAATTTTAGTGAAAATATGTTCATCAACAGATTCTCACATTTATTTTAAGAAATAGGAATCATCAGAAATCTGGCAACCTGAAGGACTTCTTGTGTTTAAAAATGTACACACACCCAAACTCTGATTGCTTTTTAGGGTTCTGTACCTCAAAACAAAAAAGGGAACCCTTTTTTGTCCGTCTGTCTGTCTGTCAAGACCCTTTTCTTAGGAACGCGTGGAGGTATCAAGCTGAAATTCATATCAAATACTCAGGTCTACTGTCCCTTGGAGCTGTGAAAAAATCAAACTTCTAAGCCAACGCAATCAAAAGATACAGCCGTTTACGCTGCAACTTTTCGACACTCGCAAGGGAATCAAAACCTACAGGGTACTTACCGTGAACTCAGAATCTTGAAATTTGGTACGAAGTAACGTCTTATAGCACAGGTAAAGGAAAAATTACGAAAAGCATAAATTACCATTAAAAAAATTACCATAACTTTTACTTATGTACCTACAGGTTTGTACTGAACCCTCGGTTCACGAGTCCGACTCGCACTTGCCCGATTTTTTAGACTGGCATAGCCGGGAGAAGGCGCAAGACGCAGCCATATAAAATTATTTTGTACTTGACAATAACAGAAATGCGATTCCAAAAACAAAGAAAAAATTTAACGGAAATTTGGCGGAAGACCACGGAAAAGTGACATTGCTCATAATATTTTACAAAAGTTGTGTTTTTTGTGTGTTTATGTATAATAGTGGTGTTATAAGAAACAGAGTTACAAAACTCGGTTGATGTTTTTAGTAGTCACCACTTTACTAGGGTTTGTGTTAAACTTGACTGTGACTATGACTGTATTTAACATTTGATTTTATCAAGAGACGAATATATTTCATATTTGACAATCATCATATAAGCCGTATGACGTCCACGGCTGGACACAGGCCTCCCCCATTGACTTCCATAAAGACTGGTTGGAAGCGGCTCGCATCCAGCGCGTTCCTGCGGTCTTTATGAGGTCGTCTGTCCACCTTGTGGGTGGACGTCCTACGCTGCGCTTGCCGGTCCGTGGTCTCCATTCCAGAACTTTGCAGCCCCATTTTATTTGACAATAAAAAATAAATATTACATAAATTCTTATGATGTATCTTATCTAAAAAGTATGAAACGAAAAACTTACATATGACGGTGAGAGACGCGTTTGCCCTGATGACCTTATGCATTTGCGCGGGCCCCACTTGGCACTGGTATTCAGCGTCATCTTCTAAGGTCACGTTAACGATCCTGAGGTTGTACACTCCATGTCGACGGTCCCCGAACATCGTGTACCGGGGGTAACCAGGAATCACTGATGAAAAACCTGGGGAAGACGGGGAGATAAGTTAGTTTTCGAAGCAGTAAAAAGTCAAACTTTACAATATACCCTCAAGTTGAAACAATGCCGCCAAGTATTTAACGGTGTGTTCACGCTTCACTTGAGAGCCATTCCAGTCCATTCCAATACAGATATCGTACATATTGTTATTATTGTAGGACACATTACACACAGCGCTATCTGACCCCAAACTAAGCAGAGCTTGTGTGATGGAAGTCAGATAACTGATAGCATACATAAATACTTTTTTTTTGTAAATACATACTTATAATACATACAGAACCACTGACACAGAACAAACATTTGTTTTATACCACAAAAGGTTTGTCCTTGGCGGGAATCGATCCCACGCCCTACAGCTCGGGCAGACATACTCCCAATGAGCCAACAGGGTTGTCGTCACAGATATGGTCACCATCTTCGACCAAACCGTAACTTTACCGTCTTTTGGGTGCTTTCAAATAACGAGTGAATCAGTTTCTTCTAGGCGAGCGTGCTCCACCATAAATCTGTCGCCAAGCATCTAACGGTGTGTTCCGGCAGCCTCACTTGAGTCGGTTCCATTCCAGGCTAGGTGTGCTTTACCATCTTCAACCACACCGTCACTTAACAACAGGCGAGTTGTTGTCAAATACCTAGCCTGTCAGAAAAAAAGACCGCATCGCTTAACATCAGTTGAGTTAGTGGTCAAACACAAGCCTAATAGTTATTAAAAAAAACTCATCGTCAGATGAGCTGTGGTCAAAACAACAACCCTATCAAACATTTAAAATTTTTCATGTTAATAAATTTGAAAAAAAAATACCGAATCATATAAAAATCCTAGTTAAAACCATGAAGGAGAATAGGACTTTTCAGAATAAGACAAGCAAGATATATTTTTGATAGTAAGTGTGTTAAATGTGTGAAACTAAAATAAATCGTCGTAAATTTTTTCGTTTCATAGTTCCCACGTAACGTGTAACAATGCAATTATAGAAGATACTCGAAAAACAGCAAAAAACCAAAACAGTACCAACTAGTTTATTCGATTGTGCAATAAATAGAATCGATAAAATCAATTCATACCGTGTAATAATTCCGCATTATCGCCTTATCGATAAAATCGTTTAGTCACACCACTAGTGTGGAAGAGCTAATCGTTTAAATTCGATGGCTTTTTGAATCTGGGCACGTCACGCGAGCGCTATAAGGAAGATTTTATATTGTCTGGTGTATGGGTTAACTTGTCTCAAATAAGAACCGATCTAAAAATACTTCACACTTTACGTATACACATATTTCTTTGTTGTTCCCAAGTTAATTTAAATTAATTTACTGACCATAAAAAACTATTCTAATGTTTGATTCTCGCTTTATACAACTTAGATTTATGACGAGTATATATAAAAGTTTGTTCTGTGTCTGGATGTTTTGTATATACATATTATAAGTATGTATTTACAGGTATTATATCAGTTAGCTAGTTTGGGGCTAGGAGATCTAAGACGCTCCACTTCATTGTCAACATTCCAAAAACTAAACGGTTCTATTGCACTTTCATCATATGAACCGGTGAACAATGGAATTTGCTGCCTGAGTGGGTGTTCTGGGTCAATCTGGGTGTCTTCAAGTCGCGAGTGAATCGGTTTCTTCTAAGCAAGCGTGCTCCATCGTAGACCACATCTTCGCTGAACATCAGGCGAGATGCGGTCAAACGCAAGCAAAAAAATATCAGAATCATTTATTGGCCATAAAATAACAATGATTATTACAGGCAAGTCAATAATGTGTCTATTAATAAACAAGCTATGATATGCACCCAGATAATGCAATTTCAAACGGTCATTCAAAATTAAATACGTATTCTAATTCAAGTAAGATTTGATCTAAAAACAAACATACAAACAAGTTAAATAAAAGCTTGTATAAGTAAAAACAGAATCGTTTAATTTATAAAAACCCGAATGAAGTTATTACACTTTAATTGTGCGATCCGCTTAACAATAACTGAATTGAATGAGTGATCCCCCGTTTTTGTGTAGAAGAGTGTTGAGTAGCAAGGGTATCCTTATTCTTTTTTTGCATTGCATACGCATTTGCCATTGTTAGGTATTTCTAAATTGTTGTGTTTTATGATAAAGTGAAATAAGTCAGTCAAAGTCTAACCAAGTAAGTGAAACTCGAGTCCAGTCATGCCTTAGTAAAGTAATCATTTAGGACGTTTCAACAGAGTTTTAGAAGCAACAAGAAATTACATATTTCGTCATTTTCAAAACTTGTGCACATAATCCGGTACTTTATGAACAAAACACCATCATAGTTTTACATAAACACACAAAGAACACGAGTTTTAGAAAATAATACAATAGACACCACTTTTACGTTGCCCGCCAAATTTCCCTATTGATTTTGGCATCGCATTTCTGCTATTCTTATTTATTTATTTCAAAATTAATATGATAATGATATAAATTAATGCTATTGTCAAGTATGGAATATATTAAAGTGTTTTGATAAAATCAAGTCTTAGAACAGTCATAGTCATGGTCAAGTTCAACGCCTTAATCTAAACTGTGGTTTAAAAACTGTCTTTTCCGTGTGTACTCTGGACCAATGCTTCATTATAGGGCAGTCAAAGTCCATTCTGGAAGCAAACAGTTGCAGGTAACTGTTGGGACTGCCCCGGACACGGCTTGCCCTAGTGACTTTATTAAAAACATGAACCGAGTTTTGTAACTCTCTGTTTGTTATGTCAAGTCATCTTTTTAGCATATCATTGTTGCGTTTGTTTTTCCTGATATATTTATAACCATTTATGCACGCCGCTTCACATTTGCGTCAGTCATCCCAGCCATACGTTCAATATCCATTATATAGATTCGGTCTGAGTTTTGCAGCAGTAGCATATTCGATTCAATCGTTTAGTGAAATTCCCTATTCGAAGAGTGCTGACGTCATAATGATTCAAAAGAACGATTTATTTAGTGAATGTGCTTGACTGGAAATCACATCAATTTCAGGGACCCTATTTTTGAATTCTTCGTATTCGTATACGAATATGGCTAACTTTCATAAGAAATCAAAAAGTAGTTTTTTTTTATAATTCTAAAATTAAATGTTTCCTACAACATAGATTTTTTTTTTTCATTCTTCCTGAGGGTATTGGCAATAGCATATTTGCCCGTGTTTTCAAAGTTAACCCACAATCCTTATAAATACTAAACTATACGCTTTTCAAGAATCTTAGACATGTCATCAAATAAATATCACGAAAAGTCACATTTTTCACTCGTGAAAAATATTTTTGTTTCTATATTCCCCGGCTTTTAGACTAATTTTGAAGCTGTCCTTGTCTAATTGACTGCAATAAAAAACACAGCAACATTTTAGTACGTTCTAAAACTTTCAAATTCGGTTTTATTCGTTGTCACTTTTTTTGATCGACGTTCCTTTTTACGTGGCTAATTTGACAGCTAAACGTCAACCTGTGTTACAAGAAACGAAAAAGTTTCAATTAAAGTATAAAGAATAGTGGTAACATAGATTTTTTAATAAAGTAAAACTTATTTTAGAATAAAAAGAATTTTGGCAAAAAAAAATACCTCGCTTCATTTTATTTACTTTCAAAGCTCTTTACTTGTAAAGTATTTTTGTATAAAAATAGTGGTGTTTTATTCATAAAGTGCCGGATTACATGCGTGAGTGTCGTAAAGTGATATAATGTAGTGAAACATGACTTCTCGTGTTGCTTTCAAAACTCCAACGAATCTTGTTGTGTTGTTGTTGTTTGTCTAGGTCATGATCGGACTCGAGTATGGCTATGACTATGGCTTACTTTGTGTGACTTTTACTAAGTATCTTAGTTAAAATATCAAATAATTGATGATGGCGAATGCTCAAAGAAAAAATGTCAAAAACGAAAAATATTTTTTTTAAATTACAAATAGGCTAGCGTTTGACCGCCAACTAGTTTGATGTTAAACGAAGATGCGGTCTATGGTGGAGCACGCTCGCCTAAAACCGATTCACTCGCGACTTGAAGGCACCCAGATTGTAACAATCAGAGAACACCCACTCGGGCAACAAATTCCATTATTTAGCGGTTCGTACAATGAATGTATATTCGAACCGTTCAAAATGACGTCAAATTAGAATTGATCGAATCTGATTCCATATATTCGTATGCGAAAACGAATTCAGGCGTACGATTCAAAAATAGTCTCCAAACTAAAACAATAAAATACCAAGCTCTGAACGTGCGATAGAAGGAATTGCTGGTGGTGAGTTTTTTGACCAGATTGCTTTGAGAATAACTTTATTTCATCCCCTGAAGGGTTACAAAAACTTTTGGCTTTTTTATCCATGAATTCAAAATAAAATAACATTACGGGATGAGATTAGACGCTCCCCTGATGGTAAGAGATAACGCCTGTCCATGACCATTACAGCGATACACGGAACTTTGTGTAGCAAAACAAAGTATAAGGCATCGCTGCGTTGGCGCTCATTACTTTGAGACTTTCGATGGTTAGTCTCAACAGCCCTGTAAATTCGGTGACCCTTCAAACCAGAACACGGTAATAATAATGTTTACACACTACTGCTTACTGCGGTGGTACCTAGCCGACTTCCTGTTCGCTGCGTTAGTAATGGGTTATTTTGCTGCGTTAGTAATGGGTTATGGTTTAACTGCGGTATATCAATTTATCAGAACGACTTTTTTGTCTCGTTACGATTGATTAAATCAGTCAAATGCGAGTTTGACTCGTGCACCGAGGGATATTTTCTGAGAATTTCATCTAGTTACGGTTTACGAGATATAGGCAATTATATGTCGGACAGATGAATTAACTCTGACATATACGCTTAGTTAGGCTTTGCTTTGTTAGACACTCTTCGGATATGGAAAGCCAATAAAGTAGCGATGAATTGTAAAGGTTGTACCGCCATCAGTTAGTTAATTTTCCCTTTCAGCAGGTTCCTACTAAAGGCAGGGTATACCGTACTTCTGTCGCCCCAACACCAGAATACATTATTGTTCAAACTAGCAAAACCTAGTATCGATTTTAGCAAAAGTTATCGTCATTAGTTAATTTTCAATTCAATGGCAACATCAGACAATTCCAGAACGACAAGGCGTTTGGACCTTTCTCTGACAGATTGCACATGTCATCTGGCGCAAGGGACAAAAAAGTAGCGAGTATCGTTTTAGAGACGCTCTCCTGATGGTAAGAGATAACATGTCTATGACCATTGCATAGAAACAATGTTAAATAAATAAGTAAATTAAAGTAAATCACATTGAATTAAATTAAATGAAATTAGCGATAGATAGCAAAGTGGTTAGCACGTCGGTTCACACACCGAAGCTCATGGTTTAAAACCCCAACAATGAACTTGAAAACATCGTGAGCAAACCATAGCTTGTTGGTAGGGTACTCTAGTACTCGGCTGACTAGCTACCACCCTCGAATTGAAAATCTATTGCCAAGCATCTTACAGTGAATTTCGACAGCATCGCTTGAGAGCAATTTTTTTTATATATTTACGAAATGGCTTCATTCATTAGAAATCATTTAAGAATGTATCAATATACAAAGTATGCATCGTGCGGATATACTTCATACAAATTAAATTTGTATGCCGCGTCATTTTGACTGCACTATTCAACAAAACAAAAGTATTCTAGGAATGGAAAGATATACAATCGTTTATCTACATCAGTGCTGTAATCGGAGAGCGTTTATTTAATTTTATGTTGACGAAAGGATATTATACAAAGGAATATATGGAAGATAAATTATTTTAAATTAATTACTTGACATTCTGAATAATATTGACATTACATTTTTTTTTTAAATATTTATTTGGACTTTTTGTATTCAATTATTATTTGTTTGCCCAAATGGGTGTTGACACGTTTTATACTTATAATAATATCCTATCACAAGCTGATAAATGAAATGATTTGAATTTAATTCCATTCCATTCCAGGTGTATACCATCTTAGACCACATCATCACTTAAAATCAGGTGAGCTGTACACCAAGCGTGACAACCATAAAGGTCTGCCTGTTTCTCTTGATTTTAACCCGCTTGCGCTCCTAAGTTGGAACACCAAGTAATTAGAGTAAACGTGTCCAGTAGTCATTGCATTGGCGCCTGCGCTTCAAGTCTCAGCTTGCAGGTGCTTCGCTGAGATCGTTTAACTTGGTAATAATTTCTAGAACTTTCCCGACGAATTGCGAGGGTATCATTGAATTTGGTTATTATCACTTCGTGAAATTTGAATGTTAATGACGTTGTGAATCGATGGGCTTTAGCCACAAAATCAAAATCAGTCATTTATTCAGTTTAGGCCCTGGTAAGGCACTTATGAACGTTAAGTTACATGTTTGAATCTACCTCCGGCTCGTAATTACACTTCAACTGAGAAGACTCCGGCAAGAAACTCAGCAAGACATTCTTTTTTTTGTGGATCTTTCTTTATATTTATATTTTACAGTTATAGATATTAATACATTATGCTTACTACAATTGTCACTTAGCCAGGGGGATGCAAGTGCAGAGAGAAGCTACTACAACCATATATTCCTGTCTTCCACGTAATGAGCCACCTTATAGTAGGCTTTGTCAATTAACCTCTGCTTTATAAAATCTCTGAATTTATTATAGGACATTTTGGTTACCTCAAGTGGGATTTTATTATAAAATCTAACGCAAAGATCTTTTCTAAAGCTAAAAAGCTAATAAATCTTTTCTGTTATAAAAGACTTATTAGCTTTAGATAATCTGAATCTAGGTGTCACAATTTTATCTTTATTTCTTGTTTAAGTTATGGCAGCTACTATTAACTTCAAATGAATTTTCCAGACAAACATAATATTTACGTAAATGTACTGTACACAATGTACACAGAACAGATAATAAAACTACGTATAGAACGGACACTTGAAGTCGAAAATCTTCCGCCAAGCATCTAACGGTGTGTTCCGGCAGCCTCACTTGAGAGCCAGTACCATTCCAGCCTAGGGTGATGACTGTTACGCCATAGTATTAATGTGATCCATCTTCGACCACGCTGTCACCTAAAATCAAGTGAGCTGTTTGAAATTTAAAGAAATTTTAACTTACCAAGTGCAAATCCATCTTTAGCCCATTGCACTTGTCCAGCCAGGTTGGCGACGGAGCACTCTAGGACCGCCTCGTGACCCTCCTGTACGCGCAGACTTCGAGGGACCACTCTGAAGTATTGCTGCTGGAATCCTGACGCGCATGCCAGCACTGAAACAAGAAAGGACATGGTTAGACTAACTGCTGTGTAAGACCTACAAGATTCAATAATTGTATCCAATTAACTACATTACGTGATATTTAACAAGTTTCTGACTGACTTACTATAATGGTTAAAACGAATTAGCAAGTTGAAGTGACAGTGGGCAGAGCACATAGCACGCAGAACTGATGGCCGATGGGGCTGCAAAGTTCTGGAGTGGAGACCACGGACCGGCAAGCGCAGCGTAGGACGTCCACCCACAAGGTGGACAGACGACCTCAAAAAGACCGCAGGAACGCACTGGATACGATCCGCTTCGAACCGGTCTTTGTGGAAGTCAATGGGGGAGGCCTATGTCCAGCAGTGGACGTCCTACGGATGAAATGATGATGATGAATGACGACTATAATAGCACCATTATAGTAAGTGTTTGCTGTTCAGTTAGATAAGTATATCTGCTTCAAGAGCTGTAGGGCGTGGGTTCGATTCCCAATGTGACGAACATAAATGTTTGTTATTACAAAAAAAAAAAATTATAGTCATTTGGATCTAATAGTAAAAGCTTTCCTTAGTTGAATCAGATGGCGCTGTGTGCAATGTTCTAGGATTTTTTTAGTCGACGAGTCAGTGATTTAAATTAGTTTTTCTTATATTTAAATTATTAAACAAAAAAACATGCTAATAATAATTACAACATAAAAATGTTTCTTAAAAAAATCCCGAATAACTTATAGATATTCACAAAATGGTCCGGACTTTTATTATACATAGTTGGTAAATCTTAGAATTTACCGTAGTTCGGGTTTTTACAGTAACATTTACATAACTATAGTTTTTGTTAGGATCTATATTATATTCTACAACTATACCCGATATATAGTACATGTAGATCACATAGACATTATTGTTAAATGGTAATCTAGATTCCGATCCAAAGAACCGCAATAAAAATAATCTCATTCCTTACCTATAACGAGTCGACATTCCTTCAACTCCATTGCGAATCAACGGACGATCTTGTATTTTAAATGCGGTGGTCATTTCTGCACGACAATATAAAGATAAAAGTAATATAGGTACGTATGTGTGTATGAAATTATTTTTCGTTTAGAAATCCAGATGGCGCTTCAAATTGATATGCATAAAATATCCTCCAGGTGGCTCTTCTTTCTCCCTATATTACATTACTGTGCGATCTGTCAAACAACTGACAGTCATTTCAAACATGCTTACCAATGAGTACATATATAACGCCCCTAGCGTTATATTAAAAAAGTTTATAATAAAGATTAAGTTTTCTTAAATTTTCTAAGATTCTGTGCAATTTTCTTTAATGTAAAAAACTTCTAAGTAGTATTAGAAAACATTTTAAAAAAAAGATGAATAAAATCGGTAATGCCGTTCTCAAATTATAGCATGACCAGGAGAAATAGGGGTTCATTTATATCGGGTGTCCCAGAACTCAACGTCAAGCGGGCACGGGGGGATATATGTATGTATAGATATGTATAAATGTAACTATTTTTGAGCCGATTTTAAAATTATTTAATAATTATTATTTAGTTATTATATCGGCTGCAAACACGGATAAAACGACGTTTTCTAAAAATGAAACCTAGCTAGATCGATAGCCTAGCCCTGCATACTAAATTTCATGACTATCGTTGGATCCGTTTCCGAGATTCAGATTATTTTATTATATGTATATGCATATATACATGAATTGCTCGTTTAAAGGTATTAGATATACATATACAAGAATTGCTTGTTTAAAGGTATTATATAGATTAGTTATTCCTTCGACAGCAAACATCAAATATTAAAAAACGCTCGATTCGGTTCAGGTCAAAAAACTTATAGAACTCATACGACTCGAGAAATTTAAAGAATTCGGACCGTAAAGTCAAAGCACTTAAGGGACCCACGGGACTTAAAACGAGACCAACCTACATTTGTGTCGAAACAAAAGTTTGAATGTTACAAGTCAATAAATAATTTTCTTGCGAAATTCTTCAGTCTCGAAAAAGTAACTGAAAAACTCGAAGTTTTTACAACACTAGATGAACCCTTCAAAACAAAAGGTTGCACATCGGTTGCTAATACACAACGAGTGGGCGTCGAGGTGATGCGACGTACACTTGTGAGGTGAACGCACCCTAATTCCTCGGCGGCTGTGATAGGCGGAGCGACAAGCGGAGCGATAAACGGAAATTTTTACCGGTACTAAAAATGTTATGTTTATTTATTTATTGCTAGCGACCCGCCCCGGCATCTCACGGGTAGTAAGAATAGACATAGTAAGCTATCCTTAAAAGGTAGATATATGCCACTGCGGACTTTTTTGTAGATCTATAAAAGAGGAATAGCCCACCATGCATTGTCTTGTTATATCTCAAAGGGATTAGGCAGCGTTTTCAATGAAAGTTTGACTGGCTTGACTTTGTCCGACACTTCCAACAATTATCGTGATATTTCAACCAATTTACACAAAACCTTGACAAATTATATACCTAAACATTCCTCATGAATCACTCTATCACGCGAGTTTCACCAGTAGTTTAGTAGTTTTTAAGTTTATCGCGAACAGACAGCTCAACTGATGTTAAGTGAGTGAAACAGCTATGAATGCTCACTATGCTCACTGGAATGGATCTGGCTCTATATAGGATACTAGAAAGTATCCTACCACCATGCTTTGGTTTCCTAATGATGTTTTCCTTCAACAGCAGCTCAAGCTTATTGTTGAAGTTCGAACACACGCCCTTCGACGTGGGAAGCGACCACGCTAACCACTGATATCATCGCCACAACATGTCATGACCAGATTTTTTTCTAATCATTAAACAAGTTTTGATTCAATTACTTACATTGTAATTTACAATGTATCACATCATCAGCCATAGAACGTCCACTGCTGGACATAGGCTTCCTCCTGAGGGGGTTTTGCCAATACTCGCCACGCTTGGCAGGCGGGTTGGCGAGCGCAGTTAAGTATGATTGTTCAAGGAAGACGCTGCTGCCCATCTTCCGGATTACATCCCTTAGCCGACTCTTACGGCAACCACGGGTAGAGAGGGTGGGGTACTATTCTTACGCCGGCACCACCACGGCACAATGTGTACAATCATACAATAATAATGTCACAACGTATGGATGCAATAAATTTTACGAAAGTTGTTTTTCGGTAGTTCTCGCTACCTCTCGTACCGCACACCACACGCTAAGCACCATATTCACTGTCTAAGAGATTCCGCACACTTGTCTGCGTAAAAATTAACACACGTGACAGTTAGCAGTTTGGTAGAGTTACACCATCTCTGAATAGACTGCTTTATCCACTGCCTTGAGTAGGCTCAGTCGCTGTCTCATTTTTAGCCCCCGACGCAAAAAGAGGGATGTTATAAGTTTGACGTCGATGTCTGTCTGTCTGTGTGTGTGTGTGTTTGTCTGTGGCATCGTAGCTCCCAAACGGATAGACCGATTTCGATGCGGTTTTTTTCATTTGAAAGTCAGTTTCCTTGCTACAACATAAGGACCACCGTCCTTATAATAATAATACAGGTTAATTACTTATGGGGTTTTTTACATTTTTAATTTAATTTCTTGTTACCCGACTGTCATAGGTAATATTTTACTAACATATCTGTGTCTAATTATTTATTTGACGCGCTGTACAGCCTAAATGGTTTGATGGATTTCAAGGTATTAAGTGTCATCAGATTCATCTCAATTGTTGGAATGATCTAGAGTAAATTAATTCCAATTATTCCAAAAATAAAAATATACATAAAAAAAAAAACGCTTTTTATTAAGTACCTAGTACTGTTAACGTTTTTGATCGGGTTTTTTAATTTATTTATTCATTTATCTCTTATTTTATTTATAATATGTTTGCATTCTTTTTTATGCCATAGGTAGTAGTCGGCTGACGAGTCGCCTGATGATAAGCAGTCACCGTCGCATATGGATATCTGCAATATGCACGTTCACTCAGAAGAAACCCATGAGGACCCATACACTCCATACAGGGCGGGTCACTAGTACAGTATAATTGGGCTAAAATATATCTGAGTATAGCCTATTTGATTCTTATCAACGGTTTAGAGATGAGCTTCGTTAAAATGGAAACTGACTCGCAAATGGGTTTGGTTATATAATCCCAATTTCGAAGATTGCATACTCAAAATTAAATTGTTTCGTCTTATATCCGAGCTTAGAACTGGCTACCACTCCTTATTTGGAAACGTGCCAGGATATGGAATAAAATGGCAGCGGAAGAGATAAATTCTGCAAGATATCTCAGTTTTATAACATAAAAAATATTAAGCTGTGGTTGAGTTTTTTTCTCAAAATGGTAATTTTAGTTTGGCTAGTTTGCGATTTAGAAGGACAATTTTAATATTATAAATGCGAATACTACTTAATTACTACTTTTATTGCATTGATTTTTTTCAACTTATTAGTGTTACAACATTTATAATATCTATAACTGTAAACTGTAACCTAATATGAAAAGAAAGATCCACAAAAAAATGCCTTGCTGAGTTTCTTGCCGGAGTCTTCTCAGTTGAAGTGTAATTACGAGCCGGGGGTAGATTCAAACATGTAACTTAACGTTCATAAGTGCCTTACCAGGGCCTAAACTGAATAAATGACTTTTTGATTTGATTTTTGAACATCTCCCGCCTGTTTTTAATCTGTATCGTGTTTACCATTCTTGTTTGCCTGGACGAAATCGCTCTTAGCGATAAGGCCACCACTTGTGGCACTAGCTCATAAGATTCTTTTGTTTTCAGTACTTTTAGGTTATAGGAAAAAACAGAACCCTTATAGGATCACTTTGTTGTCCGTCTGTCTGTCAAGACCTTTTAACTTGGGAACGCGTTGAGGTATCAAGCTGAAATTCATATCAAATACTCAGGTCTACTGTCCCTTGGAGCTGTGGAAAAATCAAACTTCTAAGCCAACGCAATCAAAAGATACAGCCGTTTATGCTGCAAATTTTCGACACTCGCAAGGGAATCAAAACCTACAGGGTACTTCCCGTGAACTCAGAATCTTGAAATTTGGTACGAAGCAACGTCTTATACCATAGATAAAGGAAAAATTGCGAAAAGCATTAATTACCATAAAAAACCATAACTCTTGGTGCGCGAGTCCAACTCGCACTTGGCCGGTATTTTTTTTTCTGCTTTTGGTGTGCACAATTAAGAATTTCTATCTGTCTATCTGTCGGCCTCGTCTTGCTTCGCATAAAAGCAAGCAAGACGAGGCCGAATGTGGCCGAAATTATAGCCGGAGTTTCCGATATAATTAAACGTGAGTAATCCTGCATAAGTAAAACAAAAAAATAATTAGAGAGTTATGAATGTCCCAGGATATTTATTTACTAACAACCACAAAACCACATTCCAACAAACAACAGCCCAAATACTACAATTGTGTTTTAATTCGATCCTAAACACGATTTCGAAGGAATCCTGTCCTAACCCTTCCTAAATAGGCTCTACTTTCCTTATTAAGGCCTTAAAAACCTATAACGACTCATACACGGACACGAAACCTGTAATTAATAGGGTAGGCACACACACCCAGACGTAAACGTCACCGTATAAATTATATACAGTATGGAGTTTGTACAAAACAGGATTTAATCATATCGGATCGTCTTTTTTGTTACTGTTGACAGGTTAGGTGTTTCACCACAGCTCATCTGATGTTAAGTGACGGTGCGGCCGAAGATTCTCAAAGGTTCTCAAGTGAGGCTGCCGGACAGCGTTGCCAGTTTTTTTTTTGCCAAGTTGGGATTTTGGAACTTTTGGAGTGAAAAAAGCGGGATTCTTTCGTCGAAAGCGGCGCATAGTAAAAAAAACGTATATAATCAGAAGTTTTTTAATTTTTATCTTTTTATTTCAGTTCAAATTACGTTTACGTGACAATAGATAGCAAAAATAGCCATAGAAATAGTATTTTAATAAAAATATGATATTTTAAATCAGATTTACCCTTTCGTGTCGAACCCCTCTCTCTCCCGCGCGCTTATGTTCATTACGCGCCGGGCGGGCGGCCAGTCCACACTCGTCTGTGCCGCCCGCCCGCGCTTCCTCAGCACGCAGCACGCACGGTCAACTTATTCCCGAAAAGCGGGACTGAGCCTGTCCCGCGCGGGACATTTAATTTTGATTTAAAAATCGGGACGTCTGACAACGCTGCTGCCGGAACACACCGTTAAGTGCTTGGCGGTAGATTTTCAACTTGAGGGCGGTAGAGCCGAGTACTTGTAAACACCCTACCACCACGCTATGGTTTATGAATACTAATTTTAATATTAAACGACACTTCCTAGTCTTTATTTGTTTATTACAATATGTATTCCACACCCATACTGCTATTACAACAGGTGCATACCTTTATAAATACACACGCACACATCGACACACCGTCATTACAGTAGGGAACATGACAATTATTGACGAACAAGAAATATTAGAAGCTTACACACACATTGATAGGGAAGTTCTGAAAGGAATTTCAATCTTACAAGCTTGTTAATAAGGTAAAGTTTTGAAGTGGTAGCTCATAATTATAGTTAAAGAGCTACTGATTATTATGTGTTGTACAAAAAAATATTTTAAATTACTGTTCTAGATTGATGTACAAGAAATGAATTCATCTTTTTGTTTCAGTTTTGTGTTTATTAATATTTACAAGAAACAAAGACAGAAAAGAGGATTAACGAGTTGAAGAGTTTAAAAAATCTATAACCCGACTGCGATTAAATGTACTTAGCTATATTTAAGGAAAAAACTTTTTAAATAAATTTATTATTCCTGAATAAATTTAAACATAAACTATATTTTTGTAATCTTCTTTTAATTGCCTTTATTTAGATACCTTACTTGATAGGTTCATGGTAATTTTTTTAAATTAACTTACTATATATTACTATTTCGCGCCAAAAGTCCACCATCTTCATTTTTTTAAAACCACCCTCTAAGGACACTTGGGTTATTGAGACGAATCTAACGATACCTTAATTGTCGTAATCCATTCGGCAGTTTGGAAGATACGAGATAATAAAGAAATTTACATCCCTACATACAAGATACGCGCGAAAAACATAACCCTTCCTTAACAGTCGGGTAAAAAGGAAAGGAAAGTTAAGAGGAAACGTTCAAAAATGTACACGTGTTCACGTATACACGGCCGTCTGCACGACACTAACACATCCTGATAATTTGAGATATACATAACTTTTTAAGTTAATCTAGGTAGTAGTATAAAATCTAAATATTTTTTCGAAACTTTACTGCGACCCACAATCTATCTATCTATCTATTATGATAATAAAGATGTATTATACTATATTATTATTATCGTATTTGCAATGGACATAATTGTTATTAAGGCAATAATTTTAGTTGCGTTTATTATGTGTATATTTCTTGCTTTATATTTAATAGCTGGATGACCGAGCTTTGCTCGGCTGAAAACGCGGATAAAACGACGTGTTCTAAAAATGAAAGCTAGTTAGATCGATTTATCGCCCCCGAAACTCCCTGCATACTAAATTTCATGAAAACCGTTGGAGCCGTTTCAGAGATTCAGATTATATTATGTATATATATATATATACAAGAATTGCTCGATTAAAGGTATTAGATTGTTCGACTGGTTAACTCATTTTGGTAGAATTTTGGGTTCAAGGGTATATACATACCAATCTGCAAGGTGTAGGTTCGATTTCTACTACAACAAACATTTAGGTGACGATAAATGTTTGCTCTGTGTTTGAGTGTTCAAAAAAGTATATACGTATTCTATTAGGTAACTGGTTCCCATAGTACAAGCTTTGCTTATTTTGGGACCAGATGGCGCTATATGAAATGTCTTAAATTATTTATTTATTATTGTCATTAACGTCATAAGTTAAATTGATCGCTACTCCTCTCCTATAATGTAACTATCGATATCAGGAAGCGGGTCCCGGGTAGCCGCTCATTACATTTGAATTTAGAACGCTTAGCCGCGGACCAATCGGTTCGAATGCCTTTTCATAAAGGTAATCGCCCATTACATTTGTGGTCTTGGTGCAAATGGGAGTCTATAGGATAGGCATGCTCTATCTAAAGCTCTTACTAATAAATATTGAGTTTTTTTATGAGTGAGGGTTAGGTGTTTGATCGCAGCCATAGACAACCCAATTTTTATTTTTTTTATAGCTGACAGGCTTTGTTTGACCACAGCTCACCTGATCTTAAGTGACGGTGTGGTCGAAGATGGTAAAGCACACCTAGCTTGGAATGGAACTGGCTCTCAAGTGAGGCTGCCGGAACACACCGTTAGATGCTTGGTGGAAGATTTTCAACTTGAGGGTGGTAGCTAGCCAGCCGAGTACCAGAAAGTACTCTTGCCACCACGTTATGGTTTCCTCACGATGTTTTCCTTCACCGACAGTTCAAGCTCATTGTTGGGGTTTGAACCCACGCTCTTCGGCATGCGAACCGACCACGCTAACCACTGAGCTATCATCGCTATAAGTATATATAGGTTGAGTCGAAGATGATAAGTTCCATCTCAGGCTAGATGTGTTCACCATTTTCGATCACACCTTCATTTAAGATCAAGTGACCTATGTTCAAACACCAACCCTGAACCATAAAAAAATACCTTGCCATCATTATATTCAGTCCCCAAAATCAATACCAGAAACTCCTATAATTGACTTACCAAACTTTTCCCGCACTAAATACCGTCAAGTTGACGCGTGGATATTTCCCAACTTTGCCGGCAGTTTTTTTCGCGCTGGCATCCCCGGGATAAGTTTTTATTACCATTGATACTTTTTACTTTGTTTAATTACTTTTCCCTGGGATTTGTTTGGGAGAACAGGTTTTTATTTTTGTCCTTTCGAGGTTTTTACTTGAAAAAAGCATTAGAGACGTAGGAAGGGAAAGTTCGTGCATGTGGACTTTTGTAAGGTTTTTGGGAATATTACTTATGAACGACAGAAGAGGCAGCCATGTTGGATGACCGTCTGACTTGCAAACTATCACCAAGTAGTAGATTGTAGCCTCACTTGAGAGCCAGTTCCCATTCCAGGCTAGGTGTGCTCACCATCGTCGACCAAATCGTCACAATATCAGGTGAGCTGTGGTCAAGCGCTTAGCCTAACAAAAAAATAAAAGGATTGAACCCACGTCTTACAACTCATCATGCAAACCTTACTACCAACTAAGCTAAAGGGCAGTCAACTATACCAGTATTTAACAATGTATAGTACTAATCAAACATGGCATAATTAAAATAATGTCCATTGCGTAAGTAATTAAAAATAACAATATTTAACATTAAATTGTTTCATAAAACGTAATTGTTTCCAGTAACAATAAATATTAATAAATTATCACCACACTTTATCAGTGGCATAACCATAATGATAATTTTATTACGGGTCTTGCAATCGTAACTTGCTGTCCCGATCGCACATCTACACTTTTTTATCCGATTAACCAAAAAAGAAGGGTGTGATTTTAACAGCCGCGAGCTACAAGTTGCCGTCCCCTGTCCTAGACTTTTGCTTTGTTACTCAAGGATCTGAGTACAGTTTCAATAGTCATAGACAGACATTATCTCTTGCCAAGAGAGCGTCTCGATCGTCTAATTACTTGTCATCGTAAAAAAAATCTTATAATTCTAACAACATTTTTATTAAAGGTTATGAAGATAAAATAAAAAAAACTGGAGAGCCGATACTTAACATCAAAAGAGCCGCATGCGGCTCGCAAGCCGCTGGTTGTCATCCCCTGTCCTTTTGCTTTGTTACTCAGAGATCTGAGTACAGTTTCAATAGTCATAGACAGTTATTATCTCTTGCCAAGAGAGCGACTCGATCGTCTAATTACTTGTCATCGTATAAAAATATCTTACAATTCTTACTAAAAATTTATTAAAGGTGATGGAAATAAAATAACATAACTGGAGAGCCGTTAATTTACATCAAAAGAGCCGCATGCGGCTCGCAAGCCGCTGGTTGTCAACCCCTGTCCTTTTGCTTTATTACTCAAAGATCTGGGTACAGCTTCAATGGTCATAGACAGCCATTATCTCTTGCCAAGAGAGCGTCTCGATCGTCTTATTACTTGTCATCGTAAAAAAATATCTTAAAATTCTTCCTAAAATTCTTAAATAAGTTTAAAACTCGGAGCGTGGAAATTATTGTTATTATCTTTACTTACAACTTGACAAGTTTATTGCAATCATAAAGAAGATCCTTGAAATATATTCCCGACGAGAATAAAGACCTTTTGGTTTTATGTAACCTTAAGACATTTTAACGGATTTTTTATGGTTGACAAGCTAGGTGTTTAACCACAGCTCATCTGATGTTAAATAACGGTGGCCGAAGATGGTAAGTGCACCGACCCTGGAATAGAACTAATTGCCAAATGAGGCAGCCAGAACACACCGTTAGGTGCTTGACGGCAGATTTTCAACTTGAGGGTGGAAGCTAGCCAGTACTAGAAAGTACCTTGCTACGGTTTCCTTACGATGTTTTCTTGCAATGACAGCAAATAAATTTATAAGTGGGTAATTGGAAAAATATGTTTACTATGGAAACTGATGTGGTTTTGACACATTTTTAGGGTTCCGTGCCTAAAAAGGAAGAAACCGAGCCCTTATAGGATCACTTTGTTGTCCGTCTGTCTGTCCGTCAATACCCTTTTTCTCAGGAACGCGTGGAGGTATCAAGCTGAATTCATATCAGATACACAGGCCTACTGACCCTTGGAGCCGTGAAAAAAATCAAACTTCTAAGCCAACGCAATCAAAAGATACAGCCGTTTATTCTGCAAATTTTAGACACTCGCAAGGGAATCAAAATCTACAGGGTACTTCCCGTGAACTCAGAATCTTGAAATTCGGTACGAAGCAACGTCTTATAGCACAGATAAAGGAAAAATTACGAAAAGCATAAATTACTATTTAAAAAAATACAATAACTTTTACTTATATACTTACAGGTTTGTACGGAACCCTCGGTGCACGAGTCTGACTCACATCTGGCCGGTTTTTTATTTTACTAATGCAGTTATACTCGCGTTTAATCATATCGGAAACTCCGACTATAGTTACGGCCACATCCGGTCATGACAAAAATGTTTTATCGGAATTTCTGATAAAATTAAACGTGAGTAATACCTTATAAGTAAAACAAATATTTTTACTTTATATTGAATAAATTAAAAGGTTTTTTTTAGAAATATTTAACTTGCAGTATATTTGATAGTTGATTTATGTCAAATTAGAACCAACTCCCTCTTCTACGAAGTTCAAATTTGATACGTAGGTTCAGAATGAAAATACATGTTTATGGTAAGCATGAAATGACTTGATGACTCAGGGTTGGCACCAGACGAATGAACTCCTCAACGGTTAACAGTGTTAACGGAAATATTGTATTCAAATTTAATTTTGATTGTCTGTAGTGTCTTCTTATTTGAGACAAAAAAGCAGTAGTAATAAAACACTTAGCATGGCAATCATAAAAGAAAAAGTTTGAAAATATACCTAACTCATAAAAAGAAAAACTGTCGATCTAGATTAATCGACACGAGAAATTCCGCCTCCAAAGCCCTTATTCTTAGTGAAATTGCATAAAAAATATAATAAAGCTTATCTGAGAACCTTTTAAAAACATAAAATCCCGTCGTTAACTCCCTGCCTCTCGCAAACGGTTTTTAAAACCGTCCACGGAACCCTAAAAGTACTTAAAAGTATAATAAGAAGTCTTATCATCGTCGCGTTTGACATTTTAGAGTTATTATTCAAAACCTTTGCGGTTAAATTATGATTTGAGAGTTATCGAACCCACACTTTACAATTGTAAGGTGTTTTCTCTTATGCTACAGTGGCCAAGCACATAGAATATCGACGTCGATAAACTTCATTTACTTTTTCCCTCCCTAATTGATTTTCCTGAGCACTCCAGTTGTTCTATTATTTATTGCTTTCATCACTTCTCGGCCAATAAGTTTTATAACTTACCTATACAGGGCAATAAACGTAGGGTGTAATCAGCAGGAAGGGGGTCATTCTACTTACCATTATGGAAAACTTTTGATATGAGCTAAAATAAAATCAACTGTTCGTGGATCAACCATTTTTCCTATCGATCAGCATTTTTTTCCCAATTGCAGCCCCATCGGCCATCAGTTCTGCGTGCTATGTGCCCTGCCTTCTGCCGCTTCAATTTACTAATTCGCTGGGCTATGTCGGTTACTTTAGTTCGTCTACGGATCTCATTTCTGATTCGTAGAGAAACTCCGAGCATAGCCCTCTCCATAGCTCGTTGTGCTACTTTGAGCTTACCAAGAAGACATATAGAGATCACGTTTCAGCGCCATAAGTCATCACTGGTAACAGACACTGTTCTTCAGAATAAGGGGGTAGTACTGTATTCACAACCTTACTTGCACTTTCTCTTTTGATTGTTGTCCTCAGCGTCAGCGTAAGAATCGCTCGTGAAAATGTCCACGCCAGTTCGTAAAGGTCAATCCCAGTCAGACCAAATTTCCGAACTGTGCTCGTTCTCCATTTGATTAACAAAGGGGCATCCAATTACCTCTGGTAATTAAAATTTGGCCCAAAAACCCTTTTCGCCCTTTGAATTATCGAGATTATAGTATATTGTTGTTTGGTAAGCCCTTTCGGTTTAATAATTTTGGTCTGAAGTTGAAGTAATTTTGGGGTTTGATTCGTGAGGAGTTTGCGGGCTGCGGTGGAATATGATTTTTCATGACTATGCCACATGTGTTTTGTAATGGAATGTACTGTTTACACTTACTCAAGTGTTTCATGATAGATTGATTAAGTCCTTATTGGTCACGCCTAATTAAATAGGCGACCTTATCGCTAAAACCGATCTCTTCTAGGCAACCATCGATTCAATTTGGGTGTTTTAAAATTTCGAGATAAGCTCAGGTGCTTGTATGTATATGGACAAGCATGCTTCATCGTAGACCGCATGTAAAAATCTATATCTGTGTTTGTATTTGTAGTATGGAAACATTACTGTGTTCTGTTTTGAAGGGTACTGCAGCTAGCGAAATTACCGGGCTGTTGAGACTAACCATCTAGTTTCAAAGTAATGTTTTAATAAAACAAAGTCCAGGGCATCGCTGCTTTGGCGCTCATTACTTTGAAACTAGATGGTTAGTCTCAACAGCTCTGTAATTTCGCTAGCTACACTACATTAAAAAAAAATGTTTGTGCCGGGCTAAGCCACAGACAGACACGAAAATACAAATGTTACATTTACAGCACCCCTCTTTTTGTGTCGAGGGTTAAAAAAAGTGTCTTTCCCGTTAAAGTTTGACATATCGGAGCGGCCTACTTCCCCCGGGTCACGATCGCTCGATCATCCCGCGATAACGGCGTATTTACCATCCTCCTAATCCTTGTATTAATGTAACCTACTTCGGGGAGATGGATTCGGACCCTACCAAGGGAACTATCGAGGGTTTTGACGCAGAACGTCGCTTTAGCAAAATGTCATCGTAATTATTTGGTCAGTTTAGCATAATGCCACTTGCGCAAAACGTCATTCTCCCACAACGTCAAGTTTTTAGTTTCCCATGTACGCACTAATCGCTTCGAATCTACATTTTTTTATTTGCACAGGGAGGATGTGGAACTCTTTGCCGAGGCCTGTGTTCCCCGTAAAGTAAAAAATGGGTGTCTCCAAATCAAGTGTAAACAGATTCCTTCTAGATAAACGTGTACCATCCTAGACCACGTCAGGCAGGATGTAGTCACACGCGAACCTTTATTAAAGATTTGTTTGATACTATTTTTTTATTAATTACTTACACGTGCATTAATTCTCTTAAAAGAATTGTTTAATTGGCATTCTGCGAGAATAACATTTTGCGAAAGTGACGTTATGCGTTACCTATATGTATATAAATGTATGTATAATTTGTAACACAAAAAAAAACGTAGACTGGCTTATGGATATCTTTAGTCTTTTATATATTCTTTTAAGAAATACAACTCTTAATATAATTGCTTAATTGATATTCTGCGAAAATGACGTTTTGCGAAGACGTTATACTACCTATATAAATGCATGCACGATTTGTAACACAAAAATACATAGCGCGTATCTCTAGTTTTCTAACCTACTATACCTTTGTTTACTAACGAAAATAGATCAGAGAGTAAATTTTCCAATTCGAAAATTTGTGGTAACCCCCTAATCGCTCATTTCTATATTTTCGTTGATGGTATGTAATTGATTACGCAATTTTTCTTGCTGTTATTAATTGCCCGGACGACATTTAATCAAGTCCTGTGGAGAAGAAGAATGGGCCGCTTTGGACCAGTTTTGTATACCGACACCCTTTTCCTCGCAGGACCTTTTGTTGTATATTTAATCGGGACACGAAATGTAGGGTAAATAAATATATAAAGTCTTTGTTTGGATTATGAAAACGGCTTTGATGCAACTTTTTGGCAGGAGTTTTTGGGTGCAATGCAGTAATAGATGTGCTACGTACGTTTTTATAGTTGAGTGATTAGAATGGTCGGTTTACAAACCGAAGGGCGTGGGTTCAAATCTCAAATCTAATTATTTTTTTTCGAAATAATGTCTAAGGTTTTTTTTCTCTTTCTTCTTGGCATCGCACTCTGTGCATTATGCCAGTTTCAATGTTTCTATATTTTGTGAGTAGTTTTCATTTTTCAGCTTCTATATCATCTATAGTTACAGTCAAAGTCTAGTCTTGATCAAGTCAAGTCGGTCCCAGTCAAATCAAGTCATGCCTTAGTAAAGTAGTGGCGACTTTACTATAAGCTTCTGGATGGAGTTTTGGAAGCAACACGAAAAGTCATGTTTTACCACATTATATCATTCTCCCACACTCGCGATTGTAATTCGGCACTTTATAAATAAAACACCACTATTTTTATGCATAAAAACTCGAAAAAACACTAGTTTTAGAAAAAAGTACAATGGGGCGACACGACGCTCACCGCGTTCCCGCCAAAACTCATGTGTAAGGTTGAGGTGAATCAAAAGATGGACGTTCTTCTAATTGTTTTATTTCGTTTCTCTCTGTCACACCTATGACTATATTATTACTATCCCTTTCACACTTCCTCTTTCTCTTTCATGTTTACAATTATCTCACATCTAGGCATCTCTTTCATATTGACTTTACGTTCCATTCATATCTTCATATCCTTTCGCTCTTTCAAACCTATGTATCACTCGTTTATGCTGTCTCTTTTTCGCTACCTTACGTTCCCATTTCACGCAGTATCTACAGCTTACAAATGCATGTATATAATGTCTTGCAGACGTGCAAATTATTTCACTTGGTGGTAGATTTCCTTAGCGGGAGGTCGTCTAGGTAGGTACCACAGCCGTACCAGATATTCTACCACCAAATAGTAGTGTATAAACATTACTGTATTTCAGTTTGAAGGGTACTGCAGCTAGCGAAATTATGGGGCTGTTGAGACTAGCTCTGAAAGTAATGAGTCAGTCTCATATGAACGCCAAAGCAGCGAAGCCTTTTGTTACTAAAAGTTCGATGTACAGGACAGGCGTTATCTCTTACCATCAGGAGACCGTCTCGTTCGTCTCATTACTTTTTAAATAAAATAAAAAATATATTAAATGTAGATTAGTTAATTCAATTAGTCTAGATTATATTATTATTATTATAAGTAAAATTCATGAACTCCTTAACGCTGTAGAAACATTTGTTAAGAAGCCAATTAGTCAAAAAAAAAAGTTTATTTCAATTTAGATTTTCAACAATGAGCTGGAGTTGCCAGTGAAAAATATCGCGGAAAAACTTTCTTTTTTAGGGTCTCGTACCTCAAAAGGTAAAAACAGTAACCCTTGCAAGATCACTCTCTTGTCCGTCTGTCTGTCCGTGTGTCATTTCCGCTTAACAGTCGTTACAGCTACAACAGAAATTAAAATAAAAACAAAGCTAAAAATAAGCTTTGCTTAAGCTTTTAAGTTAATGTCAAATTTAATTTAGATATTAAGTAAAGTTCCGGTTAGGTTTTTTAATTACCGTCAAATTTTTTAAATGATAGTTAACGTTTTAAAATTATTTTCAAGAATTTTAAAGTTTTGTCAAGTTTTTTAAATTTAAATCTTCATTTCTGTTGTAGCTGGAACGACTGTTATCCGGGAATAATCTAAATATATACCTAGAACACTTTAATTTACTTATTTATTGCACATGACATTTAACAAAGATGTTACCAATAAATTATTTAAATTTTTGAAAGCCAGAATATGCAAATTAGTTTTATGAAATAAAGTTAACTATCAGTAAAAACTAGAAAATAAAACTTTATATACCGAATTCCTTAGTTTTACTGAAACCATGGCTGCCCTACAAATAGTACTAAACTAGAGTTTAGTTAGCGATTCTAATTGGTTCGGCATTAGCTTTGAACCCAGGGCCTGTTTCGCTACAGAAGATTAAGTTAAGATGCTTACTTAGTCTCTATTTCTAAACAGAAATGAACAAGATTGTATTAAAACAGACTTAGTTAACTGTGGATTAAGCTGGAAAGATATTTAGGTCTACTTAGACCTTGAATAATTGCTTTATTTTTAATACGAATAAATCCGCGTTTGACCACCAACTCGCCTGATGGTACGCGATGTTTTTTTTTATGACTGACAAGCTAGGTGTTTGACCACAACTGACCTGGTGTTAAGTGACGGTGTGGTCGAAGATGGTAAAGCACACCTAGCCTGGAATGGAACTGGCTCTCAAGTGAGGCTGCCGGAACACACCATTAGATACTTGGCGGCAGATTTTCAACTTGAGGGTGGTAGCTAGTCAGCCGAGTACTAAAAAGTACCCTACCACCACGCTATGGTTTCCTGACGGTGTTTTCCTTCACCGGCAGCTCAAGCTCATTATTGGGGTTTGAACCCACGCCCTTCGACATGCGAACCGACCGCGCTAACCACTGAGCTATCATCGCTACAAATGACAATGGACAAGACACCAAAAAGTAAAAGGTTCCCCTCGATTTCTCTGGGATGCCATTATCAGATCCTGGTTTCCTTATCATGGTACTACCCTTGGGATATGTCCTTTCCAACAAAAAAAGAATCATCAAAATCGGTTCATAAACGACGAAGTTATCCGAGAACACACAAAAAAATATATACGGTCAAATTGAGAAACCTCCTTTTTTAGACGTCGGTTAAAATATACAATTGCAAGTGTCAAAACATGAATTAAAACATTTCTAAACGTTAGTCGAAACTCTAGTTTTAATCAAACAATTTCAACCCTTACTTCTTAAGTATGCATTCTACTCCCATACAATCGCTCCCCTTAATTTGACGAGTTAACCATACAGTAAGGGCGTTCTCCAATTTTGCAATTCGAGATCAAATTTAAAATATAACGCAACTAGCTAACCGCCCCGGCTTCGCGCGGGTATTAGAGCATAATTGCTGTGGTGGTTCCGGCGTAAGAACAGTATTCCACCCTCTCTACCCGTGGTTGCCGTAAGAGTCGGCTAAGGGATGTAATCCGGAAGATGGGCAGCAGCGTCTTCCTTGAACAATCACAGCTAACTGCGCTTGCCAACCCGCCTGCCAAGCGTGGCGAGTATTGGCTTTGTTTTGTAATATGCAGTGATAAACCTTCCTCTTGAATCACTCTGTCTATTGATGGAAACCGCATTAAAATCCGTTGCGTAGTTTAAAAGATCTAAAGCGTACAGACGGCGGGAAGCGACTTTGTTTTATACTATGTATAGAAGACAAAATTTGGTTTACTATTTTACTTTTTAAGCCGCCTTCTCGCCTGATGTTACGCGTAGATACGGTCTACGATGGAGCACGCTTGCATAGAAGAAACCGATTCACTGGCGACTTGAAGGCACCTAGATTGTATCATTACTTATGGATGACAGGCTAGGTGTTTGACCACAGCTCACCTGATGTTAAGTTACAGTGTGGTCGAAGATGGTAAACACACTTAACCTGGATTAGAACTCAATCACTCTCACTTATCTATCAAAGAAAACCCATTCGGGCATCAAATTCCAGCGTTTTGTACGATAAAGGTGGATTCGAACCGTTTAGTGCGAGTTTTTGGAACATCTACCATGAAGTGGTGTCGAATTTTTAGAGCTTTGTCCTATAGTAAAAAAAGCAGGGTGGAATTAGTTATCGTATCGCGTATCCCTTAGAAAACTGACAGACAAGCAACTTTGTATCTATGTTCAAGGCTTCGGAACCTTACAAGTCAGAAATCATATTCCAAATTACGAAAAGAAATATTGAAATGTTTACTATCTCACACTAGTCCATACTGTTATTACTGAATCTCCCCATATATACAATTGCTGCCCACAATGGAAAGTTTAACAACATTCGGGGTATTGTTCGAAAAATTCACATTAAAATTTGTCGTAACAACTTTTGTTTTGGTAAAAATAATTTTGTTTTAATAAACGAAATAATAACGTTATTAGAGCGACTCCCGCGTAGACTATTAGCTTGCTTGTCGAAGGACATTGTTAAGGTGACAGGAAAGCATTAAGCAAGATTGACGCAACAATGAATGAATTAATGAATGATGAATAAATGAATGATGAATGATGAATAAATGAATGAATGATGAATGAATAATTGGCTTGTGAACATCAGGTAGAAAATCACTGTTTTAAACAGTTGTTCGCTGCAGTTAATATAACTGAGCGAATGAATGGTATAAATGTATATTTTAGGTGGTCTTTATATCAAACAATTTTAATTTTTATCATAATAATCACATAGGTACATAACATACATACATACGTATTTAGATGTTAATATTTATGAGACAGTCAGAGAAAATAATAATTAAATCATAATACATATTTATTGCATAATGTGTACGTACATAACGAAATGTCTAATGTTTTTTTTTTTTTTTTTTTATTGTTTTTGTTTTTCATTTCTATAGTAAGAAGTACGGACTGCATTATGCAAGGCTCAGATGAAGTAGTCTTTCATCTGAGATGCAAGGCATAGGTAAGGGGGGTGCGCGGGGCGGAGATAGCTTCTTAGCTACGATTTATTTGTAAACACGTCCATGCTTGTCGTCGTTTTAACCGGTCACCTTTGTGTGAAATTCCTTCGTTAAAAGCGGTCGGTCGCTGTAAACGAAGTCTAATAAGCGGATGTACGTTCATAGTGGCTCATATTAAAACCAAACATATGCCTATACTTACGTCGCTAAAAACGGTTGGTTGTTATTTGCGAAGTCGTACTAAATGGATTCTACTGTACTTAAAAACTTAAACTATACGCTATACAGGGACAGTTTTTGTAGCGATGATGGTTCAGTGGTTAGCGCGGTAGGTTCCCATGCCGAAGGGCGTGGGTTCAAACCCCAACACTGAGCTTGAGCTGCCGGTGAAGGAAAACATCGTGAGGAAACCATAGCGTGGTGGTAGGGTACTTTCTAGTACTCGGCTAGCTAGCTACCACCCTCAAGTTGAAAATCTGCCGCCAAGCATCTAACGGTGTGTTCCGGCATCTTCACTTGAGAGCCAGTTCCATTCCAGGCTAGGGTGCTTTACCATCTTCGACCACACCGTCACTTAACATCAGGTGAACTGTGGTCAAACACATAGCCTGTCAGCCATAAAAAAAAGAAGTTTTTAAGGATATGAACTCACCACAAAAGGCTGCAACTATATTCCTCACTTTGGCACACATATTTCTAGTATTTGAGCGACAATACTACACATAATCAGATTTTAGTCCCTAAATCATCACACAATTATCATTAACTACAACACTAATTTTGTCAATCCAACACTACTTTCCTACTTCGGCACTATTATTGTCACTTTGGCACAATGTTTTGCCAATTCGGCACTACGTTTCGTCACTTTGGCACAATTTTTTGTCACTTTTAATGTCCACTTTGTCACTATAACACTACTTTTTGTCGCTTTGACATTTGTTATACTTCACTGTCTTCGTTTTGGTAATGTCGTTCAGCTCTTATGAATTGTTCATGTTAAAACACCTGTAAAGACAAAAAAAATATTAGTTTTAACTAGCGACCCACTCCGGCTTCGCACGGGTAGTAGAGCATGTTATAAATAAATATTGGAGGACATTTCACATAGCGCCATCTAGCGCCAAACTAAACAAAGCTTGTACTATGGGAACCAGACAGCAGACTGAATGCTTTAAATACTTTTTTTATGTAAATACATACTTATAATAAAGAACACCCAGACACACACATCACATCATCAGCCATAGAACGTCCACTGCTGGACATAGGCCTCTTCCTGGGGGGGTTTGCCAATACTCGCCACGCTTGGCAGGCGGGTTGGCGAGCGCAGTTAGGTGTGATTGTTCAAGGAAGACGCTGCTGCCCATCTTCCGGATTACATCCCTTAGCCGACTCTTACGGCAACCACGGGTAGAGAGGGTGGGGTAGTATTCTTACGCCGGCACCACCACGGCAACCCGGACACAGAACAAACACTAATTGTCACATATAGTATTATAATTTGGCGCTCTACCTGCTTTCCTAGAATTTTTATCCATCCTCTCAACAAAAAGTCGACGATACAAAACTTACACGTGTAATGTTTTTTTTTATTTTTACGGCGTTTGTAACAATTATTTTGGTAATAAAGACCCATTTGGAGTTATGACTTGTGTGTAGCCATTTGGTGCATATTTTTTTGTATTGAGATCGTAAATAAATAGATCCTAATTATCTGCAACGCAGATGTTGAATTTCTGTCGGTTTGTCTCAAAAGAGAAGCGTTATAGACAATAGGGGAAACTCGTCTAGAAAATTATGTTTGTGCTTAAATCTTCTTATTGGCCGGCTGGCTTGAATATTCTTATTCTATTTTCTTCTGCCGTGTTAGCTCATTTCGTTTTTCTTTTAAATCACTCACTATTCCACAATCTGAGCATTTTTGTTGTACACTTTACTGAAAAACTATCATGCTTTAGATCTGTCAAAAAATTTTTTTTATAACCATTAAAAAAATGAACATTAACAATTTTGTATTCATTGGGCTCAAAATTAAAAAAAAAAACTGTCTTAAAAATGATTTATTACCCGTTAGAAAAACTACGCGAGCCCTCACAAAGCTCAGCTTTTGACTAGTTATATTTAGCGTTGTGTTTGTCCGCCATTTCGCCTGATGTTAAGCAAAGTAGGTACTTAAATAGTTTAGTTATGATTTAAGTTTAAAAAGTAGAAATAAATTTCATTTATTGTTTCATTTCACTATTGCAAAAAAATTACAAGTTACAAAATTATAAGTTTTTTTTTACATTCTACTTGTTCGACACATTAGTTGTTCTAGTACACGACAAACTAGCTACCACTAGTTAAAAATCTGTCATCAAGCACCTTAGTGTGTAACGGCAGCCTCACTTGAGAGCCATTTTCATTCCAGGATGGGTGTGTTTATCATCTTCGACCATACCGTCACTTAACATAAGGTAACCTATAGTCAAACACTAAGCTTGTCAGCCATAAAAAAACATTCTTAATTTCTAAACATAATGTTTGTCACACAATTTATTTTCAATAATTTACTAATTTTATTTAAACATCACTGTGTCGTTTCTTATTTGCGACATATTCACACTATTAGTCCAAAATACGTGGTTATTTTTTTGTAAAACAATCCATCCCACACGTTCACTTGACGTCGACGATTGTCAGGAAAAACGGCATAAAACAAGAATCACATTATCACGCCTCTAACGAAACACACGAATTTTGTCACGTCAAATGTAGTCCTAAACAAACACTGGATAATGCATATTTCGTCCTAAGCCAAACAAGCCTTTTGACTAGATACGAAAATGCTTGTGTTACATTTTTCGTTACGCGTCTTTTTATTATTTTAATCGGAAAATACTGTTACACTTTTGCAATATTTTTACGAGGACTCGCAGAGAAAAATGTTATTGTCGTTTAAAGATTTTGCTTACAGTTCCATAGTTCCATTTAAATTAAAAAATTAAATAGTATTTTTTCATGTAAAAGTTATGAGACGAACGAAACTCTCTCCTGATGGTTAGAGACAACGCCTGTTCATGACCATCGCAGCGATACACAGAACTTTAAGTAGCAAAGTAAAGTCCAGGGCATCGCTGCTTTGGCGCTCCTTACTTTGACAATTTCGAAAATAAATATCGTAGCCTCAAACTAAGCAAAACTTGTACTATGGGAACCAGTTAACTAATAGAATACGTGGATAAGCGCGTACTGTATTGGTGTAGTGTCCTCAGGTAGCAGGAATAAAACTCCTTCCAGTGGTACAAGCTCGATTTATTCATAAATCCACAACCGACTCTTTAATTTGCCAACACCAAACGTTAGCGCGTTTTAGGATTTTACAACGCCATCTATAATTGTTTGGCGGAACTAACTTTGCATAAACATAACCGCCCACCAAGGACAACTGTCCTTAAATACAACAAACAAAAATTGTGCCAAAAAAAAACATCTCAAAAATAAATGATATTTAACTAAATTGACTCTACAAATTAAATTGTGATAGGCAAGACACAAAGTTTCGATACAGGGCGTTTAAATAACGAATCTTACATTTAAGGGTACGCAACGCGTAACCTTGTCCAAGCCAGAATGTTCTATTCACAAATGGAGTTAATGAGGTAAGTGTCGATTTTTTATTTACTTCTTTTTCTTTCTTTGAACTTTCTAATTCTTGATAAAAATACTGTTTTTGTGACTTTTTAATCATAATATCTAACGCATCATTTATTTCTTCTTTCAGGAGGTAAGTATGTCTAATCCTTTTATGTTTCAGGAAACGTCGATAGTACGCTACTACCCGCAATAGTTTTGTCAACGATGAAAACTTTGTCCAGATGTCATCATTGCTTTGGTCTGTTGTTGCTACGTGTACTGACGACCCTTTTTCTTCCAGGTGAGTAGAACATTTCTTTGCATTCACATATTCTATATCGTTGTTCTTTAACCAATCTGGGCCATTTAACCATAATTGATGAGTAGCAATATCCGAAGGATTCACACCACGCGATGCGCAGTCCGCAGGATTGTGCTCAGATTTCACATACGCCCATTGATTCCGATCAAGGTGAGACATTATTTCTGAGACTCTATTTCCAACGAAAGTTTTCCATCTGTTCGGGTGTCCACTTAACCATGCCAACACCACTTCCGAATCCGTCCATGCATGAAGGTTTGATTTTTGGATGTTTAATACTTCTGCAACGTCTGTTAATAATTTCGATAACAATACTCCTCCGCACAGTTCCAGCCTTGGGATTGACACCTGTTTGACTGGATCTACTCTAGTTTTAGCAGTGACTAGACTTACATTTATATTTCCCATAGAATCTACAGCACGCAAATAAATCACCGCTCCATACGCTGCGTTGGAAGCATCACAAAATCCGTGTAGTTCTACTGATTGATCGTCACTCCTGCACATCATCCAACGAGGTAAGCTAAAATAAGATAGCTGTTCTAAATCTTCTCTATACTTTATCCATTCTTCGTATAGATCCTTGGGCAGTTCATCATCCCACTCTAGTCCGGATATCCATAATCTTTGTATGAATATCTTGGCTTTGATTATACTCGGTGATATCCATCCCAAAGGATCGTATAGTCTAGATATGTCTGATATAACTTTTCTTTTTGTTACAGGTTCTGATCGTGGAGGCAACTTGACGGCGTACTCAAACTCATCATGTCTGCGGTTCCAGGTAAGTCCCAATATTTTATTTGTTTCTGCTTCTTCTACTAACTTTTTCTTTTCAGGTTCTTCTGCTGTTGCTTCATTTTGTATTGCTTGTGCTACGACTTCGTTGTTGCTAAACCATTTTTGCATTATGAATCCTCCCTTTTGTAGTAACCCGTTCATTTGCTTGTAGATTTCTATTGCTTCTGGTACACTTTCACACCCTGACATAAAATCATCCATATAGAAATCTCTTTTCACTCTTTCAGCAGCTAATGGATAATTTTCTCCTTCGTCTATGGCCAACTGCATTAGAGCTCTAACTGCTAAATAAGGTGCCGAAGATGTCCCGAAAGTCACACGTAGGAGCCGGTATTCACCAATATCATCACTTGGATTGTCTCGCCACAAAATACGCTGGAAATTTGCATCACCGGGAGTAACTTTAACCTGCCGGTACATTTTCACAATATCGGCGGTGAAGCAAATTGGGTAAGTCCGCCATCGCATTATTATGTGTCGTAGTTCCGATTGCAAGACCGGTCCAACCATCAAGTCGCCGTTCAGACTCTTATGATTGGAGCCCTTACACGAAGCATCAAAAACGACACGAACCTTTGTCGTTTGCTTGTCCTCTCGAATTACTGCGTGGTATGGTAAGTATAAGCCTTTATTATAATCTTCTTTATCTACAGCTTCCATATGATTCATGTTTAAATATTCTTTAAATGTTCTGTTATATTCTGCTTTCAGGTCCAGGTCTTTCTCCAACCTCCGTTCCAGCGACAAGAATCTCTTTAATGCAATATCCCTAGACTGTCCTTTAATACAAGCTGGATCTTCATCTTTAAAGGGCAGTTTCACTATGTATCGACCAGTTTCATCTCGCCTCGTAGTCGATGTAAATATATCCTCACAGTGCTGCTCTTCTTCCGACAAAACCCTTTTTGTAGATTTTGGTGCCTCTTCGAGCTCCCAAAACTGTTTCAGAAGATCATCTGCGGAAACGTGCATGCTGACCATATTTCCTGAGGTAGGTACTGATTTATCCCGTCCTGACAAAATCCATCCAAATATTGTTTCTTGGGCTACCAATGAACCCGAGGGGCCGTTTATCAACCCTTCCTTTAGTATCAGACCGTAAACGTCTGATCCTAGTAACAAGTCAATCTTGTTTGGTACGTTAAATTCTGGATCAGCTAACTTGCTTTTATCCAATTCTGGCCATGCCTCAATCTCCACCTGCTGCGGTGGCAATAGGCCAGTTAGCTTTTCCAAAATGTATGCTTCTACTCGAACAACACATTGGGGATTTTGAGAGGAGTGAAGTATAACCTCCGTCTTAGCTCGCGCTGTCACTGACGGCTCTCCCCCAAGTCCCGATAGATTCTCCTTAATGTGTGTTCTTTTTAATCCCAACAACTGAACAACTGCTTCAGTTACAAAAGATAGATGTGAAGCTGGATCAATGAGAGCTCGAAACTGTGATGTTGATCCAACTGTTGATTCTGCACCCACTAACGCCGTCGCCAGCAAAGAGTATTGATATAAACCCCGTGACAAAAAACTACTCTTTGTTGGTGTTCCATCTTCTGCTGATTTTGAAACTTGTGCCGCATGAGGCTTTTCAGCGCCATGTGATGGCTGTTTATCTACTGACTCTTTGTTATTTATTACCTGAGGAGCATTACTCGAATGTAAAAGTGAATGATGTCGCCTGTGACATACTTGACAAGAGGTTGCGCTTCGACAGTTTCTTACGGAATGATTGTTTGCCAAACAATTAAAACATAACCTGTTATCTTGGACAAAGTTACGCCTGTTATTATTAGTTAAATTCGTAAACTCTTTACAGCTGCTTATTCTATGATCACTTTTACAAAATGCACAGAAAGTTTGAGATACATGTAACGAATGAATCCCGCCCACCGACTTAGCATTGTATGATACAGATTTCCCTTTACAATTTTGCAACTTTGGATCTAGAAACTCTAAAGAATGAAATCTTTTTTCCAAAAACTCAACAAACTGATTTAAATTAGGTAGTGTATCCGAATTACATGTAAGTTCACTAATTCTCGCTTCCCAAATTTTTCTCGACTCATTATCTAACTTTAAACTTACAATATATATAACAATTACATCCCAAGATTTGGTATCAATTCCTAAATTTGAAAGACAATGCAACATATTTGTGGTAGTATCGAGCAATTGTTTGATAGCTGAAGCAGACTCTGACATAATTTTACTTTGACTGAAAAACTGTTTTAAAATACAATTTGCAAGATATTGTTTATTATTGTATCTATTATTTAACAAAGACCAACATTGTTCATAATTATCATTAGTGATTGTTACATGCTGAATCAATTGAGCCGCTTCACCTGATAATTGACTTTTTAAATATTGAAGTTTTTGAACATTATCAATTTGTTTATTGTTATGAATAAGCGAAAGAAAGAGATCTCTAAAACTAATCCACTCGGTGTACAGTCCAGAAAACGTCGGAATACTAATTTTCGGAAGTTTCACAAACGCTTTGGTATGATTTTCCTGTTCTGTTCCGTCCGGTTGAAGTTTGCTGGAGCTAGGTCCGAATTTTTGTATCATCTCTCTTAATTCAGCATTGAATTCCATGTAAAATTCTTCCGTCTCGCCGTATAAATCATTCTCAACATAATCGCTACCCTCTGTGTCTTTTCTTCGAACAATTGCATAGTGGTTCTTTGAAAACTCCTCCCATTTACTTTCAATTGTTTGCAATCTAATTTCTATATTATGTTTAGTTAGCCGATCTTTAGGGCTCTTTTTCAGGTTTACTTTAGATCTTTGAAACTGAGACTTGATTTCTTCCTGTACTTTAATAAGATCCATTTTTGTATATCTCAGTTAATCCGTATAATTTAAACCAATCTTTAACCAAACTTTAACTCAATGCAAACACTTCTTAAAATTTCTATCTTGATGAGAAACCACTTCACTTTTTTCTAAGTCGATGAAAAAGTTCGAAAAATATTCTAAGTGTTTGAGAAGTAATTTATCTTAGAAAATCGGGCATAGGTTCCCCGTCTGTTACGATTTCTTGAAATTATTCTAAGTCCTAAACTCACTTCACTAAATTTTGCTAAGTCCACAGTTTATGCATTTCACTAAATTTTGCCTAAGTCCCTAGTTTAAGTAATTTATAAAGAGTACTCACAGTTTATGTACACAAACTATTACACTGAGTCCGTCCGCGTTGATAAGTTCCTTTCCGATCCGTGATAGTTGCCACTCCGTTTTGCCGTACCGGAAATCCGCTTCGTACTCAGGTTCCTCTTCCTCTTGCCACATCCGGTTTCAAAGGACCATGGATAAGCGCGTACTGTATTGGTGTAGTGTCCTCAGGTAGCAGGAATAAAACTCCTTCCAGTGGTACAAGCTCGATTTATTCATAAATCCACAACCGACTCTTTAATTTGCCAACACCAAACGTTAGCGCGTTTTAGGATTTTACAACGCCATCTATAATTGTTTGGCGGAACTAACTTTGCATAAACAATACGTATATACTTATTTTTTTTGTAAATACATACTTATAATACATACAGGACACACAGATATATACCTAACAAGCAAAGTCGTTGTCACTGTTTTTCCGCTTACTCCTAAACCACTAAACGGATTTTGATATATTGTTTCATCATCATCATCATCAGCCATATGACGTCCACTGCTGGGCATAGGCCTCTCCCATTGATTTCCACAAAGACCGGTTGGAAGCGGCTCGCATCCAGCGCGTTCCTGCGGTATTTATTAGGTCGTCTGTACACCTTGTGGGTGGACGTCCTACGCTGCGCTTACCGGTCCGTGGTCTCCACTCCAGAACTTTGCAGCCCCATCGGCCATCGGTTCTGCGTGCTATGTGCCCTGCCCACTGCACCTTCTACTTGCTCATCCGCTGAGCTATGTCGGCTACTTTAGTTCGCCTACGGATCTCCTCATTTCATTCACATTTCTGATTCGATCTCGTAGGGAAACTCCGAGCATATTGTTTACCTACCTGTAATTTCCAAAAAAATTTTTAGGAAGTTGATATGTCCGGGCACGTCAAGCTGACAAAAATGCTGGCGTTTCGGTCAAGAACTTAGTATTGCTATTTAACGTGGCAATGCCGCCAGAATACAGATTACTTTTCCCTTAACTATATGTCTTTTATGTTAATTGTTGCATTTATTTTGTACATTATCATTCAGTAGAGAAGCTTGCATTTATTTTTATATTGTCTTCTTTAAACACTACTAATAAGGAACGAAACGCTTTTCTGATCGTAAGAGATAATTCATGCCCATTCATTGCAGTGGTAAACATAATTTTGAGTAGTTAGTCTTAAGGTTTTTCTTCGAACCGGAATGCAGTAATGTTTACACACTACTGCTTGACAGCAGAATATTTGATACTGATGCGGTACCCACACGATCTCCAAGTAAGGACATATACCACAAAAAAGGTTTTAAAAATAATAGTCCTAAGAATTACAAAATTATCGTCATATGTATAATCAACACAATCAGGTACTTAATAACAAAATCAAAATACTCAAGTGTTTAACTAAAATGTCCATAAAAAAAGAACGAAACATTAATATTGTAGATAAAAATAATATTACACTTCGGGTCGTGGTTGTAAAAATTGGCATAATATGTTCCGGTCGGGAAGGTTATAAAATTTTTGTGTCCTAAATAAGTTGAATATTATTTCATCATGTTTTTATGGAGTTTCCGAGTTATCCGGCTTTGTACGTAAGCTGCCGAAATGACGTGCCGGAGTTTGTTGTTTTTAATTAAAGATGAGTCTTTTTTAAGATTCCCTATCTCAAAAGGAAAAAAACGGAACCCTTATAGGATCACTTTGTTGTCCGTCTGTCAAGGCCTTCTACTCTTAAAACAATATGCAAATCTGTAGTTCCTTGCAGCTGTGAAAAAATCAAACTTAACAATTATCGTACAAAAAAGTCACAGCCGTTCATGTCGCAAGATTCATATTTCGACATTCACAAAGGAATCAAAACCTATAGGGTATTTCCTGTTGACCTAGAACTATGATATTTGGAAATAAGCATTGTCTTGTAGACAAAGTAAAAATTTGAAAACTATATATTTTTAATTAATCACAAAAAATAGGGTCTTTATGCAAGGAATGAGAACAAGAATTTATGATACCTACTAGTTTGTACGGAACCTTCGATAGGCGAGTCTGACTCGCACTTGCCCGTGTTTCTTTATTAAAAAATAGACTTGCGTTTGAACGCCATCTCGCCTGATTTTAAGTGAAGATGCGGTCTACGATGAAGCACGTATGTATTTACAAAAACAAAATATATAAGTATCCTATCAAATATCTGGTTTCCATAGTACAAGCTTAACTTAGTTGGCTAGATGGCGCTGTTTAAAATGTTCTACGCTATATATGTATTTATTTAATTTAATGAACCAACTTTGTACCAAAAATTTACTAGTTTATTGCGTGAAATCTGTCTGTACATAGTACAAAACTAAGTCGCTTCCCGCCGTCTGTACGCTCAGATCTTTGAAACTACGCAACGGATTTTAATGGGGTTTCCATCAATAGGTAGATTGATTCAAGAGGAAGTTTTATATGTATAATATATGCTTATTAAAGAAGAGGAAATCCGAGAAATTCGAAGTATTGCAATGTGATGTCGTAAAAACAAGCGCTGGCTAAACCTTACGAGATAGATCATAATAATGTACTAATATATCTGCGCGCGAAGCCGTGGCGGGCCGCTAGTCTAATATAAATGTATATACAATATAGCCACATAATTATCTCGAAACTTAATAAAATTGTAATAACCTAAAAGTTTAATCAAACATGGTCATGCATTTCAAAATATGGTAGCTGGCCCACTAGTAGAAAAAAAATCATTAGCTTTTTTTTAAACTCGATTGTGGCTTACGACACTGTTACCCACGCTTACCCTACTTAGAATGATGTGTGGGATAAGTGATACGAGTATAGCGTATATAAACTAGCCTGTTTTGATGTCGTTGTAAAGTTTCAAATTGTTTCCGAAGCTACAAGAATCACATCATCAGCCATAGGACGTCCACTGCTGGACATAGGCCTCCTCCTGGGGGGGTTTTGCAATACTCGCCACGCTTGGCAGGCGGGTTGGCGAGCGCAGTTAGGTGTGATTGTTCAAGGAAGACGCTGCTGCCCATCTTCCGGATTACATCCCTTAGCCGACTCTTACGGCAACCACGGGTAGAGAGGCTGGGGTACTATTCTTACACCGGCAGTACCACGGCAACTAGTTACAAGAATAATACATCTGAACTAACAGGCCGTTCAAGTATTACGTAAGCACCAGTGGGGGGATTGCGTCGCTTATTTTTGATGACATGGGGAATGGGGGGATCTGAATGGTGACAGCGTAAGCAATGTCAAATAAATTATGTTTATTGTACTTTTTTTATTATCGGCACATCACATTTTCTACATGTTCTTAAATCCTCTTGATATTTAGTTTACCTGGAAGAGATTGCTTTTAGCGATAACGCCGCTAGTTAAACCAATGTTTAAGTAAGTATATGAGTGGCTTTTAGAGCACTTCTACAAAGTAGACGAATTTCTACCAATGCCCGATAAACTATTAGATTAATTTTTGACTGGTTTAATTTTTGATTGATTACGGGATAGGTGTTTGACCACAGTTCACCTGATGTTAAGTTGCACCCATCACACACATAAGTTAATATATATAGTTATGTTAAGTTGCAGTATAATCGAACATGGTGAACCCATCTAGAATGGAATTGGCTCTTAATTAAGGCTACCAGAATACACCGTTAGGTGCTTGGCGGCAGATTTTTAATTTAAACATGGTATCATTCATTTCAGTAGTAAAAATTTACTGAAAAGTTAAAAAAATCTTTAACCCGATTGCGAATAGAATAGCTATAATTAATTTTAAACCAATATATTATTCCTAATTAAATTGAAAAATATAATTTGTATAGGTATATATTTTTGTAATCCCCTTTTAATTTTCTTTATTTTGATACCCTACTTGACAGGTTTGGTATTTTTTTATTTTTTATTATCGAATTATTATTTCACGCGAAAAATCTGCCATTTTACTTTCAAACACCTATCTAAAGACACTTAGGTTTTTAAGACTAATATAACGATACCTTAACTGTCGATATCCATCCAACCGTTTGGAAGATAAAAGATACTAAAGTTAACATACATACAAGATACGCGCGAAAAACATAACCCTTCCTTGGCAGTCGGGTGAAAATTAAGGCTAAAAATGTTAGTTTCATCAATTTGACATTGACATTGCCGTAAGAGTCAGCTAAGGGATGTAATACGGAAGATGGGCAGCAGCGTCTTCCTTGAACAATCACACCTAACTGCGCTCGCCAACCCGCCTGCCAAGCGTGGCGTGTATTGGCAAAACCCCCCCAGGAGGAGGCCTATGTCCAGCAGTGGACGTCCTATGGCTGATGATGTGTGACATTGACATTCGGTGAAATTCTTTGTTTAATTATTTTTTTTGTAAATTAAATCCTGGAACTTTTTTCCGTTATGGAAAAAAAAATTACAGTAGCATGTGTAACAACTCATAGCTTGTACCATACCAACAAAAAACACTACGTAGGCGGCAAAACGCTGTATCGAGGCAATTATTGTGTCTTTCTGTCCGTCCGTCCGTTTGAACAGGCTTTTGTATTACAATTGCTTTTAGCACCCTGTCATAACAACAATGACGTAAATCCTTCTCAAGTAGAGATATAAATTAACATTTCTTACAGCGACGAGGTTGTAAGAGGTTTCTAAGTCGATTTGGCTTTTCTTTTGTCTCTGAATAATTTTTTGGATTCTTGTTTGCGTTATGTTAATGTGGGCGAATGATTGTTTTGTGCCTATACTTTCTTTACCGCCAGCTAGATCTCTGATGACTAAGTCTAAGCTTACCTAGTATTTGTATTAGAAAAAACCTTGGATATACAATATACAGACACTTAGATATATATATATATATATATATATATAATATAATATACGCGGATTTACCCGCGCGGTGATGGATGATGATGATGATGAAAAGTATCATATGTCTTATTCCAGGGCCTAAAGCAGGGGTTCCCAAACTTATTTTGTCTACTGCCCACTTTGAGAATAAATTATTTTTAGCGCCCCTTTTTTCACCTACGTCTAAGAGGCCTCCTAGCTAAATGAAATTACAAATCACCCACCCTCCAAGCCTCTATACAACGCCCCCATTTTTTTTCTGGGTCTCTTACCCGCTTTAGGCCTGCAGCGCCCACAAGGGGACGTTATCGCCCACTTTGGGAAAGGCTGGTCTAAACTAACTACATGGAAAATTTCACCCAGATCCGTTGAGTAGTTTACGTGTGAAGGCGTAACAAACAAACAAACTCACATTCGCATGTATAACATTAGTTAGAATGTAGGTCTCTAGTAGATATGTTTTTTTTATTTAGGCTATATTAATTAATATCGTAGGACATTTTAAACACAGTTATTGGCTTTCTACCGGATACGTGTGGGATTTTGCCTTGGAGTTGCACGACTTGGTTCCCCCGCCCCTTTTTAGTACCGGACGGCCAGACAAACGCGACCAAAGCGTCGCCGTACATGGTGGACGTTCCCCATGTGCGCACTAAGCGCTTCCAATCCACATTCTTTATTCGCACAGCGAGGATGTGGAACTCTTTGCCGGAGTCTGTGTTTCCCGAAAAGTACAATATGAGTGTCTTCAAATCAAAAGTAAACAGATTTCTTTTAGGTAAGCGTGTTCCATCTAAGACCACATCGTTGCTTAACATCAGGCAGAATGTGGGCAAAAAAAAAATTCCGTATTTTTTTTTTTTAACTGGCCAAGTGCGAGTCGGACTCGTGCACGAAGGGTTCCGTACCATTATCTATAAAAACGGCAAACAAATCACGTTTGTTGTATAGGAGCCTAAAATATTTGTTTTATTTTAATTTAATTATTCATTTTTAAAGTGAATATACCTGTTGCCGTTATCAATATCGAGCAAAAACGACCAAAAAAAATCACGTTTGTTGTACGGGAGCCCCCCTTTAATATTTATTTTATTTTGTTTTTAGTATTTGTTGTTATAGCGGCAACAGAAATACATCATCTGTGAAAATTACAACTGTCTAACTATCACGGTTCATGAGATACAGCCTGGTGACAAACGGACATACAGACAGACAGCGGAGTCTTAGTAATAGGGTCCCGTTTTACCCTTAGGGTACGGAACCCTAAAAAAGCATGTACTATGGGAAACAGATAACTAATAGAATACTTACATACTTTTTTGTTTAACTTACCCGGGATTACTCATTTTTAATAAAAAGAAAAACCGGAATTCTCTAACTACCTATTATAGTCCAGTGACCTTCTTCAAGGAAACAAAGTTGAGTACAACGCGCCAGCACAACGGGCCGCTGCGCGCCTCGTAGGTACGTGAGACGCGTGAAGGCCTGTAGTGCAAAGCGATACGAAACCGCGCGCGCGCATTATGCTCGTCACATAATTGTCCTAGAGGGAATCGAACTCACGCACAACTCTTGAAACAGACACTACCAAAAGAACTAACGGGGCTGTTAAGTTCCACCGTCTAGGTACCACCGCTGTATCGGATATTCTACCGCCAAGCACTAATGTAAAGATTATTTTGCTCCGGCATTACAGGGCTGTTGAGACTAACCATAAAGTATTATCTATTGTCATGGAATGTCATTGACAAAGCCTACTATAAGGTGGCTCATTACGTGGAAGACAGGAATATATGGTCGTAGTAGCTTCTCTCTGCACTTGCATCCCCCTGGCTAAGTGACAATTGTAGTAAGCATAATGTATTAATATTTATAACGGTAAACTGTAACCTAATATGAAAAGAAAGTTCCACAAAAAAATGCCTTGTTAAGTTTCTTGCCGGAGTCTTCTCAGTTGAAGTGTAGCCGGTGGTGTTAGCCAGTGTAGTTCAAACATGTAACTTAACGTTCATAAGTGCCTTACCAGGGCCTAAACTGAATAAATGACTTTTGATTTAGATTTTTCTCAAAGTAATGAGCGCCAAAGCAGCGATGCCCTGGACTTTGATTTGTAACTTTAAACTGTAGGTACAGTTACAATGACCATGGACAGGCGACAGGCTCTCCTGATGGTAAGAGATAACGCCTGTCCATGACCATTGCAGCGATACACAGAACAAAACAAAGTCTAAGGCATCGCTGCTTTGGCGCTCATTACTTTGAGACTTTCGATGGTTAGTCTCAACAGCCCTGTAATACCATCAAACTGGAACACAGTAATGTTTACACACTACTGCTTGGCGGCAGAACATTAGGTACTGCTAAGGAGATCTACAAAATGACAAAACACACTGACTAGTACACATTTTCTTAGCTGCGTTGTACAGCTAAGTTTCCATTAGTTCCCAGAATTGTTACCGACAAACAATTAGTGTAAACTAGACAATACAATGAACGGTTTGTATTGTATTGTATTGAAACAAAGGAGTTTTGTACAATTACGGTTTGAATTAAACTTTTTAAAAAGAAAAGAAAATGTAATTTTTTTTTTTGTTTTGTTGACAATCTAGGTGTTTGACCACAGCTCACCTGATGTTAAGTGTCGGTGTGGTCGAATATGGTAAAGCACACCTAGCTTGGAAAGGAACAATTATATTTCATCGTGTAATAATTTAATTGGCCGAGGTGGTGCCGGCGTAAAAATTGTACCCCACCCTCTCTACCCGTGGTTGCCGTAAGAGTCGGCTAAGGGATGTAATCCGGAAGATGGGCAGCAGCGTCTTCCTTGAACAATCACACCTAACTGCGCTCGCCAACCCGCCTGCCAAGCGTGGCGAGTATTGGCAAAACCGCCCCAGGAGGAGGCCTATGTCCAGCAGTGGACGTCCCATGGCTGATGGTGATGATGATAAATTTAATAATCTTTAGTTTCAAATACTCGTCTCAATGTCATAAAACAAGGTCTTTAGCAGCCAAGATCATAGCTTGGTTCTGAAACACGTGCTGGAAGGTGCATCCCGCACGGAGGCCGGTACGCGGTTATAGACCGCGGACCCCAGAATGTATACCGACCTCTCCGACTTGACAAGCCGGTGCGACGGTGTTACCATCTTTGACCACACCATCACTTAATATCAAGTAAGATGTGGTCAAAAACATAGCTTGTCAACCTTAAAACGATTATTCCAGATTCTTTTATTTTTTTAACTTTGTTCCAAAAGGTAACAAAAAAATGTAGTGATAATTACTCGAACAATTAAATCCGACAAGCTTACATATGTCTATATATAGATACAAAACAAGTTACTGAAGAGGCGATAATAAAAAAGAATAAGAAAAAAAACTTGGGGCAGTCGCTTCACACATGCGCTTGGTTCACACGGTATGGCAAATAAATACAGAGATATGTTGACGAGAGAAGCTTGATTAAGTCCAAACTATGTTTTTGGCAAAGGATTTATAAGTGGTGTATAAATTATATCAAACTTTATAAATTATATGAAATAAACAGACGCGCTGCACTATATACGGTTTGATAAGCCAAAAGTGTTAAAAAATCCGGCCAAGTGCGAGTCGGACTCGCGCACGAAGGGTTCCGTACCATTATTTACAAAAACGGCAAAAAGATAATGTCTGTTGTATGGGAGCCCCCTTTTTTTCTGTTTTTAGTTCTGTGAAAATTTCAACTGTCTAACTATCACGGTTCAAGAAATATAGCCTGGTGACAGACGGATAGCGGAGTTTTAGTAATAGGGTGCCGTTTTACTATTTGGGTATGGAACCCTAAAAAACTAGCTCTTGAGAAGTTCTATGTGCCTCGGAAAGTTCGGGAATAGAACTCATTACTGGCTTTTCTGTTTCCTATAAACTACAATTTGGACGTTTTTAAGAGTGAATCGATTTCTTTCAAATCGGCGTGCTCCATCCTCGGCCACACCGTTACTTTCCATCTGGCTAGTTAGTGGACAAACGAAGATCTATTTAATATTGTTTTTAATATGCAGTGGAGTAACATTTACAAAATTAAAAATTATATTTGAGGAATTGTCCCGTCAGAAATACTCGTATAATTAAGATTAATAATGCTTCTCTGCTTTTAAAGTATAAATTTTATTAAAAAAAGTTATTGCAAAACCATTTTGATTATCTTGTACAAACATCTTAATGTACTAGATATACTTAAAAGAACAAGTTTACTAAAGTAGAATAATTGTAATATAATTTTAAGAGAAACTCTTAGAAAGTATCAGGTTGCTTATTAATTGACAGATTTTTAGCATTATTATCTTCATTACGTTAAATGTAAAATCTTTATTAAGAGAATTTATTTTAAGTTCACGTGAAAGTTTACGATTATTCAGAATTGAGAAATATTTAACCATTAATGTTGACGTTCATTCGAATTATTTGACTTGAGATGTTCATTAAATCTCGATAATGACGAACACTTCTTATTATTCAATGGTGTCGATGTGCGGCTGGAGGGTCCATCGCGTTGCAGGGATATGAACCCGTACAGTAACTAGAACTAGAGAGCCAGGTGGAGGTTTCTTTTAAATACTTTGTAGCGATTGTAATTGTTGTTGTTATAATTTGTAGCGATGATAGCTCAGTGGTTAGCGCGGTCGGTTCGCGTGCCGAAGGGCATTGGTTCAAACCCCAACAATGAGTTTGAGCTGCCGGTGAAGGAAAACATCGTGAGGAAAGCATAACGTACTAAAGGGTACTTTCTAGTACTCGGCTGGCTAGCTACCACCCTCAAAGTTGAAAAATCTGCCGCCAAGCATTTAACAGTGTGTTCCGGCAGCCTCACTTGAGAGCCAGTACAATTCCAGGCTAGGTGTGCTTTACTACCTTCGACCACAACGTCACTTAACACCAAGTGAGCTGTGGTCAAAAACCTAGCCTGTCAACAATTAAAAAAAAAACATATTCACTGCTTGTGCTGCCATCTCATCCCTACCCAATTAAATTTGATACGATCCTATAGGTTAAGTTACTTTTTGCAACAATGAACAGGATAATGAACTTTGTTAATTTCGAATTGACGGCCATAAGAACGTCAACAACAAAATATGCTACTAAGGAAACCGCCTCAAAACTGTTTCATTAAAAAAATGCCATTCGCCCTATACGAATTGCACCGAATAGCTATTTCAAAGTTGTGTACATAGCGGCCTTTTAGATTAGTTTCATCATCATCATCAGCCATCATTTAAGACGTCCACTGCTGGACCTGGCCTAGGTCCTCCTGGGGGGGTTTTGCCAATACTCGCCACGCTTGGCAGGCGGGTTGGCGAGCGCAGTTAGGTGTGATTGTTCAAGGTAGACGCTGCTGCCCATCTTCCGGATTACATCCCTTAGGCGACTCTTACGGCAACCACGGGTAGAGAGGGTGGGGTACTATTCTTACGCCGGCACCACCACGGCAATAGATTAGTTTGTTTTATATAAATTGAATTTACTATTTACTAGTGTTAGAAAAACTATAGTCTATAAGTGTATAATTTGTAGATTTGTTCATAAAACCTCTTAGGGTTCAAAAATGCACAAGCTATGCATTTTTTTTTTACCCCAACCTTATTATTGTTTTGTTACTTTCCATCCAATGGTTGTCTGTTAGAAATCGCCCTAGGCGATAAGGCCGCCGTTGTACGCCGTATATTTGTTATTCTATATGTTGTTTTTGTTTTGTTATTTTCTTTCTTTTTAGGGTTCCGTACCCAAAGGGTAAAAACGGGACCCTATTACTAAGACTCCGCTGTCCGTCTGACACCAGGCTGTATCTCAAGAACCGTGATAGTTAGACAGTTGAAATTTTCACAAATTATGTATTCCTGTTGCCGCTATAACAACAAATACTAAAAAACAGATTAAAATAAATATTTAAGGGGGCTCCGATACAATAATCGCGATTTTTTGCCATTTTTATAGATAATAGTTCGGAACACTTCGTGCGCGAGTCCGACTCGCACTTGGCCGATTTAAAAAAAAATGTTATTATGTTATAATGTATGTATGTTTATAATAAAGCTATATTATATTGTAAGTATTCACGTATAAATGGCCGTGTCCACGTCACAATCACACCATGAGTTTTATTTTGCAATTGTAGTAAGCATAATGTATGTATTAATATTTATAACTGTAAACTGTAACCTAATATGAAAAGAAAGATCCACAAAAAAATGCCTTGCTGAGTTTCTTGCCGGAGTCTTCTCAGTTGAAGTGTAATTACGAGCCGGTGGTAGGTTCAAACATGTAACTTAACGTTCATAAGTGCCTTACCAGGGCCTAAACTGAATAAATGACTTTTTGATTTTGATTTTCAACTTTCTACTATTCTTTAAATATTAAATACCTTAATTGGTAACCCCATTCAGTATTATTTCGTAAGACGCGCGTGCTATTTCGTGGATACCCGTTGGTCTACTGTTTTAAATAATTTGAATCCTTATTGATACAGGCTGTATCGTAAACTTAGTGTAGTCAAATTTATGAAGCAAGTTTTTAAAATAAGAAATAGGCTTATGTTTGACCGCCATCTCACCTGATGTTAAGTAATGATGCGGCCTAAGATGGAGCACGCTTGCCTAGAAGATACCGATTCACTCTCGACTTGAAGACACCTAGATTATATCCAACGGTGAACACCCACTCGGGCAGCGCATTCCACTGTCTAGCAGTCCGCACAATGAACGTGGAATCAAATCGTTTCGTTCCGAGTTATTAGAACGTCGACCATGAAACGATGAAACAATAAAAAATATGTATACTTACATATTGTGACATTTTTAAGCGATTTGTTCGCTGTGAGGACTCGTAAGCGTAACGCTTACATTCGCTTATACGCTATTCTCTAAGCGTAAAACAATAAGGATGAAAATAGAATCTACCGCTTGACCGTATCGCTTGGAAGTACGCTAACGTAACTCACAAATTACATTTATTGAGAGCAAAACAAATGATCTAGATATATGTGTTCTGATAAACAGATAATTAATTTTGTGCTCGTTTGACGAGTGATTTTTTTTTTATGTTACTTTTAAATAAAAAAGCTAAAATATTATAAAAAAAAGTAGGTACTATTTTTAAATAGTAAAAGTATCAGATAAATTTGTATCTATCGTTTTTCATGTTTTTTTAAATGTCAAATGTTATAAGACAATCGATACGCTCTCCTGATGGTAAGAGATAACGCATGTCCATGACCATTGCAGCGATATACAGAACTTTAAGTAGCAAAGTCCAGGGCATCGCCGCTTTAGCGCTCATTACTTTGAAATTTACGTTAGGTTCAAGTTCAAGTATTACGTAAGCACTAGCAAGGGGGTGGGGGTTTTCGCTTTGCTTATTTTTGATGACATTGGGGATGAGGCGATCTGAATGGTGATAACGTCAGCAAAGTCATATAAAATATGATGATTGTTTGTTTTCCTTGTTATCGGCACACATCGCTTTTAGCGACATGGCTGCTAACTAAACCTAAGGCATAGGAGAAGGGAGTAACGTTTGCTGACAAGGGGGAGGGAGAGGTTAATAATTACTAAAATTCTGCTTACGTAATACTTGAATAGTCCCTTAGTCACAATAGCCCAGTAATTTCGCTAGAAGCAGTAAGTACCCTTCAAAAACCGTAACGAAGTAATGTTAACACACTACTGCTTGGCGATAGAATATCTGACTTGCGGTGCCCCCCACTAGATACGGGGCTGGCTCTGTATAACTATATTTTAAACGTGCCGACTGAATGTAGCTTTTTAAAATAATACCTATAAATATTTTTACTGCTCATACAAATAATTGCAATTTATTCTTATGGGAATATTTTCATTACAAATGATTGCAGTGTAGTACCTATTTCAGATCTAAACATTACATTAAATTTTATGGTGCAATCGTCGTAATTCACCAGCATCAGATAAATAGATGTACAACAAATATCTTACTTTATACCGCCAACCATCCGGTCTTTATCTTATATTACTTATTTTATTTATATATACTTATTACCCGACTGCAGTGAAGCCAAAAAGGAAGGCTGTGTTTGAGCTATTTTTTTTTTGTTAATGTTTATGTCAAAGTGTTACGATTTTTTTATTTTAAACACCTGCTTGTAAAACAAGAGCAATCACATATTGGAAGTGTCGCACACACTTCTTGTTCTTTTCTGATGATTGTTTCGTGTGTTTACATAGCATCCTGTATAGCGAGTGTTGTCTCCCACGTAGGCCCAATGTGCCGGCCATATTTAGCTCGCAGATGTGAACTCGCCATGTCATATTTAATATTGTATGTTATTATAGTGTTTGCTGCTTTGTGTTTAGGACTTTTTGGCGGGTTTCGTTTGAAGTGCCATTTTGTTCAGAACTATATTCTTTATATAAAAGTAGAGTCGATAGACACGCTCTTCTGATGGTAAGACGTAACGCCTGTCCATGACCATTGCAGCAATAAACATAACTTTGAGTAGTACAAAGTCCAGGGCGTCGCTGCTTTGACGCTTATTACTTTGAGACTTTCAATGGTCATGGACATGAGTTACGTCTTACCATCAGAAGAGCGTATCGTTCGACTCAAGCTTTGTAAATTCGCTAGCTGCAGTACCCTTCATGTTTACACACTACTGCTTGGCGGCAGTATATCTGATACTACGGTGGTACCTAAGTAGATGACTTCCTTATATATAATATTATATAACATCCTTATGTAAACAACAGTCAATTAATAAGGTAAATTCGTGTGCTTTACCATCTTCGACCACACCGTCACTTAACATCAGGTGAGCTGTGGCCAAACACCTAGCCTGTCTATATATTAATAAATTTTTACTTTTTGCGTGCCCTTTTGTTCGCTTAGTTATACCTATAATATTAACAATAATCGAATAAGAAATTTGTTTTATGTCATAATAAATTATTGTCTATTGTCTATTGTTAATAATAGTCTAAAAAAAAATATGTCAAAACTACGTAACTTTAATCAAGATACATTCACTCTAACGGCGTTATAAATTATTTCGCAAAATCAAAGGATGCAACCATTAAAAAAATAATATATATTATTACTCAAAATTCTAGGTATCGCTTCAAAGACAGGCGTTATTTTTTAATTCAATTTAATTCAAATCTTTTAAAATTAATACAGGTCCTTCCTATTTTGCCATAACTCAGCATGTGAACATACTTTGCAAAGATAAGTAATAGGTAGTTCTAATTAGTCACAAAATCAAAACAAAGGGTATATTTAAAAAAAAAAAATTATAACACGTCAATAAATTAATACTTAGGAATGAATAGATAGGAATGTCAAAAGATTATAATAGCATACTTAATAAATAGATGTCAAACTTATTTTCATAATTGTATATAATTTAAAGTCATTTTAGATTACCATCAGAATAATTTTACCATCAGAAGAACGTCCCGTTTGTCTCATTTTTACATAAACAATTTACGATATATTTCAAATATTGTCACCTAGCTCCAAATCCAAATAAAGCTTGCACTTTGGGAACCAGATAAGTGTCATCAGTCGCATCATAATAATTCAAACCACTAGTGAGTTTCCAATACCTTATAATATCGCAAAACCAGAGGATGTGAAAAAAATCAATCTCCCATGTACCGGGCAAGGGGGGAAGCGGGCATCAAACCGGTGTCTCACCGGATGCTGACAAACTTATAAGGCTTTGGAACCGGCTTCGGAGGTGGGTGGACGGACTCAGGACGGGGGGATCAGGGCCCAAATATTATCGTGGGAAGATATTATTTTGTGTTTATTTGTTTTTTTCTTTTAATGTTTGACAAGCTACGTGTTTGACCACAGCTGACATGCAGATAAACGACGTTGACGGTAAAACACAATTAGGTTAAACACAGTTATTAAACAAATTATAAAATATAATTATACGGAGCCAGCCCCGTATCTAAAGGGGCGCACCGCAAGTCAGATATTCTATCGCCAAGTAGTAGTGTGTTAACATTACTGTGTTACGGTTTTTGAAGGGTACTGCGAAGTTACTGGGCTGTTGAAACTAACGTAAAGTCTCAAAGTAATGAGCGCTAAAGCAGCGATGCCCTGGACTTTGCTACTCAAAGTTCTGTGTATCGCTGCAATGGTCACGGACATGCGTTATCTCTCTTTTTTTATGGCCGACTGGCTAGGTATTTGTCCACAGCTCACCTGATGTTAAGTGACGGTATGGTCGAAGATGGTAAAGCACGCCTAGCCTGGAATGGAACTGCCTCTCAAACGAGGCTGCCGGTACACATCCGTTAGATACATGGCGGCAGATCTTCAAAATGAAAGCGATAGCTAGCCAGCCAAGTACCTACTAGAAAGTACCCTACCTCCATGCTATGGTTTCCTTACGATGTTTTCCTTCACCGGCAGCTAAAGCTCATTGTTGGGGTTTGAACCCACGCCCTTCGGCATGCGAACCGACCGCGGTAACCACTGAGCTATCATCGCTACAAACATCATTGCAGCGATACACAGAACTTTAAGGCACAAAACAAAGTTGGATAACAAAAAAAAACATCATGGACATGCGTCAATCTTTTACTATCAGGAGAGCGTGTAATTCCACTCAATACTTTGACATAAAAAATGTCAAACCGAAGAACAAGTTGGCATTATTTATTTATTTATATTTTATAAAAAAAATATTCTCGTCAACTTGCTTGACAACTGCGTTGCACAAACTTAGTTTTCAATCAGCTGACGTCATATGTACGTCAGTGCTGCCACCTGTAAGTTTAAAAAGCGCTAAACGCTGCACGCCATATTTAAATATAGCTTGAAAAATCACGAGATTTCCGTAGAGGGTATTGACCAAGAGTGGTATTTTGAAGACCCCTCAGAACGGGTCACGTAGTATGGGTCCGTCCCATTACAGCCTTGATTTAAGCGTGCCCATTGCCTTTCAGCCTTATTCCGTCCCTGTCCTACCCAAGCAGGTTATCATAGGCCTTTTATTTTTATAGCTGGTCACTCTAGTAATAGTTATTATTAAGCTCTAGGGATGAGAAAGGCTACTGAAGGTAAAATGAACCTATAGGTCCAATTCAGCCGTTTAACCATTCTCTGAATTCCGAAACTATGTTCTTTGTAAGTGCCTATATGAATACAAAATGTCTCACTGTGACATTTAGGTACCTAAGTTTGTGTTATGCAAAGTTCACATTTAAGTGGGGTGCCGCGTTGTTTTGATTTAGAATTCGTAATGTTTACGCTTCTTACCCGACTGCCAAGAAAGTATTATGTTTTTCGCGCGTATCTTGTATGTATGTAAATTTATATATTACCTTGTATCTTGAATGGATTACGACAATTAAGGTATCGTTAGATTTGTCTCAATAACCCACGAGTCCCTAGAGGGTGGAATAAAAAAAAAAACAAGTTTTTTAATGGCTGACAAGGCTAGGTGTTTGATCACAACTCGCATGATTAAGTGACGGTGTGGTCGAACATGGAAAGCACACCTAGCCTGGAATGGAACTGGCTCTCAAGTGAGGCTGCCGGAACGCACCGTTAAATGCTTGGCGGCAGCATTTTAACTTGAGGGTGGTACCAGCCGAGTACTAGAAAGTACCCTACCACCATGCTATGGTTTCCTCACGATAATTTCCTTCACCGGCAGGCACAGGGTGTTGCTCGCGGGTTGGAGGGAACGGCGCGGGAGTTGTCAATATCAACGGGAGGCCAGAATAAAAAAGGGAAAAGGCCGGAAAGACAGAGATATAAGTTAATAAATAATGGAATAAGAAACGTTGATACAAGAGTTGGACAGTATTGTAATATAAATAAGTTATTTGTTTAAATTGAACTAGGAATAATAAATATGTTCAAAAAAAATTCCTTTAATTATAGCTCTTTTAACCGCAGTCGGGTTATAGATTTTTTAAACTCTTTAGCTTGTTTAGTTTTTTTTTTTTTTAATTTTGTATAACGAAACGCTTTCCTTATAGTGAGATACCCATTTGTCCATAACCACATCACATACACATCATCAGCCATAGATCGTCCACTGCTGGACATAGGCCTCCTCCTGGGGGGGTTTTGCAAATACTCGCCACGCTTGGCAGGCGGGTTGGCGAGCGCAGTTAGGTGTGATTGTTCAAGGAAGACGCTGCTGCCCATCTTCCGGATTACATCCCTTAGCCGACTCTTACGGCAGCCACGGGCAGAGAGGGTGGGGTACTATTCTTACGCCGACACCACCACGGCAAACTCACTCCATAACTACTAAAAACTTCAACTCCACATGTGTCAAAATATTACAATATAATAAATCAGTTTGTCACGTTTTAAATCAAAAATAATGTAAGCATCATTTGCTGCCTTTTACGGACAACGTCGCGTGCAAAAACATAAATTATTACTCATATAGGTGGGCGTCACCGTTATCTATATTAAAAAAAACCTGCCCGTCTGTCTGTCATCAATAGCTGTTTGGGTATCATATAACAAGTTAAATTAAATATTAGTTCGATTTATTCAATTGATTTTAATTAATATTGTAAGATAAAACTTATTTCAAAGATTTAAGACTACTTTTTGTACTATTGCGTTCGGTGACACCAAATCTTGAAGTAATAAGCGTTCAAGCAACGGTACCCTGGATTTTGTTAATCTAAGTTCTGAGTAACGCTGCAATGGTTATGGACCATTGCATTGACCATTGATTATTGTCGTGGTGGTGCCGGCGTAAGAATTGTACCCCACCCTCTCTACCCGTGGTTGCCGTAAGAGTCGGCTAAGCGATGTAATCCGGAAGATGGGCAGCAGCGTCTTCCTTGAACAATCACACCTAACTGCGCTCGCCAACCCGCCTGCCAAGCGTGGCGAGTATTGGCAAACCCCCCCAGGAGGAGGCCTATGCCCAGCAGTGAACGTCCTATAGCTGATGATGATGATGTGGAGTTGAAGATGGAATCCTCCTGGTGGAATGTGTTCGCCGAGGTGACCTCGACTTGAGGTGACTTACCATTTGAAAAGACTTTTTTTATGACTGACAGGCTAGGTGTTTGACCACAGCTCACGGGATGTTAAGTGACGGTGTGGTCAGGAATGGAACTGGCTCTCAAGCGAGGCTGCCGGAACACATCGTTAGATGCTTAGCGGTAGATTTTTAACTTGAGAGTGGTAGCTAGCCAGCCGACTACTAGAAAGTACCCTACCACTAAGCGTGGCGAGTATTGGCAAAGAAAACATTATATCACATATAATATGGCATTTCATGTATAAAACACCACTTTTTTTACCCGACTGCCAAGGAAGGGTTATGTTTTTCGCGCGTGTCTTGTATGTATGTAAATTTCTTTATTACCTCGTATCTTCCAAACGGCCGAATGAATTACGACAGTTAAGGTATCGTTAAATTCGTCTCAATAAACCAAGTGTCCTTAGAGGGTAGTTTAAAAAAAAAAAAACAGATGGTTTTTTGTCGCGAAATAGTAAAACGTTAATTTAAAAAAAAAAAACCTCTCAATTAGGGTGTCTAAATATAGACAATTAAAAGAGGATTACAAATATATATATATATGTACATAGATATATAAATTATATGTTTAAATTTAATTAAAAGTAATATATTTGATTAAAAAGGTATTTTTTCCTTTAATTATAGCTATTTTAATCGCAGTCGGTTTATAGATTTTTTAAACACAAGTTTTGTGTACTCGGCTGGCTAGCTACACCCTCAAGTTGAAAATCTGCCGCCAAGCATCTAACGGTGTGTTCCGGCAGCCTCACTTGAGAGCCAGTTCCATTCCAGGCTAGGTGTGCTTTACCATCATCAACCACACCGTCAACAAAAAAAAAGTATAGCACTTGGCAGAAATCTATCACCAAGTAGTTAGATTGGTTGGTTGCGTTGCATGTCTTCATTTTGAAGTACTATTTTAGGAAAACAAAATACCTACTAAATGTAAGTTTTTTTAACGATGATTTCTCTCACCGGAAGTTTAATCATTGCTTAAATATATCAAAGATTGAAAATACCGGTATGATTCAAAGTCGAGGTACCTATTGTGAAACTAAATATACCATTCCGGTAAGATGTCTCAACGACATTTTTAAAATTTCTCATCTTCCGCTATGTGTCATTAAATTCCTAATTACTGAAGTCAAATTATATTTTTAGCTAATTTATGGTTCATCATCAGCCATAGGACGTCCACTGCTGGACATAGGCCTCCTCCTAGGGGGGGTATTGCCAATATTCACCACGCTTGTCAGGCGGGTTGGGGAGCGCAGTTAGGTGTGATTGTTCAAGGAAGACGCTGCTGCCCATCTTCCGGATTACATCCCTTAGCCGACTCTTACGGCAACCACGGGTAGAGAGGGTGGGGTACTATTCTTACGCCGGCACCACCACGGCACATTTATGGTTAAAGGTATTTATTTCTCATAAGAATAAACCTGACCTGACAGATCTCATATAACCGATGATACCGACCAATTGCGATGATAGCTCAGTGGCTAGTGCGGTCGTTTCGCATGTCGAAGGGCGTGGGTTCAAACCCCAACAATGAGCTTGAACTCCCGGCGAAGGAAAATATCGTGAGGAAACAATAGCGTGGTGGTAGGGTACTTTCTAGTACTCGGCTGGCTAGCTCAAGTTGAAAACCTGCCGCCAAGCATCTAACAGTGATTTCCGGCAGCCTCACTTGAGAGCCAGTTCAATTCCAGACTAGGTTTTCTTTACCATCTTCGACCACACCGTCACGTAACATCAGGTGAGTTGTGGTCAAACACCTAGTACCTATGACAAACATTAAAAAAAACTTACGAAATTTATTATTTTATTGTTAGTAGTAGTTTTATTGCGAGTGCAAAAAAAACTTCGAGATAGAGTTGATAACCTTCCTTTTGTAGTAGGTTTTCAAACCAGTGGTACGTAGGTAGGTAGGTATGTATTACAAGTTTAAAATGTAATAATTCAAAATGTTGACCCCTCAAATTTCAGGTGTAACTTAAATCCAACTTGTCAAGGCAACCTTGTACAACTTGATTAAGTTACTTCAAAGGCAGAGCCAACTTAATGTCGTTTATTCGCGATTTCTCGCTCTAATCAAATTCTGGGGTTAGGTTAACTAACGTATTTTTTATGTAAATGTAATGAGACAAACAAAATACTCTCTAGATTATAAAAGATAACGCCTGTCCATGACCATTGCAGCAATACACAGAACTTTGAGTAACAAGACAAAGTCCAAGACATCGCTGCTTTGACGCTCATTACTTTGAGACTTTCGATAGTTAGTCTCAACAGCCCTGCAATTTCGCTAGCTGCAGTACACTTCAAACCGAAACAATGTTTACACGCTACTGCTAGGCGAGCGGAATATGTATTAATTGAATCAATTTTTAATGCTATTGTAGGTAACTTTCAGAAATCTTCTCAATACGACTCGATTATAGGAAATTAGAATAACAAGACTTCATAAAAAATGTTCAAATTCAAATCATTTATTTTGCAGAGACTTGGATTACATATTTTATATGTTGTTATCCCTCTCTAATGTACAGCAATAAAAAAGACAAAAGCATGTTTAATTAAATTAGGTTTGTCTATTAACGCCTAAGAATTGGTATTGATGCAAGATATTTTAAAAACCCGAGTTAAGCGAAAGTCTTCGAGGCTAATATAGGTAAACATATCAACATTTGCGTGCAAGTTTGAACGTACCTACTTACCTACCTAGGTATATTTTTTTCAACGATAACTTGTGAATCATAAATCTTTAGACATTTTGTAGGTAAGCATTACGAACAAAAACAATTTTCAATTTCAATTAAAACGCTTAGCGATAAGGTCGCCCCTTGTGGCACTAGCTCATAGGATTCTTTGGTATTTTGTACTTTTTTTCCCTATTTTTCTAACAAAGTTCCTATCTATCTATAAATTGCGAAGTCAAAGTTCGGGGCTAGCAAGTAATATCAAATAAATTTCTTATACCTATTATAGGTATGTTACTCCGTTTTTTATCAATAGGTACCTATATATAGGTACCTATATATAGGTACCTATATATAGGTACCTATTTGTACATTTTACTTATTATTGAAAAGTATAGTAGGTATCTAGTTCCATGCAAAATTCCCACTATTTCCAAAACTCTTAAGATTCCAATTTCAAAATAAACATCAAACAAACATCCACGCTTATCGATCTCTTCTGTTATCAGAATGATAAGAGATAATCCTTAACAGTATTGGGGTTGGTTTCGAATTTAACATGTAAACACCACCCTATTCACATGACCTTTAGGTGAAAATTCAGCTTACCGTCTCAGAAAACACTCCAGAAAATCCACTTATGAACAATTTTCACTCCATCAATTCTGGCTTTTATTTCAACCATTCACTTTCACAGCACTGCACTGTAATCCAAACTTTTCTGTTGATATCTCTTTGGAGAAAAACTGTAAATTGTGTCGATAATTTTACCGGTATTCCAAATTCGAAATTCGACGCGCCACAGGTTGGCGGGTAGCGGCGGGCACGCGACCAACGCGTTTGAAATGCGAACGCAGTTTGGAGTGGGGAGAGAAAGAGACGCTGGCTGAGGAGAGGGACGGGAGATGCGCGGGGAGGTTGCTCTGATCAGTAACTGCCCGGGCTGTTGGGTTACCAGGGAAGCGGTTTTATCTATTTATTGGGAGATTTTTACTTTATTACATATAGACAAATATTTTTAAGCTGTGATTGAAATTTTGTTTTTATTGCCTTGAAAACTAAGACCAAACTTGCTTGTTAGATGTAAATTTTTAAAATTTGCTGGGGTGGCTCAATTTTTACCACAATCTCAAAAATATATTTAGCTACTATAACTCAGTGGTTAACGCGTTAAGACTGCACGTCACAGAGCATCGGTTTTTTTTTTTTTTTTTGTTGTAAATAATCAATATTACCGTTTCCCTCAAACATTGAATTACTGCAAAAATAATCTCTAAGTTGTTACCATATTTTGGACGGCCAAGATCCAAGTCTGATTTAGTTTTAATGACTTAGCTTCTAATCCTCATATTCTAGAAACAAATTAAAATATGTTGAACGTTGCTTCCAGAACACATTAATGAAAAAATTATTAAAATTATATAAGTTTATTTATAGGCTGGGTGTTTAACCGTAGTTCACCAGTTGCTCACTCGTAGTCCAAGATGACAAACACACCTAGCCTGGAATGGGAATTCGCTGTCAAATGAGGCTGCCAGAACACACCGTATACGAGAAATTACCCTCTCGCCATGATATGGTTTCCTCACGATGTTTTTCTTTACCGACTGCTCATTGTTCAGGTTTGAACCCACACCCTTCGCTACGTGAACCGACTAACCACTAAGCTATCACCGCTACGAAATTTTGCTTATTTTTAGCTTAGATTTTCATTTTATGTCATTTTTAATCTCAGAAATAATCTATGTTTTAGTTCGGGAAGTTTTCCCTGCCAGCTCGGTCGTTCCCTCTCCCACCCTGGCAACACTTTCCGGGCAGAGCCTGCGTAGAACTCGGTGCGTCCTGCGTTCTCAGATGTACTGTTTGCATTGTTTTTCGGTTTGTTTTGATTTATCGATCTACTCTCACCACAGAATAAATAACTGGTTGACATACTGATTGGGTATTGACAGTTGTTAGGTACACATGCACTGAATATTCGAGGGGGCGTGAACTTTGATTTGACGTAGATTATGTCCTAGTTACTTAGGGAACGCCAGGGAGGTCAACGCCAGCTGTGACGTCATGAAATTGTTTTAGCTTTTTAATGTATTATATACACGGCTATAGGCTTGAGACGTATTTAAGGAAGTTATTGTAGGTAATCATAATTATGAATAACTCAAACTGTAAATAAATATCCAAGAACATGTTGACAGGCTTGACTACAGCTCACCTGATGTTAAGCGATTGTAATCGAAGATGGTAACATCTAGCCTGGAATGGAACTGGCTCTCAAGTGAGGCTGCCGAAACACACCATTAGATGCTTAGCGGCAGATTTTCAACTTGGTAGCTAGCCAGCCTAGTACTAAAAAGTACCCTACCACCATGCTATGGTTTCCTTACGATGTTTTCCTTCACCGGCAACTCAAGCTCATTGTTGGGGTTTGAACCCATGCCAGACCGCGCTAACCACTGTGTTGTCATCGCTAATGTGACGTATTTTAAGTTTTCACTTTTGTCGGCAGTCCCCTTTGGAAAATCAATCGTAAATAGTAATGTTTTTTTTTGTGCGTTGGCACCAAAATGTTTTGCACGCTAATAATAAATAATTTATCTCACAACAAGATAAGATATCAAATGAGGTGCCAGAAGAAATGGGGATGACATTTCTAAAAACTTAAATGAAAAACATTCGTAGCCAGACTAAAAAAAGGAGATAAAAAGTGTTTTTTTTTAAATTCTACGGCAACTAGAATATAAAGTTACAATTGCCTTTTTTATATTCATCGTGTATGTTTGACTTTTTTAGATTAAAACCATCATCATCATCACCATCTTATAGTAATGAGCGTCAGACCAGCCATGGACTTTGTTTTGCTACTCAAAGTTCTGTGTATCGCTGCAATGGTCATGGACAGCCGTTATCTCTTACCATCGGGAGAGCGTATCGTTCGCCTCATTAGATAATTTACATTTTTTTTAAACCGGCCATGTGCTAGTCGGACTCGCGCACGAAGGGTTCCGTACCATTGTCTATGAAAAGGGCAAAAAAATCACGTTTGTTGTATGGGAGCCCCCCTTAAATATCTATTATATTTTGTTTTTAGTATTTGTTGTTATAGCGGCAACAAAAATACATATTTTGTGATCAACGGTCTAGCTATCGCGGTTCTTGAGGTACATCCTGGTGACAGACAGACGAAAGGACAGACAGACAGCGAAGTCTTAGTAATAGGGTCCCGTTTTTACCCTTCGGAAGCCTAAAAACTGTAAACATATACATGTATAGTTTTAGAAAATAGTACAATACTTGATGATTTCCTCCGCATTTCTGCCAAAACTCTGTAACAAGTCAAAAACACATATCGCATCAAAGTCAATAAACTCTAAGTTCACGAAGAAGATCCGAAAGCAACAAAATACGAAATCCGAACTATCAACTAGAGGAATCTTAACCTTAAAAATGGAATAAAAAAACTAACTAAAACCCAATAACGAAACACCAGACACACCTGTGCATTGGACGTAAAGAAAATAAGAAAAAACACACACCAAAACAAAACACGATCGTCTCGAACTACGACAGCACTTTCTCCCGTACGTCACGAATAATAAGGTTTAAAATGTGTTCACTTTATAAAAAGCACTTGATATTGAAATTACCAGAAAAACGGAGCAAAAAAATCAAAACAGGTTCCGTGTGAACAAAAAATCGGTGCTACCTTAATTTTTTTGGGTGTCATGCGGTAAATTTATCAGTAGTTATGTTAATATGACCATTTGTATTTATTTATCTTGATTTAATAAATTGTTTGACATATACAAGTATTGGTTGTTAACAGTTTATTTAAAACAAGCTGAAAAATTTAATTAATCTACAACGCAGCTGCGATTAAAATACCTATTAATAAACGAAAAAAAAACTTCTTTAACCAATTTATTATTCCTAAATAAATTTAAACAAAAACTTCAATATGTTTTTGTACACATCATCAGCCATAAGACGTCCACTACTAGACATAGACCTCCTCCTGGGTGGGTTTTGCCAATACTCGCCACACTTGGTAGGCTGGTTGGCGAGCGCAGTTAGGTGTGATTGTTCAAGGAAGACGCTGCTGCCCATCTTCCGGATTACATCCCTTAGTCGACTCTTACGGCAACCACGGGTAGAGAGGGTGGGGTACTATTCTTACGCCGGCACCACCACGGCATATTTTTGTAATCCCTTCTTTATTTAGATACCCTACTTGATAGGTTTGTTTTTTTTTTAACGGATTACTATATCGCACCGAAAATTTACCTTCTTGTTTGTTTTAAATCTACCCTCTAAGGACACTTGGGTTATTGAGACAAATATAACGATACCTTAATTGGCGCAATCTATTCGGCCGTTTGGAAAAATTAGTAAAAATGAAACTACTTCAAAATTGTTTAATTCAATCATCAAATCATCATCATCAGCCATTTGTTGTCCACTGCTGGACATAGGCCTCTCCCAAGATACGCACTCAGCCCAATCCTCGGCTTTTCGCTTCCATCCACCGCCAGCTGTCATACATATATCGTCAATCCATCTAGTCTCAAGGCGTCCACGCTACGTTTGCCAAGTCGCGGTCTCCATTCTAAGGCACGTCTAACCCAGCGGTTTTTAATTGTTGACAGGCTAGGTGTTTAACCACAGCTCACCATATGTTAAGTGACGGTGTGGTCGAAGATGGTAAAGCACACCTAACCTGGAATGGTTTTGGCTCTCAGGTGAGGCTGCCGGAACACATCGTTAGTTGCTTGTCGGCAGATTTTTAATTTGAGGGTGGTAGCTAGCCAGCCGAGTACTACTAGAAAGTACACTACCACCACGCTATGGTTTCCTCACGATGTTTTCCTTCACCGGCAGCTCAAGCTCATTCTTGGGGTTTGAACCTACGCCTACCCTTTGGCATGCGAACCTACCTCGCTATCGGTTCTGCAACAGATATGTCCAGCCCATTGCTACTTCAGCTTGTTAACACGCTGAGCTATGTCTGAGACTTTAATTCTCTTCCGAATTACTTCGTTCCGGATACGATTCCTCAGAGAAATGTCAAGCATAGCTCTTTCCATAGCTCGCTGAGCGACTTTGAACTTGTGGACCATTCCCACTGTGAGTGTTTTATACTATTTAGATATTTAGCTAATCTTAACTTTGTTCTCATTTAACCAGTTCACAAAAAAAAAAACAAGTTTATACCAGACAAACATACGCCCATTCATAAACACACATTATAGTTAATCAATTGTGACATAGAATAGTTATTAGTTTTCGATTGAGGTCATCGTACTGAATAATAGGGTACCTAATTTACCTTTATTAATAACCATTTAGATTAGACCTCCACGGTTTGCAGTTAACTAAATAAACTAAAGCTCTTTGTAAAATGGTTTTTTGTAAAGATTCTAATTTAAGTTGAGCTCTCTTTTATTTGTGTTTTTTTCATGGCCCGGGTTCTTTTTAAACTGGTAATGCGTGGGAGGATTTCGTGATTTTTAAAGATAAGTCTAATGCCAAGATTAAAGGTATTAAATACATCGATTTGTAATTTGAGAATAATTTTGATGTTAAATTAGCATTATCCAACGTATTGTGCCAAATTTTAGGGTTCTGGTGCTAAAATATGTTCAACGAAACCCTGTTATTGAGTAAACGCAGTAAATTTTTTATTTAGAGCCCGTCAGGATGACTTCTTATGCATGGAGCTTTTTAGAGATCTTTAGATATTTCCGTTGCCGTGTAAGCTTATTTACCAGGTATCCTCCCATACGAACATTGATAAATTTCAACGCAGGGGCGTCCACAGCTCCTTAGATGAAGCTAGATCGTGTGTAGCGATGATGGCTCAGTGGTTCGCGCGGTAGGTTCGCATGCCGAAGGGCGTGGGTTCAAACCCTAACAATGAGCTTGAGCTGCCGGTGAAGGAAAACATCGTGAGGAAACCATAGCGTGGTGGTAGGGTACTTTCTAGTACTCAGCTGGCTAGCTACCACCCTCAAGTTGAAAATCTGCCGCCAAGCATCTAACGGTGTGTTGCGGTAGCCTCACTTGAGAGCCAGTTCCATTCCAGACTAGGTGTGCGACCACACCGTCACTTAACATCAGATGAGCTGTGGTCAAATGCATAGCCTGTCAGCCATAAAAAAAAAAAGATATTCTCAGCAATAAAAGGAAAGACCAACTTGTAACACCGTCACATCGGCTCGTCAAGTCGGAGAGGTCGGTATACATTCTGGGGTCCGCGGTCTATAACCGCGTACCGGCCTCCGTGCGGGATGCACCTTCCAGCACGTGATTCAGAACCAAGCTATGATCTTGGCTGCTAAAGACCTTGTTTTATGACATTGATGAGTATTTTAAACTCAAAGATTATTAAATTACTAGTATGTATATTAACATACTTTATTTGAACATTATGTGTAAATTTTATTCATTGAGATGTAAACAGTGTTTTAAAACTCTATTATTGATATATTTGAAATGATATTACGGAATTTGAATTGTAATATTGGTGTTATTAATAAAATGTTTCTATTTTTATAAAAATACAATATTATTTTGTTGAGTCGCTGTAGGCTATTAAAATCTTTTTTTACGAAATTAATAATTAATCAGTAAAATCTTAATTACCTGTGGGAGCCGTTGTTTTAAAAGCAGGATACGAAATATTTTCTCGATGAAAGATTAAAGAAATTCTTAAAATATTACTTAAGTACGTTTTTAGTCTTAATTTTATAAATAAACATTAATTTTGTTGGTAAAGTTGTGTGTTTCTATATAAATAAATAAAATAATATACAGAACTCTACTCCTTGATTCATTTGACAGCCTGTTTTTTGAATTTTTTTTATGGCTGACAGGTTAGGTGTTTGACCACATCTCACTTGATATTAAGTGACGGTGTGGTTGAAGATGGTAAACACACCTAGCCTGGAATGGACCCTGTCGGTTCATTGGTGCTTTGAGCTGCAGGGCGTGAGTTCTATTCCTCCCTGTTTTGTGTCTGTGTGGTCTGTATGTATTAAAGGTATGTATTTACAAAAAAAAGTGTATTCTGTTAATTATCTAACTTCCATAGCTTTGCTTAGTTTGGGATCAGATGGTGCTCTGTGTATTGTCATATTTATTTATTTATTGTTGTGTTTTTTTATTTAAATAAATAAATCACTTGTTACGATTCCACTCCTCGATTGATTTGGCTTATTTTCGAATTTGTAATTTGTATTTATACGAACCACAACCTCAAAGAATTTTACGAAGATCGGACCAAAGATTTGTTAAAGTTATCTCCGAACAAATGACATGAAAAATGTATTCATATACATATATATATATATGTATTTCATTCTGCAAGAAGGTTTGTTTATTTGCCGTGTTTTAAGTATTTTGGTTTGAAAATTAAACTACTGAACCAATTTTTATGAAATTTCTATGGATCCCATTTTAAATGAAGAAAAAAAATCTCTAATCGGACCAGGCGTCTTCGTGTAATCAGGGAACATACATTAAAAAAAATCCGACGAATTTGAGAACGTATTCCTTTTATTGAAGTCGGTTAAAAATAAAACGTAACGAATTACGTTATGACAAGATCGCTTATAACTTTGGAAATATACCATTATTTGTATAGGGTTCGGGGCGACCAACTAGTTGTTAGTTTGCGTCGAATGACATTTTCAAATGGAGTTTTCTAATCAGACGATGGGATTGGAAATCACAGATGTTGTGTTGGCATTATCAGATGTCATCTTTGTGCATTGGTATTTCGATGTCGCAAACAACAAACGACCTAAATTGTAACCAAAGTGAAGTTAATGCACTTGGCGTATATTTTTTTAAATATGAAATAAGGCATATAACATTTTTGTAAAAATTTACAATTTATTTATATAAGTTTTTAAGTACCTGGATGACCGAGCTTTGCTCGGCTGAAAACGCGGATAAAACTACGTTATCTAAATACCTACTTATATATGAATATATAATATATAAATAAATAAGCCAATGTTTATAAGAATTTTTGGATGACTATAATTATTTTTTTTTGTTTCTGCTATGGAGCAATAGTCGTGGCCACTATTTGACTTATACGTTTTGTAGCGATGATAGCTCAGTGGTTAGCGCGGTCGGTTCCCATACCGAAGGGCGTGGGTTCAAACCCCAACAATGAGCTTGAGCTGCTGGTGAAGAAAAACATCGCGAGGAAACCATAGCGTGGTGGTAAGGTACTTTCTAGTACTCGGCTGGCTAACTACCACCCTCAAGTTGAAAATGTGCCGCCAAGCATCTAACGGTGTGTTCCGGCAGCCTCACTTGAGAGCCAGTTCCATTCCAGGCTAGGTGTGCTATACCATCTTGGACCACACCCTCACTTAATATCAGGAGAGTTGTGGTCAAACACCTAACCGGTCAGCTATAAAAAAAAAAGTATTATAAAATAGTTTTTGTTTCGTACATTGTTATGTAATGGCTTCATAATATTCAAAGGCATCTTACGTGGGTAGTTACTTGCGATATTTGTTATAATCGTGCAGTGAGAGGTATTCGGTATATTAGAATGGTTGGCATTTACGAGTACTTGCAACGTCCTTCGCGCGATATATTACATTACATTGAGGACAGGTGTCCACGCATCCTAACCTTTAGCAGAAATAACACAGCCCAGTCGGGTTAGACGGCAGAAGCCCTCTACAGTGCATTAAGCGATGATAGCTCAGTGAACCCCCTTTCAGATGAATATACCCTAAGCTTGTTACCCTGTATAGATATAAAACTTCTTACATCAACATAAGTTTATTTCAATTGAGGCAACGGTTCTCCCCATTCAAAAACATCAAATTGGGTCTTTTTTTCGAATCCGGTGTGTGAGCGAGACAGCAATACATTTGTCTCGCTCACTCGCGCAGACCTCGCGTTTATGGGAATTAAGTGAATTTCTTAATGCAACCTGCCGTTCTAAGTACTACTTTATCGGACACAGTTAAGAAAAACCAGTAAGTCAATCTCATGTTATATAACTAATATTTTTATTTCTCGTATAAAAGTTATGAGTCGAACGATACGCTTTCCTAATGGTTAGAGATGACGCCTGTCCATGACCATTGTAGCGATACACAGAACTTTGCAAAACAAAGTCCGGGGCGTCACTCTGCTTTGGCGCTCATTACTTTGAGACATTCGATGGTTTGCCACAACAGTCCTGTAATTTCGCTAGCTGCAGTACCCTTCAACACACTACTGCTTGGCGGCAGAATATCTGGTACTGCGGTGGTACCTACCTAGGCGACTTCCTGCTAAAGAAAAGTCTACCACAAAGTATATTATGAATATCAAACCATAGTACCACTAACTCACTGATGGTAAGCGATGATGTAATCGAAGATGAAGCACGTAAAATTAGGATAACTATTAAGTCTGACCTTGAAAAGACTTCATCATCTTAGTCGTAGGATGTCCTCTGCTGTACATAGGCCTCCCCCATTGACTTCCATAAAGACCGGTTGGAAGCGGCTCGCATCCAGCGCGTTCCTGCGGTCTTTATGAGGTCGTCTGTCCACCTTGTGGGTGGACGTCCTACGCTGCGCTTGCCGGTCCGTGGTCTCCACTCCAGAATTTTGCAGCCCCATCGATCACCAGTTCTGCGTGCTATGTGCCCTAAAAATGAATTTATTTCAAACGCAAGAAGGCAAAAACTGTAGTTTTTGCTCCGGGTCAGATATGTCGTGACCCGGGCTTGAGTTAGCCTTATTGTCAGACTTGCTATGCTGCCCGTAGATTTATAGGTAGGTGTTTGACCACAGCTCATCTGATGTTAAATGACAGTGTGGTAGATTGTAAGCATACCTAACCTGGAAAGGAGCTAGCTAGCCGAGTACTATAAACAACACTACTACCACGTTATGGTTTCCTCACGATGTTTTCCTTCACTAGCAGCTAAAGCTTATTGTTGGGGTTTGAACCCACTCCCTTCGTTGTGTGAATCGACCGCGCTAACCACTGAGCTATCATCGCTATACAAGCAGCAGGTGAAAGCAGTAAGGCTAAGTTTCGTAGAAGCGCTTCTTAAAACAGCGAAGTTGTACTTCTCATACAGTTACACTGTGTCGACCACTTAAGTTCTCTATAACCTAGTAAAAAGCTCGTTCCTTGTCTTTCTACATCCGATTGTGCTTAGAGACGCAAAATGTAACATTCTCATAATGACTAGGTGCATCTTGCGACTTTATAAGATTTCTCTTTTTTTTCCGGCAAAAATATTCATTCGACTTCAATATAGAAAATAAATTAGATGCTTTTTTAGAATATATTGTTTTCGTCGTCGCAAGATGTTTAAATAATAACGCTACTATATAGGTACATATAATTAATATAACTTAAATATATGTATATCAAATTTGTTGAATTTACTTTCTACTAGTAAGTACGTTTATTTGGCTCACCGCTTGATGACACGTTGCGTAATGGTTATCTTTTTTATCGATGATAGCTCAGTGGTTAACGTGGTCGGTTCTAACGTCGACGGACGTAGGTTTAAACCCCACCAATGAGCTTGAACTGGCTGGCTAGCTACCACATGAGAATTCAAAAATCTATCGTCAAGCTTTTATCGATGTGTTCCGGTAGCCTCACTTGAGAGCCAATTCCTTTCCAGGCTATTATTATAAAGTGGAAGAGTTTTCTGTTTACACGTGCTTTTCTGAAAATGCCAGTCGGATTTGAAAATTCATTTCTTGTAGAAGGTTAAATATTTCTTTTAATACGTAATAGGTTCGTATTTGACCACATCCTGCCTGATGTTAAGCAACGATGTGGTCTAGGATGGGACACGCATAAGAAACCTGTTTACTCTTGATTCGGTTAAATCTAAAGGTTGATTAATAGATTAATTTTACTCTTTATTGTAAACACTCTAAGCTATACAATAAAGACGAAATAGACTTAGTTAATAGGTGTAACGACGTGCGACCTTATCGCTAAAAGCGATCTCTTTCAGGCAACCATAGGATGGAAAGGATCAGAGGAAGAAAAAGATGGGGTGTGTCAAAATCAAAATCAAAACGTCATTTACTTATTCAGTTTAGGCCCTGGTAAGGCACTTATGAACGTTAAGTTACATGTTTGAATCTACCACCGGCTCGTAATTACACTTCATCTGAGAAGACTCCGGCAAGAAACTCAGCAAGGCATTTTTTTGTGGATCTTTCTTTTCATTTTAGGTTACAGTTTAAAGTTATAAATATTAATACATTATGCTTAGGGGATGCAAGTGCAGAGAGAAGCTACTACAAACATATATTCCTGTCTTCCACGTAATGAGTCTTTGTCAATTAACCTCTGCTTTATAAAATCTTTGAATTTATTATAGGACATTTTAGTTACCTCAAGTGGGATTTATTATAGAATCTAACGCAATTCCCGAGAAAATACTTATTAGCTTTAGATAACCTGAAACTAGATGTCACAATTTTATCTTTATTTCTTGTGTTTAAATTATGGCAAAAACGAGAATATGCATTTAGGAGATTACATAAGATTAAGATTATTAACATCACGATATGACCCTTGATCAATGGCGGGGGAAACCGCCGCAAGCCATCTACCTAGAAATAATACGGCAATAAATATGTCTAGAAATAACCAACACTATGCATATGGGATGAATAGGGTCATTGCGCGAAGCCATCTGTTTTGTTTGAATTTTCAAGATAAGCTTTTTGTTAGTTAACAGTTAACGTTGTCGAATGTTTTTTCGTTGGTTGTTAGGTTTTTTTGGTGATTATAAATTTTACGTTAACATTTTTAACCGACTGCCTAGGAAGGGTTATGTTTTTCGCGCGTATTTTGTATGTAAATTTCTTTATTACCTCGTATCTTTCAAATGGACAAATGGATTACGACAATTAAGATATCGTTAGATTCGTCTCAATAACCCAAGTGTCATAAGAGGGTAGTTTAAAAATAATCAAGATGGTGAATTTTTGGCGTGAAATAGTAATACTTTAATTTAAAAAAATTGCCAAACCTATCGAATAAGGTATCTAAATAAAGACAATTAATAATAATAATAATATACTATATAAGTTATATGTTTAAATTTAATGAGGACTAATAAATTTAATTCAAACGTTTTTTCCTTTAATTATAGCTATTTAAATTGCAGTCGGGTTATAGACTATTTAAACTCTTCAACTTGTTTCTCAAATTTTTGACATACAGCTCGACTTTCCCTAAGCCGATTTTGATAAAACAATGACTAATTCGATTCAATTTATTTATTTCAAATGAGTTTGAAAGCCCGTTGGCTGATCGGTAGTTTATCTTTAAGAGGGGCGTGGGTTTCATTCCCACCTAGGACAAACATAAATAAATGTTTGTTCTGTGTCTGGGTGTTCTTAGTCTATTTCATCATAATATAAAACAAAGTCGCTTCCCGCCGTCTGTACGCTAAGATCTTTTAAACTAGGCAACGGATTTTAATGCGGGTTCCATCACTAGACAGAGTGATTCAAGAGGAAGGTTTATATGTATAATACATACATATGCACCACATTGGTATCTACATTGCACCCGAGCGAAGCCGGAGCGGGTCGCCAGCCTCTACAGAGTATAAAACAAAGTCGCTTCCCGCCGTCTTTACGCTTAGATCATTTGAACTACGCAACTGATTTTAATGCTGTTTTCATCAATAGATAGAGTGATTCAAGAGGAAGGTTTATATGTATAATACATGTATATGCACCATATTAGTAACTACATTGCACTCGTGCGAAGCGAAGGTCGCTAGTTATGTTATATTCGGAGATATTTTTTATTACAATGTAAAGAGAAACGTGCCATTCTTAACTTAACATTTATCTTTACACCTTGCTTCCACCTGTCTCTGTAATGTCCCTACCACCTGCCAAAATGGGTGTCTATGGGTTACAATTAAATTGGTGTCTTAATGTCAGTCTAGGACCAGTTATCTAGAAATACACACTATTTGTGCTATAAACACCTTTGTTATTAGGCTTTGTAACGAGCACAATTTGGTTCCATCTGCCTCTTTTTGTCACTAGGCAGACACGGCCAATGCGTCATCCATAGATGGTGAATATTCCCCACGTACGAACAAAACTGAATTGCTGATAAAGGAACACATGGTGAGGAAACCATAGCATGATGGTAGAGTACTTTACTCAGCTGGCTAGCTACCACCACCAAGTACAAAATATACCGCCAAGCACATAATAGTATGTTCCGACAGCTTCACATTAGAGCCAGTTCCAAGCAAGGTCTGTTTACCATCTTCGACCACACCGTCACTTAACATCGTTTTTTTATATGTCACATCACATCATTAGCCATAAGACGTCCACTGCTGGACATAGGGCTCCTCCTGGGGGGGTTTTGCCAATATTCGCCACGCTTAGCAGGCGGGTTGGCGAGCGCAGTTAGGTGTGATTGTTTAAGGAAGACGCTGCTGCCCATCTTCCGGATTACATCCCTTAGCCGACTCTTCCGGCAACCACGGGTAGAGAGGGTGGGGTACGATTCTTACGCCGGCACCACCACGGCAACCTTTTATATGTAAAGGTAATGAAACCGGTCCATGACCATTGCAGCGATACACAGAACTTTGATTAATAAAACAAAGTCCAGGACGTCGCTGCTTTGGCGCTCATTACTTTAAGACTAGGGAGTTAGTCTCAACAGTCCTATAATTTCGTTAGCTGCAGTACCTTTCAAACCGGAACACAGTAATGTCTGCACACTACTACTTGGCGATACTACGGAATATCAGGTATTGCGGTGGTATCTATATAGACGACCTCCTGCTAAGTTTATCTACCACTAAGTGAGGTTTTTTTTTTGGCTGACAGGCTAGGTGTTTGACCACAGCTCACCTGATGTTAAGTGACGGTGTGGTCGAAGATGGTAAAGCACACCTAGCCTGGAATGGAACTGGCACTCAAGTGAGGCTACCGGAACACACCATTAGAAGCTTGGCGGCAGATTTTCAACTTGGGGGTTGTAGGTAGCCAGCCGAGTACTAGAAAGTACCCTACCACCACGCTATGGTTTCCTCACGATGCTTACCTTCACCGGCAGCTCAAGCTCATTGTTGGGGTATGAACCCACGCCCTTCGGCATGCGAACCAACCGCGCTAACCACTGAGCCATCATCGTTAACTGGCGAACTGTGAACTAGGTGAACTGTGGTCAAACACCAATCTTGACAACAGTAAAAAAATCTCTTAGGAAAATATTCTGATTTCCCCAAAGAACATCAGAAATTTGCTCTGGCTTCCCAAAAACAGTGAATAATTTTTAGGTTTAAGCCACCTGCCTCACTTATGGCGGTATTCGAACCGTGACCGCATGACTCAGTGCCATGGGTCAGCGCACACACGACTTCGTGGGACCGTCTTTTTATACTCTTCTTTAAAGACGGGGTGACGTGAGTGTCGGGAGTAGTGGATTGGTTTGATTACGAATAAAAGGTCCTATAGTTGAATCATGATGCATATCTACAGCATTTTTTAATGAAAAAGTCGTGAGACGATCTGGAAGCTCTCCTGATGGTAAGAGATAACGCCTGTCCATGACCATTGCAGCGATACACAGAACTTTGAGTAGTAAAACAAAGTCCAGGGCATCGCTGCCTTGGCGCTTTAATTTGAGACTAGATAGTTTGTCCCAACAACCCTGTAATTCCTGCAGTACCCTTCAAAGCGGAACACAGTGATGTTTACACACTACTGCTTGGCGGCAGAATTTCTGGTACTGCGGTGATACCTACCTAAACGACTTCTTGCTAAGGAAATCTAAAAGCAAGTGCTATGTTTTTTTTACTTTAGTTGCATCCCGCGGCATTACCTTCTCCATTTTTTTAGGTAAAAAGTAGCCTATGTGTTAATCCAGGGTTTCAGCTATCTTCATACCAAACTCAATCAAAATTGGTCCAGCCGTTTGAGCGTCAAGAAGTAACAAACACACTTACATACTCACAAACTTTCACCTTTATAATATTAGTGTTTGAACTCACTGACCATTGACATTGACTCACCTGATGTTAAGTGAAGATGCGATCTACGATGAAGCACGCTTGCCTAGAAGATAACGCATATGGTCTTAAAATCGTGAAAGTTATTATACATATTACAAATATCAATTAATTTGTAAAATGCTGCGTCCCTTTTGCAGTTAGTTAAACCTTTTCATTTTAAGCTTGAAAGAGATTGCTTTTAGCGATAAGCTCGCCAGTTGTTACGCCTAAAGTTCATTTTATTTTTCTTCTGTACTATGTAATTTTTGGTATGGACAATAAAGACCGAATTGCACAAACATTTTCCTAAAAAAAATGTAGCGTAACAAATTCTGCCAGTATCTCACTCACTACTAAAAAGGTTGAACTTCGCCGCCTTGCGATTAAGATTTTTGTTCACTTCAGATTGACATTATTGAAGATGTGTTATGATGTTTCTGATGTATGTTCTGATCACAGAAATGTATAGAGATGTCCTAATATCTGTCATCATCGAGTGCCATCTTTATACTGAAGTTTAGAGGTCAGTAAGCAAAATTTTTTGAGATCCTATGCTGCGGACTTTTGATTCTGATAGCTCAGTCCAGTCCACTCCTTTATGTCGTCTAGCCACTTCCGTCTGGGACATCCTGGACTTCGCTTCCCCGGGATTCTACCTTGGAAAGTCCTACAAGGATCCTCTTTGTACGTGCCCGAAGAAGGCGACCTTTCGTCTCATGACTATGGATATCAGCTCTCTTTTGCAATTAGCCATTTCTAGAACCTTCTGAATATAGTTCAATGAATTTTAAACATCTTCCGTAGAATCCACATCTCAAATGCTGTGTTCGGTCACAAATTTCTTTTATCCAGACCCACGTTTCGCATCCATACAAGAGTGAAATATCTGTGATTGATATTTATCTACTAACTATATATATGTCGTAAATTAACTTAAGTTTTATGAAAGCGATAGTGTTTGTTAAATTATGTGCATCTGTAGATTGTTCTGTAGATGATTTTGTCATTCATGACGTTCTATATCTTGAACACTTTAGTTAAATATAAATGAGTCCAATCGGACATCGAGAAGAGGGTAAATTTTTTTTTTGCGAGATGACCCACCCTTTCATTCCTTTGAATAGACTGGATGTTGGTAGCTACAACAGGCTGCTGTCCGAACCCTGTTCTGAAGCAGCCAGGGAGCTTTTCATTTGTGTGAGTTGCCTCAAGTGACCTACCTTAATTTTTTAGTGTGAATGTGTGTATGAGAGAGTGTGTATAAGTATGTGTTGTGTCGAGGAATTATCTTATTATTTGTACTTGTAAAAAAAACTCTAGAAAATACGATGGGACTGCCATGTGGAAGTCACAAAAGTCCCTAAACAAAATTGGAATAAAAAAAAGATCCGTTCATACATACATAGATATGCATAGGCCTTTGTCACTTCTTTTTTGGGGGCACGATAATTCTCGAAAATTTTAAGTCCATAATTTTTTGTACTACGTAACTGCTATGGTATGGACAATATTAATGAGTGAAGTTTTTACCTACCTGTGCATAGGTTTAGTGTTACCAGGCCTTCGGTGTTGTCGTCTTTATATGCCTAAATCATGATATTTAATCGTTACTTTAGTTTACAGTGTAAAAATTAGGGAGACAGGGGCTCTAAATCGGGATAACGGGAGGGAAAAGCCAAAATCAGTAGATCTCCCAATTAATCGGGAACTTTTGCATCACTGGTCCAGTTACGTAGTACGTACACAAACACATATTGCACTGTAACAGACAATCTTAACTTGTTTTTAGAATCTCGTATGAGGTAACTATTCAGGAAAGATGGATTAGATTTTTTATTTGGGTATTTTTTCAATTTTTTTTTTGTTTTGGTTACCAAAATTTTATTTTTTCCTTTTTTTCAATAGTTTTTTATTTTTTTCAGAATTTATGTAAATTTTTCGAAATTTGCCCCCACAAAAAAAGGCCTGCATATTCATATATTGCAAGTTAAATAAAAGCTAGTTGTTTAAAAGTTACTTGGTGGTAGATTTCCTTAGCAGGAGGTCATCTAGGTAGATATTCTGCCACCAAGCAGTAGTGTGTAAACATTACTGTGTTCCGGTTCGAAAATACTGCAGCTAGCGAAATTACAGGACTATTGAGACTAACCATCTACTCGTAGTCTCAAAGTAATGAGCGCCAAGGCAGCGATGCCCTGGACTTTGTTTTACTACTCAAAGTTCTATGTATCGCTGCAATGATCATGGACAGGCGTTATCACTTAAAATCAGGAGAGCGTCTCATTACTGTAACATAAAAAAAAGCTTGTAAAAACATCCAGATTACCAAAATTACCTATCCAACAGTACAAATACGAATATTGACTGGCCGTTCAGCACACTTCTTTGTTTTAAAGTTCTCTCTAAGTACATAGAATTCGTTGTAAATTAAACACAGTTTCAAAGAGAATACTCGTATAATTCAACCACAGTTACACGTAATCGAGTTGGTAAAATCTTTACCAACTTCTAAGAGCTCTAAACTCCACTACCGGTTATAAAACCGACTTCCCATGACGAAACGAATGGATTTAAAAGCTTCATTTATTTCATTTACATTTAATTTACATGTTCATTTGTTTACTACAGTTTTTTTGATTGAGAAATATGAGAAAAATTGGTCATGGATCAATGCGTTGAAATTAATGATATGTTAGAGTATGGATTTGACTTTACAATCTCGATAAAAAAATTAATGACTAGCATATTCTTTTTAATGTAAAAGTAATGAGACGAACGAGACGTGCTCCCGATGGTAAGTGATTAAGTCTGTCCATGACCATTGCAGCGATACACAGAAGTTTGAGGAGCAAAACAAAGTCCAGGGAATCGCTGCTTTGGCGCTCATTACTTTTAGACATTAGATGGTTAGTCTCAACAGCTGCAGTACCCTTCAAAGCGGAACACAGTGATGTTTACACACTACTGCCGGCACCCGAGTCTCCCCGAGATTATGCTAATGTGTGCGTGGCAGCGTGTACGTGCCCGGTACGCAGGCACACATTCAAACCAGCAGCGACCAATTTCTATAAAGTTGATTTACTATTCTTTGTGTACTGTGTTCAACCCTATACTTTCAAAGAAATTAATAATATTCACACCCAATGTCATGAGATGGATCAGAAAATTAATGGCAAAAAGTACAATTTTTCTTTATGCCCGTAATGATGTGAACAAGAAAACTAAATATCGATACAAAATGTAAACAAGCCCATAAATACTATAAACGTCATAGACGAGTAACTTCATTGTCTTGTAAGACTGGCTGCAGTCAGTGGTTTCACACGCGAGGATAATTCAGATATTATACCAGATGCTGTCCACCATCCGTATAAATGGTGGACATTCATCATATACGTAAGTATATAATTTTTTATAAATACTTCTATTGTTTCTTTGTTTCTATTACTATATATTATAAAATCGTCCGCCGTGTCTGTCTGTCCGTGAAAAACTAAAAAACTACAGAACGAATTATCATGCTAGTTTCACCAATAGATAGAATGATTCACGAGGAAGGTTTAGGTATATAATTTGTCAAGGTTTTGTTTAAATTGGTTGAAATATGATGATAATTGTTGGCAGTGTCGGATAAAGTCAAGCCAGTCAAGCTTTCATCGAAAACGCCTTATCCCTTTGAGATATAACAAAACAATGCATGATGGGATATTCCTCTTTTATAGATCTACATAAAAGTCCGCGGTGGCATATATCTACCTTTTAAGGTTTACCGTCTGTACACTTAGATCTTTTAAACTAGGCAACGGATTTTAATGTGGTTTCCTTCAATAGACAGAGTGATTCAAGAAGAAGGTTTATATGTATAATACATGCATATGCACCACATTAGTATCTACATTGCACCCGTGAGAAGAAGGGGCGGGTCGGTAGTATAAAAAAAAAAACAAATACTTGACACTAGACGAGTGTACAAATCACGAAATAAATATATGTCCAAGACAATGATTTTTTTCTATAACTCACTTTTATTTCGATTTCAAAGTTGCATCCATAGTGAAATTTAAATAATTTAATGCAAAATTATTTATGAAATTTAACGGCTGGCTAGCTACTACCCTTAAGTTGAAAATCTGCCGCCAAGCATCTAACGGTGGGTTCCGGCAGTCTCACTTGAGAGCCATTTCTAGTCCCAGCTTGGCGTGCTTTACCATCTACGACCATATCAGAGGAGCTGTAGCTTGTTAACTATAAAAAAATTAGCTGCATGGGAACCAGCCATTTTTTTTTAAATTCGGATTCGTTTGACCCCCAACACGCCTGATGGTAAGCGATGATATTCACTCTGGCCTTGAAAAGATCTAGATACATCCATACAGCTCTTGCAGCAGATACACTACTAAATTGAGCCAAAGTCGTTTCATAAATAACTACTAATAAAAGGAATTACCTAATCATTCCAAATTATGATACACACCTGAGAAAAAATCTCTCGGTATAATTAGCAAATTTATGTCTTTTTCATAGCCTAGACGTTACGAACACCCATTAAAAGTAATATCGCACTACGCTTCGTTATAAAGCAGAAGCAAAATCAAAATCAAAAAGTCATTTATTCAATTTAGGCCCTGGTAAGGCACTTATGAACGTTAAGTTACATGTTTGAATCTACCACCGGCTCGTAATTACACTTCAACTGAGAAGACTCCGGCAAGAAACTCAGCAAGGCATTTTTTTTTGTGGATCTTTCTTTTCATAATAGGTTACAGTTTATACAGTTCACAGTTATGGATATTAATACATTATGCTTACTAAAATTGTCACTTAGCCAGGGGGATGCAAGTGCAGAGAGAAGCTACTACAACCATATATTCCTTTCTTCCACGTAATGAGCCACCTTATAGTAGGCTTTGTCAAAGCGTCATCTATACATGGAAAAAGAACATACTTTTAGTGTTCCGTACCTCAAAAGGAAAAAACGGAACCCTTATAGGATCACTTTGTTGTCCGTCTGTCTGTCAAGACCCGTTTCCTCAGGAACACGTGGAGGTATCAAGCTGAAATTCATATCAAATACTCAGGTTTACTGTCTCTTAGAGCTGTGAAAACAAACTTCTAAACCAACGCAACCAAAAGATACAGCCGCTTATGCTGCAAATTTTCGACACTCGCAAGGGAATCAAAACCTACAGGGTACTTCCTGTGAACTCAGAACCTTGAAATTTGGTACGAAGCAACGACTTATAGCACAGATAAAGGAAAAATTGCGAAAAGCATAAATTACCATTAAAAAAAATACCATGGCTTTTACTTATATACCTACAGGTTTGTACGGAACCCTCGGTGCACGAGTCCGACTCGCACTTGACCGGTTTTTTTATGGTTGACAGGCAAGGTGTTTGACTGAGCCTCATCTGATGTTAAGTGACGGTGTGCTCGAATATGGTAAAGCACACCTAGTATGGATGGAACTGGCTCTCAAGTGAAGCTGCCGGAACACACCGTTAGATGTTTGGCAGCAGATTTTCAACTTGAGGGTGGTAGCTAGACAGACGAGTACTAGAAAGTAGTTACCACCATGGTACCACCACGCCATGCTTTTCTCACGATGTTATCCTTCACCGGCAGTTCAAGCTCATTGTTGGAGTTTGAACCCACACCCTTCGGCGTGTGACCAATCGCACTAACCACTGAGCTATCATCGCTATTTTGTGCATCTCCTTAGCAAAAGGTCGTCTAGGTAAGTACTACCACAGTACCAGATATTCTGCCGCTAAGCAGCAGTGTGCAAACGTTACTGTGTTCCGGTTTGAAGGGTACTGAATTGAAATTACAGGGCTGTTGAGACTAATCATCGAAAGTCTCAAAGTAATGAGCGCCAAAGCAGCGATGCCCTAGACCTTGTTTTGTTACTCAAAGTTTTGTGTATCGCTGCAATGGTCATGAACAGGCGTTATGTAACAAAGTATGACCATCTATGTTGTTACATAATTTTTTTCCCGAGTGGGAATCGAAACCACACCCTATAAGTTATAATACAAGCTATTAACAACTGCTCTAACAAGGCAAATTAAAATGCTATATCACATCACAGTGTGTTTAGACCTTAACTGCTCCATTAATTAATGAAGAACATTTGGGGGATTTCCTCTGGGTGTTAGAGGGTAGAATTGAGGGTAGTTTGATGCGATTTTTCCGGGAAAAGTTTTGGTTTTTGGTATTTTTACGAAAACTCTAGAATTAGTTTTAATCTTGTCTCGTTTTTCATTCTGCAGTTATTTTGAGATGAATTTGTGGATTGAGTTTTTTTTTAAATTTTACTAGCTTAAATAAAGTTTATAAATACACAATGTGCTTCCAGTTTTTGTCCTTCAAAATATAAATAAAAAAATTAAAATAATTTGAGGTTTGTCAATCGAAAATAACAAAAGCAAAATCAATCGACAATTGTGCCATAAATAATTGGTAACTATGCTATGGTTACCAATTAACTATGGCACAATGCTTAATTGTTTGATTGATATGATGATTAATATGATCAAATAATTTTTTTTAACCGTCTAGGCACTCGTTTTACAAACATTTGAATGTCCACTTGCAGACTGAATGTGTGGCAGCGCAATGAAGTTATATCAAGAATTTTTACAAAAATCTTTTATTTACATATATAAACAATTAAATAATAAGTACCTGGTTGACCGAGCATTGTTCGGCTGAAAACATGGATAAAACGACGTTTTCTGAAAATGAAACCTAGCTAGATCGATTTTTCGCCCCCTCCCTGAAAAACTCCCTGGATACAAAATTTCATGAAAATCGTTGGAGCCGTTTCCGAGATTCAGAATATAATATATATATATATATACAAGAATTGCTCGTTTAAAGATATAGATAAATTATTTGATTTAAAAAGTCATCAATCACGTTTTTCTTTTCGTAACAAAGGTTTGTACTTCAGAAAGATGCACATTTATAAAGAGTTCCACCAAAGTTTATATCAAAGCAATTGGTAACTATGGCATAGTTATATAGTTAGCCATATAGTTTCCAATTGCTTAGATATAAACTATGTAAGCTTGAAGCTAATTATTAGGCATGAAAAATATAATTGATTGTCTTGGCTATTTTTTTCTTAAGACATTCAAAACTAGTTTACACATAGACTCAAGTTGCTACAATACTGCATAGAAAATGAATAAATGTTCCTTAGTTCTATAATTATTGCTTGTGTTATATTAACTAGGTACAGGTGTTAGGGCTTGCAGACTTTCAACATGGGGGTGGTAGTAAGCCAGTCGAGTACTGCTTCTACAAAACTTTTTCTAAAATGATCTTTCCAAATTGGACACGCAAGCGAAGCCGCGGTATACTCTAATAAATGTTATAAAGACCATGTAGTTGATAAGAGAGGCGCCACATTGCACGACCAACATGCTGTGTTCGCGTCGCGCTAGTAAATCAAAATCATGCCGTTGGTGTTGCAAGCGACAGGTTCGGGGTACACTGAGTTACAAAGTACGGAATACCATTGGGGATTATACCTTAGATGTGGACGACTTGGTTCCTCCTGCTCCTTATTACTACCGCACGGCCAGACGAACGCAACCAAGGCGTTTCCCATGTGAGCACTAAGCGCTTCGAATCCAGATTCTTTATTCGCATAACGAGGATGTGGAACTCTTTGCCGGATTCTGTTTCCCGAAAAGAACAATATCAGTGTCTTCAAATCAAAAGTAAACAGGTTCCTTCTAGGTAAGCGCGTTCCATCCTAGACCACGTCGTTGCTTAACAGGCAGGCAGGATGTGGTCAAACGCAAACCTATTCGGTATAAAAAATACTAGTGACTAAATAGGGAATGCTGATCGATAAAAGGATGACTGGCAAAAGGAGGTCATCTAGGCATCACCGAAGTGTCAGATACTCTGTCGCCAAACAGTAGATTGTAGCGATGATAGCTCAGTTCAGAAGTTTCAGGAGCATAGTTGGCTGGCTTCCAATTTGACTCCGGTGAAGAAGGGCTTCGGAACGCACTGGCGTATCTCAGAACCTGCACCCTCCTCCGCGTCCGCACACCGACCGCTGTTATGACGTGGGAAGCGCGTAGCGACCATTATAGCAAAGCAAGACATGTACGCGCGCGCATTGTACTCTGCTTTATCTCCTTGAAGTAGGCCACCGATTGTGGTCGAAATTATAGTCAAAGTATCCGACACAACTAAAACAAATAAACAGATATAAAGCTCAGTGTATTCTCGCCCAGCGACCACTTGTCGTAGCTACTGTGCAAAACAACAAAATTGTGTTTTCCGCACGTTTGTCATCCATATCTAATTAAATTCGCGCCATCGCGACGCGATGCGTAATAACTATCATTGCAGTCTGAATAATTAATCATTCCATGTGGATTGGTGTACATTTTTAATTCAGGAGTAATGGCATTTTGTTTTCATGGTCAAAATTAATAAAACTATTCAAGCGCTCTGAAAAGAAACTGCTGGTTTCTTAGAAAGATTTTGGGTACTTCTTCTTGATTTTTTTAAATGTAATAATCATGAGACGAACGAGACGCTCTCCTGATGGTAAGAGATAAAGCTTGTTTATAAGCATTGCAGCGACACATAGAACTTTGACAAAGCAAGGTCTAGATGGTTGACTAAGCCCTGTAATTTCGCTAGTAACCTTCAACTGGAACACAGTAATGTTTACACACTACTGCTTGGCGGCGGAATGTCGGAGATCTACCACCAAGTAAAACCAAATACATTAAATATAAAACTTATCAGTAATTTTAAAATTCATATAGAATAGGTTATATTGTTATGGTAACTTTTGGTCTTATATTAAACTAGCTGTGCCCCGCGGTTTCACCCGCGCTAGATGCCTACGTCATAGTAGCTTTATGCATGCAAAGTCTCAGCCCGATCGGTTTAAAATTGACAAAGTTTCATACAAACTTTCATCCCCTATTTTATCCCCTTGGGGGTAGAATTAATCAAAATCCTTTCTTAGCGGATGCCTACGTCATAACATCTACCTGCATGCCAAATTTCAGCCCGATCCGTCCAGTGGTTTGGGCTGTGCGTTGATAGATCACTATGTCAGTCAGTCAGTCAGTCAGTCAGTCAGTCACCTTTGAGTTATATATATTTAGAGACTAGCGACCTGCCCCAGCTTCACACGGGTGCAATGACTGAGATTAAGACTTAATTGTAACCCCTCAGACACCCATAGGTGGTAGGAACTTTACAGGCACAGATGGGAGCAAGGTATAAAGACAAATTTCTCTTTACATTGTACTAAAAAAATATCTCCGTATATAACACAACTAGCGACCTTCGCTTCGCACAGGTGCAATTTAATTACTAATGTGGTGCATATATGCACGTATTATACATATAAACCTTCCTCTTGAATCACTCTGTCTATTGATGGAAACCGCATTAAAATCCGTTGTATAGTTTAAAAGATCTAAGCGTACAGACGGCGGAAAGTGACTTTGTTTTTTCCTATGTACTAATACGACAAGAAATTACACAATTTAATAATAAAGTAAAATAATAAAAGAAACATATATATGTGGAACTAGGTGTGCCCCGCGGTTTCACCCGCGCTAGATGCCTACGTCATAGTAGCTTTATGCAAGCAAAGTCTCCGCCCGATTGGTTTAAAATTGACAAAGTTTCATACAAATTTTCATCCCCTATTTTATCCCTTTGGGGGTAGAATTACTCAAAATCCTTTCTTAGCGGATGCCTACGTCATAACATCTACCTGCTTGCCAAATTTCAGCCCGATCCGTCCAGTGGTTTGGGCTGTGCGTTGATAGATCACTATGTCAGTCAGTCAGCCACCTTTGAGTTATGTATATTTAGATAGATTAGGCCATGCAGATCTGAACCGTATTCTCCAAAGTGTATCCGGTAGAAAACTGACAGACATGCAACTTTGCATCGATGTTCAAGGCTCTGGAGCCTTTCCGAACCAGTAATAAATAAATAAAATATTGTAGGACACATTACACACAGCGCCATCTGACCCCAAACTAAGCAGAGCTTGTGTGATGGAAGTCAGATAACTGATAGGATACATAAATATTTTTTTTGTTGTAAATACATACTTATAATACATACAGAACACCCAGACACAGAACAAACGTTTGTTTATACCAAACAAACATTTGTCCTTGGCGGGAATCGAACCCACGCCCTACAGCTCAGGCAGACATACTCCCAATGTCACTAGTTATTTTACTATTTTGATTCTAGTTACGCAAACACATTTATCTATATTATATTGAGCACCGGAAGTCAATAAATACAGCTTAATTAATATTATTGGAATTACAGACTCAGCAACCCGTGCTCCGGAAATATTGTTAATAGGCTATAAATTATTAAGTATCGAGTATAGATTTACAATCGAATGTCTCAAAGTAATGAATCAATACAGTTTTGTAGCGATGTTTTGATGCTCAGTGGTTCACACGCTGATGCGCGTGGGTTCATACCCTAACAATGAGCTTGAGCTGCTGCCGATGAAGGAAAATAGTCAGAGTGAATAATCTTCTAAGTCTGCGTGCTTCATATTCGATCTTCATTATTCATTAATTCAGTTTTATTTTAATTTATTATTAAAGTAAAAATACAACTGAGTATTATTATAATAAAAAAATCGCGTTTGTTGTATGAGAGCCCCCTTTAAATATTTATTTTATTTTGTTTTTAGTATTTGTTGTCATAGCGGCAACAGAAATACATAATTTGTGAAAATTTCAACTGTCTAGCTATCGCGGTTCTTGAGATACAGCCTGGTGACAGACAGACGGACGGACAGATAGACAGCGAAGTCTTAGTAATAGGGTCCCGTTTTTACCCTTTGGGTACGGAACCCTAAATATGATTTTCCAGATCGGTACATGACGGAGTTTTGAGGTTACAAACATAGAAAAAAATACAACCAAATGAGGACTTTCTCCTTTTTTGAAGTCGGTTAAAAAAGAGCGAGTGACGTATGTAAGCATAATATATGTTTTTTTTTATTTTATCTGCTGTTTTTATTATGCTGCAACGGTTCAAGACAGCCGGCAGTCGCAGGTGGTAACAATGGTCGCAGACACGCCATCGTACACTTGGTGCCAAAATTATATACCTAGCCAAAAAAAAAAACATTCTTTAAAATAAAGTTGTGTGTTAGTGCACACGGCCGACGACTACGTCCACTGCTGGACATAGGCCTCTTGCTAGGGGGGTTTGCCACGCTTGGCAGGTGGGTTGGCGAGCGCAGTTAGGTGTGATTGTTCAAGGAAGACGCTGCTGCCCATCTTCCGGATTACATCCCTTAGCCGACTCTTACAGCAACCACGGGTAGAGAGGGTGGGGTACTATTCTTACGCTGGCACCACCACGGCATCAGCTATCGAGTGGTGTAATTACATTTTGGATGTAGATGATAGGTATGTTGATACAACACCAAGCTATATCTCCAGATTTTGTTATCAAATTTCTGAATTGCCATGGAAGCAAAAGACTTATTCACCTCAAATATAAATATTAGTACCTGGATGACCGAGCTTTGCTCGGTGTTTCATTGCCTGAAACACTGATAGAACGACGTTTTCTAAAAATGAAACCTAGCTAGATCGATTTATCGCCTCCGAAACCCCCTGCACACTAAATTTCATGAAAATCGTTGGAGCCGTTTTTGGGATTCAGATTATATTATTTACACATACACTCATTGCTCGTTTAAAGGTATTAGATAGATAGATTAGATAACTCAGGAAGGAGTCCATTATACTGATCATAGTCAAAAAAATGTAATAAGGGCTTACCTTAAAATTATATGCCATGTCTTTTGCATAAGCAAATATCATGTTCCAAAAAGCAAATGTTATCCAGAATTTTAAAGTTCTTTAATAAAAATTGTGCACCCTGATAAATAATGTTTAATTACTGCCTTCGAGTTAGTTTCTGAAATAAATAATAAGCCTAGATACAAAAGAACGTCTCGTACTCTGCTGGCTAGCTATCACCTACAAGTTGGAAATCTGTCGCCAAGCACCTAGTGGTTGTGTTCCGTCAGCCTCACTTAAGAGCCAAATCCATTCCAGGTTAGGTGTGTCATCTTCAACCAAACCGTCCCTTCATATCAAGTGAGTTGTGGTCAAACACTTGCCTGTCAATCATAAAATGAAAAGATATAGAGACTACTGGAAGAAAGTGGGAGAAATTTCACTCTGTAGAAAACATACAGAAAAATAACGCAGCATTTTCTTTTGGCTTGCACTGTACAACACCACCTGTTTCTCAGTGGGTGTATTCGACAGACCGTCTGCAGTTTATCCATTCATTGCCAACCAAACGACATACTTCACGAATTCAAACTATATATCCCTTTCATAACTAAAGTAAACTTTGTAGCTTTGAAGTAAAAGATCGATGGTTGTTGAATCGAAGGAAAATACCACTATTTTGACCTTTTTTAAAAGTTACGTGGCTGATTGATGCGATGGGTCAGTTCTACATAAGTTTTGCATTAATTTGACTGTTGTCTCTACTTTTATCGTTATTGCATTAATACTCGTTATTCGCCCCGAACTGTGACCTCGCGACACTTTTTGTTTCATCTCTGTCTTTAATGTATGCATACTTGGTGGTAAATCTCCTCTGGTGCCACCGCAGTACCAGATATTCTGCCGTCAAGCAGTAGTGTGTAAACATTACTGTGTTCCAGTTGGAATGGTACTGCAGCTATCAAAGTTACACGGTTGTTGAGACTAACTATCAAAAGTCTTAAAGTAATGAGCGCCAAAGCAGCGATGCTCTGGAGTATGTTTTGCTACTCAAAGTTCTGTGTATCTCAGCAATGGTCATGGTCAGGCGCTATCTCTTACCATCAGGAAAGCGTCTTTTTTGTCTCATTACTTTTACATAAAAATAAAATAAAAAAATTGACGATTGTTTGTCTCAACAGCCCAGTAATTTCGCCACAGTAAAGTTTACACACTACTGCTTAGCGGTATACTATCTGGTACTGCGGTGGTACCTACCTAGACGACCTTTTACTAAGGAGATCTACCACCAAGTATTGCTTGTACTATGGGAACTAAATAACTGATAGAATACTTATATAGCGATATAATCTATATAAACGATATATCTATATATATGTATATCGATATAAACTATAGCGATGATAGCTCAGTGGTTAGTGTGGTCGGTTCGCATGCCGAAGGGCGTGGCTTCAAATCCCAACAATGAGCTTGAGCTGTCGGTGAAGGAAAACATAGTGAGGAAACCATAGCGTGGTTGTAGGGTACTTTCTAGTACTCGGCTGGCTAGCTACCACCCTCAAGTTGAAAATCTGCCGCCAAGCATCTAACGGTGTGTTCCAGCAGCCTCACTTGAGAGCCAGTTCCATTCCAGGCTAGGTGTGCTTTACCATCTTCGACCACACCGTCACTTAACATCAGGTGAGTTGTGGTCAAACACCAAGCCTGTCAACAATTTAAAAAAAAGAACTTTTTTTGTAAATATATACAGAACACATACTTATGTTCGTAACACAAATATTAGTCATGATGAAATATTCTGTTGCATCGTTTGCATATTACAGTTCGAAGGCAGAATATTTGGTACTGCGGTAGTACCTACTTAGTAAACCATAAGGAAATCTATTAAATTCAAGAGATCATTGAAATAAAAACGTCAATTCATCTCAATCATCTCTTGCTGTTAATAAAGTACAGCTTAGTTAACCTGAGTTTATAGTTTGGTAGACGAGTGTAGAAATAACCTCATCCAAAAACTCCATTTAAGGTATTTAAAAATCCTCTCCCACCAGAAACCAATTATAATTACGATACGATACAATTATTCAAATTTCCCCTCCCGATCACACTTACCAAACCAGTTCACAGATTAGAATAGTGCAGAGTATATTCTATACATAGTATAAAACAAAGTCGCTACCCGCCGTCTGTACGCTTAGATCTTTTGAACTACGCAGTGGATTTTAATGCGGCTTTCATCAATAGACAGAGTGATTCAAATAAAACAAAAACGTCAAAATTCCTAAACATAATTATGTATATCCAAAATATTTCTTAATATATTTTTTAACGTTTGACAAGCTAGGTGTTTGACCCCAGCTCACAGATCCCAGCTTATCTAAAACTAAAAACCGATATTAACTTAAAATGTTAATTAAAAGTATCGCAGGATCGCAGGACATTACACACAGCGCCACCTGACACGAAACTAAGCAAAGCGTGTACTATGAAAGTCAGATTACTTTTGTAAATACATACAGATCACCTAGATACAGATTAAACATTTGTTTGATTGTCCTGGGTGGGAATCGAACCTACGCCCTACAGCTCTCAAATCAGACATACTATCAGGATATATTAATATAAAATAACTACTAGTGTTTATATCCTCTTCTCGCTGCAGTAAGCAGTTGCTGACACGTGTTTCGCCTCCACACGAAGCATCCTCAGGACGTGATGACCCTTCGAGCGTGTTTCTTTGGCCGAGCCGCTCGAAGAATACACAAAAGAAAGTAAGTTGTCCTTCTGTCGTTTCATATTGAATGCACCAAACCAGTAGGTAATTACTTCTCTCCCACGGTCGCATGAATGAGTTTATTCATCGCGTTGCAGTGTCTTGGCTCTCCACTTGTAGATATACAGGGTGTCCACAAAACACCAACTGCAAAATTGGACAGGGATAGTGACACCCGCCATCGAATATCTAAAATAAAGAGAAAAAAAAAAGTTGGGACACCGTTCGGCATTAATTTTTGGAGCGATGATAGCTCAGTGGTTAGCGTGGTCGGTTTGCACGCCGAATGGTGTGGGTTCAAACCCCAACAATGAGCTTGAGCTGTCGGTAAAGGAAAACCTCGTGAGGAGACCATAGCGTGGTGGTAGGGTACTTTATAGTACTCGGCTGGCTAGCTACCGCCCTAAAGTTAGAAGTCTGTCGTCAAGCATCTAGCGGTGTGTTCCGGCAGCCTCACTTGAGAGCTACTTCACTTTGATTTTGTTAGGTGAACAACAAGATAAACCCATTGAGTTTGGGCTCGATTGTTTTGTCTTGAGCACTTTATGTCTAGACAATATCCAGGGTGTGATGATGAAGCTAGAAGATGGCCACGGCATCTCTGTGATAAAACAATATAACCCCACCGAGTTTAAGCTTGATTGATTTGTCCTGAGCTTTTAAGGATATAGGTAAGTACCTACACACCAAATACTTACTAGAATTTATTTTTAAATATTTAGTTCAGATAATAAAAAACTAGGTTTTTTGTGAAAAGAAAACAACCTGTATGAAGTAAAGTCAGAGTGTTATCTTGGTAACCCTAGCGTCACACACGGCAGCCCTCTGTGGGAGGGTCTCACGGACCCGCGACTTCTATGGGCACGGCTTGTATGGGCGTCTCAGACCACAACACAAAACTTTCAAATAATCCACGGGTTGATTCGGTTTCAAGCAGTCATTGTGTCGATCGATCGATTATATTTCAAACACCCATTCTTTTGATTAAACAAGTATCTAGGATATCTAGTTCTATTCCAGGCTAGGTGTGCTTTACCATCTTCGACCACACCGTCACTTAACATCAGACGAGTTGTGGACAAACACCTAGCCTGTCAGACATAAAAAAAAGAATAAATTGTGTTCCATTTTTTTTTTTATGTTTGTCAGGATGTGTATTTGACCACAGCTCTCCTGATGTTAAGTGATGGTGTGGTCAAAGATAATAAACATACCAAGTCTGAAAAGGAACTGGCTCTCAAGCTATCATCGCTACAAGTACAATTATTTTCAATGTAAAAGTAATAAAACGAACGAGACGCTCTACTGATGGTAAGAGATAACGCATGTCCATGACCATCGCAGCGATACACAGAACTTTGAATAACAAAAATAAAGTCCAGGGCATCGCTGCTTTGGCGCTCATTACATTGAGACGTTCGATGGTTAGTCTCAAAAGCCCTGTAATTTCACTAGCTGCAGTACCCTTCAAATGTTTACACACTACTGCTTGGCGGCAGTATATCTGGTACTGCGGTGGTACCAACTTAGACGACCTCCTAAGAAGATATACCACAAAGTAAAAATCTGAACCCACACCCTCCAGTGTGCGAACCAACCGCGTTAACCACTGAGCTATTATTGCTACAAACACCTGTAACATCCATTACGCTAAATACAACATCAAAACCAGTTGTAGCCGGTTGCGATTTACATTGTTAAGCAGTTTAATGCAGTTGTAATCGGCTATCGATGCTATACAGGGATGATTTGATATTTATTTACACAGCAAAAGTAAAAGCAGTAGAATAACTAGACATTTTTGTAGTAAAATCTTTTTGCGAATAATAATATCCACCTATAAACATTTTAACAATAATTTTGAATACCTAACGTAACATTTTGTACAACAAGCTGATGAGTTTAAAAAATCTATAACCCGACTGCAATTAAAATAGCTATAATTGAAGAAAAAAACTTTTCAAACAAATCGATCTGTAGCGATGATAGCTCAGCGGTTAGCGCGGTCGGTTCGCACGCCGAAGGGCGTGGGTTCAAACCCCAACAATGAGGTTGAGCTGCCGGTGAAGGAAAACACTGTGAGGAAACCATAGCGTGGTGGTAGGTTACTTTCTAGTGCTCGGCTGGCTAGCTACCACCCTCAAGTTGAAAATCTGCCGCCAGGCATCTAACGGTGTGTTCCGGCAGCCTCACTTGAGAGCAGGCTAGGTGTGCTTTACCATCTTCGACCACACCGTCACTTAACATCAGATGAGTTGTGGTCAAACACCAAGTTATACAAAACTATTATAGCTATAAAAAAACTATTATTCCTTATTAAATTTAAACATATATTTATTTATTATTTATTATAATTATATTATATATATTTTTGTATTCGTCTTTTAATTGCCTTTATTTAGAAACCCCATGGGACGTGTTCTAAGTACTCAGTTCTGTGGGCAGTCCCCATAACTGGCTATTTTTGAAGTGAAAACTTATTTTGCCACGTTAAGGGATTATTGGGTAGGGGCAAAACTCATAGGTTTGTGTCACTAACATGCTAATGGAACACATCTAATTAGCATGTTAGTGACGTGAACCTATAAGTATTGCCCCAACTAAATACCCGCTCAACGCGGCTAATGTTGAACAGCTAAAGAAGTTTTCATTTAAAAAAATAGGCAGTGATAAGGACTGCCTACAGAAATGAAAACTTAGAACACGTCCCAGTACCATCTCAGTGACCCGAACCTGTAAGTTTTGCCCCTATGGAATAATTGGTCAACGCGGCTAAATACATTTTCACTTCAAAAATAGGCAGTTATGGGGACTACCCACAGAAGTGAAAACTTAGAACACGTCCGATTAGCATTTCAGCAACGTGAACCTTTAAGTTTTTCCCCTATGAAATAATCTCGTAACTTGCCTAAATAAATTTTCACTTCAAAAATAGGTAGTTACGGGGACTGCTCACAGAAGTGAAAACTTAGAACACGTCCGATTAGCATCTCAGTGACGTGAACCGATGAGTAGAAGTTTTCACTTTAAAAAAATAGGCAGTCTTTGAGACTGCCCACAAAAGTGAAAACTTAGAACACGTCACATTATCATGTCAGTGACATAAACTTATTTACATAGTTTTGCCTCTACCATTTATAATAATCGCTCAAAGCGGCTAAAGAAGTATTCATTTAATAAAAAACTTGTAATAAAGTTGTCTATCATTTCACTGTGACGCAAATATCGTTTGACCACTTACTATTGTTACAGCTAGTGTGAATTTGAAATGGTAGTGTTACTCCGGATTAATATTAGGGTTAATCGGTTTAGTTAGTGCGATAGTTTGTTACTAGTGGTTTGGATAGGTAAGACTGCCCTATTAGCTAATTTGGTAGAATATCGGTTTCAAGAACTAAGCGGTAGGTTCGATTCCCACCAGGGCAAACATTTATGCGACGATAAATGTTTGTTCTGTGTTTGGGTGTTCTGTATGCATTGTAAGTATATTATGTATATTAGTTTTCTATCAATTATCAGGTTATAAACCATAGCATGGTGGTAGGGTATTTTCTAGTACTCAGATAGCTAGCTAGCTACCACCCAAATCGAAAATCGGCCGCAATAATGAATTTACAGGGCTGTTGAGACTAACTATCAAAAGTCTCAAAACTAATGAGTGCCAAAGCAGCGACGCTCTAAGATGTGTTCTGTTACTCAAAGTTTTGTATGTGAGTGTGTATGTATATATTATGTAGATGTGAGTGAGAGAAGTTGTGTATTTGGAGGAGTAGTGGTGTGTTTACATATCGTATGCTTGGGACGACAGTGTGACATCTCGAATTATACGATTTTTGATTTTACTGATATTCTGAATCGCAATTCGCGTTCTATTATCTCCACAAATGGATATTTTTTCTACAATAACCAACAAAGAAAAGAGAGAAAACCCAAAATATGAAAATATAGCGCTGTCTCGTTTGGTGATCTAGTTGGATTTGACACAGCAACAGTTCAGTTGTCACCTAAGCTACGAGGTGTGAAGTGCTCTCGATTTTCACGAAAAAACGTGACATCTCGAGGGTACCACGTATTAAATGTCAATTTCCACATCATCTTCAACATGACAACTAAACTTGTAAACTTACTTTTTATTGGAACAACATGATACGTTTTCCTTTTTTTTTCAATCTCTATAATGAGGTTAATTTACTACCAAATGTGTTTCTTCTTTTTGATATTTCATTCCAATATTAGTTATACTCTAATCACTTCAATGAGCCGTGGTGGTGCTGGCGTAAGAATAGTACCCCACCCTCTCTACTCGTGGTTGCCGTAAGAGTCGGCTAAGGGATGTAATCCGGAAGATGGGCAGCAGCGTCTTCTTTGAATAACCACACCCAACTGCGCTCGCCAACCCGCCTGCCAAGCGTGTCGAGTATTGGCAAAAACCTCCCCTATGGGGGAGGCCTATGTCCAGCAGTGGACGTCATACGGCTGATAACGACGATGATGATGAATCACTTCATACATAATAAAGCTATCTAGGCAACAATTTAAGCGTTATGCTCTTTTAAAGTATAAAAACAGTTTTCTGTAAATATATTCTTTTTGAGATGTAACACTGTCGTCGCAAGTGGACGATACAATAATATACAAACATATTATGTTAAGACAAAAAATGTCCAGTGTATTTTAAAAATAGATGGAAAAAAATTGGTGTGTGTTAGTGTCGTGAACACGTGTACATTATTGAACACTAAGAAGTCCTTCGGATTACCATGTTTCAAGTACTCACTCAACGTAATGAAGACTTTGGCTTTCGAGTGGTGTAATTACATTTTGTATGTAGATAATAGATATATAGCTGCAACACCAAAATGTATCTTTTGATTTTGTTATCAACAGTTTTAGATTTTTCTTATCGAAGCACGTAAAGACTCATCAAAAACGCGAACACGTAGGCGCATGCTATTTTTATTAACGCTTCCACGTAATTTTCATTTGTCCCATAAATTGAGGAAGCACGATTCGAATTAGGCCCATTGATGATGATCAAACAAGCTAACTTACCAAGTTGACATATCATAACTTTACTTAACTTATTAATGGTGTAAAGTGTGAGGAAATCGTGTTTACATGTCCTAAATATATGTCGTTAGCTTCTAGTTTTCCAGTAGTCCCTGATGTTCATAATATGATGTGGTTTTAAAGTTGATTTTTCTGATATTTTATAAAACTAAGTACCCGACTGCCAAGGAAGAGTTATGTTTTTTGTCCTTATCTTGTGTACCTATATTTGTTTTTTTTTTTAAATAAAATTTCTTCATTACCTCGTATCTTCCAAACGGTCGTATGGATTACAATTTAAGACATCGTTAGATTTGTCTTAATATTCTGTGTTCTTAGAAGGCGGATTTAAAAAAAAAATGAGGTGGTGGATTTTTCGCGCCAAATAATAATACATTATTTAAAATTAAAAAAATCTATCAAGTACGGTATCTAAATAAAGTCAATTAAAAGGGGATTACAAAATATAAATATATATAAGTTATATGTTTAAATTTAATAAGAATCATAAATTATATAATATTGGTGTGATAAAACTTCTGTTCGGGAAGGATGTAGGCTCACACGTTCATGTGCTTTGAGCGCCAATTCCTTTCCATTAGAAACTCTATAATTTTGTGTATCTGTATAGGAAGCTGTGTGCTAACGAAAATAAATGTCATTTGAACAGCTCTGTTGTCTACAGTTGGTAAGTACTGCTTAATATAATAAATAGATGTGTCTGATAAGGCAATGTCACAATAAAAACCAGTTAGTGCACGTCCGGTCCAAAGCGGCCTGGATGGACTTACACAAGATGGAGCTAAGATACAAGGGTATTATTTTTTATCATCATCATCAGCCATAGGACGTCCACTGCTGGACATAGGCCTCCTCCTGTGGGGGGTTTTGCCAATACTCGCCACGCTTGGCAGGCGGGTTGGCGAGCGCAGTTAGGTGTGATTGTTCAAGGAAGACGCTGCTGCCCATCTTCCGGATTACATCCCTTAGCCGACTCTTACGGCGACCACGGGTAGAGAGGGTGGGGTACTATTCTTACGCCGGCGCCACCACGGCATTATTTGTTAGTTGGTTATTTTTATATATTGTATTTATTACGGAATATAGAGGTCCACGAGGCAAGCAATACAAAGGAAATCCTCACGCACGATGGGAGGATGAAATAAAAAATATTGCAGGTTTACAATGTATGCATATAGCTCAGGATAGAGAAAGATAGCAAACTTTAGAGGCCTTCACCTGAGAAGGGTTCCAGATTTTACTTTATGTGTATCACTATATATTATAAAATAAAGTCGTCCTCTGCGTCTATCTGTCTATCTGAGCATCGCTATTTGTGTGCTCAAGTATTTTGATGGTTAGTCTCAACAGCCCTGTAATTTCGCTAACTGCAGTACCTACCCTTTAAACCGAAACACAGTTATGTTTACGCACTACTGCTGGGCGGTAGAATATCTGGTACTGCGGTGGTACCTATCTAAACGACCTCCCTCCCGCTAAGGAGATCTACCACCAAGTAATTCAGATAAATGTTTAAAAACCCTTAAAAAATATTTTAACTATTTGGATAATATTGTAGTAAGTAAAATCACTGTGCTCTTGTAGACAAAATGAGGTTTCTCAGAGCTTCATCGATTATTTATTAGTAGGAGGAAATCATTATCATCATCATCATCTCGGCCGTAGGACGTCCACTGCTGTACATAGGCCTCCCCCATTGACTTCCATAAAGACCGGTTGGAAGCGGCTCGCATCCAGCGCGTTCCTGCGGTCTTTATGAGGTCGTCTGTCCACCTTGTGGGTGGACGTCCTACGCTGCGCTTGCCGGTCCGCGGTCTCCACTCCAGAACTTTGCAGCCCCATCGGCCATCAGTTCTGCGTGCTATGTGCCCTGCCCACTGCTACTTAAACTTGCTAATCCGCTGGGCTATATCGGCTACTTTAGAGGAAAGAGAAAATATGTTCAAGTTAAAATAGTAGTGTTTTATACTGGCATTGTTCCGCTGTCAATGTGGTAGAAGATGGTAGCACAGGTAACAAAACAGAAGTACGTCTATTATCTGTCGGAAGCCGAATATGCTTGTATAATCGTCGACGCGTCGTCGATCGCCCTTCCGGGGTCCCAGGATAAACCTGTTCATGTCGCAGGGAGAGCAGAGAAACTGGAATATTGGAGAAACGTCTCAAACTGTAACCCAACGTGTTAAATGTTCTGGACTTGACTATGTCTGAAGACTTATTTTTATCTCAATACAAAAACTACTCGTCGCTAGAAGAAAGCGGTGCCAAAAATAGGAATAACAAACAACCCATGTTTTTCGACAGCTAAAGAAGCGCAACTTAGTGGAAAGACCTTAGCTGAGTTCATTGTTTTCAATTATAACTAGAACATAAGACACATACTTACTTGGTAAAAAGCTAACGCCTGTCCTTGGCCATTACTTTATAGGTACTTTGAGTTAAATAACAAAATATATTGGACAGTGATTTTCATGCTCATAATAAGCATAGGCCTTTCCAAAGACACGCCACTTAATTCAATCGTTGAGTGTAATGTAAGACGCCCTGAGACTCAACGGAGTGACGATATACGTTGGACGACTAGCGGTGTGCAGAAATTAAAATGTTTTTACTAGCCGCAGATAGTAAAATCTAGTTACAACTGTTGTCTTTGTTCTGGTGTCTTTTTTTTAAATATAAAGACACGAACAAGACGCTCACCTGATGATAGGAGATAACGCATGCCCATGATCATTACAGCGATACACAGAACTTTGAGTAACAAATCAAAGTCCAGGGCATCGCTGTTTTGGCGCTCATTACTTTGAGTCTTTCGATGGTTAGTCTCAACAGCCTAGTAATTTCCCTAGTAATACCCTTCAAACAATAACACAGATATGTTTACACACTACTGCTTGGCAGCAGTTTATCTGGTATTGCGATGGTACTTTCCTAAACAACCTTCTGCTAAGATCTATACCACCAAGATGCTCTTTGTCAAGCAAGGCCACTAGGGGACAAATTCAAATTCAAATTCAAATTCAAATGTTTTATTTGCGTAAATATAGGCACAGGTCAGGTCGAACATACAAAAGTAGACATCTCTATATTCAGCCTTCACTAGGCGTGCAAAATACAAATAAAATTTATATAACATTAGATTACGAGGGAAGGGTAATTGGATACAATTCCTTATACCTTGACAACGTCTTAACGCAATCGAGCATTTTAACGCTGACATGCTAGGTGCTTAACCACAACTCACCTGGTGTTAAGTGACGGTGTGGTCGAAGATGGTAAAGCACACCTAGCCTAAAAAAAAAGCATGCTTTAATTTTTCCTTCAACAACAAAAAAAAAAACAAAAAAAAGATAGTTCATTTATAATGTATCGTAAGTCATTTAACACAGCGCATTTTTTTTTTTATTACAAATAGGTTTGCGTTTGACCGCCATCTCGCCTGATGTTACATGAAGATGCGGTCTACGGTGGAGCACGCTCGCCTAGAAGAAACCGATTCACTCGAGACTTGAAGGCACCCAGATTGTATCTATCAGGGAACACCCACAGCAAATTCCGTTGTCTAGCGGTTCGCACAATGTAAGCAGATTCGAACCGATCTAGCCCCAAACCAAACAAACCTTGTACCATGGGAACCAAATAACTGATAAAATACGTTTTATTTTGTAAATAAATGTTTTGAAGGCTCTGTTGGCTCATTGGGAGTTTATCTGTGTAGGATGTGGGTTCGATTCTCACCCAGGACAAACATTATTACGGATATTCTACCAAATGAGTAAATAGTCTAAATTAAATTCAATTCTTTTTGTTTTATTTATGCGGGATTACTCACGTTTAATTTTATCGGAAACTCCGACTATAGTTTCGGCCACGTCCGATGGCCTTCATCATGGAGACAAAGCTGAGACAACGCGCGCGCGGCCTCGTCTTGCTTCGCACTGCGGGCCGCCGCGCGCCTCGCACGTGAAGATAGCGGTTGATGCGCGGGCGCGGGGGTGGGGGCGGGTAGTGTACCGGGATGCGACGGCGCGCTCTGGAACTCTTCCTCACCGGAGTCCTCCTCTACGATGTTAAATTCTTTTATTGAAATAAAAACGACATAAAGCACTTACATTTATCTCACTAAAAATAATAATAATTAAAAACTGTAATACGAAAATTAAATAAAAAATAATGTCAACCTAATAAATAATTAAATAGAATAATCATAATAACAAAGAATAATGACCTACCTAAATGTCATTTAACGAACACAAAAATAAAAATACATTACAAACAAAAAATACAACTATTACAAATACACATTTATATATCATAGTCATTGTCATATTTTTTGCTCCTGTCCCATTGGTCAATAAGGTTTTCTGAGTATGTCAAAAAAACAGTCGTAACAATTTTCCAATTATCACAAAATATATCGAAATCAGAGTTAGCGGCAAGGTTCTTATTCTAAATATCTAAAGTTCTTATTAAAGTTATTATTGTTTCTGGTAACTTGTGTAAATGGCTGATGTCCTCATCGCCCACTACATTACCGCTGTAAGATGCACCTGCGTCTGTTACTTTTTGTAATGCCCGGACCGGTCTTGCTTCGGGATTGGATCAAGCGAGATGCAGTCACCTGTAGAAAATAACTTAGTTTTGATCGAATAGTTTTCAAAATCAAAATCAAAAAGTCATTTATTCAGTTTAGGCCCTGGTGAGGCACTTATGAACGTTAAGTTACATGTTTGAATCTACCACCGGCTCGTAATTACACTTCAACTGAGAAGACTCCGGCAAGAAACTCAGCAAGGCATTTTTTTTATGGATCTTTCTTCTCATATTAGGTTACAGTTTACAGTTATAGATATTATACATTATGCTTACTACAATTGTCACTTAGCCAGGGGGATGCAAGTGCAGAGAGAAGCTACAACAACCATATATTCCTGTCTTCCACGTAATGAGCCACCTTATAGTAGGCTTTGTCAATTAACCTCTGCTTTATAAAATCTTTGAATTTATTATAGGACATTTTAGTTACCTCAAGTGGGATTTTATTATAGAATCTAACGCAATTCCCTAGAAAATACTTATTAGCTTTAGATAACCTGAATCTAGCGTAACCTAATCAAACGTAAGCCTACTTCTTATAAAAAAAAAATATTACAAGTCATGGTGTATCATTTCACGTAGGTAACAACGTGCTGTAAGTGAATCGTAGCGATGATAGCTCAGTGGTTAGCGCGGTCAGTTCGCATGCCGAAGGGCGTGGGTTCAAACCCCACCAATGAGCTTGAGCTGCCGGTGAAGGAAAACATCGTGAGGAAACCATAGCGTGGTGGTAGGGTACTTTCTAGTACTCTTTTGGCTAGCTACCACCCTCAAATTGAAAATCTGCCGCCAAGCATCTAACGGTGTGTTCCAGCAGCCTCACTTGAGAGCCAGTTCTATTCCAGGCTAGGTGTGCTTTACCATCTTCGACCACAGCGTCACTTAACATCAGGTGAACTGTGGTCAAACACCTAGCCTGACAGCAATAAAAAAAAAAGAATCAAGTTTACTATAATAGGTTACTTCTCTTATCATTGAGTTTCAACAACTTTACACAACAGTTCAATCCATATTTGAAACAAAAACCAGCAAAGCACTCTAAAATAACAAGGTTAATATCACAAATTGATATGACATTTCTTATCAACACCGAGTTAGTTTGTCCCATATAGGGACGACAGTTATATGAAATGGGACGTATATGGCGCACTTAAGGGTCTTTTTGTCGCCAATTATGAAGTGACAAAATGGGACATTCTTTGTTTATATGGAAGCGTGAAAAGGGCTTTAAGAAACATTTCTTATACTTTTATTTTCAATTTTTTTTTGACATCTCTGTTGGTTCGTTCGTGGTATATCTGATTTAGAGCTGTAGGACGTGGGTTCCATTCTCACCCAGGGCAAACATTTAGTGGTGTAAACAAATGTTTGTTCAGTGTTCTGTATGTATGTTTATTGTACGAACCGCTAAGCTATGGTGTTTGCCTTCAAGCCGCGAGTGAACGGGTTTCTTCTAGACGAGCGTGCTCCATCTTAGACCGCATCTTCGCTTAACATCAGACGAGAAGGTGGTCAAATTAAAGCCTATTTACATCACAAAATCTTTAGTAAAAACATGTATGGATAGGATTTATAACATTCTTCCCTTTTGAAATCGGTTAAGTCAGACATCAAAGACATTCGCCCGGTTTATATTATTCGTTTGAATTCCGATTTTTCACACACACGTCATATACAAAGCGAAAATATAGGTCACAAAATAAATTGGAAAATTTAACATAAAACGTACAAAAACCTCAAATAACTCCCGAAATCTCCACACGAGGCAGCGGCCACCGGAAGTGACGTCACGGGCGACACGTGACGTCAACGGAAATCCAACCGGAAGCGACGCCATAACGGCTTAAGCGTCGGTGAAAAAAATTACGTGCGGTTTTCGGTGGGAAACGACTCACTTCCGTTTCCGGAACAGGACAGCGTGAAAGCCTGAAAATGGAAGGTGTCAAATTGTTTGAGAATTTATGTACATTCTTAAACATAATATTTATAGAAGTTTACCTCTGTTACATAGGATCGTTAATGGCTACCTGATAAATACGGGAGATCAACTTCCAAGGCATAAACCTAGCACACTAATGGGTAGTAATTCTGCGTAAGCTAGAGAGCATGGATTCGATTCCCACCCAGCACAAACAATGTAACATTTTTTTGTAGCGATCATCGCAACAAAAAAACGGCCAAGTGCGAGTCGGACTCGCGCACCGAGGGTTCCGTACAAACCTGTAGGTATATAAATAAAAGTTAAGGTATTTTTTAATGGTAATTTATGCTTTTCGCAATTTTTCCTTTATCTGTGCTATAAGACGTTGCTTCGTACCAAATTTCAAGATTTTGAGTTCACGGGAAGTACCCTGTAGGTTTTGATTTCTTTGCGAGTGTCGAAAATTTGCAACATAAACGGCTGTATCTTATGATTGCGTTGGTTTAGAAGTTTGATTTTTTCACAGCTCCAAGGGTCAATAAACCTGAGTATTTGATATGTATTTCAGAAACCTCCACGCGTTCCTGAGAAAAAGGATCTTGATAGACAGACGGACAACAAAGTGATCCTATAAGGGTTCCGTTTTTTTCTTTTGAGGTACGGAACCCTAAAAATCAGCTAAGTCGTCGGTAAGTAGCGTGGTCGGTTTCCACACGGTGCTGCTCATAAAACGCAAATAATATTTAAATAAAAATGTCAACCCTAAGCGTCAACGCAAGAGTAGGCTATTAACTCGCCGACCGGCCTAAGATGAGCTACCTTTGACAGCATACTTTTAGCTAGCTAGCCGAGTACTAGAAACCCTACCATCATGCAAAAACCTAACACCAAAAACTACTTAATTTTAATGTAAAATTCTAATTACTTACCTAACGTATTTAAGTCGCAACATTCTACTTTATTTCGACCCAAAACAAGTCCTAACAATCCGAACTAAATTAAAACAATGCGAAATCTAACATGATGAAACCAACTTATTGATTCAGTTAGTAAAATTACAAAACCAAAAATATCCTTTTAGAGTTGTCCGTGTCGCTTCGAAAATCCGATTGTGGCTCCGTCATCGACTAAAATACAAGTTGGTGACATTATACCTGAACTTATCCTGGAAATTTTAGGTTGAATAATGCTAAAACATTAGCGTAAAAAGATAATTTCTAAAGGAAATTATATTATTGCACATCAGAAATAATTAACACGCATCAAACCATGATTACAGTTTAATGGGACAACTTTTATTTAATGTAAAAGCTATGACACGAATGAAACCTTCTTTTTAATGGTAAGAAAAAATGCCTGTCCATGACCATTACCGCGGTACCAAGAACTTTGAGTAACAAAACAAAGTCCAGGGCATCGCCGCTTTGGCGCTTTTTAATTTGACACATGCGATGATTTGTATAGCACCGTATCTTCGTTGCAGTTACCCGAAACACACTACTGCTTACCCATTACTGTTTGGGAACAGAATATTTGGTACTATGATTGGACCTATGTTAACGTCCAGGACATCTACCACACAGGCGTTCTTCACGGAGACAAAACTGAGTACAATGCTACAACACGACTTCACGTCACGTAACAACAGTTTGGTGTCCATGAAGAAGGCCACCGGATGTGATAGAAACTATAGTCATAGTATTTGATATATTAAACGTAAGTAATATCGTATAAGTAAAAACTTTTAAAATTCAAAAAAATTTCGAATCAAATCAAATCAAAAAGTAATTTACTCAGTTTAGGCCCTGTTAAGTTACATTTTTGAATCTACCACCGTAATTACACTTCAACTGAGAAGACTCCGGCAAGAAACTCAGCAAGGCTTTTTTTTGGTGGATCTTTCTTTTCATATTAGGCTACAGTTTACAGTTATAGATATTAATACATTATGCTTACTACAATAGTCACTTAGCCAGGGGGATGCAAGTGCAGAGAGAAGCTACTACAACCATACATTCCTGTCTTCCACGTAATGAGCCACCTTATAGTAGGCTTTGACAATAATTTTATTGGCATCCTGTGTAGCATAGGATCTTATTTATCATAAAACGTCTCAATATGTTGCGCCCATCTGGGCATACAATAAATAATCACTAAATACAGAAGCCTATACAAATATAGAAGTCAATTGTGCGATTTATTATACACACCCGCCTCGGCTTCGCACGGGTGCAATGTAAATACTACACAAAATCTTGACAAATTATATACCTAAGCTTTCCTCATGAATCAACTTATCTATTGGTGAAACTCGCATGATAATCCGTTCAGTAGTTTTTAAGTTTATCGCGAACAGACAGACAGACGTGGCGGACGGCTTTTTGTTTGTTTTATAATATGTAGTGAATAGAATAATACCCACTTGCCGTGGTGGTGCCGGCGTAAGAATAGTACCCCACCCTCTCTACCCGTGGTTGCCGTAAGAGTCGGCTAAGGGATGTAATCCGGAAGATGGGCAGCAGCGTCTTCCTTGAACAATCACACCTAACTGCGCTCGCCAACCCGCCTGCCAAGCGTGGCGAGTATTGGCAAAACCCTTCCAGGAGGAGGCCTATGTCCAGCAGTGGACGACGTATGGCTGATGATGATGATGATGATGACCTACTCACAAATTTAACGAGCACCTGAAAAATTATGAAATGAATCCCAAATCAGCGTATTACTCGTTGTAGAGAATCTGCGTTGGTTTAAGGTTTAAAAAATTCATTGCTTTCATACAGGACAAGATTTAGTTATAATCAAATACACTGTCAAGTAAAGAAGCTGCCAGGTAAATGAACGTAAAGGAGACAGAAACATTGTTTTTTGACGTAACGTACGATATAAGGAACAAACATACACACATTACGCCGATTATAGCCAAAATTTAACCTTTCCTAAGATGCAAAAATACTTGTTTTCTTAAAAGGTAATTTACACATTAATTATACAACTTTTGATACAAATTATCAAAAGTTGTATAATTTGATGTCCAATTAAATAGTGTCCATTATAAGAGGCCAAGTGTATCGTTGGCCGAAACACAAAATTGTTTTGGAACTCGTTAAAAAACGCCAACGATTCGGTTTTGTGAAGTTCGGTTATAGTTCGAGCGATTTAATTCAAAAGTTTTTTTTTTAATAAACAAAAATAAACTCTTTTATTAGTTTAGTTTCTTCTTCTCTATATATAACGTTTCCTTGACCTACCTTTATCATACTGAAATTAATATTAAAAAGACAACACAGCTGACAACATTGGGTGCCAAATTTGTTGGTGGGTAGGTTTTTTTTAAATATGCGTATAAGAATATGCGAAGTATGAGTTCAGATATGCGATAGGCTGATTATGATGTTGATACAAGATAACACAGAAGATACAAGATAACACAGAATGGCATTAATAACCCGAAAGGAGCTTATTGTATCTGTCACTAAGGACAACTGTTAAGCCGTTAAACCTGGCCCTTATAAATCTTCCTACCTTTTTATACATAATTATTTTGTGCGTGTTTTTGTCACTGAACTCCTTCGAAACAGCTGGATCGATTTCGATGAAACTTCGTGTGTGTGTTTGAATAGGTGATTAAGATTCACAATTAGACCCGGTAGGTGGCGCTTCTATCGTACACCGAGTACGAAATACCAGGCATTGAGCTACTATTAAATAAGTTAACATTGTCGGAAATTTCATACAATGCTAGCCAAACTAAGCAAAGCTTATAATATAGGAAACAGAATACTAGGCGACTTTTTTAAATAAACTTATCACACATATAATTAAAACACTCAGACAAAGAACAAATATTTTTGTTTGACACATAAATGTGAACACATTGGTAGGTCTTGCGTCGGTGGCCACATTGGCATGTCTTGCATCAGCGACCACATTGGCGGGGCTTGCGTCAGTAGCCACATTGGCACGGCTTGCGTCAGTGGCTACATTAGCATGGCTTGCGACAGTAGCCACATTTACACGTCTTACGTCAGTGGCCACATTGGCACGGCTTGCGTCAGTGGCCCAACTTTCAGTGAGCTAAAAGTACTTTCATGGTTTATGAAAGTGGACAAAGCAACAAATGGAACTCCTGTTTCATAGAGGGCTGTTGATACTAACCATCGAAAGTTTCAAAGTAATTAGCGCCAAAACAGTGAAGCCCTGGAATTTGTTATGTTAAAGTTCTGGTTATCGCTGCAAAGGTCTTACAGGCGCTATATATTACCATCAGAAGAATATCTAGTTCGTCTAAACCACCAAAAAAATAAACACTTTATCTTAAAATACATAAAAATAACGAAAACTTGACAGCGATGCCAAAGATAAAGTTGTTATCAATAAAATATTGTATTATACAAAGAAAGCGCTGTTTCGTATATTACCGGTCCAAGTAAAAAAAACATCCAGTACAAGTCCTTATCCTCTCCCGCTGTTCCTTTAAAACTCTCCCCGCTTGCACTTTGACCACACGTAGTTGCGATAGGCAAAGTAAGTATACATACAAATTTGAAAGAATTCGCTTCGTTCTGGAAATCACAAGCCTATGTTATTTTTGTTCTTTCGCTTGGTTATCCGACCTTCTATTCGGTTAAATTGGAAGTTATTGTTACCACAGAAAAACCAGCCAGATTTTGGTAAAATAGTAATAACGGCTTTACGTATAAACGTTGGTTAAGTACGATCTATGCTTATAGCTTGGCTCGTTTTCAAGCGCGACTTTAGGGTAGCTAGAAATTGACAAAGCGTTTTAAGCGTTGATTAAGGAATTAAGATTAAGTACCGTATACAAGTAGAAAGAAACAAAAAAGAAAAAAAAAAACATTTTATTATATACAACACACAATGCATAATAAAAGACGACATGAAATTAGCAATAATAGTTATGGAAGTTGTCACTGTAGAGTCTAATGCGACAAAAAAGGTTAGTTCTCAGCAATAGTGCTGCCGATTTCTCAGCAGCGCTGGTTTTCAGAACTAACCTCTGGGAGGCATGAGATAATAAAATAGAATAAGATACATACGCGAATATATAATAGAATAAACTAAGTAAGTCTTTTTAAAAACTCTTAATTATTTCGGATACTGCGACTATAGTTTCGGTTACATCTAGTGGCCTTCTTCAAGGAATCAAAGCAGAGTACAATGTGCGCGCGGCCTCGTACGCGAAGACAGCTGATGGGGCGCGGGCGCGGGGGTGGGAACGGATACTGTGCCGAGATGTGCTGGTGTACTCAGCTAGTGTTTGCGAACTTCAAAAATTGTGTTTTTTGTTTTGTATTCGCATTTTTACTTGGTGGTAAATCTCCTTAGCAGGTGTTCGTCTAGGTAGGTACCACCGCAGTACCAGATATTACCGCCAAGCAGTAGTGTCAAAACATTATTGTGTTCTGGTTTAAAGGTCACTGAAGCGACATTACCTAACAATGGAAAGTCTCAAAGTAATGAGTGTCATATCAGCGATGCCCTGGCCTTTGTTTTACTACTCGAAGATCTGTGTATCGCTGCAATGGTCATGGACAGTCGTTATGTCTTATCATCAGGAGAGCGTCTAGTTCATCTCATCATAAAAAAAATTAAGTTATCATTATAAATAGATTTGCTAATAGGCTTTTTTGATGTTCTGTTATATTTTTTGTCGTAAAGCTTTTTGACAAAATTTGTTTTTCTAAATCTGTATATAAACTATAAATACAGGTACATCCAAAGTTCGAGTCCTACCATCTTAAATTCAGCATTGACTCCCCAAATTGTATGAAGAACAACTACAAATTGTATTACTAACCCTTTCCGATAGTTGGAAACAATTCGCAAGTTCTCCCAAATTTCTAGTTTGTCTTTGAGCAGGCGTTTGCTGGATTCCGTCTCAAAGTTTCCGTTAGATCAAACGCTCCGTGTTGTTTATATAACGTTAAAAACTCCCTGACAAACCGGGTATAGGGTTAGGCACAACCGCTATGGAAATTTAATTAAGGTATGTTTTCTTACAATGATTCTTCTTCTTCTTATATATGTTTTCTTCTTGTTAAGTTTGTTTTCTCCCACGTTTTTCGAGATAAAAAGTGTATGTAGGGTTATCTGATTTCCTAGTTTCTTGGATATTCGTTCAGCCATTACAAAATTACAGTTCAGCGTGAATAAAGTAATATACTTATTAGAGTTAACTTAGAGTTCGTGTTTTTATTGATTTTAATACGAAATTTGATTGAACAGTCTATGAAAATCCATTCCAGGCTAGGTGTGCTTTACCATCTTCGACCACACCGTCACTTAACATCAGGTGAGCTGTGGTCAAACACAAAGCCTGTCAGACATTAAAAAAAAAAAAAACAAAGCGAAGATTTCTTTATTTGGTTGAAATTACATTAATTTATGTGTGTTTGTAAATGTATTTCTATACGCATATAAATCGACGTGTGTGTTCCCTATGTTATCCAAAACAGACCGAGCGATTTTGATGAAGTTTTTAAACAATCTTAAGAATCAATGAATTTATCTTGCCAGCGAGTAATCCTGTGAAGTTTGGTAGAGATCAGATTTTTTTTTTGTGCTCACGTGCGCAGTGAAGCGAACTATTAGTCGTTTAATGACATGAAATTAATCTGTATAAGGGTTTCTGTGCAATTAATTTGATCAACATATATTTAGGAACTAAATCGCCGAAATGGTCTTGAAGATAGAGAGGTCGTTGTTCGGGCTGAAGAATTAATTAATATAAACGCAAAAAATTGTAATTCTGTTATATTTAAAATGAATACAATTTTTTAATAATTGAAATGGGAAAGTTCACTATGAACCACATACTTTCTTCCATAGAATAGTAAATCAGTTATCGGGTTGTGTAACGTGTCTTGTGTGAGGCCTATGTCAAGCAGTTTAATAGGCTAATGATGTTGATAATACATTTAGGTACATAAAAAAAAACCGAAAAAAGAAACCAGTAATTACTCTTTTCTGTCTATTATTATAAAAACATTTAATACTCGTACAATATAATAAGTTATTTTAACATAAAGATAGTACAATAATAAAACCTCAAATTTTATAAGTACCTTAATGAATTTTGAGCTTATTTTCAATGCGTTTTCAAATCCTTTGGTATTCTTACTAAAAAGTTATTGGATTTTTTTTTTTTTTTTTTTCCGTACAAACTCTAAAACTTACAATTGTATATCAAAACGTTTTAAAGTCAAAAATGTATTATAGGTACATATATACATAACAATAATTATTCAAGACACAAATACTAATTACTTAAATATTACTACACACACATACAAACAAATACTTATGAATAAAAACAACACAAATCTGGTAGATGCTCTAAACAGAGACGCAGTATCATGTGACGGTTGGAACAAAATACATCAATGTCTGGATGGCGAGAGTCGAGTAATAATATAGTGTCTATAGAAAAATATCTTAAAAGAATTCTCCTTCTTATTGAGTCGATGTAATTCGTTATACAGTATTTTTAAATTATGTTAATATTATAAAATTTACATTTTATATAAGGCTACAGGTTTATGTGGATCGCTTATATGTTCTATCTTATTCATTGGTTTATATCGAGATACTATTTTTCTTATTTATACGCAAAATATTATTTTGCGTCAGTAGCACTACCATCTTCACAGCTACATTTATTTTCATTAGTGATTTTCTTTCTACAAGTTGTTTCTTTATTCGCATCTGATTTAATCATATCAGCTACCTTTTCAGCAATCATCAACACATTTTCGTAAGGACTAGCATGTGTCAACGTTGGCATTACACTAGCATCAGCCACTCTTAGATTCGTCACACCGTAAACTTTCAGATTACCATCAACTACAGAACCCATAGCACAAGTACCACCATTATGATAAATACTTCCAGCCGTGTTTAAAATGTAGCATCTCCAATAATCATCCGTTCTAAAAGTATAATTTGTACACTGTTCCAAATTTGGATCAATAAGTTCTGCATCGATTTCTTTGAAGTATGTTGAGTTTTCTACTTTTAGATAATCTTTGATGTAATCAACCATGTCGTCCAAGTCAGTATTGTTTTTGAAGTAATTGGTAGTGATGAGGGGATCGTCAAGAGGATTTGCGCTTCTCAGTTTGACGTATCCTCTGGAATGTGGTTCGGTTATTGACAAGAGTGTGTAAAGAGCGTTATGGAGTACGCTACCTTTCCTGAATTCATCGCAGAGATCAGTTCTGAATTGGAACACTACCGCACATGCAAGCTCCAGAAAAGGCGTATTCCCGAACACGTTTAGTATGAACGTTTGATAGTCAGCATATGTCTGATTTGGATTTAATGCCCCTAATCCAATGGTTACAGGGAAAGGGACTTTAAATGGATCTATAGTATATATAGGGGGTAACAGCGACAATTCCGTTCTGTGAACTAAAGATACAGATACTTGATCTTGGAAATCTTTCCCAACAGGGGAATCAACTTTGACTGTAATGTTTAATGCTTCCAAATCTTCTTTAGGTCCAATACCAGATAGCATTAGAATCTTTGGACTGTTAAATACTCCTGCAGATATGATTATTTCTTTTCTCGCTCTATATACATATAGTTTCCCTTTTTTTACAGCGAGTACCGCTACAGCTCTTTCTCCTTCAAAAATGATCCTAATCACGGTTGTAAGTCTTTTTACGTACAAATTTTTTCTTAACCTTACAGGAGTCAAATATGTGTATGCTGTATTTTGTCTTATCCCTTTGGAGTCCACTATAAACAAACTTTGTGCGACACCTGTAGTTCCTGTTATATCCAAAGGTGTACGACTGCCTGTTTCGTTGAATGCTTTAACATATAATTCACCATATTCTTTAGGTTGTCTTGTTATTGCATTAGGACCTTCCAAACCGTGGATTGCACTATAGTTAGATTTCAAAATTTCAGGATCAACGAGTCTTTCTAATTTCTTAAAGTATGGAAAGACGTTTTCGTAGTTCCAGGTACTGTCGTTAGTTATTTCAGCCCATACGTCGAAGTCTCTGCCAGGAGGTCTGGCTACAATAAAATGGTTGATGAAGCTGGTGCCTCCTAAGCCTAATCCAGCAGACAATTTAGTGTAACCGTATTGAGAACTTGCTGCGTAGCTATCGTAAGTGGACGTGTAATTACGATCAAACGGGGATCCCGCAAGGACTGCAAAAACTGGTGGTAGCTGGAAAAAAGACATTAGTCAATATAGTTAGAAGGAAACATATAAGTAGCACAGATAAGATATATCCAATATAAACATTTGGAAAATAGAATAACTTCACCACATGTTTTATGTAAAATAACATATGTTCCGACAAGACCGCCGCTTGTGACTCTAGCTTATGAGGCTTTTTGTTGTCTGTACATCTTTCATTTCTAGTGTGCATAATAGTTATAAGTATATATAATAGTACATATATATAATAGTACATATATATAATTATATAAAGTTCTAAAAGTCATTGTTAATATTTTCTATTGTATATTATTATTTTGCAAAACTTACAAAACTCAATAATGGAGGATTTTGTCCAGCTTCTAATAACATCACCGAAGTGTTAGGATCTTCTGTCAAACGGGATGCAATGGCACAACCTGCGGTTCCACCTCCGACTACAATGTAATCATAGCAGCTGTTATCTGAAATAAATATAAAATCACACCAACATTATAAATGCGAATGTTGTATGCTTGTGACTAATTCACGCTGGAAAGCTTTCGATGGTTTTTTTTAATGTTTAACAAGCTAGATGTTTGACCACAGCTCACCTGATGTTAATTGATGGTGTTGTCGAAGATGATAAAGCGCACCTGGCCTAGAATGGAACTGGCTATCAAGTGAGGCTATTGGAACACACTGTTACATGCTTGATGGCAGATTTTCAACTTGAGGCTCGGCTGGCTAGCTAACAAACTAGCCAGCCGAGTACTAAAAAACACCCCACCATCACGCTATGATTTCTTTACGATGATTTATTTAGTGGCCGTTTGTGCTTTTTTAATTAGCTTATTGTTAGAGGAAAACATCGTAAGGATGCTAGTAGGGTACTTTCTCAATAATACAACTGTAGTATCATTCTAATTGTATGCTGGTAGTCATTACCACTGGACCAGACCAGACCAGATAGATGATACAGCAAAAGACAAGCCTGTACTGATTTGAGGGATAAGGACCGTAAATGATCATAACATACTCGCCACATTCCGTTCGGGTGGATAAAGCAGCCCACTGAAACCGAAATCTGCTAGCAGGGTTAGAGGTATCTGGATTGCTTTGATCAATGCAAGGACAGCCGCTGACACCATTATCGCTGAAAAGGTACATAGGCTTAGATATAGATAGAGATACAGACGCAGATACAGACACAGACACAGACGCAAATACAGACGCAGATGCAGACGCAGAAACTGATACAAAAACAGACGCAGACGCAGACGCAGACTCAGACTCAGACGCAGACGCAGACGCAGACGCAGACGCAGACTCAGATGCAGACACAGACTCAGCCACAGATATAGATCTAGTAGTATAGCACTACAACACCAGGTACGAAATAATGGGTTAGTATAATTAAATTTTCGATAAAATTCTCTCTTAATATTCAATTATGTTCGGTCGATTATTCATTGAGAAATTTTTCTGAACATTCCGAAATTTTTGCAAAGCCCAAAGTTTATATTTTTGTTCATTAATCTCAAGTAAAGTTTTCCTTTACACATAATCATTGTGTGGAGATTACATGGAAATACACACACATACAAATGACCTTATAATTGACTTACAACATTCATTGTACTTAAGATATGAAAAAAAAAACACTTTACTTACTAGTTTACTATGTAACTACTTTTTCCAGGCACGTTGTGTCAATTTGACAAATATTCTAAAAAATAAAATTTTAGGGAATACGTTGTTATTTATTTAAAACAATTTAAATTGCTGTAATTAAGATAGTTCACATTTACATAGACTAATTAAAGTATTAAAAATTACCTTCGAATAAATTAGTAACCTGGTAAATATACCATATGTGTGTTTATTTTTAACTTTGCAGAAGTTTCTGGTTTAGGCATGGACTTTTATTGACTATGACTTGCTTTATGTGACTAAAACTTATACTATTTGTTTCAATCATGAGACATTTTTGAAATTATCAAATATTCAAAACTGACAGAGTGCTCAAATTTTAATTTATTACCAAACTTATAAAAGTAAACTTAGACTAATTCTTAACCTTCTTTTTTGTTCGGGGAAAATCCATTACGTATTCAAGAGAGCCTGGGGTGGGTCAGGTGGCTATTTGGGACTCTCCATCCGAATGACGGCCTACCCACTAAATACCCTGAAGTGTTCAACTTCGGCGCTTTGTGTCGAGGTTGCAGGCACGCTTTCGCACTTTTCTGTGGCGCTTGTTTTTGCAGATCCGCCTCAGGGATCACTCACCCCACAACGATGACGATGTGTCGGAACACCAGTGATCGTGAGCCACCTCGGAGACCAAACCAGCAAATGGGCGCTGGACTGTTCTACGTCCACACGCCCCTGGTGTCCATACGACGGGTCAGATAAGTGGCCCCGCCGTCTGCCACTTTGGATGCTAGGAATGGGGATCGCCAGACCGGCACTTCCCCCGCATCCCCCTTCCACTCTGCTCCTCCACAGTGCCCTCAGCTTATCAGAGGGATACGTGGTCAGCCCTCATGCCATGGTGTGTTCCGGCAGCCTCACTTTAAAATTAGTTCATTCCAGGCTCGGTGTTTACCATCACTCATAAACTGTGGTCAAATTGCGTGCATGGCAGCTCCAACACCTACCTACAATTGTTCGCCTGGTGGATAGATCTGGATTGCCCAATTATGCAACACTGGACAAAGATGCGTATTGAGCATTCCGGATCCAAGCGGAAGTTTAGATAAAAATAATTTTATTCTTCTTTCTATTTGTACAATTCTAATATTTTTAATTTTGATAGTTATATCAATTATTTATTGATTATTTAAACGTTATTCTATGGATATGTTCTGAACTAAATAAATATAGACTTAGCTTGTCAAATTTTTTTTTTATCGCATCAAATAGTTAAAAACCATCATGCTGTATTTTTAAAATACAATGTTTAATTAAGTAGGTCAGCCTATCACACTTATTTGTGTGATAATACTGAACGCGTGTTTGCTGAACTATAAAAAGATAACCCATAAAAGTAATTGTTTATTCGTTGATTAGGAGGAAAACCAGCTAGTAACGTTGCACCGGCTCGTCAAGTCGGAGAGGTCGGTATACACTCTGGGGCCCGCGGTCTGCAAGCACCGCGTGTTTCAGAACCATGTTAAGATCTTGGCTGCTAGAGACCTTGTTTTATACCATTGACGAGTATGTCAAACTAAAAGATTATTAAATTACTAGTAAGTAATTATGTTTTTTGTCATTTTATATTGACAGTATTTTTTATATTGACATGTTTGTATATTGAATATAAATTACCTATGTACTTTATTTTGACATTTTGTGTTTTAATCATTGACGTGTAATCAGAGTTTTAAAACTCTTTTATTGGTATTTTTAAGTTATTTTTTTTCATTGGCAAACCTGATGAAAATAAGTAGGTATTAAACTACTAAAAATACTAACTTATCAAACTTTTGGCAGCCTTATGGGGGTTCTAACCTGGAAGCCCTGGGTTCAAATCTCACGGCATTTCTACCTTTTCTCAGTTCTAAGTTCCGACAGCATTACAAGTGCGAGTCGGACTCGCGCACCGAGGATTCCGTACAAACCTGTAGGTATATAAGTAAAAGTTATGGTATTTTTTTAATGGTAATTTCTGTTTTTCGCAATTTTTCCTTTATCTGTGCTATAAGACGTTGATTCGTACCAAATTTCAAGATTCTGAGTTCACGGGAAGTACCCTGTAGGTTTTGATTCCTTTGCGAGTGTCGAACATTTGCAGCATAAACGGCTGTATCTTTTGATTACGTTGGCTTAGAAGTTTGATTTTTTCACAACTCCAAGGGACAGTAGACCTGAGTATTTGATATGAATTTCAGCTTAATACCTCTACGCGTTCTTGAAAAAAAAGGGTCTTGACAGACAGACGGACAACAAAGTGATCCTATAAGGGTTCCGTTTTTTTCCTTTTGAGGTACGGAACCTTAAAAGTAAGCTATTTAGAGATTTGCAATAATTATACCGAATTCCTTTATAAACAGCTGTTATATTGATCATAACGATCTATTTTCAGCCAACGTAATGGGACCCAAAGCGCCTATTTTGCATTGAGCTACCAAATAAATACATTTGGGTTACCCATATTCCCAATAGAATAATTTAAGCCGAGTTGCGATCGTGGTTTAGGTATATAGAATGAATGTTTTAATACAGAAAATGATGTGGTTTTGACACATTTTTCCCTTTTTGTTATGCGGGATTACTCACGTTTAATTATATCAGTTAACTACCAAGTTTTGCCGTGGTGGTGCCGGCGTAAGAGTAGTACCCCACCCTCTCTACCCGTGGTCGCCGTAAGAGTCGGCTAAGGGATGTAATCCAGAAGATGGGCAGCAGCGTCTTCCTTGAACAATCACACCTAACTGACAACTAGTCTAAAAGTTATCTGGTACCCATAGTACAAGCTTTGCTTAGTTTGAAGCTAGATGGCGCTGTGTGAAAATGTTCTACGATATTTATTTATTTATTATACGATTTATTGGTAGTAGTATTATTATTCTTTAGTAAATATAACATTCAAAACACTCTGACACAGAAAAAAAAATTAATTTTCTTAATTAGCATTTATTATGCTAGGAGGGAATTGAACCCTCACCAGTTAGTAAGCCATGCGACATATAATTAAATTAAGTTTTTAAATTAAAGAATGTATCAAAAACCATACCGCACTCGTGTAAAGTTCATACAACAATGAAGGTATATGTACCCTCATCTGACTTGTGAGGTAAGCGTTTGTAGGATGTCCATGATTTTAAGGTTTCGAAGATAATTATCTAATACAAACTAGACTACTAATCAAAAGAACAATAGAACAATACAAGTAATTAAATTAAAAAAAAACCCTACGCAATTAGCCAAACATAGCTAAGAACCACCGTAAGGAAACTGGCTTTAAAATGAAAAAAACCACATCGAAATCCGTCCAACCGTTTAAGAGCTACGATGCCACAGACAGACGCACACACACACACACACAGACAGACATTAACGTTAAACTTATAACACCCCTCTTTTTGCATAGGGGGTTAAAATACCTTCACTACTGTTCACCCATTCAAACATAGATAAATTTCAACACAGGGGCATCCAAAGATCATAGCTCAACGGATAAGCAAGTTGAAGTAGCAGTGGGCAAAGCACATAGCAAGCAGAACTGGTGACCAATTTGGCTTTAAAATTCTGGAGTAGAGAACACTGATTGACAATCGCAGCGTAAGACGTCTACCCACGAGGTGGACAGACGATTTAATGAAGACCGCAGGAACGCGCTGGATGCAAGCCGCTTTTAACCGGTCTTCACGGAAATCATTGGGGAAAACATATGTCCAGCAGTGGACGTTCTACGGCTGAGGTGATGAAGATGTCATATATCTGTGCAATACGGTTCACAGTCAGATATTTTTTTATGATCACCTAATTGAATGGTTTAAAGCTCACAATACGGCCCTAGAACTAGGACCGATACCAAATTAAATTTTAATTTATTTTGATTATAAGTCAGATGCCATATTTATAAAAAAAAATACAATACAACTTTGATTAATAAAAAGACGGCATCATTGTGTCCCAGTTTAAATGCTCAAAAATAAATCTCACCATCTCTCTAAGCCATGGACATACTACTTTAAGGCAAACTAGACGAAGAAGATGGAAAAATAATGTAGTTTAAAATGTAGACAGAGGCTGTGCTCTTTGAAGTAGCCTTTTGTAAAGAAAGAGGCGCTCTATAGTGTTGTGCTTGAACACGGCAATTTTGAAGGTACGGCAGATTTTTAGGTAAAAAAGATATTAAGGAAAGGTGGGTAGGACATAAATAGAAGCTTTACATATATTTTAGCTTTACATAGTTTTAAATGTTGTGTAGAAAATAGGCGAAGACTCGAATGAATGAATGATGAAATATTCTTTTTTTAGATTGACAAGCTAGGTGTTTGACCATAGCTTACATAATGTTAAGTGACGTCAGAAATGGTGAACACATTTGACCTGGTATGGAACTGGCTTTCAAGTGAGGCTGTCGATCGATGGGTGCTTGCTTGCAGATTTTCAACTTGAGGGTAGAATATATTAGGTACCCTAGGTAGCTTTGACGCTCATTACAATCATTGCCCTTGTTGTTGTAAAAATAACTAGCAACCCGCCCCGGCTTCGCACGGGTAGTAAGAATGGGTATAGTAAGCTATCCTTAAAAGGTAGATATATGCCACCGCGGACTTTTTTGTAGATCTATAAAAGAGGAATATCCCGCCATGCATTGTTTTGTTATATCTCAAAGGGATTAGGTAGCGTTTTCAATGAAGGTAGCTTGACTTTTTCCGACACTTCCAACAATTATCATCATATTTTAACCAATTTAAGCAAAACCTTGTCAAATTATGTACCTAAACCTTCCTCATTAATCACTCTATCTATTGGTGAATTTCGCATGATAATCCGTTCAGAAGTTTTTAAGTTTATCGCGAACAAACAGACAGACAGACAGACACGGCGGATGACTTTGTTTTATAATATAAAAACTACGTAAAAGTAGGAAATTTTATTTTGGAAAATACGAAAAAACGTACATCACTACAGTGAGGTAAAAAATTCTTTAATATAGTAATTGAATGAACCCAGAAAACTAATCTAGAACCTTTTCCCTTTTTTATGCTAATCGGTGATAATGAAAGCGCTACTTCTATATATAGATACTAGAGTTTTTTGTAGTTTATTGTAGTACGATATTTTTTTAATATAAAAGTAATGAGACGAACGTAAAGCTCTCCTGATGGTAAGTGAAAACGCCTGTCCATGACCATTGGTGCGATACACAGAACTTCAACACCTTGTTTTGAGTAACAAAATTACTTTGAGACTTTCGATGGTTAGTCTCAACAGCCCTGTAATTTCGCTAGCTGCAGTACCCTTTAAGCCGGAACACAGTAATGTTTACACACTACTGCTTGGCGGCAGAATATCTCTCATGCTTTTTTTTGCTGACAGACTAGGTGTTTTGACCACAACTCACCTGATGTTAAGTGACGGTGTGGTCGAAGATGGTAAAGCACACCTAGCCTGGAATGGAACTGGCTCTCAAGTGAGGCTGCCGGAGCACACCGTTAGATATTTGGCGGCAGAATTTCAACTTGAGGGTGGTAGCTAGCCAGCTGAGTACTAGAAAGTACCCTACCACCACGCTATGGTTTCCTCACGATGTTTTCCTTCACCGGCAGCTCAAGCTCATTGTTGGGGTTTGAACCCACGCCCTTCGGCATGCGAACCGACCGCGCTAACCACTGAGCTATCATCGCTACAAAAAAAAAACTAAACTGAATAAATGACTTTTTGATTTTGTTTGATTTTGATAATGATGATGAATTTATTAATTTAGCCAGCAGAGTACCATAAGGTACTTTAACAACACATATTCTAAAATCTATTAGATTTGCTTGTCTCTGGTTAATAGCTATGACGATTCGAGTAGATTTTAGAGTATAATTAAAATTTAATTAACGTTCTTAAGAAATATCCTGGAAATTTGGAATTAATTACATCTGGCGGTACTTGGCGGGCTTCGAATCGCAGTTGGCAACGATTTTACTGTTATTTAATCTGGAGCACCGGATAAAGTTGAACACACGGACGTGCAGATTGGCTAGCCAAACATTCTTATTTGAGTCAATATCTCGAAAATCAAAACCGATACTTCAAGCTAGAGAGTAGAATACTAAAAGATATAACATCACCATCATCAGCCGTAAGACGTCCATTGCTGGACATAGGCCTCACCCATTGTTTTCCATAAAGACCGGTTGGAAGCGGCTCGCATCCAACGCGTTCCTGTAGTCTTTATGAGGTCGTCTGTCCACCTTGTGGGTGGACGTCCTACGCTGCTCTTGCCGGTCCGTGGTCTCCACTCCAGAACTTTGCAGCCCCATCGGCCATCAGTTCTGCGTGCTATGCCCTGCCCACTGCCACTTCAACTTGCTAATCCGCTGGGCTATATCGGCTACTTTAGTTCGTCTACGGATCTCCTCATTTCTGATTCGATCCCGTAGGGAAACTCTGAGCATAGCCCTCTCCATAGCTCGTTGTGCTACTTTAAGCTTACTTAGAAGGCACATAGTCAGAGACCACGTTTCAGCGCCATAAGTCATCACTGGTAACACACACTGGTCGAAGATATAATATAATAAGAAAAGATATAACGGATCTCTCGAACTTTTAAGGTTGTTAGGTTTTTATTACTTAGTTGAAAAGCGCTATTTGTGTACAAGGTATAATACGTTTTTGCCGTAAATACGCCTTTTTTAGAAAACTGTTTCTAACAAATTCGGGTGTTACAGTTTGGTTTTGTAGCTACATATCTATGATCTACTTACAAAATATATTTACTCTAGTTAAAAATCTGTCGCCAAGCACCTAACAATGTATTCCGACAGCCTCATTTGACCGCCAGTTCCATTCCAGGATAAGAATGTTTATCGATCATGCCGTTCAGTAATATCAGGTGAGCTGTGGTCCTCCACTCAGTCTGTCTACCATGAAAAAGAAGCGACAGGACGGCCAAATGTCTGAGGGAAAATGACTAAAATAATCATCTAATGCTCGCGGTAAGTAAAGTCCGTGTGTTTCCAACACTAACTTCTAAGGAGAGAGCTATCCCATGTAAGACTCTTTCGCGAAATTTACTGAGACATAACAATCCGACATAACTTGGCCTTTGTGTTTATATAACGGGTACTGTTTGCACTCTAATTAAATTTTCTTTTAGTTTATGGCCATCTTGGTTTAAATGCTTCGAGAGCTGAAGGACGTGGGTTCGATTCCCACCGGGACAAACATTTATGTGACGATAAATGTTTGTTCTGTATCTGTGTCTATATGTATTTACGAAAAAAAATATTTAAGTATTCTGTCAGCTATTTGGTTCCCATAGTACAAGCTGTGCTTAGTTTGGACCTAGATGGCGCTGTGTGAAATGTCCGACTATATTTATTTATTCATTCATTTAATGTTCATATTTCTGACGTGATGACACATAATCGTTGCCTGTTGGAATTAAGCTTGACCCAATCGTAGCGAAGATAGCTCAGTGGTTAGCGCGGACGGTTCTGACCACGAAGGGCGGAAGTTAAAACTCTAATAATGAGCTTGAGCTGTCGGTGAAGGAAAACATCGTGAGGAAACCATAGCGTGGTGGTAGAGTACTTTCTAGTACTCGGCTGGCTAGCTACCACCCTCAAGTTGAAAATCTGCCGCCAAGCATCTAACGGTGTGTTCCGGCAGTCTCAATTGAGAGCCAGTTCCATTCCAGGCTAGGTGTGCTTTACCATCTTCGACCAAACCGTCACTAAACATCAGGTCAGTTGTGGTCAAACACAAAGTCTGTCAGCAATAAAAAAAAAGTAAAAAATCAGCCGCCAAGCACCTAACGGTGTGTTCCAGCAGCCTCACTTGAGAGCCAGTTCCATTCCAGGCTAGTTGTGCTTAACCATCTTCGACCACACTGTTACTTAATATCAGGTGGGCTGTGAAAAAAACTATAATCAAGCTGAAGTGTTTAAAATATCTGATTGCGATTAATATAGCTATAATTAAAGGAAATACTTATTAAATAAATTTATAATTCCTATTTAAATTTATCATATAACAATTGCATTTTTTTAAATTAACGTATTACTATTTCGCGCAAAAAATCCACCAGCTTGTTTTATTTATTCCACCCTCTAGGGACTCTTGGGTTATTGAGACAAATCTAACGATACCTTTATTGTCGTAATCCATTCAAGATACAAGGTAATATATAAATTTACATACATACAAGATACGCGCGAAAAACATAATCCTTCTTTGGCAAGCGGGTAAAAAAAAGGATTCTTTAAATCGAGAGTGAATCGGTATCTCCAAGCGTGCTCCATTTTAGATCGCATCATCAATTATATATTTTTTTTTGTGGCTGACAGTCTAGGTTTTTGTCCACATCTCACCTGTTGTTAAGTGACGGTGTGGTCGAAGATGGTAAAGCACACCTAGCCTGGAATGGAACTGGCTCTTAAGTGAGGCTGCCGGAACACACCGTTAAATGCTTGGCGGCAGATTTTCAACTTGATTTGGTAGCTAGCCAGCCGAGTACTAGAAAGTACCCTACCACCACGCTATGGTTTCCTCACTATGTTTTCCTTCACCGGCAGCTCAAGCTCATTGTTGGAGTTTGGACCCACGCCCTTCGGCATGCGAACCTACCGCGCTAACCACTGAGCCATCATCGCTACATCAGGTGAGATGGCGGTCCAACGTCTTTTATTTGTGAAGCTAACATAAGGGTGTTAATGACGGTAAAGAACGAACTTTCTCAAAAAAAAAAAAATTATGTGTACTTACTTAACACTCGAGATAAATACGTGTTGTTAACGATCCGGATCACTTGGTTGTGGCTTTGAAAATCTTCGCTGTTGGCAAGAGAGGTATGCCAAATGACTCGACAAATCTATGTCATACCATCTGTTATACACATAATATCTTACTAATTACAAATGCTACCGTATTATGAATATTTCTTGCTTTTCATATTGTAGGTACAAAGATTTCTGCCCTGATTGACTGCCCTGTTGGCTTATTGGTAGTATGGTCTGCTTCAAGAGCCGTAAGGCGTTGGTTCGATTCCCACCGAGGACAAACATTTTGTGATATAATCAAATTGTTTGTTCAATGTCTGGGTGTTCTGAATAAATTATAAGAAAGTTTTTACAAAAAAAAAAGTAGTTAAGTATTTTATTAGCTATCTGACTTCCGTAGTACAAGCTTTGCTTAGTTTGGGGTCAGATGGCGGCATAGCGGGACATAGTCATGGACCTTTTCAACTATTCGTGGTCCTTTTCGTGGTCGAAGATGGTAAACACACCTAGCCTGGAATGGAGCTCTTAAATAAGGCTGGCGGAACACACTGTTAGATGCTTGGCGTCAGATTTTTAACTTGAGAATGGTAGCTAGCCAGTCGAGTATAAAAAAGTACTCAACCACAATGCTAGTTTCCACATGATGTTTTCTTTCACCGGCAGCTCAAGCTGTTGGGGTTCGAACTCACGCCCTTCGGCATGCGAACCTACCGCGCTAACCACTGAGTTATCGCTAATTCAAACATTTTCATTAGGTATACAAAATTCTATTGCTATATAAATAGAATAATACACTGTTCATTTGTAAAACATCTGTCTCAATAAATTGGTACGAAATGTATACTCAGTTTTGTACGTAATGTATGACAGCTGAGCACTTACTTACTTGCTGTAAGCACTTGCGAATATGTGAACAATAATTTTATCTACAAGTTAAATTAAGTGACAGATGTATACATTTCAAAACCAGTTAGCACCTTTACATCCTACTTCTCTACATAGTATAAAAAAGTCGCTTCCCGCCGTCTGTACACTTAGATCTTTTAAACTACGCAACGGATTTTAATGCGGTTTTCATCAATAGACAGAGTAATTCAAGAGGAAGTTTTATATGTATAATACATGCATATGCACCACATTAGTACCTACATTGCACCCGTGCGAAGCCGGGGCGGGTTGCTAGTATAAACATTAGTAATATACATTGTCGCTTATACATTTCGTAATCCGGAAGATGGGCAGCAGCGTCTTCCTTGAACAATCACACTTAACTGCGCTCGCCAACCCGCCTGCCAAGCGTGGCGAGTATTGGCAAAACCCCCCAGGAGGAGGACTGTGTCCAGCAACGGACGTCCTTTGGCTGATGATGATGATATACATTGTCATAAATGTGACAGTTTGTATGTTTGTTACTCATTCACGCAAAAACAGCTGAACGGACTTGGATGAAGTTTATTTATATATGATACTTTTTAAATCAGAAATATGTTAGGTCCCAGCGAGATTATCAACTAACAAACTACTAAACATCATAATCATAATCACCATCATCTCAGCCGTAGGACGTCCACTGCTGGACATAGGCCTCCCCCATTGACTTCCATAAAAACCGGTTGGAAGCGGCTCGCATCCAGCGCGTTCCTGGGGTTTTTATTTGGGCGTCTGTCCACCTTGTGGGCGGACGTCCTACGCTGCATTTACCGGTTCGTGGTCTCCACTCAAGAACTTTGCAGCCCCTTCGGCCGCCAGTTCTGCGTGCTATGTGTCCTGCCCACTGCCACTTCAACTTGCTAATACGTTGGGCTATGTCGGCTACTTTAGTTCGTCTACGGATCATCTCATTTCTGATTCAATCTCGTAGAGAAACCCTGAGCATAGCCCTCGGATAGATATAACGATGGATAGCCTTTCATTTAACTGTCGGTGTAGATGAATAGGTATGCGTAGCGTAAAAGGGGAGCCTGGTCAATCCAACAATTTGAAACTTCATCACATCCTATCTAAGTTGAACCACGAAACTGTTAAGTTTTTACCCCTTAGCCTTTCTTACCCCATTACACTCTCTCCTTTATCTACCCTCCCTTCATCCCCTTTTAGCAGCAGTAAATGCAAGTATTCAGCCGTTTGTCCACGTCAATGACAACAAAACATATTGACTGATACTACCCACATCTCCCTCACGTCAAAGATAAGCTTGATAAAGTTTATGCGCGAGAAATTTCTCGCACTTTCAGATATTTGTGTTTCGATTGAAAACACATCTTGCGAGATAATTAAATTAACGTTAAAACTTCAATGTTTTTTTAAATGTTACTAGACGAACGAGTCGCTCTTCTCATGGTAATATATAACGTCTGTCTGTATCATTACAATGATACACAGAACTTTGAGTAACAAAAGCCCAGAGCTTCGCTGCTTTAGCATTCATTACTTTGAGACTTTCGGTGGCGTCAACAGCCATGTAATTTTGCTAGCTGCAGTACTCTTCAAACCGGGACACAGTCAGGTATGTTTGAGCTTATATAAAAGCAATCTTTTTAAAGTTATCCCATGTCCAACCAATTAGCTTGAGATGTCGGTGAAAACTTCGTTCGGGAACCATAGCATATTAGGGTATTTTCTAGTACTCGGCTGGCTACGGCTAGCTACCATCCTCAAAGTTGAAAATCTGCCGCCAAGCATCTAACGAGCTCTGGGAGCCACACTTGTGAACCAGTTCCATTCTAGGCTAGATTTTCTTTACCATCTTCGACCACACTGTCACTTGACATCAGGTAAGTTATGGTCGAATACCTAGTTTGTCAATCATAAATAAACGTCCCAGGTCAGTTAAGTGTGCTGGATTGTGTCTCAATTGATAATTTCATCTATGTTTGACGTCAAATATCATGGCTTACCATGAAGGCTATATAGTGCAAATTATTATGCGCACATAGCTTTGGAAGTATGTTTTAGTTGGCAAAGAATATTTGTACAGTACGTCTACAGAATCATATTAAACAAAGTTAGGTAGCTTTAAAATCAAATATCTCTACAGAATAAATAGATCAGAGAATACAAATTGAATTCATAATTTTATTTCTTCGGATTGTAGGGTAGTTGTAGTGATGATAGCTCAGTGGTTAGCGCAGTCGGTTCACACGTGGGTTCAAACCTCAATAATGAGCTTTAGCTGCCGGTGAAGGAAAACATCGTGAGGAAGCCATAGCATGGTGGTAGAGTACTTTTCAGTACTCGGCTGGCTAGCTACCAAAATCAAGTAGAATATCTGCCGCTAAGCACTTAATAGTATGTTCCGTCATCCTTACTTGAGAGCTAGTTCCATTCCATGCTAGGTGTGTTCACCATTTTCGACCACATCGTGACTTAACACCAGATGAGCTTTGGTCAAACACCTAGCCTGCCTAGCCTAGATTATTTATATTATTGGCCTCATTACAATATCAGTTACACTGGGCAATCATAACTACATAATCACAAAATAACATGTCAATATAATAGATAATAATCCAATAATAATAAATTCCTCATAAAAATAAATCTAAATAATAATAAAATATTTATGTCAGCTTAAATTTTAAACTACACACAAATTACAATACACCAACAACAGATTTTCATTACCTTTATCAAACGCACGTACCATATTACAATGTAATCTAAAAGAAAACAATAAAAAGGCAAATAAAAAAAGTACCTACAAAACCATGTTCGCATCTGTTTTGTATCATATTCTTTGTCGCTGACGCTCCCTCAAACAAAACGGAAATTCCGGCACAGACTCAGGCTAGTTTAAGCATGTACTGAACAGTACAGACGGCTGCACCAACAAATATAACGTTACGTCTATCGTATAGAGCAGGGGTCGGCAACCTTTTGACAGGCAGGGGCCACAAGGTGGCAAAAAAAAAATGCGGGCCTCAGTTGCTATAATAACCCTAGAAGCTTAATATACGTATAACTGGTCATATCTCATAAAATAGATAGAAAAAAAAAAAAAAAATGCTATTAAAATTGTTAAAATAAAGGCAATATAATTCTTATACTTGCAATGTTTTCTATTTAGAATCTGTAATGTTTTGGATATTTATGACCAATTTACAAAACAATCACGGGCCGCATGTGGCCCGCGGGCCGCGTGCTGCTCTCGGCTCTATACTATAGAGCAGCGGTTGGCAACACGCGGCCCGCGGGCGCATGTGGCCAGTGGATCTCCTACTTGCGGCCCGTGATTGTTCTTTAAATTCATCATAAATATTTAAAATATTTTAGATTCTAAATAGGAAATATTATAATTATAAATATAACGATTAAATTGCCCATACATACCATACATAACAATTTTTAATATCATTTTTGTTTTTAAGGTTCCGTACCTGAAAAGGAAAAAAACGGAACCCTTATAGGATCACTTTGTTGTCCGTCTGTCTGTCTGTCTGTCAAGACCCTTTTTCTCAGGAACGCGTATCAAGCTGAAATTCATATGAAATGCTCAGGTTTACTGCCCTTGGAGTTGTGAAAAAATCAAACTTCTAAGCCAACGCAATCGAAAGATACATTTTTTTTTTATAGCTGACAGGCTAGATATTTGACCACAACTCACCTGATGTAAAGTGACGGTGTGGTCGAAGATGGTAAAGCACACCTAGCCTGGAATAGAACTGGCTCTCAAGTGAGGCTACCGGAACACACCGTTAGATGCTTGGCGGCAGATTTTCAACTTGAGGGTGGTAGCTAGCCAGCCGAGTACTAGAAAGTACCCTACCACCACGCTATGGTTTCCTCACGATGTTTTCCTTCACCGGCAGCTCAAGCTCATTGTTAGGGTTTGAACCCACGTCCTTCGGCATGCGAACCGACCGCGCTAACCACTGAGCTATCATCGCTACAAAATATCGCTATATAAATTTTTTCATTCAATTTTTTTATATTTTTATTGTCATTTATTTATGAAGCTGACTGTACATACACAAAACATGGAGTGTACTGTCGACATATATACATACAAACGCAGCTGTAATCCTTCTTTATGCAGTGTGCTACCACACCTACACAATTATAGCACTACAACAATATGGCGTTACTACTGTAGAAGTCATTTAAATTGTGTTACGATGCGTGACTTGTAGCGATGATAGCTCAGTGGTTAGCGCGGTCCGTTCACACGACGAAGGGCGTGGGCTCAAACCTAACAATGAGCTTGAGCTGCCGGTGAAGGAAAACATCTTGAGGAAACCATAGGGTGGTAGGGTACTTTCTAGTACTCGGCTGGCTAGCTACCACCCTCAAGTTGAAAATCTGCCGCCAAGCATCTAACGGTGTGTTGTGTCTCACTTGAGAGCCAGTTCCATTCCAGACTAGGTGTGTTTACCATCTTCGGCCATATTTTCACATACCATCAGGTGAGCTGTGGTCACTATTAAAAAAAACTTATTTCTTGGCAGCACTCTGTAAATAAATAGATCTACATGTGGTTACCGTTCGAAGCCATCGGCGGGCCGCCAATATATTTCTATCGTTTGCCTATCTTGTGAGCAGGGGTGGATCTAAGGGCTTATTGGACTGGAGTACAGAGCCTCGTCGATGTAAAGGGCCCTGAATTGAAAACAAAATGTAATGAAATATTTATGCTAATTTATCATAAAAACTTGTTGGTATTATCCCTAATTATTATATTATCTTTTAATCGCAGTATGTTTGTTCTCTTGCAAATTTATTACATGACGAAATCTATTCTACTATATTTACATATCACATAAAAATCTATACATAATTAAAAACTAATTACAAAATATATAACTATTTACAAACTTATAAAAATAACTTAGTCCAAAAGTCCGTCAGATGAGGGATATGTGGCCAGAATGCTGGCAGCATTGCCATCCAGCGTGGCAATGCTTTTGACCAATGTAGATGCCAGCATTCTGGTCACCTGAAGCCTCCTATAAACGTTTGGCCAGGTCCCGATACAGATCGAGAGCGGCCGGCCCCCACGGCCCTAAAGTTTCAACCCCAAACGGCACAAACAAGTACATTCTATCTAAATAACTATATTTGTGCCGTTTGAGGTTTTCGGCTTTAGATGCGGCAGCACCAGCTTGTCCCGAAGTCACAGAAAGATGAGACGGCGCCAAGGTGTCGACACATGTGGCGTCCCACACCAGACGCCGTCCCGTCTTCCATGGGATAAGGGTCATACCGTCAGGTCTCTCCGAATTCTTAAACGCAGTGGGACGACCCACTGTGTAAGTTAGAATGTCAATCACTATCACTACATAGTATAAAACAAAGTCGCTTTCTCTGTCCCTATATCCCTATGTATGCTTAAATCTTTAAAACTACGCAACGGATTTTGATGCGGTTTTTTTAATAGATAGAGTGATTGAAGAGGAAGGTTTATATGTATAATACATGCATATGCACCACATTAATATGTGCATTGCACCCGTGCGAAGCGGGGGCAGGTCGCTAGTACTACAATAAACAAAAAACTTACAACATATTATATCTAAGTACTTGGTGGTAGATTTCCTTAGCAGGAGGTCGTCTAGGTAGGTACCACCGCAGTACCAGATATTTTGCCGCTAAGCAGTAGTGTGTAAACATTACTGTGTTCCGGTTTGAAGGGTACTGCAGCTAGCGAAATTACAGGGCTATTGAGACTAAGCATCTAGTCTCAAAGTTATGAGCGCCAAGTTATGAGCAGCGATGCCCTGGACTTTGTTTTAGTATTCAAAGTTCTGTTTATCGCTGCAATGGTCATGGACAGGCGTTTTCTCTTAACATCAGGAGAGCGTCTCGTTCGTCTCATTACAGTTACATAAAAAAATAAAAATATATACTGTTAATTTCTTTTGCGATAATGTCTCTCCATTGCCGTTGTGTGTCTAAGACATACTAAATAAATAAACTATTTGATTGCCCTCATTTTATCCTAAGCCGTGTACCTAGTACACATTATCGAAAACAGGTTTTTGACAAAATGATAATTTGTTGATTTTAGGCAGCTAAGTAATATCAGCTGTGGGGTACAAACTCTTGGTCCGCCCCTGCTTGTGAGATAAATGCGTCGTGACCAGAAAAATGTCTTGAGCCAGAACTGTTCCCTTGATCCCCATAACCTTTGCTTTAATATCCTAACTGAGTTTGTACATCTGAAATTGAATTATAATAGAGAATAAAAGATGAGGAATGGCACAAAGGTCAACGCACATACAAAAAACATTTGTCGCGATGTTACGCAATGAAAAAACAAACTAGATTAAGAAAAAACCGGCCAAGTGCGAGTCGGACTTGCGCACCGAGGGTTCAAACCTGTAGGTATATGTGTAAAAGTTATGGCATTTTTTATGGTAATTTATGATTTCGCAGTTTTTCTTTTATCTGTGCCCGAGTGCTTCGTACCAAATTTCAAGATTCTGAGTTCACGGGAAGTACCCTGTAGGTTTTGATTCCCTTGCGAGTGTCGAAAATTTGCAGCGTAAACGGCTGTATCTTTTAATAGCGTTGGCATAGAAGTTTGATTTTTATCAGCTCCAAGGGACAGTAGACCTGAGTATTTGATATGAATTTCAGCTTGATGCCTTCACACGTTCCTGAGAAAAAGGGTCTTGACAGACAGATGGACAACAAAGTATTCCTATAAGGGTTCCGTTTTTTCTTTTGTGGTAAGGAACCCTAAAGTTTTGGTGGAATAAAGAAACTCACGGACATAATTATTGAAGGGTGGTTGGTATCTGCCACCGACTTGGAGACTTTGTCTTCATGGACCTCGTGAGAGTGGTCGCGGATTTGAAAACATCGCGGTCAGCTCTGTGTGGTGGAATATTCCGTACAGTAGGACTCCGTTGAGGAAGGGTTCCAGAGCGCCCGCTCCCACCCCCGCGCTCGTACATCAACCGCTATATTCACGTGCGAGGCGCGCGGCGGCCCACGGTGCGAAGCAAGACGAAACCGCGCGTGCGTTGTACTCTGCTTTGTATCCATGATGAAGGCCACCGGATGTGGCCAAAACTGTTGTCGGAGTTTCCGATATAATTAATCGTGAGTAATTCCGCATAAGTAAAACAAAAATCTGTCAAAACCACGTCACTTTCCATAGTAAAGGATCTGCAGGTGTACTCTACACCTGCAGATCTGTGTTTATAACTTTGTGTACAATAACTATGTAAGGGGATTCCAATTGTTTGCAATGTCTCGCGGTTCAATGTGCGCCGACCTTTATCGGAACCTTAAGGTAACGCAATTACAAAATTCAGTCCGCCTCAGTGAACATTTGTAAATTAAACGTCTCCAACTTTACAAGCCTGTGACTCTGTAAATTACGAAATGACTCGTAATTGAAGATTACAGAGAATGTACCTACGTTACGACACAGAGTAGGGAATCTTCAGAGAGTTATACCCACCCTAAGTGCACCCTAACCCAAGTACTGCGTCTGACTGGACTCTTATACGTATATGTAACATTTCAAAATCAGACCATGACAAAGTAAAAGTAATAAGAAGAACGAGACGCTCTCCTGATGTTAAGAGATAACGCATGTCCATGACCATTGCAGCGATACACAGAACTTTGAGTAACAAAACAAAGTTCAGGAAATCGCTGCTTTGGCGCTCATTACTGAGTTTTTTTTTAAATGGCTGACAGGCTATGTGTTTGACCACAACTCACCTGATGTTAAGTGATGGTGTGGTCGAAGATGGTAAAGCACACCTAGCCTGGAATGAAACCGGCTCTCAAGTGAGGTTGCCGGAACACATCGTTAGATTCTTGGTGACAGATTTTCAACTTGAGGGTGGTCGCTAGCCAGTCGAGTACTAGAAAGTACCCTACCACCACGCAAACTTCTTGAATGTTTAGTCTCAACAGCCTTGTAATTTTCCTTCTAACCGGAACACAGTAATATTAACACACTACTGCTTGGCGGCACGATATCTGGTACTGCGGTGGTGGTACCTTGACAACCTTCTAAGGAGATCTACCACCAAGTAAACATTACAAATTAATGGACTATAAGTTAATTTCGTGGTTATTTAATATGTAGTAGAAGTGAATGCAAAACTAGACACGAACTTCAGCAATGAAGATAGGACGAAGAAGAAGTAATAGTGTGAGAATAACAAAATACCAGGAGCAGTGAAAGACCAGGAGGATATCTCTATAAACTATTAAAAGACCTCGGCCTGGCAAAAGACCAACCATTAGTTGATAACAGGAAAGAGTATCCAAAGCAGCGTTGGTAGGATTAAGTTATGACTAGCCAACCGCCACTTGAAGAAAAGGATATTAAAGTAGATTTAAACCTAATAACCGTAGCCGTGGTGGTGCCGGCGTAAGAATAGAACCCCACCCTCTCTACCCGTGGTTGCCGTAAGAGTCGGCTAAGGGATGTAATCCGGAAGATGGGCAGCAGTGTCTTCCTTGAACAATCACTCCTAACTGCGCTCGCCAACCCGCCCGCCAAGCGTGGCGAGTATTTGCAAAACCCTCCCCAGGAGGAGGCCTATGTCCAGCAGTGGACGTCTTATGATGTGATGTTATGTGATGTGATACAAACTTTCACATTTATAATATTAGTACGATTTTTATAATAGTGTTACAACATTTCCCATCTGTCCTAAGTCAGTAAAAAAAAATCCGTTCTTGGTTACCTGGAAGAGATTGATCATAACGATAAGGATGCCACTTGTGGCTTTTGTTTTCTGCACATTTTTCTATTTCTCGTGTGCACAGTTAAGAGTTTATATCTATGTATGTATTGACAATGGCAACAATCAGATGACCTTAGATATATGTATCTCTGAATAGATTTCCTAATCTGTGGTCACATGTCCTTTCACTTGTTAATCAAAAGTTCTTTTGAATGTCATCCACGTGGTTCAATCACGTGACACATCCGCCCGTTTGATCAATCATTGGTAGAAATTATAAGAGAATTCATTGAATTACCGTAAGATAGAGAAAGGCTCTTTATTTTAAATATCCTACCTTATGGATATAAAACAATCCCGTTTTTAAAGCTACTATTTATCAGAGTTTCTTTTTTTATATAAAAGTAATGAGACGAACCAGACGCTCTCCTGATGGTAAGAAATAACGCTCGACAGGCGTAAGAAATAATCGCTGCTTTGGCGCTCATTACTTTGAGACTTTCGACGGTTAGACTCAACAGCCCTTAAATTTTGCTAGCTGCAGTACCCTTCAAACCGGAACACAGTAATGTTTGCACACTACTGCTTGACGGTATAATATAGTACTGCGGTGGTTAACCTAGACGACTTCCTGCTACTTCCTACGGCTGAGATGATATAGATGATGATGATTACTTAGTCCCATAGCCCAGAGCTGTGTAGGTATAGTATAGAAACTTTTTAAAACTTTTTATACGAACAACAATTCTTAAGTTAAAAGTGCGAAATTTAAAACACATAAACGTAGCCCACATTAATTCTAATACAATTTAAAAGTTTAATATATCTCTTATATCTGAAATGGGCATAAATATATCACTGACACATTAAAGTGCTGATATATTTAACAAGTAGGTATAATTTGAGGGGATAAAGACCTTTAATAAATCTTTGCACAATCCCAGACTCGTAAGACAATTGCTTAGAATGCTTAGATTAAAATCATATCTATTTAAGACACTTCACTTATCAACTTATATTATTAACTAGCAGTTACCCGCGCCTTCGTCCTCCTGGAATTTATCAGAAACATTCCTGAAATTTTCCAATTTTCCTAATTTTTCTTTCCGTAAGAATCTTCTACGAAGTATTAGAGAACATAAAAAAATGAATTCGGTAAAGTCGTTCTCAAGTTATGGTGTGACAAAAGAAAACATCTCTTTTATATATACAGGAATGCTGTAAATCAGTCAGTATCCTTTTAACGGCATATTTTGTACATTAAAAAAAAAACAACTTTTGTCCTACACATCATCAGCCATAGGGCGTCCACTGGTAGACATAGGCCTACCTGGGCATAGGTCCTGGGGGGTTTTTTCAATACTCGCCACGCTTGGCAGGCGGGTTGGCGAGCGCAGTTAGGTGTGATTGTTCAAGGAAGACGCTGCTGCCCATCTTCCGGATTACATCCCTTAGCCGACTCTTACGGCAACCACGGGTAGAGAGGGTGGGGTACTATTCTTACGCCGGCACCACCACGGCAATTGTTCGGTAGTTGTCCTACAACCTTAGCCAAAATACAATACATATCCCAAAAAAAAACTTTTTGTAGTTACTCTCTAACACTCTATAGTTCTCTATTGCGTAGACGCTTCATTCATCGTATAATATCACGCGAGATACTTACAGCCCTGTAAATTCGCTAGCTGCCTCGCTAGTAGGTACCCTTAAAACCGGAACATAGTTGAACAGAAATATTGGTGGAAAACGCTCAGGAAAGATGTCAAAGCTTACACAAAAGCATGCATTATATGTGCAGCAACAAACAGACGCACCAAGTTAGCTTATGGACTGATTGGAAAACGAAGCATTCCAGAAAATCCTATGCAAATCATTTCAGCCGACCACATTGTTGCATAACCTCAGACAGATGCAGGTAACATATATATTTTTGTTCACATTGACCATGCCACAAGATATGTTATGGCAAAACCCTCATGTTCACTATCAGCCAAGGAGGTCATAGAAACAATAGAGAATGACATCATATTTCGCTATGGACCACCGTTGACATATTATATACCTGACCAAGCACCATGTTTTATGAGCCAAAGTACACAGGTTTGAAAGAGCGAAAGGATATGAAGATATGAATGAAACGTAACGTCAATATGAAAGAGATGCCTAGATGTGAGATAATTATAAATATGAAAGAGAAAGAGGAAGTGTGAAAGGGATAGCAATAAGTTAGGTATAGGAGTGAGAGAGAAATGAAATAAAAGCAATTTAGAAGAACGTCCATCTTTTAATTCACGCAACCTTACAGGAGGACATTTCACACAGCGCCATCTAGCCCTAAACTAAGTAAAGCTTGTATATAATAATACTGTTTTATTAATTACTGTTTTATAATTACTAGTTTTTTGTTGTAAATACATACTTACATATAAAACATACAGAACACTTAGACGCAGTAAAATTCACACAAATGTTTTTTTTTTTTTTTTTTTTTTTTTTTATAACTAATAGGCTTGCGTTTGTCCGCCATCTCACCTGATGATAAGCGAAGATGCGGCCTACGGTGGAGCACGCTCACCTAGAAGAAACCGATTCACTCGCGACTTGAAGGCACCCAGATTGTATTTATCGGGGAACACCCACTCGGGCAGCAAATTCCATTCTCTAGCGGTACGCACAATGAAGGTAGATTCGAACCGCTTAGTTCGAGCTTTTGGAATATCGACCATGAAGCGGTGTCGCTTTTTAGAGCTCCTGGCTGTCCGATAGTAGAATGGGCAAGCTGGAATTAGGTCATGTAGATCTGAAGCGCACTCGCCAAAGTGTATCCGGTAGAAAACCGACAGAGAAGCGACTTTGCGACGATGTTCAAGGCTTAGGAACTTTTTTCGAACAAGCGCATCATCGCTAATAAGTCTCTTAGCTCGTTTCTCGATGGATTCCAACGCCTCAAGCTGGTACTTGGCCGATCCGTCCCAAAGGTGCGAACAGTACTCCATGCATGACCGAACTTGTGCTTGGTATAATGTAAGCAACTGTTCCGGCGTGAAGTACCGTCGCACCTTCGAAAGGATACCCAGCTTTTTGGCCGCTATTTGGGCTTTTGACTCAATATAGCAGCCAAAGTTGAGGGTCGGGGACAGAGTAACACCTAAAAGCTCAAGACTGTCACAAATTGGAACGGATACACTTTGGAAAGTAGATGTCAGATCAAATGGCCTCTTTTTGGCGGAGAACAGACACGCCTGGGTCTTAGCTGCATTGAACTTGACCAGATTGGCATCGCCCCAGTCGGAGACTGCCTTGAGGGACAAGTTCATGCGCTCGACCATAGCCTCTCTAAGAGACCGGATTTCCGGTCCACTAGTACGTGCACTGGACATATAGCTCTCTACAACAGTGCTGTCATCTGCATACCCAAAGGTGCCGGGCTTAAGCAGATCGTTAATATGCAGCAGGAAGAGAGTCGCGGAGAGCACCGACCCCTGGGGAACACCGGCATTAATAGCCTTACAATCCGAAGAACAGCCGTCAACGACCACTCGGATCGATCGGTCCCGCAGAAAGTCCGATATCCAGGCAATGAAACCAGAAGACAGACCGAACGAGGAGAGCTTGCCAATAAGGCTTTCATGCCAAACCCTGTCGAAAGCCTTCGAGATGTCAAGGGAAACGGCAAGCGCTTCCCCGTGTTTCTCTATGGCTTCACTCCAGATGTGAATAGCATACGCTAGAAGATCCCCAGTGGACCGGTTTCGGCGGAACCCGTATTGCCGGTCACTGAGGAGATCATTAGCTTCTAGGTATGCCAGGAGCCTGTGGTTGAGGACACGTTCCATAGTCTTACAGAGTATGGACGTGACCGAGATTGGCCTGTAGTTGACAGGGTCAGCACGACTACCCTTTTTAGGCACAGGTTGCACGTTAGTAAGCTTCCACGACTTCGGTACTTGACCAGTCTCTAAAGAGAGGCGAAAAAGGCGCGTCAAAACCGGAGACAACTCAGGCGCATAAGTCCTCAGAACAATGGCTGGAATACCGTCTGGTCCACTGGCTTTATTCACGTCAAGATTGCGTAGCATTTTACGAACCTCAACCTGGCGAATACGGATGTCAGACATAATTGTCGTACTGCCAGGTGGAGTTGGAGGTATCGCGCTACCAGCATCTAGACGCGAAGACTCTGCAAACAGAGAAGCAAACAAGTTTGCCTTCTCTTCAGCAGTATGAGCCAGGGTCCCGTCAGGTTTCAGCAGAGGAGGGAGTGAGGGGCGGCAGAAGTTCGTCTCGACAGATTTAGCTAGGGTCCAAAACGCTTTACTACCCGCAGGGTACGAAGCCAGTTTGTTCCCTATTCGACTAATGTGGTCGAAACGAGCCCTCTGCAGAACCTTTTTGCAGGACTTGGCTGCCTTGTTATACGCTTTCTTCTTCTGACACGTGTCCCTCGCCTTACGGTTTCGAGCGTCGACCCAGGCTAGGTAAGCCTCATGTTTCAGCGCTTCAGCGCGACCACAGTGAGGGCCAAACCATGGGCGAGCTTTGCCGGACAATGGTACGTCGGAATATGGTATGAAGTACTCCATAGCCGTACGTAGCACATCAGTCACAGCATCCGCGGAAATCGAGGGATCGTCAGAAGAGAAGCACACAGGCCGCCAAGGATAAGATGCAAAGAAAGCCCGCATCTCATCCCAATCTGCTGACTTGTATCGCCACACCCGCCGACTGCCTCTGGGGCTAGGATCGGGCGGGGAATAGACAGATACAGACTTCACCAGACAGTGGTCGGAATTACCTAACGGTGAAGATACCGACACAGAGTAGCGGTCTGGATCACTTGTCAGCAGAAGGTCCAGGCAGTAAGGCGTATGCGTCTCAACATCTGGTACCCGAGTAGCACCTTGGACCAGTTGGGTCAGGTCTAACGCCAAAGCAAGTTTTCGCGTTTCCAATCCAGCATGGTCAGTGTCCCGGTATGGGTACAGCCACTCCTTGTGGTGGCCATTGAAATCCCCCAGGAACACTAATTGGGCTGTAGGGTACTTCTGCTGAGCCGTATCCGCTGCCTCACCCAGGTATTCAGTGAGCCTAGTTGTCTCCTGATCACCACTGTGCGACCGATAGACACAGGCATACAGAATTTTCTCTATTCCTGTATCTACCAGTACCCAAAGCACAGAGAATCTGGGGTCCTCCAAATGACAGAGACGCCGACAGCAAATATCGTCCCGGGCGTACAAACACACACCAGCCCGAGCTCTAAAATTGTGCTCAAGGGCATAACCTGGATATGTAAGGTACGCCACGTCGGACGGACTACTGATTTGTGTCTCCGTCAGGAATAAGAGTGCCGGTTTGTCAGTCTCGAGGTGATGGTGGACTGGCACGAGATTAGAGTGCAGGCCTCGGATATTAGAGAGGTGCACTTTAATGGAAAGGGCGTGCAACCGCTGTACAACGTTTTTTTCCTTATTCCTTTTCATACTCATTTTAAGTCGGGTGATTCGGTGGGAAAAACGGCAGTGGAATGAGGCTCCATGTTACTGACCAGTAAACATACGTCGCTACGCCACATCAGTGGGAAACTAATCTGGAGACTGCGGGGAAGCCCGAGCCCCCCCGGGGATGTCCATCGGGCCCTTTCCTCCGGTCGCCGACCGGCACGATGGCGCATCCCGGGATTTTTCGCTAGTTGGCGGGGCAGCCTTTCGTGAGTGGCTAGGTCACTACTTGGGCCCCCTACTACCTGCGGTCGGCCAGCGGTGCACCGTGCCTCGGATCCCGCTACCCTCCGCGACTAGTTACCCGATGCAGCATATTGGCGCATGACAGAACGGTCTTGCAACAGTGGAGCAACTACTCCGACCCATTCTTCCCTTCATGGCGTCACCGGACAACATGCCGGAACACGGCTAGGCCGCTTGGCGGCATGACTTAGTCCGGTGGGTGGTCACTAGCCACGGCCGAAGCCTACCACCAGTGTGTTGTCACCTGATTAGCACCACCCAGGGACCACGTGTGGGGTTTCAGAACAAGGGTGCCTTCCCACGGACGAGGGTGACATAGTCCCCAAATGTTAGTCCTGAGCGGGAATCAAACCCACCGCCCTTTAGTTCGGGAAGCAGAACTTTACCAAATGAGCTAACAGGGTAGTCATCTGTAATATTTACACACTACGGCAAGCAATACAACTCTTCACTAACATCTTGAATCTAAAACTATATCATCTCTTGAGTTTATCGCATTAAGGTTTCAAAATGGCCGCCGTGGCCACAGACAGCTGTCAAAAACCTCCGCCAATACATCAACCTGTGGATGACACGGGCAAAACGTCTGCGGAGCACTTTAGATGAGATTGGTTTAGTTTTATGAGAATTAATAGTTATTATAATATAGTTATTTTATTGGACGGTTAAACTTTAATAATATCTACTTCGCTCGAATTTCTATTGTAATTAATATTTTAGTTAAGTACATACTTGCTAAATTATTAAAGTTTTCGCAAATAATCTCAGCTTCATATCGAAGGGATTTCTTTTTCATTCTTGGCTTAGCACTTCACGCATTTTGACAGTATCAAAGTATTACACTATTTTCAAGTTTAATTTTTTTAACTTTCTCGACTTGAACACATAATTATTATTATCAGCGAGTCTTAATCGCGCACAAAATACTATGAAATTAGTCGTTTATTTACTTCGACTCTTCGGCTGCAATAGCCGTGGTCACAGGTAGAGTTGACTCAACATATTTAATGCGCGACCAAGACCCGGTGATAAACATAACTATGTTTAAATATGTATTTTCAAGGTTTTCATCATCAGCCGTATGACGTCCACTGCTGGACATAGGCCTCTTCCATTGATTTACATAAAGACCGGTTGGAAGCGGCTCGCATCCGGCGCGTTCCTGCGGTCTTTATGAGGTCGTCTGTCCACCTTGTGGGTGGACGTCCTACGCTGCGCTTGCCTGTCCGTGGTCTCCACTCCAGAACTTTGCAGCCCCATCGGCCATCAGTTCTGCGTGCTATGTGCCCTGCCCACTGCCACTTCAACTTGCTAATCCGCTGGGCTATGTCGGCTACTTTAGTTCGTCTACGGACAAGTTTAGTTCAAGTTTTTATGATAAGTTAAATCGAATCAGTTTTAGTAAATTAAATCGTTTAAAGTGGTAAATGACGGTCAAGTTCAAATCAAATTATATGGCACCCTGATTGTATTAGACTTCTATGTTTTTGTTCAAACTAATCACTAACAAAAAAAAAACTCCGGACTATATAACTGCGCCATTGGAAAAATTGTAGCAACATCGCAGAAGCCAGGAAGAAAAAGTTGAAGGTGAAGTATTATTGTATGCTCAAAAATATTTAAATTTTGAATTTGATTAGAAACATTATTGCTAGTTTCGTGTCCATGCGTAATTTAAAACTTTCGAACTATGTTTACAGGTATCGCGAATTGTACAATTTTCAAGCGAATTTATTCGAAAATATTTCCAATGGTCAGTTTTATACCGATTTCATGATACATACCACAGCTCAGACGGAATACCTGGAAACCCGCTGAAGTGAGACACGGTACAAAGATGGAAGTATTCCTGAATACGTGGTCGTGGAGCTAAGAAATACTTACGACCTAGATTTTATTTTATGGCTCAACTGATGTTAAGTGATAGTGTAGTCGAATCGAAGTTACTTTAGAAATATTGTAACGATGATAGCTCAGTGGTTAGCTCGGTCAGTTCACACGTTGAAGGAGTGGTTTCAAACCCTAACAATGAACTTGAGCTGCCGGCGAAGGAAAACATCGTGAGGAAACCATAGCATGGTGGTAGGGTACTCCAGGGCTACTAGGGCTCCATCGATCGCTGTCTTTAAAGAACACGTCAAACTATTCTATCTCTCGCAGTTATAATTATAACTATCTGTCGCTTATTTATATACATATCCTCTTTATACAAATATTTATTTTATATATATTAGTGTATTTTTTAGTTATTCTAATTAATCTATGTATTAGGATATATTATAATTATTAGAATGTAGATATATGTCATAATTTTGTATTCTCCTATATGCATATCCTCGTTATTGACACACCCCGTTTTTCCTTCCTCTAATCCTTTCCATCCTGAGGTTGCCTGGAAGAGATCGCTTTTAGCGATAAGGTCGCCAGTTGTTACACCTATTTACTAGTTAATTTCTTCTGTATTATGTAATTTTAAGTGTGTACAATAAAGAGTTATTCATTCATTCATTCATTCATACTTTCTAGGAGTACTCGGCTGGCTAGCTACCACCCTCAAGTTGAAAATCTACCGCCAAGCATCAACCCCACTTGTGAGCTGTTCCATTCCGGGCTAAGCGTGTGTTTTTTGACCACACCTTCTGACAAGCTGTGGTCAAATACCTAACCTGTAAATCATTAAAAAGTATATACAAATCATAATAAACAAATTAACTTACTTTTACTTTATTTAAATTAAAAAATCAACTGTTCCAAAATTGGGAGCCAGTTCTAGGCAAGATGCGTTTACCATCTTCGACTACACCGTCACTTAACATCAGGTAAGCTATGATCAAATACATATCTTGTTAAATATAGTAGTAATTGGGTAAAAAGGCAACTCCACAAACTATAAACTTTTGTAGCTCGGAAACAATAGAAGTGTCGGGCCGGACCACAAAAGTCGTTGAAATTGAAATTTTTCAAATTCTCTTTGTTATCGACATACATAATATATCGATATATCGATAAAATAAAATAACCACATGATACCATACATACCTACACGGTTATTGGCGCAAACTAGAACCAACAGCAAACGCATAAAAAAATCAAAGCATTTGTAGCACTTGCGAATTAAACCAAAAAAAAATATTTTATAGTTGACAGACAAGGTTTTTTCCACAGATCACCTGATGTCAAGTGACGGTATGGTCGAAGATGATAAACAAATCTAGCCTGGAATGGAACTGATCCTAAAGTGACGTAAAGTAAGTGAAGTAAGAACCATCTGGAAACCGGCTTTCAAATGAAAAAAACCGCATCGAAATCGGTCCACCCGTTTGAGAGCTACGACGCCAAAGACAGACATCGACGTTAAACTTATAACACCCCTCTTTTTGCGTCGGTGTTTAAAAATACACTAATATATATAAAGTTAAATCAATCGTTCTGTGTAACCTGTATATTTCCATACTCGCTTTTCTTGCCGATTAGTCGGTTAAAAGATTACGAAACCCATAGACCCTGCAATAACTTCTAAACGATTTGTCAGTTGACTTCACTCAAACAGTAGATATTTCTTTGTCCCCTAGAACAATGAGAGTTCCAAACGGGCGTCGATCCCGCTCTATTGTGCTTTTGACACGCTCCGGTGTGAATCGGTCCTTTGATTGACATAGCGGCTCACGGCGCGAGTTTTTACGGGATGTCTTAAGATAAAGGTTTAATTTAAAAAAAGAATGTCATTCTTTTGATGACTTGTTTAGACTACGCTATAATACTGTACTATTTTAAGTTCATCACCGTCATCACCATCATCATCATCATCATCACCATTAGCTCATTGGTAGAATATCTGTTTTAAGAGTACGTGGGATCGATTTCCACGCAGGACAAATATTTTGTGGTATAAACAAATGTTTGTACTGTGTTATGTATTATAAGTATGTATTTACAAAAAAAAAAACACTTTTAGTTTGACTACAGCACACCTGATGTTATGGTCGAAGATGGTAAAGGACACCTGACCTGGAATAAAACTGGCTCTCAAATGAGGCTGCCGGAACACACCGATTTTTTTTTTACTTGAAGTAGTTAGCCAGCTGAGTACTAGAAAATACCCTACCCACAATGCTACCAAAATACCCTGACCAGAAGCTCAAGCTCATTGTTGGGCTTTGAACCTACACTATTCGGAGTGTGAATCGACCACGCTAACTACTTAGCTATGATCGCTATAAAACTGTTTCCAATTATACATATATACGTATCACATCACACATCATCAGCCATAGGACGTCCACTGCTGGACATAGGCCTCCTCCTGGGGGGGTTTTACCAATACTCGCCACGCTTGGCAGGCGGGTTGGTGAGCGCAGTTAGGTGTGATTGTTCAAGGAAGACGCTGCTGCCCATCTTCCGGATTACATCCCTTAGCCGACTCTTACGGCGACCACGGGTAGAGAGGGTGGGGTACTATTCTTACGCCGGCACCACCACGGCAATAAGCAATATATAGGGTTATAATATTGAGTTTTAGATGAGATTTAGTAATCCAAAAGGGAAGAATTGAGAACAATTTTTGCACAAGTCTAAAATCGTTAAAAAAATGCAGTTTTTTTACGCAATTTCTGATTAGTTAAAGAAATAGATTTAGGATTAGGATTAGGGTTGGGATTAGGATTAAAATTAGATAAGTACATAATTACAAGTTACAAAAACAATATAATAAACAAATTATAATTTGAAATTGTTTACAATAATAAAAAGTGAAATTTATGATGCTTTATCTTATAGCGCAGTCTGACGACACTTCTGATCGAATCCAATATCCGATCTTTGAATTATAAGGAAGCCTTCAAAACAAAAGCCTCTTGAATTATTGGATTCATTCATTGTAGAGAAACTATTTGATATTCTGTGGTGGAATTAACCCTTGATCTTAGGCGACACTAGAATTTTCAGTTTCAAGCCAATATAGCAAACTAATAACTTTGATGGAATACTTTGTGAGCTCTTTTGGTAGTTTTGCTTCAAGAGCGTGGTTTTGACTCGCACCCAGGTAGGTATGTGTTATAAACTAAAAGATTATTAAATTTCTAGTAAGTAATTATGATTTTATTTGACATTTTATTGTATAGACATAATTTTATATTGACATGTTTGTATATTTTGACATTTTGTTTTTTTATTTAATGACATGTAATCAGTGTTTTAAAACTCTTTTAATGATATATTTGAAATTTGGTTATTTAATAATATTTTTTTAACCGATCTTGTTTTATGTATGTGTTCTTTTAGAAGACTCATTGGTTTTTTTTTTAAATATACCTATATAATCGATTTATAAAACTGTACAAAATTATCGAAAAAAAAACCAGCCAGGTGCGAGTCGGACTCGCGCACGAAGGGTTCCGTACCATTATCTATGAAAAAGGCAAAACAAATCGCGTTTGTTGTATGGGAGCCCCCCTTAAATATTTATTTATGTTGTTTTTAGTATTTGTTGTCATAGCGGCAACAGAAATACATAATTTGTGAAAATTTCAACTGTTTAGCTATCGCGGTTCTTGAGATACAGCCTGGTGACAGACAGACGGACGGATAGACAGACATTACCTAATTATGAAAACCCTTGACTGACTAAATCACATAACGTCTATTTAATAATACAAGAATTCTTTTAATATAGAAGTTTAATGACTATTTCTTAAGCAGGTGCATTGCCACCTTGCGCAGATGGGAAGTTGTAAAAAACAGTTGCTTTGGAATTGAAATTGCATCTGGTGTGAGTCTTTAAGATAATTGTTATCTGACAAGGATTCTACGTCTTAAGGGGATGATAGTTTTAGATCTAATTTTAAAAGTAATGAGATGAACGAAACCATCTCCATCGTGATCGTGATCATTGCAGAAACCCACAAACTTGAGAGAAATCAAAGTCCAGAGCGTCACTACTTTGGTACAGTACCCTCAAACCGACACGATATTTAGGGTTCCGTACCCAAAGGGTAAAAACGGGACCCTATTACTAAGACTTCGCTGTCTGTCTGTCCGTCCGTCTGTCTGTCACCAGGCTGTATCTCAAGAACCGCGATAGCTAGACAGCTGAAATGTTCACAAATTATGTATTTCTGTTGCCGCTATGACAACAAATACTAAAAACAACATAAATAAATATTTAATAAATGCAATAAACGCAATTTTTTGCCTTTTTCATAGATAATGGTACCCTTCGTGCGCGAGTCCGACTCGCACTTGGCCGGTTTTTATGTAGATGTGTGAGCGAGACAGCGTCAGCTCGGTTATAAGACCCTTAATAAGGCAGGAAGCACCACCTGTCGTAGCGCGTGCTCACAACTGCATCTTAACTATGCGCGAGCGGGTTGGCGCAATCAATAGCCTTTTAGAGGAACCAGACAGATAGCAAAACAATAAAGATAAGGATATATATAACTTGCGAAACAAAGAAAACTTGGTCGTTCCATGGACTAGGTTAAGTAAAGTTGAATAGCAGAACCAATACACTAAAATATCAATCGCTATATATTATAAAACGAAGTCGTCAGCTGCGTCTGTCTGTCTGTTCGCGATAAACTTAAAAACTACTGAACGGATTATCATGCGTGTTTCACCAATAGATAGAGTGATCCATGAGGAAGGTTAAGGTATATAATTTGACAAGGTTTTATATAAATTGGTTGAAATATGATGATAATTGTTGGAAGTGTCGGAAAAAGTCAAGCCATCTGGGAGTTTTCATCGAAAACGCTGCCTAATCCCTTTGAGATAGAGCAGAAGGCCCGTGTAACCCCGTGCGCAGCAGGGGTGGGTCGTTAGTTTATAATAAATTAAAGTGTATTACACAATTTAAAAAAAACCGGCCAAGTGTGATTCGGACTCGCGCACCAAGGGTTCCGTACAAACCTGTATGTATATAAGTAAAAGTTATAGTATTTTTTTAAATGGTAATTTATGCTTTTCGCAATTTTTCCTTTATTTGAGCTATAAGACGTTGTTTCGTACCAAATTTCAAGATTAGCTTAAGTCATGCCATATTTTGGACCACAGCTTATGTCATGCCTTAGGCTACAATTTATACTTCATTATCACTTCCTGTTTTTTAATACGAATTATGCCATGCCATATTTTAAACTAACAAAATACACACTGTTTTACTAACCCTATAAGCTTGCGTTTTACTATACTCTCAGCTGTAATCTAACTCTAAGCTGTAATGCCTTCCTGAGTTTCTTGCCGGAGTCTTCTCAGTTGAAGTGTAATTACGAGCCGGTAGTAGATTCAAACATGTAACTTAACGTTCATAAGAGCCTTACCAGGGCCTAAACTGAATAAATTACTTTTGATTTTGATTTTGAATCACGGCTACTGTAATACTGTGGCCTATGGCGTTACCTTTCTCTCTACGACAAGAGACCTTGAGAAATTAGTAAAACCATGAAAAGTTTTACGTAAGTAAAAGAAGTAGGTACTTATATACTTATTCTATCAGTAACATGGTTCCTATAGCCTATTCCTAGTTCCTATTAAACAAAAATACATTAGTTTTCAAAAAATTTGGGCATTAAATAATTACCTATGTAAATTTTTTGTCTATTTGGTATCAAATAATTGAACGAATGAATGAATGAATGAATAACTCTTTATTGTACACACTTAAAATTACATAATACAGAAGAAATAAACTAGTTAATAGATGTAACAACCGGCGACCTTATCGCTAAAAGCGATCTCTTCCATGAAACCTTAGGATGGAAAGGATTAGATGAAGAAAAAGACGGGGTGTGTCAATAACGAGGATATAGATATAGGAGAATACAAAACTATGACATATATCTACATTCTAATAATTATATATCCTAATACATAGAATTGCCTTTTTTGCGAAAAAACTTAGACTTTACTGCTGTCATTATGATAAGCTATAATTAAGTAATAAACACAAACATTATGTAAGTCACAGACATAGCTCAGCGTATTAGCAAGCTGAAGTGGCAATGGACTGGACATATCTGTCGCAGAACCGATCACCGCTGGGATAGACGTGTTCTGGAGTGGAGACCGCGAATTGGCAAACGTAGCGTAGGACGCCCTGAGACTCGATGGAGTGACGATATACGTATGACAGCTGGCGGTGGATGGAAGCGAAAAGCCGAAGATCGGACTGCGTGTCTTGGAGAAACCTATGTCCAGCAGTGGACTTCGATAGGCTGATGATGATGATGATGTAATAAACGCTTGTGATTTATGACTTGTACCACACAGCATCCTATGTGCACCGTAGTACACGACAAAAACTTAATTAGTTCTAGGTAGGACACCTGCCGCATAAGCTAGAGACCATATCGAGAGTCTGAAGCGACGGCCACGACCCTAGGTGATGGTATATGATGATAAACGTTCTGTGTCTCTGGGTGTTCTATATATGTATGTTCTGTATGTGTGTTGTATGTGTTCTGTGTCTGGGTGTATAGGTATCTTCTAAATCTGCGTGCTTTATCTTCGACCACATCATCGCTTACCATCAGGCGAGTTGGTGGTCTAACGCGGACTTAACCGAATAAAAAAAAAAAAAAAAATGTGTCATTTTTTTTATTTTTTATGTAAAAGTAAAGAGATGAACGAGCCGCTCTCCTGATGATAATAACGCCTGTCCATGACCATTGCAGCGATACACGTAACTTTAAATGGTACAAGTAATTAAATTTAAAATTAAAAAAAAAGCCCCTACGCAATTAACCAAACATAGCTAAGAACCACCGCAAGGAAACTGGCTTTCAAATTAAAAAAACCGCATCGAAATCGGTCCATCCGTTTGAGAGCTACGATGACACACGCACAGACAGACAGACAGACATTGACGTCAAAATTATAACACCCCTCTTTTTGCGTCGGGGGTAAAAAACAAAGTCCAAAACATCGCTTCTTTGGCGCGCATTAATTTGTGACTGTAATTTTGCTGCAGTACCCTTCAAATTGAAACACAGTAATTACACACTACTGCCGTTCCCACGAACATAAAATTTTTCGGGATAAATAGCCTATGTGTTAATTCAGGGTGTCAGCTAATTCAGTACCAAATTTCATCAAAATTGGTCCAGCCGTTTGAGCGTGATGAAGTTACAAACATACAAACACACTTACTCACAAACTTTCGCCTTTATAATATTAGTGAAATAAAATAAGATGAAACGCAGATTTGTTTGAATTTTTCTACGAGTATATCTTGTGATACTATCAATAGGTAGCTTTGTTTAATTATTCTAATTCCACTAATCAGTGTTACTCAGAAACAACCCCAAGAAAGCAACATTTTCAAGCTAAATCAGCGAAAACTTTAAAAATATCCCCTTTTTATATCTTTTATCTGGCAATCTCTCCGGAACGTCGAATTAATTAGAATTTTACCGCCTTTTGTTTACAAAAAATTCCCTCTTTTCTCCCCGGCCTTGGATGAAACACTATAGATGCAGCGATAGAGAAGGGAATGGCGTCTTGTTAGCCTGAGAAGAGTTGAAATTGGAACGCGTTACGCGACATTGGCAATTACAAATAGTGAGACAATTTAGAATTTTGTATGGCTTAAGTTTTTTTTTTTACAAATAGGCTTCTGTTTGTTCGCCAATTCGCCTGATGTTAGGCGAAGATGCGATGATGTTAGACGACTGTTCTAATTAATTATATCTATCTCACAATTTAAAAAATATCTTCAGATGTCAAAATAAAGTAGGTTTATAAATGTCAAAAAGGTTATACAAATGTCAAAAGAAATTATACAAGTGTCAATATAAGGTAAATCTAAATGTCAAAATGGTTATACAAATTTCAAAAGAAATTATACATGTGTCAATATAAGGTAAATCTAAATGTCAAAATAATAAAATTATACAAATGTCAAGAGCAGATTGTCAAATAAAAACATTTTGATGCCATAACCACTTATCTAAAATCTAAATGTCAAAATCGTTATCGGCTTTTTTGCCCATGTCCCATTGGTCAGTTAAATTCTCAGAAAATGTCAAGAAAGTGGTCATAGTTATTTGCCAGTTGTCACAAAATATGTCAAATTCAGGGTTGGCGGCAAGGAGTACATTAAAGTGGCGGCGAGCGCGAATTATAACATAGTGGATTATAGCATAGCAGTAGGGTAGTTTCTAGTACTCGGCTGGCTAGCTACCACCCTCAAGTGGAAAATCTGTCGCCTTGCTGTGTGTTCCGACAGCCTCACATGAGAACCAGCGGTCGGTTCACACGTCGTTGTCGGTTCAAACCCCAATAATGACTTTGAGATGAAGGAAAATATCCTGAGCCAGTTCTATTTCAGGCTAGGTGTGCTTACCAGCTTCGACCACACCGACACTCAACATCAGGTAAGCTGTGATCAAAACCCTAGCCTGTCAACTATATAAAAAATAACAAACGTTATGACATATTTTTGAAAAAGAAGTCCATAATCTTGTATAACTACAAGATTATGGACTTTGGCTATGGTGACAACGTGTCTACATTTCTTTAATATCCATTCCCTTAATTAAGTTTGCAAAGCATTCGACCATGACACTTGGTATATTGCTACCTTTTTAGGGCCGTGTCTTGAAGATGGGAGGAATTTATCATTTGTACGATGTTTGCGCTGTATGTGTGCACTGTACGGGAAATTGACCGACGTGGTGACCTAGAACCAGTCGGTGCAAGACGATGCTTACCAACGTCTTTACCAAGATTTTTGTAAGAAATTTGGTTATTTCTTACGTTTTTTTAACGACTCTCCAATGCTTCAGGGTCTTTGCTCTTTATTTACTTCATTTTTTTTATATAGCTGACAGGCTTGGTGTTTTGTCCTCAACTCACCTGATGTTAAGTGACGGTGTGGTCGAAGATGGTAAAGCACACCTAGCCTGGAATGGAACTGGCTCTCAAGTGAGGCTGCCGGAACACACCGTTAGATGCTTGGCGGCAGATTTTCAACTTGAGGGTGGTAGCTACCCAGCCGAGTATTAGAAGGTACTCTACCACCACGCTATGGTTTCCTCACGATGTTTTCCTTCACCGGCAGCTCAAGCTCATTGTTGGGGTTTGAACTCACGCCCTTCGGCATGCGAACCGACCGCGCTAACCACTGAGCTATCATCGCTGAATCATTAATCATAACCCGATTGCAACGAAGCCAAAAAAGGAGGGTTGTGTTTTGACCTGTATGTATGATCCCTATGTTCCCTCGTAAATACAAAACGGCTGAACCGATTTCTATGAATGATATGTCGTTAGATTCGTTTTTATTACTTAAGCTTCTGGGTATATTAATTATGCAGTCGGGTTTCAGTTTTTTAAACTTTTAAGCTTGTCGATCTTTAACAGAAGGTCATCTAGGTAGGTAGCAGTAGTGTGTTAACATTATTGTGTTCCGGTATGAAGGGACACAACTTTTTTATTATATTAAGTGAAATCACAACCATTAAATGTCTCAAAGTAGCGTTAAAGCCGCAACTCCCTGGACTTAGTTTTGTTACTACGTTTTGTTTTGCTATGACTATGACTATGACTCAAAATTCTGGGTACTGCTGCAATGCTCATGAACAGAAATCTCTTGCCATCAGAACGTTTCATTCGTCCCGTTACTATTTATTTATTTATTTATTTATTTACAACAGTTTACACCATCCTTACAGGGGTTCCCTAATGCGATGGTGCAAGTCAACATTGGTACATATTATTATTATTATAAAATTAAAATGTCACATATACAATTCAAATAAAATACAAAAGTCAAAAACAATAAAATAATTCAATAAATGCAATAATGTAATATATCAAGACTAAGACTTGTACATAAAAAAAAAAACAATTATTGAAGTTAGCTTGACCAGTTAACAGAATTAGAAATTCTATCAAAGTTTTTCTAGTAAATACACACAAATAATATATATTATACTTGTAAGTGTACAGCGCTGTTGGTTCACACGCCAAAGGACTTGAACTCTAAGAATAAGCTTGAACTGCTGGTGAAGGAAAACATCGTGAGGAAACCATAACATGGTAGTAGGGTACTTTCTAGTACTCGGCTGGCTTGCTACCAAGTCATTGCTATCAAGTTGAAATCTATCGTCAAGCACCTAACATATTCCGACAGCCTTACTTGAAAGCAAGTTCCATTCCAGGCTAAGTGCGTTTAACATCTTCAACATCATGTACGCTATAGTCAAACACCGAGCCTGTCAACCATAAAAAAGTGCGAATCTTTAAATATTAAATAGATCTATGTTTGGCCACCAACTCGCCTGATGGAAAGCGACGGTGTGGCCGAGGATGGAGCACGCCGATCTAGAAGAAATCTATTCAAATAAAAGAAATATAGTCAAACTCATGATCCTATCTGTTGATAATGTAATATCAGTAATAAAGCAGTTGACAATTGGTCAGCTATTACCGTTTCGCATCGGATCCAATTAATCTCTGCTTCCCGCGCCTTCTTTTGTAATGCCACTGGAGAAACGTACCGCCTTGCTGAGACGAATCTACATTATTCGTATTTTGAAAAGGTGTAATTATATCATAGAACTTTTTGTCAGAAACACTGTAACATAATGTTACAACATTAATGGCCTTATGTATCACATCACATATCATCAGCCATAGGACGTCCACTGCTGGACATAGGCCTCCTCCAGGGTGGGGTTTTGCCAGTACTCGCCACGCTTGGCAGGCGGGTTGGCGAGCGCATTTAGGTGTGATTGTTCAAGGAAGACGCTGCTGCCCATCTTCCGGATTACACCCCTTAGCCGACTCTTACGGCAACCTACTATTCTTACGCCGGCACCACCACGGCGAAGTTCTCTAATACTTTGTGATTATTCTCCAGACAAAGGTGGTGTGACTAAAACAAAGCTAAAAAGAAATGGCTATAATTATTGTAAATTATAAATAATAATAATTAATTTGAAGCACAACGCAGAGTACCTAAGTTCGACCCACTACCCTACATTGGAACTCGTAACCCCTAATTAGCATTACTAATTAGTGAGCGCTTACCTAATGAGTGCTTCATTGAGTGTCATTAGCGAATCGATATTCCTAAACGTATGCGTGCTTTCATGTCGAGTGCGCCTGTGGTACAAATCATAGGAGATCGGCTATGGAATAAGTTTTTAAATAATCAATCCACAGGCAAATTGTATATTACAATTTAACTAGCAAGATAACTAGCAAAAGGCTGAACTTTGTGATGGCTCGCATAGTTTTTCTAACGAGTGATAATTTTTAAATTCTGAAGGTAGGTTTTCTACTGATAAAGACTCAGTGGTCAGCGGGGTTGGTTCACACACTGAAGGATAAACAAGAGGTTTGAACCCCAACAATAAGCTTGAGCTGCCGGTGAAAGAAAAACATCGTGAAGAAACTATAGGTGGTGTTAGGATATTTTCTAGTACTCGGCTGGCTAGCTACCACTCTTAAGTTGAACATCTGCCGCCAAGCATCTAACGGTGTGTTCCGGCAAACCTCCCCCTGAAAGCCAGTTCAATCTAGGATATGCGTGCTTTACCATATTCTGACCACACTGTCACTTAACATCAGGTGAACTATGGTCATTTGACCTAAACTAGTCAACAACAAAAAAAAAAGACAGTAATGAGATGAACGTGACGCTCTTCTGATGTTAAGAGATAACGCCTGTCCATGACCATTGCAGCGATACACAGAACTTTAAGTAGTAAAACAAAGTCCAGAGCATCGCTGCCCTGGCAGTCTGGCACTCATTACTTTGAGACTAGATAGTTAGTCTCAACAGCTCAGTAATTTCGCTAGCTGCAGTACCCTTCAAACTGGAACACAGTAATGTTTCCACACTACTGCTTAGCGATCTCTCTGCACTTGCATCCCCCTGGCTAAGTGACAATTGTGGCAAGCATAATGTATGTATTAATATTTATAACTGTAAACTGTAACCTAATATGAAAAGAAAGATCCACAAAAAAAAATGCCTTGCTGAGTTTCTTGCTGGAGTCTTCTCAGTTGAAGTGTAATTACGAGCCGGTGGTAGATACAAACTTGTAACTTAACGTTCATAAGTGCCTTACCAGGGCCTAAACTGAATAAATGACTTTTGATTTTGATTTTGATTTTACTATGTAAACAATATTGAATCAAACGAATATCTGGTACTGCGGTGGTACCTACCTAGACGACCTCCTGCTAAGGAAATCTACCACCAAGTAAAATAATCCCGCATAATTAAAACAAAAAAAGTTTCTAATTAGTTCAAGGTGCAGTGGATGCTTCTGAAATGTTTGTCCAATATGTCCAATAAATAATGAATTTGTAAAAAAAAAATAGACCGAGAATTGTAAAGGTCGCGTCAAGCGTGTGCCTTGTGCCACACGCCATAATCTTGTATTATTCGGAAGGCTTTGCATCCCGCGATAATTTGAAGCTATTTCGTACATCAGAGGCGATTATTATCGATTCCGGTCGGATTATCTTCCAACGGTGCGGTGAGAAGCCATTTACGGCCCCACTGCTGGGAATCAGGCTCATTCCCGGATGGTGTGGAACCACCCATTATTATAGAGGTGAAACGACACTACCGTTTACCTTACTGATCGAGATAAACGAAGAAAAGTTATAAATAACTTTTATGTACATGTATATGCATAATTATGTATGTATTTATCTTTATGGCTGTGAACCGTAAGTACTTGATAATTACTTTTATATTTAGGTACAACTATCTATCTACTCTCGTTTTTGTTGCATCAGGACACATCATTAAAATTAATAAGAATGGAATGGGATGGAATGGAATGGAACGGAATAGAACAGAATGGAACTGCATGGAACGGAACGGAACTGAATGGTACGGTATGGAACTGAATAGTACGGTATGGAACTGAATGGTACGGTATGGAACTGAATGGAACGGAATGGAACAGAATGAGTGTATGGATGAGCGGAATGGAATGGAATAAATATCAAATGTTAGTGTATAATAATTACAAGAAAGAGGCCCTCAGCAGTGGAATTAACAAGGCGCGGATGATGATTTTTTATTTAATTATTATCAATTATTGTTTTTTGTTTTATTTTTTTTATTATGTGTTTGTTGTTTTCTTTGTGTTATATTGTGTTTTGCTTATATTAAATCTGTAAAGTAATCCATCCGTTTTTTATATAGGTCTACATTGGAAGAGGGATCTCACGATATTCACCAAATCTGGTGCGGGTTGGAGAGTCTATATCGGAAATATATACTTGAAAGAAAAAAAAGAGAGAGAGAAAGAGATAAAATCACTTTTTAAGATAGGTATATTTATTGTTTTTATTTATATTAGTATTTATTCATTATTTCTAAAGTTTTTTTTACATACCCTAGGCTAATTGTTAAACATAGGAGAGCGATGATAGTTCAATGGTTAGCGCGGCCAGATCCCTCGTCAAAGGGCATGGGTTCAAACCTTAACAATAAGTTTGAGCTGCCAATGAAGGAAAGGCTAGCTAGCTGCACCCACAAGTTGAACCCACAATCGATGTTTTCCGGTAGCATCGCCTGGTAGCCAGTTCAGTGATCGCTCACTTAAGTAACCACACCGTCACTTAAAATTAGCTGAGATATGGTCAATCACTTAGCCTGACACCTATAAGAACTACAAATCGTTCATTTTCGACAAACACGGATAATATGCATATTAAATAAAATTAAATAGTTTTGTGTAAATATATACGGATTAATTTATTACTCAATGAATTAACTCAAAATAAAAATAATATGAAGGTAGATCGATTATTATGACAATTGATGTATATAGGTCGCACCTCCCGTCTACGACTTCCAGTATTCAAAGAATTCAAAACGGCACAAAAAAATAAAAACCATTCGAATTTCAAACAATTAAAAACTCATTTCGAATGAAAGCGAGCAATTGCTGTGAGAATACGTTACGAATTTGAATTTTATTGTTTCTCGAACGCCAGCGTTCGCTTTCCAAAGTTTTTCGGTTGACGACTATTTATAATGGTTTGAATTTAGAATATTCATTTTATTCTTAATGTTATTAATGGCTTGTGAAGCGTTTGGTTAATTGAAGGTTTATATAGATAACAAGAAGTACTTATTTAGCTTTTAAGTAATTATTTTGAGTGGAAATACGTCGGAATACGTGCGTGGTTGTGGACATAATTTTGTAGTAAAGTCATCACTACTTTCCTAGGGCATGACCGGACCATATTTGTGTGACTGTGATTTGACTTAGACTTACTTAATTTGATTTATCATTAAGTGAATTCACAAATCACGACGCCAAAAACAAATTAAAAAAAACAGATTGATTATTATTCGAAGATTAATCGGTTCGTAATTCAAAATTTTCGTCTAGCACATCACTAAATAGTCAAAGAGCCCAGTTATGGTTTATCTTCGTAACTTATTTAGCTCTACTTAGCTAACTTAGAACAAAGCTTACCTAGACCCGTGCTTTGAAATATCAAAGCCAGAGGGCGGTATTTCAACTTCGAGTTAAAGCGAAATATGCATTTAAGTTAGAGTTAAGTAGTAATTAAGTTTTAAAAGCTAAGTCGCGCGGTTCCGCCCGTATTTTCCAGAAAAAGATAGTTCATATGTTTATCTAAATTGCTAAGTTTTTGACTATAAATGATTTTGTAGTTTATTTATATGCAGTACAATTGGGAACGAGAAGAATAGCAGAAATATGTCTATATCACATCATCAGCCATAGGACGTCCACTGCTGGACATAGGCCTCCTCCTGGGGGGGTTTTGCTATTGGCAAAACACCCCCAGGAGGAGCTCGCCACGCTTGGCAGGCGGGTTGGCGAGCGCAGTTAGGTGTGATTGTTCAAGGAAGACGCTGCTGCCCATCTTCCGGATTACATCCCTTAGCCGACTCTTACGGCAACCACGGGTAGAGAGGGTGGGGTACTATTCTTACGCCGGCACCACCACGGCTATATGTCTATATGATGTACTAACAAAACTACTAAATTGTTTTTTTTTATTCTAAATTAATTTCGTAATTTTTTTAGCTAATCATATAGACATTTTTTGCTATTCTTCTCGTTCCCAATTGTACTGCATATAAATAAACTACAAAATCATTTATAGTCAAAAACTAAGCGCTTAACTTGACTAACCTGTTAATTCATTTGGTACTGTAACTGCCTCAAGAGTTGTAGGACGTCAGGACAAACATTTGTGTGACTCGCATAAATGTTTGTTCTGTGTCTTATGTATTGTGTAAAACTAATGAGCCAACGAGATGCTCTCCTGATAGTAAGAGATAACGCCTGTCCATGACCATTGCAGCGATACATAGAAGTCCACAGTACGGGTTCGTATCTCTGCAACGCAAAGAGTGAAACCGTTAACAAACAAATTTCGACTTTACGAACCAATAAATGTAATATTGTGAAACACAATTCTCCCATGATTTTTTAACACAAGTAGTTTCACAATTGCGACACTACTAAATCTTATCAGTATCCAATATCACCATATTATCGGCTAAGTGTTCATAAATCAATCAATGCCTGAGATTGTTACCTTTACGACCTATTTTATGGCCCTAGAGTCAAGTGTTACGGTCACCTGTTAGATTGGGAGCTAGCGGCTAAATATGTAACACTGTAATAACAAATTTTGTAAAAGAAAAATAAAAATAAATTCTTTGGTTGAAACTAGTTACGAAGAAAGACTTATAACAACTTTTTACGAGGTAGTTTTTTTCTTTACCGAAATAGTATTATATTTTGTACACTCTTCTTGGCATATGAAATTAAATATATTAACTATTAGATATCGATAGAAAAACCAAGTGCGAGTCGGAGTCGCGCACGAAGGGTTCCATACCATTATTTATAAAAACGGCAAAAAAATCACGTTTGTTGTATGAGAGCCTCCTTAAATATTTATTTTATTTGTAGTTATGTCTAACTGTCCCGGTTCATGAGATACAGCCTGGTGACAGACGGTTTTCGGCATTGCCTGAAAACACGAATAGATCGATCTATCGCCCCCAAAACCCCCTGCATACTAAATTTCATGAAAATCGTTGGAGCTGTTTCCGACATTCAGAATATATATATTACATATATATATATATATATATATATATATATATATATAAATACTTGCAGTTACATGTAGGTCCAGTTAAAAATTACTTTACAATAATGTAAACATACATAATTATAATCATAAACGTATTAGGTTGTTATTTGTTTACAGTTACGAAACAATAAAAACTATATAGTTTTTAACCTGTAACCTAAAAAGGTTTTAGCTCCTAGACTAAACTCTGATAACTTTTATGCAGAACCACGTTTACAACCACAACCAATTATGTAAAACATTCCTTTGTTGAATACATAGAAAGTCTCACTTATCATCATCATCAGCCTAGCATAGTCCACTGCTGGACATAGTACGTCCTCTCCTCCGTCCGGGATGCACCGCGCCGATTGAGTTTGTCCACACTCTACCTGACATTGACAATAGTGTAGTCTAATATGAAGCACGCTTACCTAGAAGGAATCTAATTATTCTAAATTTGAAGACACCCATATTGTACTTTGGGAACACAGAGAGTCATTCTAAATGACGAAAACAATCGGCTGAGAGGTACCGTTCCGCGCAACCCTTTATAAATCAGGAAGATAAGACAAAAGGCAGTCGAGTTTGTCCAGTAACGCTGTCAGTAATGTCTTTACTTAACAATACCGCCCATTCAAGGCAAGCTCAACTTAAACTTAGGGCGAGCTTGCTGTGCTTAACTAAGTTTGCGTAAGTTAATAATAACTTAGATTGTTTGGAAGCTTTGTTATTTTTGTGTGTAATGAGGAATTGTCTAATTTTATTCCAGGCTAGGTGTGTTTACCGTCTTCGACCACACCATCATTTAACATCAGGTAAGCTGTGGTCAACACCAAGCCTGACAAACATAAAAAAACGTATATAGGTACTGGCTGAATGTCCGGCACTATGTACCCTATGCCCTTGCGAATATTTAAACGTCATTCAAAGTATCGACCATTTAAAACAAGAATCAGCTAAATCGGTTTAGTCGTTCTCAAGTTATACGCTTACCAACGAACATATTTTATTTTTATCAAAATACAAGCTGCGCCCCACGCCCAGTCGCCCACCCGTTACATTTTTCGAGATAAATAGTAGACTATGTATTATCAGTTTTCATTAAATTTAGTCCAGCCGTTAGAGCGTGAATAAGTAACAAACATACAAACACACTCGCAATCTTTCGCCTTTATAATATTAGTGTGACATATAGGATAACATACTTGAAAATTTCTAAATACTTATAACAGGCACATGAAAAAAGTTCGTTGCCAAAAAAAAAGAAAAATTGTAGAGCACCATTTTAACAAGTCAATTAAATAAGGACTGTATTTTGTTAAACTTAAAAATTATAATGAAACAATCCCATCTATTATAAACATTAAACTAGCTGTGCCCCGCGGTTTCACCCGCGCTAGATGCCTACGTCATAGTAGCTTTATGCATGCAAAGTCTCAGCCCGATCGGTTTAAAATTAACAAAGTTTCATACAAACTTTCATCCCCTATTTTATCCCCTTGGGGGTGGAATTAATCAAAATCCTTTCTTAGCGGATGCCTACGTCATAACATCTACCTGCATGCCAAATTTCAGCCCGATCCGTCCAGTGGTTTGGGCTGTGCGATGATAGATCACTATGTCAGTCAGTCAGTCAGTCAGTCAGTCAGTAAGTCAGTCAGTCAGTCAGTCAGTCAGTCAGTCAGTCAGTCACCTTTGAGTTATATATATTTAGATATATTTGCGCTGAAACTTTAAGCTCTATTCACACTCCTAGAGAAGTCGAACTAATTCGCTTAACATCGTATTTCTAGACTAATATAAAGGCTAACGTTATAAAGGTCGATTCAAACTACACTATAATTTACAAAGTAAATAGCTTGGTCAGTCGAAAGTACTTTGTACAGATCATTAATTAGTGGCACACTCAAATTGCCGTGGTGGTGCCGGCGTAAGAATAGTACCCCACCCTCTCTACCCGTGGTTGCCGTAAGAGTCGGCTAAGGGATGTAATCCGGAAGATGGGCAGCTGCGTCTTCCTTGAACAATCACACCTAACTGCGCTCGCTAACCCGCCTGCCAAGCGTGGCGAGTATTAGCAAAATCCCCCCAGGAGGAGGCCTATGTTCAGCAGTGGACGTCATATGGCTGATGATGATGATGTACATACTGACGTAGTGTGAAGTGGTCTTTATGGCTAGTCACCTAAAGTCTAGGTAAAAGGGCGTAGGTACCTCTTATTTACTAGTTCTGTGAACAGTACATCTCTACCTGCCTAAGTGCAGCGTGTAGGGCTGTCACTTTAAAATGAAAATAAAAAAAGTCAAGTGCAACTCTGACAAGTAAATTATTGTTCATTCCAGATATAAAATATGATGATAGAGACAACTTAACAATGATGTAACAAGTGATGGCCTTATTGCTTAAAGCGATTTCTTTCACACAACCTTAGTAAAGAAATGATTTGTGGTAGAAGTAAAGAACGGTGCCACAGTCAGAAAACTCTCTCGGAATATACTTGAAATAAAAATAACAATAATATACATCGAAACTTTACCATGAAAACTGACGGGGTTTAGACAACGCCGTTTGTTCTCTGGCTGGGCTTCAAAGCATTTAGAGGACCCCAATTTTGGTCGAAAAAACATCTTTGGCGCATTTTTGGCTATGTTGATAAGCATTTGCTGTAGTGGTGCCGGCGTAAGAATTGTACTCCACCCTCTCTACCCGTGGTTAACTGCGCTCGCCAACCCGCCTGCCAAGCGTGGCGAGTATTGGCAAAACCCCCTCCAGGACGAGGCTGAGTGGCCGATGTTAAGTATAGTATCTTTCGTTGTCTCACTTGAGTGGAAGATTGCATCTTCGTTTCCAAGGATGTTTGGGCTTCGGCTCTTACGAAAGAGAATAAATATGAAAGCTAGTTTTTTTATCTATTTCGACGCAACTCACCTGATATTAAGTTACAGTGAGGTCGAAGATGGTATAGTACACTTAGCCTGGAATGGAAGTGGCTTTCAAGTGAGGCTGCCAGAACACATCGTTAGATGCTTTGCGACGGCTTTTCAAGTTGAGGGTGGTAGCTAGCCAGCCGAGCTCTAGAAAGTACCCTACCATGCTATGGTTTCCTCGCGATGTTTTCCTTCACCGGCAGCTCAAGCTCATTGTTAGAGTTTGAACCCTGGCTCTTCGGAATGTGAACCGACCGCGCAAGCCACTGAGCTATCATCGCTACAAAGGCTATCATTTATGGTCTCGACTCCAGGGTAAAATAAAATACCCTTGTAAAACTTTATATAGTTAAAAAGTATGAAGGTGACAACCCTGACCCCGGAGTAACAGTACGCCGGAACCTAACCCCGTTTGCTCCCCCTCTTCCCACCAAGTCTATTTTATACTTACCTTTCTAAAAGTTCATAACTAGCTTTCGTAAAATTGCAAGTAAAGTGGAAATGATTTGACGGGCTTGAGACTCAAAGGATTTCATAGTAAAGGGACAGTTTTAGAATGGTCCTGGACAGAATGGATATGGACAGGTCCAAAGCCATTGCAGTGGTACCCAGAACTTTGAGTAACAAAACAAAGTCCAGGGCATCGCTGCTTTGGCGCTCATTACTTTGAGACATTCGATAATAAGTTTTAACAGCCTTAAACCGGAACGCAATAGTGTTAACACATTACTGCTTGGAGGCAGATTTAATACTGTGGTGGTGCGATGGTAAAAGTTCTACCACATTTTCAATTAGCTAGTAATTAGCTTCACGGCAGTCTTGGAGTGAGAGACGTAGCGGATAAGCTGCAGGAAAGCCGATTGAGGTGGATGGGCCATATACTCCGCAGACCGGCAGAGTATGTCGGTAATCAGGTACTGAACCTTGTAGTCCCTGGAGCAAGACCTAGTGGCCGGCCAAAGCGGCGATGGTTTGATGTCGCAAGAGATGACATGAGGGCCAACCAACTCACCATGCAGGATGCTCAGAACCGTGCGAAGTGGTGCTTACACAGCAGGAAAGCGGACTACGGCTCAAGCCGAGATAATCGCTACACAGAAGAAGAAGAGTAACTTCTGGGAAAAACCTTTGTTTTTACTAAAAGTTAGAAGACTAGGGTTTAGATTTTAATTTACTGGTGACATGCTGGGTGTTTGACGTGACTTTAAGTGAGGGTACGGTGGAATATGCTAAACACAAATAGCTTGGAAAGGAAACTGAATTTTAAGTGAGGCTGCCGGAACAGACTGTTATGTGATTGATGGGAAGTGGCAAGCTACCCGAGTACTAGAGAGTACCCTACCACCACACTATAGTTTCCTCACGAAGTTTTCCTTCACCGGCAGCTCAAGCTTGGAATTTAAGACCACGCCATTCAGCGTGTGAAACCACTGAGTTATAATCGCTACAACCAGATGTAACACCATCATAACTGAGGAATCTTCGCCATACTAAATACCTAGCCAAATTAATATAACGTCATCGATAACATCCTTTCATAAGCGTATCACATATTTAAGATTATGAAGTAGGTACTTCACAAACAGATTTTACATAAGATTTTTTTCATCGTACGAGTAATAACGCTAAAGCAAATAAGCAGCTTGTTAGAAATTCAAATAGGATAAAGCGTCCCAATATTGATGGGAGTACGATATTGTAGATGTGGCACTTTTTGATACACAAAGTGGATCTTGGCTTCTAGAGACTTTGTTTTTCGACTTTGGCGATTATTTAAAACTAAGAGATTATTAAATTGCTAGTAAGTAATATATAATAACAAGTTATATTCGTTTACTATTAAGAGAGCTGATAGTCCAGAGTCATGACACGGAAGGTTGCTTTCTTCGGACACTTACAAAGAGGACCCCTGTATGACTTTCCAAGGTTGATGCTTGACCATCAAAGCACACATCATCAGCCATAGGATGTCCACTGCTGGACATAGGCCTCCTCCTGGGGAGGGGTTTTGCCAATACTCGCCACGCTTGGCAGGCGGGTTGGCGAGCGCAGTTAGGTGTGATTGTTCAAGAAAGACGCTGCTGCCCATCTTCCGGATTACATCCCTTAGCCGACTCTAACGGCAACCACGGGTAGAGAGGATGGGGTACAATTCTTACGCCGGCACCACCACGGCAAAAAAAGCATTGTCTTATAATACACAGTACCTGGATGACCGAGCTTTGCTCGGCTGAAGACACGGATAAAACAACGTTTTCTAAAAATGAAACCTAGCTAGATCGATTTATCGCCGAAACCCCCTGCATACTACATTTCATGAAAATCCTTGGAGCCTTTTCCGAGATTCAGATTATATATATATATATACATATATACAAGATTTGCTCGTCTAAAGGCTTTAGATATTATAGATTTATAAATGAAGGAAAGAGATATCTACTAGATTGAACGGAACCCTCGGTGGGTAAGTCTGACTAGCATTTATCCGTGTTTTTTTTTCTCGTTTAAGATCGTTCTGCAAAGTGCCATTTCCCAAGTTTTCCCTAAAAATGGTGCTGAACTCTATTTGACTGAATATGTCATATCAAAATTTCCCACATCGTCTGGCAGGAATTCGGGCTCCGAGTCGTATTTCGATGATCCCCTGAGCCCGAGCCAAGATTGTTGACATGGATTCTCGCGTCTGATTGCTTCCTGTCACGAACCTATTCTGCGCTGATTTTCAGCACTAACCTCTGGAGACGGTTACGTCGATAATATATAGGCAAATGGTTTAAAGGTCATCTCTTTCACCATTTTTGTAGACATATCTTCCGTATAGTACAATGCAATGCAGTGAAACGTTGTACAACGAAGAAGAAGCCAGTGTAAAGCAATGCAGTGCAGTAAAATGTAGTGTCACGAAGTGAAACGCAATGTAACACAGTGCAATGTAGTGCAGTACAATGAAGTAGAAGACAATGTAAAGCAATGAAACGCAGTGTCACGAAGTAAAACGTAATGTAACAGAGGAAAGAAGTGCAGTGAAATGCAGTGCAATTCATTGAAATAAAGTAGTAGCTCTGATTCCAAAACCGGGTGCATTTGAGAACCAATATTTTGTAAATTAGGTTTTCCCGTCGTGTAAAACGATTATAAAATATATGATTGATTAACTCTTCATTGTATACTTACACCAAAAAGCGTGGTCGGTTCGCATGCTGAAGGGCATGGGTTCAAGCCCCAACAATGAGCTTGAGCTGCCGGTGAAGGAAACACATCGTGAGGAAACTATAGCGTGGTGGTAGGGTACTTTTTAGAACTCGACTGGCTAGCTACCACCCTCAAGTTGCAAATCTGCCGCCAAGCATCTAACGGTGTGTTCTGGCAGTCTCAATTGAGAGCCAGTTCCATTCCAGATTAGGTGTGCTTTACCATCTTCAACCACACCTCACTTAACATCAAGTGAGTTGTGGTCAAACACCTAACATGTCAGCCCAAAAAAAAGTTCGTCACACCACCTTCGTGTGGGTCGAGCCTGAGGTTGCTTAAATTTTGGGATCCAAACTGTGGTGACATTTGCTTAAATAAATAAATCATCATCAGCCATAGGACGTCCACTGCTAGACATAGGCCTCGTCCTGGGGGGGTTTTACCAATACTCGCCACGCTTGGCAGGCGGATTGGCGAGCGCAGTTAAGTGTGAATGTTCAAGGAAGACGCTGCTGCCCATCTTCCGGATTACATCCCTTAGCCGACTTTTACGGCAACCACGGGTAGAGAGGGTGGGATACTATTCTCACGCCGGCACCACCACGGCACCATATAAATAAATAAATAATAATAATTAAATTATAGTTTTATATCTTAGCCTTGTCTATAACCCAGTCTCAACTCTCGAGTTACCCGTTCCTGAATACAATGAATCGGTCATACCAACTAGTTCCCAGCTACGGTTCGTAGGCCACTGGGAAAGTGTGAATATCTCTAATTATAGAAAATGACCAGAATAATTGTAGGGTTGGTATCGGCGTATCTTGTAATTACTTTTGTTGTTTTCTTCGAGATTAGGTCAGAAATACAAAAAACAAAAGAACAAACGACAGTTGAAACATGACAGTTGAATTGCGTTAGATTCTATAATAAAATCCCAATATTTTTTTTATGGCTGACTTTCTTGGTGTTTGTTTCCACTTGAGGTAACTAAAATGTCCTAAAATAAGTTCAAAGATTTTATAAAGTAGAGGTTAATTGACAAAGCCTACTATAAGGTGGCTCATTACGTGGAAGACAGGAATATATGGTTGTAGTTGCTTCTCTCTGCACTTACATCCCCCTGGCTAAGTGACAATTGTAGTAAGCATAATGTATTAAGTACCTGGTTGACCGAGCATTGCTCGGCTGAAAACATGGATAAAACGACGTTTTCTGAAAATGAAATCTATTCAGATCGATTTTTCGCCACCGAAACCCCCTGGATACAAAGTTTCATGCAAATCGTTGGAGCCGCTTCCGAGATTCAGAATATATATATATATGTAGATTCAAACATGTAACTTAACGTTCATAAGTGCCTTACCAGGGCCTAAACTGAATAAATGACTTTTTGATTTTGAAACAAATTGGGTGTTTTCAAATCTAGAGTAAATAGGTTTCTTCTAGGTAAGCGTGCTCCATCTTTAACCGCAAAACTAAATTTTTTATATGCTTAGTAAGTTTGCGTTTGACCAAAACCTGTCTGATGTTAAGCAACGATGCGGTCTAGGATGGAACACGCTTACCTAGAAGGAACCTGTTTATTCTTGATTTGAAGACACTCATATTGACTTTTCGGGAAACACAAACTCCTGCAAAGAGTTCCACATCCTCGCTGTGCGTATAAAGAATGTGGATTGGTAGCGTTTAGTACGCACATGGGGAACGTCCACCATGCACGGGTGAGGACTTGGTCGCATTGTGTGTTAAAAAAAAATTCAATGGAAACAACTTAAAACTATAAAACGATATAAAACTACTTTAAAACTTTTAAACAATATTATAAACTTTAAAACAGTGCATTAGCTCCGAAATGTTGAAAGTTTCACGAATAGAAAACTTCTGTCGATTGTTTTAAGTTGAAATTTAGTTAGAAACTGAGCCAGAAGTATCTCTTTTGCATTTAGCAGTTAGATTTTACAAGTTTTCTGTTACTTATTGAGTCTTACTCGCCGTTATAATCTCAGGGTTCCGTGCTTATAGGGACATACATGAAACTCTATTAAATAACCTTGTGTCGTCAGTCTGTCCGATTTATAATTTATCTTAATAGGATGTATAGTGTTTACGACGCCAAAAAAAGTTTTAGTTTTTTTTTATGGGCGTCAGACTAGTTATTTGACCATAGCTCAAGTGATGGTGTGGTCGAAGATGGTAAAGCATACCAAGCCTGGAATGGAACCAGTTCTCAAGTTAGTCTGGTGGAACACACCGTTAGATGCTTGGCGGCAGATTTTCAACTTGAGGGTGGTAGCTAGCCAGCCGAGTACTGGAAAGTACCCTACCACCATGCTATGATTTCCTCACGATGTTTTTCTTCACCGGCAGCTCAAGCTCATTATTGGAGTTTGAACCCACGCCATTCGGCGTATGAACTGACCGCGCTAACCACTGAGCTATCATCGCTATAGTCATAGTATCATATGCGCATATATATCAAATTGGTCTGAAATAAATTATTATTAAATTATATTTATTTATCATCGCCCCTCAGTTTCAATTAGAAAATATAATCTCCAACTAATTTATCTTAGCTTTGTATAATTTATATTGGGGTTATAATTATTTTAGCTACTATAAATAAAAGAGGCCAAATTTTACTTGGTGATAGATCTCCTTAGTAAAAGGTCGTCTAGGTAGGTACTATTGCAGTACCAGATATTCTGCCGCCAAGCAGTAGTGTATAAACATTACTGTGTTCCTGTTTGAAGGGTACTGCAGCTAGCGAAATTACAGGGCTGTTGAGACTAACCATCGAATGTCTCAAAGTAATAAGCGCTAAAGCAGCGATGCCCTGGACTTTGTTTTGCTACTCAAAGTTCTGTGTATCGCTGCAATGGTCATGGACAGGTGTTATCTTTTACCATCAGGAGACCGTCTAGATCGTCTCATTCCTTTTACATAAAAAAATTATTTGTGCAAAATATTTTTTTAACTAAATTCAAACTAAAGTTGTATCACAGCCCTGTCTTATAATACTTATTCATTTAAAATAATACCATTCCTTGCCCCCAGATCAATACCAACTTCTTAGGACAAAACCTTACTCTAATCTGTGCTCAAGCCATGAAAATACAATTTGGCTTATCGAGCCGGCTTTTTGCTTAACTCCCTTTCGAGCAAAAACGATGCTTTTATCGCCCTAACCGATCTAGATTTCATACTTTCCAATATCAGTTTAGAGATGGGCGGTTTGGAGTTTTGCCGGATTACCATGAAGTTTTTGCCGGTAGCCTTGATAGTTTTTAGGGTTCCGTTATAAAATAACACTCGATGAAAATCTGCTGTCAAGCACCCGTTGTGTGCTTACGGGTGCTTGACAGCAGATTTTCATCTTGAGGTAGCTAGCCAGCCGAGTACTAGAAAGTAATTTACCACCATGCTATGGTAACCTCACGATGTTTACCTTTACCGGCAGGCTGGCATGTGTTTGTGGTTTCCCTAAGAAATATTTAAACTTAAGGCAATTATAAATATTTGTATTCCTTTTTAATAGTTTTTTGTTCTTTAGTAAAAAAACGGTTTTAGTTCAAATTTGGAGTATAATCGATCAAGCAGGGATAACTCATAAAGAGCTAAAGAAAATATTTAATTCAACAATTTTAGAAACTATTTCTAATGAATATTATTTATTGTGTTCGGGTTTGAAGGAATAGTGTAATTGAATCCCACAATTTTTTGCTGTGTCTAATCTATCGATATTTTCTGCCGGATTTGTTCCATCACTATGATGGGAACCATTATGATATATCTGAAGACCTGCATTACCCAACTTTTCTAATAAAAGGGCAATATAGAAACAAACTTAAAATTGCACTTGAGAAATAGATTCTTCAACCAATTCTGTTCTATATTGTGCAAAGCCGATAGCAAATATAAATTGGTAGAGACACATCTTTCAAAGGGGTAAGGGTTTGATCCCCAAAACTAAAAAGACACAATTTCGATAGATGTTCGTTGGAATTTAGACTTTATTGTATTGAAATAAAAGTGTGTTAAGTAAACACATTTGGTGCAATACAATTTGATTGAAAAGTTTTTATAGGTTTTATCAATGTAAAAGTTTTTAGGATTCCGTATCCAATGGTTTGATGCAAACGAACCCATTATAATGGGTGTAATAAAATCACACTAATATTATAAAAATGAAAATATGTCTGTTTGTATTTAAGATGTGTTATTTTGTAGCGATGATAGCTCAGAGGTTAGCGCGGTCGATTCACATACTGAAGGGCGTGGGTTTTAACCCTAACAATGAGCTTGAGATGCCGGTGAAGGAAAACATCGTGAGGAAACCATAGCGTGGTGGTAGGGTATTTTCTAGTACTCGGCTGGCTAGCTACCACCCTTAAGTTGAAAGGCTAGGTGTGCTTTACCATCTTCGACCACACCATCACTTAACATCAGAATATGAGCTGTGTTCAAACACGTAGCTTGTCAACCGTAAAAAAAGATGTCATGTCTACGCCTTTTTATATCTTTAAACTGAGTTAAATATCTACATAAGCGTCCATCAATTATGATAATGTACTTTAAACAGTGAAACTTTAGTAAAAATAAAACCAAGATCTCAGAAGAAAGAATAATCAAACTAATAAAACCACGCAGCGTGTGCTAAATCTCCCGAACTTTAGAAAGGAAAGACTTTTTAACAAGCTTAATTATTTATCTATCTAAATATATATAACTCAAAGGTGACTGACTGACTGACTGACATAGTGATCTATCGACGCCCAAACCACTGGACGGATCGGGCTGAAATTTGGCGTGCAGGTAGATGTTATGACGTAGGCATCCACTAAGAAAGGATTTTGATTAATTCTACCCCCAAAGGGATAAAATAGGGGATGAAAATTTGTATGAAACTTTGTCAATTTTAAGCCGATCGGGCTGAGACTTTGCATGCATAAAACTACTATAACGTAAGCATTTAGCGCGGGTGAAACCGCGGGGCATAGCTAGTTTATTTAATAAGTCCACCAACACAGTGTACATCAATACATTAAAAATTAAATTACGAAATTTCAAAATGTCAAGTTAAGTGCCACAGCAGTAGGTATAGACGAAGACGGCACGCATTATAATGAAATATTCTGTCAAAATTATTTAAATCAAAAACAATATGTCAAAAACATTAAACCTTGAAATTCAGTTAATACTCATTCAAAATTAATTAAAAGCTTATGTTTAAATTGCGATGCTTGTAAGCTTATCAAATCTTGCAAGCTGAATTATTACCACTCCATTTTATCCTACGGAGTTGAAAGTTACACGTTGGTGCATGTTCATGGTAAGCGTGAACTGACTCTATGCCCAAGGTTGAGAGATGAAGGAACTTATCTACGGTCAACAGCACCAATCTTGTATATACATTTAATTTTAATCTTATTATGGCCACATTTCGCTCCTCGTGTGGATTTTTAGATTAAGTTTTTCTATAATTATTCATTATTTATGAATCTCGATGGTTATAATTTAGACATTCTGATATTAATGTTAGTGAATAATTTTATTGACATAATATTTATAGAACATTTAATTGTACGAAAGAAAATAAAACTATCTACAAATTATATATCCTAACATACACACCACATCTGACCTCCATTTTGTCTGACGTTTGAGTACTGCCATATAACGCGAAAATAGGGCGCGTTTTGGGAACTATTTCCATTGATAAGGATATTTTAGACTAGTTTATCACAAACACTATCCCACAACCTGAGCACTTTTGTGGTACACTTTACTGAAAAACTATCAAGCCTATAGATTTGTGCTTTAACATAGTAATTTAACTTAATATCTAGATGTTATCTGTCAAAGAAAATATAATTTTATACCCAAAATACGAACATTAACAATTTTTGTCATCATTGGATAGAATGTTATTGTACTATTAACGCCATCTGTTAGAAAACTAAAGAGTTAACATCGCTGCAACAGAACTAAATTCAATACTCAAATACATCGTAGTCTACTTAATACTAGATGACATCGCTAGAATTAGGTTGTAAAATAACGTTTTTTTTTTCATGTAACTGTAATGAGACGAACGAGACGCTCTCCTGATGTTAAGAGATAACGCCTGTCCATTACCATTGCAGCGATACACAGAACTTTGAGTAGTAAAACAAAGTCCAGGGCATCGCTGCCTTGGCGCTCATTACTTTGAGACTAGATAGTTTGTCCCAACAACCCTGTAATTCCTGCAGTACCCTTCAAAGCGGAACACAGTGATGTTTACACACTACTGCTTGGCGGCAGAATATCTGGTACTGCGGTGGTACCTACCTAGACGACCTCCTGCTAAGGAAATCTACCACCAAGTAAAATCATCAAATTACCAAGTAAAGATGTATCAGTGTTCCCAACTTGGGGGTATCAAATTTAAAAAACTGTCTCAAAAATTATTAGCCGTTAGAAAAACTACGTGAACCCTCACAAAGCTCAGCTTTTTGCTAGTTTTATTTAAATTTAATAATTCGTTTCTCTGTAGTTGTAGAAAAACTGTAGTATGTATGTTAGGATATAATTTGTAGTTTTATTCTCTTTCCTACAATTAAATGTTCTGTTAAGATGTTAATTGACCGTTTTAAATTTTTACCAAGCTTTTACCTCTACAATGTAAATGCTTGGTTTAAAAAAAGAATTGTTTTGTAATATAATTTATTTACACAATATCGAGTGGAAACCCACAGACAGAACCCTCAGCGCGCGAATACGACTCACACTTGAAAAGTTTTTGTAATAACTTGCGATTGATTTAAGTATCGGTCTTTATATAACCATAATATAACATTCAATAAAGAAAAACTATAATATTTATAGCAACTTATGATTGGTTTATAACAACGGAATTATTGTACACCAATAGTCGTTTTGGATAAATTATGACTCGCCATTTTGTGCGGAAAACAATTTTTCCGAAAATTTAATGACACTAATATTATGAAGATGTACGTTTGTGAGTGTGTTTGTATGTTTGTTTCTTCGTCACGTTCAATCGGCTGGACCAATTTTGATGAAATTTGGTATGGAGGCAGCTGACACCCTGGATTAACACTTTTTATCCCGAAAAATGTAGCGGGTGACACCACGGGGTGCAGCTAGTAAATAATAATGAATATCCTAGCACAGCGCTAATAGGTAATGATATAATACTTACGTATATTTTTCTTGTAAATACATACAGAACACCCAGACACAAACACCATCAAATATTTATGCTCAGTACACAAATGTTAGCTCTGAGTGGGAATTGGACCCACGCCCTATAATAAAACTTACGCCATGACACATTTTAAACTCACACTACATAATATTTGTTTTTTTTATTGATACCAAACGAATAAGAATTTCGATTATATAATGCACCATATTGGTCTTACTTTGATGTCATAAAAATGACACGGTGAGAACACAGCTCACCTGATGTTAAGTGACGATGTGGTCGAAGATAGTAAACACACTTAGCCTGGAATGGCTTAGCTCTCAAGTGAGGCAGCCGGACGGAACACGCTGTTAGGTGCTTGGCGGCAGATTTTCAACTTGGGGATGGTAGCTAGCAAGTCGGGTACTAGAAAGTACCCTGCCACCATGTAGTTTCCTCGCGATGTTTTCCTTCACCGGCAGCTCAAGCTCATTGTTGGGATTCGAACTTGGGCAATCCAGCACTGTTTTCAATCCAGCAGGATTATTGCTGGATTGACTTCAATCCAGCGGGATCCGTATCCCGCAAAGGTTATAACTTTTTCGGAATTTAAATAAATATTTTTTGTTATGGAATAATTAAATTTTTATTAAAAATTATACTTACTACACCTAATTGATTAATTATTTTACTCTTTGACAACATATTTATTAATGAAAATTTTAAAAACAATAGCAAATATAAATATTTGGTAATTTGGCAGTCTTTGTACTCTAGCTATCTAAAAATATTACTACAATCTTAATCTGAGGCAATTATAATTAGTCTTCTTTATTTAGAGATTTAGGGGTATCATATGAATTTAAGTTTACTAATAGTCTTAATTTTTCTTATTAAAGTGAAAATCAATAAAGAAATATAACAAATTTATAAATTTAATATCAAGTGTGTGTGTGTGTGTGAATGTGCAATACAATATGCAAATAAACAAATGAACGACAACAATGTCGCGTCAATTCAAGTCGCACAACGCGCTGCGAAGTGAATATAGGGCGGCAAATTTGGATGAATTTGCGGGATTTGATGCTTGCGGACCCGCAGTTCCTAAAATTATGCTGTTTTTTTTCAGTATAAGCCCTGGTAAGTCACTTATGAACGTTAAGTTACATTTTTTAATCTACCACCGGCTCGTAATTACACTTCAACTGAGAAGACACCGGCAGAAACTCAGCAAGGCATATTTTTTTTTGAATCTTTCTTTTCATATTAGGTTACAGTTTACAGTTATAGATATTAATACATTATGCTTACTACAATTGGCACTTAGTCAGAGGGATGCAAGTGCAGAGAGAAGCTACTACAACCATATACTCCTGTCTTCCACGTAATGAGCCTTATATAGGCTTTGTCAATGTCCCTATTCTTTGTCATAATCCCGCAGGATTGCGGGATCCCACTTTGCTGGATTGCAATCCCTAGTTCGAACGGACCGCGCTAATCTTCGAGAAATCATTGCTAAGAATAGAGACCAGACTGACACTTACCCTGTCAAAATATGAAAGCAGTTCACGAAATATTTTAATACACGTATTGCTAAAATGTTAACCCTCCTTTCTGCATAGCAACAGCACTTTGTAATTTAGCAAATTCACAAACGCATTTCTGTGCAAGTGACTGGCGAGTGGTTGATACCACAGTTATCCAAGATTCATTCATGTATTTCCGCTTCATTATAGACTTACCTGCTGTGGTCATAGAGTTGTTACGAACAGGTAACACAGATATGATATTCAATTGCAGTGAGCCTTGACAAAAGTTTCCCTACTCGTGAAAATGAGACAGAAGTAACCAACCATATAGCTTTGCTATACTCTGGTCTTTATCCCACAGATTTCTTGGGGTTAATTCTGTGAAAGTTAGGCGTGCGCTCGTCCAGCTTAATTCAAGCTGTAAGATATTCCCCCCGTGGGTTCCTGCCTCCCTCCGCTAAAATTTACAGGAACTCGAGGTATCACTAATTGTTTCTCCAGGCTTCCCCCCGGACCTGGCTGAAGCGGCCAAAGCTGGTTGCGTAACTGTATGGGAGGCGCCGCAGGTGGGGGCTGGAGGACGCGGCGGGAGAGGACTGTCGGTGTATCGTTGCTGCTTTCTCTACCTTCAAGGACCTTGCTAGGACCACCACTGTTTGCTGGCGGACGTGGTGGTGATGTAGGGGAAGTGGATGTGCAAAAAAATAATTTATATTTGTTTAAATTGTTTTTCATGTTGTTCCTGTTTTGTGTTAAATTTAATTTCTATTTGTAATTTTATTCTTAATTTTTGACTTATTCACATCATCAGCCATAGGACGTCCACTGCTGGACATAGGCCTCCTCTTGGAGGGGTTTTGCCAATACTCGCCGCGCTTGGCAGGCGGGTTGGCGAGCGCAGTTAGGTGTGATTGTTCAAGGAAGACGCTGCAACGGCAACCACGGGTAGAGAAGGTGGGGTACAATTCTTACGCCGGCACCACCACGGCAATGATCTTTAAATCTAGATTGAATTTATAACTATAATCTACAAGATACTTTGGGCATTATTTGCCAAATTGTGTGTTAATTTTACGTTTTTACATTTTGCGTTAATTTTCACTGCCATTTTCATTGTAATGGGCAAACGTGACGTATTAGCCAAGAACTTAAAATTCTTCAGACTTCACGGTACCTTATAACAGACGAATTTGAACTCTTACACAATAAAAATAGAGCTCAAATAGACCGGTCAGAAATATATAACGCCTAATAATGACAGATGGCAGTCTTTATGTATTCAGGTTTTGCATTTTGATTCGTTTCCTGGTGAGATTAAAGTTGATTTTCGCGGGCAAATGAGTTATTTGCATTGAACGAGGCGTAGGATCTCGTAGCCGTTTAATTAAACTCCATCTTTCTGATTGGGGAAGTTTATTAAGTGAGAAGTTTGTGTCTTTTACACCAATCATTGTCAAAAGTGGCCGGATAGTATTTGAAAATCGTTTTTGGGACGAATTTTTCGAATATAGAGCAAAATCATAACCTATATTCATCATCATCATCATCATCTCAGCCGTAGGACGTCCACTGCTGGGCATAGGCCTCCCCCATTGACTTCCATAAAGACCGGTTGGAAGCGGCTCGCATCCAGTGCGTTCCTGCGGTCTTTACGAGGTCGTCTGTCCACCTTGTGGGTGGACGTCCTACGCTGCGCTTGCCGGTCCGTGGTCTCCACTCCAGAACTTTGCAGCCCCATCGGCCATCAGTTCTGCGTGCCCTGCCCACTGCTACTTCAACTTGCTAATCCGCTGGGCTATGTCGACTACTTTGGTTCGTCTACGGATCTCCTCATTTCTTATTCGATCTCGTAGGGAAACTGCGAGCATAGCTCTCTCCATAGCTCGTTGTGCGACTTTGAGCTTATCAAGAAGGCACATAGTCAGAGACTACGTTTCAGCAACCTATATTAATACAAGCTTTTATGTAACTTGTAATGTTTGTAAAGTTAAATTTGATCCGCTTCCTGATGTCCAATTGGTCTCAAATTTGGGCTCAAATATCACCATCATTTTCATCATCGTCATCATTCAAAATTGGTGCTGCTAGATGCCATGTTTTATGACATTGACAAATATTTGAAATTAAAAGATTATTAAATTACTAGTAAGTAATTTTGATTTTGGACATTTTATTATATGGACAATATTTCTTTTTTATATTGACACATTTTTATGCTGACATATTTTTATATTGACATGTTTGTATACTTTGACATTTTGTTTTTATTTCATTGACATGTAATCAATGTTCTTAAATGATATAATATAACGATATTACGGAATTGACTTGTAACATTGGTGTTATCAATAAAATATTTTTATTTGTATTTGTAACAAACACACATCCTTACAAATTTTCGCCTATATAATATTAGTGTGATTCTCCCATGTCCATTCTTCTATCGGACAGCCAGAACTTCGAGAAAGATTTGTTTAATAATAGTTAAACTTGCGTTTGACCGCTATCTCATCTGATGTTGAGTTATGATGCGGTCTAAGATGGAGCACACTTGCCTAAAAGATACCGATTTTCTCTCGACATGAAGACATCCAGATTATATCCAACGGGGAACACCCACACGGGCAGCGCTGCCTAGCGGTCCGCACAATGAACGTGTAATTAAATCGTTTCATTCGAATTTTCGGAACGTTAACTATGAAACGATGCCGATTTGATTCCATTTTCATTGTACGAACGGTTAAAGAGTTAAATGCACTACCAGAGTTATATTAAACCACGTTATAGGTACCACGGCAGTATCAGATATTCTCCAAGCAGTAGTGTGTAAGCATTCGTGTGTTCCGGTTTGAAGGGTTCAGCTAGCGAAATTTCAGGGTTATTGCCAAAGCAGTGATGCCCTGAACTTTGTTTTACTACTCAAAGTAGCGATGATAGCTCAGTGGTTAGCGCGGTCGGTTCGCATGCCGAAGATTCAAAACTCCAACAATGAGCTTAAGCTGCCGGTGAAGGAAATCATCGTGAGGAAACCATAGCATGGTGGTAGGGTACTTTCTAGTACTCGACTGGCTAGCTACCACTCTCAAGTTAAAAATCTACCGCCAAGCATCTAACGATGCGTTCTGGCAGCCTCACTTGAGAGCCAGTTCCATTCCAGGCTAGGTGTGTTTACCATCTTCGACCACACCGTCACTTAACATCACGTGAACTGTGGGCAAACACCTAGCCAGCCAAAAAAAGAAAGGTCAATTGGTCATGGACAGGCGTTATTTCTTATCATCAAGAAAGCGTCTCGTTCATCTCATTACTTTTAAATAATGGGCGATTTACACCACGGGGTGAATTCAATCCGATCCAAATATAATCATAATTCATTTTAACAAAATTGCATGAAATGAGTTGAAATCTCGCGAAGGGAGGTAATTGTCCCTACTTCACGCACAATAGTTATTCTATGCCGTACCTAAAGGAGCATTAGTGCGTACATAATGCCCCCGTGTTCGACTGAGCAAACTTAAAGGGCTGTTCAGTTATTTGTGCGTCTTATTTGCGCGAATGAACGACTTTTGAGAATGAGAGAGATGAGTTGATGGTTTGGAAATTATTTATTTCATAACACTTCGGAGTGTAAGAGAAATGCTGACTAAAGTTCTATGTACCGCTAGAAACGCTGACTAAAGTTCTATGTACCGCTAGAAACGCTGACTAAAGTTCTGTGTACCGCTAGAAACGCTGACTAAAGTTCTGTGTACCGCTGCAATGGTCATGGACAGGCGTTATCTCTTACCGTTAGGCTGCGCTTCCACTGACGCGGAGTTAAACGAACGCTCACTTGATGTTAAGTGACGGTGTAGTGTGACAGTTGTTTTGTAGCGATGATAGCTCAGTGGTTCGCATGCTGAAGGGTGTGGGTTCAAACCCCAACAATGACCTTGAGCTGCCGGTGAAAGAAAACATCGTGAGGAAACCAAAGCATAGTGGTAGGGTACTTTCTAGAACTCGGCTGGCTAGCTACCACCCTCAAGTTGAAAATCTGCCGCCAAGCATCTAACGGTGTGTTCCGGCAGCCTCACTTGAGAGCCAGTACCGTTCCAGGATAGGTGTGCTTTACTATCTTCGACCATACCGTCACTTAACATCAGGTGAGCTGTGGTCAAACACCTAGCCTGTCAACCATTAAATTAAATAAAAGTGTTTAAAAAATCTGTATTTATGGGATACGCGTTTATTAGTTTTTTAGGGTTCTGTACTTCAAAAGGAAAAAACGGAACCCTTATAGGATCACTTTGTTGTCCGTCTGTCTGTCTGTCAACACCCTTTTTCTCAGGAACGCGTAAATATATCAAGCTGAAATTCATATCAAATATTTAGGTCTACTGTATTTTGGAGTTGTGAAAAAATCAAACTTCTAAGCCAACGCAATCAAAAGATACAGCCGTTTATGCTGCAAATTTTCACTCGCAAGGGAATCAAAACCTACAGGGTACTTCCCGTGAAATCAGAATCTTGAAATTTGGTAAGAAGCAACGTCTTATAGCACCGATAAAGGAAAAATTGCGAAAAGCATAAATTACCATTCAAAAAAATATACAATTTTTACTTACAGGTTTGTACGGAACCCACGCCCTACAGCCCTCGAAGCAGAACTTTATCTAATGAGATAACAGATCAAAAGATCAGGGCAGTGTTGAAGTCAGTAACATTCCTGATGTTTTAAAGTCACCTTTGGATTGGTTTCTTTTAAGCAAGCTTGTTCTATCGTAGAGTGCATTCGCTTAACATCAAGCAAGTCAAGGGATTTAAGAAAAGTTAGCTTAAGTTCAGTTTATAGAAACAGCTACTTACCTTTTACAAATATATTTCCCAATTTTAATAATGCCACTATTGAAACAGTAATGCCCGGGAAAATGCAAGTATTTTAAACTTTGTTGCTCTAGATTTAGCGCGGCCCGCTTAACACAGATTTAAAAAAAAAAACTAGAAGTGACATATATTGTGTACACCAGAAATTAAAAAGAAAACAGAAAAATTAAACATACAATACAAACAAGAACTTATAATAACTATAACCATAAGTGGCGGCCTTATCGCTAAAAGCAATCTCACCCGGGTAACCATACAACTCGATAATTGTAATCAAACTATTTATGTGGTCAAATTTATAATCAGAATCAGAAAACGAAGAAACATAATTTTTATAGGTGTCAAGCTAAGTGTTTGATCACAGCTCACCTTATGGATGATAATTTGGAAAAAAATAAACTATTATGTTAAGCGACGGTGTGCTCGAAGATGCTAAGCACAACTAGCCAGGAATGGAACTGGCTCTCAAGTGATGCTACCGGAACACACCGTTAAGTGCTTGGGAGCAGATATTCCACTCGTTGCATTATATGACTATAGTTTCGGCCACCAGATAAACCGAAACTATAGTTTGATAATTCAACGTAATCCCGCGTGAGTAACACAACAAACAAAAAAAAAAGTAAAACCAATTTCAAGAAAAAAACATCACCACTAAAAAGCGAAGAATAAACTTACTTTACAAAGTACTATTATACCTGCTAGGTACTAGTGCTAGGTGCTACTGATATGTTTGAAGTCAGTGCTTAGCCTAGGCTAGGTGCTTGGCACCGACTTCAAACACTTGAACGCCAGGAAACACTTGAACTGTATGAGTCTAGCTAGACTCGCTAAGATTCAAATACGTCTTGATAAAGACAATTACATAGTTCACGTAAACAAAAATTTTCATAAAATTAAAACAACTAGGCCAAACTATGTTAAATGTCTATGGGACCAAATGGCAACTATTCCGTTTCAAACTAAAGAAGAACCACGTAAATCGGATCATAAATCTCAGCGTAATCCGTGTACATATGTATATAAAAAAAACAATCAAGTTGAGAACCTCCTCCTTTTTGAAGCCGGTTAAAAATGTATCAAAACCACGTCAGTTTCCATAGTAAAAAATATGCGAATCTGTTCTAAATAACAAACTTTAATTCCTTTTATAAAATTTAAAATTTCCACTTGCGTTTAAAGTTAAATAATTGCACGACCACTTCTAGTGAGATATTTAACTCGACGAATAAAAATCCTAACTTTCAATTTCCAACTCGCTACTTTAACTTTCAGCAGGTATTTAAGTTTTAGGGAACTCGAAGTTCCCTCTAACTGTCAGTGATATACCTTCCCCTATACCTATTTATTTGGAAATCCCACTATAAATACGGGTACTTTGAATTGGCTTACTATAGCCCACATATTTACATACATATTTTTTTATTTAGATTAAATATGTCACTTGTATAATTGTCTAAACTTTAACTACGTTTTTTTATCGTTGGCAGTGTTTGACCACAGCTGATGTTAAGTGTCGGTGTGGTTGAAGATGGTAAACACACCTAGCTTGGAATGGAACTGGCTCTTAAGTGAGGTTGCCGGAATACGCCGTTAGATGCTTGGCGGCGGATTTTCAACTTGAGGGTGGTAGCTAGCCAGCCAAGTATTAAATAATACTCTACCACCATGCTATGGTTTCATCACGATGTTTTCCTTCAACGGCAGCTCAAGCTGTTGAGGTATGAACCCACGCCCGTCGGCGTGTGAGTCGACCGCGCTAACCACTGATAATCATCATCATCTAAGTCGTAGGACGCCTACTGCTGGACATAGGCCATTGATTTCCGTCAATACCGGTCGGCAGCGGCTCGCATCCAGCGCGTTCCTACGGTCTTTATGAGGTCGTCTGTCCACCTTGTGGACGTCCTACGCTGCGCTTGCCGGTCCGTGGTCTCTACTCCAGAACTTTGCAGCCCCATTGACCATCGGTTCTGCGTGCTATGTGCCCTGCCCACTGCCACTTCAACTTGCTAATCCGCTGGGCTATGTCGGTAACTTTAGTTCGTCTACGGATCTCTTCATTCCTGATTTGTAGGGAAACTCCGAGCATAGCCCTCTCCATAGCACTTTGCGCTACTTCCACCATACCACTGATCGCTACAATTCGCCTGATGATAAACGAAGATGTGGCTTATGGTGGAGCACGCACGCCTAGAAGAAACAGATTCACTCGCGACTTGGAAGGCACCCAGATTGTATTTATCGGGGAACACCCACTCGGGCATCAAATTCTAATTTCTAGCGGTTCGTATAATGAAGGTAGATTCGAACCGTTTAATTCGAGTTTTTGGAATATCGACCATGAAGTGGTGACGCTTCTTAGAGCTCCTGCTGTTTGGTAGTAAAATGGGCAAGGTGGAATTAGGTCATGCAGATCTGAAACCGCACTTTTCAAAACAGACTTTGCAACGATAAAACGGAGATAAAAATATCTACAAAACACTACCTCCAGTGTCACGACACGCACTAGACCAATTTTAATATCTCACAAATCTGAAGCTATAAAACACACATTCAAGTTACCACACCCAGTGCTCATCAAAAACTACTTAATTCTCAGAATTCATTTTGTTTAAGTATTTCCCATTTAAAATTGTAATTAATATCTCAATAAAGTATAATAATTCGACAACGTGGGTGTTGCTAAATGGGTGTTAAGAAATTTTGCAAATAGCCTTTATGGAAATCTTATTCAAGTAGGTGGGTGTTCCGAGACCGTAAGATAAGTGTTGGTTTATGAGTTATTCCGATTACACATACGGTCCATAGTCTTTATTCGCACAGCGAGGATGTGGAACTCTTTGCCGGGGTCTGTATTTTCAGAAAAGTACAATATGACTTGGTCATATTTATATATTATCTCTTTATCCCACTAGAGGTAACTAAAATGTCCTATAATAAATTCAAAGATTTTATAAAGCAGAGGTTAATTAATAAAGCCTACTATAAGGTGGCTCATTACGTGGAAGGCAGGAATACATGGTTGCAGTAGCTTCTCTCTGCACTGACATCCCCCTGGCTAAGTGAAATTTGTAGTAAGCATAATGTATTAATATCTATAATTGTAAACTGTATCAACTGTATCCTAATATGAAAAGAAAGATCCACAAAAAAATGCCTTGCTGAGTTTGTTGCCGGAGTCTTCTCAGTTGAAGTGTAATTACGAGCCGGTGGTAGATTCAAACATGTAACTTAACGTTCATAAGTGCCTTACCAGGGCCTAAACTGAATAAATGACTTTTTGATTTTTTTGATTTGATTTAGCAGGAGGTGGTCTAGGTATGTTCCACCGCAGTACCAGATATTCTGTCGCCAAGCAGTAGTGTGATAAAATTACTGTGTTCCGGTTTGAAGGGTACTGCAGCTAGCGAAATTACAGGGCTGTTGAGACTAAATAATGAACGCCAAAACAGCGATGCCTTGCACTTTGTTTTGCTACTCAAACTACTACTTCTACTACTTTTGCTACTACTAAACAAAAAAGAATCATCAAAATCGATTCATAATTGGCGGAATGACCGCGTAACATACATAAAAAAATACAGTCGAATTGAGAACCTACCCCTTTTTCGAAGTAGGTTAAAAAGTAATTGATATCTTAAAAGCAAATCTTCTGTAACATTACAACTGCACCACTTTCAAATTGTACCAACATCTTAAACGTTCAAACAACATTCTCTATTAAGTTATCCGTTATAAGATTCATTTTACAATACAAAACATGTTTTTTTTTTTAATTATACCGTGCGATTCCCACGCATATAAAATTAATGAAAAAAACAACATATGAAATCCTCGTTTTGTTTATTTATGTTCGAAAGAAGTAATTAACTTTCAGTCTTAATTAACTGTTGCAAACATTGAACTCATATTAATTGTTATTTTATTAATAGTACCTGGTCGACCGAGCATTGCTCGGCTGAAAACACGGATAAAACGACGTTTTCTGAAAATGAAACCTAGCTAGATCGATTTTTCGCCCCCGAAACCCCCTGGATACAAAATTTCATGAAGCCATTTCCGAGATTCAGAATATATATATATATATATATGTATACAAGAATTGCTCGTTTAAAGATATAGATTTATTAATTGTTATTTTATTAATATTTATTAATTGTTGGTTTATTAATATTAATGTTAAACATTTATTTATATTACATGTATGTATTGCTGCTCTTGTATTTTAATTTTAAAATCGGTAAAGAAAACATTATACAGGATGTATAAAAACAAAAATTAGATATTTCCAAGAAATCAAAAGAAAACCAAATATCTCCGACCACCCAAATTGTTTACAATATAATAATTTTATTGCTCACTATATAAAGCCGTTTGTCCGTCTGTCCGTCACTCGAGAGCAATAAAAACTTTTACGTGAAAATATGGAATGCACATGTGTCATGGCCTTAAAATAACTTTTAAACGTTTCTTAGATATAACATTTTAATGCAGCCTGTCTTGAACTTAACTTTGTAATTTAAAAAGGGCTGATATTACATTATGAGAATTACTATCGAATGTCTCAGTAATGAGCGCTAAAGCGCATTTCATTATATTATTTTAAATAAATACAAATAGAATAAACATAAAGTAAAAAATTAGTACCCAGTCAATAGTATTTTGTAGTATTTCTGTACTTTTTTTTTTATTGTGGTAGCTTTGTATTGTAGTGATATATTGTACTGTAATGTTTTATTGTATTGTATTGTCAATGTTATTGTAACTTGTTCCCTGAGCGGGCAAATTATTCGCATGGGATTGTATTTACGTATAAAATAAATAAAGACACAAATACAGATATAGATACCAATGACACAGACTCAGACGTAGACGCAGACGCAGACGTAGACGCAGACGCAGACGCAGACGCAGACGCAGACGTAGACGCAGACGCAGACGTAGACGCAGACGCAGACGCAGAAAAAAGACGCAGACACAGACAATGAATAAAACACAAAATGTCAAAATAAAGTATGTCAATATAAAAATACTTATGTCAATATAAAAAATATTATAATTATTTTTTCTTTTTTTTCCATTGTAGGATAGGCTTTCGTTAAACCGCAATCTTACCAAATGTTACATGAAGATGCGGTCTATGGTGGAGCACACTCGCCTAGACGAAACCGATTCACTCGCGACTTGAAGGCACCCAGATTGTAACCGTCAGAGAACACCCACTCGGGCAAACTCCATTGTTTGTATAGTTACTAGTAATTTAATAAATTTTTAGTTTGATATACTCTTGTCATATAACAAGGTCTCTAGCAGCCAAGATCTTACCTTGGTTCTGTAGCACGCGGTGCAAGGTGCACCCCGGACGGAAGCGGGTATTCGGGGTTTGAAGCTACGCCCTTCGAAGTGCGAACCATCGCGCTAACCACTAAGCTATCATCTTTACAAATAGAATTTAGAGAAAAAACGTTAGTATCAGTTATGGAACGCTAAAATTGCAACACATATTAATGATTATTTAGGAAGTGATAAATTTTACGTTTTAGTTAACCTTTTCACCCACGCATGGTATTGTCGGATATTCCGTGCCCACACGCCTAAATCTAACGCTTTTCAAACAATAACTGTTACGATGTTACTTTAGCAATTTATACAGGGTTGTACGCTTTGCGTGTACCAAACAAAAACGGTATCGTTTATCGTTTAAGAAAAACATTTACTTTAAAAAAAATAGGCTTGGTTTGACCGCCATCTCACCTGATGATGAGGTCTAAGATGGAACACGCTTGCCTAAAAGATACTGATTCCCTCACGACTTGATGATTTTATACTGGCAAGTCCACTTCAACTTATAAAGTCACAACTACATCCCTTAGATGACCGGACTCAACCTTGACTTTGTGTAACTTTGACTACTGCTGTGGGGCTCAGCTGCAGACGTTGAAACTATTTTTATTCTGCAAAAAAGTGCAATTCGCGCAATGTATTGTTTGGGTCCTCGCGAATCACTACGAAATCGATTTAAGGATTTTAAGATATTAACGTTACCGTCACAGTACATTTACGAAAATAATATGTTGGTCCGGAAAAATTTAAATTCATTTGAAATTAACATTAGCCGCCATAACTTAAACACAAGAAATAAAGATAAAATTGTGCTACCTAGATTCAGGTTATTCAAAGCTAATAAGTCTTTTCTCGGGAATTGCGTTAGATTCTATAATAAAATCCCACTTGAGGTAGCTAAAATGTCCTTTAATAAATTCAAAGATTTTATAAAGCAGAGGTTAATTGACAAAACCTACTATAAGGTGGCTCATTACGTGGAAGACAGGAATATATGGTTGTAGTAGTTTCTCTCTGCACTTGCATCCCCCTGGCTAAGTGACAATTGTAGTAAGCATAATGTATTAACATTTATAACTGTAAACTATAACCTAATATAAAAAGAAAGATCCACAATAAAAATGCCTTGCGGAGTTTCTTGCCGGAGTCTTCTCAGTTGAAGTGTAATTACGAGCCGGTGGTAGATTCAAACATGTAACTTAACGTTCATAAGTGCCTTACCAGGGATTAAACTGAATAAATGACTTTTTGATTTTGATTTTGATTTTATGACTTACTTCACTTGGTTTGACATAACGTACTTGAAAATATTGGCAAATTCACAAGGTGCGAAGCCAAAATAAAGTCAACTAAATAAACTTTGACATGACATTTCCTCAATTGGTGCCAAAAATAGAATCTTCAATAATGAATGTGTTATAAACTCTTTACCATAGACTGCATAATTGATAGACAACATAAAAACAAAAGTTATTCGATACTTTAGACATTAAAACTGATTGATAGACGAACTTTGTCGGTAATGAATTCGTTTTATGGACGTTTTAGGCTAATTTAAATAGCAGTTCTATTTTAGAGTTCAATATTTAAATGAGACGTTTATTTTCGGGTGATGTTTTGGTGTTAAGAAAAAAATAAGTGTATTTAGATTAATAAAAGGATAGTAATAAAAATCGCAGGTCGAACATTTTTTTATGTGACAAACACAAGACAAGCAGTGAGCACTTACCATCAGGCGGCCCACCGCTTGTTTGCAATACCCGGGACATTATTAGTCAGTTTTCCTATGTTTAAATACCCTATTCACCCTTCATTTGAAGCGAGGAAGATCAAAACTCGGTGGACAAACCGAAGGTGGTAATCCATTCCACATAAGATGGGACTCCGCCACCTTCCACTTTCCTTGTTCCACCTAGACAAGATTGGTTCCACCTAGACAAGATTGGTTCCACCTAGACAAGATTGGTTCCACCTAGACAAGATTGGTTCCACCTAGACAAGATTGGCACAGGACTGGGACGAGTGGCGTACAAGAAGAGAGGCTTATGCTCAGCAGTGGACGATTACGGGCTGATGATGATGATTAGGATAAGGTTTGCTCCTGGTGTCTTTCTTCCACTATCCTATTCTATTTTATACCACCACGTTATGGTTTCGTCACGGTGTTTCCAATCACCGGCAGCTCAAGCTCATTATTGGGGTTTGAACCCACGCTCTTCGTGTGAACTGACCGCGCTAACCATTGAGCTATCATCGCTACAAAATGTGTAAAAGTAATAAGATGAACGAGACGCTCACCTGATGGTAAGAGATATCGCACTTCCGTGGCCATTGAAAGAAAGAAAGAAAATAATTTTATTTTGTACTTAACACACCGAAAAACATAAAACAAACAAACAAAAGACTAACAGTTACATACAAAATAGGGCTCACCTCAGCATAATGCTGGCCATACTATGACCAGCGCTGGTCTTCCGGTGAGCCCTAGTAGGTCTAACAAATGCATACATATAAAAACATAATCACCAACAACAAAACTAAATAAGACAAAACAGAAGACTTAAATAATAACAACAATAGGGCCAAACCAGTCAGATTAAAAAAAAATAATTGCTTTGTAGCGATACACAGAACTTTGTGTAGCAAAACAGCCAGAACATCGCCGCTTTGTGTCTTATTACTTTAAGACTTTTTTGAGCAGTAGTGTAAAAATATGCGGAACCCTGCCTTAAACGCTTAGCTGTACCCTTTAACATCATCTTAAGCAGGTACTTTATATTTTGTATAATCTGCAAAAGTATTAAGTTTTACGCGACATTAATATTTTGTTTTCGTGCGTTTTAATAAATTATGGATTTAAATCGTGAGTTAGTATTGATTTTATGTTCGTTTACAATTTATGGAGAGAAGGAAAATTAATGACTTCATCATTTGGCTTTTGTTGATTGTCTTCTAACTGCTTTGTCTGTGGTTTTAAATATTTCACATGTCTCTTTAGCGAGCTTTTAGTTTGGGAGGCTGCGCGATAAACATGCTTTTTGCAATGATATTAGGTATAGATAGATATTTTTATTACATAAATGTTATTATATGATTTGTAGAGATGATAACTGAGTGGTTAGCGTGGGGTGGGTTCAAACCCCAACAATGAGCTTGAGCTGTCGGTGAAGGAAAACATCGTGAGGAAACCATAGCATGGTGGTAGAGTACTTTCTAGTACTCGGCTGGCTAGCTATCACCCTCAAGTTGAAAATCTGCCGCCAAGCATTTAACGGTGTGTTCCGGCAGTCTCACTTGAGGGTCAGTTCCGTTCCAGGCTAGGTGTGCTACCATGTTACCATCTTCGATCACAACGTCATTTAACATCAGGTGACTTGTGGTCAAACAACAAGCCTGAAAGCTATAAAAAAAAATTTAAAAAAATTAGTCCATCACGCTGGCCAAGTGCGAGTTAGCAGATTTCACACATCTACGAGAATTTGTTTTAAGGGTTCTCAGATATCTATGTTTTCTCACGATGTTTTCCTTCACCATTTGAAAACAGCGGCAATACGCACTTAACTTAAAAAAACAGACGTGCATGCCGTAGAATTCGAACCCAGGACCTCCAGATTGAACGACAGACGGTCTACCAACTAAGCTACCATAATCTCACCGGACGTCAATTAAAATTAAAATCATCGAAATCATTTTAAACTTATTTCCCAACAAACACCTGACAGACAAATTGGCTAAACACATATTAATAAAGCCTTGGCAGACAGACAGGCCGGACGTGTAGGCGACAGGTCATCGGTCAGTAATTGCGCCACAACTTAGCTAAGTAGAAACTTTTATTTGGTAACTTAACTCCTACGCATTGACTTACTACATTTTTATACTTGTTTTGGTATACTTCCATGTTTTACACACACCATTAAATTATTATACGATGTGCTTTTTTGTTAGTCCAGAGTGAATCGGTGTCGTCCAGGCCGTGCTTCAACGTCGACCGCATCTTCACTTAACATCAAGATCACACGGAAGCCTATCTCTTCCTTTTTATCATTATCACTACATATTTTATTTCATTGACATGTAATCAGTGTTCTAAAACTCATGTAATGATATTACGGAATTGACTTGTAACATTGGTGTTAAATAAAATGTAATGATATTACGGAATTGACTTGTAACATTAGTGTTAGCAATAGGATATTTGTATTTGTATTTGATCTACGAGCAGTTTTTATAAGAGTGGGCAATATAAACAATCCTTATGTTCTCGCGGCAGACAGTGCCAAGCCTGTGACGTGATAAGACGATTTTAAGAAGAACAAGTTGTTATTTATTACCTCCCCTCCTGTCACTCGTAGCACCAAGTATAAGATTGTTTTTGTAAATTTTTAAATGAAAGTTGTTCGAATCTATTTTGACCTTTATTAGCTTATGAATGAAACTTAATGAATGACCATGTAACGGTCAAACCGGTCAAACATCTACACAGATTTGATAATAGTTAATATGCCAGCACGTAACTTGGACTTTATCGAGACTCCCACGCCGGCTTTAAGCTAAAAATAAGTTGAAGCCCGTTCTAATGCTCACTAAGTTAATGTAAAGTTATATCTGCATAAAATAAATTATTTATGTTAGTAAGTTTTAGCTATGATAGATCAGTGGTAAGCAGTCTGTTCAAACTCCAACAATGAGCTTGAGTTGCTGGTAAAGGAAAACATCGTGAGGAAACCATAGCGTGGTGGTAGGGTACTTTCTAGTGCTCGGCTGGCTAGCTACCACCCTCAAGTTGAAAATCTGCCACCAAGCACCTAACGGTGTGCTCCGTTCACTTGAGAGCCAGTTCCATTCCAGGCTCGGTGTATTTACCGTCTTCAACCACACCGTCAATCAACATCAGGTGAGCTGTAACCAAAAACCAAGCCTGTCAACAATTTAAAAAAAAATATCATAAGTAATACAACCTTTACCGGCCAGCTTTAGTACCGGCGTAAGAATAGTACCCCACCCTCTCTACCCGTGGTTGCCGTAAAAGTCGGCTAAGGGATGTAATCCGGAAGATGGGCAGCAGCGTCTTCCTTGAACAATCACACCTAACTGCGCTCGCCAACCCGCCTGCCAAGCGTGGCGAGTATTGGCAAAACCCCCGCAAGAGGAGGCCTATGTCTAGCAGTGGACGCCCTATGGCTGATGATGATGATGACAACCTGAGCTGTCTCCATCAAGAAGGCCACCGAATATGGCCGAAAGTATAGTCGAAGTATCCGACATAATTAAAAGAGTATTCCCGCAAAAATGTGTCAAAAATCTGTGCAGAGAATTATTTAAAAATTGCTATAGATACCGAAAATCGTACATTTGCTAAAAACCGTACAATTGAGAGTTACCGGCGATCAGTCGGAGCTAATGGCCCTTGCAGGAACAATTAAAATAACCAATCCTACTATCACTGCAACGCTAATGACACGTGAATTGCGTTAGCGACAGCTCACAGTGGATATACACAATATTATAAAAAGTAAAAAAAAAAGATAATCGGTTTTATTAAACATAAAGATAATATACATTTTTATGTAACAGTAATGAGACGAACGAGACGCTCTCCTGATGTTAAGAGATAACGTCCATGAGCATTGCAGCGAGACACGGTACTTTGAGTAGTAAAACAAAGTCCAGGGCATCGCTGCCTTGGCGCTCATTACTTTGAGACTAGATGGTTAGTCTCAACAGCCCTGTGTTTTCGCTAGCTGCAGTACCCTTCAACACGGAACACAGTAATGTTTACACTACAGCTTAGCGGCATAATATCAGGTACTGCGGTGGTACCTACCTAGACGACCTCCTGCTAAAAAGAAATCTACCACCAAGTGAAACTACAAGTTAAAAAATATTTCGGTAAGACTTAGGTGATCACACTATCTCTTCATCAATCTAGGACATTAGTCAGACAAAACAATAATTGAATATCACATCATCAGCCATAGGACGTCCACTGCTAGACATAGGCCTCCTCTTGCGGGGGTTTTGCCAATACTCGCCACGCTTGGCAGGCGGGTTGGCGAGCGCAGTTAAGTGTGATTGTTCAAGGAAGACGCTGCTGCCCATCTTCCGGATTACGTCCCTTAGCCGAGTCTTACGGTAACCACGGGTAGAGAGGGTGGGGTACTATTCTTACGCCGGCACAATCGAGTACATAATTATAAGTTTAAAATAAATACATTGTTACGGTTCAGAGTTCATATTGTTTTTTTTTATTACAAATAGGCTTGTATTTGACCGCCATCTCGCCTGATGTCAAGCGAAGATGTGGTCTATGGTGGAGCACGCTTGTACAATTATTTTAATTCAACGTAATGTCCATACTAAGCCCGTCTAATGGTCACGGCAATAAGTCTATCGGTCGACGTGCGGACGAGTATATTATTCTGAAACGGATTATTTATCTGAGTAACTGGACCTTTGCTTGACCATTGTTGATGGTTCCAAAAATGAATAGCAATTTTAGTTTAGTTGACCCTCGAATGTCTGACCTTGAAAGAGATTCGGATGAGTTGCTGGTGAAGGAAATAACCGCTAGGAAACCACAGCGTGGTGATAGGGAATTTTCAAGTACTCGGCTGGCTAGCTACCACCCTCAAGTTGAAAGTCTGCCGCCAACCACCGAACGGTGTGTTCCAACAGCCTCACTTGAGAGCCAGCTCTATTCCTGACTAGGTGTGCTTTGCCATCTTCGACTACACCGTCACTTAGCATCAGGTGAGCTGTAGTCAAACGACAAGCCAATCAGCCATAAAAATAATGAAAAAAATGAGGGCGTTGCGATCTCCTACCCTCATTTTGGTCTTATAAAAACGTAAGGTAGCTACGGCACACTACACTAAGTTCTCTAGCTGCAGTACCTTTCAAACTGGAACACAGTGATGTTTACACACTACTGCTTGGCTTGTTAACTCCCTTTAATATTTTGTTTTACTGCCTCAGTGTGGAAGCATCGGTGGGAATCTTGTAGGAATCTATTACACAACAGAGTTTAGACAAGCTTGTATGTATCCAGTTAATTAGTCCAGTGCTAGAGCAAGCGACTCGCCCGTAACTTCGAGACGCACAAACAACCAAGACTTAGCCAACTTTAATTAATTACTTGGGTTCTACAGTTGTGGACAATTGGAAAGCAAGATATCACTAATATTATGCAAACAAAAGTTTGTATGTTTGTCAGATCTTTTTTGTAGCGATGATGGCTCAGTGGCTACCGCGGTGGGTTCGCATGCCGAAGGGCGTAGGTTCAAACCCCAACAATGAGCTTGAGCTGCCGGTGAAGGAAAACATCGCGAGGAAACCAGTGTGGTGGTAGGGTACTTTCTAGTACCCGGCTGGCTAACTACCACCCTCAAGTTGAAAATCTGCCGCCAGGCATCTAACGGTGTGTTCCGGCAGCCTCACTTGAGAGCCAGTTCCATTCCAGGCTAGGTGTGCTTTACCATCTTCGATCACACCTCACTTAACAACAGGTGAGCTGTGGTCAAACACCTAGCCTAACAAACATTTAAAAAAAAAACTTTATGCTGAATTGGCTGGACGGATTTGGATAATATTGAAACATAGATAGCCCATATCTTGTAAAAAGCTAAGGATCTGGCTGAGCGGCGCGTCTTGCGAAAGGTCGACGTCTACCAGTGGAATTAAGTAGCTTGATAATGCACTGATTTTGTCTCCATGTCAAATTTTGTCGTCCAATTAAATTAAGAAGTAAAATTTTGCTGTCTTATGTAATGTAATTAATAAGTCAAATTTTGTCGTCTAATTAATTAAAAGTCAAATTTTGCTATGTAATTAAATAAACAAGCCCAATTTTGTCGTCTTAAAAACAAGTCAAATTTTGTAATGTAATTCAATAAATTAGTCATATTTTGATGTGTAATTTAGTTAAAAATTCAAAATTGGTGTCTATTTTAATTAAGAAGTCAAATTTTGTCATGTAATTAAATAAACAAGTCAAATTTTGTTATCTTATTGAATAAACAAGTCAAATTTTTTCATGTAATTAAATTAACAATCCATATTTTGTCGTATAATTAAATTTAAAAAAAATGGTTATGTAATTAAATAATAAAGCCAAACATTGTCAGGTAATTCAATCAAGAAGGCAAATTTTAACGTGTTATTTAGTTAAAATATCAAATTTGGCGTCTATTTCAAAAAAGAAGTCTAATTTTTTATGTAATTGAATAAATAAGCCAAATTTTGTGGTCTTATGAAGAAGTCAAATCTTGTCGTGTAATTATATTCAAAAGTCAAGTTTTGTCATGTAATTAAATCAATAAATAATCATGTTTCTCTTTAATTTTTTTAATTGTGTATTTAATATTGTATTACACTGTAACCCGAACAATTCCACCTATTGTCTTCTCACACACTTGTCCGTAATTGTTTTTACTGACCCCACATGGGGTCACGGGGTCAATCTTCACCCCGTACGGGTCAGATAATGACCCCCAGTAATGACTCGGATTTGGGGGTCTTTAGAGGATTAAGGTAGAGGTAGGCTACGAAACTATCAAATAGTGAATGAGGGCGCCACTACTGCAAATTGTAAACAAAACTAAAAGCGTCATGTAGAATAACTTTAGTTTGCTTATATGACCGACTTTTTATTAATGTAGGTGTTTAAAGCATGTACAGGGTTATAAGCTTGGGATATAGTAGTCAGCCGAAAGGGGTTGTGCTCATGATTAACACTACTTTCCCTGTGATACTAGTATAATAACATGTGTTTGGAGCCACCAATGAACTAATAAACCCGTAAAACTTGTCTGTCAGTTTGTTACTAAAAAGAAGTTATGAAAAAAGTACATTATACTACGAGTGAATTTATTACTGGGCTCCCTGTGAATGGGTCTCACGATGGGCGCTTTTACACCGTCATGTAACAAACGAATAAGAAATTTATTGTTCAGAGAACAGTACAATTAAAAATATACCGAAGAATAGAAAAACTAATAATATATAACATAATAATAAATAACAAGTAATATTAAATCGGTATGCCTTGTATACTAGGGTTTGGGTCGTGGGTTCGAAACTCTTTCTTTAACACATCTAACGAACGTACAAAAAGACATATATAAAACTACCCTTTTTGTTTTATCGTGCTGCAATTTCGATATCTAGTATGTGGTGTTAGGATGTGCTTATGCATAAGTAAGGAAAAACCTATTGTGTCAAACATGACTAATAACTTTGTTTCGCGCAGAAAGTTTTCATTATCCAGCATGGCAACACGGTTAGTCACAGTACGGGCTTTGAGACCTACTTATTGTGATTCCTCTCAAATGTCCCCGAAGAAGATACGCGATTGCGAACCTTATTGACCTTTAACCTTAATTATACCTTATTTCTACAGGTATACGGTATGCAGTTTCCCATGACCTGGCATTTCATTAGCTGCAGTACCCTTCAAACAGAAACACACTACTGCATAACGGCAGAGTATATGACACTGCATTGGATCTCCTGCTAAAGATTTATACCGCCAAGTAAAAAAAATGAGCGCCAAAGCAGCTATAGCCTGGACTTTGTTTTACTAGTTAAAGTGCTGGGTCTCATTGCAATGGTCATGGACAAACGTTATTATCTAGAACAGCGGTCGGCAACGCGCCGAAGTCCTACTTGCGGCCCGTGATTGTTTTATAAATTGGTGATAAATATCCAAAATATTATAGATTCTAAATAGAAAACATTACAAGTATAAGAATTATATTGCCTTTATTTTAACAATTTTCAATAGCATTTTTTTTCTGTGCGTTGTGACCAATTATACGTATATTAAGCTACTAAGGGTTATTATTGCAATTGAGGCCCGCATTTACTTTATTTTGCCACTTTGTGGCCCCTGCCTGTCAAAAGGTTGCCGACCCCTGCTCTAGAATAACGAATAGGTTTTGTTAGTTTACATAAAAAATGGAGATACGAGTAAATTCCACAGAAATAATACTAGTCAGTTTTTGTTTGTTCCCTTTTCGCTTGAGTAGCTATGTCCATTGACAATTTAAATTAAATAATTGAAAATTGTATTGCATTGCAAATTGCACTGCACTACACTGCCCTGGTGCCTTGTGCCGTGGTGGTGTCAGCGTAAGAATAGTACCCCACCCTCTCTACCCGTGGTTGCCGTAAGAGTTGGCTAAGGGATGTAATCCGGATAATGGGCAGCAACGTCTTCCTTGAACAATCACACCTAACTGCGCTCGCCAACCCGCCTGCCAAGCGTGGCGAGTATTGGCAAAACCCCCCCAGGAGGAGGCTTATGTCCAGCAGTGGACGTCCTATGGCTGATGATGTGATGTGATGATGTGACACTGCCCTGCGTTGCATTACACTGCATTGCATTGTTCTTTTGTTTAACTATATCGTATATGACATTTGAAATAAATAAATTTTGAATTTGAATTGTACCATAGCCAATGTACCGTTTCAACTAAATTTTTGTTACAGAACATGATTTCTCTGGCTCGATGCATGTCGGCGTGATAGGTGGCCACGCACCGTTCGTTTCCTCTCCATTCACCGAACCAGTCCCGTGTTGATGTTGAACCTGTTCTGATACGGCTCGGTCTAAGTTACGGACTTACGGAAATAAAGGTAAATTTTATCAAACTAAAACCAGACTATAATATAAACCGGATATAAAAGCCCGATGACTGGGCATGTTTGTCGCTTGTCAAACGACCGCTGGGCAGTGGGCAATAATCACCACAGGTTGGATCACAAAATTCAAGCGACGTCAGTCGACCCAGATGAAGGTAGTGTGATGAACTAAATCATATATGGGCAACAACCGGCCCACCTCGGCATTTGACCCGGCCCGCGAAACATTTTGAAATTTCGCGCGAAGAGAAATACAACAACTGAGAGAGTTCGCGAGAAGAATTGTTTGCATTTTTGGAAGTACATATAAATGCGAACAATTTTTCTCGATGATGAAGACTAATAAGTCGAAATGCCAAAAGAGAATCACAGATGAAAATCTGGAAAACTCGTTACGCCTCTGTACATATGGATTATGAACAAACTTGTTTCTGGAGTTCGAACACAAATATCACATTAACCATTACACGTAAATTTACTTCACCGATAACCTAATAAAATTGGCTTTTTTATTTTGTGTTATGGCCCGCGACTGCATTAATATAGTAAGTTTGGCACGCAACTAGCCAAAGGTTGCCCGTACCTGGATTAAAGAGAGCTACTGTGTCGACTTTTACCTGTTTGCGTGTGCCTTCCTTGTCAAGAACGTCCGCCACGTGAACATGTTCTGTGACTCCTTGTCTATCTCGCTACGGCTCTGTAGCGATGCGAGAGTGTTTGTAGCACCGTATGACACTCGGCAATGACGACACTAGAGGCTATAAACAAAAAATAGAAAATAATTATGTTTTTCACCGGGTCTAAATAGCGTACCAAATACTTCGAAATTAATCAACTCGTGGCCACGGCTATCGCAACATAGGCATAAAGTCATAGTAAATCAGTGTTGCCAATCCTGCAGTTTTTAACTATAGAATTCTACGGTTTTTTCTGCCGTCACAGTTGTAGAATGTTTAATGCTGTACACCTAATCCACAATTTGTTCTTGCCCAGTATTATTTGACTTTTTTTTAAATAAAAAGCACAATAAATTGAAAATTGCTAGGTTTGAAATGAAATAAATATAAGTGTACATATTTTATAAGTTATATCACTACATATTATAAAACAAAGACGTCCACCGCGTCTGTCTGTCTGTTCGCGATGAACTTAAAAACTAGTGAGCGGATTATCTTGCTAGTTTCACCATTGGTAGAGTGATTCATGAGGAAGGTTTATATATAAGGCGCTAATCACTGAGCTATCATCGCTACAAACAGGTTTTGTGTAATATCAACATTGTACCCGTTCGAAGCCGGGGCGGGTCGCTAGTTGATTACATGCTTACGGTACCACTAATCACGTTTCCGCTCATGACTTGGACCTCAGTTCATTTTGACCATGAACCAGTTGGTTATTTTATAATAAAACCAAGACCATTTCCTCTGCATCATTATCTAGCATGGGATTATCAATGGATTGCATGTTCGCTGCTTATACGGGGGATATCCGGTCAGCATTAGGTACCTGTGTAACAAAGATGGTGGCGGTTATTTAGCGCGATGCAGAAGAATTGTCAAGCGGCGTGGCGGGACCGCCACCATTCTCGACTCGCTGCCAACTAGGACATTTCATTATTTTGAGTTCTGTACCTCAAAAAGAAAATCGGAACCCTTATAGGATCACTTTGTTGTCCGTCTGTCTGTCAAGACCCTTTTTCTCAGGAACGCGAACTTTTACTCAAGTCTACTGTCACTTCTGGCTTCATCTCAGTTACAAAGCCTTGAGCACCGACGTAAAGTTGCTTGTTTGTCTGTCTTTTATCGGATACATTTTGGAGAGTGTGCCTTAGAATTGCATAATTTGGTTCCACCTGCCCCTTTTTATTACCGGACAGCTAGGCAGACACGGCCAAAGCGCCATCCTTACATGGTGGATATTCCCCACGTACGGACTAAACGCTTCGATGCCACATTCTTAATACGTACAGCGAGGACGTGGAACTCTCTGTCGGCGTCTGTTTTTCCTGCAAAGTACAACTTGGGTGTCTTCAAATCTAGAGTAAATAGGTTTTTTCTAGGTAAGCGTGCTTCATCTTAGACTACATCCTGCTCCACATCAGGCAGGGCGTGGTCAAACGCAAACCTATATGGTATTAAAAAAAAAAACTTGGAGCTGTGAAAAAATCTAATAATAATTTTCAAATAGTAATTTTCAGCCGTTTATGCTGCAAATTTTCGACACTCGCAAGGGAGTCAAAACCTACAGGCTACTTACTTCCCGTGAATTCAGAATCTTGAAATTTGGTACGAAGCAACGTCTTATAGCACAGATAAAGGAAAAATTGTGAAAAGCATAAATGGTATTAAAAAAACATAACTTTTACTTATATACCTACAGGTTTGTACGGAACCCTCGGTGCGTGAGTCCGACTCGCACTTGGCCGATTTTTTTATACTGCTACAATGATAAAGGGCATATATTATCAAGAATATATATTGTTTGCCTCATTTACAATTAATTAATAATTATACTACCTAATTTAGGTTTGACACAAGTAAGCAGCAAATTTTTTAATATTGAAAATGCAAAGTGTATATTTAAGTTCAAACAAGTCGCGCCATCTATGCAATCACAGTAGCAACACATTGCTAACCTCGCAACTTTCGAACCAAAAATCGATTGAAGATCCATGAGTTCTTTCTATGTAGTTAGTCACAGTCTCAAAAGATGGCGCTATAACAGTTTTTATTGAATACTTCTACACTTTTTTGTGAGAAAACAAATAAGAAAGAATAAAACTAAATCTATCTATCTATATCTTTAAACGAGCAATTCTTGTATATATATATATATATATTCTGAATCTCGGAAACGGCTCCAACGATTTTCGTGAAATTTAGTATACAGCGGGGGCGATAAATCGATCTAGCTAGGTTTCATTTTAAGAAAACGTCGTTTTATCTGTAGTTTCAGCCGAGCAAAGCTCGGTCATCCAGGTACTATATGATTATATGACCTTACAAATGAAATGTCCATAAATGGTTTCGTGATCTTTTTATATGCAGTAGAAGCGGAAGCAATAAGAATTTTAGTAAAATCCCTCTGTTGTCTACTAAAAGACATCGGCCTGCCAAGAACGTAAATATTATTTTTAGGCTAGGTGTTTGACCATAGCACGTTATAGAGACCTCTAGTTATTATTCTTTACATACATTTATATGAATACTAGCTGCGTTCCGTGGTGCTACTCGTTGGCCCTACCTAAATACTACAGCTTTTTTTATGTAAAACTAATGAGACGAACGTGTCGCTCTCCTTATGGTAAGGGATCACAGGCATGTTCAGGGCATCACTGCTTTGGCGCTCGTTACTTTAAGACTTTAGATTGTTAGTGTTAACAGCCCTCTAATTTCGCTAGCTGCAGTACCATTCAAACCGGAACTCAGTATTGTTTACACACTACTGCTTGGCGGCAGAATATCTGGTACTACGGTGGTACCAACCTAGACGACCCTGCTAAGGAGATCTACCTCCATACCAAACTTCATCAAAATTGGTCCAGCCGTTTGGACGTGAAGAAGCAACAAACATAACTTTTATAATAGTGTGATAAAATGTTGTATAAATAAAAGTTACTTTATCTCCTGAACTAAAAACGTAGATAAATCGGGAAACCGTAGAACTGAGCTGAAGCAATCATTTCATATTTCATTCAGTTGTTCGTACTTACGTTTCTTCGCATACAAGAATAACATTTTCTTCCAAATAATAATCCAAATAAATCTCGCGTCCCTATCAAAGCAATCGAAGCAAATTTCTGCTTTCAAAATATAAGGGTCTGTACGAAAATTGCCGGGCGTACAGGGCTGTACTAAGGCATGGGGGCACTAACTTTTGCAACTTCAATATACTCAAGTTTCAGAGTCACTAAGCTTTTAAAAAACAAAATAATCTTTTTGTTTTATAATAAACTAGTTTACGCCGGCGACATGGTCCGCGTTAACTTTAGAATTAGGTTCAGAGAAATGAAACATGTCAAAGTAATAAATAAGGTATAGTCATGAAACTTGCATTATTTTATTATTGGATTAAAATTAAAAAATATAAAGGATACCTTTTATCCCGGAATAATGTTACATAAAATGCATCTATACCAAATTTCAAGTAAATTCGTTTAAGTAGTTCGTTTTTGATAATCCCACAGGAATCTATTTTTCTGATATAAAAAGTATTATATATGTTAATCTAGGTAATAAACTACATCAGTACCAAATTTCATCCAAATCCGTTTAGCTGTTTTTTGCATGATTGAGTAATAAACATCTAAACATACAAACTTTTATATTTATAATTTTAGAAAGATAGATCTACGTTTGGCCAACAATTCACCTGACGGAAAGCAAATGTGCGGCCGAGGATGGAGCACGTTGATCCAGAAAAAAATACAAGCAAGCTAACATACAAAATTTACTTCAAAAATAACATAAAACGCAGACCAACATTATCGATATATGCTACAATAAATAATAAATGAATAAATATCATAAGACTTTAAAGCAAGACTTTTAGCTGATAGAATATTTATATACTTTTTTAAAATAAATACATACTTATGATACATACAGAACACCCAGACTCAGAACTTACATTTAGTGTCATATAAATGTTTGTCCTAGTGGGAGTTGAACCCACGCTTACAGCTCTTGAAGCAGATATTCTACCAAATAACAGGGCAGGTAACGAAGAAAAAAAAAAAAAATTATGGCCCAAAATAAGGGCCTCGTTACCTCTAGGCTGGAAGGCTTTGCTAGTGGTTTTATCCCAAAAATATTGTAACCTTTTCCCCCTGAAAATAACCACCTAAATACGTCCACCATAGTCTCCTTGTAATAAATCAATTCCTCGACAAATTGCTAAATCTAAGTCAATATAATCCGAAGTTATGAGGTAAGTTACTACTTTGGGGGAAAAATGCCCATAAATAAAGGGGGTAAGAATTTTGGGGTAAGTTAAAAGTTTCCTTAATGTGGTTTTATGGCTTATTTAACCCTATGAAAAAAATATTATAAATTAATCAATATTCCAGGTTTGTGTAATCAATACAGCTCATTTTGGTAGAATATCTGCTTTAAGAGCTGTAGAGTGTGGTTCCCACCCGGACAAACATTTCACATCACACATCACATCATCAGCGATCATTTAAAACATCCACTGCTGGACATAGGCCTCCTCCTGGGGTTCCCCCAGGAGGTGGCCAATACTCGCCGCGTTTGGCAGGCGGGTTGGCGAGCGCAGTTAGGTGTGATTGTTCAAGGAAGACGCTGCTGCCCATCTTCAGGATTACATCCCTTAGCCGACTCTTACGGCAACCACACTACCACAGCACACCAAATTTCATAAACTATTGTAAAAGTTGAGAAATTCAATGTTTTATAATCTAGTCACCAATATGCGAAGCCGGGGCACATTGTCTAGTATCGGATATATCAAACAGCACTACAGACTAAAGCGTAAAGTGAGCCTGCAATTTGAATGCAATTAACAAAATTGAATTGTGCTTTAAATGCTTTACGCGCTTGGTTAATTCCGAACTTTTTCACTTTTATTCGCTGGTTTGCAATCAAATTTCCCACGTTTGCTCTCCCGAGATGTTGACAATGTTTTGTGTGAACGTTTTATGCTTTTCCTTCGCTATTTTTACACAAGTGTCTCAAAAAGAGTTAATGTTTTCAGGGTTCATGTATGTATGTGAGTTTCTTTATTTCACCATTCTTGGAGGTAGATTTCCTTAGCAGGAGGTCATCTAGGTAGCAGCCAAGCAGTAGTGTGTAAACATTAGTTTTCCGGTTTTTTTTTTTATAGCCGGCTGGCTATTGTTTGACCCCAACTCATCTGATGTTAAGTGACGGTGTGGTCGAAGGTGGTAAAGCACACCCAGCCTGGAATGGTACTGGCTCTCAGGTGAGGCTGCCAGAACACACCGTTATATGCTTGGCGGCAGATTTTCAACTTGAGGGTGGTAGCTAGCCAGCCGAGTACTAGAAAGTACCCTACCACCACGCTATGGTTTCCTCACGATGTTTTCCGTCACCGGCAGCTCAAGCTAATTGTTGGGGTAAACCCACGCCCTTCGGCATGCGAACCTACCGCGCTAACCACTGAGCTATCATCGCTACAAAATAAATAAACTGAATATAAACGTTATCTTCTAAATAAATATTATGTTAGTACGTGAGCACATAACTCAACGACTGAACCAACTTAGCTTTTTTAACCGACTTCAAAAAAGGAGGAAGTTCTCAATTTGAATGTTTTTTTTTAATGTTTGTTAACCCAGAACTTTTGACTGGCGTGGTCTAGAGTGGAGACTACGAATTGGCAAACGTAGCGTAGGACACCCTGAGACTCGATGAAGTGATGTTATACATATGACAGCTGGGAGGTGGATGCAAGTAAAACATGAAGAGCGGTCTGAATGGCGTGTCCTAGGAGAGGTATTATGTCCAGCACTAGACTTTGATAGGTTGACGACGATGAAACGGTCTTGAACCTTTATACTAAGTGAACCGATACCAATAAACGGAGATTGAAAATGTTGTGCCGAAATGGTGTACATTTCCACTGAAACGCCTAATCAAAGCATGGATACATTCGTAATATTACATCGCTTATGTAGGGCTGCGGGCTACCCACGGAGTCCTGCCACGTGTCTATACGAGTATCGTAGCAAAACAAATCTGAATATTTTCTTGAGAATACATTTATTCATAAACCTTAAAGCCTATTGTAATTTATCTTAACTTACTATTAGAGTTAAGACAATTGGCATTATAATTTTTGAAATATAACGCCAATTGTAAAGCAAATTCTTATAACACGAACCTTGTTCCCGCATCAACTCAGTTTTTTTTAATGCAAAGGTAATGAGATAAACGACACGCTCTCCTGATGGTAATAAATTAATCATAATCGTAATTAGTAATTTATTGGTAACAGGTAATTATAAGTAAGTCAGATATAAATACAATAACAATCAAAACAATGTCAGTTACAATAAAATTAATAAATCTATATAATTTATGTCACATCCCAATCATAATTGTAAATGTAATATATGTCATCAATAAAAATAAGAAATGTCAAATTAAAAAATAATAATGAAATTATAGAGAGATTGTACATAGATTAGATTTAATACAATTGGTATACAAAACAGTTTTTTTTAAGGTTGACAGGCTAGTTGTTTGACCGCAATTCAGCTGACTTTTAGTGTCGGTATAGTCGAAGATGGCAAACATACCTAGCGTGGAATGAAACAAGCTCTCAAGTGAGGCTGCCGGAACACACCGTTAGGTGCTTGGTTAGATTTTCAACTTGATGTAGCTAGCCAGCCGAGTACTAGAAAGTACCCTACCACCACACTATGGTTTTCTCTCGATGATTTACAGCTCAAGCTCATTGTTAGGGTTCAAACCCATTCCTTTCAGCGTGTGAAGCGACCGTGCTAACTAAGCTATCATGGCTACAAAATATGGTATAGATCTGACGCTGTTTGTGTTTTGTGCCACTCCGTAGTAGAATTTTGAATTCTTTATTGTGAACACCAATAAAAAGTACCGAAAACAAAATAATCTTATGAGCTAATAAGTGGCGGCCTTATCGCTAAGAGCGATCTCTTCCAGGCAACCAAGAATAGAAAACACGATACATCTTAAGAACAGGCGTGATATGTTTAATTGTTTACGTAGTAGTGAGGTGCCAAATCGGTAGATGGTAGTTCTTTAACAGTGAATTTTCCCGTGATAGTGGCAGCCCTGAGAAGATCGTCCTACCAAATTGGTAAGATTCCACCGACAAAGGCTACAGACGTTGTTATTACGTTATATTACATTTTTGTTTCCTTATGTTATTTTTTTTTATGATATCCTACGTCTAATTTATGTTTAAACCTCACGTGGATTACTTATGTCTTAACTCGTAAAGACAATTTCGGGATAACGTAGATTTTTTATATTTGTTTCTGTTTTTAGTACCAGATATTCTGCTACCAAGCAGTAGTGTACAAACATTAGGTACTGTGTTACGGTTTAAATAGTAGGTACTGAAGCTAGCGAAATTATAGGGCTGTTGAGACTATCTAAGCGTAGCGATGGTAGCTCAGTGGTTAGCGCAGTCGGTTCGCATGCCGAAGGGCGTGGGTTCAAACTCCAACAATGTGCTTGAGCTGCCAGTGAAGGAAAACATAGTGAGGAAGCCATAGCGTGTTGGTAGGGTACTTTCTAGTACTCGGCTGGCTAGCTACCACCCTCAATTTGAAAATCTGCCGCCTTGCATCACCTACTTATACATATGACTTCATATGGTTTTCTCATGGATGCCATTGTCAGAACTGGACCATATTGAAATGAGACCACACGGAAAGTACCAGCTTTCAAATATAAAAAGAATCATCAAAATCAGTTCACCCAGTCGAAAGTTCTGAAGTAACAAACATTAAAAAAATACAGTCGTATTGAGAACCTACTCCTTTCGGTCGGTCAAAAATACTTATGCGAATCTCCTATTTTGTGTCAACGCCGCATTTTTTGAATTAAAAAAAACTGGGAAATACACAGAAGTCCCACAAGTCTCGCTAGTATTTTATCATCGCGAACTCTCTAAATAAATAATCCGAAGGACCGAGCGAAGGTAAGATGGGGTAAAATGGTAACACTGAATACGTGCGCGTGAATTTTTTACGTTTTAATTTAGATACTTCACCCTGAGATTATGTTTTATTTATGTTTAATGGCTTTGATGTGTGGAGAGGGGATCTTGGGGTAGGTTGTGACGCGGATGTGACAGATGGTGATGCAAGGGAGGTTTATAAACATGTTGAAGTTTTTGAAATTGTTTTACTTTTATAAAATTACTATTTTACTCTCGCGACTTCATTGAGTTAAAAATTGCCGCTAATCACCTAGCGGTAAGATACGATCTGTTCTTATACCTACCAAATATACATAATAAATTACATAAAAATCTGTCGAGCTGTTTTGAAGGAGTGCGACCACAAACACCGTGACACAAGATTTTTATATTTATAGATTTATGAAATACAAATAATTATAAAATCAATGTGAAGTGAATCTCTTATTACTTAAAGCATTCTCTTATAGGCTACCTGAGATATATGTTTACCATCTTTGAATACACCGCCCTTCAACCTCAGGTGAGCCGTGGTCAAACACCTAGTTTGTTAACTACGAAAAACCGTAGTAAAGGAAGATTAATTGCTTGATGAACGTGATTATTAATTGGGGTTAAATAACATTACAAATAATAGACAATAGACAATATTTTATTTATGACATAAAACAAATTTCTTAGACATTAACAAAATAGGTATAAAGAAACAAAAGAAAAAACAAACAAACATAAAACAAAACTAAATTACACACAAAGAACAAAGAGAAAGAAATACATTTTATGTCACAAACCGGCCTCAACTCAGCATAATGCCGACTGCAACCAGCCGGCGCTGGTCCTCCGTTAAGGCCGGCAGGTGACGTCACGCACGAGAGTGCCAGGCGGTAATAAAAAAAGAAAAAAAAAAAGAAAAAACAAATTACTTTTCATTAACGTAAATATTTTCATTTACTTATGATATGACATTTAATTTAAAGCAAACTCTAACGTGATTAATAAATGATTTAATAACAAGTGAACCTGACACCGGGACCAAACGTCACGTGACGTCACGCGGGGAGGGCTATTGTTTCACGAAACGAATTCGGCTTTTCAATTGCTAGACTTACCTAGACCTACCCTTACTATTTTTAGTACAAAATACTATTAAATATGTTTTATTTCTTTGACTAAAAGCTAAAGCTTTAGCTTTGGTGTTATCAATAAAATATTTGTATTTTTATCTCATCGTTTACCCTAATTTTAACGAAATTTGAAATTTTTGTTAAAACTGCCTGTACCCCGCGGCTACATTTTTATAGTTATAGTATAGTAGTATAATTGTTAATCCAGGGTGCTACCCTTGGTCAGCTACCTTTATTCCAAATTCCATCAAAATTTATCCAGCCGTTTGAGCGTGAAGAAGTAACAAACATACTGACACACAAACAAAGTTCACTTTTTTATTTTTTTATTTTTGGCATCGCGTTTTGTGCATATTATCCATAGTCAAATCAAGTATTTAGATATTTTCTAATATTTTATAAAAAATCAAGTGAATCAAGTCTTAGTCACAGCCAAAGTCATACAAAGCAAGCCAGTCATGGTTATAATTAAGCGAAAACTATTACAAACTTTGCCATAGTTTTAAAAACATATAAAATCATATATTCCAAATATTTAGTTCCCAAGGGTTATTTCCATAGTAAAAGTTATTTATAACAATACTAGCGGCCCGCTCCGGCTTCGCACGGGTATAAACCTCAAAAATAACAGTATTTCTCCACTATTTAATGGATGTTATTATACATATAAATCTTCCTCTTCAATCACTCTATCTATTAAAAAAACCGCATCAAAATCCGTTGCGTAGTTTTAAAGATTTAAGCATACATAGGGATATAGGGACAGAGAAAGCGACTTTGTTTTATAATACGTAGTGAAGTGATAGTGAAGTACTATTAGTATTTTGATTAATACACTCCAAACTTGTAACCTTGTATATAAAGGACCCTTTGGCATGTCCATACTATCCTGTCATGTCACGTCGCATCACGCCATCGTGGCAATCTAGCACGTTCCGACCGAGTGACACGACGATATTACACGTCGCTCTGTGCACGCGCGCACGCTGGAATAGTGAAAAAACTTGTATGTGTTTGGTGGTAACTTCCTTTTTAGGAAATCGTATATGTAGAAAAGATATCACTCGCTTAGATTTTTGTAGAGATGCTCAAAGCTTCAACAACTGTAAGTACATTTGTGCATGCAACCTTAATAAACTAAAAAGTTAAAATAATTAAAACCCTACTACGGAAAAAACACATTATGGCGCCAAAAATTATCGTTTTTACCATTTTAATATACTTAGTGACATTTCCACAATAAAGACGAATCCATCAATCTATCATTCATACGTACTTACATACATCCGTTCATGCGTTTATGCGTGCAAGCGTACATGCGTGCATGAGAACATGCGTATATGCGTGCATGCGTGAATGCGTGCATGCGTGTATGCGTGCATGCGTGAATGCGTGCATGAGTGCATGCGTAATAGCGTGCATGCAATTAAACATAACGCACGATAAACTTTTAACAGCACTTTGCTTGCGTCGTACATTACTTAATTTTTATTTATTTAAAAGTAATAAGAAAGAACGTTTTTCTGATGGTAAGAGATAACGCCTGTCCATGACCATTGCAGCGATACACAGAACTTCGAGTAATAAACCGAAGTACAGGGTATTGCTGCTGTGACCCTCATTACCTGATGTTGGTTTTATTTAAATGTAAACAGGCTAGATGATTGACTGTAGCTCACCTGATGACAAATGAAGGTGTGGTCGAAGGTGGTAAACACCTCTAGCCTAAACTAGAACTGGCTCTCAAGTGGGGCTGCCGGTTCACACCGTTGTTGCTTGGCGGCAGATTATCATCTTGAGGGAGGTGTCAAGCCAGCCGAGTACTAAAAAGTACCCTACCACCACGTTATGGTTTCCTCATGATGTTTTCCTTCACTGGTAGATTAATTTCATTGTTGGGGTTTGAAGCTACAGTTCTGTAATATCACCAGTACCTTTCAAACCACCACACAAAAGGTGAACTACGAATTAGACGACCTAATAAAGACCGCAGGAACGCGCTGGATGCGAGCCGCTTCCAACCGGTCTTTATGAAAGTCAATGGGGGAGGCCTATGTCCAGCAGTGGACTGAGATGATGATGGCCTTTCAAACAGAAATAGTAATTTCAATTTCGATTGAATAGGTATATAAGTTTGTTATTAGATAGCTGTAAAACCAAACTATTTCCAAACATCCTTTGCAAGTCATCTCCCTAAATAAACTTAAAGCGAGATATCAACTAATTTAAGTATAACTCTGTTAATCTTTAGTTCTGGGTAGTAAAGGAATTCCTAGAGAATGTCAGGGGTGGGGAGACGCTTAGACGTATTAGTGAAATTCCACAGGAAAGGGGGTGAAAGTAGGGGGTCGGTTGCGAACGAATAATACCATGGACAAAGTACTTGAACGTGCGGCCTCTAGTAAGTTGAACATTTTCCCTATTAGCGTTGATTCACGGAGGTTTAGCGCAAGGCGATGTCAACATCGCATCTGCGAACAAATCTTCCATCTATCTGTTTTGTTCGTAGCTTCGCTAACATCAAATCTTTAAGACACACGTAAACTTCTGTAACTTTTGAATACTTTTTTTTATTAAAAAGTCGCTAACCTATTAAATTTGAACATGAACACCTACTTACCTACACAACAGAAAACAATGACATTTACGTGCTAACCCCGACTACTCGGCCGGCACTCACGTAGTGATCGCCGGCAAGCGTCCTCTGCGCCCACCGCACCGCCTCTTCCCACTTGTGTCGCCTATTTATCGCGAAGATGTTCTACTTATAGATATTTTACTTACTTTGTACTAGTACTTGACTGGCTAGCTACCACCCTCAAGTTGAAAATCCAACACATCTAACGGTGTGCCCGGGTAGCCTCAATTGAGAGCCAATTCCTTTTTTAGGCCAGGTGTATTTACCATCTTCGACCACGTCACTTAACCCTTAGTAGCCTGATTTACGAAAGTGATTTTTTTTTTATATTATTATATTATTGTGTTTGCTTGAAGGTCTAGATGAAGGGAAAAATAGCTAAAAAAAACACAATATTTATTTTACATATTTATTTAGAAAAAAAAAACAGGTATCAATTTTGATACTTCAGGCATTAAGGCCATGAAGAAATCAAATATACCTATGCATGAAATAATGCGAAACATTGATTGTTTTTATTATCGCATAACGACACTTTACACTTTTTACAGAACATATAATTACTTTTTACTCGCAAAAAGTAATTATATCATAGCGAAAATAATATATTCACTTACCTCAAAAGTATTTATATTCTTCAGAAAAAGAAAATATATCAAATTTGTATTCAACAAAACTTTTAGTAAAATGTATTTACTTGTTCACTTTGCCGCGCAAGTAATATGTCATAGATAAAATAAAACAATAATGACATTTGTTTTTTTTTTTTAGTTTCGTTGGAAAGAATATTATACAACAGTAAAATACGAACAGCCAACATATAAAAAAAATAATAGTAATGTGAACATTCGGTTTAAAAGATTGGTATCAAAATTGAAACTCTAGGTTATTAAGGGTTAATATCAGATGAGTTGTTACACCTACACACCTAGCTTATCAATCATTTAAAAAATTACAATATAATTTTATAATGTTCACACCTTGACCTTGACAAGTTTCTAACAGATCCTTTCTTGTCCCGTATGTTATTCATCGACGAGTTGAGCCTACTTTCCAAAGCTTTAATGGGCTAAATATCTTGAGCCCAGATAATTCGAGGGGAGGTACCGTCCGCACCGGCCTTTGTGAAAACCTACTCGAGCGGGGCAAGTAGAGCAATTTCGGCACCAGCGACTTTTTTTTTTAGATTTTAGGCTTTTTGGTGCAGATAAAGTCACGGTAAAGTATATTTGGATTGAATTCATTGTTAAATTTACCAATGTCATAAAATACTTAAGAATACGAAAAAAACGGAACGTGGCTGTATTGTAGACATGACAGTGTACTTGTTGAAACACTAAGAACTAAGAAGTCCAGTTTCAGTCTCTGCCAAGCGCTCGAAGAGTCAACACGAAACGCCCAGTTTTTTCCCAGCTAATTTAGCTCTTCACTCCAGGTAGGTCCCAAAGTTAAGTCTTGGGGTAAACGTTAACTCAAAGAGTTCAAAGTGGTCTGCCAAAGGTACAGAAACATTTCGGAATATAGTAGTACATAAGTGTGAACGGACAGTTTTTGGGGGAGAAAAGGCTGGGTCTTGCTACGGCCATTGTGATTTTGGAATCCATATTAGGTAATCAATGTAATGACAATATATCTTGTGTTGCTGTCTGTACTTGTGTAAAGTATTAGCAGCGAAGATTGGCTGTAAGTCGCGTCATTTGCCGGAATATCGGCTCGATCACGATACCAGCCGCCTTTAGTCCGGGAGCCTGTAGGTTTGTTTAGTTACCTGGGCAGAGTATTCCCAAAATGATAGCTGTTGGTGCCGAATTGATGGCACCAACTTATAGAACACATCTTACAATAAAAAAATTGAATTTTAATTAAAACCGATTATTGCCCCATTGTTTTAATTTATTTTTATAATTTAATTGATTTGTAACTGAATGTTATCAAGAAAGAATATCACATCATCAGCCATAGGTCGTCCACTGCTGGACATAGGCCTCCTCCTGAGGGGGTTTTGCCAATACTCGCCACGCTTGGCAGGCGGGTTGGCGAGCGCAGTTAGGTGTGATTGTTCAAGGAAGACGCTGCAGCCCATCTTCCGGATTACATCCCTTAGCCGACTCTTACGGCAACCACGGTACTATTCTTACGCCGGCACCACCACGGCATATATATAATAAAGAATATATACTATAATTACCATTTAAATAGACTGGATGTTGGTAGCTACAACAGGCTGCTGTCCGAACCCTGTTCTGAAGCAGCCAGGGAGCTTTTCATTTATGTGAGTCGCCTCAAGTGACCTACCTTTATTTTTTAGTGTGTATGCAGGGGACTGAGTGTGTGTATGAGAGAATGTGTATATGTATGTGTTTCGGCTAGGTATTATTTTATTATTTTTATTACTTGTAAAAAAACATTCTAAAAAATACGATGGCACTGCTATGTGGAAGTCACAAAAGTCCCTTAACTAAATTAGAATAAAAAAAATATATATACTATAATGTGGAGGATACTAGATCTACATAGTCTATATATATATATACTATAATATAGACTATGTAGATGTTTGACCACAGCTCATTTGATATTAAGTTATGGCGTAAGATGATAAGTACGTCTAGCCTGGAATGGAACACTCTGTGAAGTGCTTGGTGTATATTTTTCAACTTAAGATCAACCGAGTACTAATAATTTTGTTTTTATTTTATTTTTTATCTTTAAGATATATATGTTTTTTTTTTATTTGAATGTATAGATACGAAAGAGACGTTCTCCTTATGGTAAGAGATAACGCCTGCCCATGACCATTGGAGCGATACACAGAACTTTGAGTAGCAAAACAAAGTGCAGGGAATCGCTACTTTAGCGCTTATTACTTAGAGACTTTGGATGGTTAGTCTCAACAGCCCTGTAATTTCTCTAGCTGTAATACTCTTCATACTGGAACACAGTAATGTTTACACACTACTGCTTGGTGGGAGAATATCTGGTACAGCGGTGGTACCTACCTAGAAGACCTCCTGCTAATAATCTCGCTAAACATTAAGCTGCCATTGTTAAAAGCCTTGAAGTTATTTCCTACCCGTGCGTAAATAGCTTGACCATCAGCTCCCAATCTACATCCTTTACACACTGATTGGGTGTTCTTGCGTAAAATTCGCCGATCGACGGCCCTCTGAACTGAGAGTGAGAGACGAGTGGAGATAAACCTCGCAAATTGGACGAGGTGAAGGGAGAAATTTAAATACGAAATACGGCCGTGATGCTGCGACAAAAGCTAGTTTTACATTGCATTATCTGAACAAGGGAAGAGTTACGATGGGTCGACGGTTGTGCTCCAGTGAGTATTTTGTATTGAGATGGTCGATACGCTCTCCCGATGGTAAGAGATATATATCCAGAAGTAGCGATACTTAGAACTTTGAGTAACAAAACCAAGTCCAGGGCATCGCTGCTTCAACGCTCATTACTTTGAAACATTAATTGATGGTTAGTCTCAACAGCCCTGTAATTTCGCTAGCTACATCACATCATCACATTATCAGCCACAGATCGTCCACTGCTGGACATAGGCCTCCTCCTGGGGGGGGGTTTTGCCAAAACTCGCCATGCTTGGCAGGCGGGTTCGCGAGCGCAGTTAGGTGTGATTGTTCAAGGAAGACGCTGCTGCCCATCTTCCGGATTACATCCCTTAGCCGACTCTTACGGCAACCACGGGTAGAGAGGGTGGGGTACTATTCTCACGCCGGCATCAACCTAGCTACAGAAAAAAATAAATTGCTCTTTTGTTACTTATGTTTCATTTTTCTCAGGATATATTTAATAAGGTTATCCTTATTGATTACGCAAACGAATTCATAGGTAAAAGCTATTAATATCGATAATAATTTCCGTCCTTGCAGAAACATTCCCTCAGATTCTATAGTGTATTCAAAGGTGAGTAAGCAATCATATAACCTATGTAACGTTTCTCATGAATAATCCGGACGGTAATGAAACGCTAACCGGAAACTGATCAATAAAGCATGCGTCACACTTAGAGGTTACAGACTGCCAATGTGAATAACCTAGGTAAGGTTATTGACATTGGCTGAACTTGCGAAAAAAGCGTATCACAAGGTTTACCATAAGTTTCTTACAAGATAAATGTATTGTGAGTGGTTTAATGATTAATCAGTACATATTATAAAATTAATTCATCCGCCGCATCTGTCTGTTTATCTGTCTGTACGCGATAATGGCTTGATACTTACTCGATACGCGATCATTTTGTAGCGATGATGGCTCAGTGGTTAGCGTGGTGGGTTCGCATGCCAAAGGGCGTGCGGTGAAGGAAAAACATCGTGAGGAAACCATAGCGTGGTGGTAGGGTACTTTCTAGTACTCGGCTGGCTAAGTACCTTCAAGTTGAAAATCTGCCGCCAAGCATCTAACAGTGTGTTCCGGCAGCCTCACTTGAGAGCCAGTTCCATTCCGAGCTAGGTGTGCTTTACCATCTTCGACCATACCGTCACTTAACATCAGGTGAGCTATGGTGAAAAACCTAGCCTGTCAGCCATAAAAAAAAAACTTGAACGGATTATCATGCAAGTTTCACCAATAGATAGAGTGATTCATGAGGAAGGTTTAGGTATATAATTTGTCAAGGTTTTGTGTAAATAGGTTGAAATATGGTGATAATTGTTGGAAGTGTTGGAAAAAGTCAACCCACCTGAGAGCTTTCATCGAAAACGCTGACTAATCCTTTTGAGATATAACAAAACAATGCATGGTGGGATATTCCTCTTTTATAGATCTACAAAAAAGTCCGCGGTGGCATATATCTACCTTTTAAGGATAGCTTACTATATCCATTCGCTTCCCGCCGTCTGTAGTTACGCTTAGATCTTTTAAACTACGCAACGGATTTTGATGCGGTTTCCTTCAATAGACAGAGTGATTCAAGAGGAAGGTTTGTATATATATTACATGCATATGCACCACATTAGTATCTACATTGCACCCGTGCGAAGCCGGGACGGGTCGATAGAATTTTGAGCTCACGTAATTAATGAATGCCCCCTAATACTCTTCAAAGTGGATTTTACAAAAGAAAAATAATTAAGAACTATTTATAATTTATTTCAATTATGGACGAAGCCAAAGCATACGTTGAAACTTTAAGCCCGTATTTGCGGAACACCATGGCAGTTAAAGTGATTAACTAGATGGTTTAAAATTCCCTTTCATTGGCGGGTCGGCTTAAACCACCGGTTAAACCAATAAACCGGGACATCGTGTTTCAGAGGATACAGCTATGGTACAAGTCATAGCCTCAAGCGTTTTATAAAGAAAATTTTGTAGTACTGTGCTGCGATAACCAATTATAAAAAATAATTCTTTTTTTAATTCTAATTAAAAAAAACACCAATTCATGGCCGTCAATGCTACAACTAAAGCAAAACAAAACAACAAAATTATTAAAAAGATTCATTGGCTTTTACTGTGGGAACACGTCAGTTCCCACAGTTTTGACACATGTTTGATTTACTTAAACGGGATTTTAAAAATTTAAATATTACTCTCCGGGGTCCATGACCTTTGTTAACATAGATTTTTTCATTTTTTTTTTTTACAATATGGTTAGAGGAAATTTAAATCTTAACTAGGGTTAAAGTACTAGTTTGTGTATACCGCGAGCAGACCACTGACCCGCAAGCAGCACCCGATCATGAGTATGACGCATGTGCCGGCCATCGCCCTCCTCAACCATATCCGAGGGAAGAGAGCGACCCGACACACGACGCCGCCGCTAGAAAGAGCCTTCGATGGTGAGCATGAATGCTCGAGGCATACACACAATACTTATTATTATTTACATCTAATGATTACATTTGTATTTTAATCGCCTCCTGTCGGCCTAGGGCCTCCGTCACCGCCACTTTCCGATCTTTGATAGCCATCTGCAGGTTGTACTCCTTGATGGTCGTTGGCGACGCAGCTGACGCTCGACGCACGAACCGACTGATGGCTTCGTCTTCAATGTCGTCGGCGTAGTTTATTACTCACGTTTCATTATATTGGAAACTCTGACTACAGTTTTGGCAACATCCTGAGGCCTTCTTTATGGAGACAAAGCTACATAAAAAAAGGAAAACATGACAAGGCCGCACGCTCTTTGTATTCAGCGTTGTCTCCATGAAGAAGGCCACTGTATACCTATCACCTGTGAGTACTATATAAATTGACATAAGAGCGATAAGGACAACTAGATTTTGTTTCAATAATAGCTCAATGGTTAGCGCAAACGCTTCACACGCCTGGTTTCAAATCATCATGAGATAACTATAGCGTGATGGTAGGGTATTTCTAGTACTCGGTTAGCTAGCTACCAACCTTGAGTTGAAAATCTGCCACCAAGCATCCAACAGTTATTCCGGCAGCCACACTTTAGAGCTATTCGACGTTACGTATGATTACCATCTTCGACCACACCATCGTTAACATAAGGTGAGCTGTAATCAAACACCTAGCATATATTTTAAAAAAAGTTATGAAATCGTATTTACTATGGCTCCTGGACTGTTCTGTTCAGTTAAATTTTTCCGCTTTATCTTATGCCTTAGGCGCATACCAAAACACTAGTGATTGCGTATGAAATCTTAATGGTTCGTAGTGTCCAATCACTTAGCCGGCAGGTCGCCGTACCACGTTACGGCCCTCACTCAAGTAATTAAAACACATTTATTAAAAACCTCTTTTATTAGAATTAAGACAATCTTTTTTTTTCAGTGTTTTAGTTGAGACAAAAAAAAATTATACCTCATATAGACGTATTGTAGGTCGACAGCCAAAACTACAGAGTGGAAAGGGTCAAAAGGAAAAAGAAGATTAGGTTGACCGAAAAGAAGGTGGGATGACGTCTTAACAGATACAGCTGGAAATTACTGGCAGAGTATTGCATATGACAGGGACAAATGGAAGAAACTGAAGGAGGCCTTCACCCGTGGAGGGGCCTATATCCAACAGAACCCAACTTGAGAGATAGGATAGTTTATATCTCAATTTACAATCGCAATATTTTTTATTGCAAATTATTTTGCAACAAAGAGGTGTAATTATCTGTGAGTTCCATAAGATTCTAATAGATGGCGCTGTAATGTAATATATAAATTGATTGAGTAAGTATCCAATAGATGGCGCTACGTTAAAAGTCCAAACGTTTCATATGCGCTACAATTTATTTCACGTTACACGCGTGTGTTCAATTTGGCCACAGCAACGCGCGGCCGGGTCTGCTAGTATAATTATATTCACAATGTTATTTAAGGGTTAATTAAGGGTTTTTTTATTTTTTATTTATTATAATACTAGCGACCCGCCCATCCTTCGCATAGAAGTAAGAACGGGTATAGTAAGCTATCCTTAAAAAGTAGACATATGCCACAGCGGACTTTTTTGTAGATCTATAAAAGAGGAATATCTCACCATGCATTGTTTTGTTATGTCTCAAAAGGATTTTCAGCGATTCAGATTTTCAGGCAGCGTTTTCGATGAAAGCTCCCAAGCAGCTTGACTTTTTCCGACACTTCCAACAATTATCATCATATTTCAACCAATTTACACAAAACCTTGACATATTATACACCAAAACCTTCCCCATGAATCACTCTATGTATTGGGGAAACTCGCATGATAATCCGTTCAGTAGTTTTTAAGTTGATCGCGAACAGACAGACAAACTAACAGACGTGGCGGACGACTTTGTTTTATAATATGTAGTGATAGACATATGACAAATATAGGTACATATAATTGTGACTTTATCAAAACTTTTTTTTAATTTATGTAATAGTAATAAGACGAAATAGATGAAGAGACAACACATGTCCATGGCCATCGCAGCTATACACATAACCTTGAGTAGCGAAACAATTACAAAACATTACTTTGACACATTCGATGGTATCAATAGCTCTGTAATTTCGGTAGCTACCATACTTCTCAAACCATAATACAGTTATATTTACACACTACTGCTAGACGGCAGAACATATGTGATACCTACATAGTAAAGTAACTTACGTAGTGAAGGAAAACATCGTGAGGAAACCATAGCGTGGTGGTACTTCCTTGTACTCGGCTGGCTAGCTACCACACTCATGTTGAAAATCTGCCGCCAAGCATCTAACGGCGTGTTCCGGAAGCCTCACTTAAGATCTAGTTCCATTCCAGGCTAGGTATGCACTACCATCTTCAATTACACCGTCATTTACCATGAGTTGAGCTGTGGCACCTAGCTTCTCAGCGATAAAAAAAACGGTAGCCGTTTTGCTACGAAATGCACTTCTAAAAACCCAAAAAATAGGATTCTTTTCATCGCCTTTTTTAAGTCTTATGATGTTATCCAGAAATTGAATACAAATACAATACCAACAATATAAAAGCTTTTTTTCCGTAAGCCCACTTACTCGCTCTGTAATCTAGTGAAATGAAATGAATCGATTGAATTAGTAACATCGAATCATTATACGAATATTCGAACAAATAATCGAATAAAATCAGTATGATTGTTTAAAGGTGACGTAGCTCAAAAACGACTGAACGGTTTTGGATTAAATTTGGCACACATAGTTTGTTACGTGGATACAGAATACTTTTTATATCAGTTCCTGTGGTAAAAATTGGTATAAATGCGTCTTATGGAACATTATTCCGGGATAAAAGGTATCATTTATCTTAATCTAATAATAAAATAGCGCAAGCTTCATGACTATTGCTTATTTGTTACCAATATATGTTTCATTTCTCTCTGAACCTAATTCTAAAGTTAAAGTCCAAATAAATGAAACTTAACAAAAACACAATAATGACTCAGATCATCTAGGTCAGAAAGCCGCCTTCCTAAAGCAGGACTGGGCCGGCCATGTTAGCCGCATGTCGGGAGATATTTGGGACGAAATCACGAGTGGAGTGGAGTGGAGTGGGAGTATTTGGGAGTGGTTCCCTCTAAACGGCAAACGACCTACTGGACGGCCCAGATGGAGATGGAGAGACGAACTTAACTCCTGTTTGAAAGACTGCACTCGAGGTTCAAAAAGACAACAATTGGAAGATGATAAGGAAGGCCTTTGCCTTGCCGTTGAACAGTACAGGTTGATAATAAATACTGAGTAAGCTTTATATTTCAAGAATTTTTGGAATCGAACAAATTCGAATAATGTTCGAGTTGTTAAATAATTTCTTGGTGTCAGTGGCCCAACGGCGCCAACTATTTTTGCTGTGTATAACTATTTGGACACAATGTGAGGAATTTCCCAGGCGATCCCGACACAAAGCCTTTGAGTCGGTCGCTCCAGTGTCTGTCTAAAAACACACGGGATTATATTTTTTTACAATTGCAGTAATGAAATTTAAGTAAAAGTTTGCGAATTAATTTTTTGATATTTTTAAAATTCTTTTGCCGCGATGGGCGATTTGTGATAAGGGAAAATCTTATGGGTTCATTAAAATATTTTATTAATAACACCAAAGTTAAATTCCGTAATATCGTTTCAAATACGTATATCATTAAACATATCTAAAACATTGATTTCATGTCAATGAATAAAAAACAAAAATGTCATAATGAAGTATGTCAATACCAAAATATTGTCAATAAAATGCTTAAAAAAAATCATAATTACTTACTAGTAAATAAATAATCTTTTAGTTTAAAATACTCGTCAATGTCATAAAACAAGGTCTCTAGCAGCCAAGATCTTAACTTGGTTCTGAAGCACGCGGTGGAAGGTGCATCCCGGACGGAGGCTGGTACGCGGTTGTAGACCGCGGACCTCAGAATGTATACTGCCCTCTCCGACTTGAGGAGCCAATGGCGTTACCAGTTGGTCTTTCCTTTTATTGCTGCGGAGATCTAACGAGCTGTGGACGCCCCTGCGTTGAAATTTATCAGTGTTCGTGTGGGTGAATAGGGCTACCTGGTATATAAAAAGTAAATAGTGTATAATAATCTCACACGGCAATGGCGGTATCTGAAGATTTTTAAACAGCCCACGTATGAGACGCCGTCGTTTGCATCACCGACGTGCTAATGTGACATGTTTAAGGTCTTTTTTAAATACCTGAACAGATTTGGATGTATAGGGTATTTTAGACTCCTTACATCATCCTAAAAAGCACAGAATCACATTTTTTTTATATATTTGTTTTTTTGTACTTCAGTGATCCAAAATTCATAAAGAGAAAATTAATAATATCATCCCGTGTGTTTGCACTTTCGAAACACAAATCGAAATTTTAAATTGGATATTTTAATCCGAGTGTTTTCGTTGCGAAAGATTTTCAGTTTGTGTTAGAGAATTAGTTTTACTCTTTAAATATAAAACGGTGAAATTAAATATTAACTTGCTTTCTTGAAGCTGTGTTAGGTAATGGCTTTTGTATTCCAACTTATATTGGTCTTTTTGGATGCAAATCATTTGTTTTAATTAAATATTTTTTAAAGTTGTTAAAGGTCAAAATCAAAATTCATTTATTCAGTTTAGGCCCTGGTAAGACACTTATGAACGTTAAGTTACATGTTTGAATCTACCACCGGCTCGTAATTACACTTTAATTACTGAGAAGACTCCGGCAAGAAACTCAGGTCATAATCAAAGAGTCGGTGCCAAGCACCGGCGCCTAGGCTAGGCTAAGCACCGACTTCAAACAGATCAGTAGGTACCTAGCAGGTATAACAATACTTTGTAAAGTAAGTTTATTTTACGCTTTTTAGTGCTGATGATTTTTTCTTGAAGTCGGTTTAACATTTTTTTAAAGTCTGTTTTTTTTACTAATAGGCTTTCGTTTGACCGCCAACTCGCCTGACGTTAAGCGAAGATGCGGTTTGCGGCGGAGCACGCTCGCCTAGAAGAAACCGATTCACTCGCAACTTGAAGGCAACCCAGATTGTATCTATCAGGGAACACCCACTCGGGTTCGCACAATGAAGGCAAATTCGAACCGTTTAGTTCGAGCTTTTGGAATATCGAACATGAAGTGGTGACGCTTCTTAGAGCTCCTGGCTATCCGATAGTAGAGTGGGCAAGATGGAATTAGGTCATGCAGATCTAAAACGCACTCAGCAAAGTGCATCCGGTAGAAATTCGACAGACAAGCCACTTTGCGACGATGTTCAAGGCTTTGGAGCCTTTCTGTTGTGTAGGTAAGTAGGTGTTCATGTGCTCTGAGTGGGAATCGAACCCACGCCCTACATATCTTGTAGCAGACACTAACGAAATGACCCAAAAGGGCAGTCCGGTCAAATAATAATTTATTATTACTTTTTTATTTCGGAAAACGCAAGTGACGCCCCCTGTGGCTAGCTTAGTAAATATACGTATAATCTACCTAGTGCTGTCAACTGCCACAACATCCGGTTTCCAAACGGAAGCGCCAGTTGACACCAGTCCTCGCTTCCGGTGCGAGCGACGATATCCTTTGAACCTATTTTTACACACGGATATTTCGTGTTCCTAAAACTGAAAATACAGACATTTGTTTATCAACGAAGTCTTTTAATAAAAAAACACCAAATTTTATTATATATCGTGCTGGTAAATTTTTTTTAGAGTCCCGTACCCGAATCGTAAAATGGGTTTCCTAACCTTCGGTTTTTTCAACGAATTTTGATCTATTTTGCTTCAAACAAAGGGTGAATAGGGTCCTAAAAGGTAGGCAAATGACAACGCTCCGAGTATTGTAGGTGACCATAGGAGGCGGTGACCACTTACCATAAGATCGTCGCTTGTTTGCCACTTCATCACAACATATTATAAAACGAAGTCGTCCACCGCGTCTGTCTGTATGTTCGCGATAAACTTAAAAACGAATGAACAGATTAACATGCGAGTTTCATTAATAGATAGAGTGATTCATGAGGAAGGTTTAGGTATACAATTTGTCAAAGTTTTGTGTAAATTGGTTGAAATATGATGATCATTGTTGAAAATGCCGGAAAAAGTCAAGCCATCTGGGAGCTTTTATTGAAAACGCTGCCTGATCCCTTTGAGATATAACAAATCAATGCATGGTGGGATATTCCTCTTTTATAGATCTACAAAAAAGTCCGCGTTGGCATATACCTTTAAGGATAGTATACTATACCCATTCTTATTACCTGTGCGAAGCCGGGGCGAGTCGCTAGTTTTCACCTAAAAAAGTAACTTTGCTTTATAAGTTTTTGATTCATCATAATATCATCGCTACAGCTTGGCTATGGAATTATCCATCTATATAATTAGCTGTTAAGTTTACTAATAGTTCCTTCATAAATCAAGCGCTAAAAGCGAAGTTGCACCGGTACCTGCCGCAATATCCGGTTTGCGCCGGATGCGGCAGTTTGCGCGCCAACTCATGTTTCCGGTTCGCTGTAACAGATTAATACGTTTTAGGGCCAGTTACCTTTAGAAATTTGCAGGGGTATAACATTTATCTATAAGTGATTAAGATTAGCTTCGCCCCGCGGTTTTACCCGCATTATGTGTTAACCCAGAGTACTTTTTATCTGCATACCAAATTCTATCCATATCTGTTAAGCCGTTTACATCATGAATAAGTAAACAACACATAAACAGACGATCCAATTAAAATATTAATGTGGTTATGTAAGATATGAATGGCATAGGACGCCCAGAATTTCGATAGAGTGACGATATACGTAGCTGGAAATCAAAAAGCCGAAAATCGGGTTGAATGCCTTGAGAGAAAATTTTAAACTGTAGACTATGATAGGAAAGTTTTTTTTAGTTTAGTAAAAAGGTTTGGATGGACGCCCTTCGGGTGCGGAACTCTAAAGTAGAACAGACTTTGCATTAAAAAAAAAGAAGAAAAAATATTTTTTGCGGTCAAATCGCATATGTTTTCTCATAATCTTCGTTCTTCATATTATTTTGCACGCAGCTCTAAAATGAGTAGACCCGGGTAAAACAGTGGATCGGCCGCGGGACAAACCCCGGGAAATGAGAATTTCATGATATGTCCGGGGAGGTGGGGCAAGTGTGGAAGTGGACTTGTGTTTTGACGTGAATACTTTTTTTTATGGCTGACATGCTAGGTGTTTGACCACAGCTCACTTGATGTTAAGTGACGGTGTGGTCGAAGATGGTAAAGCACACCTAGCCTGGAATGAATACTTCTTCTTTGCTTCCTTACCGGGAGACAATTAAAAAAACTGATGATAACAAAAGCGCGGGATACAGAGTGGTGTTGTATATCATCTACTTCCAAAATTTAATTACACCACTCGATAGCAAAAGAATTAAAAAAAATGTTACAAGTGAGGACTTGGAACATGGAAATCCGAAGAACTTCGTACGGGATAACGTCTGTCCGTGACCTTTGCAAGCGGTACCCAAAACTTTGAGAAAAAAAACAAAGTCTTTGGTATTCATTACTTTGAGACATTTTATGGTTAGTCTCAATGGCACTGTAATGTCTCTGCAGTACCCATCAAACCGGAACACAGTAATATTTACACACTACTGCTTGGCGGTAGAATATCTGATAATGCGGTGGTATCTACCTAGACGACCTTCTGCTAAGGAGATCTACCACCAATCTACTTTGCGAGATCCCGCGGGATCCCGCTAGGTTGATATCAATCCAGCCAAAATCCCGCCGGATCGAAAACGGTGCTGGATTCCAATACTCAGAGCCATCTCTATACTAACCGAGCTTACATTTTCTCTGCGACCGCAAGATGGCATTATTAAAACATTACGAGCGCAAGAAAAATGTATTTTTGAAGTGTTCCACCGTGTTTACACCCAGCTTTCCGGGCCCTGCATGAACCCTGACACTAGCTGTTTCAAGGCCTTATTCATCTACCCTCTTTCAGATATAAAAACACTAACTCGTGAACACAGATGTTGCGACTTCTATTACTTATTCTTTGGCGCGCGCTGTGTTCGCGATGTATTCTTTTTTGACTGTTCTTTTAGTTCATTTGGCAGTAGTTCTGCTTCGAGAACTGAAGAGCGTGAGTTCGATTTCCAGTTCGGAAGAATATAGAACTTTATTCAGTGTGTATACAAAAAACTACATAAGATAAAATAAATCTGTATTGTTCTTATTTTATGTTAAAGTCATTTAATCTTTATTTAATTCAAGTTACTTAGATTCATTTATTTTAATTTTATGCATAATCAAAACCAACATTAATAATAATACATAGCTAAAAAAATAAAATAAAAAACTTATAATAATAATAATAAAATTAGAGTGTGACTTTGAGCGTGTGCCACAAGTGCTGAAAACTACTATAATGAGATGAACAAGACGCTCTCCTGATCGTAAGAGATAATGCATATCTATAACCATTGAAGTAATACACAGAACTTTGAGTAACAAAACAAAGTCCAGGGCATCGTTGCTTTGGCGTTCATTACTTTGAGACTTTCGATGGTTAGTAGCTCACATAAGAAATAAAACAGTTGTGACAAAAACAGTTTTACAATAGTGCAACAACCGTCGGTGTTATTGCTTAAAGCGATCTCTTCCAGACAACTTTGTACGGAAGTATTCTATCACCTATCTGGTTTCCACAATACAAGCTTTGCTTGGTTTGGGGCTAGATGGGGCCAAAAAAATATCCTTTATATTTATTTATTTATATTTAAAGAGCATATAGTATGGTGGTAGATTTCCTTAGCATAAGGTCGTCTAGATAGGTACCACCGCAGTACCAGATATTCTGCCGCCAAGCAGTAGTGTGTAAACATTACTGTGTTCCGGTTTGAAGGATACTGCAGTTAGCGATATTATAGGGCTGTTGAGACTAACCACCGAACGTCTCAAAGTAATGAGCGTCAAAGCAGCGAAGCCCTAGACTTTGTTTTCTTACTCAAAGTTGTGTATCGCTGCAATGGCTATGGACAGGATACCATCAGGAGAGCGTCTCGTTCGTCTCATTACATTTAGAAAATATATATATATATATATATAATATATATATATATATAATATATATATATATAATATATATATATATTAACAAGAATTGCTCGTTTAAAGATGTAGATTTTATTTTATTTTATTTTGAACCTGACATGTTTTTCTGTTTTCCTATTAATTAATGCATAAACCTGTGACATTGATGTAATTGATTAACGTTTTTGTGTCAATAAATAAATAATAATATACACACAAAATTTCATCCAAATCAGTCCAGCCGTTTTGGAGGAGTTAGGTGACAAACACACGTACAGAACGTTTATATATATTAAGATAAAAGAATATGATTACAAAAGTGATATGCCTAAACAGGAACAAAACGACTTTATTTAAAACGAACCAAAGCGAGCGGTGCCGCTCGTAAACGTTAGTTTATATTTTTAAAACCCATTAAATCCCCATAAACATTAACAGATTAGGGAGAACACAAATTTACGCCGTAACAGCTATGAGGGCCGTATCCACTGCTCGTGAATAAAAATCAAAGCCCTTCTGTGACCAATTAAAAGTAAATTACAGCTCGCGGCTCCCACAGCTGAAAATGTCCTGGAATAAAGCCCTTACAGACACACGACACGACAAAATATAATAAATAATGTATAATTCCTACTAAAGCTCTAGACCGACAATGTATTAAAGGTGGAATATTTCCTTCAAAAGCCGACCGAAACATTTATTTACCGACTGGCGACCCGTTCCTGCTTTGCACGGGTGCAATGTAGACACTAATGTGGTGCATATGCATGCATTATACATATAAACCTTCCTCTTGAATCACTCTGTCTATTAATGGAAACCGCATTAAAATCCGTTGCGTAGTTTAAATAATCTAAGCGTAGAGACGGCGGGAAGAGAATGGGTATAGTAAGCTATCCTTAAAGATAGATACATGCCACCGCGGACTTTTTTATAGATCTATAAAAGAGGAATATCCCGCCATGCATTGTTTTGTTATATCTCAAAGGGTAATTAGGCAGCGTTTTCGATGAAAGCTCCCAGGTGGCTTGACTTTTTCCGACACTTCCATCAATTATCATCATATTTCAACCAATTTGCACAAAATCTTTACAAATTATATACCTAAATCTTCCTCATGAATCACTCTATCTCCGTTCAGTAGTTTTTAAGTTAATCGCAAAAAGACGGAAAGACGCGGTGGACGACTTTTTTTTCTAATAATGTAGTTATGATACATGTTTTATTCTGTATCTAGGTGTTCTGTTTGTATTATAAGTATTTACAAACAAAAAACCGGCCAAGTGCGAGTTGGACTCGCGCACCGAGGGTTCCGTACAAACCTGTAGGCATATAAGTAAAAGTTATGGTATTTTTTTAATGGTAATTTATGCTCTGCACAATTATCTGTGGTATAAGACGTTGCTTCATACCAAATTTCAAGATTCTGAGTTCACGGGAAGTACCCTGTAGGTTTTGATTCCCTTGCGAGTGTCGAAAATTTGCAGCATAAACGGCTGTATCTTTTGATTGCGTTGGCTTAGAAGTTTGATTTTTTCACAGCTCCAAGGGACAGTAGACCTGAGTATTTGATATGAATTTCAGCTTAATACCTCCGAGTGTTCCTGAGAAAAAAAGGTCTTGACAGACAGATGGACAACAAAGTGATCCTTTTTTTTATCCAAAGGGTTCCGTTTTTTTCTTTTTGAGGTACGGAACCCTAAAAACAGTATATAAGTATTATATCAGTTATCTGATTCCCATACTCTCTATATCTCTATATACCGCCGTCTGTACGCTTAGATGTTTTAAGCTGCGCAACGGATTTTAATGCGGTTTCCATCAATAGACAGAGTGATTCAAGAGGAAGGTTTATATGTATAATACTTGCATATGCACCACATGAGTATCTACATTGCACCCGTGCGAAGCCGGAGCGTGTCGCTAGTGTATTTGTTTGTTGCAAGTACAACACAACATAAATAAAATTCATGTTTCTGTTTAAGATTTCACAGTCATAACGTGTCGCCACATATTCTGGACACGTCCTAGATCTCTAGTATACAGTATCAACGTGATTTGATTCTCATTTGTAGAACCCGTTCACATGATGCAATTTTTTTTAGTACTGTTGAAATATTTCTCATAGTTTTTTAAACAGTAAAAATAAATTAAGTTACAATAAAAATGACAATCTCAATTAATTATTAAAAAAAAAATTACAACAAATATAAAGGTAAATCACATCATCAGCAATAAGACGTCAACTGCTGGACATAGGCCTCCCACTGGGGGAGTTTTGCCAATACTCGCCACGCTTGGCAGGCGGGTTGGCGAGCGCAGTTAGGTGTGATTGTTCAAGGAAGACGCTGCTGCCTATCTTCCGGATTACATCCCTTAGCCGACTCTTACGGCAACCACGGGTAGTGAAGGTGGGGTACAATTCTTACGCCGGCACCACCACGGTAAATCATAAATAATTAATTTAATTAATATAAAAAAACAAATCTAATTAAATTTAAACATATACATTATATATATTTTTGTAATCCCCTTTTAATGTTTTTTATTTTGATACCCTACTTGATAGGTTTGGTTAATTTTATATACATTTTAAAGTTTTTCCCTTAAGTTTTTTAAAATCTACCATCTTATTTTTTTTAAACCAACCTCTAATGCCACTTGGGTTAATGAAACGAATCGAACTATACGTTAATAAGAGATATTAAAGAAATTTTACATACACAACAAGATACGCACGAAAAACATAATCCTTCCTTGGCAGTCGGGTATAAAGAGTTTTTATTGTAATGCTGTAGTATGAAGAAGTCTACATATTTTTAAGAACTAGGGTTTTCGGATGAGATTATGATGAAATTCAGATAGAAGTTGGTGAAATTCATATGTGATGTATTCGAAAATTGAGTCACATAGAAGATTTTCGGTAAGCTAAAGGGTTGTTACAGCTAGCAGAAGAAAACGCGATTCGTCTGGCTTGAAAGTTGGACGACTTCTTTGCCCTATAACCGGACCTGATTTAACATCCAGAATAGTCGATATCTACACCAATAAAGGCTGTTGCAACGGCCTCTAGTCCGACTCTGCTAACTAATTAAGACGGAGGTTAAGTTTGGCAGGAACGCGGAAAGAGTTGTGTCGCCCCATTGTATTTCTTTCCAAAACTAAAACGGGTTGGCGAGCGCAGTTAGGTGTGATTGTTCAAGGAAGACGCTGCTGCCCATCTTCCGGATTACATCCCTTAGCCGACTCTTACGACAACCACGGGTAGAGAGGGCGGGGTACTAGTCTTACGCCGGCACCACCACGGCTAAATCTAAATTATAATCGGTTTTATTCATAAAGTGCTGAATTACAAGCGCGATCGTGGGAAAGTGATATAATGTGGTGAAACATGATTTTTCGTGTTGCTTCCAAAACTCCATCGAAGCTTATAGTAAAGTCGCTTACACTACTTTACTAAGACATGACTCGTTTTTCTCGTTGCTTCTAATAATATGTAAGCTTTCTTAATTAAATTATAGTTATTATTATTTGAATGTAATTAGACGAACAAAACGTTCTTTTAACTTTTTGTAGCGATGATGGCTCAGTGGTTAGCGCGGTAGGTTCGCATGCCGAAGGGCGTGGGTTCAAACCCCAACAATGAGCTTGAGCTGCTGGTAAAGGAAAACATCGTGAGGAAACCATAGCGTGGTGGTAGGGTACTTTCAAGTACTCGGCTGGCTAGCTACCACCCTCAAGCTTGAAAATCTGCCGCTAAGCATCTAACGGTGTGTTCCGGCAGCCTCACTTGAGAGACAGTTCCATTCCAGGCTAGGTGTGCTTTACCACACCGTCACTTAACATCAGGTGAGCTGAGGTCAAACACCAAGCCTGTCAGACATTAAAAAAAAACGGTAAGAGTTTACGTCTTTCCATGACTACTGCTTGGTAGCAGAATAGATAATAATGGTCTGTACGTAATTGTATTAGCTTTTATTTCCGAAAACTCGGCGGGTCGATAAACACAAAGTTGTGGTCAAACGCCAACTCTATAAAAACTGTCCAAGTTGCTTAACAAAGGTAATAAAGATCGAGAATGTGTCACGCGTGAGTCAAACTGGAAATTTATTTTTGCGACGCAATTTCCGGCTCCTAATTCTGTTGGGCATGTTTTAGGGAAATCTCTTGTCTACATGATGTGGATTTATTCATGGGAGGAGAGACAAACTCCTCTTTGATTAAGGTGCTTCACGGAATTTATCTTCTTCACGTGAACTTTGAAACATCGTTACGTAAAATTGAATAGAACTGGCAAAACACACTGTAAGGGCCGGCGCTCAGTGATGGCACGGCACGGCGTGTCATGGCAAAGGATTTTATTACTAATCAAGTTATTTTGATCTTTAATCTTATTTCAATGAGTTTAGAATTCATTTTACTTTATTTCGATACCACGATTCCGCGAAATGACGCGACGTGCCGCGGGATGCTGCGGCATGACGCGACGTGCCGCGGGATGCTGCAGCATGACGCACGCGCCGCGGGATGCTGCGGCATGACGAGTCATACCGTTTCATTCCACGGCTTGCCGCGGCGCGCCATTGCATCCCGCGAGACGCATGGGTCACTTTATGTCTAGGAGTTATGATTGCTAAGCTAGTTGAAATAAGGTTGAAACTTGTGCAGCGGTCATTTCGGTTAATGGGGCGCAGTCCGATTGGTGCGCTGGGGCAAGGGAGGGAGAAGACGCACTGGCGCGCGAGTTTTTTTGTCTCTCACAATGAAAAAGCAAAACTGATTGATGTCAGAGTGCCTGGGCTTTCAGCAGGATGCCACGGCATGCCACGGGATGCCACGTCATGCCACGGAACGCCGTGGGATGCCGCGGCACAACCTGCTGTGTCATGCCGTGCCACGCCGTCAGTGAACCTTAGGTTAGGCCCTTAGGTGGTTGACGGCAGATTGTAAGCTTGAGGGTGGTACTATAAAGTACCCTAACAACATGGTATGATTTTATCACGATTTTTTCCTTCACTGGCAGCGCATGTTTATTGTTGGTATTTGAACCCACGTCCTTCGGCGTGTTAGCCAACCACGCTAATCATCACTACGAAGTTATAAATCAAATATGTAAATGAATAAAGACTTTTCAAAATTAAAAGATGGAAGTACCTATTATTGCTGCCTCTTTCTTTTAGACATCCGTAACAAGTGACAAAAAGAGACAGACGTTTGGGAAAGGGCACTTCTATTACTGCCCTACTTTTAGACAGTAAAAAAAGGTATTGCGATTGGACGTTAAACAAATTATCCTTAAGTTTATAAGCATCCATCTCCTTGCATATGAAGTTGCTTAGGGAAAACGGTATTAACGTATGAATATTTTGAAGGGTGCTTTTCTGGACGATTTTTGATAATACGCCGTGATAAGGATAACGGACAAAAATATGAAATCGACCCTCATTATTTATGAAATTCGCTTGTCCGGGGAACCGGAAGCCAGCTTGAGTGACTGGCCCTAATGTTAAAAAATACAATAGTAAGTTTTTTTAATGTAAAATTAATGAGGCGCAAAAGACGCTCTCCTGATGGTAAGATATATCGATACAAAGAACTTTGTGTAGAAAACAAAGTCTCAACTGCCCTGTAATTTCGCTAGTATCCTTCAAACTGGAACACGGCAATGTTTACACACTACTGCTTAGCAGAACTGGTGCTGTGGTGGTACCATGAAAAAATGGTACTTGTATGTTTCTCCTTAATAAAGTCACATAAAAATAGACTGGAAATTTGTCGTAAGAATTTAGCTTCATAATTTATTCTTTCCACGACATTTATCTTACTTAAAACACTCTTTCGAAGGCTCGCTCCATCAATCGCAACTTAGGTGCTTAGTGCCCAAAATATTAATCCTAACTTAACCCCCGTACTCAAAAACTGTCGCAGAACAACACTCAAGTGTAGGGAGTCCATGATTCTGGGTTTTACTTACAATGAACTTGATTTAAAAATAAATCTCAATATACATTTTTTAGATACAGTACAAGGTAAAAAAAAATTAACCCCAAAATCCGACCACGGAAAAAACCTATAACTTAATGAAAAATATAGCTTGTGTCATCCGGAGCGTAATAAGAAAAATAGACTGACACCTCATAGTATACTTAAAGATTTTATGTTTAAGTATTTTTTTAATTCATGTATATTGTTTTGTCACAAATAAAGTATTGTCTGTTGTATATTGTCATACATCAGAATCGGATGAATATAGTGCTACGGCAGACTACATGCAAACAAACATACACACATACACACCTCACACATACACTTACATACCTACATACATACATAGACTACCATAAAATAACCCTTCTTTTTGACTTTTCTGTGATCTGGTAAAAAAATATTTGGGAGTCAGTTCAGTACAAGATATTTTTTTAGACATTAGACATGAGACATTACTTATTAATAATTATTAAAATAAAACGTCGTTACAATAGGTAGCATTATAATAAATTATACAAAATTAGTTGTTATTAATATGTGGACTTACTTTTATTTCAAAGAAATTGTTAATATTATAAAATGTTTGTACAATGAGCCATTTAACCCGTATTAGTAAGCGTTTGACTACCAACTGACCTGATCGTAAGCGATGATGTCGTCGAAGATGAATCACGCGCACTTAAGAGATACCTATTCACTATCAACTTGGAACGACCGTGGTGGTGCCGGCGTAAGAAATGTACCCCACCCTCTCTACCCGTGGTTGCCGTAAGAGTTGGCTAAGGGATGTAATCCGGAAGATGGGCAGCAGCGTCTTTCTTGAACTATCACACCTAACTGTGCTCGCCAACTCACCTGCCAAGCGTGGCGAGTATTGGCAAAACCCCCCCAGGAGGTGGCCTATGTCCAGCAGTAGACGTCCTATGGCTGATGATGTATCAACTTGAAAAGATCAATTTTTTTTACCGAGCTCTTTTTTATATTTAAAAGTAAACGAGTGAATTCCGTGACAAAAAATATGGTGACCCTAGCCACTCGATAGTTTTTCCACGTTCTTCGTGATGTCAAGTGCGCGTTAGTGGGACAAAATAACTTGACGTACTTCTGTCCTTAGGTGTACCATGATTTTGGAGGGAGTCAGGACATATGTGACAAGCTTCAAAATTTTAAAAAAAAAACAAGCTTTTACGCTTGCTAATAATTCATAGCATGAAAACTAATAGCATGGGCTGCAAAACGAGTAATTATTAAGAATGGAATGAGTATTTTTAATTACATGTATCGATTGCGTTGGTTTTTCAAAACGACTTTATTATCAATCGATTTGATTATCATAACTCAAAAATTGCCGTAATAAATGTAACTGTAATTTTACTTTGTGTCTTAGTAATAATTTGTAGCGATGATAGCGCGGTAGGTTCGCATGCCGAAGGGCATGGGTTCAAGCCCCAGCAATTAGCTTGAGCTGCCGGTGAAGGAATAACATCGTGAGGAAACCATAGCGTGGTGGTAGGGTACTTTCTAGTACTCGGCTGGCTAGCTACCACCCTCAAGTTGAAAATCTGCCAAGCATCTAACGATGTGTTCCGGCAGCCTCACTTGAGAGCCAATTCTATTCCAGGCTAGGTGTGCTTTACCATCTTCGACCACACCGTCACTTAACATCAGGTGATTTGTGGTCAAACACCTAGCCTGTCATAACTTGGACATGTCTTTTGGACATGTGTTCAAAAATGTATAATATAATATGGTAAACGGCTTGAATTCATTGAATTAAAAAATATTAATGTCATGGACACCCTACCACTTCTCACTTCCAGAGGCGGTAATCAATCAGGATGACGTCATAAGTTCAGTCCTCAACTTCCTATTTATGTCTCTTTCCCACTTCGTCTCCCGAACGTGTCGCTCTTGTAAGTATAATGGTGTACAAATTGCTTGTAGTTATGATAGCTCAGTGGTTAGCGCGTTCGGGTCGTAAGCCGCAGGAGGGGTTCAAATCCCAACAATAAGCTCAAGCTGCTGGTGTTCCTAATAGTCGGTAGTCTAGCTATCACCCTCGAGTTTTGTTAAAGTTTTTTTTTTAAATGTAATGTTAATTAACGAGACGCTCTCCTGCTGGTAAGGATAACGCCTGTCCATGACCATTGCAGCGATACAGAACTCTGAGTCATCATCATCATCATCATCAGCCGTATGACGTCCACTGCTGGACAGGCCTCCCCATTGATTTCCATAAAGACCGGTTGGAAGCAGGGTCGCATCCAGCGCGTTCCTGCGATCTTTACGAGGTCGTCTGTCCACCTTTTGGGTGGTCGTCCTACGCTGCGCTTGCCGGTCCGTGGTCTCCACTCCAAAACTTTGCAGTCCCATCGGCCATCAGGTCTGCGTGCTATGAGCCCTGCCCACTGCCACTTCAACTTGCTAATCCGCTGGGCTATGTCTGCTACTTTAGTTCGTCTACGGATCTCCTTATTTTTGATTCGATCTCGTAGGGAAACTCCGAGTATACCCCTCTCCATAGCTCATAGTCAGAGACCACGTTGAGTAACAAATTGAAGTCCAGAGCATCAATGTTTTAGCGCGTATTGCTTTAAGAGATTCGATAGTTAGTCTCAACAGCCCTTTAATTTCCCTAGCTGCAGTACCTTTCAAATCGGAACATAATAACGCTTACGCACTACTTATTTACCTTATACTGCGGTGGTACCTACCTAGATGACCTCCTGGTAACACACAGTACAACATAAGGGTCTAATAAAAGCACAAGGAAAACACAGCCTTCTTTTTAGCAGAAGGGTAAGAGCAATATATTCGTCGAGATAACAACAGAGCTACTTACTCTCACAAAAGAGGATTTCATTTTTTTTTACTGCATCCAGGATTCACTAATGTGGGCTATAAAAGTAAGGAAAGTAACTTTTTTAGTTGTTAAGACACAAAACAAACATCTATTTTGGACACATAAATGATCTGGGTGGGAATCAAACCAACACCTAACGCCCAATAAAAAAAACATAAGGTATTCCATAAAAACATGTTTTTTTTTAATGGGACAGCTGCTTTTTGAGCGATGCAAAAGTGGTTCCACCTTTTTACCGGGTGGTCGTGTTGGTACAACCACAATATCTGATATTCTGCCAAGCAGTAGTGTCTAAACATTATTAAGTTTCAGTTTAAAGGTACTGCACATATTACTAACCATCGAATGTCTCAAAGTAGTGAGCGCCAAAGCTTTCTGAGTACCCCAGTTAATGGTCATGGACAGACGTTATCTCTTACCATCAAAAGAACGTCTCATTCGTTTTATTAGTTTCACATATTTTCTATATGTACTAAATTTATTAGTTTAATTTTTTTAACTTAATATTGTTACAACATTTCCCGTTTGTTCGATGCATCGTGTTTTCCAATCTTAGTTGCCTGGAAGATATCGCTCTTAGCGATAAGGCCGCAACACTATCGTACTAGCTCATAAGTTTCTTTTCTTTTCTGTACTTTTTCATTCCATTTTTTTGTGTGCACAATAAAGAGCTTCTATGTATCTAAAAAACAATGTTTTTATAGTAGGTACTATATTGAATGAGTAAATTTATATTTTCATATTTTTTGCGACGACTCTATTGTTCACGCTAAATAACAAAGCCTACAACATTGTCGCAAAGTTGTTTATCAGTTTTTTATCGGATTGATATCGGAGAGTGTGCTTCAGAACTACATGGTCTAATTCCCCCATGCACATTATTCTATCGAACAGCCAGAAGCTGAAATAGCGACATCGTCTCATGGTCGACGTTCCAAAAACTCGAACGAAACGATTTGATTCCACGTTCATTGTGCGGACTGCTAGACAGTGGAATGCGCTGTCTGAGTGGGTGTTCCCCGTTGGATATAAGCTGGGTGTCTTCAAGTCGAGAGTGAATAATATTCTAGGCAAACCGTGCTTTACTTAACATCAGGTAAAATGGTTTGCCGTGGTGGTGCCGGCGTAAGAATAGTACCCCACCCTCTCTACCCGTGGTTGCCGTAAGAGACGGCTAAGAGATGTCATCCGGAAGATGGGTAGCAGCATCTTCCTTGAACAATCACACCTAACTGCGCTCGCCAACCCGCCTGCCAAGCGTGGCGAGTATTGGCAAAACCCCCCCGGGAGGAGTCCTATGTCCAGCGGTGGACGTCCTATGGCTGATGATGTATGATGTGTGTGTAAGGTAAAATGGTGGTCAAACCTATGTCTCATTTAAAAAAAATTGCCTTTTCCAGTCTAACCTAACCATCTCCTTTTTAAACCACACTCGCGTAGACGCTCTACGTCGTAGCATTATTAAAACGGTCGTAGCTCGTAGCAGGTAACACTTGCCTAACGCCTATTTGATTGCGCGATTTGTCGTACGAATGCACACGCCTTAATATAAATGGCCGTTATAGTAACAAAGAAGAATATTCTTTATTCTGTGCTAAGGAAGCTTGATGTTGTTTTGGGATTTACCTTTTTACTCTACTACACAAAAAGTTCTACTAAAGAATTCTTGTTCTTAGTCGGACACTCTTGGAGGAGTGGTCGTGGCCGTAGATGGACAGGGTTACGTCCCGTCGCCACCGCTGGTTCCCAGGTCTGCTGCACCGCTTCATGTTCCAAAAACTTGAAATAAACGGTTCGAATCTTTTTTTTTTATGGCTGACTGGCTATGTGTTTGACCACAACTCACCTGATGTTAAGTGACGGTGTGGTCGAAGATGGTAAAGCACACCTAGCCTGGAATAGAACTGGCTCTCAAGTGAGGCAGCCGGAACACACCGTTAGATGCTTGGCGGCAGATTTTCAACTTGAGGGCGGTAGCTAGCCTGGCGAGTACTATAAAGTACCCTACCACCACGCTATGGTTTCCTCACAATGTTTTCCTTCACCGGCAGCTCAAGCTCATTGTTGGGGTTTGAACCCACGCCCTTCGGCATGCGAACCGACCGCGCTAACCACTGAGCTTTTCTTCTTGTAGTGTTTTCCACCGCATCTTCGCTTAACACCAGACGAGTCGGCGCACAAAAAAAAAGCATATACGTAATTTAAAAAAAATCGTCGCCCGATGTCTTTTCACTTGGTCATGGACATGCGTTATCTCTTACCATCAGAAGAGCGTTTGTCTTATTACCTCCTATAGTGAAAAAGCAAGTTCCTATAGTATAAGATTTGCTTAGTTTGTTCCAGTTGCTTCCAGTTTATATTTGAAGGTAAATTCACAAAGCGGAGCTTTTAAAGCCCGTAATTACATTAATTAAGGAAACAGGTTATTCATTAACTTGATATAGGAATCAGATGTTTCCTGCGTTTTTTTCTTCTCAATGTTTCCATTACGTCAGAAACAATAGAAATTCCCTTGATGAGTTACAGAGAGAACGAAAAAATGGACGCGGTAATTATTGTATTTGTATGTTTATAAACGTCTAGTTTGCCGTGGTGGTGCCGGCGTTAGTACCCCACCCTCTCTACCCGTGGTTGCCGTAAGAGTCGGCTAAGGGATGTAATCCGGAAGATGGGCAGCAGCGTCTTCCTTGAACTATCACACCTAACTGCGCTCGCCAACCCGCCTGCCAAGCGTGGCGAGTATTGGCAAAACCCCCCCAGGAGGAGGCCTATGTCCAGCAGTGGACGTCCTATGGCTGATGATGTGAAACGTCTAGGCCAGTCTTTCTCAAAGAGGGCGATAACACCCACTTGTGGGCGCTGAAGGCCTAGAGGAGGCGGTTAAGTTGGTACAAACTAGTTTCCTTTTTTCAAAGTTAATTTTTACTTTATTTTTAATACGGATAGATTCGCGTTTGTCCACCAACTCGCATACTTGTTTATATAACAAGCATTTATTTAACGAGTTTTACTTCGTTTAGGAAAAGTTTGCAAGTATTGTCATAACCAAATATTCCTATTCATATTCCTCTTATCATAAGAAGTTATATGACACGTTGGGTCAGTTCCCATGACAATGCATGTTTGTGGTAAACATGATCTGACTTCATAAAATTAACTTAATTATTTTTATTTTATTGACATTGTTTATTTTATTATTATTATTGTATTTGACATTCTTATTATTATTTATTTTTGTAAATGTATAATTTTTGAATTTTTATAATTGTATTAATTGAGTCTAAAGTTACTTGGAAATGAATAAATAAATAAAAAATAAAATAAAAACACCCAGGGGTCGACTCCAGGGTTGGCGCTTGGTGGTTCCTGTCAAAGGAATCCAGACGAGAGAACTCCTCAACGGTCAATAGCATACACACGAATTTTGTATATACAATAAAATTGCCTGTTTGAAATTGCACTATTACCTGGTTGAGCACAGATAGTGACGGTGAGTGTTGCGTTAATACATAAATAAAGGTATCCCTTAAAATAGGCTTCCTCAAAAACTAACTACGTTCACTCCGCCCAGACGCTATTCCCTAATCATAAAAGAATAAGGATGAAAATAGAATCTACCGCTCGACCGTATTGTTGCTCGAAAGTACGCTAACGTAAGTCTCAAATCTGATTATTTATTAAGAGTAAAATAAGTCGTCTAGATTTTTTTTAAATCTTAATTATAAACGGATAATTACAATTATGTTCATTCCATGAGTATGTGTTCAAGTTGCAAAAGTTTAATTGTTTTTTTAATTTAAAATGTACGCTCCACAGACACCGGGGTTCGTAACCTTTGTTAACTTTTTTTTAAAATCATAATCTAAGATTAAAGTACTAATTTGTGTGTATACCGCGAGCAGAGCAGCGACCCGCAAGCAGCACCCGATCGCTAAAACTATATTATATATTTATATTTGCTAAGATTCTCTGTACAGATTCTAGATAAAGGATTTATTTTTCTAAGTCACATAAGATATATGAAATATATTTATACATAGCAAGTAATACAAGATTGTCTTCGTGTATTAAAAATACGAATGCCTTATCCATACTTATAAAGTTTATGACTCCTGGTACAAAGTCATTCATTAACTCTGGAACGGTTTAATTCTCGTCAGGAGAGAGTTAATGAAATGGCTTAGGGTTCCGTCGCGATTTTAACTTTATATCTTCATCTGCCACGTTAATTGTGGTACATAAAACGCTTGAGGCAAACTCCATTTCCCGTTTTCACAAACAATCCCACAGCTGGGCGTGGGCCTTTGTTTTATACTATTTAGAGATACAGGGTTTACAGAACAACTGATGTTTTATTCGCGATTTCAGAGTTGTTTCCAAAGTAACAGTTGTTCATACAATGACCCTCTTTCAGCCTAATATAGTCCAAGCTTGTTACCCTGTACGTTTCTCACTTCGTCACGTAATAACAGCTAGACGGATTTGTATGAAATTTGAAACGTTACTAGGTGATATCCTAAATTAACACATACACCACAAGACATTAAGTGTTAATAATTTAGAAAAAAAGAAAAAGTCAAAATTTTACACTAAGAAGATTGATGCTGTGAGCTGCTAGTGAAAGGCGCTATCTCTACATAGTAGGTATAAGACAAAGTCGCTTCTAGGGATTGCAATCCCGCAAAACGGGATCACGCAATCCCGCGGGATCCCGCTGCTTTTATTAATCTGCTGGATCCCTCATCTTTTAAATTATGATATAAAATCAAATTAAAACTACAAATTTTTGTGTAAAAATCAACATTTATTTAACATTTCTTACATTTTGCATCACAAATTATTTGTGTTACGCTAGGTGTTTGACCACAGCTCACCTGATGTTAAGTGACGGTGTGGTCGAAGATGGTAAAGCACACCTAGCCTGGAATGGAACTGGCTCTCAAGTGAGGCTGCCGGAACACATCGTTAGATGCTTGGCGGCAGATTTTCAACTTGAGGGTGGTAGCTAGCCAGCCGAGTACTAGAAAGTACCCTACTACCACGCTATGGTTTCCTCACGATGTTTTCCTTCACCGGCAGCTCAAGCTCATTGTTGGGGTTTGAACCTACGCCCTTCGGCATGCGAACCGACCGCGCTAACCACTGAGCTATCATCGCTATTCCCCCTCCCTTTATCACAAAACCTGAATACACAATAAAATTGCTGTCCCCTGACCGGATGCGACGGAGTACCTTTTTTAATTTGCAAAAGTGGACATAATCGCGGAAGTGACGTCATCAATCTATCTTGACTGCGGAGAAATGGCTCTCCACACTTAGGAATAGATAACGCAAGATGGAAAAGGTTAATACATAAGTTTAGATGCCCATTATTAAAACCGTATAAATCCGCCAACCTGATTTGAGCTAAGGTGACAAAAAAAAATACAATAATAAATATAGTACGACATTACGCACAGCGCCATTTGACCCCAAACCAAGCAAAGCTTGTACTATGGAAGTCAGATAACTGATAGAATATTTAAATACTTTTCTTTTTGTAAAAACATACTTATAATACATATAGAACAAACATTTATAATCACAAAATATTTTTTTAACTATTGAAATCTTGCGTTGTCTTTATGCGTGTGCCGTGGTGGTGCCGGCGTAAGAATAGTACCCCACCCTCTCTACCCGTGGTTGAGAGGTATCCGTGGTATCCGGAAGATGGGCAGCAGCGTCATCCTTGAACAATCACACCTAACTGCGCTCGCCAACTGCGTTTTTAACTTTTAATTTATATTTGTAATTGTACGCGCAGAATTATTCAGCGCGTACATTATACACAATATACGGTAAATACTTACTAGAATTAATTTTTAATTATTTAGTTTATTGTCCCAGATAAAAGATTGTACTTTGTTTAAAAAAAAAAAAAAAAAAATTTTTTATTCATTTTTAATAGATAAGTATTTTAGAGATTGCTCCTCAAGCCGAATCAATCGAGCTCAAACTCGGTGAGGTTATGTTGTTTTATCACAGATATGCCGTGACCACCTTATAGCTCCATCATCAGACCCTGGATATATTTTAGGCATAAAGTGCTCCTCAAGACAAATCAATCGAGTCCAAACTCGATGGGTTTATCTTGTTTAGTTCAGAAGTTCCTATGGCCATTTTCCGTCTCCATCATCAGACCAGCTCCATGATACCATACGTAAGTAAGTACACCAAATTTGAGTCCAATCGTGGGTCATATCTAACTTGCCAAATTTGACCCGTACATACGTACATACAATGCAAGTTAAATAAAAGCTTGTAAACATCTTCTTTGCAGGACTTCGACTCGCACTTGGCCGATTTTTGAATGGCTGTGATCACAACCATTTTCGAGGGCTGGATCCGCGCCTGTTCGCTATCATCTTTACTAACTTCCTGGTTCTGGGAAAACCTCTTAAATGCCAACTCCATTAAAATTCTGGCGAACGAACCAAACTCTAAAATTTAAATTTTGGAATTATACTCGATAACGATGTTTGTAAAAGTGGACTTCTTCTATACAAATGTATGTTTGGGGGTAGTTCACGTACAAAGGGCTAGTTCACGTATTTACCCTTCAGGCTTTGATATGATAATTTCCATAGTTTGAAAACGTTACAGTGGATTTGGAAATCAGTGATATAGATTGCTGGAATTGAGTTCGAACTTTAACACGCTGCCTAGCTCGCTTAAGGACATACAAGGTGACGACCCATTCGATAAATTGATTGATTCAGGCGTTACTTTAAGGAAGTTTAATTTAAGAATTCAAGAGATATTTTTAGTGTATTTCGTTTTGGTTAAAAAAGTGACGAAAATTTAATTCAAATTTTTATTTAACTTGTTGACAATTTTGATATCCATATCCGAAATATTCCTTAATATGATAGCGATGTAGCAATGGATAGACGGCGGTTCACATGCAAACAGGCGTGGGTTCAAACCCAACAATGAGCTAGAGCTGCCGGTGAAGGAAAACATAGTGAGGAAACCATAGCGTGGTGGTAGGGTACTTTCAAGTACTCGGTATTTTCGAGTGGCTAGCTACCACCCGTACATTTGTTCATATGAATGCCTTTTTTTTACGGCTGTCAGTCTAGTTATTTGACCACAGCTCACCTGATGTTAAGTGACGGTGTGGTCGAGATGGTTTTTTTTTTTTTTTTTTATATAACTAATAGGCTTGCGTTTGACCGCCATCTCGCCTGATGATAAGTAAACATGGTAAACACACCTAGCCTGGAATGGAATTGGCCCTCAAGTAAGGCTGCCTGAACACACCGATAGATACTTGGCGGCAGATTTTCAACTTGAGGGGTACTTGCTAGGGTGGCTAGCCAGCCGAGTACTAGAAAGTACCCTACCACCACGTTATAGTTTAGTCACGATGTTTTCCTTCACCGGTAGCTCAAGCTCATTGTTGGGGTTTGAACCCACGCCGTTCAGCATACGAACCGACTACGCTAACCACTGAACTATCATCGCTACAAAATACGACATAAATAACGTATGGCATTGTTTATAGATTTTCTTCGATGAATGGTATAATATTATCACGTACTTCCCGTGGTGGTGCCGGCGTAAGAATTGTACCCCACCCTCTCTACCCGTGGTTGCCGTAAGAGTCGGCTAAGGGATGTAATCCGGAAGATGGGCAGCAGCGTCTTCCTTGAACAATCACACCTAACTGCGCTCGCCAACCCGCCTGCCAAGCGTGGCGAGTATTGGCAAAACCCCTCCAGGATGAGGCCTATGTCCAGCAGCGGACGTCCTATGGCTGATAATGTGTAATAATGTGTATCACGTAGGATGAGACAGTATGGCTTTACAGCATTAGCCTGGCCGATGGGGCAAATTATTTTTTTTTTAAATATGTGTTTGAATCCTTGTTACTGCGGCACTGTACAAGGAGTTTTGTTTGTATGCAAATTATTTTATAATACGGTTTTCATGTTAATGCGAGATCTCCTAGGTTTTAGCTCCGCATGAAATTAAAATGGACGCGTGTACAGCAATGTTGTTTCCTCTTTTAGTACAATTGCTAATTTTACTAAATAAATTGTTAATTTTTATCTTACGTGATATTTGTATAGAAATATAATTTAATTTCTGATTTTTGTGCTTGAGCTGCCGGTGAAGGAAAACATCGTGAAGAAACCATAGCATGGTGGTAGGGTACTTTCTAGTACTCGGCTGTCTAGCTACTACCCAAGTTGAAAATCTGTCACCAACCATCTAACGGTGTGTTCTGGCAGCCTCACTTGAGAGACAGTTCCATTCCATAAGTGTGTTTACAATCTTCGACCACACCGTCACTTTACATCAAGTGAGATGAGGTCAACAATAAGCCTGTCAAACATTTAAAAAAATACAGGTAGATTCCATCGCAATATCAGATATTTTGCCGCTAAGCAGTAGTGCGTAAGTATTACTGTCACATCATCAGCCATAGGACGTTCACTTCTGGACATAGGCCTCCTCCTGGGGGGGTTTTGCCAATACTCGCCACGCTTGGCAGGCGGGTTGGCGAGCGCAGTTAGGTGTGATTGGTCAAGGAAGACGCTACTGCCCATCTTCCGGATAACATCCCTTAGCCGACTCTTACGGCAACCACGGGTAGAGAGGGTGGGGTACAATTATTACGCCGGCACCACCACGGCAATTAGCATTAGCATTACTGTAGCTAGTGAAATTACGGAGCTGTTGCAACTACCCATCGAAAGTCGCAAAGTAATGAGCGCCAAAGCAGCGTTGCCCTGGACTTTGTTTTGCTACTCAAAGCTATGTGTATCGCTGCAATGGTCAGGCGTTATCTTTTACCATCGGGAGAGCATATTATCGGTATAATTATTTTCACATTAAAAAAAATTGCCAATGCGGCTCAAGAAGTGTTCATTTCAAAAATGCAATAAGAACTCACAAAATGGCCTTACACCTTTTTCCACGTCCTACCGTCACAGCTAATTTTAAACCAAAACAACTAAGGTACGCCTTTCAAGATTTGGCTTATTAAAACTGCACGAAAATTAGACACCCCTTTATCCGTTAACGCATACCTACTCAAAAACTTAACTAGGTATTTAACTGAAAGCCGAACCTTTGAGTCGGTTCAAACGGTGTTATGCAAAACATTCCGTTCAGTTTACTGAAATTCACAGTTTCTACTCAACTCGAATGTAAGTTCAACATACTTGTCTCATTAGGGTGTTGTTTTGGGACGGGCGGAATAATTAGCGTATTTGATTTCACCAATCACCGTAAATAGAAGACGTTCTGCTAATAAATAAGTGATTGATTCAGGCATTACTTTGCGGAAGTTAATTTTGAGTGTTCAAGGTATTATGGTTGCCGTGGTGGTGCCGGCGTAAGAATTACTATTTTTACACCGCCCCACCCTCTCTACCCGTGGTTGCCGTAAGAGTCGGTTAAGGGATGTAAATCCAGAAGATGGGCAGCAGCATCTTCCTTGAATAATCACACCTAACTGCGCTCGCCAACCCGCCTGCCAAGCGTGGCGAGTATTGGCAAAAACCCCCCAGGATGAGGCCTATGTCCAGCAGTGGACGTCCTATGGCTGATGATGTGATGATGTGAAGGTATACATTTCGTTTATTTCCGCTTAACAATAGTTTCAGTTACAACAGTGATAACAAAAAGTTTATGTCAAATCTTAGTTTTAGATACTAAGTAAAGTTTCGGATAAGTTTTTTTTTAATTGTTGTCAAGTTAGTTAAATTTAAATCCTCATCATTGTTGTCAACACGGACATAGTGAGAAGACTAAAAAGGACAAAACCTTTTGAGTTAGTGTATTAAGTTAGTTAGTGTCAGTGCAGTGAGTACTACATATTATAGAACACATGAACAAAGTGTCTTCCCCTTAATAGAGACAGTAAGAAAAGTGTTGATGGACACATTCTTAGATTTACTCAACTTAGCAATTTAAGTTATAATAATATTACTTATTAGTCTCAACTTGGCTAGATTGTAATAACAATGAGGTATCTAAAAATAAAAACAGATACATCATTAAAAGAAAAAAAAAAAAAAAAAAAAAAAACATTGTTGTAACTGAAACGACTGTTAAGCGGAAATAAACTAAATATACACCTTGAACACTTAACATAACAAAGTCCAGGGCATCGCTGCTTTAGCCAAGAATATTGCGTATAGTACTTCCACACAATTCACGAAATATGAGAAAGGTATTGAGAAGGATCACATAAAAATGTGTTCGTATATTTGCTGTTAAATTATAACTCCATACTATTATTTCTTTTCTTTCTTTCCATTCGTTGCTGTGCCCGACAGGGTCCATATTTGACTTTATACTACTATAGATATACTACTTTGTATTTATAACATCTTGTATTGTACCTATGGAAGCAATAAACATCTTGAATCTTGAATCTTTTCACTCAGAAAACAGTGCCAGCTTATAATAATACGCTACGCAAAACGCTTACGCTTATCACGGGCCCAACGTGTAGCCTACTCCAAGAATAAGTGTTGAATATTTCATGAATTCTCCTTGCAATATTGTACGGAACCTTTTCAATTATTCCTCGCGATGGAAGTGCGAAGTCTTGTATGAAACTTTGTATTGTTAACTAATAAGCCAGGAAAAACCTATTTTTAAGTTATTGTTTTTGTGTTAATCCATAAAGGAAGAAACAAAGAAAACTCACTGCTTTTCAGCGGCGAATACTTTGGCGACCGAGCTTAGCAAGATGTGTGCAAAATTTAGTTGAGACCTAGCAAGATTTTGAAACCAATTTTTCTATATTTGTATATCCATAGCTGCGCCCCGCGGCGTTACTTTATTACTTTTTACTACTTACTTGTATTAATACAAGGTGTCAGCTACCGCCATACCAAATTTCATAAAAATTGGTCTAGCCGTTTGAGCGTGAAGAAGTAACAAACATACAAACACACCTACGAACTTTTGCCTTTGTAATATTACATCGTGAAAGTTTGAACATCAGCAATATTGATTATAGAGGGGTCAGTACGCGATTGTCGTTCCAAATAATAATAAAAAATAGGTGGTTAATATTTGACCTAATTATCCTGAACAAACACAAAAATACGGACACTCAAATCACGCGCACCGAAAATGACATGGTAGTCGCGCGCGGTCCCAGATTAGATAACAGTTACACGCAGTCTACGTATGGTAGTTATGTCTTGTGCTAGCTCGGCGCGTGAGGCTGCGCGCTGTCCACACATTCTGGAGTCTTGGGAAAAGCTTTAACCAAGGTTTTCTTTGTATTTGTTCGATTTTATTTCTTCATACGTTTCATATGGCCACTCACTAGCATGTCTTTGAATATTGCTAATGTTCAAACTGTCAGCCCGTATTTAGACTGGAGAAAAGGACACGTGTTTAAAAAAAATTAAAACGGCATCTACCCCCATAATCGATCATACATACATCATACATCATCAGCCATAGGACTGCTGGACATAGGCCTCCTCCTGGGGGGTTTTTGCCAATACTCGCCACGCTTGGCAGGTGGGTTGGCGAGCGCAGTTAGGTGTGATTGTTCAAGGAAGACGCTGCTGCCCATCTTCCGGATTACATCCCTTAGCCGACTCTTACGGCAACCATGGGTAGAGAGGGTGGGGTACAATTTTTACGCAGGCAATACAACGTCCATAAGTTAAACACCAGTTTTTTTAGACTGCACTTAGACCCTATAGGCTACTAGCTACCTCTGAACCAAATTTCTATGGAAGCTAAAAAATATGTTATTAGTTTTGTTTTGTAATGTAATTTAATGTATTTTTGTTTTACTTAAGCGGGATTACTCACGTTTAGCGGCCCGCAGTCCGAAGTAGTATAATAATTGTCTTATGACAGTGTGAGATACATAGTCATGCAAAATACTACAACGTAGAACGCAGAGGGGGTCAGCTATCGAATAGACCAATGCTAGCATGTGGCATAATAGCTACAATAAAGATAGCGCTCTAGAAAAGAAAGAGAAATATATATGATTCTTTATGCCTGCCCGCCTGGGAAAAACCTACCACTTTAGTAGGATTTTTTTAAACCGTTGCTAAATGATGAATTTGAATAAGCGTTCAAATAATGTAAACAATATGAAAAAGCTAGGTTTACACATTTTTAATCTTCAATTTCGAAATAAACTCCTAAAATTTCGTGATTTTAGTAAATTGTAATAGTAATAGTGTTCTGTGGTAGAACGTTACTTATGAAGAAATCTCCGATTAGCCAAATGGGCATATCGTGTTGCCAGTATACGTTACTAAAATGGCTACACAACTTTTTTTTCTGACTATGCAAAAGCTTATAGCTGTTTTTTTCTGACATTCTAGGTTTTGTAGCGATGATAGCTCAGTGGTTAACGCGGTCGGTTCGCATGCCGAAGGGCGTGGGTTCAAACCCCTACAATGAGCTTGAGCTGCCGGTGAAGGAAAACATCGTGAGGAAATCATAGCGTGGTGGTAGGGTACTTATAGTACTCGGCTGGCTAGCTACCACCCTCAAGTTGAAAATCTGCCGTCAAGCATCTAACGGTGTGTTCTGGCAGCCTCACTTGAGAGCCAGTTCCATTCCAGGCTAGGTGTGCTTTACCATCTTCGAACACGCCGTCACTTAACTTTAGGTGAGTTGTGGTTAAACACCTAGCCTGTCAGCGATAAATAAAATAAATAAATTACATCAACATGTTAAATAATATGTAAGTACTCTGATGATTATTAAAAGTCACTAGAGATAACAAAATCTTAAAACAAAATTCACCATAAACATAAAACTACTGAGTTTTTATGTTTATGGTGAATTTTGTTTTATCTATTGACAAAGTCCCTAAAACGGCAACACTGCACCGAAACATTAAACAAAAACTATCAGATAAAAATTATATAATATCTAAATAACTAAAGACACTTACAAATGCTCAGTGACGGTGCCTTCTGGATTAGCTTTCACCGCATTGACGCCTCTATACTCGCTTGTTTGTTAGGCATTATTTTTTAATCCACTCAATAGGTTTCAGTATAAAAGGCAATAAAGTCGGTGCCGAAAACAGGATAAATTGTCGAGGCAATAAGGGGCAGTAATACGCGCGAATCCTACGGGAATCAAGAAAAAACACATTCCAGATACAAATCACCTGCTCTTTGCTGGATACTAGGGATGGGGCGAGCCTCTGTCTATAGGTTATCGACATTTTTATTAATAGAATAGTTTTTTATTTAATTTTATTTATTTATTCGATACTACATATTTAATTGCCGTGCTGTGATGGTGCCGGCTTAAGAATAGTACCCCACCCCCTCTACCCGTGGTTGCCGTAAGAGTCGGCTAAGGGATGTAATCCGGAAGATGGGCAGCAGCGTCTTCCTTGAACAATCACGCCTAATTGCGCTCGCCAACCCGCCTGCCAAGCGTGGCGAGTATTGACAAAACCCCCCCAGGAGGAGGCCTATGTCCAGCAGTGGACGTCCTATGGCTGATGATGATGATGATATTTAATTTACGTATTAAGTACAGTTTATTACACACTAGGTTACGCCCGCGACTTCTTTCGCGTCAACTTTGGAATTAGGTAAATAGTAAAATAAAACATGAGGTAACAAATAAGCAATAGTCATGAAGTTTGCGCTATTTATTAGATTTAGAAAAAGGATATCTTTTATCCCGGAGTTCCATACGATACATCTATACCAAATTTATAATGGATACGTCCAGTAGTTCGTTTTTTTTTGAGAATCCCATACATTTTTATTATACAAAATGTATCCTATATGTTAATTCAGGTAATAAACTATATGTGTACCAAAATTCATCCAAATCCATTCAACTGTTTTTTAAGCAAACAGTATATTCATTATAAATATATTAAGAACAGAAATCAAGTATATACAACAACAAAAAAACTCCTTAAACTAAAAAGCCGTTATCAAATAGTTTTCAAAACTCTGGTCCCATTGTCGCGTTGTATGTCTACATTTAATCTTTGTGCAAAATAGAGGCCAGGGATGTGGTCACGTGTGGCGTCGACCAGATGACCTTTGGTCTAAAGTTGCAACCCCAAAGTGCTCAAAGATATATTAATTAAAATAGAATCAGTCTCAACGTTGGAAACGTATTTATAGTGCCCCTGGTATTGCAGTTATCCCTAGGCGATGGTGATTGCTTACAATCAGGCAAACCGTCTGCTTGATTGCCACCTATGGCGTAAAAAAAGTATTCTTCAACAAACCCTTTTCAATTCAACCCATAACATAGATTTGTTCAATACAAACTATTTCGTAATTCTAAATTGATCTATAACAAGAAATTCAACCAATGATACCATTATAGTTTTAATCGAACAGCGACAGCCGTGTCTCATCCCTAATAGGTACGCTGACGTCGCACGGATCTCCAAATTGCCGCCTATTTATTATCGCCAGTCATTCGGATCGTGTAGACTGCGCCTTATATCGTATGCGACGAAGCTTACACTGTGTACCTCGACCTTTATATTGGTCCACGGCGAATGCATATCGAATGAAATAATAGAGTAAATATTTAATATATTTATGTGACGATAAATGTTTGTTCTGTGTGTATTAAAATTGACAACGCATTGGCAAAATCCCTAATGTTGCAAGTGTCTATGGAAGACTGAGAGCTTGCCATTTAACAAACCAAATAATATTATTATGTTTATCACTGGGTCTTTATTATGAATTAGTTTTGCCATGGAAACCAACGTAATTTTGACACATTTTTGTTTTACTTCTGCCGAACTTAACCCACATTTTGGCCATCCGGTGGCCTTTTTCAAGGAGACAAAGCTGAGTACAACGCGCGCGCGGACTCGTCTTGCTTCGCTCTGCGGGCCGCTGCGCGCCTCGCATTTGAAGACAGCAAAAAAGAACAATCAACTCCACTGTTTAGGAGCTACGATGTTACAGACAGACACAGATACACACTTTAACTTTTCTTTCCACATCGGGGGCTAAAAAGAACCCGGCATTTTTCTTTGTCAGTCCTGAAAGAAAACTCCCACGTTCATAAAACACAATCTATAAGAGAACTCATTCAATTTCATACAAATAAAGGCGGCGTATATCATCGGTTAGGGACAAGACACACGTGAATGAGGAATTATTGTCAATTTCACAACGTACGACACGACTCTCAACAAAATATTGAAAATCAAAACCCGACTTACGCTGCAGGTTAAGTTAAGTAAGGTAAAGTCAAGTCGTGTAAAGTCCAATCAAAGGTAAGTAATTATCCTATTTTTAAAATTTAACTTGCAATGTATACCTATATCTATATGCATGTATGTACGGGTCAAATCTTGCAAGTTAAATTTGACCCACTTCCCGATGTCTGATTAGACTTAAATTTGGCGTACTTATGCATCTTCGGTGACAATACAATAATATGGTACCATGGAGCTGGTCTGATGATTGAGTCGGAAGATGGTCATAGGAAATTCTGAAGTAAACAAGATAAACCCATCGAGTTTGGGTTCGATTGATTCGTCTTGCTGAGCACTTTATGCCTAGACGATATCCAGGGTCTGATGATGAAGCTAGAAGGTGGCCACGGCATCTTTGTGATAAAATAACATAGCCCGATAGAGTTCGGGCTCGATTGTTTTGTCTTGAGGAGCAATCTTTAAAATACCTTTCAACTATAAAGTTAAACATTTTTTTTTTAAACAACAACTTTAGACTTTATTTTTAAATTTTCAGTTCATTGTCCTAGATAAAAGCTTGTTTAAAAAAAATGTCTTTTGCTTTTAATTTATTGTGATGCTATTTTTGGAGAGACTAAGTATGTAGGAATGAAGAGTATTCGCTGTGTCTATTGTAACGTAAGAAAGGTGAAAGAGACGGATGAATTTGAATGACAAACGAGTGTGAAAGAGAAAGCAATTAGTGGAATATAGACATAGACAACAGTTAAGAAAATGTTATATAGTCTATGATCTTTCATGATAAGCGCGCCTCTCGCGAAAGTTTTGTGTAACTCTCTCTTGGAAGCCATCTTGTGACGAACAGTCATCAAATTCTCAATATTTAACAACAAATTGTTTTTATTTACATCAGTAGTTATGAAATATAGACTTTAAAAAATATTATTGAAGATAATAGACGGCCATAAAATAAATATCGTAGGACATTACACACAGCGCCATCTGGCCCCAAACTAAGCAGAGTTTGTACTATGGAAGTCAGATAGCTGATAGAATACATACATACTTTTTTTTGTAAATACATACTTATAATATATATAAAACACCCAGACACAGAACAAACATTTTTTTTTATGCCACAAAATGCTTGTCCTGATTGGGAATCGAATCCACACCCTACTGCTCTTAAGGCAGATATACTACCAATGAGACTGGGATGTGGAATATGGTAAACACCTAGCCTGGAATAGAACCGGCTCTCCGTGCTTGGCGGCAGATTTTTAACTTCAAGGTGGTAGCTAGACAGCCTAGTACTAGAAAATATTACACTACCGTGCTATGGTTTCCTCACGATGTTTTCCTTCACTGGTAGCTCAAGCTCATTGTTGGGGTTTGAACCCAACCCTTCGTCATGTGAAACGACTGCACTACAAAGTAGGTCATAAAAACTATCACTCGTCTGCCAATCGCCGCAGGATATCAGGGAAAGGACACTGAACACGAAAAATCGTCCCTTGTAAAACCTCAGACATTAGGGAGATTAAAATTGTTTTTCCTGCTGACAACATGCTGATGTGTTCTGTTTTGATAACAATATTGCTTTTTGGGTAGCTACAGGGCCGTATTCAGGAGGGTCCTGGCCTGTGGAACAAAAAACAAACACTTAGGACCAAAGGAGAAGTAGAAAGACGACCCACTACCACCCATATATAGAGGAATTTAATTGGGTACGTACCAAACGCTTTTTTTTTTTTTTATATCTAACCGGCTAGATGTTTGACCAAAACTCACCTGATGTTAAGTGACGGTGTGGTCGAAGATGGTTAAGCACACCTAGCCTGGAATGGAACTGGCTCTCAAGTGAGGCTGCCGGAACACACCGTTAGATGCTTGGCGGCAGATTTTCAACTTGAGGGTGGTAGCTAGCCAGCCGAGTACTAGAAAGTACCCTACCACCACGCTATGGTTTCCTCGCGATGTTTTCCTTCACCGGCAGCTCAAGCTCATTGTTCTAGGTAAATAATCGGTATCTTCTAGGTAAATAATCGTTTTAAAATTAAAATTAAATTTCAGCGAAGTTAACAAACGAAATAATATTTTCATCGTATTTTAAAATAAGTAGCAGGTTATTAATTCACTGTGTTTATATATACAAAAATGTGTTTTCTGAGATATTCATTGACATATATTCATTTAAACAGTAAAATGGATTGCTTTCAAAGAAAAGTTTGAGTGTTTGTTTAAATGTTTTAAAATTCTAATCGGTAATACAAAGAGGTAATTTATTGTACATAAGTATTTTGGCATGAAGGCCCTGTTTCTTAACTTTAACTAACCTAGTCCATGGGATGAACAATTTTTCCTTATTTCTTAAGTTATGCTGATGTTTATCTTTATTTTTTGGCAAATTAGCCGCATGGATTTCTAACAAGCTATTATAAATATACAAGGATATTATTGTCATTATTTTGTATACAATTATACATAAGTAGATTCTTCATAGTCCCTTAGTAAGGCCCTGTTGAATTCTCTTTTATCTTCCCCCATAAATTAAGTACAACGTCAAATACATTGATGGGTAACGATTGAAAACAAAGGGATTTCACTGGTGGATTCTGATTTATATGTATTTTGTGATTACAACCTACCTACATGAAATTACAAGGTTATTTTTATATCATTACGCAAATACGCAATAACTCAGTATAACTCAGTTTCTCATAAGCTTCCTAAGATTATTGGTTCTCAGACTTCAGCCATAATACCTATGTTCAAGTTAAGCGACGTGGATAATCCGGTTGGTTACCCATTCATGCGGGAAAACGTCATTATATATAAGAGCCTATACGTAAAGTATTCACTTACCTGAAGTACATCATCCATATTGATAGCCCCGTTGGCTCATTGGTACTGCTTTAAGAGCTGTAGGGTGTGGGTTCAATTCCCAACCAGAACTATCATTCCGTGGTATAAACAAATGTTTGTTCTGTGTGTTCTGTATGTATTCACATTTTTTTTTATTAATTAAATATTCTATCAGTTATCTGACTTACATAGTACAAGCTTTGCTTAGTTTGGGGTCAGATGGCGCTGTGTGTATTGTGGTACGATATTTTATTTAATATAGGTTTGAACGATGTTGTGTTGAAAACATTTCAATAGGTACATTGTTTTTTTTTATGGCTGACAGGCTAGATGTTTGACCACAGCTCACCTGATGTTAAGTGACGGTGAGGTCGAAGATGGTAAAGCACACCTAGCCTGGAATGGAACTGGCTCTACAGTGAGGCTGCCGCAACACACTGTTAGATGCTTGGCGGCAGATTTTCAACTTGAGGGTGGTAGCTAGCCAGGCGAGTACTAGAAAGTACCCTGCCACCACACTATGGTTTCCTCACGATATTTTCCTTCACTGGCAGCTTAAGCTCATTGTTGGGGTTTGAACCCTAACCTACCGCGCTAACCACTGAGCCATCATCGCTACATCGGTTCTTCAAAAGCGTGCCGTAAAAGGTTGGCACCGTATTTGTAGTGCCTCGGGTATTGCAGATATCCACACGCGACGGTGGTTGCTTACCATCAGGCAAGCCGTCTGCTTGATTGCCAACTGTGGCATAAAATAAGTACAATTTTTAATATAATTAAAGATGAAAAAAGAAATAAAATAATTTGTTCTTTTTATATGTGAGTATGTTTTCATTTTTATATCTCTATTAGCTGTTACCCGAATCTGTCCACGTGGAATTTAACAAAAAAAAATAGTTTGCAGTTTAAAAAGTATCCTATTTTACTATGGGAACTGACGTGGTTTTTAATATTTTTGTTTTATTTATGCGGGATTACTCACGTATAATTTTATCGGAAACTCCGACTATAGTTTCGTCCACATCCGGTGGCCTTCTTCATGGAGACAAAGCTGAGTACAACGCGCGCGCGGCCTCGTCTTGCGTCACACTGACATAAGTAAAACAAAAAAAGGATCCTATCTGTCAATAAACTATATGTGTGCCAAATTTCATCCAAATCTGTTAAGTAGTTTTTGCGTGGAAGAGTAACAAACATCTATTCCAAACAAACTTTGACGTTTATAATATTAGTAGAATATGATCAGGCATTACTTTGCGGAAGTTCATTTTGAGCAAAAAAACTGTCTTAAGCATTACAATAATCAGATATTAGTCATAGCGAGACCTCTATTGAACCAAATTTGTGTTTCAGGGTGAAAAGAGACAGCATTCCCTGTCTCGCTCTTAATTGCGTTTTCCTACTTTTAATCCTCACTAATTGCTGGAAAGCTCGCTAGTGAAGACTTTTTCTTTTTCTACTACTAACTGACTAATGACATAGTCAAACCAGTTTTTAATTATTTTTTTTTGCAATTTACTTGGTGGTAGATCTTGGGATAGACGCGGTAGGTCGTCTAGGTAGGTACCAACACAGTACTAGATATTCTGCCATAAGCAGTAGTGTGTAAACATTACCGTGTGGGTACAACAGCTAGCGAAATTACTGGGCTGTTGAGACTAACCATGTAATGTCTCAAAGTAATGAGCACCAAATCAGCGATGCCCTTTGTTTTGTTACTCAAAGTTCTGTGTATCGCTGCAATGGTCATGGACAGGCGTTATCTCTTACCATCAGGATAGCGTCTCGTTCCTTTTTTTACTTTTACATTTTAAAAAAAGCGCTTGTCTGATGGTAAGTGGTAACCTGTCTATATCCCTTGTAACGGTGCCCAGAACCTTAAGTAGTAAAATAAAGGCCAGTCTCTGCAATAAAAGCACCATCTTAGACCCGCACTACTGCTTAACATCAGACAGGGAGTGGTCAAAGGCGAATTAAAAAAATGTTTTAATTCATTTCTTGTCTTATTCTGTATGTTTATTTTTTATGTACGCTAACCGTGTTTGACCACATCCTGCCTGATGTTAAGCAATGACGTGGCCTAGGATGGAACACGCTTACCTAGAAGGAACCTGCTTACTCTTGATTTGATGATTGTTCTTTGCGGGAAGCAGACTCCGGCAAAGAGTTCCACATCCTCGCTGTGCGAATAATGAATGTGATTTCGAATCGTTTTGGCGCACATGGGGATCGTCCACCATGTAAAATGACGCTTTAATCTCGTTTACGTCAAAATAATAAGACAAACAAACTTAAAAAAAAAGATAAACCAACTTCAACAAAAAAAAAACAGCACTAAAAAGCGAAAAATAAATTTACTTTACAAAGTATTATTATACCTGCTAGGTACCTACTGATCTGTTTGAAGTTGGTGCTTAGCCTAGCCTAGGTACCGGTGCTTGGCACCGACTTCAAACAAACCTTATCCTTTTTGAAGTCGGTTAAAGAAACGCTCACCTGATGGTAAGTGACGCCTGTACAATGTTCATACCCTACGCAACTGTACTTAGAACTTTGATAATTTGATAAAAGAATTCATTTCTATGGCTACAGATTGCTGGGTCAGATAGTACTTCAGGAAATACAATATTAGATGCAACACAAATTATATATTCCATTGGTACATCGCTAAACTAATCATAACTTCGACCGGGGCAGATGGGGTAAGGCGGGATAGACGTAAGAGCAGAGTGGAATTAATCGGACCTTCTTGGATCTCATTGCGGTTTTTATAAAGGGGAATGTGGGGAAAGTTGCCTATAGCTGCCATCGACTTCCTTCCTTCTTCTTATATATTATGCGTACCAAAGAAATATTCTCAGATAAAATAATAATACAGTAATGTACTTTTTGTACAGTAATGTGTTTTACCAGTGATGACTTATTACTTCAGAAATGAGTGAACAGAATATGAACAGAAATGAACTAAAGTTGCCGACATAGCCCAGCGGATTAGCAAGTTGAAGTGGCAGTGGGCAGGGCACATAGCACGCAGAACTAACGGCCGATGGGGCTGCAAAGTTCTGGGTGGAGACCACGGACCGGCAAGCGCAGCGTAGGACGTCCACCCACAAGGTAGACAGACGACCTAATAAAGACCGCAGGAACGCGCTGGATGCGAGCCGCTTCCAACCGGTCTTTATGGAAATCAATGGGGGAGGCCTATGTCCAGCAGTGAACGTCATACGGCTGACGATGATGTACTTTTTTTGTGAAAATAAATTGACCAACGATACAATATTTTAAAGTTAAAAGATGACGCCCGGCTATGTCTCTTGCATCTATACCAAGAAGTTTACTAACAAAATAAATCCCAAGGCGTTGTTTCTTTGTTGCTCATTACTTTGATGTTTAGTCACAATAGCCCTATAATTTAACTAGTTACAAATTGCAGCGTTACACATAACTTGAGTAACAAAACGAAGTCCAGGGCATCGTGCTTGGGTGCTTATTACTTTGAGACCTTCGATGGTTATTCTCAACAGCCCTGTAATTGGTTCAGTAGTGATCACTTAATATAAATTGTATAATGATTAGATTAGATAGATTGTATAAAGGTTGTAGTTGAGACAATGAACTTTGTTTAATTTATAGTATGTACTAAGTAGCTCTGTAACTTAAGTTTTATTACACGTATATTGGAACCATACAGTGTTATAAAAACTATTCTACTATATATAGGTACATATTATAAAATCTATACCTAATTAAAAACTAATAACAAAATATAAATTAATACTATTAAAAATAAAAATGTAATTTCGCTAACTGTAGTACTCTTTAAACTAAAATTTTGGCTGCTTCTCAATGCTAATTAGCTGCTAGAAACTTTGTTTTACTTTGATGATTATTATTTAAAACTAAGAGATAAATTTATTTTAAGTAATTTTATCAATTCCTATTGACATCAATTTAATTTTTCTACAACTTAAACAAAAATAACAATTTTTTTCTATAAATACTTAAATCTATATATCTACAAGGTGTTGCTCGCGACTTTGTTCGCGTGAATATTATATACAAAAAAGTAGCCTTCAATCCTCGTGATGTAAATTATCTCCTTGTTAAAATATGGTCAGACAAAAATCAAAAGATCAGATTAGCTGTTTAGGCGTGAACAAGTAACAAACAGACAGAATGTCAAACGTTTTTATAGTAATAGTCTGGATTGACAAATTCTAAAAACAGAACCTAACCTAAAATATAACATAACATCATATTGACATACATTAACATTTTGAAATATTAAATTATAACAGTGACAAGGATTTCATTTAGTTTAAATATAACTTTAAATATTTATCTACCCTGAAGACAATTTTAAATATTTATCCAAAATATTCCTTAATCTCTAAAACTAAAATCATAACCGAAAACAGAAAATCTAAATAAATTAATGGTCTAATTAATAAATAAATAAATCATCAAAATCCTATATATTTATAAATTAAATTTCAGACACTGTTATAATCAAAACAACTTTTAAGCAGGAATACACTAAAAATAATATTTAGTAATTTTTCTCATAAATTGTAATGACTTGTAAAATTGGTGTTAACAATACATTATTGTATTGTGAATCCGTGAAAAGTTACGACTAAGTTCATAATCCATTCAAAACACTTAGGGCAAATAATTAACTCAGAGCACAGCAAACAACATTACTGGTAATAAACTAGTAACCCCCAATAAAAGAAAGTTCATACGAGCGGGAACCAATCAAGAAGAATTAGACGTGAGTAACGTGCTTAGCTTACTAAGTTAATGTTGTACAAACTTTGCCCCAAGATTAGGGAGAGAGTGATAAGAGCGGACCAATGAGGATACAGTCAAAGAATCGCAAGATGTAGATGGGAAAATGTGCTTACAACAAGGACAAGATGACAAACATCAGAAGTTCGCTCTAGGAGTATGCCAGCGATCTATAGAGCGCAGTATTTAAACTTATAGACAAAATAAGAAACATTATAATGCGCTGCAGGACCATTTATTTATTATTATATATTCATTTATTATGACCATTGCAGGAAAGTAAAGTTCAGGTCATCGCTGTTGTGGCGCTCATTACTTTAGATGATTAGTCTCAACAGCCCTATAATTTCGCTAGCTGCAGTACCTTTCAAACCGGAATACAGTGATGTTTACACACTACTGCTTAACGGTAGTATATCTTGTACCGTGGTGGTACCTAGCTGTTAAGCAGATCTACCACCGAGTAAAATCTTTGCGGTCCTTAAGGTCAACTGTGTCCAAGAAGATAACCGTCTTGAAGATGTTTTCATTTATACTGGCCTATGTCTTATTGTACTTATTAGAATATTTGAATTTGACATTGTATCTGGATTTGACATTCTATTTATATCTGAAATTTTATTTTATTTTGACATTGTATATATTTGAGTTTGACATAATATTTTGAATTTGACAAGTTATGTTGTTTTCTTATTGATTAATATATAATTCTGTGACATAAATGTAATTGATTAACCGTTTTTGTGTCAATAAACAATTTGAATTTGAGTGTTCCACTCAATTATCCAATCATGAAGAAGCAAAACGCTTAAAACTTACCCCAACCTCCCCACAGCTGTTGAAGCCTATCTCTATAAATCCACCATCGCCCACAATCCAAGCACAATTACAGATAAAATCCATTCATTTAGGGGTCCACGTAATTTATTCAGTCATCGAAAGCCACGGAACCCTAGACGCGAATTTATGAGCCCGCAGACGGAGTTACCCGAGTTTACCCGAACAAGGCCGAACTTTAAATCAAGATAATATGTAATAACTCTTGTTGGAACATTGCCGATCTGAATATTTAGCCAGAGGGCCTTTTTGTGGCTAATTTTGGTGTTTAATGACCTTGGGAAAAATGTGCTTTTATTAGCCGACGAAGATTAATATGCTGGTATTCCATATTAGGAAGGGTCATTTAACAAAAAGATGTCTGGGTTGTTTTTATAACGAGTAATGGATGCTCAATAAATTTAGTTATAGAAATTGAAAGATCGCCCGCTCGGTAAGAAGTTAGTGGGAGGAAAGTCATGCCCGGGTGTTACGGGGCAGTCAGGCGGAGGCGGAGCGGAGAGGGGAGCAGGGAACTCTTTTTCTAATTCGGCAGTTCACTAGTAGATCTCGATGTGAACAGTGAATTAATTTTTGCTGTCACTTGAAATAAAACGCACACGCCATAAACGTGTCACGATCAATCCCAAGATGAAACTTCCAACATTTTTGACAAGAGAGTTCTAGTGAGAATGTTTCTTTTTATATGTAAAAATAATGAGACGAACAAAACGCTCTCCCGATGGCAAGAGATGACGCCTGTCCATGACCATTGCAGCGGTACTAGTCTTCAATATGACCCAATATATTTCCGTACTAGTCTTCAATATGATTCAATATATTTCCGTACTAGTCTTCAATATCATCCAATATATTTCTGTACTAGTCTCCAATATGACCCAATACATTTCCGTACTAGTCTTTAATATTATCCAATATATTTCCGTAGTAGTTTTCAATGTGAACCAATATTATTTCTGTACTAATAGAGATCTTTCACGGCTCACAAGTGCAACTGGCGGCAGCTCAAAATGTATCGCTAACTGCCACAGACCTCAAAACAGTCCAGTTGGAAACTTCAAACGGTCTGGCTTTTAGAAAACGGTTTTAATCAGTATTACAGAGAGCAAATCTAATTTCGGATACGACGCGGCTCTGCAAAATGCGGTGCGCCGACAAAACGGTTTAGGGATGTGCGATGCAGATCTTAAGGTTTTTTTTTCTTTAAAGTAATGAGACGAACGAGACTCTGTCCTAATGGTAAGAGATAACGCATGTCTGCCTGTCAATGCCAGTGAACGAAACCATAGCGTGGTGGTAGGGTACTTTGTAGTACTTAGCTAGCTACCACCCTCAAGTTGAAAATTTGCCGCCAAGCATCTAAACGATGTGTTCCGGCAGCTTCACTTGAGAGCCAGTTCCATTCCACGCTAGGTGTGTTTACCATCTTCGACCACACCGTCAATTAACATCAGATGAGTTGCGGTCAAACACATAGCCTGTCAGCCATAAAAAAAAAACATAGCAGCGATACACAGAACTTTGAGTTAAAAAAAAAAACCATCGCGCTTTGGGCAACCTTTGGGCCTTTGCGGCCATTGCGGTCTGTGCTATATACGCGAAACTAGAAGAAACGTGGACATTAGACTCATTAAACATGTACGCTCCATGAAGAACATGGACAGCAACGGTTCGGCGGTGGCGAAACATTCAATCGGTACGGACGCGCTGCACTATATTCGGTTTGTTAAGGCAAAAGTTCAAGCTCGTGAGAAGTTTTATGTGCCTCGGAAAGCCCGGGAGGCCATAGAGGTTAGTAAGCGTCCTAATTTTAATAGAGATGGAGGTCATCATGGATCAGAAATATCATACATTTTATCGATATAGTAATTACAGATATTATCGACTATACCTCTTCACTAGCAATGCAAAGACCGTCTCCGGGTCAGCATCTCGTTTCGTAATGCGACTTCTAGTGATATAGGCAAAAACAAGGGGATGGAAACGAAGGACTTATTACGAGGACTAAAGACTATTAATTTGAAAATATTTTCTGAAGGCAAAGCAAAGGCAAAGTCTTTTGCACCTAATTTAGGTCCTAATTTTCCCCCTTTCTTTCCTTCGAAAAAGCGTTAAAGCGTTTCGCGTGGTGGTAAGGTTCTTTCTAGTACTTAGCTGGCTAGCTATCACCAAGTTGAAAATCTGCCGCCAAGCATCTAACGGTGTGTTCCGGTAGCCTCACTTGAAGCGAAGCAAGTCATAGTCAAGTTTAAATCACACCTCAGTAAGGACTGACCATTAAGTTTCCTTAAAACAGTAATAAAGACTTAACATCAACTGGTAGCTAGTAGCTAGCCATCATGCTATGGTTTTCTTACGATGTTTACCTTCGCCGGCAGCTCAAGTTCATGAGGTATGAACCCAAACCCTTCGGCGTGTGAACCGTCCGCGCTAACAACTGAGTTATCGTCTATACAAAACCCAGAATTCTAGAAATCTTCTTTGTCCTACTTCTACTACATATAAATTAACTACAAAGCTATTAATGATCACATCACATCACATCATCAGCTATAGGACGTCCACTGCTGGACAATACTGGACATAGGCCTTCTCCTTGGGCCTATGTCCAGTTAGATCCTCCACAGTTAGATGTGATTGTTCAAAGAAGACGCTGCTGCCATCTTGCGGATGGCATCCCTTAGCCAACTCTTACAGCAACCACGGGTAGCGAGGGTGGGGTACAATTCTTACGCCGGCACCACCACGGCAAATGATCACCCATTTGTTATTAAAGTTGAAAATAATCTGACATTTTATAGACGGAATTACCAAAATTCTAACTCAAATTTCATGTCGATGTAGTGTGGCTGTGGTAATGACCATTTTGCACTCCAGCGCCATCTACATTGTGGCGGCGCGGTGTGTAACCGCAACATTGTTATTTTGACAACACTGTTTACCCGACAACGGAAAAACGCTAAGAGAAAACACTTACTTGGTGGTAGATTTCCTTACCAAGAGGTAAGGAAAGGTTAGGTAGGTACCACCGCAGTACCAGATATTCTGCCGCCAAGTGTGCAAACATTACTGTATTCCGGTTTGAAGGGTACTGCAGCTAGAGAAATTACAGGGCTATGAGACTAACCATCTAGTCTCAAAGTAATGAGCGCCAAGGCAGCGATGCCCTGGACTTTGTTTTACTACTCAAAGTTCTGTGTATCGCTGCAATGGTCATGGACAGGCGTTACCTCTAAACATCAGGAGAGCGTCTCGTTCGTCTCATTATTGTTACATTAAAAAAAAAAGGTCGTGCTTTGCTCTATTTGGAGCCGTCTATTATTACGGAAAAGACTATTTTTAGTTGTTGATTAACTCTACGTTTCTCATCCGTACGGCCAAGGAATGGAACAAGCTGCCGGCTTCCTTGTTTCCTGAGAGATATAATCTAGATCTTTACAAGGCCAGAGTGAATTATCTAAGTCTCCGTGCTTCATCTTCGACCACATCACGAAAGTCCAGGGCATTGCTGGCGCTAAATAATTCATTTTTAATTTTTACAGCAATACATATCTCAATAGCCATTCATAATTTTTTATTTCATCAAAATATAATAAAGAGCTGTCTATTTGTCATCCAAAAAATTATCCGACAAACGTTCAGGGGACGGATTAAGGATAATCCGACCATTTGTAACTCCCACTTAATTCTATTGCGTGTAATATACAGGGTTGTAATCAAGGGATTGTGGTGAGAAATGATGATGAGTGATTGTGGATGTCGCAAATGTGAAACATCATGGGAAACTTATTTATCGCTCGAGAATCAGTTTAGCCAGCCAGTACTAGAAAGTACTCGTACGCTACCACCGCGCTATGGTTTCCTCACGATTTTAGACATTATCAACGCTAACCACTGAGCTATCATCGTCATTCACACGTCATACAATCCAAATGTTCAAATTAATTCGTTGTACGTGACAGTATCACAGTAATATTGTAAAATCGAAAGTATTTAAGTTGTTTATATGTTTGTCACTTCTTCACGCTCAAGCGGCTGGACCACTTTTGATAAAATTTGGTATAGTGGTAGCTGCCACCCTGTATTATCACATAGACATACTTTTACATATAAATGTGGTGTTCACCGCCGTGAGCAGTTAGTATTTAATAGAAGCACTTGTAAGGCAAAAATAAATCTTCCTTTCTAAATTATTTATGGATCATATTAAAAAAGAGGGAGTTTCCTTAATTAAAAATAATACAAGCCAATGGAAATACTTGTTTACCTACTAACTCCTTTAAACAACTGCCGTATCTCTTCTTAGCTACTTAGTAAGCAAAACAATTATGCTCAACCGTTTTAAATTTAGGGTCGCATGAAAATATCGATAACAAAATAAAAATAAGAATTAAGATATTAGTTAAAAGATTTTATTTTATTTACAGCGTTATGTTTTATGATAGTGTATTATTTATAATACTCAACAATACGGCAAGAATAACTACGTTGATTTAGATAATAATGAAATAATAAAAGAAAAAATCGTACGTGTTTGTGCTCGTGTATGTTTGTAGCATGACAGAATATAAAGAAACCTAATAATTATTCATTTGTAGACATTTTTCCTTGAGCTACTGGTGAAAGGAAACGTCATCAGGAAGCCATAGCATGATGGTAGCGTACTTTCTAGCACTCAGCTGGCTAGCTACCACCCTCAAGTTGAAAATCTGTCGCTAAGCACCGAACAGTGTGTTCCAACAGCCTGCGCGAGAGAAATAACTACCGCCAAGCACGTAACAGTGTATTTTGGTAGCCTCGAAAGAGAGGCAGTTTCATTTCAAGATTGGTGTGCTTAACAATTTCAACCATAACTTAACATCAGGTAAACAGCGCTGTCAAGTACCTGGCCTATTAAACTTTAAAAAAATCTTATTTAAATGCATAGTTTTGATTTACAATTGGCATTTCAAGGGGTTAGCTATTAGTAAAGCAGAATTAATGATTTGAACTGTTACCAATTTCAAAATTAAAGGTTACCCTGCAATTTTCGAAAACAAACAGATATTTAACTGATATTAAAACATTTTTAATAAAAAAAAAATATGGAAAAGTAAGTAGACAAATAAACTCTTCTCATGGTAAGAGATAACGCCTGTCCATGACCATTGCAGCAATGCACAGAACAATGAGCAGCAAAACAAATTCTAGGGCATTACTGCTTTGGCATTCATTGCTTTAAGACTTTCGATAGCTAGTCTCAACAACCCAGTAATTACGCTAGCTGCCTTCAAACTGAAACACGATATTATTTATACACTACTGCTTGGCTGCAGACTATCTGGTACTGCGGTGGTACCTACCAGGGCCCAGATTGCTTATTCTTTTATCGGACAACCAGGACCTTTAAAAAGCAGCACCGCTTCATGGTCTCGAACTCGAACTAAACGTTTTGAATCTACTTTTATTATACGAACCGCTAAACAATGGAATTTACTGCCCGAGTCGGTGTTAACTGATAGATACAATCTAGGTGCCTTCAAGTCGCGAGTGAATCAGTTTCTTCCAGGCGAGCGTGTTCCACCATAAACCGCATCATCGCTTAACATCAGGCGAGATAGCGGTAAAACGCAAGCCTACTTACAGTAAAAAAATATATTTTGTTATACAAATAAATATCTTACGGCCCCCAAGTTAACAACCTTGCCAAAAACTAATAAGTAACACTGCAGCAAAACACCTTGACTTGCTTAATGAAAATCCAAAACTTAACACTAAGTTAACTGCGACTTAACCCGGGGTAATTCGAATTCAAGTTAGAGTTAAGTTTTGGATAGCGGCCCTTCATTAGGTAGAGTTGGAGTAATTGGTTCTCTTCTCACTATTTGTAAATGGAAACGGTTTGGGGTTAAGTTACGGTGAAAGATACTTAGAGATGCTGTAAAACTTTATGCGACCCGCGGTTTTTCCATACGAGAGGACAAAGGAATAAATACTTGTAAGAAATAAGGTTTTTTTTTTATGGCTGACAGGCTAGATGTTTGACCACAGCTCACCCAATATTAAGTGACGGTGTGGTCGAAGATGGTAAAGACACCTGGCCTGGAATGGAACTGGCTCTCAAGTGAGGCTGCCGGAACACATCGTTTAGATGCTTGGCGGCAAATTTTCAACTTGGTAGTGGTAGCTAGCCAGCCGAGTACTAGAAAGTACCCTACCACCACGCTATGGTTTTCTCACGATAAAAGTACTATACGACAGGTAGGTTCCTCAAGTTGAAAATCTGCTGCCAAGCATCTAATTGTGTGTTCCGGTAGCCTCACTTGAGAGCCAGTTTCATGAAAGATTTCTCTCTGAACCCAGTTCTAAAGTCAATGCGGACAAAATTGCGGGCAGAAACTAGTATCTTACATAGTATAAAACAAAGTCGCTTCCCGCCGTCTGTACGCTTAGATCTTTTAAACTACGAATCCAATTTTAATGCGGTTTCCATCAATAGACAGAGTTCAGGATTCAAGAGGAAGGTTTATATGTATAATACATGCATATGCACCACATTAGTATCATTGTACCCGCGCGAAGCCGGAGCGGGTCGGTAATTGTAAATAAAAATTAAATTTAGGAGTAATATCGCTTTCCCCCCTCTATAAGCATCTTTTTGCTGAGTATATCATTACTATATTTTCATAAACGGGCAAGCTATTCATGCATTCTAATTTCCTTTTTACCTTGTTATTGCAAAACATAACAATAGAATACTTATAATGAAACCCACTCGTCTATATTCTCTAATAGCAGTACCCACGCGTATAAATATAAATAAAATAAATATTGTAGGACACATTACACACAGCGCCATCTGACCCCAAACTAAGCAGAGCTTGTGTGATGGAAGTCAGATAACTGATAGGATAAATAAATACTTTTTTTTTTTTTTTTTTTGTATATACATACTTATAATACATACAGAACACCCAGACACAGAACAAACATTTGTTTATACCAAACAAACATTTGTCCTTGGCGGGAATCGAACCCACGCCCTACAGCTCAGGCAGACATACTCCCAATGAGCCAACAGGGCTGTATACTTTTTATCGATAGACATAGGTACCGAGACAAATAGACGACAAATACTTTCATTTATCTGTATGGAGTATTTGCTCGCACCTTTGGGATGAATCCGCCAAATACCAGCTAGAGTCAATTGAGAAGAGTGCCAAGAGATTCATCTACAACGACTAAATTTCAAAGCTAATCTTCATAGTCTTAAACATCGTCGCAAAGTTGCTAGTTTGTTGGTTTTTTATCGGGTTCATTGCGGAGAGTGTACTTCAGATTTACATTGTCTAATTCCCCCATGCCATTTTCTATCGAACGGCTAGAAGCTCGAAAAAGCGACATCGTTTCATGGTTGACGTTCCAACTAGTACGAAACGATTTGAATCCGCTTTCATTGTTCGAACGGCTAAAGCGTGGAATACGTTACCCGAGTGGGTGTTCCCTGATAGATACAAACAAACAAACAAACAACAACATTTATTTAATCAGGGCGAGCGAAGAGAGCCCTATCACTATCCCACAACCTGAGCATTTTTGTGGTACACTTTAATAAAAAAACTATCACGCCTTTAGATTTTTGCTTTAACATAGCAATTTAACTTCATATCTAGATGTGTTATCTGACAAAAAAATAATAATTTTATAACCATTAAAAAAATTAACATTAACAATTTTGTATTCATTGGATAGAATGTTATTGTACTACTTACGCCATCTGTTATAAAACCGAAGAGTTAACATCGCTGCAACAGAACTAAACTAAATTTGAAAAAAAAAACTGTCTTAAAAATGATTACCCCTCACAAAGCTCAGCTTTTGGCTAGTTATATTAATTTGTGTTCCGGTTTGAAAGGTACTGAGGTGAAATTACAGCGCTGTTGAGACTAACCATTAAAGCGCCAAAGCAGCGATGCCCTGCACTTTGCTTTGCTACTCAAAGTTCTGTATATCGCTACAATGGTCATGGACAGGCGTTATCTCTTACCATCAGAAGAGCGTCCCGATAGTCTCATTACTTTTGGATAAAGAATACAATGTTGAATATCATTTTCTAAATCTCTACATAGTATAAAACAGTCGCTTTCCGCCATCTATACGCTTAGATCTTTTAAACTACGCAACGGATTTTAATGCGGCTTCCATCAATAGACAGAGTGATTCAAGAGGAAGGTTTATATATTTTATATATATATAATACACGCTTATGCTCCACATTAGTACCTACATTGCACCCGTGCGAAGCCGGGGCGGGTCGCCAGTTGCCGATAAACGTAAGCCCCTTTACACAAGTAAAATATTCAGTTAAAAATGTATAGCTGAAATCCATAAAAATTCTATAAAACCTGTTTTATTATTAACTGCCCACAAAAACTGCGACGCGGTTCTAAGTATACTACAACTTTCAAACTACTTAGAACTTTTTCTTTGCAAATCCTTCGCGAAGTTTTGTAGGTCGTATTTTGACAAAAGGCCGCTAAGGGCGTAAGCACACTGGCGTACTGCAAACAAGATGTTTAAGAGATGATCAAATTTGAGCGAAGCTGTCGCAAAGATAGCCTATTGCAAGGATGGCGAACCAATGGCACGTAACACAATATTTTGGACACGCCATACACCAAAACACAGTGCAAAATGTTTTATTTTGGTAACAAATAAATAAATACAATACAATACAATACAACTTTATTATACACCAAACATATTATAAAAATATGTATATACAAAAAATAAAAAGAGAAAGAAAGTAACAAAACAAAAAAAAAACATAGAAACAACAAATAAACGGTGTACAAAGGTGGCCTTATCGCCTAGAGCGATTTCTTCCAGACAACCTTAATAATTGTGAGTTGATAGTATACAGTTTAAATATAAACGGCACGTCTATGGGCTCATTAAAAGTTTCTTTAGAAAAAATAGCACGTTGGTCCGTAAAGGTTCCCCCCATGGCTTAGTGATTAGCACGGTCGGTTGACACGCCGTAGGCGTGGATTTATACTCCAACAATGAGCTTGAGCTACCGGAGAAGGAAAACATCGTGAGGAAACCATAGCATGATGGTAGGAGGGTATTTTCTGGTACTCGACTGGCTAACTACCACCCTCAAATTTGAAAATATGTCGCCAAGCACCTAACCGTGTGTTCAGTTAACGGCAGCTTCAGTTGAGAGCCAGTTTCATTCCAGATTAGATGTGTTTGCCATCTTCAATCATACCGTCACTTAACATTATGTGAGCTGTGGTCAAAAAAACATTTATCCTGTGACGTAGAGTGTGTAATGCATTCGTAGCACAGCAAAATCGGTATATCGTAAAAAATAATAATTAATACACGATGTTTTTTAAAGCATTCCGGTGTTTTTTATTTATGTGAAATAATAATGGTAAGAGATAACGCATGTCCACGGCCATTGCAGCGATACACAGAATTTTGAGGAACAAAATAAAGTCCAAGGTATCGCTGCTTTGGCGCTTATTACTTTGAGACATTCGATGGTTAGTCTCAACAACCCTGTAATTTCACTAACTGCCAGATATTCTGCCGCCAAGCAGTATGTAAACATTACTGTGTTCCGGTTTGAAGAGTACTGCATCTAGCGAAATTACAGTCATTGACAGGCGTTATCTATTACCATCAGGAGAGCGTCTCGTTCGTCTCATTACTTAGTTAAAAAGTTTGGTCCGTGACATTTGTATTCGCAGCGAACGCCCAAATAGCTGCAATCGCTCCATGCTTTGATCGCAACATGTCAGTGTGCTAACGCCACAGGAAAGTAGTCCGTGAAAAAAAAAGCTAGAAAATCCAAGATATAAACACGAGAGGTTAAGGCAAAGCCTGGCTCACCTATGAGTCTGTAATAACTTTAAGCAAGGTAAATCCTTTAGTCTAGGACGTATTCTGGAAATAATGTTGAAGCTGGATCCATTTTAACTTGAAGTCACGCCAATATTGCTTCTTTTACGGTCTCTTCACTAAAATATTAAAACTTGTTAGTTGGATGATGGTAAGCTGATGTAATATATGGTTGTAGTAGCTTCTCTCTGCACTTGCATCCCCCTGGCTAAGTGACAATTGTAGTAAGCATAATGTATTAATATTAAAACTGTAAGCTGTTACCTAATATGAAAAGAAAGATCCACAAAAAAATGCCTTGCTGAGTTTCTTGCCGGAGTCTTCTCAGTTGAAGTGTAATTACGAGCCGGTGGTAGATTCAAACTTAACGTTCATAAGTGCTTTATTTACCTCATTTGAGAGCCAGTTCCATTTCAGGTTAGGTGTGTTTACCATCTTCGAACACACCGTCACTTAACATCAGGTGCTGTTGTCAAAAACCTTTTTGATTTTCAACTTGAGGGTGGTAGCTAGCCAGCCGAGTACTAGAAAGTACCCTACCACCACGCTATGGTTTCCTCACGATGTTTTCCTTCACCAGCAGCTCAAGCTCATTGTTAGATTTTGAATCAAATCGTTTTTAAACTTTAGCTTCCAGAATAGGTTCCCTCTAAAACGAGCCGTGCATACAAACCATGGTACAAGTTTAATATATGCACTTTGCGCCCGACCTCGCTTGCTATATGCATGTACAGACAATGTACACACAAATTTATGTATATTTATGCATGACGGCGGAAACTCGAGTGATTTTGCGTTTTTGAACGAATTTTTGATAGGAATTAGAATTTTTTGAAATGGAAATGGACAAACGCTGTTTTGTGACGACTTTTTACCCGACTGCATAAAAAAGAGAGTTATGATTTTAACAGTGTATTTTTTTAAGGTAAAGTGTTTGACCACAGATTATCTGATGATTAATTGATTGATTAACTCTTTATTGTACACACAAAAACAAATAAATTATACAATAAAGAAGAAATAAACTTAGTTAACATGAGTAACACCTGGCGACCTTATCGCTAAAAGCGATTTCTTCCAGGCAAACTTAGAATGGAAAGGACCAGAGGAAGAAAAAGACGGATGGTGTCAATAAAGTGATGTTAAGTGACGATGTGATCAAAGATGGTAAACATACCTAACCTAGAATGGAACTGGCTCTCAAGTGAAGCTGTCCAAACACACTATTAGATCTTTAACGACAGATTTTCAACTTGAGGATGGTAGCTAGCCACCCTAGTACTAGACAGTACTCAACCACCACGCTATGGTTTCCTCACGATGTTTTCCTTCACCGGCAGCTCAAGCTCATTGTTGGGATTTGAACCCACGCCCTTCGGCATACGAACCGACACCTATCAGACAAAAGAAAAAAAACAGATTGTATGCTGGGTCCATCGCGTTGCTGGGACAGGAACTTGCTACGTGCCTAGGGCTTGCGACCCCGGATGTTACATACGTATCAACGCTAACATCCACTGCACGTGCTTCCATTCTCGCCCAAATTTGATATAATCCTCACAACGCTCTGGATACTCTTTCCAGAGAAATAGGAGAACAAAATTCATTGCGAGCCAGTTTTCTCTAAAAAGCATCCAACAATTAATTAATATGCCATACATTCCTGAACGAGACTCATCAAAAAACAGCATAACCTTTGACCTTTCCTGTACGCCCAGAATAAACACAGTAACGTTATGTACACAGGGCGACGCATGTTTCGCACATAAAATTGCATAAAAATATTCTCTGTGAAACCTTCGCGAAAGATACTAACCAGTTTAGAGGGGATACGTGCTTATGCATAACAATATGGGGAGGATGTGGAGATACTAGATGTGGCTCGATTTTTTTCATAAGTGACTGTTAGCCGCATCGAACCGTTGCCGTGGTGGTGCCGGCGTAAGAATAGTACCCCACTCTCTCTAACCGTGGTTGCCGTAAGAGTCGGCTAAGGGATGTAATCCGGAAGATGGGCAGCAGCGTCTTCCTTGAACAATCACACCTAACTGCGCTCGCCAACCCGCCTGCCAAGAGTGGCGAGTATTGGCAAAACCCCCCCAGGAGGAGGCCTATGTCCAGCAGTGGATGATGTGTGTTAGCAGCATGTTGGAAGATCGTCGGGCCAAAATCACGACACAGTGGTTCCCTCAAGATGGCAAACGAACTCCTAACGAAAACGGACGGCCCAGACGGAGATGGAGGGACGAACTTGACTCCTACTTGAAAGACTGGACTCAAGATTGCAAGAGATAGAGCAAGATGGAAGGAAGGAAGGGAGGCCTTTGCCCTGCTGTGGGACAGTACAGGCTGATAATAATAAAAAGTGACTGACTAACTAATAGATCACAGCTTATCTGGTGTTAAGAGATTGTGTGGTTGAAGATCTTGAACACAGCTAGCCTGTAATGGGAACTGGCTCTTAAATTAATCTGTAGATGGTGACAGGCGGTAGATTTTCAACATTCTTTTTTATAATAATAAGCAGGGCACATAGCACGCAGAACTGATGGCCAATTGGGCTGCAGAGTAGAGACCACGGACCAGCAAGCGCAGAGTAGGACGTCAAAAAGACCGCAGGAACGCGCTGGATGCGAGCCGCTACCAACCGGTCTTTTTGGAAGTCAGTGGGGGAGGCCTATGTCCAGCAGTGGATGTCCTGCGGCTGAGGTGATAATGATAATAATAATAAGCTTAAATTCGACCGCTATCTTACCGGTTGTTAAGTGCTGTTGTGGTCTAAGATGGAGCACGCTTGCCTAGGAGATACCGATTCACTCTCCACTTGAAGACAACCAGATTATATCAATCGGGGAACACCCACTCAGGCATCGCATTCCACTGTCTAGCGGTCCGCACAATGAACGTGGAATCAAATCGCTTCGTTCAAGTTTTTGGGACTTTGACCATGAAACGATGTCGCTTTTTTGAGTTTCTGGCCGTCCGATAGAAAAGTGGGCATGGGGGAATCAGACCATGTAGTATCTTGCCTTCAAGGGTGAACCTCGATAAAGCTATCAATCCAACTTACATATAAATCAAGTAAATTAAGTCTTAGTCACAGTCAAAGTCACAAAAAGTAAGTAGGTACATTCCACGTCTTAGTAGAGTATGGTGACTTTACTAGAAGCTTCGACGGAGTTTTGGAAGCAACACAAAAAGTAACCACAATAGGTATATATTTTTTTTTACAATTACGCTCGTAATTCGACATTTTATGAATAAACAACACAACACAAACAAATTGTTTTATTCATAAACACTAAACAAACGGCCAAGTGCGAGTCAGACTCGCGCACGAAGGGTTCCGTACCATTATCTATAAAAACGGCAAAAAAAATCATGTGTGTTGGTGTATGGGTGTAATATTTATTTCATTCTGTTTGTTATAGCGGCAACAGAAATACATCATTTCTGTGAAAATTTCAACTGTCTAGCTATCGCGGTTCTTGAGATACAAACCTGGTGACAGACAGACGGACGGACAGACAGCGAAGTCTTAGTAATAGAGTCCCATTTTTACCCTTTGGGTACGGAACCCTAAAAATACATATCGTGAAAAATAATATAATTTTAAAACACGACTTTTCCGCGTTCTCGCTAAAAAACTTTCTAGTTTTGCTAAGCTTTGCCTCGAGCCTATCAGTTGATTAAAATTTTCAGTTGTCACATCCAGGAAATCTATATCATCGTTCACAGTTTCGTATAAACAATAATTTAAATATTATCTGTGTTTACACGTTTACTGGAAACGACAACCTGATGTCACGTACATAAGTCGATCAAGTCGGAGTTTTTTTATTTAACTTAATTTATATCCCAACAGCCACACGTTTCTAGTTTTCAAATAGATCTAGAATGTTCAGATCAGATTGCCGTGGTGGTGCCGGCGTAAGAATAATACTCCACCCTCTCTACCCGTGGTTGCCGTAAGAGTCGACTAAGGGATGTAATCCGGAAGATGGGCAGCAGCGTCTTCCTTGAACAATCACACCTAACTGGGCTCGCCAACCCGCCTGCCAAGCGTGACGAGTATTGGTAAAATCCCCCCAGGAGGAGGCCCATGTCCAGCAGTGGACGTCCTAAAGCTGATGATGATGTGATGTGTTCTGATCAGCACTATTTTTATAACTTATCCCACTGCTGGGCGTGGGGCTTTTCTCATTGTGAGAAGAGTAAGATCATAACACCACACTGGTCAAGTGCAGATTGACAATCTTCACTATCTATCCAGGTGTCTTCACGATGTTTTCCTTCACCGTTTGAGGTTAGCGGCAATACGCACATAATTTATAAAACTTTAACTTGGTGGTAGATCTCTTTAGCAGTATGTTCTATAAGTAGGTACCGCCTTAAAGCATTATACACAGTAAACATTACTATGTTCCGGTTTGAAGGGTACTGCAGCGAAATTACAGGGCTGTTGAGACTAACCATCGAAAGTCTCAAAGTAATGAGCGCCAAAGCAGCGATGCCCTGGACTTTATTTTGCTACTCAAAGTTCTGTGTATCGCCGCAATCGCAATGGACAGACGATATCTCTTACCATTCGGAGAGCGTATCGTTCGTCTCATTACATTTAGATTTTTTAAAAATTACGTACGTTTTGGTATCGAAAATTCGACGAAGATGCTTTTGCAAATAGAAAAAAAACATCCCATCAAAAAAAATTGCTTAAATAATATTATAAAAATTGGATATACAAAAACTTTATTTGAATATGAGCCAAATCGGACAAGGAGTTGTAATAGGGTTGAGGTTAGAGGTTCGCGAGGTCAAAGTTCAGAGCGAACAAATGTTTCAAAATGTTTCTGTATTTTCCTTTATCATTCATCTCGCTTAGGTTTTTGCAGTTTATGTCTAAGATCTTTAATTATAGTTAAAGTCTAGTCTTGGTCGAGTGCAGTCCGTGCAGGTCGAGTCCAGTCATGCCATAGTAAAGTAGTGGCGAATTTACTAAAAGCTTTGATGGAGTTTTAGGATCTAATTTCATGAGTCACCGTATTATACATAGGTATCACTTCCCACACTCAAGATTGTAATTCGGTACTTTACGAACATAAACATCACTATGATGAAAGCTCCCAAGTGGCTTGACTTTTTTCGACACTTCCAACAATTATTATTATACTTCAACCAATTTACACAAAACCTCGACAAATTATATACTTAAACCTACCTCGTCAATCGCTCTATCTATTGGTGAAACTCGCATGATAATCTGTTCAGTAGTTTTTAACAGGCAGACGACTTCGTTTTATAATATGTTCACTACAAAAACACTGGCAAAAACACAGGTTTTGCATAAAAATACAATAAGTTGACACGACTCTGTCCGCATTCCCGCCAAAACGTTTTCTTGACTACGTGTTAATGAAGCGTCAAATCAATAAGCGCCATCTATTTCTTTCTTTAGGAATTATAGTTTCGTGGTAAAGATTCGTGTTTTAAGGCATAAAACACTCTATTTTAAAATCTGAAGGTACATTTTGATTTGACGCAGTATTGTTAATATTATGCCTAGGTACCAAGAGTTCCAGTGTTTGGGTGTCGGCCAAACTGGTAATAGAGATCTATGCACGTCTATGCAGTCAAGTAGAGACTAGAACGAACTAGACCCGACTTAATTTTTATGCCGTCATTAGATCAAGATTAGCTTTCTTCTGGAATGGGTTGATTCGAAGAACGACATATTGCAAGGCCTGAATGACTGTTATAAAAGACCAATTATTAAAACATGGAGAAAGTGCACCACATTACGAATCATAGATAAAATAATTTTATATATGATAATAGTAATGTAACCAAATCTTAATTTTATATGGGATTATTTTTTATATCTGAAATAGATAATTTATTATTTGCCGTGGTGGTGCCGGCGTAAGAATTGTACCCCACTCTCTCTGCCCGTGGTTGCCGTAATAGGCGGCTAAGGGATGTAATCCGGAAGATGGGCAGCAGCGTCTTCCTTGAACAATCACACCTAACTGCGCTCGCCAACCCGCCTGCCAAGCGTGGCGACTATTGGCAAAACCCACAGGAGGAGGCCTTTGTCCAGCAGTGGACGACCTATGGCTGATGATGTGTTGTGTGATGTTAACACTGGGTGTTAATCGCGCACAAGATGCTATGAAATTAGTTTTGTTTATTTATCGCGACGTTTCGACCATATTGCAATAGCCATCGTCACGAGTTGACAGGAGAGTTCGGGTCATCTCAATGAAAAATAAACATTTAGTGCGCGATTAAGACCCAGTGCTGAACATAACTAAGTGTTTCAGTCGCGAAAGTTTAAAAATTAACTTCAAAGCTTATTTATATTGTCGAGTAAAAAGGTAGAAATGCCATGTCTAAAAAGTTTTGTGGTAGCAACAATAGCTCGTTTAATGGACAGTTGCCAACCCAGGGTACCATGGGTTGGTACCTTCATTGACTTCGGGGGTTTATGGACTTTCATTACAGCCGCGATAAGTATGTCAATATCATACATAAAAAAATGGAGTCCTATATCTATCGATCAATTGCTACCAGAAAAACATTTATGTGACGATAAATATTTGTTCTGCGTCTGGGTGTTCTGTGTGTATTTTCATTAAAAGTATGTAAGTTTTCTATTATTAGTTATCTGGTTCCCATAGTACAAGCTTTGCTTAGTTTGGGGCTAGATGGCGCTGAGTGAAATGTCCGACAATATTCAGTTGCAGTACCAAATATTCTAATATTCAAGCAGTAGTGTAAGCATTACTGTATTCCAGTTTAAAGGGTTCTGCAGCGGCATTACAGGGCTGTTGGGACTAACCATCGAAAGTCTCAAAGTAATGAGCGCAAAAGCAGCGATGCCCTGGACTTTGTTACTTAAAATTCTGTTTAACGCTGCAATTATCATTCGTTATCTCTTACTATCATGAGAGCGTAACGAATACTTCAACAACTTGAAAAAGAAATACACATAAATAATGTTTATTAAAAATATTAACAGATTAACGATAAAGTGAGTGCCGTGGTGGTGCCGGCGTAATAATATTACCCCATCCTCTCTACCCGTGGTTACCGTAAGTGTCGGCTAAGGGATGTCATCCGGAACAGCGTCTTCCTTGAACAATCACACCTAACTGCGCTCGCCAACCCGCCTGCCAAGCGTGGCGAGTATTGGCAAAACCCCTCAGGAGGAGGCCTATGTCTAGCAGTGGACGACCTATGGCTGATGATGTGTGTGATAAAGTGAGTATAAGGTTTCTTTTTTCCTTTTGACGTAAGGAAAAAGTTCTCAATATTTGTCACTTCAAAAATATCAAGAAAGTAATAGGAGTGTAAATATAAATACCCCTTTTTAACCCTTCCGGGACTAAAAATATCGCGACACGTAATTTCCGGTGTCTGGGGAAGTCAGGGCAGAAGCCATTGATCCCCTTTGTCGTTAATAAGGAACAGTCTGTGAAGCGAAGATTTCGTTATAAATTGATTATTAAGGTTCAGTAGAACCTTAATCAATGTTAGATCGAAATTAGTGACAGAACCGACACAAAGCACCCTCCAACGAGGAGTTTAGGTTGAATTGAGTGACAGAGACAGGCCAACTATGAGTAAGTTTAGCGATGACAGCAAAAAATTATCAAAAAACTATTTACTCGGTTTTATAATTATAATGCCACAGGAACCAAAAAAATTTCTGTTTTTTCTGTCCTAAAAAGTATCTTATGTTATCCAAATTTCATCAAAATCTGTTCAGCCGTTTTTACGTGACTGAGTAACAAACATACAAACATACAAACTTTCACATTTATAATATTAGTGGGACTAGCTGCGCTCCGCGGCGTTATTCTCTACATTTTTACGGGATAAAAAGTAGCCTATATGCCAGGGTATCAGCTGTGATACATTAACCAGACCAAATTTCATCAAAATTGGTCCAGCCGTTTGAGTATTAAGGAGTAACAAACATTAAAAACACAAACTTTCACCTTTATAATTTTAATGTGATTGCTAAGATTAGTAGGATAGGATAGGATTAGTAGAATAGGATTAGTAGAATAGGATTAGTAGTACTTAAGTACCTACTAAATTTCTCCTATTTAGTGTGCCTTAGAAAAAATAAACTTTCTCTAGGATGCCATAACATCATTTTAGATATTTGAGCATCAAGTCCTAATTCCAAGACTTCATTGACAATCCACCAAAGTTCAGAACCATTTTAAGATCACATAACTCTATCAAAATCAACGAAAATCCCCATGTTACTCGATGTCTTCTCAATTCGGTTCAACAGCCGTGAAAGGTACAAGCCAAACAATTAAAGTTGAGATGCTTTTTAACTCCATGACAAGTTGGGATTTCTGGCGACGAAGAGTTATTTCTCATTTCAAAATGTTTGGACATTTTGACGTCTATACGTTTTTAAATTTGTTTTTATAGCTGGAGGCAATTCAGAAAACTGATGATAACAAATTCGCCAGCCCTGTTGGCTCATTGGGAGTATGTCTGCCTGAGCTGTAGTGCGTGGGTTCGATTCCCGCCACGGACAAATGTTTGTTTGGTATAAACAAATGTTTGTTCTGTATCTGGGTGTTCTGTATGTATTATAAGTATTTACAATAAAAATAAAGTATTTATATATTCTATCAGTTATCTGACTTCCATCACACAAGCTCTGCTTAGTTTGGGGTCAGGTGGCACTGTGTGTAATGTGTCCTACAATTTTTTTTATAGCTGACAGTCTTGGTGTTTGACCACAACTCACCTGATGTTAAGTGACGGTGTGGTCGAGATGGTAAAGCACACCTAGCCTGGAATGGAACTGTCTCTCAAGTCAACACACCGTTAGATGCTAGATGATTTTCAACTTGAGGGTGGTAGCTAGCCAGCCGAGTACTACAGAGTAATCTTCCTCACGATGTTTTGTTTGTTGGACAATAGTCATAGTTTTTTAATGTTAACATCAGTTACAAGTCAATTCAATAATTAAACTAAAATAAATAAATTAAATTACAATATTTACAATTTGACAGCCCTGTTGGCTTATTGGAAGTATGTCTGCTCCGAGAGCCGTAGGACGTGGGTTCGATTCCTAATCAGGACAAGCATTTTGTGGTATAATCAAATATGTTTGTTCTGTGTCTGAGTGTTCTGTTATAAGTATGTATTTACAAAAAAAGTATTTAAGTATTCTATCAGCTATCTGACTTCCATAGTACAAGCTTTGGTTAGTTTGGAGTCAGATGGCGCTGTGTGTAATGTTCTACGATATTTATTTATTATTATAATAAATAAATATTGTTATATTTGATTATAATGCATGCCGTCTTCGCCTATAATTGCAGTGGCACTTAACTTGACATATTTAATTTCGAAAATTATTTTTTAATGTATTGTTGTACACTGTGTTGGCAGACTTATTAAATAAATAAATAAATAAAATGATTATTTAAATTAATTGTTAAAAACAAATTAAATTAGTTTACATTAAAAAATAAAGTCACATTATAAATAATTAATGAATACTGTGAAACCTTGTTGTGCTCAGTCAATTTAATAATGTTAACTGTAATCAATAGCTGAAGGTTCACGACTCTGGCTGTCCCATTTTTGAACAATCAAATGAAGCGAAAGCTTCCACGTTATATCAATCCGGAATCACAGCATCTGGGCTAGACGGATCACGAATCCATCAGTCACGACTGAATGACGTTAGAACTTTATCTCAGCTAGAAAAATATACAATTACTAGCTTACGCCCGTGACTTTGTTCGCATTAATCGTTTTTTTTTAACAAATAAGGAATAGTCATGAAATTTGCGCTATTTTACCATCGGTCAATCTATCTGTCAATCTGACATCTTTCAATCTGAAATCTGTCAATCTGACATTTGTTAATGTGACATCTGTCAATCTGACATCTTTTAATCTGAAATCTGTTAATCTGACATCTGCCAATCTGACATCTTTTAATCTAAAATCTGTCAATCTGACATCTGTCAATCAGTCAATGAATAATTAAGCTTTCAAATTACATAAATGATATAAAACGTATTCTATATGTTAATCCAGGTAATAAGCTATTTGTATGCCAAGTTTCATGAAAATCCATTCAGCTATTTTTGCGTGATTAAGTAACAAACATCCAAATATAAAAACTTTCACATTTATTTATAATATTAAGTAGGATTTCCAACTTAACCAAAATAGCTAGGAACAGTTATTGCGAAAAGGTTCTTACAACATAGTTCTAACAGATAAACTTGTAGCGATTCTTTTAGAACCTTATGGTAATGAATATTAGTAGAACTAGCTTCAGGTTCCTAAGAATTTCAAAGCGTTGTTATTGTGATATAGGCGTAAAATTGTTTGTTTAATTGTACATATTGTTGGCTAGGATGTCGCTAGGTTACTGTTATATAATTAGTCTATTTTGATAACAATATCAATTTGGCCATTTCCGTGACATTGCAAAATAAGTGTTAAAAAAACCTTTTTTTTAAATAGCTGACAGGCTTGGTGTTTGACCACAACTCATCTGATGTTAAGTGACGGTGTGGTCAAAGATGGTAAAGCACACCTAGCCTGGAATGGAACTGGCTCTCAAGTGAGGCTGCAAGAACACACCGTTAGATGCTTGGCGGCAGATATTCAACTCGAGGGTGGTAGCTAGCCAGCCGAGTAATAGAAAGTACTCTACCACCACGCTATGGTTTCCTCGCGATGTTTTTCTTCACCGAAAGCTCAAGCTCATTGTTGGGGTTTGAACCCACGCCCTTCGGCATGCGAACCGACCACGCTAACCACTGAGCTATCATCGCTATAAATTCAAGGGTTATTATCCGACTGTAGAAAGGGTGGTTAGTATAGCTGTTCATATAAGGGTTAATACATGAATAACGTCACACAGAAAGTTTTAGAACCAAACAAAATTTACATACAGACAAGATATGCGCGAAAAACATAACCCTTCCTTGAAAGTCGGGTTAAAATATGGTGACTGTCAGGCGGATATTAGTTTTTCAACCAAGGTTTGTTAGCCGCTACCGTTGGCCGCATCTGCTTGCACCAGGTCCAACACATAAAAGTCAATATCCTGGAGTAAATGAACAAACAAGTGGGTACCTTGTAAAAGTTAACAAGACGAGACCGCAAAGTTAGAACAGCGCGTGGCACGAAGTTGCAACGCAATATGCTTCCTAAACTTATAATAGGACGCACACTTTCTGTAGGTTAGGAGCTGGTGACTATTTTTATAAGATCCTTATCCTTTTTTTATAACATACTAGATGATCGAAAAACGTTTTCAAATGTAACATTTCACACAAACGTACAGAACAAATAACAGTTATGCATGACGCAGTTATGCATTGCCGTGGTGGTGCCGGCGTAAGAATTGTACCCCACCTTCTCTACCCGTGGTTGCCGTATGAGTCGGCTAAGGGATTTAATACGGAAGATGGGCAGCAGCGTCTAACTTGAACAGTCATACCTAACTGCGCTCGCCAACCCGCCTGCCAAGCGTGGCGAGTATTGGCAAAACCCCCCAGGAGGAGGCCTATGTCCAGCAGTGGACTTCCTATAGCTGATGATGTGATGCATGACGCAGCTGTCAAACGATAGCTCCGCTACGAACGCCATCTAATGAAAGCAATCCGAACATGCAACTCCCATACAAAATTAAAATTTAGATATTTTTCGATGTTCTTGTTGATATTCTTGAATGTTCCTCTGTGTATATACAATTTTTTTTCTTTCTTAACCACTCCAGTATTCTTTTTTTTATATAGTAGTATTGAAACAACCGAGACGCTCTCCTGATGGTAAAATATCTTTTTAATTATTTAATTATTATCTCTTTATTATTTTGTTTAACAAATCAAAGACCAGAGCATCGCTACATTACCGCTCATTACTTTGAGACATTAAATTGTTAGCCCCGTAATTTCGCTAGCTGTAATTCATGTATTCAAACTGGAACAAAGTAATCCATAATGAATAAATATCGTAGGAAATTACATAATAATATAGTGTCATCTGACCCCAATCTAAACAAAGTTTGTACTATAGGCTGGTGATATATAGCTGTGAAAAAGATGCAGCCGTTTATGTCACGAAAAGACCGCATATTTTGACACTCACAAAGGAATCAAAACCTATAGGGTACTTTCTGTTGACCTAGATCTATGAAATTTTCCAAGAAGCGTTGACTTATATATATATACAAAAAATAGGGTCAAAACCATAAACTTCACACTCGATTTCCGAACTATTTATCATACTTACTAGTTTGTATGGAACCCTCGGTGGGCGAGACTGACTCGCACTTGTCCGCATTTTTTACCTGTAATAATTGTAATTTTAACACTTAATATTCTTACAAATTTAAATTTACAGGAGCATATATCGATATTATTATATTTCACAGCACAAATTTTAAATTGTAAATAGATAAATAAATGAAATTGAAATAACCTTTACCCTTTAGCTCCTCGCCTATATATGAAAAGAGAGATAGTAATAAATAACGTTGTAAGTAGTCAGTTACCTCATTGCATTGTGGACGCTAGAGTTAGCTTGTTTAAAATACATGCATAAATACACTTTTTTCATACTTTGAACTAAAAAGTGATTTTTTATAAAAGTTTTCCTACTAACAAACTATAAATTTATAGAAAGATAGTCATTTATAAATAGATAGATAACTTTTAATAGTGTATAATAAATAAGTCATTTTTTTTTAGAAATTTTCAGTAAATTTTTTTTTTTTTTTTTTTAATGACAATTTGATACTCCCCTGTTTTTTTTTTAAATTGTGATAAAGTGATAGTGATGCTGTGAAGTAAAGCTTGGACCTGTGTTCATATAAAAAAAAATTGTGTCGATTGGTAAGTTTTGAAATTTCAATATAAATAAATAGCTAATAAATAAATTTGTAAATAGTGTAAGAAGTATTAATTTTAAGTTATTTCTAGGGTTCCGTACCTCAAAAGGAATAAAATACGGAACACTTAGAGGATCACTTTGTTGTCTGTCTGTCCGTCTGACAAGACCTTCTATCACGTGAACTCGTAGAGATATGTAGTCCCTTACAACTGTACAAAATTCAAACTTCTCAGTTATTGTATCAAAAAGTTACAATCGTTTGTCACTTAAAACCGCATATTTCGACACTCACAGGGGAATCAAAACCTATAGGGTACTCCCCGTTGACCTAGAACTATGAAATTCGGCAAGAAGCATTGTCTTAAAGTACCTACACATAAAAAAAAACTGAACTATACATTTTAATTTATTCAGAAAAAATGGGTTTTTTGCAAGGAATGAGAGTCCAAATTATAAAGTGAGTTAACTGTATCATATGGCTAGTTTGTACGGAACCCTCGGTAGGCGAGCCTGACTAGAACTTGTCCGTGTTTTTTTTTTAATAATTAAATATTTGATATTATAAACGAAATGCCTAAAAATCTAAAATTAAAAAAATTGCCCACTTTTTGATGTCCACTCATATCTTTACCAATGGACAAGCAATAGCGGGCCCTAAGACCACACTATGGGCTAAACTTTTTTAAGGTTAACAGGCTAGGTGTTCGACCACACTGTTATCATCTTAAGTGATGACTTGGTCAAAAGATAGCAAACACATCTGAGGTTCTATAAAGTAATGTTCAATGTAATCGATTTTCGAAAACGCCAATAGAAAAGTCCAAAAATGTACGGGAGATAAGTGACATATTGACAGCTTATTACAATACCGTACATTTTTTATAAATACAAATATTTTATTTATAACAGCAAAGTTACATGTCAAACACCGTAATATAATTTCAAATATTATGTCAAAAACACTGATTACATGTCAATGAAAAAAAAAAGAAAAAATGTTGTCAAAAAAAATACATAATATATTTTTCATTTAAATAAATAATAATTATTACCAATTAATAGAAAAAGGTGTAATTCAATTTTATACATTATAATCAAATTAATTGTCAAGTCTAATGTCAATTAAAACATAATGTCCATTACACAATAACAATTGATAAATAATAATAACATAAAAATATTAGTAATGTAATAAAATAAATTGTCAAAAAACATTGGCAAAAATTTGGCGGCAGATTTTCAAATTGAGGGTGGTAGGGTGGTAGCTAGCCAGCCGAGTACTAGAAAGTAACCTACCACCACGCTAAGGTTTCCTCACGTTACTTTCCTTCACCGGCAGTTCAATTTCATTACTGACATTTGAACCCACGCCCTCCACCAAGTGAACCTACCGCGGTAACCACTGAGCTATCATCGCTAAGTTAAACCTCCTTCCGAGGCACGTGTTTGTCCGAAACCAACTAGGGTCGCGAATTAATCTTATTTAACCTAAATACCGCCACTTAATTGGGTTAATGAGATAGATGATTCCAACTCGACTTGTGTTGAAAATTCTCCACAATTTCAAATCGATGAAGGTATACAAATCAATATTCTTCTTTTATTTTAGCATCGTATTTTTTTGACAACCCTTTTGGCTCATTGGTAGTATATCTGCTTTAAGAGCTGTAGGGCATGGGTTCAATTCCCTCCCAGGACAAACATTTTGTGGTGTAAATAATGTCTGTTCTTATGGGTGTTTTGTATGTATTGTAAGTACTTACCTGTGTATTTAAGTATTCTATCAGTTATTTGTCTTTCACAGTACAAGCTTTGCTTAGTTTGGGGTCAGATGGCGCTGTGTGTAATGTCCTACGATATTTATTATTATTAATTTATTAATTAATTATTAAGCATAACGTCAACAACTAATTAGAAAAATAATTGATTTGAAGTGAGAATTGAACGGCACAAGATGTATTTTCTACAGGGAAAATGAAAACAAATCTCTTCGTTTGCGATTATGACCTATCAAGATTTCCTAGATTCAACACTCGATTTTAAGTTAATAGAATTCAGAGAAAATCACAATACGATGTTTTGTTTGCCAGATTTGGAAACATAATACTAAAGTAATGAAGCTCCCATAGTTTGAAGAAATCAGATTTCGTAGAATTCGAACGAGAGGTAGTGTCTTCATAAAAACAAATCGCAGTAGGTACCTACTTGTAAGAATTACAATTTTAATTTTACTATATATTTTTTGATGATAGCTCATTGGTTAGCGCGGTCGGTTCGCATGCCGAAGGGCGTGGGTTCAAACCCCAACAATGAGCTTGAGCTTTCGGTGAAGGAAAACACCGCGAGGAAACCATAGCGTGGTGGTAGGGTACTTTCTAGTACTCGGCTGGCTAGCTACCACCCTCAAGTTGAAAATCTGCCGCCAAGCATCTAACGGTGTGTTCCGGCAGCCTCACTTGAGATCCAGTTCCATTCCAGGCTAGGTGTGCTTTACCATCGTCGACTACACCGTCACTTAACATCAGGTGAGTTGTGGTAAAAAACCTAGCATGTCAGCCATAAAAAAAAACTATCTTTTGCTCTTGGATCTTGTGTTCATGTATTGTTTACACGATAGCCAGGAAAGGGCTATGATTTTCGCGCGTATCTTGTATGTATGTATGTAATTTGTTTTTTAACCTCGTGTCTTCCAAACGGCTGAATGGATTACGACAATATAATTAAGGTATCGTTAGATTCGTCTCAATAACCCAAGAGTCCTTAGAGGGTGGTTTTAAAAATATCCAGGATTTTTGGCGCTATACAAGTAGTAGGTTATTAAAAATGCCAATAAGCCAACAGGGCTGTTAAATTATAGTTTTTTTTTTTAAATAGTCATACGCCTAATGTCTTGGGTTCAATTCCCAACAATGAGCGTGAGCTGCCGGTAAAGGAAAATCATCGCGAGGAAACCATAGTGTGGTGGTAAAGTATTTTATAGTACTCGGCTGGCTAGCTACCGCTTTCAAGTTGAAAATGTACCACGTGGACACCACGATCTGGGAACCAACATCGGCACTTTAGCTGGTATACCATTCTACAAATGACCATTATTTAATTGCTTACAAACTATGTTAATCAAGCAAATAATTGCTAAAACATATGCGACATAAATCGGCGTCGTAAGAACAAAAGGCGGTAAATGCAAATATGCGAGTTTTCGCACGCGCTGCAAGACAATGCGTTACCATGACAGCGGCGATATGTCCCAAAAGGGATTCAGGGGTGGCACGAAATACTTTTTTCGAAATGCTTGTCGTTTTAAGAATAAAAAACATATTAATCGTTTTTCTGAAAAGCTCTTTGAACTCATTCATTTTTTATTGACCCAATCCCGGGCAAGCGCTCGAAGATTCAACACGTCTAGACGATGTTTCGTGTGGAAAAACACGTGTCAACAATTGGTTGCTACAGCCAGAAGAGGATATAAAAACTTGTGGTTATTTTAATTATATATTTTTAATTAATTTAGATTAGGTTTTTTTTAATTATAATAAATCCAATAAAAACACATTTCATCACACAATAGATAGGGTAAGATGATCTGCAGTAGACGATCGGCTGTAGACCGCGGTCCCCAGAATGTCAGAATGTATACCGACCTCTCCGACTTGACGAGCCGGTGCGACGACGTGATCGGAAAAACAATAAATATACTATACCTACTATTATATCACGAAATAGACTCCAGCATTTAAGATACTCATAAAATATCTAAAATCAAAGAAAAACAATAAACTTGTAAAACATCCGCGTGTAACAAGTATTTGATTCCTTTTAGTGATCTATCGTAGAATACAGCTTAAGTTTTTAGCATCGAGGGAAACGGCACTCAAACGCAACCCTAGAAGAACATAAAAAATATAGCTATTACACAAAATAAATAAATATTAGAAGATATCTCAAACGGCCAGGGCATGCCTTTTAACTCCAAACTAAGCAAAGCTTGTACTATAGGAACCACATAGCTGATACAATATTAATATACTTGTATATTGTTTGTTAAAATACACACACAACATGCAGAAACATGTATGTCTGACACTCAAATGTTTGAATACAAATACAACAATATTTTTTATTTGTATTTTTTCTCAGTGTTGTTTCGATGTATATTACTAACTAGCTGTTGTGTTAAATTGTTGTACATCTTACTATAATATCATAAATTTGAAAGTTTGTATGTTTATATGTTTGGATGTTTGTTACTCTATCATGATAAAATGGCCAAACGGATTTGGATCAAATTTTATTATCTAGACTAACATATAGGATACTTTTTATTCCGATAAATGTTAGATCACCAAATAATTTTCGGTATTATTTTTTGCGAGGAATACAGAATTAATAACTTTTCGTAAATTCTACGAACGAAATTCCGCTCGGACGAAGTAACAGGTAACCGCTATATAATATATGTACGTATATAAAATTACAAAAAAAATTGGCTATGTAAACCTTATGATATAAAGTATCACCTTGTTAAATTATAGTAAGATCAGATTAGTCGTTTAGGCGTAAAAAGGTTACAAATAGACGGAGTAATAGAGTTACAAACGTTTTTATAATATTAGTCCGAAATATTATTGTCTTTACAAGCATCAATTTAAAAAACTTTCGACAAACATATATTTTTGTAACAGAATAAAAAAAATCGACTCATTTTGATCCGTTCAGTAATTTTTAAACAACTTAACAGACTTTTAAATAATAAAGTCATATTTCAAACAAAAAGGCATTCTTATTTTTGATGATGGACAAGCTAGGTGTTTGGCCACAGCTCTCCTGATGACGGTGTAAAGTCGAAAATGCTAAAGCACACTTGGCCTGGATTTGAACTGGTTTTCCAGTGAGACTGCCGAATAGCGTTAGGTACTTGACGGCACATTTTCAACTTAAGGGTGGTAGCTAGCCAGCCTAGTACTAGAAAATACACTACCACCATGTTATGGTTTCCTCACGATGTTTTTCCTTCACGGGCAGCTCAAGCTCATTATATGGGTTTTAAACCGCGACGTGTGAAACATTCGCGGTAACCACTGAGCTATCATCGCTACAAATATTCAAAATTTGTTCTGATATTTGAGAGTTGCGATACGTCGATATACATACAGATAGATACAATCGTTCCATCATATACTGCTATTTTTGCGTCGGAGGTAAAAAACTATAACTCAATTTGCAAAACACATTTTCGTGAGTATGTTACCATCCTTACCCCACTTATATCTGTGGCAGCGCGTTCGCATGAGAACAATGACGCAATCATGATAATAAACAATGTGAACTGTACATGTGTGTGTACCTCTAGTGAGTGTTTTTGTTCGCCGTTTGATTTATACAAAGTAATTACGAGTGATGTAGTGATTGGATTGCACAAAAAATATGCGAAAATTTTCAATTTTGAGTTGTTGCACTTTGTTTTCTGTTATCGATATATCTTAAATATATATAGTACCATTATTTCACACAACGCCAGTTAGCTAAGCTAGTACTATAAACCAAATAACTGATAGAATACTTTTATTTTAATTTTAAATACATACTTATATTACAGACAGAACACCCAGATACACTACACTTTTTAGCGATGATAGCTCAGTTGTTAGCGCGGTCGGTTCACACAGCGAAAGGCGTGGGTTCAAACCCCAACAATGAGCTTGAGCTTGTGAAGGAAAACATGATGAGGAAACCAATAGCATGGTAGTAGGGTATTTACTAGCTAGGGTATATCTAGCACTCGGCTGGCTAGCTACTACCCTCAAATTGAAAATCTGTTGCCAAGCACTTAACGATGTGTTCCGGCAGCCTCACTTAAGAGCCAGTTCCATTCTAGCCTAGGTGTGCTTTACTTCGACACCTTCACTTAACATCAAGTGAGATGCGATCAAGCACCTAGCTTGTCAAAAAACAAACAATCACCCAACAATGCTCAGCTAGGTGATTTATAAGCGCAATAGGGCCATTACAGCCATTTTTGAAAAGTTTTTCAATTACATTCTGCAATGTTAATAGACCACTAAAACACACACAATTTTTTTTTTTCAATCGAAAAGTGTAAATTTCTCTCGTAATTTGACGAAAACTTTGGACGCAATGGACTTATTGCTCGTCATTTGGTCTCCGTCTGGTAAAAAAATGCGCATATATAATTTGTATTTGTGTAATATTCATAAATAATAATTCATCTTAAAATTACACAATTTTAAGATGAATTATTATTATCCTTCTAATCATTGGTGTGTTGTTCCTGAATGCAAGAATACTAGACACATTATGGATTCAAGTGTCAACTGATTTTTAGTTAGTTTACTTTAGCTACTATTTCATGTTAAAAACTAGACTAAAAATACTCAAAATTTATTTTGTTATTTTATGATCTAAAACTAACATTTTCCGACTTATTTCTACCTAAGCTGTCTCAAGAATATATTTCTAGATAATATATTATCTTACGAAGTAAAATACCCTATTAGTAAGTACTACTGAGGTATTTTAATGATATTGTTTTCGTAAACAAAATTCTCACGGTGTATATTTCGGAACTAAGTACAAGATTATTACTTAACAATGTCTATTCTTGTTCGGCCATTGGGGTCACATGCTTTCCACCATCAAGAGTCTTATGACCTAACTATCAATACTTAATTGGTACCTAGCTCTGTTACTTTGTTGCATTAAAACTGAAGTATCTGGCATCGCAATTTGTGCATTCAGCCAGTGTAATTTAATGGTTTCGACTTTATTTTTTCATCTAAGTAACCCATATAATATTTTTTAATGTGAAACATCTGTTGGCGCGCATTTGCAGTAATCCGACTCGTATGCCGTGACTGTAAACGGCGTGACGCTTTCTTATGCCGTCATGTCCCCTCTACGCCACTTCTCGCTATTATTTTTTTAATGGTTGACAGGCCTGATGTTTTACTACAGCTCATCGGATGTTAAGTGATGGTGTGTGTATGTGTGTTTGTGCGTGTATGAATGTGTGTGAGTGTGTGTATGTGTTTAACTTTTTTAGCACGCAATCATTATTTTTGCACTAAATAATTTTCAAACTAAATTCAATATTATTCTCGGTCTTTTTCATCCCGAAATGTATTTATTGAATTTTAGTTTTTCACCCCAGATTGTATTTTTAGGTTTTAGTAATTCATCCCACACTATATTCTTAGGACTAAGTTATTAGTTCGAAATAGTATCCCATCTTGTATTTTTTTCTTCAAATAATTATATCTTAGGAAGAGCTGAAAATTTACGGGAATCACATAAGCTGTTGATATGTCACACGGACAGCTTACGTCAATCAATTTTTGAACTTTTCTATTAGCATATTCGCTAATCGAATGTTACTTTGTCTAGGCCCTTTTGACCTCTAACGAATCGTCAGATAAATTTTCGTCTAATTGCTTATATTACATTTTATTTCCCACAAAGTAATGTCAGATTGTGTAATAGTTCACCCATTGAATGAGCAGATAAGAAATACCAAATTCTTAAGCTACGCAATCTGACGACGTATCTCATGAAATACTTTACTCGCTGCGTCCCGCGGTGTTCCCACGTGAACGCTAAATTTTTCGTCATAAAAGCCTATGTGTTAATCCAGGGTGTCAGGTCAATACTAAATTTCATCAAAATTGGACCAACCATTTGATCGTGACGAAGTAACAAACATACAAACATATAGCGATGATAGTTCAGTGGTAAGCGCGGTCGTATCGCACGCCGATGGCGTCGGTTCAAACCCCAACAATGAGCTTGAGCTGCCAATGAAGGAAACCATAGCGTGATGGTAGGGTACTTTCTAGTACTTGGCTGGCTAGCTAAACACCTAACGGTGTGCTCTGGCAGCCTCACTTGAGAGCCAGTACTATTCCAGGCTAGGTGTGCTTTATTCACACCGTCACTTAACATCAGGTGAGCTGTGGTCAAATAACTAACCTGTCAACCTTAAAAACAAACACAAACACACTCTCTCGCAAGCTTTCGGCTTTATTACATTACACATCATAGGTCGTCCACTGCTGGACATAGGCCTCCTCTTGGGGGGGTTTTGCCAATACTCGCCACGCTTGGCAGGCGGGCTGGCGAGCGCAGTTAGGAGTGATTGTTCAAGGAAGACGCTGCTGCCCATCTTCCGGATTACATCCCTTAGCCGACACTTACGGCAAGGTGGGGTACTATTCTTACGCCGGCACCACCACGGCATTACATTTATTATATTAGTGTGATGTGAATTGTATTGTTTAAGGCAAATGGCTAGTAACCATTGTACAAGACTTTTCTTCGTCCGTTCGGCCAGGGAACGGAACAAGCTGGCTTCTTTTTCCAGACGAATGCAATATAGATCTTTTATAGGTCAGCGATTTCCACACAATGAAAGTCTACATCGTCTTACTGCTGGTGAGCCAAGCAACCACCCAGGAGGTCCCCACTCCTTCCAGCGAGCTGAAACCTAGGAACTTCAACCCCCACGGATACTTGGCCTTAGATTCTGCTGAACCAACCAAGTAAGTATTTCACATTACTAAATAGTATTATTAGACCGCATAAGTAGTAGTTAGTAAGTAGTTAGTAGTAGTTGCATGCCAAAGGGCGTGGGTTCAAACCCCAACAATGAGCTTGAGCTGCTGGTGAACGAAAACATCGTGAGGAAACCATAGCATGGTGGTAGGGTACTCTCTAGTACTCGGCTGGCTAGCAAGTTGAAAATCTGCCGCCAAGCATCTAACGGTGTATTTCGGCAGCATCACTTGAGAGCCAGTGTCATTTCAAGCTAGGTGTCCTTTACCATCTTCGACCATACTATCACTGAACATCAGGTGAGTTGTGGTCAAAAAAACTAGCCTGTCAGCCATAAAAAAAAAAGTCATCTATTGTTAATCTATTGGTATTTATTTACTGAAATTATAGTAAGTTTTGTAGCGATGATAACTCAGTGGTTAGCGCGGTCGGTTCACACGTTGAAAGGCGTGGGGTCAAGCTCCAGCAATGAGCTTGAGCTGCTGGTGAAGGAAAACATCGTGAGGAGCTTTCCATTCCAGGCAAAATGTGCTTTACCATGTTCGATCTCATCATCATTTAACATCAGTTGTCAACTACCTAGCTTGTCAACCATAAAAACAATACCATACCATAAAAACTGGAAGAGATCGCTTTTAACGATAAGGCCGGTGCTACTACCCCGTTTTAATTCCCTTTTATGATTTCTTGTATGTACAATTAAGAGTTACCATTTATTTAGACTACCATAATTTCAAAAAAAATTGCTACACAAATTGCAAAACGTTTCATCCAAGCTCCTAATGCTCCCAAAACGGAAGGAGCTGCATCTCTCTTCTGTCTGTAATGATAAATGTGGAGCAAATTTCTGATATTAGTGAGAAATAACATCAAACCTCACCGTTCTACCATTCCTCTTCTGTGCGCCACAGTAAAATTGATATATTCACAGTAGGTCAACACAAATTAAAAAACAATGTCGTCTACCGCGTCTTTCTGTCTGCCTGTCTGTTCGCGATAAACTTAAAAACTACTGAACGGATTATCATGCTAGTTTCATTAATAGATAGAGTGATTAATGAGGAAGGTTCAGGTATATAATTTGTCAAGGTTTTGTGTCACATCATCAGCCATAGGACTTCCACTGCTGGACATAGGCCTCCTCCTGGGGGGGTTTTGCCAATACTCGCCACGCTTGGTAGGCGGGTTGGCGATCGCAGTTAGGTGTGATTGTTCAAGGAAAACGCTGCTACCCATCTTCCGGGTTACATCCCTTAGCCGACTCTTACGGCAACCACGGGTAGAGAGGGTGTGGTACTATTCTTACGCCGGCACCACCACGGCAACGGTTTTTAGATTTTGTGTAAATTGGTTGAAATATAATGATAATTGTTGGAAGTATCGGAAATAGTCAAGCCACCTGGGAGCTTTCATCGAAAACGCTGCCTAATTACCCTTTGAGATATAACAAAACAATGCATGGTGGGATATTCCTCCTTTATGGATCTACAAAAAAGTCTGTGGTGGCATATATAGCTTACTATACCCATTTTTACTACCCGTGCGAAGCTGGGGCGGGTCGCTAGTATGTGTATATACTATTCTATGCTTAGTATATATACATTATGAGTTTGTTGGGCTCGAAGACTTTCGAAGCGGCTGGTCCTTGCTTCGGGGGATCTTAGAGCTGGCACCTATCTTCGTCATATAAAATTTGAGCATAATGATACAAGCAATGAGCATTGCCGCAAGTATACTGGGAACCCTACCGCACGGCAACGATCTCGACGGCGTCTTTGTTTAATAGTTTAATTTATTTATTAATGATCTGCTTTTGGCTTCTGCTTACATCTCGGGGTGGTGCACCGAATTATCAGCTTAATCCTCTTGACTCCTTGCAGAAAAGACCAGTTAGCCTTTCAACGACCCGGATTTAACCTACAGGTTGTAACAGCTGAGCTTGCACCGGGTCATTGGTTCTCTGTCTGTTCTACTGTTATTATGGAGAATGTTCTGATTAACTTTTTGGACTTATTCCTCCATCTCGGTTCTACTATCGAACCGGCCGCCATCGACAAAAATGCCCCCCACATATTACAGATGCATAAAAGTCTCGTACCGCTCGATTTAATAGACTGTTTCTTCCACGCACCTGTGTTCTGTGTAATGGTATACCACCTTCGGTTTTTCCACCGAAATTAGAAAGAAAGAAAAAAAGGGAGGAAAAGATGAGAGGAAGAAATGAAGAAATAAAAAAAGTAAGAAACGAAGAAAGGAAGAAAGAAAAATGAAAGAACGGAATAAAGGAAGAAAGGAAAAAAGAAAGAAATTGTTTTTTATTGTAACACAAAACAGACAAATAAGAGACAGTTTTAAAAGTAGATCATGGTCCTTAAAGATAGGCAACACACTGACAATGCCCCGGGTATTGTAGGTGACCATTTACCATCAGGTGGCCCGTCGCTTATTTGCAACATTTTCACACAACAAAATCTCTATTGAACATTCGACTAAATTTTATCACATTCTATAAATATTGTGTGTCTGAATAATTTCCCCACTGGCTCTCAACTGTGGGTCCCCCTGATAATTATAGTTTTGCTAATGCGAAATCAATAGCGGCCAGTCGCTCAGAGATCAGTGGTTATCGATAACTGCTAGCTTTAACTTGCTATTCTCAAACGTGGACAAATCTCTAGTACTTTACGAGTATTTGTATACGTGTGATTTTCTTTACTTGTGTGCTTTTTAGTGTTTGTGTGAAATGTATGAAAATTATGGTGTTTTATCATATTACTTTTAGTGTTGATTTCAAACGTTAAAGGTATTGACACCACTATTTTACTATGGAAACTGACGTTGTTATGACCACTAACTAACATATCTTTGAATATTGCTAATGTTCAAACTGTCAGCCCGTATTTCCGTATTTATTAGTACAAATAATAAAAAAAACAGGCACAAACAAGCAAATGTCTATTATTCGTATTTCTGAACGGAAACTTATAGTAATTTCATAGATATTAGAAACTATAAAATAACTAAATATAATAAAATTGTACATTGAAAAACAAATAATAATAAACTCCGCGAAGAGTTCGCAGCAAACACAATAGAACGAGAAAACTGTTCAAGTTTGAGAACCATTGGCTTCCCGACTGGTGCTGAAGAACTAATAATTCAAGTTTGTGCTGAAAGTATGTTTTCTGCTTTCACGGGAAATAGTTATGTTAGTGATGTGAAACTTGGTTTTAAAGTTCCGTTACTACTACAGAACACAAACTTTAAGATGAGAATTTAGTTACGATTTTGTAACGATAACAGCTCAGGGGTTATCGCAGTTGGTTCACACAGCAAAGGACGTGGGTTCAAACCTCAATGCCCGTGAAGAAAAACATCGTTAGAAAATCATAGCATGGTGATAGGATACTTTCTAGTACTCGATTTATGGTTACAGGCTTGGTGTTTGACCATAGCTCACCTGATGTTAAATGACTGTGTGATCAAAAATGGTAAACACACACGGAACTAGCTCTCAATTCAGGCTCCCTGAACACACCGCTAGGTACTTGGTGGACTGGTACCTTCACCAACAGTTCATTGTTGGGATTTGAACCCTTCAGCATGTGACCCTCGCTAACCAATGAGCTATTATCATCACAAAGCACGACTTTATAATAAACTACCCTCACGTTTAAAAAATATAAGCTCGTTCAACGCATTTAAGAAACAGTTAGCTCATCATATTACCAACGAGAAGCAAGTAATATGCTGGATGAATCCATTACTATTACGGTTAAAAGTGCGTTGAACGGGCCTAGTTTTTCGGTTTAATTTCAATTTTGTATATTACTTGTAAGAATGAGCGGCCGAGTAATTTATTTATTTTTTTAACTTTTTATTTTTTATTATATATAATATATATTTATGAGTAGGTAATTAAGACTGTGAACATATGTAATATTTATTAAGTCAAAATATGTTATCGCATAAGTGACAGTAATGTCTTCAATGATAATAAAATTCTATAAACCTAAACCCAAAACATAATACTTACCTACATTATATAGATCTAACGTTATTTATATACTTGTATTTGTACATTCTTTACTTGGTGGTAGATTTCCCTATTTATTTATTTCATAACACACAAACAGAATGTTTTTAATTCAATTCACATTTTCAGATGTGTAAACACATCACACGCACACATTCACATTCTTAGCAGGAGATCGTCTATGTAGGTGCCACCGCAGTACCAGATATTCTGCCGCCAACCAGTAGTGTGCATACTTTACTGTTACTTCTGGTTTAAAGCAACATTATAAGGCTTTTGAGACTAACCATTGATTGGGTCAAATTAATGCGTGCCAAAGCAGTGATGCCCTAGAACTTTTTTGTCACTCAAAGTTATGTGTATCGTTGCAATGGTCATGGACAGGCGTTATCTCTTACCATCAGGAGAGGGTCTCGTTCGTCTCATCATTATTTTTTTTTTTAGTCCTATAACTAACTTGTTTCTTTTAGACAAGGTCCAGTTCTGTTCCCCAATGACGCGCCTCCACCGCCCAGGCCTCCGCTTATCGTGACCTCCAGGCCGCTTATAGAGTCCATAGCGAGGAGCGAACTAGCTGGCAACAACACCGTGGCGTCACAGAACACCATGACGTCACAGAACACCGTGACGTCACAGTCTCAGGACAGAGTGTCCTTCGTACCATTCTTGGCGAGAGTAAAGGACTATAGGTAAGCTAGTAGACCTTAGTTACTAAAGAGAGATATACTGGGGCCGGCGTCACAACAATAAGAACAACAATTCTGTAGCGATGATAGCTCAGTGGTTAGCACGGTCGGTTCGCATGCCGAACAAATCCCAACAATGAGCTGAGCTGCCGGTGAAGGAAAACATCGTGAGGAAACCATAGCGTGGTGGCAGGGTACTTTCTAGTACTCGGCTGGCTAGCTACCACCCTACCCTACCACCTGGGAATTTTTTATTTATTTAAAAGTAATGAGGTCCACGAATCCGTCTCCCGATGGTAAAAAAGTTGTAGCGGTACCCAGAACTTTGAGTAACAAAACAAAGTCCAGGGCATCGCTGCTTTGGCGCTCATTACTTTGAGACATTCGATAGTTAGTCTCAACAGCCCTGTAATGTCGCTGCAGTACCCTTCAAACCGGAACACAGTAATGTTTACACACTACTACTTGGCGGCAGAATATCTGATACTGTAGTGACACCTAGGCTACTTTTTTATACTGCAGACGACTAAGGTGTTTGACTTACAGCTCACCTGATATTATGTGACGGTGTGTTCGAAGACGGTAAACACACCTAGCTTGTAATGGAAATGGTTCTGAAGTACATCTTTACATGCTGCGGGAACACATGGTTACGTGCCTGGCAGCAGATTTTCAACCTGAGGGTGGTAGCTAGCTAGTCAAGTACCCCACCACCATGCTATGATTTCCTACCTTCTCCTACACTGGCAGCTACACCAACCACTGAGCTATTTATAATAGAAAACAGAACTCCTGCAGAAGAATCACATCACCGAGTACATTTCTAATTTTATTCCAGACCGTATCAGCCATCGCCAACTTTTGACTACCAAGCATCACCCACGCGAGTCCCTTACGCAGACCTGCTGAAAAAGGCCAGACTAGGCAGTCTACTCCAAGACAACAGATATAACGATTATGGGGTACTTCCAAGTCTTTAGCTCTTATGTATTAATAGACATGCGGTCTTCTAGCTGGTAGCTAGACGATCGACGACCTAGACGACCTCTTGCTAAAGAGATCTGCCACCTAGTGCATCTGATATCGCATTCAATCACACTAATATTCACATCACACATCACATCATCAGCCATAAGACGTCCACTGCTGGACATAGGCCTCCTCCTGGGGGGGTTTTGCCAATACTCGCCACGCTTGGCAGGCGGGTTGGCGAGCGCAGTTAGGTGTGATTGTTCAAGGAAGACGCTGCTGCCCATCTTCCGGATTACATCCCCTAGCCGACTCTTACGGCAACCACGGGTAAAGAGGGTGGGGTACTATTCTTACGCCGGCACCACCACGGCAAACACATGACACACTAATATTATAAGGGCGAAAGTTATTGAGTGTGTAAGGATGTTTCTTCACGCTCAAACAGCTGGACCAATTTTGATGAAATTTGGTATGGTGGTAGCTGCCTCCCTGGATTAACACATAGGCTACTTTATATCCCAAAAAAAATATTTTTTACGTGGGAACAGTGGGTAACACCGCGGAACGCAGTTAGTAGAACAATGTAACATCTTTGCCCAACAGAAATTTTCCCGAAACAGACCGTCTAGGATTTGTGATATACATGCTCAAGAAACTACTACATTCCAAAACTCACTACTGACCTTTCTCCCCAAATTATCCCCAATTAATCATCAGAGAAAACAAGTTGCATAGGCATATACAAGCTATATAGGTAAGTGGGAGCAGTTTGGGCACACCTGTTGGTTACCAGCCGAACAATAGTCAACGATCAATCTTGGAGAAAATAATACACATCGTTTGGAACGGTGGGCCAGGGAACCAGCGAGGGTCCGTCCGACGCCTATTTGCTGGTTTGATCTCGGAGGTGGATAACGATGTGTCTGGTGTTCCGACACATCGTAATCGTTGCGGGGTGAGCTTGGGCTCCCTGAGGTGGGTCCGTAAGGACAAGCGCTGTCGAGGCCGCGGTAGAGTGCGAAAGCGTGCCCGCAGCCTCGACACAAAGCGCCGAGGTGGAACACTCCAGGGTTTTTAGTGGGTAAGCCGTCATTAAAACGGAGAGTCCCACATAACCACCGTGCCCGCCCCAGGGCCGGTGGTATACATTAAGTATTTTCCCTGGAAAAAAAGGGAACCAGCGAATTGTTTGACTGCCTTGTTATTGGTAGAATATCTGCTTCAAACTAAAATAAACATTTATAAGACGTAAAGAGTTTGTTCTATGTCTAGGTATTCTAATTGTATTATAATATGTATTTACAACAAAAAAAAATATATACATAAGTATTCTATCAGTTGTCTGGTTTCCATAGTACAAGCTTTGCTTAGTTTGGGGCTAGATGGCGCTATGTGTAATGTTCTACGATATTTATTTATTTATCCATTTAGAAAAAAAGTTATTTGATGCAGGTATTTTTATTAAATGGCTGACAAGCTAAGTGTTTGACCACAGTTCATCTGATGTTAAGTGACGATGTGGTCGAATATGGTAAAGCGCACTTAGCTTTCAAGTGAGGCTGCCAAAACACATTGTTACGTTCTTAGTTGTAGATTTTAAACTTGTGGGTGGTAGCTAAGCCAGCCGAGTACTAAAAAGTCCACCATGCTATGGTTTCCTTGCGATGTTTTCCTTTACCGACAGCTGAAGCTCATTATTGGGATTTGAACCCACGCCTGTCGGCGAGTGAACCGGTTGTCTGACTATCACCCTCAAGTTGTAAACCTGTCACCACCTAATGGTGTAAAGAATCCACGACATGAGGCTATCGTGGGGAGCCAATTCTATTCCAGGCTAAGTGTGCTCAAAATCTTCGATAACACCGTCACTCAACAAGTGAGCCGTGGTCAAACTCTCAAAAACCTAACCTGTCAACCATTTAAAAAAAATGCTAGTTGAAGGGAGAAGGTTCACAATTCAGTTGTATTATTTTTTTTAACTCAGAATTCCGTCTTTTATGACCAGATTTAAAAAACCTATTTTCTTATTTGAAAGGATATACTTTAAAATTGGTCCTATATACTAACAGTCTGATTTTTAATTCAATATACCTTAAACCTTTTTGAGCTTAGGGACATATCGATATTTGGTTGAATTGTAAATTTATAAATAAAAATAATTCTCTGTGTTAGTGGCCCCACTCAACACTGCGAGTATCTCGATCGCAAGTCAGTATGAAAAGAACGAACACAAAGCGTTGACCCAAATAGAGGCTGTCTTTGTTATGACAGAGATACAGGCGCTGCTGCGTTGCATCGCGAATGGTACCATAGTACCTACCTAGTCAAGAGCGAGTCGGGCTCATATCAAATGGATACCGTAGGAGATAAAAACATTAGAATAAGATTGATTATAATTAAAACAAAAAACACGACCGCGTTATACTACAGCCAGTGTCACTCTGGGTGATGAGGGCATTCTAACGATGCATCCAAATCTGTGCAGGCATTTATAAGTTATGGTGGAATAAAGAAACTCACATGCATACAGACATACATACATACATACATACACACACATACTCTCATACATACATACATACATACATACATACATACACACACTCATATATACATACATACACTCATACCCTGTCACGTATTTATGCGTGACATTTCACGTCAACGAGAAGTTGACAGGTCATTTTAAGCGTAAGTAAGGTTCACTATGTTCATCGAAAATTGTGTGTTCTTTGTTAGTACGTTAATTTGTAGAGTGAACTGATGATATTATTTGCACTCTATGATACAGGTTTGCGCGGAACGGTTATACTAAAGCAAAAAGAACTTATTGTACCTACTCATAATTTTGAATGAATGAACCACACTGCAGTGCTCTATTATCACATTAATATTATAAAGGCAAAAGTGTGTAAGTGTGTTTGTATGTTTGTTACTTTTTCACACTCAAACGGCTAGACCAATTTCGATAAAAATTGGTATGGAGGTAGCTTACACCCTGAATTAACAAGATTTTTATCCCGAAAAAGTGTGGCGGGTAAAACCACGGGGCGCAGCTAGTTTAAACATGCACTTAGTTTAAAAACACTTGTTTATTTCGTAACATCAACAAAAACATTGTATAGGTACTCCTTCTTAGGTAATCGGTTCAAAACAGCTCGTGGAAATTGCCACTAATCTACTTATCCTTATTATTTCAGGAGCGAACCTCTGTGCCTCCGATATACAGAGCCCTCTCTAACCACGCCAACCAAAAGGTCCTAAAAACACATAATCAGAAGCAAAACCATTACCAGGTAACAACAACATTCCACCTTTATTATTACTAGCCAGCCTGCTACGACTGTCAAACGTTCATGGAGTTATCTTTATTTTAACCAAGATCAAACAGAAAGAAGGTTTTTGTTGTATTTATGTGGGGTTACTGACGTTTAGTTACATCGGAAACTCCGACTATAGCAAATCGAAGCAAGACGAGGCCGCGCGCGCGTTGTTCTTAGCTTTGTCTCCTTGATGAAGGCCACCGGATGTGGCTGAAACTGTAGTCGGAGTTTCCGATGTAGTTAAACAAAATTGTATCAAAATCAGTTTTTATAGAAGAAAGAAGGCTGTCAATTCAAATCGTATATTCAACAGATTCGTAAAAAGGTGGAGGTTTTTTATGCGGTTTTATGTTTTACCACAGAACTCCGTCATTTGTCAAGCAATTTGGTTTTTTTAAAGGATATTTTTTTTTGGTCACAACTCATTGCATTGCATAAGTAATGGTGGTAGGGTACTTTATAATACTTGGCTGGTTAGCTGCCACTCGAAAGATGAAAATCTTGATTATCTCAACGATGTTTTGCGGTAGTCTCAATTGAGAGTTAATTTCTCCCATACCATCACTTGGCGTCAGGTAAGGTGTGGTCGAACACCTAGCCTATAAAAAATTTGCATCATAATCAACAGAACATAGGTTACTTTTTGTCTCAGAAAACACGGCTAGTGTACAATAAAACAAATTTTAATTTTCCAGGCAAAACCAGCTGCGTACACTAATCCTTACCAGAACAACGATATAAACGAACAGAACAACTCGGAATATGATCAGGTCAGTGTCAGGAAAGATCTACTGCTGAAGAGTACAAACGACGTTGGAAACTCAACTCTAACTTGGTGTCCCGTAGGTTGGAAATTGAAAATTTAATTTATGATAAACGCAGCAAAGCTGCTGCGGAACAATATCAAAATTACAGTGAACTACTTAGGGTTGAATTTTCCGCGCCTGATCTTCGTCTCGATTTTGCAGTGCTTAGATACTAACATCTCTTTCAACAGGACCAAAACTACGCCTTCTCCTACACAGTAAAAGACCACAAGACGGGAGATGACTTTTCCCACTCGCAGCACAGCAGTGGCTCAGCAACTAATGGGGAGTATAGAGTTCGACTCCCAGATGGCAGAATGCAAATAGTTTCCTACACAGCTGACGAAAACGGATACAATGCTGACGTCAGATACGATGATGATGAAACCACTGGAAACGCTGTTGATAAAGATTACAAACAATATAATAACAATCAACAAAAACATTACAACAATGAACAACACAATCAAGATACCCAAACAAACAGTTATGATAATCAACAAGACAAATATGATAACCAACAAGATAATCATGACAACACAGACTACAAATTTGACAACTATAATTATCAATCACCTAAATATGATTACGTTACAGTTAGATCACAAAATTATGTAACAGCAAATTATTTAACAACACCTCAACATAACAAATATGATAAACAAAATGATTATTCAGGAATTATCGATTATACTGATAGAAGCAACAAACATGATTACGGTGACATAACAGATAAGAAAGAATTAAAAACAAATGAAAAAGGAGGAAGAGATTACTATCAATACCCAGACGTATCTAAAGAGTATTATAATGATTACTCTTCAGAATATAACAGCAATTATGAGCCGCATAGAAGTAAATTCAGTTTTGTTGACAACAAAAATGTTGAAGTTACTAACACTGCAACTGGTTCTACTGTTAAACCATCTTATGAAGAGTTAAAAGACTTATTTGTAACAAAAAGTTTGTACAACACGAAACAAAACCACGATGTTGATTTAAAGATTCCTTCAACCACCCCTTTTACGCTAATCGATGCTACAGAACGCATAGTCAACATAGGTAACAAAACTCCGAATCTTTATACAAATATTAAACATACTTTACCTTTGTACAATGTCACTCCACTACCAATATATTCAACTCCTAAAGTTATAATAGCGTCTACACCAAAAAGCTATTTAGTTTCTGCGATAGCAAGTTTAAAAAATAAAGTTAGTTTAGTTGCTAAGCCAGTTTTAAGCGATAATTACATCAGTAGGATTAATAAGTATATTAAGTTTAATTAAGTTGTAGTCTGAGTAGTTGTAAATAATTTATTGTGATTAAAAGTTTTGTTATAAATTTGTTGTTTTCTATTATTTATACACTAATAAATGCACAATACACTCCAAGCGGGACGTCAGTGCATGACCCTTCGCCCTCATTTCGAATAAGAATAAGAAGGCGTTGGCGTTCAAAAGCAATCAGCAAAGCAAAAGCCTAAGATAATTGAGAAGCTGCTTTAAGAGCTGTAGGACGTGGGTTCGATTCCCACACAGGACAACCAATTTTGTGGCATAAACAAATGGTTGTTCTGTGTCTGGGTGTTCTGTATGTAGGACTGTATGACTTTTTTTTTAAATATACTTTCCACAGACACCGGGGTCCGTGACCTCTTTTTTTTTGTAGCAATGATATCTAAGTGGTTAGCGCGGTCGGTTCGCACGCCGTAGGGCGCCAACCCCAACAATGAGCTTGAGCTGCCGGTGAAGGAATACATCGTGAGGAAACCATACCGTGGTGGTAAGGTACTTTTAAGTACTCGGATGTCTAGCTACCACCCTAAAGTTGAAAATCTGCCGCCAAGCATCTAACGGTGTGTTCCGGCAGCCTCACTTGAAAGCCATTTCCGTTCTAGGCTAGGTGTGTTTACCATCTTCGACCACACCGTCACTTAACATCAGACATATTTTATACATATAAACCTTCCTCTTGAATCACTCTGTCTATTGATGGAAACCGCATTAAAATCCTTTGCGTAGTTTAAAAGATCTAAGCGTACAGACGGCGGGAAGCGATTTTGTTTTATACTATGCAAAGATGGTGAGTATAGGATACTTATATTCGTTTCTGCTTGATGACTTTCCGTGTAACCCAGTATAAGGTAAAAGATGCTTTACTACAATGTGTCTTTTAATTATCTACGATCTGATATATTTTTTATCGTGATTATGCTATATTTGACTCACGTTACGTATAACGTTGATACAATCACATCACATCATCATCATCAGCCATAGGACGACCACTGCTGGACATAGGCCTCCTCCTGGGGGGGTTTTGCCAATACTCGCCACGCTTGGCAGGCGGGTTGGCGAGCGCAGTTAGGTGTGATTGTTCAAGGAAGACGCTGCTGCCCATCTTCCGGATTACATCCCAAAGCCGACTCTTACGGCAACCACGGGTAGAGAGGGTGGGGTACTATTCTTATGCCGGCACCACCACGGCAAATTTGATACAATCGACTTAACGATAATGTGATAGAAATCCATTCTCACGATACATTGGCCTAGTTTTATCGATATTAATAACAAAGCAGCATTGGCGGGCACAAAAACGGCAGCAGTGGCTCACCTCGTTTGCTATTTGTTCTTGATTCTCGATACTTAGGTTGCCTGGACAAGATCGCGTTTAGCGCAAAGATGACTAGTAAAATCAATGTTTACGTAAGCATAGGAAGGGGGAGAAAGAACTTAGTTTTGCTGATACGAAGGAGAGAGAGGTTATTAATAACTAAATTTCTGATTACATAATACTTCAATAGTCCGTTTGATGTAACCCTGACTAAACTTTATGAGATGACCCAAGAATACTGAGGCAGGGAAAATTTAAAATTTTAAATCAAAACAAACTATCGAGTCCTTTTTCTACCCTATCACTTCGTAGTTCTTGTTACTTAGATTTTACAGAAGAATATTTCTCTCCGAAATTATTCATAAGAAGGGAACTAAAAACTACGTACATCCCATCTTAAGCGTTGCTATGCTAAAGTTAAGCACTTGAACAACTTGCGCCTTGTCTTGGTACAATGCGCTTAATAGGAGAACATGTTGGCACTGACACTCACGGCCAATAAGAATGACAAGCATAAATAACGGGTAGAATTAAATAATGGGAAGCATTGACTACCCTGTGGCTCGGTTGGTAGAAACACTACTTCCTGAGTTGTAGGGCGTGAGTTCGATTCCCGCTGAAGGTAAAAAATTGTGTGACGAATAAAAAGATAGAAAAAACTCATATATAGGTATAATACACTAAAATCACATTGACATATACCACCGCAGTATCAGATATTCTGTCACCAAGCAGTAGTGTGCAAACATAACTGTGTTCCGGTTTGAAGGATACTTCAGATAGCGAAATTACAGGGCTGTTGAGACTAACCATCTAATGTCTAAAATCTAATGCCAAAGCAGCGATTCTCTAGACCTTGTTTTGTCAATCAAAGTTCTGTGATTGCTGCAATGGTCATGGACAGGTGTTATCTCCTACCATCAGGAGGATGTCTGCTTCATCTCATTACTTTTATTTAAAAAAAGACATTTCACCGTAATCATTTAAAAATCACAATAAAGTTATTTTCTATATATAGGTTATCTAGAGGTATGTACAACGTGTAATAAGTACATTTTTCTGACATAAAAAGTATTCTATAATTATGTAGGTAATATATCTGTGCCAAATTTAACCTAAACCCGTTCAGCCGTTTTTGCGTGATTGAGTGACAAACATCCAAACATACTAACTTTCACATTCATAATTTTATAAATTAAGTTCAACTACCTAGTTGGTGAGTAGGAGGTCAAACGTAATCCTAACAAATAAAAAAAGTATAAATTAACAATAAATAAAACGAAACCAAGCCAATGAGCCCAAACACGGCTAGGTTTTAGATATTTTGGTTTAAAAGTAAAACTATGAAACCTATTTTCATATACAATACAATACAAACAATACTTTTACTTCCTATTTACTACTACAATTATTTTTTTCAAAATTGCATGTATCGGAATTCTGGGGTAAGAATACAACGTGTTGAGACAACATCCTCTTTGAAGTCGGGTAAATAGGAATCTGATTGGAGCTGTGATATTGTTTAAATAGAACAAAAATGCTCTACATTTTCCTGACCCGTGTGTCCCGGCAAAATTACCCGTCTCGCTCCAGCCTCAACTCCGATAACTGGCTAACATCGTTACTCCAACTTGTTACGTACTCCTGTACTTGTTAACTTTACGGCCATTTTAAAATTACATCGCCTTACGCTTGCGGGTCGGATTCGGAGAGATTAGAGATTATAATCTGATAAATGTGACCGGACAGGACAGCTTTATTCTGTTGTTTTTGCCGGTAGTTGTTACATAGTGAAATACATACGTAATTGCCGTGGTGGTGCCGGTGTAAGAATAATACCCCACCCTCTCTACCCGTGGTTGCCGTAAGAGTCGACTATGGGATGTAATCCGGAAGATGGGCAGCAGCGTCTTCCTTGAACAATCACTCCTAACTGCGCTCGCCAACCCGCCTGCCAAGCGTGGCGAGTATTGGCAAAACCCCCCCAAGAGGAGGCCTATGTCCAGCAGTGGACGTCCTATGGCTGATGATAATGATGTGAAATACATACGAAATTACGAATCGGCGAACGTGGTGTACAGTCCAGTCAGTAGGGATAAAAAACACCATTGGCTTACAAAAGGTGGTATGAATTTATATACGTTATAGAAAAAAAAAGTTTACTTTACACATATTTTTTTTTATTTCTGACAGGCTAGATGTTTGACCACAGCTCACCTGATGTTAAGTGACGATGTGGTCGAAGATGATAAAGCACACCTAGCCTGGAATGGAACTGGCTCTCAAGTGAGGCTGCCGGAACACACTGTTAGATGCTTGGCGGCAGATGTTTAACTTGAGGGTGGTAGCTAGCCAGCCGAGTACTAAAAAGTACCTTACCACCACGCTACGGTTTCCTCACGATGTTTTCCTTCATCGGCAGCTCAAGCTCATTGTTGGGGTTTGAACCCACGCCCTTCAGCATGTGAACCTACCGCGCTAACCACTGAGCCATCATCGCTACAAAACATATTATTCGGCTGGCCACCTCATTCACATATCACATATTTACAGCCAGTTTCATTCCAAGTTAGACGTGTTTACCATTTTCGACCAAATTGTCAGACTGTAAACCACAAAAAACTTTCATATTTTTTAAACAAATAATTTCAAAATCAGTTCAGCCGTTTGAAATCTACGACGCCACATGAAAACACAGAAACACTCACGTTTAACTTATCACTTTGTTTGCATCAGTGGTTAAAAAATTCTTAGTTTTTACTTTCGTCCTACTAAACAGCTGACTGTACACTGCACTGGCCCACATCCATACAAATAGGCGTCTATTTCTGCATCTTTGGCATCCGGCCAGGGGAACACGTGAGGTCTGCACTATTCACGTAGTGATGTGCCAACGTCGACGTATCGATACCGTCGAGTGGGCAGATGCGTGATATACGGTAAGTAGTGTTGTCGGAAATAAATAAATTCTATCGAAAATTTTGCGAAGTTACCTAGATAGTCAAACATCATGTTCACGGACTTATAGGTGTAATATTTACTTAAATAGAAATTGCTCTATGATTTTCTTAACTTTTTTTAAAAATGTAGAAGTCATGAGATGAACCAATCTCTCCTGATGATAAGAGATAACGCATGTGTCGCGCCTTGTACGATAAATTCGATTATCATAATCGAGCCAAGGGTCAATATATTAATTCATTGGGCGACAAAGTACCATAAGAGGGTGAAACAAGGAGTCGACCGTTATCATTGCAGGTTACGCTTTGCACATTTATATCTTTAGGCTTTGAGCCCTTTCCAGGGGGACCTGATCAACTCAGAGTTACCCCCGCGATCGACTACGGCTCCAGTCAAAGCGCAGCGACTGCGCCCGGGTGCTCCGTGCGTGGGGGAGATACCTGGCCGGTACAGTCTATCTCCCCCTTTTATGCACCCGCTGGTCATGGGGCTTTGCCCCACGAGGACCTCCACCACCCCTTTAGTCCTGCCCTTTCTCCAATCTACATAGCCGATCGTCTGCTACCCAGTTATGTGTACACCTGGGTACATCCCTGAGGTGAGCCTGCATAACGCAAGAGCTCATCCTGTCCAATTTGCTTGACTCTAAATATAACATTGTATGCATTGATTGGACTCCGCTCAGCCGTAATCCATACCTTGATACGGTCTCCTCATTATTTCTTTCCATGGTTCTTAACGAATTATGGATAATGTATAAGCACTTACCAGATCATCTGGTGGATACTTGCCTGTACCTCCGCCGTGCTTACCCGTCTAACACTCTCTTCGTGCCAACGCGCCATCGTTTTCTTATGTCGAACCTACCGACATTTTTTTATCACGTCAAAGCATGCAAGTAGTAATACTACAGTGCAAAAAATAAATTGACATTAAGATGACAGTGACACTTACCAAATTGTTGACGGTGACTCGCGCATCGCGCGACAGCCGACAGCATGTTAACCATTACAGTGGTACACAGAACTTTGAGTATCAAAACGAAATCCAGGGCATCGCTGCTTTGGCACTCATTACTTTGGAGACATTCGATGGTTAGTCTCAACAGCCTTGTAATTTCGCTGCACTATCCTTCAAACCGAAACAGAAATATTTACTCACTACTGCTTGGTTGCAGAATATACTGCGGAAGTACCTACCTAACAATCTCCCGCTTAGGAGATTTACCACCAAGTTTTTACAACTTATGTTTCCCGAATTTTATAGTTAGCATGGTGGTAGGGTATTTACTCTCTAATACTAACCTGGGTAGATATAATCCTTAAGTTAAAAATCTACCACGAAGTACCTAACGGTGTGTTCCGGCAGCCTCGCTTTAGAGCCAGTTTCATTCCAAGTTAGACGTGCTTACCATCTTCAACTACACACGTAACATCAGGTTGGCTGTCGACAACCTAACTTATGATGCTCTAAAAAAAAAGTCTTTAAATATTTCTAAACACCTACTTGAATCAAAGAACAATACATAGTATATCGTAAATCAAACAACAAAAACATTTGATTCATTTTTTTTTTATCGCGTACTCTTATAAAAACTCGCTATTTATGCGATGATATAGTCGAAGATGAAGCACGCAGTCTTAGAAGATATGTATCTAATTAGTCTATTATTAAATTGATTTTAACTAATAAAAACAATCATAACAATTATTTAATTTTTTTCTCGATATAAACAATGAGTCGCATCGTGCCCCATCACTACATGAATCGTTGGCAATGATCGCCAGTCCATAGACCGCAGAGCCTTATCTTCGAAGGAACTCTACTTATAGACTAAGAGCTTACCACGCAGAAAGTCTAAGAACACACAACAACAACATTTATGAACAACATTGCGAACATTTATTTCTTTCTCACAGGGGCAATTTTATAAGCTGAACAAAAGAGATCATTATGCTTCTTGGCCAAACGGTCGAAGAGTCAACCGGTCCTGAAGATGCAAAGACGCAAAACACGTGTCGGCAACTAGTTACTACAACGATAAGAGGATATTAACTCTAATAGGTATTTTAATTAGTTTTTAAAACATATTATTATATTTTTTTATACATCGTTATTTATTTTTACTGTAATTTACTTTTATATATGTATCTATAGCAGCCGACCGACGGCTATTTGTGATCCTTTCGTCGAGCGAAAACAGTTTATCATTTAAAAATTTAAAAATTCCACCTTCGTTATAAGAACCGCTACACAATAGAGCTTGCTGCTAGAGTGGGTGTTCGCCGATAGATATTACCACCTTCCACCGCGTGCTTCAGAACCAAGTTAAGATCTTGGCTGCTAGAGACCTTGTTTTATGACATTGACGAGTATTTCAAACTAAAAGATTATTAAATTACCGGTAAGTAATATTGTTTTTTTTTAAATATCTAACAGACTAGGTGTTTGACCACAGCTCACCTGATGTTAAGTGACGGTGTGGTCGAAGATGGTAAAGCATACCTAGCCTGGAATGGAACTGGCTCTCAAGTGAGGCTGCCGGAACACACCGTTAGATGCTTGGCGGCAGATTATAACTTGAGGGTGGTAGCTAGCCAGCCGAGTACTAGAAAGTACCCTACCACCACGCTATGGTTTCCTCGCGATGTTTTCCTTCACCGGCAGCTCAAGCTTATTGTTGGGGTTTGAACCTAAGCCCTTCGGCATGCGAACCCACCGCGCTAATCACTGAGCTATCATCGCTTAACACCAGGTGAAATGGCGTCAAACGCAAGGTTATTTGTAATTTAAAAAGTTCAATAGAAACTATGTTACCTTTGGTGTCTCTAGCTCTTCGTCTATACAGTGGATAGTCTTGCAGTTTTCTAGGGCTCCGTCCACATAGAAGCCCTATCGGAAAACTGGGTTTCATCTATTTTTGATTCCAACTGAAACTTTTTGTTGGGTAAGAGAAAATAGGAAGTAAGAAGTAATTTTGTTCAGATTGTATTACAAAGTTGTGACATTACATTGTTTTTAGACACGGACCACAACCCATGCGGATGGAAATGTAAAACATACTTTTTGTAGCGATGATGGCTCAGTGGTTAGCGCGGTGGGTTCGCATGCCGAAGGGCGTGGGTTCAAACCCCAACATTGAGCTTGAGCTGCCGGTGAAGGAAAACATCGTGAGGAAACCATAGCGTGGTGATAGGGTACTTTCTAGTACTCGGCTGGCTAGCTACTACCCTCAAGTTGAAAATCTGCCGCCAAGCATCTAACGGTGTGTTCCGGCAGCCTCACTTGAGAGCCAGTTCCATTCCAGGGTAGATGTGCTTTACCATCTTCGAACACACCGTCACTTAACATCAGGTGAGCTGTGGGCAAACAACTAGCCTGTCAACCATTAAAAAAAACTTAGCATATAATGGCAACTGGCTCTAAAGTTACTTGTTGTTACCGGCTTATCGGCAGACGTAGCATACTAGCAGAGTAAAAGAAAGTACTTTCAAGCTTTGTCCTCACACAATAAACAATTAATTTCGAAAAACATTTTACACAACGCCGTCTAGTCTCTAGCTAAACAAAGCTTGTACTGTAGGAACTATAAAGCTGATATATTAAGAAGGGAAAAATCGTTAGGAAAAAAGATAAAGTTTTTAAAAAGTTGGCCAGGATGGCGGATTATGAGCGTACCCTTCTCACAATGCCCAGCAGTGGGATAGTTTATAAAAACTGGGCTGATTGGGAGCTAGCAGTCATAAATACTTAGGAGTTGAGGCAGTAAGATCTTTGAATCTAATTGGATAATTTATTCGCAACTAATAATTTAATTAATACTAAACAATTGTTTTTGGTTGACAGCCCTTTTGGTTCATTGGTAGTGTATCAGCCTTAAGAGCTATAGGGCGCGGGTTCGATTCTCGCCCAGGACAAACATTTTGTGGTATAAACAAAATGTTTGTTCTGCGTCTGGGTGTTCTGAATATAGTATATAAGTATGTACCTATTTGTATTTATTTGTGCCGTGGTGGTGCCGGCGTAAGAATAGTACCCCACCCTCTCTACCCGTGGTTGCCGTAAGAGTCGGCTAAGGGATGTAATCCGGAAGATGGGCAGCAGCGTCTTCTTTGAACAATCACACCTAACTGCGCTCGCCAACCCTCCTGCCAAGCGTGGCGAGTATTGGCAAAACCCCCCCAGGAGGAGGCCTATGTCCAGCAGTGGACGATGATGAGGACGAGATGTGACGTGTAAAAAAAAAGTATGTATTCTATCATTTATCCGGCTTCCATAGTACAAGCTTAGCTTAGTTTGTGGTTAGATCCAGGTACTAACCTTAAGGCAACGGTTTTATTACTTGAAAACTCTGTCTATATCCACTGCCTAACCTGGTTAAGTATCTTGAACGACAGGCAACGAGTTCTATAAAACTTTTTCAATTTTCTCAAGAAAATATACCAAGCAACAATACCCACTACAATTAATTCTACTAATGACTTCCAACGGTATGCAGACGAGAAGATACTGTTATTATGGTAGCCATCTTGTTCCGCCATTTTGAAAACAGCGTATTATAGCGGGAAGTTTACCCTGTTCGGCTTAACGGCACGTTCTTATTATAAAATTTCAAGATAATAAGCGTTCGTTTTAATGACATGCGTTAAAACTACTGACGCTAAAAAGCCTGTAAAATTTAGTAAATTGTAGTTAATGTACTAATCACACTAATATTATAAAGGTATGAGTGAGTTTGTATGTTGCTAAAAGGCTGGACTAACTTTGATGTTTTTTTTTATACGCCGTGAAAGTTTGAGCATTAGCAATATTGATACAGGGGGTTCAGTACTCGATTGTCATTCTAAACAATAATAAAATAAGTGGTTAATATTTGTCCTAATTACCCTGAGCAAACACAAAAATACGGACACTCAAATCACGCGCACCGACAATGACATGGTAGTCGGCGCGGGCCCAGATTAGATAACAGTTACTGCACAGTCTACGTATGGTAGTTATGTCTTGCGCTAGCTCGGCGCGTGAGGCTGCGCGCTGTCCATACATTCTGGAGTCTTGGGAAAAACTTTAACCGAGGTTTTCTTAGCTTTTTTTTTTGTATTTGTTTCTACTTTATTACTTTATACGTTTCATATGACGAACATGTCTTTGAATATTGATAATGTTCTGTCAGCTCGTATAAAAGTAATGAGACGCACCAGACGCTATCGTGATGGTAAAAGACAACGTATGTAGCTTTTTTTGGACAGTATTTTCTATCGATAATTTTCTTTAGGGCTGACCAAGAAACTATACGACAAAAGCAGAACTCGACATCGACTCGAGTTGCTCGACAATTATGCAAAGTAAGCTCTGTCTGCTTCGGTTATTTGTTGAGTGTTCCTAAAGGTTTAGGGAGGGAACAAGTTGATAAATGACTGTCTTCATATCGATAAACGATAGAGCATCTCACGGAACCACAGTTTTGCCATCTAGAAATAAGGGTGTCTCTATATTTTAAGTGAAAACTTCTTTTGCCGCACTGTGAACTTTACCGTAAGATATTTTGTTATAAATCAGACATTGTAATTTATCTCGATTTTCAAAAATGCTCCTTTTTGGTCCATATCAATATGTGAATGGAACAAAACAAAATTACATAAGAAAATTTAGTTTATTTTCTTCACTTTTTTTTAATGTTTATCTTGTTAGGTGTTTGACCACTGCTCACCTGATGTTAAACGACGGTGCGGTCGAAAATGGTGAACACACTTAGCCTGGAATGGTAAAAAAACTAGTAAAATTGATGGAAGTTAAGAAATTAATAGTTAAGGCTTTTGTATAGATAGTGTTCTGTTCTCTGTCGTTAAAAATGTGTAGTTACTTTATAATTCATCTTTGCAATGGTTACTTACAAGAAAAACCCACGACAGCTAGTTTTCCTGTTTTATTGGTTTTTTTACAAATAAATTATTGTCTACAATCTTATCTAAAAAGGGGGACCTATCGTATTACCTATGAAGTAGAGTTTTGAAAATGCATAACTTCTTAAAGTTCCGGCTCACAGCCCACAGTGCTTTTTTTAAATTATATCGATGTAACAAATCCCATCCCTAACAGTCCTAACATCTCACAGCGTATCCGAATGGTCTGCTTTGGCGGACGTCTTCATCTCACTCGTTATCTCCATCGAATACAATCGAGTTGTTTTGTTCCGCTGCAATTAGGGCACGATTGAATCGATGCTGTCGAATCGATTATTGTAATGCGGATTGTTGCGTCAATTCAGTTGTCATTGGTTTATTCATTCATTCAATTCAATTCATCAGTCGATCGATATTGACATCTTGAGTACTTGACAGAATGGCAGAATGAAGTAGAGTAGGTAAAAAAGGAAACGATCGTCTAACAAAGTAAGTGTTGATTGAATAAAACAATAACAAAATTATAGTAAAATTTATTCTAAAATTCACAAAGTTCAAAATAACGAATGCATACAATGTTTTAAACAATGAAGGCACTGATATTTAAACTTGTTGTATATTTTGTAAGTTTGTAGATAATTAGATTCAGTTTTTCATTACAAATAAGCTTGTATTTGACCGCCAACTCGCCTGATGTTAAGCGAAGATGTGGTCTACGGTGGAATACGCTCGCCTTGAAGAAACCGATCCACTCCTGACTTGAAGGCGTCAAAATTGTATCTATCCGGGAACACCCACTCGGATAGCAAATTCATTTCGTACAATGTTCAGTTATTGAGTGAATTTATGGAAATAAAAACAAGAAAACAAAGATAAAATCAGAGCAAACATTAATATAACTATTAGTGTAAATTAATATTAGTAAGTATTATAGTCACATTATTTATTCAACTGTTTTATTTTTGCATTCATTAAGATTAAATTTTAGCTACAATATAAAGAAGTTGGTACGCGTTGAAAACTTGGCCATTTCACATAGATCCAAATAATATTAAATAATCAAAAGAAAAATAATAAAAGTAATTTTCAATATCATACGCATTGCGCTCCATACTTTTAAGGTAGATGTGATATCTAATCTATTTTTTGTTACATATCTAGTCTCAATAATATATTTTAACCTATAAACGGACGAGTTATTAGCCTAGGCATTCTATTGATCTGGTAAGGCCATCTTTGATGCATCCAATATCGATATCCAGTATTCATTGGATTGGCAAAGAGATTTTGGTTAAAGAGACCAAGATTTCCTGCCAAGTTGACATTTCGAATGCCAGTAAAAGGATTGCTACCAAAATAGGCTTGATTTTGGGCAATACCATTAAGATTCCCATAATAATTTAGATTGTTTGCCATGTTTTGTTGGCTCTTAGTGTAAGGATCGGCATGCACAAGGGCTTGCTTTTGAGTGAATGTATTAACATTGTCTATATTCTCTTGCATGTTCTGTCTGTATGCTTCTGATTTCTGTCCTGAATTCGCATCCTGGGATTGACTGAACTTATTGGCGAATTCATATAAATCAGAGCGTGCATTGTCATTAGCTGGAGTTTTTGGATCATTTACGGAAATATGTTTTGCCAAATCTATATTATAAGCTTGATACTGTTTGTCTGAATGAACCTCTTGAGATGGACTGGGTTTATTGTTATTATCTACGTATAGATTAGAGTCAATGAAAGACTGTAAACTTTTCACGTTCGATTTCCCAGGGTCTATGTAAGTCGTTTTAAATTGCTTCTCTTCATGATCAGGCTTGTCAATACGGTAAGATTTTGAATGTTTCACAGGAATGCCATTTATGTACGTTTTTGAATGTTTTATGAAATGAGGGCTAAGAGAATCTGCATTGCCAATAATTTTATCATTGCTTATGGATGTCGGTGGTGAATTAAAATAATACTGCTGCGATATGAAGTTTTTATAATCCTTGTCAGGATTTAAAGGAACATCTAGCAGCTTTGATGCTTTCATTGGATACATTTGTTGTTTTGGAGGTATCTTTGAATCTGCCACAGTGGAGTAATCTGTTAAATAAGGATTGATTTTAGGATATTCCAAAGGAATGGCAGAATCAAAAGATTTCAATTTATAGGGTTTGGATTTTTTATCATGTAAATTTATTGCTTCATTCCACCACTCGGCGTTCTCTAATAATGGTTTAGGCTTAATGTATTGTGTTGGATTCGAATATAGTTCGTTGTAGTCAAATGCAACATCAGTACTTTTATTTTTTATCTCGTGCAGTTTTTTTGGATTATTGCCAGCATAGTAATTTAATTTATTTTTGTAAATATTTAGGAAATCTTCTGTGGAATACTTATTTTTGTTAGGCTTAATGTTAAAATCTATAGGCTGATAAGATAATGGAAAGGTGTTGCTTAATTGATCCAAGTCGTATACGTCTCTAGTTCTGCCTATTGAAGATATGCTATCGTTCATTATGTCTGTATCGCTATTGAAGGCTATATCACTTCCTTTTTCAGTATAATTTGCGCTTATGTTGGACCTTAAAATGTTAGCTTTTTGAAGGATGTCTGTTAAAGTTTTATCAGCTGCAATCTTATTAGTCGTTATCTTAGTTATTTTTCGTATTATTGGCTGTTTTACTTTAGTAATACGTATTTTATCTGGTTCTTCAAATATATTCAAAGAGGGAATGTTACTGTTTTCGAGAACCTGACCCTCTGAACTATGTTTCAACTGTGAATCCAAATTTCTAATAAGCTCATACATATCTTCAACTGTTATATCAGAATTAATATTTTTTAATCTCTCAAGGGTATTGTACATATCCATATCTGTTCCCCTAATTAATTTGGCACCAGCTAAAGTACCCTTATTAAAAGTTAAATTAAGTATATCTTCTTTGTCATATTTTTCAAGGTCTGGAGAAGTTTCAGCTACTTTAGATATTGATATCAATGCTTTGTACAATTTTGCAGGGTTTGTATTTAGATAAGGTTTTGCAGCTAACAATCTTTCAACTCTTGTTAAAAACGAATCGTAGGGTAATCGGTATTTTATATAATAATATGGTCGGTAAACTAAAGGTTCCGGACGTTTGATCAAATAAGTTAGTTCAATAACTTGTGATTTTCCAGGTAGCATATCCAATTTATTCAAATTAGTCATACTCAATAGCAGCTTTTTCATTATCGCGTTACTAATATTCAAGCGTTTTACATCTTCAATCAACACTTGGTATTTATTTATAATGTTTAAGTATTCTTCAATGGTAATCTGCTTTAAATCAAGTAAATACTTAAGCTTTTTAATCAATTTGCGTATATCTGAATTCAGATGTTCTTTGGGAATTATTTCTTCGATCACATCTATATTATCCTTGATTATAAGTAATATCTTATTATCAGGAACAAGGTGTGGTTGTGGTAAATTTTTACTGGGTGTATTATAAGGGTTCCACAATTTTGGTACGTCACTTACAGAAATGTCACTATCAAGAGATAAGTTATCGGGAACAGAAATTTCTTCATATGGTATCGTAATTTTTGGAACTGCGTACTGATTTTTAACGTCAAGTAGCGATGGACGGTTTGTAATGGTTTCTGATATTAAGATATTTTCCTTATTTGGCGCATAAAAATCACTATTAGGTACAAGTATTTCAAGACCTTCATTATCTAAATCATCATCATCACGTTCTCGTGACCAATAATATTCAGGCAAGGGCTTAAGATTTCCTTTTTCATGGGGAGAATTATAAGGCTGATAATAATTATAAATATCAGTTTTCGGTTTCTTGGGCACATGAAATTCAACATCGTTCAGGACTGGCGTTTCTGTTGGCCCAAGCTGTATTTCGCCTGATCTCTCACCACTAACAACCAAATCAAATGGCGCTGATTCTTTGGTGGGTAATTCATATTCAGATACCGGAAAAAAAGGCTTCTTAAGTTTATATGGACTTCGATTTGGTGAGTTATTGGGTAAATAAGGATTGAAAGGGGGTTTCGAGTAATGATTCGGTAAAAGCGGTATACCTCTTTCCGTCGCCAAATTATAAGGTGAAGTATCAAATTTGTATGGTTTTTTCTTAAACTGTCCAGGGACTAGTTCATCTGGCGGAGTATAAAAACTTTTAGGTAAACCATCAAGATCAAACTGTGAAGGTTTCGGTTTTTTATTAATTGGCATATTTGACTCATATGGGCCAATTTGGATTTCAGCAGAATCATATTCTCCGTAAACGCCCAATGGCCGAGGACGCCTTGTTGAATACTGCTGATTATATTCGTATATGGAGTTTGGTTGGTTTTTTTTAATTACATTTTGGTTTGATGGGAAGTCAAATTCGTACAATGAGCTAGTTTTATCAATATCAACCGGCAAAATATCAGAACGTGGATTATCTGAATCATAATGTATATTTTTTTTCTTCGTTTGTTTATATATGGTATCTAAGTCATGACTTGGAAATAGTTCAAACTCTGAAGGTCTTTTCTTGGGCTTGTTTATGGGTTTCAATGATATGTAGTCGTCTTTTGTCAAATAGTCATAAGGATTTTTATACAGTATCTTTGGTTTATCATCAATAACGTCGATTTGTGGATTTTTATGCGTCTCAACAAAAATGTTCTGTTCAATTGTTGGTAATTTCATATCTGCGACCGAAGGAGATGAACTGTTGATTTGATCAATCATATAAGGAAGGGCATTTAGCTGCTCTGGCCTTAACGCAATATATTCAGGTTTATCGATACCATGATTTATGACTGATAAGATATCCGGAGAAACATTTTTTGAATAGGGAACTTCAACGATATTTTTATCTTTTGCGTATTCTGGATAAATATAAAACGGTTTGGGAAATGTCGGATACAAATTTTGTTTCTGCTGCAATGTTAATTTATCACGATAATTTCGATCGTCTTTAATGTCAATGTCTTCATATACATAAGGGTAAAGCGATTTTTTATCCAAAACCTTTCCAGGAAAGTTGATATCTAATATATCTTCTGCTGGAAATTTTGATTTATGTCCAAGCAAACTATCAATTTGTAATTTTTTGTCATAAGAGTTAAGATTTTCTAAATATTCTTTAACATCCATCAATATTGGTGATTCTACTGGTATATTCGTTTTGCAGAGTGGGTTATTGACTAGTCTCAATATAGCTTCCTGGACTATTTTAACGATCGTAAGTAGTTCTGCCGTACAGTCTGGATTTGTTAGTTGTGGAACTTCATATTTAAAAACAACCTTTGACCTAACACCGTTTGAAATGGGAGCTGTTGTATCAAGTTGTCTAAGTGCATTATGATTGGAATATTCACGTTCGAATTCTTTGTTATGATACTTTTCTAATGTTAAAAGTAAATCGTTAATTTTGTACATGATTTCATAGTCTCGAGCAGCTTCTGGACTAGATTTCAATAGACTCTTTAAAACATATAGTATATAGCTAGTCCTAGAACTTGCTGGTACTTCATCTCTTAGTAAAGGTAATATAACTGTTAGAATTTTTACAAGAAATTGAGCATTGTCGCATGGTACTTCTGTTTCGTAACCGGTAAGTTCTTCTCTAGGCTGAAACAGATTACAAAATATAAAATGATGTAATTTACACTCAAAATCAAGACTAGCATTTCAATGGGGCTACCGTAAGCTCTACAAGCTATTCAAATTAGGCAATCATTAAAAAGTTACGCGGTTGCAAACTCAATCATGCGGCCACGACATAAGATCGCATAGCTTTTTTTCTGATCACTTAATTTGAATGAAAATAATAGTTTACGGTAACCAAGTACTTACTAGCTCTAATAATCTTGCAATCATATGTTCTGTCATGTTTTCTTCATTTCCTTTTTTTATTGTTGGTTCGGTGGTAAGGTCCAACTAAAAGCCAAAATTGATAATGAGTTAATGTATTTCAATTGTTTTATTAAATGATTTACAGTTTACATTATCAACGCGAAAGCTTGGGTGTAGTGTTGGTAGAGGTAAAAAGTACAAGCATATACTAACCATTGAAAGTCTCAAAGTAATGAGCACCAAAGTAGCGTTGCCCTGGACTTTGTTTTACTACTCAAAGTATCGCAGCAGTGGTCAAGAACAAGCGGTTTTTCTTACCATCAGGAGAGCGTCTCATCCGCCTCATAACAATTACATAAAAAAAGGATGCTCCGATTATAGTTTCTAACACATACGGTGGCCTTCATCATGGAGACAAACCTGAGTACAACACGCGCGCGCGGCTTCGCTTTATTGCGAAGCAAGACGAGGCCGCGCGCGCGTTGTACTCAGCTTTGTCTCCTTGATGAAAGCCACCAGATGTGGTTGTAACTATAGTCGGAGTATTCGTTATAATTAAACGTGAGTAATCTCATGAATAAAACAAAAATTCACAATATTTCAATTAAATTTTAATTTTAAATACTTATGTTAATATTTAAATCTCATCACTTTATAAAATAACAAAATTGCAACTCACCGAATTTACTTTTGAATCTTCTCGAGTAATATCTACATGTTCTTTGATAGGCAATGATTCAACCGTTACATTTACCTGAAAAACGGATTAAAATCTTAAAATAAAAACAAATTAGTTTTTGCACTTATTAAGATAGATAGGTAGATAGAGAACTAACTACTAACCAACTACATAAAGTAGCGATGATAGCTCAGAGGTTAACGCAGTCGGTTCACACGCCGAAAGGCGAGGCTTCAAATCAAAGCTAACAATGAGATTGAGCTGACAAGGAAAATATCGTGAGGAAACCATAGCGTGGTGGTAGGGTACTTTCTCGTACTCGGCTAACTAGCTACCACCCTCAAGTTGAAAATCAACCACCAAGCATCTACCGGTGTGTTCCAACAGCCTCACTAGAGAGCCAGTTCCATTCCAGGCTAGGTGTGCTTTACCATCTTCGACCACACTGTCACTTAAGATCAGGTGAGTTGTGGTCAAACAACAAGCCTGTCAGCTATAAAAAAAAAAAAAAAAACTAAGCAAAGCTTGTACTATGGAAAGCTGATAGAATACTTATGTACATACGTTTTTTTTGTAAGCACATGTAATACGTAGTTACAGAACACCCAGACAAATAACAAACATTCATTTATGCCACAAAATATTTTTCGTGGGTGGGAATCGAACCCACGCCCTATAGCTCGTAACTATCTTTGAGCCAACAGGACTGTCTGTCTCTGTATGTATGAGGACTGTGACTGTACCGAGCACAAAGCAGCGATGCGCTGGACTTTGTTTTGTTACTTAAAATTCTGTGTATCGCTGCAATGGTCATGTACAGGCGTTATCGTAAGAAGAATAATTAAAAATACGGATCTTACCGTCGCAGCAACAATCCATGGAGACACTATAAAAAGAATCAGGAACCCCACCATGAGATTTGTCCGAAGCATGTCAACTGTAGAAACACATCGGCGAAACTGCGTTTAAAATCTAATTTAAATTCAACAACGCTGTCGATTTAAACCCATGAAATTATACATGCCCACTGGCTCAATGAAACTGGTAACAAGCCACTTGTAGTTTGAAAAATAAACTTTGTTTTAATTTCGTCATTACATGCATCTATTACTGTTTGCTTGATGTACTCGTATTTGTCGATAACATTGGCACGTCTTCGATATACAGATGAAATTTTAATTTTCTTGGTTTTTCGCACGTAAGTATTTCTTTTACTTTCTTATCTACTTCAGCCACAGAACAGATAATAATATAGAACGGGCACTTTTCCTCAGCCGTACGTGGGTACTCGCGTATTGATGATTTCCGTTACATGGGCAAGCTAATTTGGGCGAAATGGATTTGAAAAATAACAAATTAATTTAAAGATTCGGACGTTGCTTTGCGGAAGTTCTTTTTTTTGGTATTCTGGGGTTGTATTTTTAGTGTATTTCTGCTTATAAGTCGTGTTGATTAGAACAAGAGGATGAACGAAAAGAAAGCTGTTCAATTTGCTAATATCGAAGCTATATTACAAATTACAAGACTTTTTAAACGATTTTTTTAAATTGTTATTATTTTAATTCAACGTTTGACATTTGTAATTGTATAATTTGATTTAATGAGCTTAAAATGAATTCATAATTTTTGAGTAGTTTATTATATTTATTTTGACTTTCCTATATTTAATAATGGTAGTTAAATTCTCATCCTTGTTGAAACCAAAACGACTCATAAGCGGAAATAAATTAAAAATGTCGGAATAATATAGGATAAACTTTTACAAAGTAAATATTTGAAATTCAAATTCAAATTCAAAAATTATTTATTTGACATAAACGATACAACACAGCAATAAAAACAATCCTAATATAAAGCGTTAATCAATCACTAACTAAAGTTTCGAGTCATATTCTAATTTTTAACCAAAATAACATTAACAATGTCAATATACCATCATAATGATATGTCAATAAGAGTTAATAATACTAACTTATGTTATTTTATAATTTATGGTTTACTAGCGACCCGCCCCGGTTTCACACGGGTGCAACATAGATGCTAATGTGGTGCATAGGTATGTTATAAGTATAAACCTTCCTCTTGAATCACTCTGTCTATTGATGGAAACCGCATTAAAATCCGTTGCGTAGTTTAAAAGATCTAAGCGTACAGACGGCGGGAAGCGACTCCGTTTTATACTATAGAGATTTCAGATGATGATGAAACTGGAATTAAATTTAGATTTACATATTTTTATTTAAAAGGACATACTTTCAAATTTTCAAAATTTTATCAAAAACTTTTCATTACTTAGATTTTTAACCAAAATAATTGGAAAAAATATGTTATCCAAGTATTAAACGACACCGTCGTTCACGTAAATCGATGGAGAATAGTCTACCCTACCTTTTTTTCGTTCGGTTTTTGGTGAAAAAAATCTAAATCGTTCTATAAATGAAAGATTTCTGAGGTATGTAACAATTTTTTTTTAATACTACCTAATGAGAACGACCTCCTTTTTTAAAGTCGGTTAATAAGGATAGATCATAATAAAATTAATTTGTTCTTCGTAATTTTATTTTATGAAATTAATCACTGGTAAATACAACTTCAAGCCAAAAAGTTTTAGGTAACATTTTACTCATAGTAAAATAGGTAGGAATATTAAACATTTAATTGGAAAAAAAAATAGAAGTAAATCAACAATGTCAAAATCAAGTTCAAACTTATTCAACATAACCAGTAAGCATTTTTTTATATGAGTACCTACCTAAAAGATAAATATGGTATTTGACTGTCTAAGTGTAACACTAACTGTCAATTGGACATTTTTTAAAACAAAGCGATTAACATTTTATGGCTGACATTGTGAACATTATGGTTTACAGGTCTCTTTTTTATGTGGGAAACAAACGACGGGCCACCTGATGGTAAATGATCACCGATCTATGAACACCTACAATACCCGTTGTCAGTAGTCTCGTAACTAAAAGAATTTTAATTTTACATGATTTTAATTCTTTTTAACACAAGTTTCTGTATTTTACGGATCTGAACAACTTCCCTTTCAGAAATATCATTATTATCCAAAACTACAATATGGTGTAATACATTGTTATAAAACAAATTAACATTTTCAACAAAATCAGCTTTGGTTGGAGAAACTTGTTATTTACAATGTTTACGTTCGATTGCAGCTTTACAAGCCAAATAAAATGTATTTATAACATTGTATATTGTCATTATTTTACCGATCTTATCAATTAGTGCATTACGTAAAGTGTCTTTATCAAAATCGGATTCAGTGCCAGAATTGATATCTTCTGTTATGTCAATTTTTACTTCTTTATGACCAGCTTCTACAGATTTTCCATTCGGATTGATATGTTTTAATCTGTTTGTTGTTATGAATTGTTCAAACAGTTTTTTTGTGTTAAGTTTTTGTAAATATTCCTATGCTTTCCGAGAATCTGGTGTTGGTCATAAATAATTTCAAAGCTATAACATCTGTAACTTAGTTTAATTTCCCTTTCGTACTGTATGTACTTTCTAGTACTCGGCTGGCTAGCTACCACCCTCAAGTTGAAAATCTGCCGCCAAGCATCTAACGGTGTTCCGGCAGCCTCACTTGAGAGCCATTCTATTCCAGGCTAGATCTGCTTTACCATCTTTGACCACACCGTCACTTAACATCAGGTGAGTTGTGGTCAAACAACTAGCATGTCAGCGATAAAAAAAATAATCGCTTATAGCCATCGGGGTTTCGTTTGTCTAATTCACCCGAGAGAAACAGATTCACTCGCGGCTTGAAGGCAGCCAGATTGTATATATCAGGGAACACCCAGTCGGGCAGCAATCTCCATTATGTTTAGCGGTTCATACAATGAAGGTAGATTCGAACCGTTTAGTTAAGAGTTTTTGGAATATCGACCATGAAGCGGAGTCGCTTCTTTGAGGTGCTGGCTGTCCGATAGTAGAATGGGCAAGATGGAATTAAGTCATGTAGAACTACAGCGCACTCCAGAGTAAAACCGTTCTCTTACCATTCAGAGCGGCTCGTTCATTTATATAAAAAAAACTTCATTACAATAAATTTAAATGTTTAATATGGCTTTTATTTACACATACGAAGGTTATAAGTACTACTTTACATGGTTTGATTGCACATCATTTTTATAAATTAAAACTTAATTTCAGTTGTTGCATATTACGAACATAAAATAATAACAAAGAATAAAATATAAAATAATACACTATACTTGACTATTTCTCCATCTTCTACTATGACTGTATCGTGTTTTATATAATATCTATATTATACGAGCTGACAGTTTGAACATTAGCAATTTTCAAAGATATGTTAGTGGTCAAATGAAACGTATAAAGAAATAAAATGGAAACAAATACAAAAAAAAAAACTAAGAAAACTTTGGTTACAGTTTTTCCCAAGACTCCAGGATGTATGGACAGCGTGCAGCCCTACGCGTCGAGCTAGCGCAAGACATAATGGCCCAGTTAGCATTTTTAATTGCAAAAATTCCCGGCAGCAATTTTTTTGCACAGAGTTAGTCTAAATCCAAAATGGCGACCAAATTCCGCGTGCGTTAGCCGCCATCTTGAATTTAAGGGGGAATGGTTTTTGCTTAATATCTCGGTCGTTTTCAACTTTTCAACAAAAATTGTGAGGACTGTATTAGTTGTTGTAAATGTGAATCTCTACAATTTATTTGTTGTAAGATTTGTCGTACGATCGATATTTTTCGAGTTATACGCGAAAAAAGTGGTAAAGTATAATTATCAAATTATCTCGATTGTTATTAACTTTATGACATAAATGTACATGAACAAAGTAGTAAAATTAGGTCAAATATTAACCACTAATTTTTTTTTTTATTATTTGGAACGACAATCGAGTACTGAAAAGTATTATTAACATTCAACAAAATATCATTATTCTTAGAAAAATGACGTTAACATTCAACAAAATGTATGGTACAGCTGATTTTATGTGATTCAATCGCTCCCATAGCAAAAGGTGTTCAAATAATTAATATAAATAAGATCCGTAGATCAGTTTTTTTAAATATTTGGTATATTTCACTAAAACTCCTTCTATAGCATTTTTTTTGTTAGATAGTTGAATCGGTAAGTATGTTTGAATGAAACACAAGTATCAAAAAGGCAAAAATTAATAATAAATAATTTATATCACAATTTGCTTCTGTTATAAAAATATTTGCTACAATGATTACAGTAAATATATATAACTATATTTAACCAAATTACTCTATATAGGGTTCAAAGCTTGGCGTATACAAGTCGAAAGGAGATTAGTTTACATCACTGAGAGTATTTTTTACTGTGGGCATCTGAATTTTTCAGCTGGTTCAAATAATAAGGATGAAAAATAAGATAAGCATGTGTTCAGGTAAAGAGAGTCGTGCTATCTAATACCTTTAAACGAACAATTCTTGTATATATATATATATATATATATATATATATAATATATATATATATGGAGCCGTTTTCGAGATTCAGATTATATATATATAATCTGAATCTCGAAAACGGCTCCAACGATTTTCATTAAATTTAGTATGCAGGGGGTTTCGGGGGCGATAAATCGATCTAGCTAGGTTTCATTTTAAGAAAACGTCGTTTTATCCGTGTTTTCAACCGAGCAAAGATCGGTCAACCAGGTACTGATACTGATAAGAACAATGACCCCCATTTAGTTTGGTATAGTCTAAGCTTCCAGCCCTGTATAGTCTACAAGTCGTCACGGTACTAAGTCAATATAATAGGATTAGATTTCATTTAAACAACTTTTTTTCAATTATTTGCTTTGTTTAAGGCTAAATGGCGCTGTATTTTTTATAGATCAGCAGTTATTTTCAAAATGATACGATTATTTATCCCACTAATATTATAAATGTGAAAGTTTGGATGGATGGATGTTCGTTACTCAATCACGCCAGAACGCTGAACGGATCTGGATGAAATTTAGCATGTAGATACTTTAGGCCCTGGCATAAAATATAGGATACTTTCATCATCATCATCCATCACCACGCGGGTAAAACTGCGAGGCGCAGCTAGTGTAATATAATTTCATTAAATAAATCAATCGTGTTTGCGGTGATTGCCGCAGATGCTCTCGAGTGGCGCTAGTGCTATACCTGTTGTTTTAAGCCTACCTCACACTGACGCGGCAGTTTGATACAGCTGCGGCTCAATGCAGTGAAATGGCGGCCTTATCGCCTAAAGTGGATAATTTTTCAGTCAAAGCTGTTTTTTTTTAAATCAATAAACTCCTTTCGGCTTAGTATCGCCGTTACGCGTATCCCTATTTCACAAAATTTGTTAATTTCGGTTTTTTGCTTTCATTCAAGACTTGCATACTTAAAAACTAACGATCTACCATTTTATTAAAATGGTGGTAAGATTTAATGTTGTATAAAAATGCCAATTACAGATATGACTTTCGTGCCGCTATCTCCCACACTTTTACTCGACTACGCAAAAAGGGTAATAATTTCACTTGCTTTTTTTGACTTGTTTTGTTCCGGTGCTCCATCATCAGATGATGACGAAATCGGAAGGTAGGTAGTTCCTTTGGATTATTCAAGTGACAGTACATCAAAATGTACGTAAAAAGTCACAGAAAATCAAAATACGCAATTACTTTTACTTGAATGTTTTTTTAAATATAATTTATTTTGATTTAAAAGTCAAACCGATCTTGATGAAAATTTTATGGGATCAATCTGAAAGTCATATAAATTTCAAATAGTTTTATAAATGATTGAGTTCTAAAGTAACAAACATAAAACGGATTGGGAACCTCCCCTTTTTTTTGAAGTCGATAAAAACAAAGTAATATTGTGTGAGAGAGACAGCGATAGATTTAATTTGCCTTAAACGATCCCGCTGGTGAAGATTTCGATCCAATAACCGTCTGGGTCTTGTATAAAAGCGAGTCCCCTCATTTTGCCGTCGCTGGGTTTCTTAATGAACTTTACACCTTGAGTTTCGAACCTGAAACAATCCAAAGATTACAATCTGAACATAGACGAGTGAACTTGCAACGGATTCCATCACACATTGGAAAAGTCGTCGATCTACTTGCTAGGCAAGCGATTACAGAAGGAATTCCATTAACAGTGACTCAGCTATTTTCAGATTACACTAGATGGGGTAAGGAAAAGTGTCAAATATTCATCATCAGCCATAGGACGTCCACTGCTGGACATAGGCCTCCTCCTGGGTGGGTTTTGCCAATACTCGCCACGCTTGGCAGGCGGGTTGGCGAGCGCAGTTAGGTGTGATTGTTCAAGGAAGACGCTGCTGCCTATCTTCCGGATTACATCCCTTAGAGGGTGAGGGTGGGAGTACTATTCTTACGCCGGCACCACCACGGCTCAAGAGCCTCAAGACTTAAGAGCTGTATACCCTACAGTATTTTGTAACATAACAATTTTTAACAGCGAGCGAATAGTTTTCAAGCCAAATAGAGTACTGACTTGGCGCATGCCTCGTCCACGTTGGGCACCCATATACCGATGTGCCCGAAGCCCCGGGGGTCTGAATTACCGTTATGGTAGCTAGACTCGTCGCTCTCCGTGCCCCAGTTACTGGAAAGACACGATAAAAACACATTAATTTAATAATAACTACTTTAAACAATTAATAGTTGTTCAAATAGAATGTAATTGCTTGTGCCCCTCACGAACTATACGATTCAGCGTCCTATATTTTATTTTATTTTACATGGAAAACAAACAGCTTGTAGCGATGATGGCTCAGTGGTTAGCGCGGTAAGTTCGCATGCCGAAGGGCGTGGGTTCAAACCACAACAATGAGGTTGAGCTGCCGGTGAAGGAAAACATCGTGAGGAAACCATAACGTGGTGGTAGGGTACTTTCTAGTACTCGGCTGGCTAGCTACCACGCTCAAGTTGAAAATCTGCCGCCAAGCATCTAACCGTGTATTCCGGCAGCCTCACTTGAGAGCCAAGTCCATTCCAGGCTAGGTATGCTTTACCATCTTCGACCACACCGTCACTTAACATCAGATGAGCTGTGGTCAAACGCTTAGCCAGTCACCCATAAAAAAAGGAGATAAATGATAACACAAAAGTCAAAAAAGTTTTTTACTTGTACTAACGATTTACCGCCGTCGGAGCGGTCGCGCGCCGACACGGTCCGACATCGTCAAACACGCACGAACTACCTCTCCACACGCGGAGGCGAGAGTTAGGTGTGATTGTTCAAGGAAGACGCTGCTGCCCATCTTCCGGATTACATCCCTTAGCCGACTCTTACGGCAACCACGGGTAGAGAGGGTGGGTTACAATTATTACGTCGGCACCACCACGGCACCATGACCATTCACCATTTACCACCATTTTTCACCATTTGTTCATGACCATTGCCGCGATACACAGAACTTTGAGTAGCAAAACAAAGTCCAGGGCATCGCTGCTTTGGTTTTGGCTTTTTACTTTCGATGGTTAGTCCATCAACAGCCCTGTAATTTCGCTACAGTACCCGTCAAACTGGAACACAGTAATGTTTACACACTACTGCTTGGCGGTAGAATATCTGGTACTGCGGTGGTACCTACCTAGGCAGCTCTGGCTAATAAGATCTACCACCTAGTATGTGCGCCTGTACCACCTGCGCCCCGCGGTTTTTACCCGCGTGGTGATGGATGATGATGATGATGAAAGTAACCTATGTTTTATTCCAGGGCCTAAAGTATCTACATGCAAAATTTCATCCAGATCCGTTCAGCCGTTCTGGCGTGACTGAGTAACAAAAATCCATTCATACATCCATCCAAACTTTCACTTTCTTTTTACGGCCCTCTTGGCTCATTGGGAGTATGCCTGCCTGAGCTGTAGGGCGTGGGTTCGATTCCCACCAAGGACAAATGTTTGTTTGGTATAAACAAATGTTTGTTCTGAGTCTGGGTGTTCTGTATGTATTTACAAAAAAAAAGTATTTATGTATTCTATCAGTTATCTGACTTCCATTACACAAGCTCTGCTTAGTTTGGGGTCAGATGGCGCTGTGTGTAATGTCTCCTACAATATTTATTTATTTACTAGCTGCGCACCGCGGTTTTACCCGCGTGGTGATAGATGATGATGATGGTGAAAAGTATCCTGTTTTATTCCAGAGCCTAAAGTACCTACATACTAAATTTCACCCAGTTCCATCCATCCATCCATCCAAACTTTTACATTTATAATATTAGTGGGATAAATACTTACTAAGTAAGTTCTAAGGTGGCTTTTCTCGTAAGGGCCCAGTTTTTCCTCGCAGCCGGATCGGTTGGCGCTTGAGTCGTGTCTTCATACCCCATGAAGAATAACGAGAACTTCATTTCAGGAAAGTGGAGCTGCTGAAGAAGACTCATGCCTAACACGCCGGTGTAGAAAGGAATCGACTTGCGAGGGTCTTTGATGCGATACATGGTTTGTTGGAAGAAAAAGTCCTGGAATTAACGGGGAAATTTGTTAGACTCTAATTGAAACACATGACAATACTAAAAACTGGTTGTAGTAGCTTCTCTGTGCACTTGCACCCCCCTGGCTAAGTGACAATTGTAGTAAGCATAATGTATTAATATTTATAACTGTAAACTATAACCTAATATGAAAAGAAAGATCCACAAAAAAAATGCCTTGCTGAGTTTCTTGCCGGAGTCTTCTCAGTTGAAGTGTAATTACGAGCCGGTGGTAGATTCAAACATGTAACTTAATGTTCATAAGTGCCTTACCAGGGCCTAAACTGAATAAATGACTTTTTGATTTGATTTTATTTGTTTTAAATACTCAATTTTTTTTTATAGCTGACATGCTTGGTGTTTGTCCACAACTCACCTGATGTTAAGTGACGGTGTGGTCGAAGATGGTAAAGCACACCTAGCCTGGAATGGAACTGGCTCTCAAGTGAAGCAGCCGGAACACACCGTTAGATGCTTGGCGGCACATTTTCAACTTGAGGGTAGCTAGCCAGCCGAGTACTAGACCATGCTATAGTTTCCTCGCGATGTTTTCCTTCACCGGCAGCTCAAGCTCATTGTTGGGGTTTGAACCCACGCCCTTCGGCATGCGAACCGAACGCGCTAACCACTGAGCTATCATCGCAAAAATGTTTGTCCTGATGGGAATCGAACCCACGCTATACAACTTTTAAAGCATATATAAAATAATTCTAAATTACTTGATTTTACTCAGCTATGGGTGAAAAATGCCTGCCTGCCGGCTTGAAAAATGAAAAATGCATGGGTTGCCGTGGTGGTGCCGGTGTAAGAATAGTACCCCACCCTCTCTACCCGTGGTTGCCGTAAGAGTCGGCTAAGGGATGTAATCCGGAAGATGGGCAGCAGCGTCTTCATTGAACAATCAACAACTGCGCCCGCCAACCCGCCTGCCAAGCGTGGCGAGTATTGGCAAAACCCCCCAGGAGGAGGCTTATGTCCAGCAGTGGACGTCCTATGGCTGATGATGATGGGTGAAAAATGTTTCATGTTGGTGGTGATTTTATTCTCGCTAAATGCTTGTCACGCCCCTGTGATTGTTTATCGTATTATCAAGGGCTTATCAGCCACTTGAAGGTTTACTTTGTACCCGAACGACATTGTTGATAAAGTACAATACATATATATTTTATCGCCATTTGATAACAAATTGCTTAATCATATATGGGCGTATAATTTTTATTTAACACAATGATATATTAAACTAGCGACCCGCCCCGCTTCGCACGGGTGCAATGTAGATATTAATGTGGTGCATATGCATTATACATATAAACCTTCCTCTTCAATCACTCTATCTATTAAATTGCCGCATCAAAATCCGTTGCGTAGTTTTAAAGATTTAAGCATACATAGGGATATAGGGACAGAGAAAGCGACTTTGTTTTATACTACATATGTAGTGAAGTGATAGTCACACGAAATATTTAAATTGCATTTTCAAAAGTCTTACTAAAGATTTTGGCTTAATAAGTTGAAGATATCGCTAACCACTAACCCCCGCCGAAGGGCGTGGGTTCAAACCCCAACAATGAGCTTGAACTGCCAGTGAAGAAAAACATCGTGAGGGAACCATAGCGTGATGGTATTATGCTTTCTAGTACTCGACTGACTAGCTACCACCCTCAAATTGAAAATCTGCCGCCAAACACTTAATGGTGTGTTCCAGCAGCCTCACTTGACAATTGCATTCCAGGCTAGATATGTTTACTATCTTTAACCACACCGTCACTTAACATCAGGTGAGCTGTGGTCATACACCTAGCCCGTCAAGCATATTTTTTTTTTTTTTTTTATATTTTCGACAGGCTAATTGTCCTAGACTTTAGTTTTTTACCTAAGTTCTGTTATTAATACAATTTTTCTCATTTTTTTACATAAATAAAGCTCATTGTTTTATAGTGATATTTTGCTTCACAATCAGTTTCAATGATTGTGAATAAAAACTGCTTGTTTTGATGACATGCCATAAATAACCTTAATAACGTAATCAGTGATAAGAGTTCTCGTTACATTATACAGCAGATAAAAAGGGCATTGGAAAAAAATAGCATTAACAATTTAATATAATATGTTTTTATAGCAATTAACTTCTGCTATTAGCGCCATGGAATTTATTATCTGTGAATAGAGAAGCAAGTAACGCCATCTGAGTTTTGGCGGGAACGCGGTGAGCGAAGTGTCGCCCCATTGTATTTTTTTCCAAAACTAGTGTTTTTCGAGTATTTATGCATAAAAATAGTGGTGTTTTATTCATAAAGTGCCGAATTACAAGCGCGAGTGTGGAATAATGATATGTGGTTAAACATGACTTTTCGTGTTGCTTCCAAAACTCCATCCAGAAGCTTAGTAAAGTCGCCCCTACTTTACTAAGACAAGTGAAGTGCTGTAATTCCAAATAAAGACTTGGTTCAAAGGCCTCAGTAGACAATAAACCAGACCATAAACATTAAAAAAAGAAACGCCATCCATGGAGAGCAAATTTTCTCATATATTATGTGAATGAGACATGCACATGGGGGTATTTGTTCCTTAATAGAGAAACCAGATGCTCCATCTTTGCACAGACTTATAAACATACCGGTAACGATTCTTAATAATAGTGAATAATAATGTATCACAACCCTTTGCATGGTTAAAATATAATCGATAAGAACAGAGACTGGACAGCAACTTAGTTTTATACTATTTCGATATTAGATATGGTCAAGAGATTTTTAGGTACAGTTTCAAAGCAACCTATCAAAATGTAAACGTACCAACACCATGGTATAAAACATGAATTTACCAAATATATAACAGAACATAAATTTACCAAATACCAAACATTGAGTCTATTTTGTCTTAAACAAATACTTCACATCACACATCATCAGCCATAAGACGTCCACTGCTGAACATAGGCCTCCTCCTGGGGGGTTTTGTCAATACTCGCCACGCTTGGCAGGCGGGTTGGCGAGCGCAGTTAGGTGTGATTGTTCAAGGAAGACGTCGCCCTTAGCCGACTCTTACGGCAACCACGGGTAGAGAGGGTGGGGTACTATTCTTACACCAGCACCACCACGGCACCCTTACCAAACAAATACTTAAGTTTTGTTTTATATAACATTTTTAAAAACTTCAAATGTCAAGTGTTTGTTTACAGACATATTTTATGATGTATATCAGAATAAACATAACGAAAAGTAGCAAAATTGAGAAACAGTATAACAGAATGCAAATGCACTTGTGGTTCCGATAAGCAGAAGCTATCATATTACAACAGTAGAAATATTATGTTATTTAGATGTAGCATATTGTTATAACGCGTTTTATGTTCAGTCATTATAATCATCGACCTCTCATATCCATCCAGTGGCAATCAGTGTTATCTACACTTGAATTAACATCACAGTTGATTACAAATTTCTGATAAATAAGGGGAGTATTAAGGTTAAAGAATCGATTATTAATAAAAATAATTAGTGTTGAGTCTGAATCTTGTACAAATCCATGTGGATCATCTTTCACAGGAATTCAGTATAGAAATATATTTCTCACCATTTTTTTTTAATTTTGATTAAAGGACATATGGTATTTTGTATTTTGTAAAAATTCTCCCATACATTGATATCACATCACATCATCAGCCATAGGATGTCCACTGCTGAACATAGGCCTCCTCCTGGAAAGGTTTTGCCAATACTAGCCACGCTTGGCAGGCGGGTTGGTGAGCGCAGTTAGGTGTGATTGTTCAAGGAAGACACTGCTACCTATCTTCCGGATTACATCCCTTAGCCGACTCTTACGGCAACCACGGGTAGAGAGGGTGGGGTACTATTCTTACGCAAGCTCATTATATACCTTACATTGATATACCTATTACATATGTATAACATTTTTTCAACTGTAAAATTTGATAGATGACAAAGCAAGAAAGGCTTATACTACACCCAGCAGTAGGATAAGATAAGTTGTGAAAAATATATGTGTATTCGTAAAAAAATATTGAATATCCAATTTATTTTTTAGTTATATTATGCTTTAAGACCTTACTTGCCAAATTTTATGATTCTACATTCAATGTGTTTGATTTATTTGGTCTAGACAAACAGTCATACAAACAGATAAGCATAAAGAGTTTTTCCTTTTCGAGGTATTGAACCCTAAAAGTACAAATTTCTTGCCATAGGCAATAAAAATAAAGTGGTAGTCAAGTAATTATGCCACTAAGCTTCATGAGTTTGACTAACAAAGAAAGCAGATTTTTTTACATTCAATCATATCATGGTGTGGGTTGCAATCAAGACTTGCAACTTAATTGTAGGTTATTAAAGATCCTTTCAAATATATACATGTATTTCATTTACCTTTACCTTCTCTGCCCATGTTCCCATCCTTGCATATCCAAATTTGATATAATCCTATTTCATATAGCATTGGATACTATTTCCAGCAATAATTTACAGAAATTCTTGGTAGGCTGAAGCTTTTTAGAATATTATTATACAGAGATTTTGGTGGAATTTGGACTTCTACTGCATATAGATTGACCACGAATTTTTTTATGGTAAATTAATTTGGAAAGGTCATATCTATTTAGCTTTATCATGAGCTCTTTAGGGATATTTTTTATTACTAGTAGACTTGCATTTGATCATCAACTCTTCTGATGTTAAGCAAAGATGCAGTCTACGATGGAGCACGCTTGACTAGAAGAAACCAATTCACTCCATATTTGTATGGTAAGTTATACAAGTAGTTGTTAGTTCTCTTGAGAAAAGTAACATCTCTTAGAATTTTTACTTACAGTGTATTTTAAATGACAGGCCGTTTAAAATAAACATTAAGTAAATAACTAATAATCATAGTTTAAGGACACAGAGCAGTGGTTTCTTAGTTTTTATCTATGTCTATGGGGTCAAGGTTAATTGTGAACTGATTGGTTACTTAATTTTGTGTTTACTTTAATTACATTTTATGTTAACACCTATCTCAATTACATTTAATGAGAAGGAACTCTATACGTGTATACTAAGTAAGTTTTAATATTTGAAAAATAATAAACATTGTAAATCCGGTGAAATATGCAGTTCTTTAACAACAAATCTAGCGTTCACAAAAAATTAGAGTTCAACATTTCCTGAAGTAAGACTTACCTTAGTTGCACCAGTAGGGGTCTGGCACAGGGCCTCGACTTCCTGGGGTGATATCCCTTCGCTAGCCATCGTTCTAAAAGCAAATATACAGAAAATATTTCAAAAATTTCGGCATCACTTACAAACTTAACCAAAACACTTTGCTGATAAATAACGACCTAGAGCATACAAATCTAGCATCTTTCAATGTATGATTATTATTATTATTAAGATTATTAACTCACTTATTACAGAAATTAAATGAAAAAACCGTAAAAAAATTACTTCGTTTCTTTGAAATTAATCAAAAAAAATATTCTGGAAGGCGACTGGACCTATCGCTTTGGCAGCTGACAATTGACAATCAACAAACCGATTACCGACCTGACATTTAAGTAGTGCGGCCAAAATACTTTTATAGTTAACGCGATACGATAGTAATCGATAACTCGATAACATTGTGCTCAATCTTGCTCTTACATGAATGAATTAAACGAATGAGATCATGCGTTGTATTTTGATAATGAAAACGGTTTGCAACAAAATTTAGGTCAGCGCCTAAAGTTTACATTTAACCATTAAACTGCCCGTTAGCTCATACGGCAGTAGGTACGCTTTACGGGCTGTAATAAAGGACCACTCCCACTACCATTCCCACTCAGGACAAACATATATGTGCCGAATATTGATGTTTATTCTGTCTGAATATTCTAAGCGTACCTATGTTTAAAATATCAATTTATAAATCTAGTTACAAGTAACTAAATCTTTGATCATACATCAACATCGTATACATACATGTTGATGGGGCCATGGATAATATGTTATTAATCTATAATATGTTTGTTCTGCGTTCTGTATTACAATAATACATTTTATTAGAACGTGAGTTTTGGCGGGCACACGAAAAACTTATTATATTAACCATTATATTTTCCAAAACTTAGTTTTTTTTTTTGTTCTATTTTAACTAAACAGTGATAGTAGGTACCTAGTGTTTTGTTCGGAAAGCGTCTTGTTATCCCCATGAGTATCTGAAAGCTATATAACAAGATAAACATGGCATTTCGTGTTCTTTCTCACAAAACACTCCATGGAAACTTATTATTGTTAGCTAGCTACTATTATTTTTCTAAGACGTAACCGGACTCGACCTTTTAGACTTATTACACTTTTCGTTTGTTTCTTATTCACTTGTATAACGGCTCGACCAATTTGGAAGAAAATTTGCATAGAGGTAGTTTTTTTGATCCCTATAATCCCACAGGATTGTAATCTGGGCGCAGCTAGTTAATTATAAATGTGAAAGTTTGTATGTGTAATGTGATATGGATGTTTCTTACCCTTTCAAGCAAAAACTTCTGAATGGATTTTCATTAAACTTGGAACACCTAAACATTTTTATGACCTAGAATAGAATATATAAGGAAATTTCCTACAAGCTTGAAGTAGATGTGTTACAACTTAAAGGTGAGCAAAACTATAGAAATAAAAGCTTGTTAAAATCGGCTTAGTTCTATGCCAAATGACTTTGTATGAATACAAGCCTTAACTTTTTAAATTCATTTTTGCAAATCATTGTTTCATGTTTAGAAATGATTTTTTTGTATTCTAAATTTTGTAATCTCCTATTTGTTAAACTGTCAATCTGCCACACTGTCAATGTGTGAATTTGCCTAACTGTCAATGAATAAATCTGATGTAAAAAGTATTCTAAATGTTAATCCAGGTAATAAACTATGTGTATGCCAAATTTCATCCAAATCTGTACAGTAGTTTTTGCGTGATTGAGTAACAAACATCCAAGCGCACAAACTTTCACATCTATAATATAAGTAGGATATACTAAATAATATAAGAATACACAAATAATTTATGTAATCTCAATTATATTTTACAAGTATTGTCACCAGAGCAACATTCGGTTCAATGAAAAAAGCAATTCAATTTAAAAAAACAGCATATGAATATTTTTTTCTATTGTAGGACATTTCCCACAGCACCATCTAGCCCAGCCTTTCCCAAAGTGTATGATAACACCCCCTTGTGGGCGCTGCAGGTCTAAAGGGTAAGCGACCCAGAAAAAAAAATAGGAGCGTTGTGTGTAGAAGCTTGGGGGGTGATTTGTAATTTCATTTAGCTAGGAGGCTTCTTAGACACCGACTCGACTCACAACTACAACTTGTGAACATCAACTAATATTAGTTAAGAGATTGCTCAAACATAGCTTTAAGTAGGTGAAAAAACGGGGGGTGTTATTCTCAAAGTGGGCAGTAGACAAAATAAGTTTGGGAACTCCTGATCTAGCCTAACTAAGCAAAACTTGTACTGTGGGAACCAGACAGCTGACAGAATACTCAAATACTTTTTTTTGTAATTATGTACTTAAATACATACAATTACTTATTCAATTATCCAGTTTATTCTTGAACATGTTAATAGATTTCAATGAGGCTAAATCCTGGAGTAACCTATTCCAGTTGTAAATGACTATTGCTGAGGATGTAGTGTGGAATGTGGATTATTTTAGTGATGGTGTAGGCTACAGAGGTATATCATGGTCCCTGCTTTCCCTTGTGTCTTTCAAAGAGTAATGAGGTTGAGTAATGTTTTTGGTGTCTCTTGTGTTTTGCATTTTATTTTTATTTTTTTGTTTTCTCCTCTCCATAAAGCATCTAGTTCATAGTATCCCTCTGTAGTCCATGCTTCACGATGCCATTGAGTGATACAAAAACAGGGCTGCTTGTAAGTTATTCAACTAACTGGAGCTATGCCAGCGACCCAGAGCCTCACTCCGATACTTCAAGGAGCTGGGCTGGCTCGGGTAGATGCTGGTAGGGGGAAATGCACCAAACACCCCAAGCGGGACGGCAGTGCAGTGCAGTGCGCTCGCCGTAAAGAAGTTCCAAAAACAATCACCGCTCACCTACATGGGTATTATTCTCTCAAGCCTTAGTATTCACAATTTCTTATTTTGTTTTATGTAAAACTTTTCATACAAATATCTCAGCTCTTCTAACCACACTATATCCCTCTCTATCGAAGTCGTAGTACATTCATACGCTGATATCATTTTAATATTTTTATCATTAACAAATATATCACCAACAATGTTCAGGAAATCACCCTCGGAAAAATCCAACCTTTTCTTCTTAATTCTATCCATTAAAGTGGCCATTATATCTATATTCACATCACCGAACTTCGAAGCCGCAGTGAAATGATTATTTAGGTTACTTAGCATACCATCATTGATTGAAGAATGACTTTTGGTAGAATCATAGTAGACTTGTACGGTTCCTGTCGGATCGCTGATTTCTAAGTTCGTAGATTTCTCTGTTGTGTTGTAAATGGCTGTAACAACACCATGAACCATAATATTTTTGAAAGTTAGCCCGAAAAGTTCGTAAACGTATTTATTTTCAAAACTTTGTTTAGCTCGGAATATGTCTTGTATGTAAATCTTCAATGGTTGTGTCTGGAAGTCGTTCATTGCTTGTTACATCACTTTGCAGCTTAATATAATACAACACGACTGTTGGAAACTGGAACTGATTATAATCGTTTTAAACAAATACGAAGAAACTACAGCATTTTGAACTTTTTTTAAATTAGCTAATTTTCGAGCACCTAGAGACTTTTAAGTTACCAGGTATTTATAAAAATTTCCCCCAAAAGAAAAATATCCCCATAATTATACCCCAAAGAACAAAAAAATTTGACTGTTATGTTACAATGGTTTTGGACCGGGTCAATGAAAACAATAATAGTGCTGTGTCGTTTTGTATAAATAAAATTAAAAGAAACTGCACTTCTTTCGTTAGCGTTCTTTGGGATGGTACGTACGTAGCATTACAGGGTAGGGTTATTGTAAAAATTTGTAACAGCATTTGCAATTTAACACCTTCATCCGTTTCAGCATAAGTCAATGAGAAGTTTCTATGGATGCGGATGCTGTGTGCGTTACAACAAGAAACTGTAGGTGAATCCATTGATGAATACGCGTTCCACGCTTTCTAAAATTAACTAACAGAACAAGAATCTGAATTTCAGTACCTAGTTCTTTTGTGTTGCATTATGTTTGTAAATCAACCATAACGTGATGCCAAATTATATTTAATGTTTATTATTACTTCCAATATTAATAAACATTAATATAATTTGTATATAAATTTTCCTTGCAATTTTCTCCAAAATTGCAAGGAAAAACCTTAATCTGGCAACCTAATAGAAACACTTTTAACTTGACATTGATATTAGTAGATTGTTTTTTTTTACTTCAGACTTTGCATAATCAAATTAATTTTGATTAACAATTTATTTGTATTTGTAGTTAAGTAGTAATTAATAATAGTAATTAATGGGACATGAGGCTGATTTTTATTTCTTTTGGTTTTTTATTAAACGCAATAATAACAGAAATTGTTACACTGGCAAAATACATAAAGTGTGATGCATAAAACGAAGAAAGAAAACATACAACAAATACAAAATACATTTTTTTTTTTTCGCAAAAACTTTGTATTTTAATCCAACAAAGATAAATAAACATATTCATTTATTGATAGAAAAAAAAATCTACTACTGTGTAATTCTGCCAACTACTGTGTAATTCTGCATTTGAGGATATTATCAATTTTAAGTGCTTAAAAACATGCAAAAGCCGAAGTTTATAAAGCCGGGTAAGAATTTTTACTATAGTGAATTTTATGTTAAATAAGTTATTGTTTTTGATTCCTGTCTTTTGGTAAATATATTTTCCAAATTGTTTTTACTCGTAGTAGATAGTTCAGTAATCGTCCTGAAAACTCTTGTAAGTCTTGGGATTCTTGTAAACTTAAATTGTTAGATAAATATTATTTTTCAAAGTCTAGTTCGCAAGTCCTAGGCATTGACTGTGGTTCTTGTCCTTGCAATGCCACTTCCATTCCAGGCTAGGTTACATCTGGTGAGCTGTGGTCAAACAGCCTATCAGCCATAAAAAATGTGATGGACCTACCAACCGCATATCATTACTATTAAATGCTAAAAAAATTGTCTTTTTTTAGTTACGTTGTTTTAAATAAATAATTGTCAACTGCCTATATCTACTATTAATTCTAATCCAATATTCGAAACCCTCATTCTTGTAATAACTGTTGCAGGGGATGAATCCCTTTACCCCTCAAGGAACAAGGATGGCCAAATAGAAACATTGATCAATCCAAATGCAGACTCTGCTCTGGCAGTGGACAGCGACTCCAGAACCAATTTTACTTACAACCGTTACCATCATTTGCCGATGGAGACTCAGCGGCAAAGGTACTTTATTAAAGTATTAATTATATGACTGACCCAATTTTGATTTATTGTTTTTTAAAGGTGATTTGACCGAGTGTGTTTATAGCTATGATTCAAGAAAACCTTTGTTGTTTCTAATAAGAAATAACTCACATATAGTGGATCCACAACAGCAGCTCCTAGTCCAGTGTTGCGACAAGAATCTCGACAAGGGTCAAGAACCGCATAGGTTGGCAGAGTACTTTGAAGCAAAAACAAGTCATAACATCATGAAGCATGGACTACAGAATACTATGAATAGGTTAATAAGGAGGCAAAAAATAATGAGTAATATGAAAATCAGGGCTGCTTGTAAGTTAGTTATTCCAACTAACTGGAGCTACAATGCCACTAGCCCAGAGCCTTTTTTCAGAAAATTTAAGGAGCCGAGTAGGCTCCAGTTGAAGTCGGCAGGGGGAAATGCATAAAACACCACAAGTGGAACGTCAGTGCAGGACTTTTCGTCCCCACTTTTGAATAAGAATAAGACTGATTAAACCCAAATTTGGTGTTCTTTTCCTGGTATTATTGTGGGTTTTTCTTGTAGGTTACCAGTGTACCAGTACCGTAACCATATCCTGTATCTCCTGGAGCGTCATCAAACCTTGGTGTTGCTAGGGGAAACTGGCTGCGGGAAGTCTACTCAAGTACCCCAGGTAAGGCTAACTACCTTATAATATTAACAACATTACATACATAAATATTATATTTTGTTATTTATTAACATCGTTGCTTAACATCAGGCAGGATGTGGTCAAACGTGGACCTGAGTAGGTCCACGTTTGACCACATCATTGTATATAAAAAAAAACCTTTAGGTACTTAAGGTGTACATATTATCTTACTTTTTACCCTACTACACTGAACAGGAGTATTATGTTTGTTCATTTATTCCCTTATAATTATATGTACATACATATATCTTAAAATATAATATTATATTGTATTGTATTGTATTGTAGGACACATTACACACAGCGCCATCTGACCCCAAACTAAGCAGAGCTTGTGTGATGGAAGTCAGATAACTGATAGAATACATAAATACTTTTTTTTTTGTAAATACATACTTATAATACATACAAAACACCCAGACACAGAACAAACATTTGTTTATACCAAACAAACATTTGTCCTTGGCGGGAATCGAACCCACGCCCTACAGCTCAGGTAGGCATACTCCCAATGAGCCAACAGGGCTGTCAAATAAAATCATGTTTTGTCAAATGAGGTGACAATTGATGCGGTGTAGCAATATGTGTGTCATATGGTATATAATGTCATAGTCAATCCGATACGGTAGATTCCATGACCTATATTCTCACGAGTTCTCACCATTTTTTGATAACGTATTCGTGTGACGTTTTATGGATGGCCCCTAGATGGCGCCACTCCCCGTACCTATGTGTGTTTCGAAGCTATTTTGCCTTTTCTTAATAGTGAAGCTACAAAACAAAAGATGGCGTGGATAATTTTTTTTAAATGAATTTGTTGTGTATTAGATAAATGACTCATGAGTGAGTAAATTTAGCAAGTAGTAGTGTGTATGTTTCACCCGCCTTTTACATAAGTTTTGAATAAATTATTTATTTACTTAAGATTGTAAAATATAAATTAAAACACCTAATGTTTTTTTTTGTTCTGCTTTTGTACGTTTCACAGGCTAATTGTTGTCCTCATCTCACCTGGTGTTAAGTGACGGTGTGGTCGAAGATGGTAAACACACCTAGCTTGGAATGAAATTGGTTCTCAAATGAGGCTACCAGAACACACCGTTAGGTGCGTGGCGGTAGTGTTTCAACTTGAGGGTGGTAGCTAGCCAGCCGAAAGAAAGTCCCCTACCACCACGCTATTGTTTCCTCATGATATTTTTCTTTACCGCTCAAGCTCATTGTTGGGGTTTGAACTCACGCTTTTTAGCGTTAACCTAACCGCGCTAACCACTGGGCTATCATCGCTACAAAAATGGGCATAAATCATCAACAATGTCAGAAGATTTCGTGACATAAGAACTCAGCACTGTTTTTAAATATAAAATTAATACGCACGATACGCTCTCCTGATGGTAAGCGATAACGCCTGTCCATGACCATTGCAACGATACACAAATTTGAGTAGCAAAACCGTCTAGGGCATAGCTGCTTTGGCGCTCACTACTTTGAGAATTTCGATGGTTAGTTTCAACAACCCAATAATTGCAGTACCCTTCAAACCGGAATACAGTAATGTTAACACTACTGCTTGACGGCAGAATATCTGGTACTGCGTTGATGCCTATTTAGACGATCTCAGGCTAAGACTATCTACCACCAAGTAAATCATTATGGCTCTTAAGCTAGTAAGGAGTTTTAAAAGATAGGAAAGAACAATTTAATTTAAAATATTTTGGTACAAAATTCCTTATTACTGTTCTAGAAAGACACAGGGAATCTTTAAAAGGAATTAGTCATTAATATAACAAACAACTTTTAAATTCAAATTGAATACTTTGTTAGAAAAAGAACATTAATAGTCGATTACCTTTTAACACGTGTTGTTAGTTGTCTATTAATAAATATTGGGTTAATGTTTATTTGGTCACCTAGTAATGTTTGACTAATATTACCGTTTTTAGGGTTCCGCACCTCAAAAGGAAAAAACGGAACCCTTATAGGATCACTTTGTTGTCCGTATGTCTGTCTGTCAAGACCCTTTTTCTCAGGAACGCGCGGAGGCATCAAGCTTTCAATTTTCAAGCATTTCTATCAATCTTAGCGAGTCTAGCTAGGCTCATACTGTTCAAGTGAGTTTTGGCGTGAACATAAATTAACTAAAAATTGAAAAATAAACCAACTTAAAAAAAAAATTGAAACCGACTTCAAGAAAAAAACATCAGCACTAAAAAGCGAAAAATAAACTTTACAAAGTATTATTATACCTGCTAGGTACCTACTGATCTGTTTAAAGTCGGTGCCAAGCGCCGGCACTTAGGCGGTGTTTCCGCGCGCCCCTCTAGGAAAGAGGGATGGAGTCTCTCTAGCTCCATCCAATAGGGACGGGTCCTAGGGGACCACCGCCGTCGGGGCCGCGGACGAGTGCGAAAGCGTCCCCGTAGCCCCGGCATATAGGCGCCAGGCAGAAACACCCCAGGGTTTTTAGTGGGTAGGCCGCCACTTAGGCGGAGAGTCCCACATAATCACCGCGCCCCCCCTGGGCCGGCGGTATTCATCAAGAATTTTCCCTGGGTAAAAAAAAGGCTAAACACCGACTTCAAACAGATCAGTAGCAGGTATAATAATACTTTGTAAAGTAAGTTTATTTTTCGTTTTTTAGTGCTGATGTTTTTTCCTTGAAATCGGTTTTACTTTTTTTTTAAGTTTTATAGTTGCATATGGGTTGTGAATGTCTTCAAAGATCTGTAAAGTCTGCCATCACGCATTTGGCCATCAAGGTGTGCTTTACCCTTCTCACAGTTAGATGAGGCCCACGCCCAGCAGTGGCAATCACTACATAGTATAAAACAAAGTCGCTTTCTCTGTCCCCATATCCCTATGTATGCTTAAATCTTCAAAACTACGCAACGGATTTTGATGTGGTTTTGTTTAATAGATAGAGTGATTGAAGAGGAAAGTTTATACGTGTAATACATGCATATGCACCACATTAATATCTACATTGCACCCGTGCGAAGCGGGGGCGGGTCGTTAGTAATTTATATAAACGGCTGATTCGTACGGAACCTTCGGCTTACGATTTCTGACTCGCTTTTGACAGAATTTTTATCGTAATAATTTAGGCTAATGGAAGTCACGCTATTTTAACTTTAATTTTCATATTAAGTTAAAAAATATACTTGAAATTTAAGTTGGATATCGTCCATATGCGTGCGCAGAAACTTTTAATTACATAAATCGTACTTACGTACGTAAAAATGTTTTTACTTACATTTTCAAGCGTGTTTTAGACGGTTTGGCAAAATGGCCTAATAAATTTTAAGAGAGTTAATTTACTTACTTTAGATATTTGAACATTTTACTATGAAAACTGACATGGGTTTGACACAATTTAGTTTTATTTATATGTACATATGTCGATAGCGATGATAGCTCAGTGGTTAGCGCGGTCGGTCCACACGCCGAAGGGCGTGGGTTCAAACCCCAACAATGAGCTTGAACTGCCGGTGAAGGAAACCATGAGGTAACCATGGCATGTTGGTACTTTATAGTACTCGGCTGGCTTGCTACCTACAAGTTGATTAGCCGCCAAGTACCTAACGGTGTGTTCCGGTAGCCTCACTTGAGAGACAGTTGCATTACAGACTAGGTAACTTACTTTAGTAGGACTAGGAACAGTTTGCTCCTAACAAACACACTTACACATTTACAAACTTTTGTCTTTATAATATTAGTGGGACAATAAATAAAAAAGTTAAAAAAAAAAAAAACGACTTCAAATGGTTTTCTCATGGATGCCATTGTCAGAACTGGACCAAATTGAAATGGGACCACACGGAAAGCACCAGCTTTCAAATGAAAAAAAGAATCATCAAAATCGATTCACCCAGTCGAAAGTTCTGAGGTAACAAACAAAAAATAAATACAGTCGAATTGAGAACCTCCTCCTTTTTTGAAGTCGGTTAAAATTACTTTTAAAACAACTTTTATCTATGACAGTGAACTAATAATTCAAATACATAGTATAAAACAAAGTCGCTCTCTCTGTCTCTATATCCATATGTATGCTTAAATCTTTAAAACTACACAACGGATTTTTATGCGGTCTTTTTTAATAGATAGAGTGATTGAAGAGGAAGGTTTATATGTATAATATATGTATAATACATGCATATGCACCACATTAATAGCTACATTGCATCCGTGCGAAGCGGGGGCGGGTCGCTAGTTTAAATATAAATTCCAGTAAGTATTTGGTGTGTAGGTACTTACCTATATTCTTAAAAGCTTGAGGTACAGAAGTATAGTAAGCACCTAGGTATATAGCCTGTATCCTGTAAGATGTAGTGCCTCAAGTTTTTTTTTGTCCACAACTCACCTGATGTTAAGTGACGGTGTGGTCGAAGATGGTAAAGCACACCTAGCCTGGAATGGAACTAGCTCTCAAGTGAGGCTGCCGGAACACACCGTTAGATGCTTGGCGGCTGATTTTCAACTTGAGGGTGGTAGCTAGCCAGCCGAGTACTAGAAAGTACTCTACCACCATGCTATGGTTTCCTCACGATGTTTTCCTTCACCGGCAGCTCAAGCTCATTGTTGGGGTTTGAACCCAAGCCCTTCGGCATGCGAATCTACCGCGCTAACCACTGAGCCATCATCGCTTTAAAGATATTATGTATGTAAGTACCTACCTACACGCCAAATACTTACTAGAATTTATTTTTAAAATTATCTTAATTAAAAGCTTGTTTTGCCGTGGTGATGCTTGCTCTCTACCCGTGGTTGCCGTAAGAGTCGGCTAAGGGATGTAATCCGGAAGATGGGCAGCAGCGTCTTCCTTGAACAATCACACCTAACTGCGCTCGCCAACCCGCCTGCCAAGCGTGGCGAGTATTGGCAAAACCCCTCCTCAGGAGGAGGCCTATATCCAGCAGTGGACGTTCTATGGCTGATGATTTGTGATGAAAAACTTGTTTTTAATTATTTTTTACTTTTAATTTATTTTCAACTTTTTAGTAGATAAGTATTTTAGAGATTGCTCCTCAAGACCAATAAATCGAGCCCAAACCCGGTGGGGTTCTGTTGTTTTATCACAGAGATGCCGTGGGCACCTTCTAGCTTCATCATCAGACTGGATATCGTCTAGGCATAAAATGCTCCTCAAGACGAATCAATCGAGCCCAAACTCTATGGGTTTATCTTGTTTAGTTCTAAAGTTCCAATGGCCATCTTCCGTCTCCATCATCAGACTAGTCCATGGTACCATATCATTGTATTGTCACCGAAGATAAGCACACCAAATTTGAGTGCAATCGGTCATCGGGAAGTGGGTTAAAAACTTGCAAGATTTGACCCGTACACCCATACATTGCAAGTTAAAAGCTTGTAAAATAGCATAATTGAATGGAGTGCTGAACAAAAGTGAGCCTTGTAATTGTTCACATTTTGTTTTTGTCTGCGTTTATGTTTCGGCGGCAACACGGTCGCGGTTGTGCATTCCGTTTGGATAGCTGTCTTTAAGCGCCCTTCAATTCAACGAAAATAGAGATGGCTTTATCGATATAATTATTTGTAATAGATCGATTTTGGTAATTTTTTGGACTAATTCAATGTTGTTAGAATATAATCTACAATTGACTGCCCTGTTCTATCATTTGATGGCGTATCTACTTCAAGAGTATTGACAATATAATATCATAAATGTGAAAGTTTGGATGGATGGATGGATGTTTGTTACTCAATCACGCCAGAAAAGCTCAACGGATCTGGATGAAATTATGCATGTACATCCTTTAGGCCTTGGAATAAAACATAGGATACTTTTCATCATCAACATCCATCACCACGCGAGTAAAACCGCAGGGCGCAGCTAGTTGACAATAATTTTATATTGACATGTAATTTGACTGCCCTGTCAGCTGATTTGGTAATGTATTTGCTTCAAGAGCTGTAGGGCGTGGGTTCGATTCCCACTTAGGACAAACATTTGTGTGACAAACATAAATGTTTGTTCTGTGTCCAGGTGTTCTGTATGTATTATTGTTTTTTTTTTTAATATTAATTGCATAATAACTATGACAATAGAGCTGGCGGCAAAGCCTATACAACCTTGCTTACTTTTTTAAATGCCTAAACAGGTTTTGATGGTTAGAATACTTACATCATCCTGAGTGAAACCGGCTATTTATTTTACTGTTTAAATTATGATTTGAAAATTATCATTACTTACGATGCTTATATTAAGAAATTCTTTATTGTTCACCGCAGAAAAAAAAAAAAAAACAAGTCGATCTTTAGCGATAAGGCCTAAGGAATTAGTGTTAATCGTTGTCCTTGTTACATAGTTGTCATTATTATTATTTTTACATATTTACTATTTATGTATTATTTTTATTAGTTTAACTTTTATTTTATTTAACTTATTAGTGGTACAACATCTCCCGTCTGTTTTTTTTGTATCGTGTTTTACATTCTTGGTTGCCTGGATTAGATCGCTCTTAGCGATAAGACCGCCACTTGTGGCACTGGCGCATTTATAAGATTCTTTTGTTTTCTGTACTCTTTTTCTATTTTTGGTGTGCATAAAGAGTTCTTAGCTATCTATCTATTACTTCATTAGATGAAATACAAATTTTCTAAAAAAAAAAAGAAATTATTATATAAAATTTCGTAAAAAAATATTTAAATTAATAATAATAACTTAAAAGTTGATTAGCGAACTACTATAAGCGTGAACAGATTGCCTTATAACGGGGTTGACAACGACGTTAATTATTTATTCTTTTAATGACAAGTGTGTTCTGGACCTGTACTCCTTCTAACTGAACTTATAGCCATTTACGCAAATAAATAATATGAATACGCATAATGTCGACAATTAAAAAAGAACTCTACAAAACTATCGACAACTCTCCTATCCAATACTTTCCCTCGCTACTTTGGTCGCTTAGTCTCGCCAGACCGCGCCGCGCTCCCGACCAATGCGCACGCAAATCCGACATAATTTTACGCACCGACAAAGCACTGCATCGACAATGTTTACTCAAAAACACAGTAACATCAATTAAAAAGTGTCGCCAGTCTCTGATTACTGTGCAAGTGTTAAAAGTGTTTAGTGTTCACTTTACAAGTGTATGTGATAACATCCGCTTTCAGAGCATCGATTTTGCAAACAAACTGTGCGGGGAATTAAAACAGTGTTGTTTTCATACCATTTATAAACGGCTATGTGGACCAGTTGCGAGTTTCTACGATCAAATAATGCGTCTACCCTTCAAGTTCTGTTAAGGAGTCGAATATGCTGCATAAAATCCATGCCTTATAGATTTTATAAGTGTTATTCTTGAGCCAGTAAGCTTCTATTTAAAGAACCCATGTTCCGTATTTATAGTGAACGTGTGGGCTTTCATAACAAACAGTTCTATGTAAAAAAAGTGCTGTATATTTTAAATGTAATTCAATTTACATAATCCAGGCTCTAATTTGTTAGTATAAGAGCTATTTTCGAAATGATGTGGCCTTCATCGCAAGCCAGTAAAGTTCTAACACTGCTTTTACTAGTCATAGTTTTATTTTGCATCTGTATGGATACTTTTCTATTTTTAAGGATACAACTGTATAAGGTCGATATATTCGATGTTGTCAATGGGAATATTACGGAAACTTCTACGCTCCAGTCGAAGATGGAACTTAGTTACGAAGACGCGACGTGGATGCCTTGTAAGATAAATCCATTATGCCATCCTACTGTCAAAGCTTTAATGGTCGACCACGTTAATCATTATATATACGGCCCGTTATGTTCTATTTTAGATATAGGTATAGGTATCTCTGAGAAATGGTTGGTGATAACTCCGAATATGATATCTTTGTTTCATGTCTTCGTGGCATTCGTTGGTGCTAAGCTTTTGACGTGTTCGAATCTAGCCGCCAGACGTTTTGGTATCGTCCTGTTTCAGATTAGGATGTTTCTTGATGACCTTGATGGGCACGTAGCGAGAGAAAGAAAGCACATCAAAGGTGAGCGGTCCGAGGTCGGAACCCTCGGATATTGGGTCGACGGCATTTGTGACTTAATTGGTGTAATCGCCATGGTGATTGGGATTCTTATCTATCTTAAAAATAATCCACCGCGACGCGGTTACAAAGGCACTCCTGTTAGCACTTTGCCCTATCACCAGTTGAAGGAAATAAACTCCAGCGAAGATATAGAAAAAGAACACACAACTGAAATAGGTATTTCTTACAAAACCAAAGTTACTTTCCAAAGGATGATCCAAGTGATTGGATTGTTTTCCGGACAAATGGTCTTATCTTCTCTGGCTTGGAACAGATATATCGATATATACCAAGAGTTATTGGAGAACTGTACGGAATATGATGTTTTTCGACGCGAAACTATGTTTAAATCTGGCACATTCTTCTTCGCTACCGGACTTTGGAGGATCCTGAACCCCCATAGCTATTTACATTTGTTATCTTTGGCTGTTTTCTGTGATAAAACTTGGCCTTTTCTGAAAGCTGTGCATTATACCGGTTATATATTTTTGGTTATCGTTGTAGGTGCTTCGGAATATTTGGTTGATTACACTAAGAGTTTCGTTATGAACGGGGTGGACGGTCGATGATTGCTGATTTGCCATGTTTGGACTGTCGCTGTCATTTCTCGTTAAATATTTCTATATGTTTATATAGTTGTAACGCTTGCAGTCTGTGGAAACCAGTTTTGCGTTCTCGTTTCAAAGGCGTTTTGCTAAAACTGGTTTCTGCAAGGATCTCAGGGGGAAAGGCTTTTCTATTCGCATAGAAAACAGATGGGTAAAAACATCATTGAAGTTAATAACGTCGGTCCTTGTTCTGAACTTCCTTCTTACATTCTATTAACCGTTTTAAAAGTTAAACTTTTCTCGGTATTAGTTGCATACCTATAATATCGCATAAAACACCATTAAATGGTGCTTCTTGTCAGTTTACAGTATTTTTTGTTGTTGAATAAAGATCAACTACCTAGCTACTACTAAGGTAGCTACCACCCTCAAGTTTCAAATATGCCGCTAAGCATCTAACAGTGTTCCGGCAGCCTCACTTAAGAGCCAGTGCCATTCCAGGTTAGATGTGCGTACCATCTTAGACCACACCGTCACTTAACATCGGGTGAGCTGTGGTCAAGCACCTAGCCTGTAAACCTAAACATAAAATAAGTCATGTACATTTTTCGTATTACAATATAGAGTCAATCACTAATTTGGCAAAGTTCCACTTCAATAGTTGGTTCAGTAAATATTACTCCCGATCTCTCCAGCTAATAGTTGGAAGCACTTAACTCTCCTGACCTAATAAACCAAATTGGGTTACATCGGTCACCAATAAAGGGATTCATGACTAATAACTGAAGAAGAAAAAACACGGACACGTTCGATTCAGACTCGCCCACCGAGGGTTCCGTACAAATGTAATAAATAGTAGCATAAAGACCCAATTTTTTTTGGGATAAAATTAAACATGTACAGTTTTCTGATTTCTTTCTTTATGTGTACTATAAGACAATGCTTTTTGCCAAATTTTATAGTTCTAGGTCAACGAGATGAACTTGAGCTTCCGGTAAAGGAAAACATTATAAGGAAACCATAGCGTGGTGGTAGGGTATTTTCCAACAATCACTAACAATCTTTTGAAGTTGCAACGACAGGACCTTCGTCTTTTAGAAGGCCATATAACCGGTCATTGCAATTTGAATAGTCACTTGTATAAACTGGGGGCCACGGACAGTCCGCTCTGCTGTGGGGTTGCCTTCAGGAGAATGAAACTGTACAGCATGTGTTGTGGCACTGTAAAGCTACAGTAGAAACTAGGGTTGCTACCAGATTGCATGAGGCAGCGAAGTGCTGACTGTCTTTCATCATTATCAACATTTCCTTCTCACCCGCTGGAGCTACTATGCCAGCACCCAAGAGTCTCGCTCCGGTACTTCAAGGAGCTGGGTTGGCTTGGGTGAATGCTGGTAGGGGGAAATGCACAATACACCCCAAGCGGGACGTCAGTGCAGGACTTATCGCCCCCATTCCGAATAAGAATAGGGTACTTTCTAGTACTCTGCTGGCTAGCTACCACCCTCAAGTTGAAAATCTGCCGCCAAGCATCTAACGGTGTGTTTTTTTTAATCGCTGACAGGCTAGGTGCTTGACCACAACTCACCTGATGTTAAGTGACGGTGTGGTCGAAGATGCTAAAGCACACCTAGCCTGGAATGGAACTGGCTCTCAAGTGAGGCTGCCGGAACACACCGTTAAATGCTTGGCGGCAGATATTCAACTTGAGGGTGGTAGCTAGCCAGCCGAGTACTAGAAAGTACCCTACCACCACGCTATGGTTTCCTCACGATGTTTTTCCTTCACCGGCAATTCAATCTCATTGTTGGGGTTTGAACCCACGCCCTTCGGCATCCGAACCGACCGCGCTAACCACTGAGCTATCATCGCTAGAAAACGTGTTCCGGCAGCTTCACTCGAGAGTCAGTTCCATTTCAGGCTGGGTATGCTTTACTATCCTCGATCACACTCACTTAAGATCAGGTGAGGTGTGATCAAACACCAAGCTTGTCAACCATAGAAAAAAAAAAAAACAACTAACTTTGAAATATACAGTGACATCACGGTTCACGAACTCATTCTTGAGATACCTCGCAAAAAAAGTCTCAACATGCAAATCTATTCAAACTACATTGTTATTTTCTCCTCATTTCATGTTTCTGTTACACTGGACATAAAGGACATGCTATGAATAAATATCAGCAAGGGAACAGTGAAAAGCAGTATACATGGTGGATATTCCAAAAACTCGAACTAAGCGGTTTGGTTCCACCTTCATACGAACCGCTAAACATTGGAATTCTGCCCGAGTGGGTGTTCCCCGATAGGTACAATCTGGGTGCCTTTAAGTCGCGAGTGAATCGGTTTCTTCTAGGCAAGCGTGCTCCATCGTAGACCGCATCTTCGCTTATCAGGCGAGATGGCGGTCAAACGCAAGCCTATTCGATATAAAAAATAAAAATAAAAAAAACTTGTCTCATTTTAACGATTTTTTTGTTTTGTGTCTGTGTTTTTTTTTTTGGTGTAAAATCTAATGAGACCATCGAGACGATATCTTGATGGTAAGGAATCGCCTGTCCATGACCATTGTAGCGATACACTAACTTTGGGTAGTAAAACAAAATCTAGGGCAACGCTGCTTTGACGCTCATTACTTTGAGACTTGCTTATTGACAGAATATGTTTTTTTTTAATGGTTGACAGGCTAGGTGTTTGACCACAACTCACCTGATGTTAAGTGACGGTGTGGTCGAAGTTGGTAAAGCACACCTAGCCTGGGATAGAACTGGCTCTCAAGTGAGGCTGCCGGAACACACCGTTAGATGCTTGGCGACAGATTTTCAACCTGATAGCTAGCGGTAGCTAGCCAGCCGAGTACTAGAAAGTACTCTATCACCATGCTATGGTTTCCTCACGATGTTTTCCTTCACCGGCAGCTCAAGCACAGTGTTGGGGTTTGAACCCACGCCCTACGGCATGCGAACCGACCGCGCTAACCACTGAGCTATCATCGCTACAAAATACTACGCTACGTTATTGACAGTATACATATGTATGTATTTTTAGCGATGATAACCACAATAATTAAAATATACATAAATGTAATATACCACAGATAGGCATGGAATGCGGTCTAATCGTCAAAAGACATTTCTTCCATATAACTCTTGTTTGTACTGTTAGCCCATTTTATAGAATATCTGCTTCAAGAGCTGTAGGGCGTGGGTTCGATTCCCACCTGGACAAACATTTGTGTGATGATAAATGTCTGTTCTGTTCCGTAAAAAAAGTAAAGAATTCTATCAGTTATCTGGTTCCCAGAGCACAAGCTTTGCTTAGTTTGGAGCTAGATGGCGCTGTGTGAAATGTCTTTTCTTGTCTTTATTTGTGAAATGGATGTTAGGTTCGCGAATATATTAAACTAGCGGCCCGCTCCGGCTTCGCGCAGTTATAAACCTCAAAAATAACAGTATTTCTCAACTATTTAATGGATGTTATTATACATATAAACCTTCCTCTTCAATCACTCTATCTATTAAAAAAAACCGCATCAAAATCCGTTGCGTAATTTTAAAGATTTAAGCATACATAGGGATATAGGGACAGAGAAAGCGACTTTGTTTTATACTATGTAGTGAAGTGACACGTTAAGTACAGAAGGTACTCGCGAGACTATAGTTCGGGGTGTTCAAGTAGAGTTTAAAAAGCGTATGCAACAAATATAAATTTTATAAATATTGCAGTTGGCACATATAATATCTTTACAATATTTTATTGATTGTAAATTGGCTGTAAAACGTGATAATTTTTTATCGTCTTTTAAAATTTTCTTAAATGTTATAATATAATCGACTTTTGTATTTATTATATGTACTTAGTGGTAGATTAACAGGTGGTCGTCTGGTATCTCTGCATTATCTGATATACTGCGCCCAAGCTAGGGTACCTACTGCAGCTAGCGAAACTACAGGGCTGTTGAGACTAACCATCGAACGTATCAAAGTAAGGAGCGCCAAAGTAGCAATGCCTTGGTCTTTAAATTTCCTCCTTTGTTACTTTAAATTCTCAATACCGTTGCAATAGACATGGATAAGCGTTCTCTCTTATGTAGCGACGATAGCTCAGTGGTTAGCACGGTCGGTTTACAAGCTGAAAGACGTGGGTTCAAACCCCAACAATGAGCTTGAGCTGCCGGTGAAGGAAAACATTGTTTGGCCACCTACCGAGTTGCAAATATGCCGCCAAGCACTTTTTTTTTAAATCTAAGATGGGCTTGCGTTTGTCCAACTCGCCTCATGTTAAGCAAAGATGCGGTCTACGGTGGAGCACGCTCGCCTAGAAGAAACCGATTCACTCGCGACTTGAAGGCACCCAGATTGTACCTATCAGGGAACACCCATTTGGGTAGCGAATTCCATTGCTTAGCTGTTCGTACAATGACAGTAGAAAACCTAACGGTGTGTTCCGGTAGCCTCACTTGAGAGCCAGTCCCACTCCAGGCTAGGTGTGATTTACTATCTTCGACCACATCGTCACTTAACATCAGGAGAGCAGAGATCAAACACCTTGTCAACCATAAACAAACATTATTTTTTCATGTGAAATCAATTTTGTAAAAGATTACAAATTTAATTTTCATAAAATATTCAATTTTCACTTCTGTTAAAGTTTAATTAGAATGCACTTCTATTTAACATTGAACTGTTTAAATGCTTTTTATAGACTGAGACAAACAGGTTTCTAGTCCTCATGCCGTATGGCGTCAAGGTTTTAAAAGGATTTTTGAAGGTTACTAGGTTTCATTCAACTTGAAACCTTATTTACATTGCAATTTATGGTCATATTTGTTTTTTAACTGACTTTACTTTTATAGAGTAACGATGAGTAATTACGTACATATACCCTGAAAATATACATATACCGTTCCCTGTAGGTAATATTGGTCATTAATTTTGAAATCATCAAGAAAACTGTCTAAAGCTAACATTAAATATGACAATATAGCGAGTCCTATCCTTGCCTTGGTTGTCTGGTAGAGATCGCTCTAAGCGATAATGCCGCCAATTGTTTTACTTTTAGCGATGATAGCTGAGTGGTTAGCGCGGACGGTTCACACATCGAAGGGCGTCAGTTCAAATCCCAATAATGAGCTTGAGCTACCGGTGAACGAAATCATCGTGAGGAAACCATAGCATGGTGGTAGGGTACTTTTTAGTACTCAACTGGCTAGCTACCACCCTCAAGTTGAAAATCTGCCGCCAAGCATCTAACGGTGTGTTCCGGCAGCTTCACTTGAGAGCCAGTTACATTCCAGGCTAGGTGTGCTTTAGCATCTTCGACATCATCACTTCACATCATGTGAGTTGTGGTCAAACGTCAAGCTTGTCAACCACAAAAAAAAAAGTAATCCCCGCGTAAGTAAAACAAAAATGTGGTAAAACCACTTTGGTTTCCGTAGTGAAGTATAATGACATACCTGCATATACTAATAACCTCATTAGTTGGTGTCACACATCATCAGCCATAGGACGTGCACTGCTGGACATAGGCCTCCTCCTGGGGGGTTTTGCCAATACTCGCTACGCTTGGCAGGCGGGTTGGCGAGCGCAGTTAGGTGTGATTGTTCAAGGAAGACGCTGCTGCCCATCTTCCGGATTACATCCCATAGCCGACTCTTACGGCAACCACGGGTAGAGAGGGTGGGGTACTATTCTTACGCCGGCACCACCACGGCAGATGCGTGGATGATGATGATGAATGAATAGTTTGTCACCCGCTACATGCTGTACAAGTAGGTAATCGGGAATGTGATTAGAAGTAATTCTGGTGAAGTCCCGTTGCATGACTACTCTGTATTGCTAACGTTCTCGGAATGTCAATATGTAGTCATGTTTGTGTGTCAAGTGAATAAGAAAAGGAAAATGATTATTGATTATAAGTTTTTTTTTTTTTAATGGCTGGCAGTCTAGGTGTTTGACCACAACTCACCTGATGTTAAGTGACGGTGTGGTTGAAGATGGTAAAGCACACCTAGCCTGGAATGGAACTGGCTCTCAAGTGAGGCTGCCGGAACACACCATTAGATGCTTGGCGGCAGATTTTCAACTTGAGGGTGGTAGCTAGCCAGCCGAGTACCAGAAAGTACCCTACTACCACGCTATGGTTTCCTCACGATGTTTTCCTTCACCGGTAGCTCAAGCTCGTTTTTGGGGTTTGAACCCATGCACATGTTAAAGTTGTTTCAATACTATCGTACCTTGTCCGTGTGCAGAATCAGAATATGCTTTACTAGCGACCCGCCCCGGCTTCGCACGGGTGCAATGTAGATACTAATGTTATATTATACATATAAACCTTCTTCTTGAATCACTCTGTCTACTGATAGAAACCGCATTAAAATCCGTTGCGTAGTAAAATACTTAAGCGTACAGACGGCGGGAAGCGTACCAAGTTTCAAGATTCTGAGTTCACGGGAAGTACCCTGTAGGTTTTGATTCCCTTGCGAGTGTCGAAAATTTGCAGCATAAACGGCTGTATCTTTTGATTGGCTTAGAAGTTTGATTTTTTCACAGCTCCAAGGGACAGTAGACTTAAGTGTTTGATATGAATTTCAACTTGATACCTCCACGCGTTCCTGAGAAAAAAGGTCTTGACAGACAGACAGACGGATAACAAAGTGATTCTATAAGGGTTCTGTTTTTTCCTTTTGAGGTACGGAACCCTAAAAATGGCGAGGATTTAAATAAACCTATAACTATTATTTATTAATTCTACCTTAACGAATCTGAAAATCTATTTAGAATTTAATAGTGTTGTAACCTCTCCCGTCTTTTCTTAATGAGTAACTTGTTTACCATTCTTGGTTACCTGGCAGTAGTAGTAGCTCATAAGATTGTATTGTTTTCTGTACATTTTTTTATTTCTCATGTGCACAAGTTTTTTCTAATCTAAAAGGCCGCTATCGATTTGAATGGTTCCCAAACCGTCGGACTATACTTGGGCCTTTTGAGGTTTTCTGGTAATTCGTATTGCGCTCTGGAAAGATGTGACGGTGCCAAAGTATCAGCGGAACTGTACTTATTTGAAACAGTATTCAATGTGTATTAGTTATTTTAATTTCTATTTGTGTACTTGCATTGGTTGATTAGCAGTCAGTTCTTCCACCACCTTTGGCATGGTATGGTAAGATTTGGTCTCGGGGATTTCTCTCCTTTGCCAAAGCTGGGCGCTAGAGGTAATTGCTTGCTGCAAGTGGCAGTTCTAAGGTTGAAACTAAAACTATTGATTGACGTATCTACAGCATCGAGATTGATGGTGTATATAGCGCTTAAAATCATATAATGATTAAAAGAATTAACTATCATATGATCCGTAGATTTTTTTTAAGAAAGTGTTGCTAGATTTTCGACTGATTTTCCGTAGATATGATGCAAAGAATAGTTACTTTGAATAGGATTATTGGTGATTGTTCGATAAGAGAATGGAGTTGAGATTTGAGGATGTTCTGTGCTAAAAAAAACTTGCACATCTCCGATTTACATAGATAATAATATAAACCGAATCTAACCTTATTTTATTGAGAATAAGATCGATTGTCTATTGTGTTACACTATTCACCGATTTTTTTAAATGTAAAAGTTACGAGACGATGACATATTAGCAGGTCCTATACATGTTAATATGTTAGGTCGTCACAGGCCGCCGAGTAATAAGACATACGAGACTCACTCCTGATGGTAAGTGATAACGCCTGTCCAGTCCTGTTCGCTGCAGAACTCTGCAAATTGGAACACAGTAATGTTACCTTACTACTGCTTGGCAGCAGATAATCTGGTACTGCGGTGGTTTCTACCTACACGACTTGCTAAGGAGATCAACCACCAAGTAAAGCTTACAGTAAAGTTTACAAGTATCGATATTTAGCAAGTCCATTCTCTTTTCGAACGAAATCCATTGCGATCTATGCGATTGGTAATCTATGCTAGTTTTATTTAAGACAACAGTCGTTAGATTATAGAGGTAAACTTCGGGTGGCTAAATTCCGACACCAGGGCTGGCTAATATGGCCCGTCGATGTCGATGTCGACCCGCTACTTCCAATTTAGTCTTGTAATTGTGCCTTTCTCAGAGATTCCTACAATTATATTTTCATAAATGTTTCAATTTCTCTCAAACATTCTTAATATTACAAAAATCTGGATTCTTTTCCGCATGTATGATACCAACAAGTTTACTTGATGGAAATGGAAAAGGTATTTGTCAATGAAAAATGGTATAACATTTAGTAAGCTAGAAATGTCTTTGTCGGCATTTCAGAAGGTTGCTTGCTTTGTTATATTAAAAACTAGCGACCCGCCCCGGTTTCACACGAGTGCAATGTAAATACTAATGTGCATATGCATGTATTATACATATAAACCTTCCTCTTGAATCACTCTGTCTGTTGATGGAAAACGCATTAAAATCCGTTGCCTAGTTTAAAAGAGCTAAGCGTACAGACGGCGGGAAGCGACTTTGTTTTATACTACTATGTAGAGAAGTACAAAGCGATTTACAGTTGTCCTACAACAAAAAAATATATTGTTTGAATGTTACATTGTTGATAAAACATCGTTTTAACTTAAATATGTATTTCTTAGAACAAATAACGTTAATACACTGTCGATAAGAAATGTATGGTAATATATAGCTTCCGTTAATCTGATTAGATTAACGAGAAACGCTGTGCCATTATTTCATAAAAAAAATTTTTTTAAACATTTGAAATTGTCTCGGTATAAAATTAAATATACTTAAGTCAAAAAGTGTTTTATCATTTGCATATAAATAGAAACAAAACATTGTTTAGTTACTGAATAATTCTAAAGGAGTCTATACACCATAGTCGCTGATCCGCCGGCACAGCCCGCCGGATTTTTGTCGGCGGGTTAATCGGTGATTTCACGTCTCGTATAAATTGGAAAACATTATCTGCTGTCCGAGATTAACAACTTTTTTTGGCAGTTAGTTTTGGCAATTGCTGCGTATAGAGAGGTGAAGATAAATATATCATTCTTCATTTTAATTATTTTTTGTTACCAAAATTTAAGTATATTTTAATTAGTTTTACTGTTATATTGGCTGTAATTTATACCTATAAATGAGGCAACACTTAAATTTTGTACTTCATTTGTATCAACTGTGTTAGTTGTTGATTTGTTGGTGTATAAAATTTAAAAAAAAAAGAATTTTTTCTAATTTGTGAAATTTCTCCTTGTTCCACTCCATTTTACATTTATAAATATTAATAGCATGTCGCTATTCTTTATTACACATCTGACTGAACTTTTACAATTACCATAATTGTATTTTATTTTACTGTGAAATACCTATTTAGTATCGAATACATCTTGTATTCGATTATAGTGTTAAGTTAGTTTTATATCTGTGATTAGATGTATTTAATTAATATGACGGGAACGTTATAAAAAAAAAACTTAAATATTTGTGACAAAAATGTGATCAAAATAAATGTTCGTGTTAAGCAATGTTGCTCTATTTCAGATGTCAAAATTTGAAATATGTCGTCCGATCTGAGAGCTATTCATGTGACTTAAGGTTGACGGGTAGACGTTTGATTTGTTAAGGTATCTATTTATTCACCAAAGATTTTTTAAAGGGTTAATTTATTTTGTAACAACGTTGCCGGTGAATTGCGCTCCAATCGCTCAGTTGCATGTATCCATGGGTAATTCAATTCATTTTTGTGAGCCGTAGCTCAGCTCGCGTTTGACGCATGAGCTGGAACCTCAACCGTTCGACTCACATATCAGGTCTGTGTCTACTCTAAATCAACAAAAAAATGCATTATCGTACGAGCTGATTCGTGTAAGAGCCATCTATCGAGGCAAGTACGTAATATCGAATCAGTTCGAGTGTGAGTCATTAAACTGTGACTCAGCTACCACCTACAGCTCTGCTATGGCTTGATACAAACTATGACTAGTGGACTTTGGCGCCATTTTTTTATTATCATTTCGTGAGTTGTGTTTCATAGACACGTATCGTTGTTAAGCCGTGTATTTCGACTGAGATGAGCTGTGACTAATTGAGTCAAACTTATTTGATATGCTTCAGAGCTGAGTCACACGATTACATAAATGATGGCTTACATCAAGCATGCTGTATTGCCCTGGCTCTTGCGCTGCCTACACTGACGGTTGTTACGGTTTGCGTTAAAAAGTCGCCGGCTCTAACCCGGCGGGTTAAACAATCTTTACTGTGTAGATGCCTTTAAAAATACCAGGTTTGGTGAAGTTAATTAAATGTGATATTTTTATGTAATAATTTAAATCGGCTAGTAAAGTAGACAGTGAAATGCTCTGCCCGAGTGGGTGTTCCTCGATATATGCAGTGCGGGTGTGCAAGTCACGATTGAATTGGTTTATTCTAGGCAAGCGCGCTTCATCCTAGACCGCATCTTCGCTTAGCATCAGAAAAAAACTTGCACTAAGCTCTCAGGTTGACGACATTTATGATTATGTATAAATGATACTTATTATGATAAATATTGCCAATTTATTTTTATTAAAGAGTTTTACTTTGATGTAAATGTTGAGAATGTCTGAATTGTTATAAATTGTGAAATACAAATTTGACATGTTGAAAACGTCTGATTTTTATTTGCAACCTTTATTAAAGAAGAACTGCTATGCAGCGTAGGTTTTAAGAGAAGGTTTCTTAAAAATACCTACGTTTGCCCCGCCCATACGCTATTCCCTAAGTGTTAAAAGGATGAAAATAGAATCTACCGCTTGATCGCATCGCTCGGAAGTACGCTAACGTAACTCGCAAATCTTATTACATTTATTAAAAAATAAAATAATTAGTTTAGATAAAATGTTTTCTTAGAAACGGATAATGAAAGGTACGGTATAGTTTTTCTTTTAAAGGAATTGGCTTACGTTTGACCTTCATCTCACCTGATGATAAGTGGTGATGCGGTCTACGATGGAGCAAGCTTGCTTGCTTGATACCCATTCAATCTCGACTTGAAGACACCCAGGTTATATCCAACGGGGAACACCCACTCAGGCAGCGCATTCCACTGTCTAGCAGTCCGCACAATGAACGTGGAATCGAATCGTTTCGTTCGAGTTTTTTGGAACGTCGACCATGAGACGATGTCGCTTTTTTGAGCTTCTGGCTGTTCAATAGAAAAATGGGAGAAATGTTATTCATGTGAGATAATATACAGAAAAAAGGTTTCAAAAATGAAATATTTAGTTTTAAAATATTTAACTTTGGCCACTCAACCTATAAATAGTTTCTTAAGTAAATCATAGGTACATATGAACGGTATCGAAGCCGCACAACCGAACGGACTCGCTCACAATGCCAAGCTAGATTCCGCGCCACTAAAAGTTCACGGTCACCGGCGAAACTAATACTAGACGTTTGCGAGCATTTAACTGTATTAGTGTGCGGGTCGCGTTGCAGGGACGAGAACCCGTACAGTGTCTAGAACTTGCGACCCAAGTGATTATTTAGTGAGGCCCTATACCAGCTAACATGTTAAGCCGCTGTTACAGGCCTCTGCGTTAAGAAGTATTTTTTACGTAAAAGTTTTTTTTGTTTTTTATTTTGATTTTTTTATGTCTATGTGTTTGACCACAACTCACCTGATGTTAAGTGACGGTGTGGTCGAAGATGGTAAAGCACACCTAGCCTGGAATGGAACTAGCTCTCAAGTGAGGCTGCCGAAACATATCAATAGTTGCTTGGCGGCAGATTTTCAATTTGAGGGTGGTAGCTAGCCAGCCGAGTACTAGAAAGTACCCTACCACCACGCTATGGTTTCCTCACGATGTTTTCGTTCGCCGGCAGCTCAAGCTCATTGTTGGGGTTTGAACCCACGACCTTCGGCATGCGAACCGACCGCGCTAACCACTGCGCTGTCATTGCTACAAGAAACTCACAGTACCTAATGAGACGAACGAGACGTTCTCCTGATGGTAAGAGATAAAGCCTGTCCATGATCATTGCAGCGATACACAGAACTTTGACTAACGGCTAAATTGTCGCTCATTACTTTGAGACTTTCGATGGTTAGTCTCAACAGCCCTGTAATTTCTCTAACTGCAGTACCTTTCAAACCGGAACACAGTAATGTTTGCACACTACTGCTTGTAGACAGAATATCTGGTACTGCGGTGGTACCTACCTAGACGACCTCCTGTTGAGGTAATTACCAATAAGTTATTTATCATCAGGTGATTTGTGGTCAAAGACCTAGTCTCTCATCTATTAAAAATAACTTCTTTTGTGACAATGATTTATTATTTCAGTGTTTTACCACCGAAATAAAGTTATATGTATATAGACAACATTAATACTTTGCGTGCTGTATCTAAAAACGTGATTCCAAAATAAAAAAAACTTATAAGCGACAGTCGTGACACACGTAGCGTGAGCATGGCCAATTACTTATAAGTAAACAAATTTGTTGGACAAATAAATCTTGGGACTAAAATAGGCCAAACGTGCACTTGATTTCGTAAGGAATGTGGTATTTTATTAGATATTTTAACATTTTTATCCTACTACCGAAGAAGGGTAATGTTTTTTGAGTGTACGTATTCATATAAATGTACGTGTATGTTCTGTATGACAGCCCTGTTGGCTCACTGGTAAAATGTCTGTCTTAAGAGCCTTAGGGTGGGTTTGATTCCCGCCCAGGACAAACGTTTTAGGGTATAAAACGTTTTTTTAATGTAAAGGTTATAAATACGAATGAGATGCTCTCCTGATGGTGAGAAATAATACCTGTCCATGACCATTGCAGCGATACAAGGAACTTTGAGTAACAAAATAAAGTCCGGGGTATCGCTGCTATGGCGCTCATTACTTTGAGACTTTCGATGGTTAGTTTCAACAGCCCTGTAATTTCGCTGCAGTTCCCTTCAAACTGGAACACAGTAATGTTTACATACTACTGCTAAGCGGCAGAATATCTGGTACTGCAGTAGTGGCTACCTAGACGACCTGCTAAGTGTATCTACCACCAAGTGAAATTAATTGTATAGCTTCCTTTATTTAAAGTGTATTTGTAAGATTTGTAACAAGTGACTTGCCTGTAACGTTATTTTTATTTATGGCCTATAAATATTACTGACTAGCTGACCCGATGAACTTCGTATCACATAAAATTGTTGAAAACGAAGTAATTTTAGAAGGTATAACCATTACACGCCGCCAGATGTCAAATTAAATAGTAATAATTTGTGACACTTGGCGATAAGTTGTGCATAGCACGTCAGTTATTTTCCATACAAAATTACCATTATTATGTTACTTTATTTTATAGCTTTTCTTTTGGTTTTTCTCTATTATTTTTCCTTTTAAACCTTCCCTGAACAAAAACAGAAAAAAACAAAAACAGTATATTCAAATCGGTCAAGCCGTTTTTAAATTTGCCGTGGTGGTGCCGGCGTAAGAATAGTACCCCACCCGCTCTACCCGTGGTTGCCGTAAGAGTCGACTAAGGGATGTAATCCGGAAGATGGGCAGCAGCGTCTTCCTTGAACAATCACACCTAACTGCGCTCGCCAACCCGCCTGCCAAGCGTGGCGAGTATTAGCAAAACCCTCTCAGGAGGAGGCCTATGTCCAGCAGTGGACGTTCTATGGCCGATGATGTGTGATGTGTGTTTTTAAATTTTAGCGAGACGAGCACGGCGATACATTTTTATATATAAGAAAAAAGAAGATAAGAAGATTACTGATTGTGAACGCCTAGCGAGCATCGCTATAAAACGCTCAGAGTACGGTGTGTTTACCATCTTCGACCGTCACATGTGGTCAAACGCCTAACCAAATAAAATAAAATGAGATATTTTTAAAATCATGCTTTTATCTGGGACATGGTTTCATGGTCGACGTTCCAGAAACTCTAACGAATCGATTTGATTCCACGTTCATTGTACGGACCGCTAGACAGTGGAAGGCGCTGCCTGAGTGGGTGTTCCCCGTTGGATATAATCTGGGTGTCTTCAAGTCGAGAGCTAAAAAGTATCTTCTAGGCAAGTGTGCTCTATCTTAGACCGCATCATCACTTAACATCAGGTGAGATGGCGGTCAAACGTAAGCCTATTTAAAAATAAATTAAAAAACAAGTAAAAAGACAATGAACTAAACATTTTAAAAGTTCTAGTAAGTATTTGGCGTGTAGCGTCTACCTATATTCTTGAAAACTTGACACTTACTAGAATTTATTTTTAAATTTTTAGTTCATTGTCCCAGATAAAAGCTTGATTTTATAAATATTTCTTTAATTTTAATTTATTTTTAACTCTTTAGTTGATAAGTATTTTAGAGATTGCTTCTCAAGACGAATCAATCGAGCCCAAACTCGGTGGGGTTATGTTGTTTTATCACAGAGATGCCGTGGCCACCTTCTAGCTTCATCATCAGACCCTGGATATCGTCTAGGCATAAAGTGCTCCGCAAGACGAATCAATCGAGCCCAAACTCGATGGGTTTATCTTGTTTAGTTCAGAAGTTTCTATGATCATCTTCCGTTTCCATCATCAGACCAGCTCCATGGTACTATATTATTGTATTGTCACCGAAGATACATTAGTGCACTAGATTTGAGTGCAATCAGACGTCGGGAAGTGGGTCAAATGTAACTTGCAAGATTTGACCTATAAGTACATACATACATTGCAAGTTAAAAGAAAGCTATTTAAAATTTAAAAAAAAAACTGAATGAGTAAACAATTTAATACCAATTTTTGGTGCTCTTTTGAACATGTTTATAATTATCTCAAAAACTCCCGCATGGAAGTGAGTCATAGCTAATCGTACACTCCAGTCATAACCTACAAATAATATATTCCAGTCGCAGCAACTGTCATATTAATCTGGGTATCAATGCTACAGATTATAAAATACATAAAAGTTCAGCTTCAACATTTTGCGCATACAGAATCCGGACCGATATTTCTTTTTTTTTATTGGTGACAGGATAGGTGTTTGACCACAGCTAACCTGATGTTAAGTGACGGTGTGGTCAAAGATGGAAAACACACCTAGGCCTCCTCCTGGGAGGGTTTTGCCAATACTCGCCACGCTTGGCAGGCGGGTTGGCGAGCGCAGTTAAGTGTGATTGTTCAAAGAAGACGCTGCTACCCATCTTCCGGATTACATCCCTTAGCCGACTCTTACGGCAACCACGGGTAGAGAGGGTGGGGTACTATCCTTACGCCGGCACCACCACGGCACTACATACATATACAAACAATTACTTATGAATAATAGCACCACAAATCTGGTAGACGTTCTAAACAGAGACATTGTTCTCTGCACATATCTTCCTCCAGCGTACTCTCTAATTATAGCCAACCCGATCATAACACCCACTCTATCCCGTCTGACCGACCAATTGACCGATTAGCAATTATGGCGACAAATTATTGTCGGCGCTGAGGATTTATTAGTATTAAGAATTTTATAACGATAGCGTAGTTTGAGTATACGATTAGTTGCTAGTTTATCGATCTTTTATCAGATTTGTTTAGGAGCGTACTTCAGATTTGCATAATTAAACCCTCATATCTATTACTACTACCCAGGGTCGGATTTATATAAAGACTTTTTGGGCTGTAGCCCAGGGCCCCGTGGGTATAAAGCGCCCCCAGCCTCCATTGCAGCGAAATTTTTATGCTAATTTATGAAAAGAAACTTGCTGATGTTTACCCTAATTATTATAATATCTTAAATTTAACGTTGCTACTTATGAACTACTTGTGAAGCGGAGCGCTCTTTTTCCAGGATGAATGAATGAATAACTCTTTATTGTACACACTTAAAATTATATAATACAGAAGAAATAAACTAGTTAATAGGTGTAACAACTGGCGACCTTATCGCTAAAAGCGATCTCTTCCAGGCAACCTTAGGATGGAAAGGATTAGAGAAAGAAAAAAAAGGGGGGGTGTCAAAATCAAAAAATCAAAATCAAAAAGTAATTTATTAAGTTTAGCCCTGGTAAGGCACTTATGAACATTAAGTTACATGTTTGAATCTACACTTCAACTGAGAAGACTCCGGCAAGAAACTCAGTAAGGCATTTTTTTAGTGGATCTTTCTTTTCATATTAGGTTTCAGTTTATACATTTTACAGTTAATAACGAGGAGGAGGGATGTCGTATATAGAAAACAAATATAGGACAAAAATGCCAAACTATTGACTGAATCATTTATTTATAGTATATAATTTATTTATAGTTCTTTCCGTAAATTGTTATTTAACAAAGGAATTACAATGTGATGAACAAATAAAGGAAATTGCAAAAACGTTGCTTGATAATAATTAATTAAATTTATGTATCAAATGTACCTGTTGATTTGTTTTACGATAATGTCTCTCAATTGTTGTTTGTGTGTCTAAGGCAAACTAAATAAATTAAATATTAGGTTGCCCTCTTTTTAGGGTTCCGTACATCAAAAGGAAAAAACGGAACCCTTTTAGGATCACTTTGTTGTCCGTCTGTCTGTCTGTCAAGGCCCTTTTTCTCAGGATCGCGTGGAGGTATACTCAGGTCTACTGTCCTTTGGAGCTGTGAAAAAAAAACTTTTAAGCCAACGCAATCAAAAGATACAGCCGTTTATGCTGCAAATTTTCGACACTCGCAAGGGAATCAAAACCTACAGGGTACTTCCCGTGAACTCAGAATCTTGAAATTTGGTACGAAGCAACCTCTTATAGCACAGATAAAGGAAAAATTGCGAAAAGTATAAATTACCATTTTAAAAAAAATACCATAATTTTTACTTATATACCTACAGGTTTGTAGGGAACCCTCGATGCGCGAGTCCGACTCGCACTTGTTTCCTATACCGTGTACCTAGTACACATGATCGAAAACAGGTTTTTGACATCATCATCATCACTACTACCCCATTACTATCGAACGGCTAAAAGCACGAAAAACCGACATTGTTTCATGGCCGACATTCCAAATACTGTTTGATTTAGTTTTTTTCTGCGAATCCTCAAGTGGAATGCGTTGTCCGAGTGGGTGTTTCTTGATAGATTCAATCTCGGTGTTTTAAAGCGACGGGTATATCGTTTTCTTCTAAGCAAGCGTGATCCATCGTTGTGTTTATTTCATCATTACTGTTGTTATTATTATTATTTATTGACATATTATCATTGATTGTGTTTATCATTAGTCGTATTCTCTATGTAATGATGGGTTTGTATGTGCTGCCTTAAATCAATATGTTTTTATGAAGCGGAATGGTGGTCAAATGGGAGCCTATCTTTATCTCTACATAGTATAAAACGAAGCCGCGTCCCGCCGTCTGTACGCTTATATCTTTTAACTACACGACAGAATTTAATGCGGTTTCCATCAATAGACAGAGTGATTCAAGAGGAAGGTTTATATTGTGTATAATACATTCATATGCACATTAATATCTACATTGCATGTGAAGTCGGGGCGTGTCGCTAGTTCATGATAAAACAAGCTTGATTAAGGAAATAAAAATAAACGACACTAAGAAATGAATTTTTTTGAAAAAAAATTACATCATCTTAAAAATCCTTACATCATCCCGATAGCCTGTGTCTATCGGGATGATGTAAGGATTTTTAAGATACATCCTTCGAAAGGGAAGGGAAAGTTAACAAATGTTTTTGAACTCAAACTATACGCAATAAGACCTCCTCAGCAGGAGGTTTTTTTTTTTTTTTTTTTTTTATTCAAAATAGGTTTGCGTCTAGGTATGTACCACTGCAGTACCAGATATTCTGCCGCCAGGCAGTAGTGTAAACATTACTGTGTTCAGGTTTGAAGGGCGTAGCTAGCGAAATTACAGGGCTGTTGAGACTAACCGTCGAAAGTCTCAAAGTAATGAGCGCCAGAGTAGGTGAGCTGTGCCTTGGACTTTGTTTTGTTTGTATTACTACACAAAATTCTGTGTATGGACATGGACATCTGGATGGACACAATGGTATCTCTTACCATTAGAAGAGTGTCTCGTTTGTTTAACTATTATGGTATACAAAAAATATGTTTAGTCAAAATCAAATCAAAAAGTAATTTATTCAGTTTAGGCCCTGGTAAGGCACTTATGATCGTTAAGTTACATGTTTGAATCTACCACCGGCTCGTAATTACACTTCAACTGAGAAGGCTCCGGCAAGAAACTCAGTAAGGCATTTTTTTTAGTGGATCTTTCTTTTCATATTAGGTTACAGTTTACAGTTATAAATATTAATACATTATGCTTACTACAATTGTCACTTAGCCAGGGGGATGCAAGTGCAGAGAGAAGCTACTACAACCATATATTCCTGTCTTCCACGTAATGAGCCACCTTATAGTAGGCTATGTCAATAACTCGAAAGTTCTGCGTATCGCTGCAATGGTCATGGACAGGCGGTATCTTTTACCATCAGTAGAGCGTCCTGTTCGTCTCATTACATTTATATTTAAAAAAATATGGAAGGGAGGCCTTTGTCCAGAGCAATGGGACAAAATAATAAACACAGGCCAAAGATCCCATCTTTTTTTTAAATCTCTGACAGGCTAGATGTTTGACCACAACTCACCTGATGTTAAGTGACGGTGTGGTCCAAGATGGTAAAGCCTAGCCTGGAATGGAACTGGCTTTCAAGTGAGGCTGCCGGAACACACCGTTAGATGTTTGGCGGCAGATTTTCAACTTGAGGGTGGTAGCTAGCCAGCCGAGTACTAGATAGTACCCTACCACCACGCTATGGTTTCCTCACTATGTTTTTCCTTCACCGGCAGCTCAAGCTCATTGTTGGGGTTTGAACCCACGCCCTTCGGCATGCGAACCGACCGCGCTAACCACTGAGCTATCATCTACACCCGTGTCGCCTCTCCCTGCGACGCGGTAGACCCGGCCCGCACGGTGACAGCATTTAATGCTAACAAGTTACGTCATCCTGCTTTTAACATCGTGTTTGAACACCTTTAGCCTTCGAATTTATTTACTCGATGTTTGTCACGATCCACCGGATCAACTGAGCGTCTCATAAAAAAAATGCATTTCATTGAATACGTCTGCATCTTGTTTAAGGCCATGTCAAACACAACAAGGCTTTACCTTGGCCTTGTTTGCTTAAACCTCCTTTATGTTGTTAAAAAAATATTTTACTAGACAATAAATCTTTACAGAAACGCCATTATAGAGTTACAATCATTCATCACTACATATTATAAACAAAGTCGTCCACCGCGTCTGTCTGTCTGTCTGTTCGCGATAAACTTAAAAATTACTGAACGGATTATCATGAGAGTTTTCACTAATAGATAGAGTGATTCATGAGGAATAAAGGTTTAGGTATAAAGTTTTTGTGTACCTAAATTGGTTTAAACATGATGATGATTGTTGGAAATGTCGGAAAAAGTCAACCCATCTGGGAGATTTCATCGAAAACGCTGCGTAATCCGTTTGAGATATAACAAAACAATGCGTGGTAGGATATTCCATTTTTATAGATCTACAAAAAAGTCCGCGGTGGCATATATCTACCTTGTAAGCATAGCTTATTATACCCATTCGCTTCCCGCTGTCTTTACGCTTAGATCTTATAAACTATGCAACGGATTTTAATGCGGTTTTCATCAATAGACAGAGTGATTCAAGAGGAAGGTTTAAATGCCACATAAGTGTCTACATTGCGCCCGTGCGAAGCCAGGGCCCGTCGCTAGTAGCCTGTACGAAAAAATAATACTTTGCAAAATTTTAACCAAATTTTATCAAGTAGGTATGTACCGTTACTTCGGTAGCTTCGTTGGAAGATTGTCCGACTTCCAATCTAGAAGTCCCGGATTCGAACCCCAAGTCACGCACCTCTATCTTTATCTCTACGATGCTTTCCACCGGCAGCTCAAGCTCATTCTTGGGATTTAATTTTTAAACCCACGCTCTCCATCGAGTAATCCAACGGCGCTGATCTATCATCGCAACAAAACGTAATGTAATATCAGAGCAATGTTTGCACACTACTGCCTGTAAATCAACACAGCTTTAGTACTTCCCCAGGTATAATCTCGTGATTCATGCCACTCAAAACGGTTTGAGTACATAGTCAAACAAAACATACTCGGCCGTTGGGGTTGCCAGGTCGGACGTTTTCCTACCGATGTAAGGAAACATTTTTGTTTTACTCATGCGGGATTACTCACGTTTCATTTTATCGGAAACTCCGACTATAGTTTCGTCTGTCTTCGCCTTGTCTTGCAAGACGAAGCCGCGCGCGCGTTGTCTCAGCTTTGTCGCCATGATGAAGACCACCAGATGTGGTGCTTGCTGGTAAGAGTTAACGCCTGTTCATGACCATTGCAGCGACAGAGCTTTGAGTAGTGAATTCAAGAAAAGGGCATCGCTGCTTTGGCGCTCATTATTTTAAGACTTTCGATGATTAGTCTCAACAGCCCTGTGACTTCGACCGGAACACAGTAATGGTTACATACCATTGCTTGACAGTAGAATATCTGGTACTGCGGTGGTACCTAACTAGACGACCACCTACTAAGGAGACCTACCACCAAGTAAAATCTAATTTGTTCCATTAAAATGGGGGAAACCCCAGGAAGCACCCTAGTTAGGTAATATGATGGCAGACGTTAGGTCTTGAAGGCCAAATCTCTACAGAGAGGCGGGCTTTATATCCCTCAAGATCTAGATTGAGTGCTGGCATCTCTCCAAGTGGATACAACTTGCTACGTTCCGTGGATTTACAAAAGTTTTACCAGCGATATTACCAATAAATAAATACCATAAGATGATTTCATACAGCGCTGTCTAGACCAAAACTTGGTAATAGATTTCCTACTTTATATACTTTAGGCACGCAAACCACTCTGATTGTAACCCCCAACGAATAGTCAGCCTTCACTTGGAAGAGTGTGAAAAATAGTGGATCACCAAATTTGCCGCCCTGGACTCAAACCTACTCAGCCTGCTGGTAAATCAGCTACTGGTTTAGTGGGATGGAGTCTGGTGTTTTTTGTAAAGAATATGTTATTTTAATTCGTGTTTTTTCCACGACTTTCAGTACCTGTTCGAGATAGGTCACAGGGTGTGCGTGACGCAACCGCGCGTGGCCGCGGCCGTGACGCTAGCGAGTCGCGTGGCGGCCGAGCGCGGCTCGCTGCTGGGTGACCAAGTTGGATATGCAGCCGGCATGACAGCAGAGAGGTCACAAAACACTCCTATTGTGGTAAAGTTTCGCAAAGCGCTTTGCAAAGTTTTTTTTTTACTACTAACCCATCAATGCTATAAGCTTAACGTGTGTGTATGTCTGTGCCATTTTTTTATATGGATTACAGCTCGCAAACTGCTGAACAGATTTTAATTTAATTTTTTTGTTGGATATGTTATTTTATCCAGATTAGGCTGCTAGATTGCCGTGGTGGTGCCGACGTAAGAACAATACCCCACCCTCTCTACCCGTGGTTGCCGTAAGAGTCGGCTAAGGGATAAGGGATGTAATCCGGAAGATGGGCAGCAGCGTCTTCCTTGAACAATCACACCTAACTGCGCTCGCCAACCCGCCTGCCAAGCGCGGCGAGTATTGGCAAAACCCCCCAGGAGGAGGCCTATGTCCAGCTGTGGACGTTCTGTGGCTGATGATGTATGTGTGAGGCTGCTAGAGACCTTGTTTCATGACATTGATGAGTATTTCAAACTAAAAGATTATTAAATTACTAGTGAGTAATCATGATCATGACATTTTATAGTATTGGCAATATTTTTTATATTGACATTTTGTTTTTTAATAATTGATATTGTAATGAGTGTTTTAAAACTCCTTTAATGATATATTTGAAATGATATATTTGAATTGACTGGTAACATTGGTGTTATCAATAGAATATTTGTATTTGATTGTTCTTTACTATGATTCAAGAAATTCTGTTCAGCCTTTTGAAGATTATCAGCTCTTTGTTTATTGCTGAATGGATGTAAGCATATTCCGTAGGTCTGATAGATTCGGAATTTGGTATAAGATAGATATTTATTATATCTTTAATACCCTTTTTTTTCTCTCTTTTCTACTGTGTATAGGTATTCCGTTAGTTTACGGTTTTTTTTAATTAATATCTGTTCACGTTCTCAAATTAAAAACACCGTTTGATGCTTGGCGGCAGATTTTCAACTTAAGGGTGGTAGCTAGCCAGTCGAGTACTAGAAAGTACTCTACCGCCATGCTGTGGTTTCCTCACGACGTTTTCCTTCACCGGCAGCTCAAGTTCATTGTTGGAATTTGACCCCACGCCCTTCGGCGTGTTAATCATATCATCGCTAAAGAAAAGAAAAGCTGCTGTTCAAGCTATTTTCTGTCATGTCAGGACTAGATGGCGCCACTCTCTATACGTGTTTCGAGTAATTTTGGCTTTATGTTGGCCACTTTTAATTTCATAATGTCATCGAATGAAAATCTTACGTCATAAATATAAAATAGGGGGAAAAGGGGTCGGCCTATTCATATTTTTTCTTCCATATCTACTTATAACTAACATTTAAGTACAAAAGGGGATCACCCCTTTTGGCTCAGCTTTCACCCTAAGCTTCTAATCTTGCATAAGTACATAGTAAAGGTATAATACAATGGTATATTGACCCCTATACAGTTGAATGCATTTCACACAATAGTTCATTATTTCAAGGATTTCCGATTCTATGCCAATGGCGAAAGTGTTTTATTAGATTGGCACGACACAATCCTTTAAAAGCCCTATTGTATGTTATGCTACGGGCCCTATCGTTCAATCATATGCATTAGTATTCGTGTACGAATATGGCCGACTTTCGGAATTCAAAAAGTCATATTTTTTTTTAATAGTTGACAGGCTAAGTCTTGACTACAGCTCACCTGATATAAAGTGACGGTGTGTTCGAAGATGGTAAACATACCTAGCCTGGAATGGAAGTGGCTCTCAAGTGAAGCTGTCGGAACACACCGTTAGGTGTTTGGCAGATTTTCAACTTGAAGGTAGCTAGCCAAGTATTCTACGCTGTAGTTTCCTCACGATGATTACCTTCACCGGCAGCTCAAGCTTGGGGTTTGAACCCATTACCGTGTAAACCACAGCGCTAACCACTGATCTATCATCGCAACAAAATAGCTTGAATGCCTGATACTTCGTACCCGATGCGGTAGTACTTCGTCTTCGTCCACCCATCTATATAAAGCTCATACAAAGCACCACGAATATTAAAAAAATAGGCAGTCATGGGGACTGCCGTCAAGCATCTAACGGTGTGTTCCGGCAGCCTCACTTGAGAGCCAGTACCATTCCAGGCTAGGTGTGCTTTACCATCTTCGACCACACCGTCACTTAACATCGGGTGAGTTGTGGTCAAATACCAAGCCTGTCAACCATAAAAAAAAAGTGAAAACACAAAACACGTGTCCTTAGCATGTCGGGAAGTGAACCTATAAGTATTGCCCACTCCAAAAATGACTCAACGTGGCTTACAAAAATATCAGCAAAATTTAATTCAGTTGTTTTCAAATTACGTGCTTATCAATTTATTTTTATTTTTATCTATAGATACTGTGTACGCCACCCACACGAATTGCAATTAAAACATACGAAAGTTTGATCGATACACAGGCTAATCTCTTCATCCTTCCAAAGTGGATTATGCCATTTACGCATTTGGCCATATTACTAAACTTGGCGCCGAAATACTTACATAGAGTTTTAGGGTTCCACACCTCAAAAGAAAAAAAAACGGAACCCTTATAGGATCACTTTGTTGTCCGTCTGTCAAGACCTATCTCGGGAACGCATGGAGGTATCGAGCTGACGGAGGCGGTGGTAGGGTACTTACTAGTTTTTTTTTTTTTTATGTAACAGTAATGAGACGAACGAGACGCTCTCCTGATGTTAAGAGATAACGCCTATCCAAGACCATTGCAGCGATACACAGAACTTTGAGTAGCAAAACAAAGTCCAGAGCATCGCTGCCTTGGCGCTCATTACTTTGAGACTAGATGGTTAGTCTCAACAGCCCTGTAATTTCACTAGCTGCAGTACCCTTTAAACCGGAACACCGTTATGTTTACACACTACTGCTTGGCGGCAGAATATCTGGTACTGCGGTGGTACCCACCTAGACGACCTCCTGCTAAGGAAATCTACCACCAAGAAAAACTTAGCTCAGCTGGCTAGCTACCACCCTCAAGTTAAAAATCTGCCGCCATCTATCGGTGTGTTCCAGTAGCCTCACTTGAGAGCCAGTTCCATTACAAGCTCTGGTGCTTTACCATCTTCGACTACATCGTAACTTAACATCAGGTCAACTGTGGTCAAACACCTAGCTTGTCAATCATAAAAAAGCGGGATAAAGTGCTAGCATCGGAAAAGGAATGTATCGTGTGTTGTTTCTTTATTACTGAGATTAAATAAAGAAAGAAAGAAAGAAAGAAAAGAAAGAAAGAAACTAAAAGAAATAGAACAAAAATAAAACAAAAAGACTAACAGTCACATACAAAATAGGACTCACCTCAGCATAATGCTGGCCATACTAGGTGGTATGACCAGCGCTGGTCTTCCGGTGAGCCCTAGTAGGTCTAACAAATGCATACATATAAAAACATAATCACCAACAACAAATCTAAACAAGACAAAACAGAAGACTTAAACAATAACAACAATCAGGCCAACAATCATTTATTTCTACAGGTTCTTATTTATTGTTTTTAATAATTCATTACGTTATGTTGTTTTCAGTTTATGACGGAAGGGGTCTTGCTTAGAGAGATGTTCGCGTCACCATTGCTGATGCAATATTCCTGCATTGTATTGGATGAGGTAAGAAAAATAAATTTGGTAGGTTCGCATGCCGAAGGGCGTGGATTCAAACCCCAACAATGAGCTTGAGCTGCCGTTGAAGGAAAACATAGTGAGGAAACCATAGCGTGGTGGTAGGGCACTTTCTAATACTCGGCTGGCTAGCTACCAACCTCAAGTTAAAAATCTGCCGCCAAGCATCTAACGGTGTGTTCCGGCAGCCTCACTTGAGAGCCAGTTCCATTCGAGGCTAGGTTAAGCATCTTCGACCACGCTGTCACTTAACAGCAAGTGAGCTGCAGTCAAACACCTAGCTTGTCAGACATAATAATAAAAATAAAAACCACAATTTAATATAATAAAAAGACGAATAAGACAAATAAATATCCTAGGATTTTTCATAGAGCGACATCTAGCCCCAAAGTAAGTAAAGCTTGTACTATAAGAACCAGATCATAGATAGAATACATATATACTTTATTGTTGTTTTAAATACATACTTGTTTGTAACACCCAGACACAATCAACATTTATGTTCGTCACACAAATGTTTGTCCGGAGTGGGAATTGAACCCACGCCCTACAGCTCTTGAAACAGTTATATAACTAAACTAGCTGTGCCCCGCGGTTTCACCCGCGCTAGACGCCTACGTCATAGTAGCTTTATGCATGCAAAGTCTCAGCCCGATCGGTTTAAAATTGACAATGTTTCATACAAACTTTCATCCCCTATTTTATCCCCTTGGGGGTAGAATTAATCAGTATCCTTTCTTAGCGGATGCCTACGTCATAACATCTACCTGCATGCCAAATTTCAGCCCGATCCATCCAGTGGTTTGGGCTGTGCGTTGATAGATCACTATGTCAGTCAGTCAGTCAGTCAGTCACCTTTGAGTTATATATATTTAGAAGATGAGCCAACAGGTCAGTCCTTTTATACTTCTTTTATTTTCAGGTCCATGAAAGAACACAAATGACTGACGTATTAATGGGATTGCTGAAAAAGATTGCCAAAGTAAGAAATTGTTGCTCACAAAAAAAAATGTAAAAAAAAAACCCTATTGCGATTAAATTAGCTATAATTAAAGGATAAAACTTTTTAAACAAATTTATTATTCCTAATTAAATTTAAACTTATCTTTATATATAAAAATTTCGTGTCACGTTGTTTATCCGCGATAAACTCCTCAACTACTGAACCGATTTTAACCAAATCTTGCACACTGTGTGCAGTTTGATCCAATTTGAGAGTTGGATATTTTATATCTCAATTTATAATCGCAATACTTTTTATTGCAAATTATTTGTTTATTATACGACAAAGAGGTATAATTATCTGTGAGTTCCATAAATTTCTAATAGATGGCGGTGTAAGGTAATTTATTAACTGGATTGAACAAGTGCCCAATAGATGGCGCTACGTCAAAAGTCCAAACGTTTCATATGCGCTACAATTTTTTTCACGTTACACGCGTGTGTTCAATTTGGCCACAGCAACGCGTGGCCGGGTCTGCTAGTAAATTATATATATTTTTGTAATTGCCTTTATTTAGATACCCTACTTGATAGATTGATTTTTTTAAATTAATGTAATGTATTTCGCGCTTAAAATCCTCCATCTTGATTTATTTTAAACTACCCTCTTAGGACACTTGTGTTATTGAGACGAATCTAACGATATCTTAATTGTCGTAATCCATTCGGCCGTTTGGAAGATACGAGGTAATAAAGACATTTACATACATACAAGATACGCGCGAAAAACATAACCCTTCTTTGGCAGTCGGGTAAAAACTTAAGTAAGAAAAATATCTCGCAATGTGTTTAAATGTTATCCTACCAAGTTGCGAAGCCTCATTTCATCGTTTGTTTCAGAAACGTAAAAATCTAAAAATAGTCGTGTCTTCAGCTACAATGGACGCGACGTTTCTCAAAGACTTCTTCAATTTAACCGACAGCAAGGAAAAGAGCAAGCCCAGCACTTCTGTCGTAATGTCAATACAGGGCAGGACTTATCCTATAGACGTGTTTTATTCTGCAGGTAACTTTGTAGCGATAGCTCAGTGGTTAGCGCGATCGGTTCGCACGCTGAAGGGCGTGGGTTCAAACCCCAACGATGAGCTTGAGCTGCCGGTGAAGGAAAACATCGTGAGGAAACCATAGCGTGGTGGTTGATAATTTTCTATTACTCGGCTGGCTGGCTACCACTTTCAAGTTCAAAATCTGTCGCCAAGCATCTAACGGTGTGTTCCGGCAGCCTTATTTGAGAGCCAGTCCATTCCAGGCTAGGTGTGCTTTAAAATTTTCGACTACACTATCACTTAACATCAGGTGAACTGTGGTCAAACACTTAGCTTGTCAACGGTAAAAGAAATATTTGTCGTTTTTAAGTCACCTTACTTTAAGGAAACAAGCTAAAAAGTTTAAAAACTTTTACCCGACTACGGAAAAAACATAACATCGGCGCCAAAATACCGCATTTTTTTTTTTTTTTTAAATTTTATCTTGTCCAATGACGTATACGCATAAACAATGTATATTTTTTTCATTTAAAAGTTGTCGGAAGAGCATTATGCTCTCCTGATGGTAAGAGATAACGGCTGTCCATGACCATTGCAGCGATACATCGAACATTGAGTAATAAAACAAAGTCTACGGCGTCGCTGCTTTGGCGCTCATTACTTTGCGACTTTCGATGGTTAGTCTCAACAGCCCTGTAATTTCGCTGCAGTACCCTTCAAACCGGAACACAATAATGGTTACACACTACTGCTTGACAGCAGAAAATCTGGTACTTCGGTTGTACCCTAAAAGACCTCCTGCTAGATCTACCGTCAAATGAACTATCGACATATCATTTGTCAATCCAGGTTGATGTAAGGATTCTAGCGATATCACATACATCCAAATCTGTTCAGTCATTTAAAGTTATGGAGGAATAAAGAAACTCACACACATACATACATGAACCCTGAAATCATTACACTCCTTTTTGGACAATTTTTTTACGAGATAAAAAGTAGTCTATGTGTTAATCCTGGGTGTCAACTACCCCCATACCAAATTTCATAAAAATTGGTCCAGCCGTTTAAGCGTGAAGAAGTAATAAACATAAAAACACACAAACAAACTTCGTCTTTATAAGTGTGAATTGCAGTTGGTAAACTGCCCGCGACCTATGTCAATGTATGGAGACAACAGTTTTCCAACGGCAAAGTTAAGTTTGTCCCTCCACTTTTCTCGAATCTTGTCGTTAGAGCAATGTTCGGTTCTTGTATAGTCCTCGTGACGAACGAACTATGTGCATACCTACAAGTTCGTACGGAACCTTAAGTGCGCGAGCCCGAATTGCACTTGGCCGTTTTTTTTTCAGAACCTGTTCCAGACTACGTGAAGGCTACAATAGATACGGTTATCAAAATACACGAAAATGAACCTTTTGGAGATGTATTGGCTTTCCTCACGTCACAAGTAAGTTGATTTACTCTAGAGTTTTGTATGATAGCTCACGATGTTTCACTGGCAGCTCAAGTTCATTGCTGGTGTTTGAACTCACGCCCTTCGGCGTGTGAACCGACCGCGCTAACCACTGAGCTAAAATATATTGTATTAAACGAAAGCGAGCAAGTGTTAGAAGTAGAAGTTTCAGAGACCATCCGACTTCCAATCTGTTCCAACCGGTTCATCCTTCGGGAGCTACGATGCCACACACACACAAACACACACACCCTCACCCACACACACCCTCACCCACACACACACGCACACACACACGCACACACACGCACACACACACACACACACACACACACTCACACACACACACAAACAAACAGACACGTCAAACTTATAACACCCCGTCGTTTTTGCGTCGGGAGTTAAACACCTCAAACTTATAACACCCCGTCAGTTTTGCGTTGGGGTTAAACACGTCAAACTTATAACAGCCCGTCGTTTTTGCGTCGGGGGTTAAACACCTCAAACTTATAACACCCCGTCGTTTTTGCGTCGGGGGTTAAACACGTCAAACTTATAACAGCCCGTCGTTTTTGCGTCGGGAGTTAAACACCTCAAACTTATAACACCCCGTCAGTTTTGCGTTGGGGTTAAACACGTCAAACTTATAACAGCCCGTCGTTTTTGCGTCGGGGGTTAAACACCTCAAACTTATAACACCCCCTCGTTTTTGCGTCGGGGGTTAAACACGTCAAACTTATAACAGCCCGTCGTTTTTGCGTCGGGGGTTAAACACGTCAAACTTATAACACCCCGTCGTTTTTGCGTCACGGGTTAAACACAGAGCTGATTGGGAAGCAAGTATTAAAGTGTTTTCATAATTAATTCCAGGAAGAAATCTATCAAGCTCTAGAAACGCTACAAGAATACGCGACAAAGAATAACGAGCAGAATAAGTATAGAAGGCACTTCCCGAGCGGTATACAGTGCTCGGACATGAACCTGCTACCCATGTTCGGCAGCTTGCCCCACTACGCACAGATCAAGTAAGTAGGGTTACTCTAAAAGGGGGTCGTTGTACATTAAGAACAATATTTCTTATTGGATCGGACTTTAATTTTCATTAAACAGCAATTTTTGTATTTTTTTTAAATTGATTATTGTAATTAATTATTCTCTTTCAATTTAGCACATTTTATACTTATAACCCTGTAAAATTAAGCATTTTTAATCTACTACAAAGAAGGAGGATGTTCTCATTTCGGATGTATTTGTGTTGCAAACCTATTTGTTTTTATTTTTATTTGGGGATATATAGTTTTCTCAAGTCTTTAAACAGTGCGTTCTACCAGTCATGACCTACGGAGCCGAAACGTGGACACTTACAGCGGGAATGGTTCGTAAGTTCAAAGTCGCTCAGCGAGCTATGGAAAGAGCTACGCTTGGCATTTCTCTGAGGGATCGTATCCGGAACGAAGTAATTCGCCAGAGAACAAAAGTCACAGACATAGCTCAGCGTATTAGCAAGCTGAAGTGGCAATGGACTGGACATATCTGTCGCAGAACCGATAACCGCTGGGGTAGACGTGTTCTGGAGTGGAGACCGCGAATTGGCAAACGTAGCGTAGGACGCCCTGAGACTAGATGGAGTGACGATGTACGTGGGACAGCTGCCGGTGGATGGAAGCAAAGAGCTAAAGATCGGGCTGAGTGACGTGTCTTGGGAGAGGCCTACTACAAAATGTCGATGACTTTTCCCATAGGAATTTCACCAAAATCGGTTCAAAAGTTTGTTGTTTAAAACAAAATAATTGCAAAAATATGTCATACAAGTAAACGAAATTGCATGTTTTGCTTTCCTATGACTTTTTAGTTGTGTTTACGGTCACTACAATAGTTCCAATGAACTGCCAACAATCCGGGTTCATCATCAGATGACGATGAGGTCGGAAGGTAGCCATCGGAACTCTGTAATAAAACAATGTAATCTAGGTTTGGGTTTAGTGAAATTGAGTCGGTGTCAGAAGCGTTTGACCACAGCTTCCCTGATGTATTAAGTGATCGTGTGATCGAAAATGGTAAAGCACACCTAGCCTGGAATGGAGCTGGCTCTAAAATGAGGTTGGCGAAACACACCTAGCCTGGAATGGAGCTGGCTCTAAAATGAGGTTGGCGAAACACACCTAGCCTGGAATGGAGCTGGCTCTAAAATGAGGTTGGCGAAACACACCATTAGGTGCTTGGCGGCAGCTCAATATCTTTGGGGTTAACCACTGAACTGTCACCGCTATAAAATTGAATATTTTTATAAAAGACATCCTATCTCCTATATAGTATCTCCTTATTCAATTATAGGAAGATCAGATCAGCCGTTTAGGCGTGAAAAGGCATTTAACAGACAGACTGACAGAGCTACAAACGTTTTTATATCATTAAGAGGAAACAAGTCGTCATTTTCTTCATACAAACGCTTTCCCCATTTTCCTTCCAGGATTTTAATACTAGAGCAATAATTTTTAGATAGGAAGTAGATACTTGCTAGTTTCATGCCTCTCTGTTTTGATTTTTTGATATATGTTTTTTTTATAAGAGCTATGAATCTTCAAAAATCTTAAAATTTACCTAGTTTCAACGTTGTGTTTCAACGTCCAAATTCCCAATCTCATAGACATAATCTAAAAAAATAAAACGCACAGGCAAAGAACACATCCTTCTTATTTACTTGTTAAAAGAAATACTAAAATCGGTCTAAATTTGGAGGAGGAAACAGAGGAATACGAAACCTCGATTTTGCTCATTTTATTTCGGGTTAATGAGCCCGAGGTGCAGTTGTCCCTTTCGCTCAGTATGTACGCGGGTGCTGCGTGCGGCGCGACAGAAATAGCTTGGTGAAATCCCTAATTTTCAAATGTCTCAGTTGACTGCTTTCCTCTTAATATGGATTATTTTCTATGCAGATATTTGTTAACATTCTAATATTATAAATTGGAAAGTTTGTACGTTTTGATGTTTGTTACTCAAACACGCAATAACGGATTAGCACGCAGAACTGATGGCCGATGGGGCTGCAAAGTTCTGGAGTGGAGACCTCGGACCGGCAAGCGCAGCGTAGGACGTCCGCCCACAAGGTGGACTGACTACTTAATAAAGACCGCAGGAACGCGCTGGATGCGAGCCGCTTCCGACCGGTCTTTATGGAAGCCAATGGGGAGGCCTATGTCCAGCAGTGGACGTCCTACGGCTGATGATGATTTCGAAAGTTAACGCGGACGGGCGCATGCTAGGTTACTATATACTCGTAAATACTTGTTTGTTTCAGAGTGTTTCAGACAGCTGATAAAATCGTAAGGAAAGTTGTGTTAGCAACGAACATAGCAGAGACAAGTATTACTATTCCAGGGATTGTCTATGGTGAGGTCAACTTTCGTATAGTATTTCTAATCGCAAAAAGCTCTGCGTAGTTTACTTTGTAAGTGTGTTTATGTGGTTGTCTGTAGCATTGTAGTTCTCAAACCCTTTTTTTTATGGTTGACAGGTGTTTGACCACAGCTCACCTGATGTTAAGTGACGTTGTGGTCGAAGATGGTAAATCACACCTAGACTGGAATGGAACTGGCTCTCAAGTGAGGCTGCCGGAACACACCGTTAGATGCTTGGCGGCAGATTTTCAACTTGTGGGTGGTAGCTAGCCAGCCGAGTACTAGAAAGTACCCAACCACCACGCTATGGTTTCGTCACGGTGTTTACTTTTACCGGCAGCTCAAGCTTATTGTTGGGGTTTGAACCCACGCCCTTTGGCATGCAAACCGACCGCGCTAACCACTAAGCTATCATCGCTACAAATATATTTATCTTTATTTTCCAGTGGTTGATAGCGGTTTCCACAAGTTACCTTATTTCGACCCAGCAGTGGGCGTGGAAAGCATTACAGTGACACCCATATCGAAGGCGAATGCGGCACAACGCGCCGGCCGCGCTGGAAGGACGGCTAGAGGAAAGTGCTATAGGTGAGAAGTCCATCTGTAAATGTACTATTCGGACGTAGCTATATTTATATTACAGTACTAGCAGACCCGGCCACGCGTTGCTGTGGCCAAATTGAACACACGCGTGTAACGTGAAATAAATTGTAGCGCATATGAAACGTTTGGACTTTTAACGTAGCGCCATCTATTGGATACTTACTCAAACCAGTTAATAAATTACCTTACACCGCCATCTATTAGAATTTTATGGAACTCACAGATAATTATACCTCTTTGTCGTATAATAAACAAATAATTTGCAATAAAAATATATTGCGATTATAAATTGAGATATAAACTATCCTATCTCTCAAGTTGGATCAAACTGCACACAGTGTGCAAGATTTGGTTAAAATCGGTTCAGTAGTTAAGGAGTTCAACGCGGACAAACAACGTGACACGAAATTTTTGTATATAAAGATTTATTTATTGCTTCGAGTATTGTATTACAGATAATAAACTTAAACTGGCTAGCTACCACCCTCAAGTTGAAAATCTGCCACCAAGCATCTAACGGTGTGTTCCGGCAGCCTCACTTGAGAGCCAGTTCCATTCCAGGCTAGGTGTGCTTTACCATCTTCGACCACACCATCACTTAAGATCAGGTGAGCTGTGGTTAAAACAACTAACCTGTCAGCCATTAAAAAAAAAAAATAGCCTAGCCGAGTACTAAAAAATACCCTGCCACCACGCTATGGTTTCCTCACGATGTTTTCCTTCACCGGCAGCTCAAGCTCATTCTTGGGGTTTGAACCCACGTCCTTCGGCATGCAAACCTACCGCGCTAACCACTGAGCCATCATCGCTACAAAAAAATGTATGTCATGTTTGACATTTCAATTTCAGGTTATACACAGAAACGGAGTACGAGAAACTTCCGGAGAACGTTCCGCCCGAAATGTGCAGAAGCGACCTCTCATCTATGATACTGCAGTTGAAAGCTTTGGGCATAAACAACGTGCTTAGGTCAGTTTAGTTGGACTATATCGTTTAGATAAGTGTTAAAATTGTATTAGCTCTTGCAAATTTAAAAATGCTTCTGGCAAAATGCACGAAGTGCGATACCAAAAACAAAACAAAAAAAATATATGAAAAATTTGTAGGTTTTTTTTGTTAACTTTTTTTTAATGTCTGACAGTCTAGGTGTTTGACCACAACTCACCTGATGTTAAATGACGTTGTGGTCGAAGATGGTACGTTATGACGTTGTGACGTTATGGTGGAAAGCACACCTAGCCTGGAATGAAACTGGCTCTCAAGTGAGGCTGACGGAACACACCGTTAGATGCTTGGCGGCAGATTTTCAACTTGAGGGTGGTAGCTAGCCAGCCGAGTACTAGAAACTACCCTAACACCATGCTATGGTTTTCTCACGATGTTTTCCTTCATCAGCAGCTCAAGCTCATTGTTGGGGTTTGAACCCACGCCCTTCGGCATGCGAACCTACCGCGCTAACCACTGAGCCATCATCGCTACGTAACATGTACACTGTGTTTATTTGGTGGTAGATCTTAACAGGAGGTCGTCCCTGTAGGTACCAACGCAGTACCAGATATTCTGCCGCCAAGCAGTAGTGTGTGAACGTTACTGTGTTCTGGTTTGAAGGGTACTGCAGCGACATTACAGGGCTGTTGAGACTAACCATCGAAAGTCTCAAAGTTATGAGCGCCCAAGCAGCGACGCCCTGGACTTTGTTTTGCTACACAAAATTCTGTTTATCGCTTCAGTAATCATGGGCTTAAGTTATTTCTTACCATTAGGAAAGCGTTTCATAACTTTCACAAAAGAAATAATCTGAACATTCTGTTGTTGTTGTTGTTTATGTTGTTGCCGAGGTGGTGCCGGCATAAGAATAGTACCCCACCCTCTCTACCCGTGGTTGCCGTAAGAGTCGGCTAAGGGATGTAATCCGGAAGATGGGCAGCAGCGTCTTCCTTGAACAATCACACCTAACTGCGCTCGCCAACCCACCTGCCAAGCGTGGCGAGTATTGGCAAAACTCCCCCGGGAGGAGGCCTATGTCCAGCAGTGGACGTCCTATGGCTGATGATGTGTGATGTGAAACATTCTATTTAGATTATTTTTTTGTGATCAAAACATCTTTTTGTTTTAGTAAAACAGACTATGTTTCTTCGTAGGTTCACATTTCCAACCCCTCCGCCCGCCAAGTCATTGCTAGCTGGAGTAGAAACATTGTATGCGTTGAAAGCGATCGACAAACTCGGCGCGTTGACGTCTCCGTTGGGGGAGCACATGGCGGAACTGCCTTTAAAACCAGCAGCTGCCAAGATGCTCTGTAGTAGTGGTAAGATACTTATATTATTATTTATTATTATTATTTTGTCTGGAAAAATTAAATTAATTTGAAATTAATAGTAGCCGCCATAACTTAAACACAAGAAAGAAAGATAAAATTGTGACACATAATTTCAGGTTATTTAAAGTTATAAGTCTTTTCTCGGGAATTGCGTTAGATTCTATAATAAAATCCCACTTGAGGTAACTAAAATGTCCTATAATAAATTCAAAGATTTTATAAAGCAGAGGTTAATTGACAAAGCCTACTAATAAGGTGGCTCATTACGTGGAAGACAGGAATATATGGTTGTAGTAGCTTCGCTCTGCACTTGCATCCCCCTGGTTAAGCTACAATTGTAGTAAGCATAATGTATTAATGTTTATAACTGTAAATTGTAACCTAATATGAAAAGAAAGATCCACAAAAAAATGCCTTGCTGAGTTTCTTGCCGGAGTCTTCTCAGTTGAAGTGTAATTACGAGCCGGTGGTAGATTCAAACATGTAACTTAACGTTCATAAGTGTCTTACCAGGGCCTAAACCGAAAAAATGACTTTTTTTTTAAATATCTTTTATCACTATATATGAAATGTTTGTTATATTATTTCACCATACTCCGAAAAAAGGAAGTTATGGTTTACGATACGACAATGACCTTGACTTGTCATATGACGGATCCTATCTCCTTATTACTCGTTCTGAACATATTTAATAAATGGAGTATCTATAAACACGTCTTAACACACGCACGTTTACACGTGTCAAATGTGACGTCAGACAGTCATTTAATTTTTTTAAAGCAATCGTTCATTGTTGCCGTGGTGGTGCCGATGTAAGAATAGTACCCCACCCTCTCTACCCGTGGTTGCCGTAAGAGTCGGCTAAGGGATGTAATCCGGTAGATGGGCAGCAGCGTCTTCTTGAACAATCATACCTAACTGCACTCGCCAACCCGCCTGCCAAGCGTGGCGAGTATTGGCATAACCCCCCCAGGAGGAGGCCTATGTCCAGCAGTGGAAGTTCTATGGCTGATGATGTGTTCATTATTTCATTCTAAATATGTATAATTTGGAAAATAGAAATATAACGTAAGTTACTGTACGGTCACCAGGGAAGAGAGCCAGTTAGATATTGATCGGAGAGTCATTGACTTGTGACAGAAAGTGACAAAACTTCGACTTGTGATAGAAAGTGACTACACATTGAATTGTGATAAAAGGTGACAATACTTTAATTTCTGATAGAAAGTGACAAAGCTACACTTGGGACAAAAAGTTTTTTTGAGAGACTGAGACTTTTGATGGTGACCAATCTTTAATTTTTGACGGAAAGTAACTAAACTTATACTTGTGATGGAAAGTGACAAAACTTCGACTTTTGATAAAAGGTGACAAAACTTCAACTCCTGACAGAAAGTGACAAAGCTTGACTTGGGACAGAAAGTGGCCAAACTTTGACTTATGATGGAAAGTGACAAAATTAACTAACTTGTGAAGGAAAGTGACAAAACTTCGACTTGTGATCGGGAGAGAAAACTTTCTATAGGCTTTTTATATGAAAAATATAAAGGAACGCTTTCTTGATGATAGAATATGGTGATTAAAACAATAAATAGTGAGTCTTAAATAGCCGGCAGCCAAAAATCGCTAGCGTTACCCTTTTAATCAGAACGCAACAATAAAAATAATACAGTAAAAGGTATTTTGTAATTTAAATATCGTTTAATACATCAAAGACCACGCTCAGCATGGGACAGTTCATAAAATACAGCTGCTCCAGAATAACGTATGAAATCTATAATTTTCAGGTGAATTCGGCTGTATTGAAGAAGCATTATCGATATCCGCCATGCTTCAAGTAGATAGCATATTCGTCAAATCTGTTAGCGGAAAGGACAATATAGCAGCTAAACTGTCGAGAAGAAATAACTTTGAGGTAACTGGGGTCTCAAACTTATAACGGGGCCCTAAAAAACCCTGTTGCCGTGGTGGTGCCGGCGTAAGAATAGTACCCCACCCTCCCTACCCGTGGTTGCCGTAAAAGTCGGCTAAGGGATGTAATCCGGAAGATGGGCAGCAGCGTCTTCCTTGAACAATCACACCTAACTGCGCTCGCCAACCCGCCTGCCAAGCGTGGCGAGTATTGACAGAACCCCCCCAGGAGGAGGCCTATGTCCAGCAGTAGACGTCTTATGGCTGATGATGTGATAAATGTTAGATGACGTTTTTGCATAGCACAATCTAGCTCCAAATCCAGTAAATGTAACCTATCAATCGGTTAAAACATTGTGAGGAAACCATAGCGTGGTGGTAGGACTTTCTAGTACTTGACTGGCTGGCTACCACTCTCAAGTTGAAAATTGATAGCCAGCTCTATTCCAGGCTTGATGTGCTTACTACACCATACCGTCACTTATCATCATGAGCTGTATTCAAACACCTAGCCTGTTAACCATAAAAAGGTCAATGTAAAAGTTATTTTACATGAGAAAGCTGTTTATTACAACAACAACTCTGAAACATTATGTTAAAGGTAATGCTAGAAGGGGTAAACCTAGGTTTATACAGGTTAACTTGGCATTACCCGATTTTGTTGGGTAAAGTTCGAAAAATTACAAAAAATAGTTTGAATTCGCCGTTTACCCGTTTACAACTAAGTTTACACAACACTGGTTGGGTAATCTTAGGTAAAGCTAGTTCTGAACTATTAGTCGTAATTCTAGTTTAAATTACATATTACATATGTACATTTGATTACCAATTTTCTCATTTAATATATTTTTTCGTCCTTAAATGCCCTGATTGATTGATTAACTCTATATTGTACACACAATAGTAAATAAATTATACAATACAGAAGAAATAAACTTGGTAAACATGTGTAACAACTGGTGACCTTATCGCTAAAAACGATCTCTTCCAGGCAACCTTAGAATGGAAAGGATCAGACTATGACCCTGGACAATTTTTTAATAATAATAATAATAATAATTTATTGCAGACGTAAGTCCATAATACACAAATTCAAACAACAATCAATTTTACTACTCAAAATCGCTGCAATGGTCATGGACATGCTTATCTCTTACCATTAGGAAAACGTCTCGTTCGAATCATTACTTTTACATAAAACGAAACTTTGTGGTTTTACTAACACTACCCAATCATTGTTGGGTAGACCTAAGTGTACACGGGTAATCTACGAATTCAAATTTGTTATTCTCGTTTTTCGAACTTTACCCAAGTATATTGGGTAATGCTAAGTTAACCCGGGTAAATCTAAGTTTACTTCGTTTTTTTATTATTACCCGTAAATTTTTACATTAAAATTTTTATTTTTATTTTTCAGGTAGCCGAGGGAGACATAATAATGTACCTGAATATATTAGACTCGTACTTAAAAGTTAAATCGGCGGTCGGGGATGAGAAGAAATCAAGAAAAGCTGGTAAAGATTGGTGTAACAAGATGTTTCTCAACTACAGAGTTATGGAAAAGGTAAGAAAAAAAAGTAAATTGCGAGTGAATCCATTTCTTCTAGGCAAGCGTGCTCCATCGTTGACCGCATCTACGCTTAACATCATGCCAGATGGCGGTCAAACTCAAGCCAGTTTGTAGTAAAAAGAAAACTTGGCTTTTTCCACAGCGCCATCTAGCCCCAAACTAAACAAAGCTTGTACTTTGGATATCAAAATCTTTTTTCAACCCCCGACGCAATAAGAGGGGTGTTATAAGTTTGACGTCGAAGTTTGTGTGTGTGTGTATGTGTGTTTGTGAATGTGGGTGTGTTTTGTGTGTGTCTCTGTCTGTGGCATCGTAGCTCTCAAGCAGATGGATCGATTTCGATGCGGTTTTTTTCATTTGAAAGCCAGTTTCCTTGCGGTGGTTCTTAGCTATGTTTGGTTAATTGCGTAGGGGTTTTTTAATTTTTTTAATTTAATTACTTGTTTTCTAAATATATTATGTCCGCGAGAAATAAACTGGATGAATTAGAGTTCCTATAATGATAAATTGAAACGTAGATAACAAAAAACCATAATATATTTCTTATAAAAGATAAAGATTATAATTATTTAAAAAAATTAGGCATCATCGCTACAAAAGTTACAAAGTTTTCATTCCTATGTGTTACGATTATTTTTATTTTTATTTTAGGCATGTGAAATAAGAAACAGTCTTGAAAAACTAGTCAAAGACAAGTTTGGCCTTGAAAATAAAAGCTGTGAAGGACCAGATTTGGGCACAGGTAATAAATCAAACGAATTATCAAACTAATAAAATATTTGATTGATTCAGGCGTTACTTTGCGGAAGTCCATTTTGAGTGTTCTAGGTATATATTTAGTTTATTTTCCGCTTAACAGTCATTTCAGCTACAACAGAAATGAGGATTAAAATTTGAAAAACTTGACAAAAATTTAAAACACTGGAAAGTATATTTTTTTAAAACTTTAACTAAAATTTAAAAATAATTGACTATAAATAAAAAACATATCCTATCCTATATTAAACTAAATATATACCTAGAACACAAATAAAATATTTATTGTTTTTTAAATGTTTATAATACAAAATGTATACTAATTAACTACTAGCTTTTACTTGCAGCCATTTTTGGGTGATCGATTCGGAAAAGTCGTTCTAGATTTTTTTTAATATGACTTTTTCTGTGACTTAACTTGATGACTTAATAGACAATATTTTTTTATGGTTAATAGGTGTTTGACCACAGCTCACCTGATGTTAAGTGATGGTGTGGTCGAAGATGGTGAACACATCTGGCCTGGAATGGAACTGGCTCTCAAGTAGGGCTGGATGCTTAGATGCTTGGCGGCAGATTTGCACCTTGAATTTTTGTAGCGATGATAGCTCAGTGGTTAGCGCGGTCGGTTCTCATGCCGAAGGGCGTGGGTTCAAACCCCAACAATGAGCTTGAGCTGCCGGTGAAGGAAACCATAGCGTGATGGTAGGGTACTTTCTAGTACTCGGTTGGCTAGCTACCGAGAAGTTTCAAGTTGAAAACCTGCCGCCAAGCATTTATCGGTATGTTCCGGCAGCCTCCATGCAGGTGTGCTTTACCATCTTCGACCACACCGTCACTTAACATCAGGTGAATTGAGGCCAAACACCAAGCCTGTCAGCCATAAAAAAAAACTCGCGGCTTGAAGGCACCCAGATGGTATCTATCAGGGAACACCCACTCGGGCAGCAAATTCCATTGTTTAGCGGTTCGTACAATGGACGTAGATTCGAACCGTTTTGCTCGAATTCGAGCTATGACATGTATTGTTGTGTACTTTGCAGGTAAATGCCAGCGTGTGATGAAATGCGTATTAACTGGATTGTTCCCACAAGCGGCATACCTCCACGTGGACGGCAGTTACCGCGGCATCCGCGGCGCGGCTTTGCAGATCAGCCCCGACAGCTGCCTTTACAGAGTACAACAGCCTAAATGGTAAATAATCGATATATATCGTCCGCTTGCGACGACAGTGTGACAACTCAAAAACTATCATTTTACAGAAAACTACTTTTAAACTTGGCAATGAGCATAACTCTTAAATCGTTGTCAATAAATTTTTATTATTTAAGAAGTGATTAGAGCATAACTAATATTCAAATGAAATATCAAAATTTACATTTGGAAGTAAATAACACAATAATCACATAATTACATAATGACATAATTAATTAATCCAAAATTGACATTATTTAATGTAATTTTATTTTAACCAATTTTTGTACACCCAATTCTGGGTTAAGTATGGTTTAAGTGCCTTTTTAATTTATGTACCAACATTTTGACACCTGTACTGAGCAAATAACTATATTTTGATTTTGATTTTGAATAAACTTCATTATAGAGTTTGGAAAAATCAGTAAACTTATCACGTTGTTCTAAAAAAAAAGTAAGTTTATAAGGTGTTTGGTTCTATAAAGTTTAGTTGGCACGTTAAAGATGATGTAGAAATCATTTAATACGTAAGTACCTGAATGACCGAGCTTTGCTAGGTTTTTTTAAGAAGGAACTTGAAAAAAAAAAGAGTAAAAACATAATCATCTGGACTCGAACCGGGGTCTTCTAATTCTGGGACTGTCCGATTTCCCACCTGAGTTATTATAACCTTGTAGATAGTGGCCAAATTTACCTTCGTATTCTAATGATATTGTAGCAGTTTTTCATTGCCTGTAAACACGGATAAAACGACGTTTTCTAAAAATGAAACCTAACTATATCGATTTATCGCCCCCGAAACTCCCTGCGTACTAAATTTCATGAAAATCGTTGGAGCCGTTTCCGAGATTCAGATTATATATACATATATACAAGAACTGCTCGTTTAAAGGTGTTTTTCATGAAAACCGAGAGCACTTCACTCCTTGAAGAAGTTTTGGCAAGAACGCGGAAAGAGTCGTGTCGCCTCATTGTATTTTTTTTCAAAACTAATGTTTTATTGTGTGTTTATGTATAAAAAAATAGTGGTGTTTTATTCATAAAGTGCCAAATTACAAGCGCGAGTGTGGAAAAGTGATATAATGTGGCGAAACATGACTTTTCGTGTTGCTTCCAAAATTCCATCGAAGCTAAAGGTAAAAAAAAGGTAAAGGTATCGAAGGTAAAGTCGCCACTACTTTACTAAAGCATGACTGGATTTGACTGGCACGGATTGGACTTGATCAAGACTGGACTTTGACTGTAAAGATAAAGAAGCTGAAAAATGAAAACTGCACACAAAATACAGAAACTTTGAAACTGGCATAATACACAGAGTGCGATGCCAAGAAGAAATAAAAAAAAATACTCGAAGCTTAGGTGACAACTGAACTGTCACTCTGTCGAAGTCAACTAGATGACGTAAACGAGACAGCGCTATACGTGATGTTTTGTTATTTCTCTCTTTTCTTTGTTGTTTATTGTAGAAAAAATATCCCGTTTTTTGGAGACAATAGAACGCGAAGTCGCGATTCAGAATATCAGTGAAACGAAAAAAGCGTATAATTCGAGATGTGTATATTTAGTATGGGAATGCGGAATACGGAACCCTCCGAGCGGGATTTCCATTCACACTTGACCGATTTTAGTGGACGCTATCACGTTTTAAATAAATGATACGTAACGTGACACGCCTGCGCCTAATCATATGCCAATCATACCCGCATCATGCATGCTTCTGAACAGATAAAAAATAGTTTTGGATGTTATGCTTAATTTACGGTAAGCTGTGTTAATGAGGCAATACGAGTACAATACTTTAGTTGCTTATGTTGCAGTGGTAACTAGCTTGGCATTAAGCATGTCAAGTTTTAAAAGGTTTTCTTTTTTTAAATTACAAATAGGCTTGCGTTTGACTGCCATCTCGCCTGATGCGGTCTACGGTGGAGCACGCTCTCCTAGAAGAAAATTCCATTTTTATTCCAGATTTTTTTTCCAGCAAATTCCATTGTTTAGCTGTTCGTACAATGAAAGTAGATTCGAACCATTTCGTTCGAGTTTTTTTTTTTTTTTCAAATTATTATTCTCGATTTGTCAAGATAAAGATAATTTATTCGTTCAAAACAAGATTGAAATTATTCGGTTAATTTGTCCTGTAATCTTGCTTTGCTTTCAGCCGTATATACAAATGTTAAACGATGGTATGACAATGATAAATTAAATTACATTTATGTAATTTTTATGTATTTTGACTGTACAACTTACTTACATATTATTATTTAATTTGTAACTATAATAGTAATTAATTACTGAGAACTTAGAAATAAATTCTATCACATCACATCATCAGCCATAGGACGTCCACTGCTGAACATAGGCCTCCTCCTGGGGGGGTTTTGCCAATACTCGCCACTCTTGGCAGGCCTGTTGGCGAGCGCAGTTAGGTGTGATTGTTCAAGGAAGACTCAGCTGCCCATCTTCCGGATTACATCTCTTAGCCGACTCTTACGGCAACCACGGGTAGAGAGGGTGGGGTACTATTCTAACACCGGCACCACCACGGCAAAAATAAATTTAATATTTTTTTTAAATAGAAATTTTGTCGATTTTACCTATATCTTCCGGCAGGTGTTTATAAAGCTCTGGATCCATACGTAGTACTCTAATAGTAAGTACCGTTGTTTTATTTATGTGGAGCTATATTTAAATTTTCTTGTTGCAGGGTGGTGTTTGGGACCGTACAAGCGACTGGAGACAAGACGTACATGCGAGACCTCATGACAATCCACAAGGACTGGCTTTTGGAAGTGGCTCCACACTACTACAAGGAAACTTAGAAATAAAAGTTGATTTTACGTATTACTTTCATTTCAGTTCAATTTTATTATTGTTAATTTCATTACATCATCATCATCATCATCATCAGCAGCAGTATGACGTCCACTGCTGGACATAGGCCTCCCCCATTGATTAGACATAAAGACTGGTTGGAAGCGGCTCGAATCCAGCGCGTTCCTGCGGTCTTTATGAGGTCGTCTGTCCACCTTGTGGGTGGACGTCCTACGCTGCGCTTGCCGGTCCGTGGTCTCCACTCTAGAACTTTGCAGCCCCATCGGCCATCAGTTCTGTGTGCTATGTGCCCTGCCCATTGCCACTTCAACTTGCTAATCCGCTGGGCTATGTCGGCTACTTTAGTTCGTCTACGGATCTCCACATTTCTGATTCGATCTCGTAGGAAAACTCCGAGCATAGCCCTCTCCATAGCTCGTTGTGCGACTTTGAGCTTACCTAGAAGGCACATAGTCAGAGACCACGTTTCAGCACCATAAGTCATCACCGGCAACACACACTGGTCGAAGACTTTCGACTTGAGGCACTGAGGTAATTTGGACGAGAGAGATATAATAAGAGAGAGAGAGAGAGAGATAAGTTCATTACAGAGTTACGTTAATTTATGTGTAAGACTTCGCTATGTCATCTTTCAATGCTTCAATTTTTTTTATGAGCCGAACATAACGCGTTTCTGATGGTAAGTATACCGCGTACCTGCTTCCATTCGGGAGGCACCTTCCATCGTGTGCTTCAGAAGCAAGCTAAGCTTGCCCTCAAGACACCTTGTTTTATGACTTTGACGATTATTTGAAAAATTTAATGAAGACATTTAATCATATTGATATATGAAAATTATTGTTCATGATCATTGCAGCGATACACAGTTTTTTTTTTTATGGCTGACAGGCTAGGTGTTTGACCACAACTCACCTGATGTTTAGTGACGGTGTGGTCGAAAATGGTAAAGCACACCTAGCTTGGAATGGAATTGACTCTCAAGTGAGGCTGCCGGAACACACCGTTAGATACTTGGCGGCAGATTTTCAACTCGAGGGTGGTAGCTAGTCAGCCGAGTACTAAAAAGTACCCTACCACCACGCTATGGTTTCCTTACGATGTTTTCCTTCAGGCAGCTCAAGCTCTCTGTTGGGGTTTGAACCCACGCCCTTTGGCATGCGAAAAGACCGCGCTAACCACTGAGCTATCATCGCCACTAATCATGCCTAAACCTATTAATAAAGTGTGGAGATAATAATTGACACGCATAATCGACATGGCCGGGTTCCGGGTCCGCGGTACCAACTCATATTCCTTATCAGTCACTGGCTCTCGTACTTCCTTCATGTTAGAGTACAAGTTAATATGTCTACACAGAGATAAACAAATTAAAAAAAAAAGTAAGACCGACTTCAAGAAAAAAACATCAGCACTAAAAAGCGAAAAATAAACTTACTTTACAAAGTATTATTATACCTGCTGAGGTACCTACTTTGCCGTGGTGGTGCCGGTGTAAGAATAGTACCCCACCCTCTACCCGTGGTTGCCGTAAGAGTCGGCTAAGGGATGTAATCCGGAAGATGGGCAGCAGCGTCTTCCTTGAACAATCACACCTAACTGCGCTCACCAACCCGCCTGCCAAGCGTGGTGAGTATTGGTAAAACCTCCCCATGAGGAGCCCTATGTCCAGCAGTGGACGTCCTACGGCTGAGATGATGATGACGATGACCTACTTCCTAAGCAACGACCTGAGTTACTAATCAATATAGTCCGATGGGTTAACCTCTTAAGCAAGACAGTTATTTGTACTATAAGTAATGGTGAACAGTTTCTTGCTTTCGTCTGCGAAGCTACTTGCGTGGATACTCTGGCACCGTCACATGTCGGTAGTTTCGCTTGCAGTTTAGGTACCGTAGCAGAACAAGTCCAGCTCAACAAACAAAGAAAGTATTCTATGCTTAGTATACATTATGAGTTTGTCGGGCTGGCTGTGGACACGATGAAACCCTGGTCGTCCGATAAAAAAAAACCGGCCAAGTGCGAGTCAGACTCGCGCACCGTGGGTTCCGTACAAGCCTGTAGGTATATAAGTAAAAGTTATGCTTTTTTAATGCTAATTCATATGTGCTATAAGACGTTGCTTCGTACCAAATTTCAAGATTCTGAGTTCACGGGAAGTACCCTGTAGGTTTTGACTCCCTTGCGAGTGTCGAAACTTTGCAGCATAAACGGCTGTATCTTTTAATTGCGTTGGCTTAGTTGGCTTTTTTCACAGCTCCAATGGACAGTAGACTTGAGTATTTTATATTAATTTCAGCTTGATACCTCCACGCGTTCCTGAGCAAAAGGGTCTTGACAGACATACAGACGGACAACAAAGTGATCCTATAAGGGTTCCGTTTTTTTCTTTTGAGGTACGAAACCCTAAAAAATGTTACAGTATGGATGTCTTCAAGTCGGGAGTGAAGCAGTTTCTTCCATGTAAACGTGCGGGCGAGATGGCGGTCAAACGCAAGCCAGTAATTAAAAAAAAAACCGCTTACAATGATGAACGCATCCACATGATGTATCTACCTACTGCAAAAGTAGGTTATATTTAAGCGATTAGCGGCTGATTGTCATTGCTTCCACGTGATTATGTGTTATCACGTGAAAAATTATCTGCGGAAGAAAAATAACATCCGCACAATGCGAGGCCGTCACGCTCAGACGTAACATGAGCTAGAGTCTAGACAGTAATATCTATTCGTCTATTTTTTTTATATTATCTCTACATAGTATAGAACAAAGTCGCGCTGTCTGCACGCATAGATCTTTTAAACTACGCAACGGATTTTAATGCGGTTGTCCATCAATACCATGATAGAGTGATTCAAGAGGAAGGTTATCATCATCAGCCATAGGTCATCACTGCTGGACATAAGCCTACTCCTGAGGGGTTTTGCCAATACTCGCCACGCTTGGCAGGCGGGTTGACGAGCGCAGTTAATTGTGTTTTTTTTATGACTGACTGGCTAGGTGTTTGACCACAACTCGCCTGATATTAAGTGACGGTGTGGTCGAAGATGGTAAAGCACAGCTAGCCTGGAATGTTACTGGCTCTTAAGTGAGGCTGCCGGAACACACCGTTAGATGCTTGGTGGCAGATTTTCAACTTGAGGGTGGTAGCTAGCCAGCCGAGTACTAGAAAGTACCCTACCACCACGCTATGGTTTCTTCACGATTTTTTCCTTCACCGGCAGCTCAAGCTCATTGTTGGGGTTTGAACCTACGCCCGTCCCGTTTTTACCCTTTGGGTATGGAACCCTAAAAAAAGATACCGACGAATTGAGAACCTCCTCATTTTTTTGAAGTCGGTTAAAAATTACTGATAAAAAAGATTGGACTAGATTTTTTTTAATTCATTTAAATACTACGTTGCGGTTTTACCCGCTACATTATTTCTGGATAAAAGTAACAGGGGGTCAGCTACCTCCATACCAAATTATATCAATACACTAGAACAAGACTTAGAAAACTACGAGTGACTCGACAAAACGCAGGCCAGGCGTGATCGACTGATAAATCATACGATGTTTGGGCAATCACACCTAGCAAGCGTGGCTTCCGTTGAGCAACTTCCTAAACACATGGCAGGCGGGTTGGCGAGCGCAGTTAGGTGCGATTGTTCAAGGAAGACGCTGCTGCCCATCTTCCGGATTACATCCCGCCGATTCATACGGCAACCACGGGTAGAGAGGGCGGGGTACTATTCTTAAGCCGCCGACACCACCACGGCAAAGGCTTTCAATCGTGTAAAAAATTAAAGGATTTTGCGAATCATGTATTACTTATTATTACGCGAGTAGATACAAGCAGTTCTTGTAAGCAACCATATCTCAGAAAGTAACCTAAATACTTTCATAAACAAAATGAGAATAAGTAATATTTCACCGAAATGATAATTACAAATTACCAAAACAGAAAAGGACAATACTCTTAACTTGACGTCAAAAATGTATTTTGTTTTATACAAATGTTACCGGGCAATTGAGGTAAATGACTCGTCAACCATCTACCATTTTTTCCAACCGGGGCAGAAACTTGATAGTGGCGCCCCCTCTCTCCAATTTTTGAAATAAATACATTTAAAAAAATCTCACGTTATGGGTGGCATGGACTTATCGCCCCCATTTTGGAGAAGAACAAGAATGTGGGGACATTTTATTGTTGATTTTAATAATATGATTGTTCAAAACCAGCTGGGCGTTTTGAAATCGTATAATCGATAGAAAACGAGCGCTACGCGCTTTATGTAACAAGCTTTCTTTTCAAGCATAATATAGACAAATATTATATTGTCTATTATAGACAATAGACAACACTTTATTTATGAAATAAAACAAATTTCTTTACATTAAACAATACATACAAAAAAAAAACTTTCTTCTTGGCATCGCACTCTGTGCATTCTGCCAGTTTCAATGTTTCTGTATTTTAATTCTTTCATCATCATCATCATCATTTACAGCCCGTAATCACCCACTGCTGAGCATAGGCCTCTCTTCTTGTACGCCATTCATCCCGGTCCTGTGCTAACCTTGTCCAGGTTCGTTTACTTTGTATTATTTATTATTATTATACTTATTTATTCTGTATTTCAATGTTTTTGTATTTCCAGCCTAGTAGGTACTAGAGAGTACCCTACCACCACGCTATGGTTTCCTCACGATGTTTTCCTTCACCGGCAGCTCAAGCTGATTATTGTTCAACATGGCACTTATCTTGTGAACCAAGTCAAGGTACTCGCTTATTTAATAACAGAAAAAGCAGAGAGTAATAATATTAATTTCAATTAAATACACATTTTTCAAAACTGTATCACATTTCAAAACTATGTCGAGTATTATAATTTAAAATTAAAAAATATTTAAAATTCATTTATTTCAGGCCTTTTAACCCATAATATTAAAATTACAATCATTACAAAATAAAATGTCAAAAATACATAAATATAAATCATGTCAGAAATAAATAAATTGAATTTTTTTTTTATTAAAAATAAAATCATTTATTTCAGGCAACAAGACCCATATAAAAAAATAATTAAATGATTAAATGTTACAATTAGATACACTGATACACTACAAAATACAAAATTGGTAACATAAGTTACAAGTCAAATAGAACATAACAATACAAGCAAAATTGGTAAAATAAAACAATAAAAAAAAAACGGAATTTATTTGCAAGTTAATTAAGTTTACGATTAATTAGGATTATAATTGTAAATTAAATCTTTCCGTTCCTTAGCCGGGTATAATAGGTACTTTTTTGAGAAGATGTAGGTAGTAATTGTTTACATTTTTATATCGAGCAAAACTTTCCAAGTCTCAGGTATTTGAGACGTAAATAGACTTGACCTAAGGATCGTCGCGTTGTTTACTTGCTGTTGCAATAATAAGCGATTAATTATAATTAATAATTAATATTTATTAATAAGTGATTGCGGGAAAGGTGTACACTTGGACGTGACTCAGTTATTTAGTCTGGAAGGGTATCTAGCTCTCAGGGTTGTAGCGTTCGGAACAGCGATAAAAATCTATTAATTATTATGTTTATCAACAAGTCTTAGTCGCTCATAAAATACTATGAAAATTATTATTTACCTCGACGTTTATGGGTTGACTTGTTGAGTTGTTTTGTAGCGATGATAGCTTAGTGGTTAGCGCGGTCGGTTCGCATGCCAAAGGTTATGGGTTCAAATCCCAACAGCTTGAGCTGCCCGTTAAAGGAAACTTCATGAGGAAACCATAGCATGATGGTAGGGTACTTTCTAGTACTCGGCTAGCCACCATTCTGAAGTTGAAAATCTGCCGCCTGACGGTGTATTCCGGCAGCTTCACCTAAGAGCCAGTTCCATTCCAGGCTGGGTGTGTTTACCATATACCTACGAGGACACCGTCACTTAACATTAGTCGAGCTGTGGTCAAACACCTAGCCTGTCAACCATGACAAAAACCATTATTTTCCAATAAATGAATCGTCTAGGCAATGTCCACTAGTTCATATATCTGAGGGTGATGAACGAGCCAACGCCGAGGTTTGACCCTTTATTCTATAATAATTGCTAAGTATTCGATTAATTACATTATTGAAGTTCGACAAACTGGGTGACATTAGTAATTACAACTGGCGTGGCGCTTACTATCAGGTGAATGATCTGCTCGTGTTATTACGTTGCCCATCGGGATTTCTATCATAAGTTTTTAGGTTATGCTGAAAACTGTCCAAGTGCGTGTCTGCACAATTTTTTTTTTTTTAATATTTTTTATATTTTGTCTTACAAATACACGTGTTTTAGTGAAGTTGCTTATTAGTCACAATGATAAGTTGATATTGCTGTTAGTCGGATCAGATATGTTTGTATACCTCTTTTTTAGGGCTCCGTACCTCAAAGGGAAAAAACGGAACCCTTATAGGATCACTTTGTTGTCCGTCTGTCTGTCTGTCTGTCAAGACCCTTTTTCTAAGGAACGCGTGGAGGTATCAAGCTGAAATTCATATCAAATACTCAGGTCTACTGTCCTATGGAGCTGTGAAAAAATCAAACGTCTAAGCTAACGCAATCAAAAGATACAGTCGTTTGTGCTGCAAATTATCGACACTCAAGGGAATCAAAACCTACAGGGTACTTCCTGTGAACTCAGAATCTTGAAATTTGGTACGAAGCAACGTCTTATAGCACAGATAAAGGAAAAATTGCGAAAAGCTTAAATTACCATTAAAAAAAATACCATAACTTTTACTTATATAGCTACAGGCTTGTACGGAACCCTCGATGCGTGAGTCCGACTCGCACTTAGCCGGTTTTTTTATTACTAATTAGGTTGCGTTTGAGCGCCAACTCGCCTGATGTTAAGCGAAGATGCGGTCTATGGTAGAGCACGCTCGCCTAGCAGGCACCGATTCAGTCGCGACTTGAAGGCACCCAGATTGTAACCATCAGGGAACACACCTCTCTGCTGATATTGGGGAATTTTTATTTTTGTTTCATCTTACACATATACTATACTTATATTTATACATTATTACAGATATTTCTTTTATTGAAGGCTTTGTTTTTAATGTTGGTGTCATCAAATTGGTATCAACAGCTACCCTTTCGGGAATAAACCGGTACTACTTATTAGGAATCTTAATTACCAATTAATTATTTTATAACATTACATTTGTCAAATGTCATAGTAGATTTTAAATGTCATAAAATTATTATTAAAGTCAAACTAAATTATTAATGGCATAGTATAATTAAATAGGAATGTTTGTCTATTTTATCTTATAAGAATTTGTCAAGTAACATTTTAATTTAAATATTTTTGAATTTTCCTGTTGACATAGCTTTCATTTCGCCAAGTAAATGATTAAATAAGTTTGTACGAACTACATATATACTTTTGTTGTAAAATTTAGTTTTAGGGCCCTGAGGGGGTAATACCTAATATATTTTCCATGTTTTACGTGGTCTTTGTGTAATTTTAACATTAAAGATGTTTATATTTTGCTTTACAAATAGACATGCCTCTAAAATATTCATCGATGCTTAGCGATAAGGTTGCCACTTGTGGCACTAGCTCATAAGAGTCTTTTGTTTTCTGTACTTTTTTTTATATTTCTGGTGTGCTGAATAAAGAGTATCTATCTACCATGAGGTAGGTACTTTTTTATTAATTAATCACATCGTATATCTCAAAGTAATGAACGCCAAAGCAGAGATGCCCTGGACTTTGTTTTGTTTTCAATTCCACTACAATCAAGGACAGTCGGTATCTTATACCATCAGTAGAGCGTTTGTCAGTAACATTACTTCTCTATATAGTAAAACAAAGTCGCTTCCCGCCGTCTGTACGCTTAGATCTTTTAAACTACGCAACGGATTTTAATGCGCTTTCCATCAATAGACAGAGTGATTCATAAGGAAGGTTTATATGTATAATATTTTGGTATTGTCTATGATAATTGATAATTAATTTTATTTATTTATTTCCAAGTAACTAAAGACTCATTAATACATTAATCAAAATTCATAATTACACATTAAAAAAAAAAAAAAAATAGCTATGATATTATAATTAGTTAGGTTCTTTGTTTTATAGTAATTATTTATAAAATGATAATTATTATAATATTGTTCGTAGTAATTGAAAGTTAAATTCATCGCATATTTGGCGACTTTATGGAATTGCATAATTTGGTTCCACCCGCCCCTTTTTATTACCGGACGGCTAGGCAGACACGGCCAAAGCGCCATCCTTCACATCACTCAAATCATCAGCCATAGGACGTCCACTGCTGGACATAGCCCTCTTCCTGGGGGGGTTTTGCCAATACTCGCCACGCTTGGCAGGCGGGTTGGCGAGCGCAGTTTGGTGTGATTGTTCAAGGAAGATCCGCCCATCTTCCGGATTACATCCCTTAGCCGACACTTACGGCAACCACGGGGAGAGAGGGTGGGGTACAATTCTTACACCGGCACCACCACGGCATTCCCCACGAACGGATTAAACGCTTCGATTACACATTCTTTGTACAGCGAGGATGTGGAACTCTCTACCTGCGTTTGTTTTTCGCGCACAGTACTTCGGTGTCTTCAATATGAGTAAACAGGTTTTTCTAGCGTACTTTATCTTAGACTATATCCTGCTTAACACCAGGCAGGGCGTGGTCAAACGCAAACCTATTTCGTATAAAAAAAGACTTGAAATCTAATTAGTGGCTAACGATGCGAATACTCGTTAACGGCGAATGTCGCCAGATTATTGTTATCAGTTTATCAACAAGTTCAAAGGTATCTCTGATAGATGGAGCACGTGGCTCATCTATGTTCCCAGTAAGGACACTTACGATGTTTCTGGTTTGCTCACAGAATACATTGGGTACTGCAGTTAGTGTTTTTTAATGTCTGACAGGCTGGTTGTTTGACCACAGCTCACCTGATGTTAAGTGACGGTGTGGTCGAAGATGGTAAACGCACCTAGCCTGGAATGATATTAGCTCTCAAGTGAGGCTGCCGGAACACACCGTTAGGTGCTTGGCGGCAAATTTTCAACTTAAGGGTGGTAGCTAGCCAGCCGAGTACTAGAAAGTACCCTACCACCACGCTATGGTTTCCTCATGATTTTTTCCTTCGCCGGCAGCTCAAGCTCATTGTTGGGTTCGAACCTACGCTTGATTTTTCTTACTGATCGTATTGTTACGTGGCGTTAGTAAGGTAGAAAGAGACAGGCTGATACTGTCGTAGACGGATACATTTTATGTCAATCACACGATATATTATAACTAGGTATGCTTGCGGTTGGTCTACGATGGAACACGCTTGCTTAGAATAAACAGATTCACTAGCGACTTCAAGGCGCCCAAGTTGTATATACGGGGATCATCCACTCACGCAGCACATTCGCGGTTCGTACAATGAAGGTGGAATCGAACCGCTTAGAGTTTTTGGAATATCAACCATAAAGCGGTGTCACTTTTTAGAGCTCCTAGCAGTCCGATAGTAGACTGGGCAGGGGGGTTAGGTCCTGAAGATCTGAATCTCCAAAGCGTAAAAGTAGAAAATAGACAAGCAACTTTTGTGTTGTTTCCGAATATGAATGAAATGAATCTTCGATCAAAACAACTAATGCGTAATACATAAATAAATAATAAATAAATAAAATAATAATAAATAAAATTTTTTTTTTTTTTTTAAATCGTACCTATTCAAGGGTTCTTTTTCAGAGACATTGAGAATAGAGTCAAGTTTATTTTTATAGAATAATACTACAAACGAAACGCGTTATTGATGGTAAGACAACGCCTGTCCATGACCATTTAAAAAAAAAACAATAATGTAGGATATAACTCACAGCGTCATCTACCCCCAATCTAAGCTAAGCTTGTACTATGGGAACTAAATATGCTTTTCTTTTAATATAATGTATAATATAATACATACTTATAATACACACAGTACACCCAGACACAGAACAAACATTTATCTTCTATTCCGCTGAGAATCGAACCCACGCCCTACAGCTCTTGAAGCAGATATTCTACCAAACAATCTAACAGGGCAGTCAATAATATTATTACTGTTTTCATCGAATGTCTCAAAGCAACGAACGCTGATGTTGTGAATCCTTGGACTTTGTTTCGTTCTTCAAGTCAATGTAAGATTAGAGACAGACGTTTAAAGATTATATAGATATTGTACAGTTTTACCTAAACATAATAAAAAGTATTAAATGGCAAATGTTTATAAAACAAAGTCGCTTCCCGCCGTCTGTACGCTTAGATCTTTACTACGCAACGGATTTTAATGCGGTTTCCATCAATAGACAGAGTGATTCAAGAGGAAGGTTTGTATATATATTACATGCATATGCACCACGTTAGTATCTACATTGCACCCGTGCGAAACCGGAGCGGGTCGCTAGTCTCTACATAGTATAAAACAAAGTCGCTTCCCGCCGTCTGTACGCTTAGATCTTTACTACGCAACGGATTTTAATGCGGTTTCCATCAATAGACAGAGTGATTCAAGAGGAAGGTTTATATATATATTACATGCATATGCACCACGTTAGTATCTACATTGCACCCGTGCGAAACCGGAGCGGGTCGCTAGTCTCTACATAGTATAAAACAAAGTCGCTTCCCGCCGTCTGTACGCTTAGATCTTTACTACGCAACGGATTTTAATGCGGTTTCCATCAATAGACAGAGTGATTCAAGAGGAAGGTTTATATATATATTACATGCATATGCACCACATTAGTATCTACATTGCACCCGTGCGAAACCGGAGCGGGTCGCTAGTCTCTACATAGTATAAAACAAAGTCACTTCCCGCCGTCTGTACGCTTAGATCTTTTAAACTACGCAACGGATTTTGATGCGGTTTCCATTAACAGACAGAGTGATTCAAGAGGAAGGTGTATATGTATAATACATGCATATGCACCACATTAGTTTTTATATAAAGCCATGTGAAATTTTTTCAAATCTTTTCGCTATTAATTTATTAACATTTGAAAATCTCTTTTGTAGTGAATTTTTGAAATTTCCGGTGGAGTGTAGTGATTAGTTTAAAAAGGAAATGCCTTTTTATACTCTTATTTTTATTATTAAGGTATTTTTCTTGTGATTAGATATTGCTAGGATTTATTTCTTCCAGAGTGATTAGATTCTTAGTTGTTAAAAATATAATAGAATATTGCAAAGCATAATGAAATACATCATTCTTTCATCTTAAAATTAAGAAAAGTTTAGAACGTTTCAGCTTAAACTTATCGCTGTAATAATTTTCTTTATAAACTAAACAATTTTTGAAAAAGCATCGAAAATGTTGTAGAACAAAAGTGGGGATTATGAAATATAGGCGAAAAGGATTCTAATCGATATGAAATTATTGCTTGTCAAATTTTGATAAGGTTACTAAATTGATGTAAGTAGAAAGATAAACCAAGTGCCTAATCGCATCATGCGATGAATCGTGTTTTTTTTCACGTGTTCTACCACAGTTTACATGATGTTAAGTGACGGTGTTGTCGATGATGGTAAGGCACACCTAGTCTGGAATAAAACTGACTCTCAAATGAGGCTGCCGGAACATACCGTTTGGTGTTTAGCGACAAATTTTCATCTAAAAAAAATATTTATTGGTATAAAGCCGTGGTGGTGCCGGCGTAAGATTTGTACCCCACCTTATCTACCCGTGGTTGCAGTAAGAGTCGGCTAAGGAATGTAATCTGGAAGATGAGCAGCAGCGTCTTCCTTGAACAATCACACCTAACTGCGCTCGCCAACCCGCCTGCCAAGCGTGGCGAGTATTGGCAAAACCCCTCCCCAGAAGGAGGCCTATGTCCAGCAGTGGACGTCCTATAGCTGATGATGTGTGATGTGATAGGTATAAAGATATGGTCTGTTTGCTATATGTACATGCAAATCGTAAGTAAAATCTTGCTATCAAGCAGGTGCATGACAGCGTACTATCATTCCGTCCTCATTGGTCTGCCACGACCCATCCCACTTCTGATATAATAATAACAGTTATTATTTTCGCCAATAAGTCAATATGATATCGTGGTGGTCGGGGCCAACGCCGCTGTGCTCGTCGACATTACCATCCCACAAGACAAGAATCTCGTGAAGGCCGAGAAGGACAAGCTCAGCAAGTATCTTGACTTGTCTCACGAGATAACCGCCATGTGGGATGTTGATTCGACGATCATTGTTGCGATAGTCGTCACGGAAACGGTATTATAGCGAAAAGTCTCGACCAATATCTTAAGAGGCTCTCGCTATGCGGTTGGGTCAAGGGTCAGATCCAAAAGGCAGTGATCCTTGACACGACAGGCACGCCAGTTTTTGTGTTTTTTTAATGTAATTGTAATGCACCTAGACATACATATATTTGGAATGTGATACATATTATGTAAAAAATGTGTACTGAATTGAAATTAATATTATAATAATCTGTTTTGTGTGTTATGAAATATATTAAAAAAATATTATCTATGTTCTTATTTGTATTAATCTAAAAAAATATTAAAAATTAAGAAAAGAAATGAATTATTTTTTTATTTTTTATTTTTATAGCTGACAGGCTTGGTGTTTGACCACAACTCACCTGATGTTAAGTGACGGTGTGGTCGAAGATGGTAAAGCACACCTAGCCTGGAATGGAACTGGCTCTCAAGTGAGGCTGCCGGAACACACCGTTAGATGCTTGACGGCAGATTTACAACTTGAGGGTGGTAGCTAGCCAGCAGAGTACTAGAAACTACCCTAACACCATGCTATGGATTCCTTACGATGTTTTCCTTCACCGGCAGCTCAAGCTTATTGGGGGTTTGAACCCATGCCTTTCATCGTGTGAACCGACCGCGCTAAGCAATCATCGCTATAAATATATGGGATTTTTTTAAACTCTCTTTTATAAAGTTAATAATATGTCATTTGTTTTTGGTTAATTTTTATATGCTTTACCTACCGAAAGACTTATAACTTTGAGTATAATTTCCTTTACTAAATAATAAAAACTTTCCTAATATGGGCCTTGTTGCCTGAAATAAATGAATTTTATTTATTTATAAATTATGGCGACGCGAGTAATGACCCTTATCTAAGAATACCTTGCACCAGCTAGTGCACTGTACGAATGCTACACCGCAAGTGGCAAGACTTATCAGAAGCCTTTCTGGATATAACTAAATTATTCTGGTTTGGCATGGTCATCTAAAAGGTGTTATTTTTTTACTCATTACGTAATAAAAAAGATTTTTCACCTGAGGGCCTAGAAAGAGTAATATTCAACTAAGGATACCGATAATAGAAAAGTCCAAAAATGTACGGAATTGACATAGGTTTTCGATATAACTTGGGCAGCATATGTCAATGTCGTGCATTTTTTTGACAGCTTTAAATGTCAATGTCGTAAATTTTTGGACTTTTCTATTATAACATTCTATTAACGGTAACTAATAGAATGTTACTTTGTGTAAAGATGCTAGAATATACTCCCATCCCATTATACTCAAAGTGTGCTCTGCGGAACCCAAGGGGTTTGCAAAGCCTCTGTGAAGGCTCCGCAAAAATACTGGTCATAATAAATAAAAAAACTAAAGAGTATACAACATAAAGTAAAAAATAGCTAAAAGTGTAAAAGAGTAGTAGTGGAGTACGTAATATGGAGTGACATTTCAGAGTTCAACACTGAATCAACTGACAATAAAAAATACCAGTTTTTGATTACTTTAGAGCCGTCAAATATTTCGCTTTAGGCAGGTCTCCTTCGTCAAAAAAGTTTGAAAACAAAGTAACATTCGATATATTTGGTAACGCTAATAGAAAACTTCAAAAATGGACGAGTTTGACATAAGCTGCACACGTGACATATGGACGACTTTTCAGAATCAGAATGGTTATTATTGGGTCACCGTGTACATAGATGTTATAGAATATATATATATCAACAGCGTTATCCATCACGGATATACAATATTATGTTATATTAATTTAAGTTACGACGCCACATACTACGCTCATGTCAATCACGTACATTTTTTACGTTTCCAATAGCATTTAAATTCAAATTATTTATTGACATAAAAACGAATTAATTGTTTAAAAAAAAACACATTATACGTCAAGATCAAACTAAAATATTAAATTGAAAATAAATTTTCAAATTCAGATATTATGTCAAGCTCATATACAATGTGAAATTCAAAAATAATTTCAGATTCTAATACAATGTCAAAAAATACAACACCAAATATCATGCCCATCTCCTAAACTAAAGATATTTAGACAAATGACATTCTATTGCCGCATCTATACATCTCACGTGTCCAGTAGTATTATATATAAGTCATAATTAACAATTTCTTTGGGTGTATTATTAATTAATATAATAATACACCCAAAGAAACAAATAATATCTTATGACACGTACGTAAACACAACTATTCCTTACCGAAGAGCAAATTAGATATACCATTATTAAAATCAGGCAGCTATACAAAATATGATACAAAAATTACAGAAAAAAAGCTTTTTTTTAGGTTATTATTGTTATTATCAGCCTATACTGTCCCACTGCAGGGCAATGGCCTTCTTCTCTATCTTTTACAACGTGAGTCCATTATTTCATACAAGAGTCAAGTTCGTCCCTCGATCTAGGCCGTTGATATGTCGTGATTTTGGCTAACATGGCCGGCCCAGTCTTATATCTAGGTTAAGTTAAATTATTGTTATAAATATCATATTTACTGGGAAAACCAAAGCTAAAGACAGGTTTGCTTACTATTGTACTTTTTATGGTTGACAAGGTGTTTCACCATCGCCTAAGCTTAAGTGACGGTATGTACTTTTGAAATAAATAATATTATTTGCAATTGTTTTCTCTAAAGAGGTACACAGAAGCACTAGAAGAGTTGGAAGAGAGAAAGAAAGACAAACTACATTGAAATAGAGCAGACTAGATGCTCTCCTGATGGTAAGATATAACGCCTAACACCTGTCCATGACCATTGCAGCGATACACAGAACTTTGAATAGCAAAACAAAGTCCAGGGCATCGCTGCTTTGGCGCTCATTACTTTAAGACATTCGATGGTTAGTCTCAACAGCCCAGTAATTTTTCTAGCTGCAGTACCCTTCAAACCGGAACACAGTAATGTTCCCACACTACAGCTTGGCGGCAGAATATCTGGTACTGCGGTGGTAATTACCTAGACGACCTCCTGCTAAGGAGATCTACCACCAAGCAGAAGAAAGTCAGTAGAATATTAAGAAATAGGAAAGAAACTTAGCTGCAATTTGCAGCAATTCTGTGTAGGTAATTTGATAATAGTTTTTAGTATACTATATTACTATTTTGTCATACTATAACGACGACATTCAAAACATTTTTATTTTTTACATTTTTATTGTTTATTACTCTCGTTGGACTTTGTTACATACATATATGTTAGTGTTATTGTAATATCGTGTGTGGGAATATAAATAATTATTATTTTCTATTTTATTTCATAGTTGAAGTTTTATAGAAAAATAAAACATTTTCCTTTTACTTATACGACACTGAGACTACTGATGTTTGAGTTGGTCCGGAATCCGACTTAATTGAGGTTACTCTCGTTTGACTAGCTTAGATATATAATTTATTTGGGGTTACTCACGTATGCCTAAATTGGATATCGGATTTATTGGAATTTACTCACGTTTAATTAGGTCGGATACTCACGTTTGATAAGTTGGTTTAAAATGAGTTGAAATCATGTATTTTCTCTAGGCTAATTGAACTTATTTTGGATTTTTAACTGTAATCTTTTTTTTTTGTGATCGTAAACTGCTACAACTTGCTAAAAAATGTGATGATGGAACCCTAAAAGTTTTATCAAATCAGCCGTCTACCACGCTAGTCTGGTATGCTTTTGATAAAACGTGAGCTTAAGATTCATTTATATTATCATTTATATTTATACCGTAGAGCAATACATTAGTCATATCATCATTAACAGTGTGCGGGAACACATTGACGTGGAAATTAAATAAAATTTTAATTATTACAGGTTACATGTAACAAAGTTGTACAAAATACAAAGGACATTCACATTAACAGCGGCTATTAAAAGTGATTGAAGTGTTTTTATTCAATTATAATGGCGTTAGTTTGTTTATGTGCGGTAAGTAGATTTTTTTACTGGTTTTTTATATTTTATCAGATTCCTATTTATTCACATAAAATTGTTTGTCCTAATTTTGAAATTCGTATAATTCTAAAACCTATCATTGTTTGTGCTTAATTATACCAGAGGCCTTACTGGCACGTGTCCTAATATTAATTTGAATAACATTTAAAATACCTCAACGAGCTCTAACTATTGAGTATTTTTTTTGACATTCTATTATTATTCTATTCTATTATTTTTTGTATTTGTGAATATTTTGACGTTTTGATTTATACTGACATGCTGCCATATAAGTAGCATAAAATTTGTCATCCTATGTATCTGTAATAATTGTGAGGTAAAAGTAACTGAGTACATCCGTTTTTTCCTCAAAAAACAAATTTAATTTAATTTTTTAATTTAATATAAGTGTTAGCCATATAATTTTATGCCATAATGAAAGACAGTATTGCGTTTTGGTATTTAATATACATAAATGCGGATTACGTTTACGATTACGATCGGTCTCGCTGCATTATAACTTACTGCTTTTGTGCTGCATCTAATACATATCCTACTAAAAAAATTAAATTTTAAAATTTTGGATGTTTTTTACTCAATCACGCAAAAACGGCTGAACGGGTTAGTCTCACATATAGTTTATTACCTGGATTAATATAACATTTAAACTACTATTACTATTTTAACTATAACATCTAAACTTAATAATTTAATTAATTTATTTATTTAGATACTTGTGTATCTACAACATAATATAACAGAACATAATTTTTACATCAGCATTATGTAAATGACAAAAGTATTTGAACTAAATTACATTCCTAGACAAATGTGTATACAGCATGAACATTATAAATTAGAAGCATATACATAAATATATGTGAATATATATATGTGAATATATATATGTGAATACATAATTATATATGTGAATACTTGTGTAATTATCAAAAAACTAAGTACAAGACATATCCACTTAAAATTTGACAGAGATGTGACCCATAGACCGTTATCTACTAAGTATATAGACTTAAGTAATAGTATAATTAGCGTAATTTTATGATGGATAAAACTATTGCTCTTTTGTTATTTACACATATTTCATTTATCTCTAAATCAACGCGGTTGAATTTGCCCTAATTTAGTAAAATATAAACTAAAAACAGTACGACAAATGACATACGAAATTATATTTATAGTTCTCATTGATTTTAAAACAAGAAAATTATAAAGCTATATGTAAGTATAATTACGAATATGCGCATCTAATATGACTATTATGACAAAATATGAAGAGAGAATAATTTTATGACAATTAATATTATGCGAAAGAAATGTATACCCTCTTAAATGAGTTATGTTTTTAAGCTATGTTGATTATAATTTTTATAAGCAAGGGCGAAATAGGGCAGCTATTTGTTAGCTATATATAATCAGCATTGTTTATTTAATGATTTTTATATAATTGTTTTTAAGTAAATGGTTTGTATTAGATGACAAATAACATCCTTTCTCGTTCAACCTCGCAAGCGAATCAACTTAAGAATTTCTTATTGATTTCATATGAATAATTTTTAATGCGTAATACTATACAGTGGTACGAAATTATATTGCTATACAATATTACGATAATATATACAAGCTTAATTATGAAAATTAAAAATCTTATAGCTACTGTCACTCGGGTTGATGTAAGGGTTCTTACGATACCCCATACATCAGAATCTGTTCAGGTATTTAAAAGTTATGGTGGAATAAAGAATTCCACACACATACATGAACCTTGAATACATTCCTTTTTTTGGGCTGTCGTGTAAAAAAAGTATGACAAACTTAAGCACGCCATATTCCGATGTTTTTTTAAATAAATTTTGATTAGTTTTAAATTCCTGTAGGTATAAGCTTCTTAACTTCGATTAAAAATAATCACATGAACTTGTTAGCTTTGAGTTGGAAACGCATCGAAAATAAATGAACAACAGTTCATAAGAACGGTGAGCTTGCCATCAAGCGAAACATCTTCCAGCTTGCCGCTTATTTATATCTTAGAAAAAAATCTGTATGTCTTCCTCTTATTGACATGGACTTTTATTATCATCAGTTTTCTGAATTGTTTTCTTGATATGGAAGCAAATTTAAAGACATTCACGTCAAAATTGCTAAAGAAGGTACTTTTTGCTATTTATAGGTATTACAAATGAAATCTCCCGAACTGAGACATATTTGTATTTCCTGATAGCAACAAGGCGCTTCAAACAAGTTTGATAAAAGCAATGATAATTTCATATCACCCAAATTGTTTATACTTACGAGTAGCTATTGCTAATGGATAATAATTTTTGTGGAGTGAGGTCGTTTATTCTTTCGTGCTTTTTAGGGTTCCGTACCCAAAGGGTAAAACGGGACCCTATTACTAAGACTCCGCTGTCCGTCCGTCTGTCACCAGGCTGTATCTCATGAACCGTAACAGATAGACAGTTGAAATTTTCACAGATGATGTATTTCTGTTGCCGCTATAGCAACAAATACTAAAAACAGAATAAAATAAATATCCTTACAACATCCTTACAAATAATCCCTTACAACAAACGTGATTTTTTTGCCGTTTTTATAGATAATGGTACGGAACCATTCGTACGCGAGTCCGACTCGCACTTGGTCGGTGTTATTTAAGAGAACAAGTGACTGCATTTGTCGTGTTCCCGTTTGAAGAGTACAGCGGCGATATCACAGAGTTGTTGAGACTAACCAACGAATGATTGAAAGTAATGAGCGCCAAAGCAGCGACGCCCTGGACTTTGGTTTGCTACTCAAAGTTCTGTGTATCGCTGCAATGGTCATGGACAGGCGTTATCTCTTACCATCAGGAGAACGTCTCATTCGTCTCATCAGTTTCACCTATCCATGACCGTTGCATCTAACGGTGTGTTCCGGCAGCCTCACTTGAGAGCCAGTTCCATTCCAGGCTAGGTGTGCTTTACCATCTTCGACCACACCGTCACTTAACATCAGGTGAGTTGTGGTCAAACACCAAGCCTGTCAGTTAAAAAAAAAAAACCATGGTACCGCTGTTTTGTCGCTCATTATTTTGAGACTTTCGAAGGTTAGTCTCAACAGCCCTGTTATTTCGCTGTAAACAAGAACAAAGTAATGTTCACACACTACTGCTTAGCAGCAGAATATCGTCATGCGTCTGGTTGTAGAGCCAAGTTAGTCGTTCACTTATTTTGTGTGCAATATTCTATCTGCCCTTATTTTAATCTGTGTTTCTACAATGCTTACCCAGTGGCCCAATAGTAAACTAAACAATAATTACATTTATCTAAAATGAAACGAAATAAAACCGATAATGCTTGTACATTGATAAAACTGTCGAAATTAGGCCATGATTATTAAGCAAAATTGTTATAAACTTTTGTTTTAATTAATGTAGTTATCCATAAATCTATTTTCGATAAGAAATCTGTCATAGGAGTGTCGTGACGCACTTATAATAGGGTTCCGTGACTATTGAAAAACAAAATGGTCGTACGTTGTATTTGTGTGATTGAGCTACCAGCATCTAAGATTCACGGCAAGAAATTTTGCCTACACACCTCCAAATTTAAATATGAAGATGCACCAGATGATGATGTTTTTGTGTGTGCAAAGTATCGAAAGTATCAAAATAGAAAGAAACTTTCTAATCCAATGTGGTCTCTTACTATGTGCCTTCTTAGTAAGCTTAAAGTAGCACAACGAGCTATGGAGAGGGCTATGCTCGGAGTTTCCCTACGAGATCGAATCAGAAATGAGGAGATCCGTAGACGAACTAAAGTAGCCGACATAGCCCAGCGGATTAGCGAGTTGAAGTGGCAGTGAGCAGGGCACATAGCACGCAGAACTGATGGCCGATGGGGCTGTAATGTTCTGGAGTGAAGACCACGGACCAGCAAGCGCAGCGTAGGCCGTCCGCCCACAAGGTGGACAGACGACCTCATAAAGACCGCAGGACGCGCTGGTTGCAAGCCGCTTCAACCGGTCTTTATGGAAATCAATGGGGGAGGCCAGTATGTCCAGCAGTGGAAGTCCTACGGCTGATGATGAATCTGATGTTAAGAGACTGTTTGGTTGAAGATGGCAATCACACTTAGCTTGGTATGAAACTGGCTTTCGAATGAGACTGAAGGAATGACAGCTAGATACTTGATGTACTAGAGTGTACACATGCCATGTTTTCCTTCACCGGCAGCTGAAGCTCATTATTGGGATTTGAACCTAGCCTGTGATATTACCACGCTAACCAATGAACCATCATCGCTACAAAAGGCTTGTTTTTCTTATTTGGAATAGGGACGATAAATCATGCACTGACGTCCGTTTGTACATTATGCATTGGCCTTTATTAGCATTTACCCGAGTTGACTCTGATCGTTTAGTACGGGAACGAGGGTATTTTTCAAATTTCGTGATTCGATTATTATGTTTATCGCCGGGACTTGATCGAACACAAAATACTATGAAAATAGTTTTGGCTACTCGACGTGACGTGGAGACGTGGAGACTCGACTCGGCTACATTGTAATAGCCAGATATCCTGCCACCAAACAGCTATGTGGAAACATTACTGCGTTCCAGTTTGAAATTACAGGGCTGTTAAAACTACCATCTAAAGTCTCAAAGTAATGAGCGCCAAAGCAGCGATGTCCTGGACTTTGTTTTGCTACTTAAAGTTCTGTTTATCGCTACAACGCTGCTAACTGCCAGTAACTTTGTTTTTTTTTACTTTTACTTAGTGGTAGATCTTCTTAGCTGAAAGTCATCTAGGTAGGTACGCAAAATTACCATGTTGCAGTTTGAGAGGTATTGCAGTTAGCAATATTACAGGGCTGTTGACTAACCATCGAAAGTCTCAAAGTAATGAGCGCCAATGCAGCATGGATTTTGCTTTGCTACTCAAAGTTCTGTGTATCGCTACAATGGTTATCTCTTATCATCAGGGGAGCATTTCGTTTGTTTCATTGCATTTGCATTTAAAAAATCATCGTAGAGATGCGCTGGGTTATTTTTCCAAGTGCTGTGTTTTTATCCCACTCGGCGGTTGCAACGCGTGCCCAGTCTGCGGTGAGACTTAGTTCTATTGACGTAAATGCGTATTTGGGTCTGTTTACTACAATAATAGTAATGCAATATGGGGGTTAAATGTCATAGGCCTAGTTTCTAAGGAAAACAATGATAGGTACATTTGTTTGTTTGTCCTCTGAGTGGGCGGAACAGATAGTTGTGGATGGGATTTCCGAGGGGTTGCATTGGAACCAGAATATTCCGGTTTGAGAAAAAAATAATGGTAAATTTAATATTTTTGTTATTGTTAACACGACATTAATGAATATTGAATAATATGAAGAAGTTTAAATTTAAAATCAGTCTATTTTATTTTAAATTTAGTTGACAAGCTAGCTACCACACTAGACTTAAAAAAATTGCCGCCAAGCCTCTAAAAGCTTTAGTATTTTTTTGTTTAGTATTTTGATGATACGATAAAATATTTCATTATTAGCCTCAATAGTCTCGTAATGACTGCCCAGTTGGTTCGTTGGTAGTATGTCTGTTTCAAAAGCTGTAGGGCGTAGGTTTGATTCCCACTCAGGACAAGCATTTTGTGGTATAAACAAAAATGTTTGTTCTGTGTCTGAGTGTTCTGTATGTATTATAAGTATGTATTTACAAATAAAATATGCATTTAAGTATTCTATCAGTTATCTGACTTCCATAGTACAAGCTTTGCTTAGTTTGGGGTCAGATGGCGCTGCGTGTAATGTTCTACGATATTTATTTATTTATTTTACAAGCTTCCCTTCAAACCGGAACACAGTAATGCTAACACTACTGCTTGGCTAAATATCTGTTGTTGCAGTGACTAATAGATGACCTCTTGCTAAGGATATATCGCCAAGTGAATCTTTTTAAATAAAACCCAACCCGTCCATTTTCGTCTGGGTCATCATGGGAAGTATTTTGCTATCTAGAAACCATCATTATGATATTGGCCCAACGATCATCCATTAGGCATGGCCGGCCCAGTCTCATTTTTAACCTGTAACAAACGCGTTAGGTTACCGCAGGCTGTGCTTGTGTGTGCTTTCCTCCGCTCATTTCCGCATCCGCCACCATAAACCGCGGCAGCTGTACCATGTCTAGCCGCGGTTATGTCTGATACCGCAATTTGAGAAACACTTTAAGCAAGCAAACTTGTGTTATGTCTTATTTTTTAGTTTAATTATTATTTTTTATTTGTCTACAGAGAAAGTCAGTATCGTGTGTGCTGTTGGCTCTGTGCGTGGTGACCCTCATTCAGGAATCGAAGGCGCGACCACCATGGCTTGGCAGTGAGGTCTTCACTGAGTCTGCGGAGTGCCACACTGATGTAAGTGTCTATTTTCTACCAAGCTTTCAGGAGAGTAACTTAAAATTAGTATTTATTTCGAAGAATTTTAGAGCTGCCTCACACTACGTCCAGGGAGCAATGCTGCCAGTGTTTTAGGTACCTTCCCGGACAGTGGCGATTCGTGGCCACAAATTTCATCCAAATCCGTTCAGTAATTTTTGCGTGAAAGAGTAACAAACCACCCATCCACATTTGTGAGGAGTCCATCCTCACAAATTTTCACATTTATTAAATAATAGTAGGAGGATATAGAATAGGCATGATAGGTGTCCATAAGTGACCATGACCACTTGCTATCAAGTGGTATATGTATGACTTGTTTGCCACTTTGTTTTAATTAAACCGCATAATTGGATAACTCAGCTGTTCGTTTGTCGAAATACCATCACCAAGTAGTTGTTTGTAGCCTTCGCAATATCTGCAGATAATCGAGAGGTCAGGGTACTTAATTTTTAGGTACAAATATAATTTATAGATAAAACACAGTTTCTTGAATTTTTCGGTCAGTCTATCAACATTGTAGTGTTTTTCCTTCAATTATTTTGTTTATTTGTCAAAATTATCGTTTGATACAAAGGTTAATTGGCACAAAGTCACTTAATTACCTTTTACTTACATCCACTAATATAATAATGTGCTTAAAGTCTAATATTTTTTTAAACGTTACGATGGTGGAATGTTCTGATCGTCACTTTTTTATCCTAACTATATTTTAATATGATTTATGCGAATGTGAGTTTGTTTGTTGGTTACGCCTTCACGCGTGAACTGCTCAACGGATCTGGGTGAAATTTTTCATGTAGGTACTTTAGACCCTGGAATAAGACATAGAATATTTTACATCATCGCGCGGGTAAAACCGCGGGTCGCAGCTAGTTTTATATTTTTTTCATGCGTTTTTATCGTGATGATGGTCGTTACAGATATTTCCCATCAGAAACATCTTCCAGTTGCTAGAATGGCCTGCCAAGCATCTAATGGTGTGTTTCGAAAGCCTCACATGAGAGTCAGTTCTATTCCAGGCTAGCTATGTTTACTATCTTCGACCACACCGTCACTTAACATGAGGTGAGCTGTGGTCAAACACCCAGCCTGTCAACCATCATAAAAAAGTTAGAGCTTAGTTACATAATCGGGAAGTGAAAGTAAATCTTCTTTCTCTTGTTTCAGGATGAACTCCTGGACCTGTGCCAACGGTGTGCCAAGTTGACCAAATCTCGTCTCGCGTACCCGGCCTGCTGCTCCACAGATCTCAAGGCGAGGAAGTGGTGTTCCGATTATGTCTACTTCGGAAGAGGACAGTATGATTTTTACTGATCTCAAGTTTATACCTAGTTATGGTTAGTTATAGGCTAAATTGGAATCAGTCTCCGTGTGAAAGTCAGGAGTTTCTTGTCCAGAGAAGTCCAAGTTTGAGGAGTAAGGCGCCTTTTGAGTTCAAAATATCTGTTAAAAACATTATCAAAAAAGTAGCCTTTCAATGACTAATTTGTAACCAGTTCCCGGACGAGAATTTCTTTCGTACGTGTTGTAATCAATCATGAATCAAGAATGTTTTTACTTTGTAACTCTTGTAACCGGTTTCGAAACTAGAAAAATACAATTCTTCATTCTGTAACCAGATACAAATCAACGATGTATTTCATTATGTGATAAACATTTGTAACCAGTTACCAGACTGGAATTCTTACATCTTGTAGTTTTATTATAACAATCATAAATTAGGACTGTTTCTCCGACATTGTAACTTTTGTAACCGCTTTCGAAACAAGAAAAAAATAATTCTTCCTTCTGTAACCAGATACAAATCAACGACGCGTTTTCATTATGTGATAAAAACTGTAATCAGTTATAAGACTGGAATTCTTATATCTTATAATCATACCTAATCATTAATCAGAAAACTTTTCCCGACTTTTTAACTTTTGTAATCGGTTTTTAAACGAGAAAAATAAGTTCCTCATTTTGTAACCAAGTTACGAATAATTTTTCCATATGCGATTAATATTTGTTACCAGTTTCCAAATGGGGAAATTTCTATACTGATTTACGTTTTTTTTTTAACAACTTCGGTTCTTTTAACAGTATCGATAATATGAATAAAATCTAAGGAAGCTTAATGTATTTTTTTAAACACAATTTACTTGCATTCTATTCGATAATAAATGTATCGTTATAAACTATTTTTTTTTTATTGTTGAGTAGTTGAGAAACGTGGAATTATGTAAAAAATTACTTTGATTTAATGAGTTAAATTATATCATAACAATAATATATGTTAATTATGTATGGTTAACAATTTAATTATTTAACTGTGACTCGTAATCCAATTAAAAACAAAATAGTTTTACTAACTCATTAATATTGATTTTGACAAGTAATTTAACTACAAGCTATATACTCATTAAAATAATTTAATTACAATAATAAATTGCAATGTAGAGTATGCATTGTATGCAACTAGGAAATATAAGTAAGTTGTTTATCTACAATGAATCTAAGTTAGTACATAATATAGAAAATAAAAAAATGTTACTTTACAATTGTTAATATTAAGACTTGGAGGGACTTGATTTACTTGAAGGGTTTATTGTCAGAACTAAACTAATGTAGTGGTGAGTTGAATGGCGTGGGTTCAAACCTTAACAATGAGTTTGAGCTGCAGGGAATAAAAACATCGTAAGGAAACCATATCGTACCACTTTTTAGTACTCGTTACTTACTTACTTACTAACTTACTGGTTAGCTACCATCCTCAAGTTTAAAATCTGTCGCCAGGCACCTAACGGCATGTTCCAGCATCAGCACTTTAGACCCAGTTCCATTGAAGACTAGCTGTGCTTGCCACCGTCTCTTAAAATCAGATGAGCTGTGATCAGTCAGTCAGTTATAAAAACAAATTGGTATCATTGTCAAAAAAAATTATCCACAAAAAAAATGGGTGAATAACCCATTATTTTTTTCCTGACGATAATATATTAATTTATTATTTTTGGTACCTATTTTGTTATATATATTTATACAAATAAACAAAAACCAGTGGTGTTCGTTGGTAGGTGCATAATTTGAGAGCGGCTGAACCGATATAGATGATTTCTTTTTATAATGGTCGTGATATTTTTTAGTGAAATTTACAAATGCAAGGCAAAGGTCGAGCGCTACCGCACTAAGAACGAAGTACCGGACATTCGGCTAATATACAATAAATTAATATAATTATACAAATATAATTATCTAAAATCTCCATGGATATGCAAGTATATAAAGATAAATCCTTGATATGAATAACCAAGCGGGCTCGGCGGACGTTCCCTGCTCGATTATAATGCCACCTATCGGAACCAATTGAAAATATAAGCAAATAAAAATATATCAAAATCGGTTCAGCAGTTCAGAGAAAATGTAAGAGAATTAAAAAACTAAAATTTTCATGAATACCTCTTTTTAACAAAGAAAAACCCTGTAATATGTACCTAATTATTAAGAAGAAAGTTATTAATTTGTGATATATACTTAGTATAAATTAATATAGCGTAAAATTATGAATTGGATGAAATTGGAGGCGGAAAAATAGTTTCTAAAAAAGGAAACAATTTTTTTAAAACTTAATCGATGGCTGTGATGATTTTCTTTTTAATTAAGTTATATTAAATTAATAAAATTATTTTCTAATAAAAATACTTCATTTTTATTTATTAACCAACACTTAATTTTTTAAAATTTAGAAGTTTTAAGAACGAGGTGTTTTCCTAATGGTAAGAGATAATGTCTGTCCATCATCATTGCAGCGATACACAGAACTATGGCAGGGCTGCTTTGGCGCTCATTACTTTAAGTCGCTGCTTTGCCGCTTATTACCTTAAAACGCTGCTTTGGCGCTTATTATATTAAGTTTAAGTCGCGTGTTCCTTCAGCGTGTAAACCGAAGATATATAACCATGGAGATATATCTGATATTCAATATGTTTATATTGAAAACTGAACTATTAACTGAACAAAATTTAAAAGGCGAGTTTTATGTTTCTGTAATTGGGTTCATATAAGTAAAACTAATAAAATAAAAATCCATAAATTAATTTATTATACTATAATGACATTATTACAACAAGTTGTTCATTTATGTACAAAAACAGAAGTTTTCATTAATTTATTCATCGATTATTTTACAAACATTAATCATAAATAAATATTGGATAACATTATCAATTTATCACGTGATTTAAGTAAAGTAATTAACGATTACAATTATTGAATAATTGAAGATAAATCGATACTGATAAATTATTTTCGTAGTGTATGCCATAATTAATAATAATTATGCAAAATAGATATTTCGTTTGTTCGATAAAAAAAAGTTACTAACGAAGTCATCGAGCACTTGATGATATTTAATTTAAAATGCTTCTAAAATATATAAAGATAAAAATGACACAAATGTTAACAATAATGATTTTAACACATTAGAGTCTTACTTAAAAACGAATGTTAACTTTTTGGTATTGAGTTTTTATACGTGTATAGAAAGCGGTTAAGGCGATATTCTTCGATTTTTAACTAATTTAATTTTTGACATTATATTTTATTTATTTAAATAGATCTATATATCAAAAGTAACTCATTTATTACTTAAAATAACGTGAAAGAATTTAATTTAAGTCAGAGATGTTACTAAAGTTGTTGCTATTATAAGTATCAGCTAAAAGAATACTTATATTGACAGTTTGACAGATTAACCATTTGACAAACGTCAGAATAGATTTAAAAAATTTACGTGCGTTACAAAAAACAAAAAATCATTTTTTATAGATTTCTTAAGTTGGACAATTCCATCTTAAGAAATAGACTACCGCACTGGTCAAGTGCGAGTTGGCAGACTTCACACATCTTTGAGAACTTTTTTTGAACCTCGAACACGTAGATATCTTACGATATTGTCCGTCACCGTTTTAAGTCAGCAGCAATATGAAAATGGTGCGTGCCGTGGGATTCGAGTCCATGACCTCCAGATTGGAAGTAAGACGGTCTCCCAGCTAGACTGCCGAAACGATGGTTGGGTTAATTGGAGTAAAATGGAGGATAATATCTGCCTCTTTCTCACTAGAAACTTACAAGCGTTTTAAGTAAAACTCTATGTTAATATGAATATTTGTTAGACGTCAAAACTCATTAGATTTTGTTGTTATTCTTTAAGGAATCTTTGTTATTTAATTAGAATTGGTGGTACACGTAGAAAATAGTGTTTTTTTTAATAACCAGATTTTTTATCATCAGACTATTATCACAATATTTATCAATTACATTTAAGTTATTTTTAAGCGATGTTAATAAATAATGCCTTATAATGTCGTAACAGAAAAATTAACCTAAAAATTGTAAAAAAAAAAACATTCGTTGTTATTATTAAAAAAAGTGAAAAAATATATAAAAAAGAAATTAAATGCCGATAATGCTACGGGCCTTAACATTAAATTGTGAACACAACTACAAAATCCGTGCAAATTTGCACAATCACACGAAAAAATTTCGTGTATTTTTATATAAATTCTCTACGTTCTCTATCTTTGGATTTAGACCGTTTGACTAAAATATGTATAATTTTTACAATTTATCCGAATTTACAATCAATTTACAAAGACGTGGTATTTTACTAAAATCAACTAATTTTGTGTATTCTCCCGCTTGGACGGATATTATAATTTTCTAAATTGTTGTGATTCTACAAACGGCATTAAAAAAATGAACCTTATAACATTATCACAACTTGCTTAAAGTTGAGGAAAGAAATGCATTTACCGATAACATTATAAGATATTTTTATCTATAGATGCGTTGACTTAGCTACACTGGCCATTGGCCACGGATCTATAAATTTAAAGATTGCGTGTTGCATAGAAAATATTTAAATTCAAATTAAAAAATTATTTATTTGACATAAACGATACAACACAGCAATAAAAACAAACACTATATACGTATAATATATCGATATGTCCTGAACGAATGTGCCCTTGCTTGCCCTTGTGCTCATTAATTTATATCGATATTTGCCATGCTTGTTGAGTGTAGCTTGTATATGACAACCCAAATTGTAGAATCAAAGGATGAGGTTAGGGGGTATATTACCCAAATCCTATGCAACAAACAATCCGTATATATTTCAAATCAGTAATAGCGGTACAATAAAGATAAACGTTCATGTTTTTAGTTTAACGTAATCGATTTGGCTTAAGATGAGTACTACAGCAATACGTAGCAATAATCCTATATTGATAAAATAAAAATAACTATAAAAATCTAATCATTGATACTCATATGTTTCATTAAAAAGAAATTTGTACTTAATTGTAAAAAAAAAATGAAATTAAATACCCTGTGTGCAGATTAAACGAAGCATTAATAAATAAATAGAGCCAGTTCTAACATTAAGTAGCGAACTATTCGTTTCACTAAATTAGTGTAATTCTCTTAGTTTTATTTCATAAATAACTCTAAAACTGGATTTTTCGGGATTTAAGCTTAATTACAAGTACATTTTATTTACATTAACAATTTTACAGCAACAATCAAGACTGTACATTATTTTAGGCTTTATATATCTTGTTTGGGGTTCATTTCAGTGCATATTCCAAGGTACCTACATAACAATTATATTTTGTTTGAAAAAAAAAAAAAACAATTGTCAATATTATGTGAACGATACAAACATTAAATATCTTAGTAATTGAAAATATTGGATTATAATTTCAAATAGGTAAATACAATTATGATACAAACATAAAATTATGTAAGTAAAATTTTTATTTTTACTTATAAGATTAAGATATAAATCGATGTGAACTAACAACTTAACTAAAGACAGAACAAACGGTTAAAAAGTACACACAAGCATGTGCGTTAGCGTAGCGTAGTTGCAACGCCTTGTTGTCTCTTTCACACATTTTCATTAATATGTGGTAAAAATATAAATGTCCAAATTAATTAAATTGTGATACATTTGTTTATTTTAACACCGTGAAGAATTGCGGAATATTGGAAAAAAAATCTTAACTTTTTTATTAATTTTCTTGGTTGTGATTATTAAGTTAGATAAAGTTAAAATTATATTTTTGCAATATGTTGATGGCTAAATGAGACATATTTGTATTTAAGATGATTTAAAAAAAAGAAAAAGAATTATAAACAACGTGCGATAGAGACATATGGCCTTAAATAATAAAAAAGAATATTAAAAACGTATAGGAAATATAAAAGAATATTTTCTCAAAAGTGAACTTTTTCAATACGTGATGGTAAGAGAAAACGCTAGCCCATGACCATTGCAGCGGTACACAGAACTTGTAACAAAATAAATTCCAGGGCATCGCTTTGGCGCTCATTACATTGTAAAAACTAAGTTCACTCTTTAGAAAAGAAAATAATTTCACATTATAAGATATTGACAATTTTTTTTTTTTTTCAAAGTAAATCTTGTTCTGGATGGTCCTTATCATAAACTTCTTGCAGTTTCTGTTGTTCTTTGACCTTCTTCATCTGGGCGTAGATTGAAGCGGCTTTGTAATTGATTGGCCCGTAGTCTTTCATATCGGCGTCTGCGTATATGAACTGGTCTTCTGGTCTGAACGGCTGCAAGAGAAGACCACGAATTGAGCAAATAAAGACCACGGATAGAAGAATATCAATAGACTGAAAATACCATAGATAAATTTCGGAGAATTAAAATACCTAATAATTATATTTAAAACGCAATTAATCAAACATAGCTAAGAACCAACACAAGGAAATTTCAAATGAAAAAAACCGCATCTAAATCGGTCCATTCGTTTGAGAGCTACGATGCCACAGACAGACACACACACACGGACAGACAGACATCGACGTCAAACTTATAACACCCCTCTTTTTGCGTCAGGGGTTAAATTAAATAGATCACACACTTGACAACACTATAAAAAATTATCAAAGGGGGAAAATATGGTTTGATTCCACTTTCATCGTACGAACCGCTAAGCAATTAAATTGGCTGCCTGTGTAGGTGTTCATAGTCATTTAACTTGATTTTTCATAAAACACTTGACACAGGCAAATGCATAAAGTACGACGCCAAAAATAAGGAAAAAATATAACTCATTTATTATTGATAACAATATAATATAATGTACCTAAATGACATCGGGTAACGGGTTTTTATTTTCTTAAAAATCAAAATCAGTCACATTTTTTTATCTAATTTTTATATAATTACTTATAGATAATAATGTTTTAAAAAACAGAAAAATATTAATATTATAATGTATTCACAATTATCTAATGTTATGGCAAATAGTAACATTTTAATTGTATGTTAAAATAGTATGTAATGGTAATATGTGTTAAGTGAAAACAGTTCATTAGTTATAAATTGCGATAATATTAACAAAAAAAAAAACTATAATGCAAATACTTATGTTAACATAAGTATCTTTAAAAAAATTCTTGTAACAAAACAAAACGGCAATATTTAGCGAAACATAGTCACATGCATTTCAATATTTGCACATTATTTTGAACAACTTTTGTGGCTTTACTTATAATTTTAAATACAGCTTAAAGTAGCTTGTATATTGCCGTAAAGTGGACGATATTTTATTTCAAAAACAAATGAATCAAATTTTTACCAACAATCGCCCATTTGCGACTACAGTGTGACATCTCAAAAACCATAATTTCACAGAAACGGCTTCTAAACTTTTAAATGAGTATAATACTTAAATTTTTGTCAAGGTGGCCTTATTATGTGTGAAGTGTAGAGAGTAAAAATAGAGTATAAATAATATTGAAATGAAATATCAAAAATTTTTTTTTTTTTCAATAAATTAAATTCATTATAGTTTGAAAAAAAAAGAAGTTTGAAAGAAGGTGGTAAGTTTAGTTCCTACGTTGAAGATGATGTGGAAATTGACATTTAATACGTGGTATCCTCGTGATACCATTCATTCGTTTTTCATGAAAACAGAGAGCACTTCACACCTCGAAGCTTAGGTGACAACTGAACTGTCACTGTAGTGAAGCCAACTAGATCACCAAACGGGACAGCGTTATATCGTGATATTTTGTCTATCTATAGAAAGAGATATCGTGATTCAGAATATCAGTTAAACGAAAAATTGTACAATTCGAGATGTCACACTGTCGTCGCAAGCGAACGAAATATTTAAATAACTTCACAGTTAAGTACTTGATTGAATTTGAATTGAATTTTAAATATTTTGTCGCGTTTCAATTTTAGTTTCAAAGTGAAAGTTGTCCACAATATTGTCAGTACCTATTATTTTAGTACCGTTACCGTACCGTTTTGTATAGCCCTGTATTGTTAAGGTATTTTTAAACAAACAAAAAAGTAAAGAAAACAAAGCTTCTACAAAGCGAATTAAGTAATGAATTTTGAAAAATTACCTTTTAAATTTAATAAATGTACGTGTCACTCTTGGTAAAGCGTTCCTAGAAAACAGAAACAAACAATCACAACACTGCAGTACATGCTATTCTATAATACTGTTTGGCATTAAATTGTGAAAAGCTCATAAAATATTCGGGAATTACATGCTCGCAAAGCTTAAAAGGTACTTTGGCACATATTACCATTAAACAATATTAATTAAAACTGATTTCCCGAAGACATTAGAAATCAATAATACTGTGTTTTAAACGTCCAAGTGCGGGTCACGCATATCGGTAAATATAACAAAAACAATCATCAAAAGGTATCTGTAATTATATGTACAAGTATAAACGCTAAGTCTTTTTGAAGATTTAGCGTAACTTATACCTCTATATTTATTTCATGCTTATGGTTCAGATGTATTTTTAGTAGCATATACAGGGATACTTTTAATAAGTGAGCATCCTTTTAACGGCATGTTTTGTACATTAAAACAAACAACTTTTGTCCTACAACATTTGCCAAAACATTACACATATCAAAAAAAAAAAAACTTTTTGTGGTACTCTCTAACACTAATTAGTTCTCTATTGCGTGGACGATTCATTCATCAGTGTTGTGCGAGTAAGGCTCCCCCCTCCCCCACCCACGCCTAGAGCGCTTGAAGCACGGATACTACACAATGAGCTAATAGTGCAGTGACATTTTACTTTAGAAGATTGATCTACTTTAGAAACTCACCTTTCAAACATCAATTTCGTTGAATTTGAGCGTCGCATAGTCGCTTCTTTGCTGTCCGTGGCTTTTTCTACTAGATGTATTCTTATTACTAGTGTTAGTATTATCTCTGTTAGCACTATCTGCGCCTATAGTATACGTATCATACAAATGTCTATTTGAATTGACTGTATTTTTAAATTTTAAATTATGATTACCTAACGCTAAATCTGCATACACTAACTTTTTATGTTTAGGCTTATCCTCTTTAGGACCGATTGTGTTAAAATTCGGATTGTAATTCTGCTCTGGGCTAAGATTTCTCGTAGAATTTGATATGTAGTTCCCTTTTAGCAACTGTAAGTATGATTTTCTTTCTGATTCGCTATATTCTGGCTCTGGATAGTTCGGTTTCTCGTAATTATCGTATATACCGACACAGGACAGTTTCTCTCTTAAGCTTTCAGACTTTTTTAATCTGTTAAGTTTCTGACTGTTCTTTTCTCTAGTCCTATTTAATGTTTTTGTGTAATATTGTGCTTCACTTGGTTGGTATATTAAAGGCCCTATTGTATTGTTATATGACCGTTCTTGATCTACAGGGATTCTTTTGTCTACTCTAATCGGCTGAAAATAGCAGAAGCTATGATGTTTTTGCAGAGGTATTTGGAAATTTTTCTTGTTTTTTCCTCTTGTATTTAGATTAGTGAAATGATTGCGCTTTTGCATGAATTGTTGCTGTAGTATATTAGTATTCTGAAAACGAAATTAGTATGTTAGTTACAGTTAACACAGCACGGATGATTTAGCGGACATGAAACAAAAATAAAAACATGAAAAGCATTATACCTGACCATTTTCATTCTCCAATGCAAGACTACTTTGGACAGAGTTACTACGTCTCACAACGGATCTCTTTGGCACGGGCTTTTCACTCAACTTTGGTATTTGTAAAGTTTTATTTGGTGATATCACTTGCTTTTTTGGCAAACCGACTTTGTTTATACCTTGATCGTTCAATTGGTCTACAACAGATTTCACTAGTGATGTTGATGGCAACATGCCCAAAATTTTCCTTTTTGGTGTTGCTCCTACAATATTTGGTTTGTCATTTTCAGTTTTACTTTCGTTTTCTTCGTCTTCGCTGTTATTATCAACATTGATTTCTTCAGCGTTTATATCATTGTCGAACATAGTCTTAATGTTTTCGGCTGATCTAGTCGGTCTAACAGGAGCATCAATTGTGTCAGTAGATTTAGAAAAGTGTGTGTTTATTAAAGGCATAGATAGATTTACATACACATGATCAGTCTTTACAGGTGAGTTGAATGGCGATATTTTGGTCCTCGGTGCTGGCACAGGTATATTTAAAGAGTTAGTAGATAAAGTCATATCAGTCACGTTCTCTTCACACACTTGAATCGAATCTGTTAAATTCTCGAATTGCTCCACTCCACTTATATTTGAGTTCACTTTGAGCATTGATGGGAAATTTTCATATATGTTATCTTCACCATTACTTTTATCTCCATCCGATTCTTGGTTCTTATTATTGTTGATTTCGGTAAAATTGTCTCCATACTCAGTGTTAGGATAGAATCTTTCAATGTTTCTCTTTTTAACAAGTCTCATTGACTGAAACTGTGGCAGTTTCTTGTTTGCCCGCGTGTTGAGAGATGAAAATTTCCTTGTATCATTTTCTGATATTTCTTCGTCTATAGTAGGGAATTGTTTTAGGAAAGATGTTTGCATTGGCGGCAAATAAGGGTTGAGCAAGACTGTTTGATGCAGTGGGTACATTTGTTGGATCGATGACAGCATTGGTATACCGTAGTTGATAGAATTTGAAGGAGATCCCAGTGGATATGGTAAAGCGTTTTGTACAAACGGTGGGCAAACAATTCTCGGAGTAAATGAGGGGTTGGTAGTCAATTGTTTTTGTAGAGCCTGTATGCCTTTTGTAGTTTTTTGATTTGTCTCAACAACTCTAGGTTGTATCGCTTGCACTGGCTTTAGTACACATGCAAATAAAATTGAAACACACAAAAAATTAGACAGGATGCAACGAAATTCAAATTAATGGTAAGCAGTAGGATTTTTCTAGGTTTCCAAATACTATAATATAACAACTTTATGGCATTGATCATAGATTTAAAAACATATGGATTTCAAACAAAAGCTGTACCAAAGGTAGAATAAAATTGCTGTAAAATATATCAGGTATTGATTTGATTGACTTTTTTTTGGTATTCTAATGTAATTAAATGTAATTTAACAATCATCACTTCTAAGAGTACTTGTAATTGTACTTAAACTTATGTAATTAATTAAGAATTAATTAATTTTGAGTAATTGTACTTATTGTTAGTAGTAATAGTTTCTTTTTGCATGCCGAAAGGTCAAGTATGGAGATCTTTAATGTAGCCTTTCCATCTATAACTGTACCCATATTTATGCAATAAATGAATTATGAATTATTTTTATGGCGACATAGAATTGAAATTAGCCTGTCAATATTTCTAAAATGGTATAAGCTTAAGATATACTAAGCCAAAAGACAGTTATTATACTCATCACAATGAACAACTTCTGCTTATAGATACAACACTGAAATCGGGAAAAAATATAATACTTTTAATGAAACAACTGTTTTTTTTTTAGTTTTGAAGTTGTTCTACAGTAAAAGCTATTTATAAGTGGACCTTTCTTCTTGGTGAGGAGTACTCTGATCATCTTGCTTAAGGTTATTGAAAAATAAGACTACTTTTTGCTAAAAGTACATATATTTTGTAGCTAGCTTCTTTATGGTTGAAATCCACATGTTAATAAATCAATTAACGATTCATTGAAGTTTCATATCAATCTATTAATCACACGCTTACTGTTTTATTAATGATTATTTATTAATATATGTTATTTATTGTGATTGTTTCTGATACTGACTAGAATGATGAGCATGAAGATTTTTTTAATCTACAAATCAATACAATAACTCTCTACTTAAGTATTACTATATTTCAATAAAACAACGTCCACAGTGATATGTCTAAGGACATATCAGATGTTATTATATTAAACATAGCAACACTTTTCACAACACACTTACTTAAAAAAATTAGTACCAACAGAAATAGGTGTACTTTTATCATTTATTTTAGGTTGTTATAAAAATGTATTAACATATCACACAAAAAATATTTTTTCTCTAAATTGTTAAACGTTAATCTTTACCTGGAAGAGATTATCAAAATAAAAACTAGATGCTGCAGAACTTTGTCATATGATTAAAGTAAAGAAATCTCCACACCCATCATTAACTAAACATTTTATGTAGCATAAAGAAGCAAATTTACACGAAATTTAAATATATGATGATATTACCTTGTTGGGAGGTTGTTGTAAACCGTGGAAGGGGAGGTTCTCGTAGAGACCCGGGTTTTCCCCAAGGGTCCCGTTTGCGGCATTATCTACGCCATTCGTAGGTGGGCCTGGAATTGCAAAAGAAACATTTATTATTATTACGTGATATTATTTTGGTAGTTTACTTTAGCTTGAAACCTTTGAGGACCATGTTTTATTCATAACTTCATGTATTTTTAGTTTTTACATGAAGTTTGAAGTTTTACATTGAACATATCAAACGTTTGATTTTACTCATTATAATGCAAATTAACCTTTCTTTAATTTTCAACGACTTAATTTTCTATTATCAGTGTTGCGTTGCTTTGGATTCAGATCAGAAAGATATTGAATAAAAAATACCTCATCTTCACTAGAACACACTTTCTAAAAAAAATGTAAGGTTGAGTTTGAATTAATTATTTAAAAATATTTTTATATGCGTATTTATGTCTTAAATAGTTAACATAATGTGAAATATAATAAAAGGTAAGCGTACCAATAAAATGACAAATAAAACATAAGCAACATGTACCTGACATTTGATATGAATATATGCGAAAAAATAATTTCTGCGAAAATTTTGTTTTGGGATCAAAAATGATAATACGATGCTTTCCATATAAGTGTATTTGACATTTATAGTTGACTAAAAATCGAATGAGGAAATATAGCAAATGTGATATTTGCAACTGTCAACACTGTTTTTGTAATATCAAATTCACCGATCGGTAAGCACGTGTACACTGCAACTGTCAGATTATGTCATCTAAAAGCGCACTTATAGCCAAATTATCAGAATCTAACTCAATGACCGTCAAAAGGTAACAGGCCTAGCACGCCAACAACGTCAATACTATTCAAGAAAAATATGATTTGCAAGACATTCCGCTAGTTACTTATGGCAGTTATCGATATATGAATTGAGAAATTGTGGAATATCTGTTCTTTTTGTAGATATTTAAAGGTTTGGCGTACAAAGCTTGAAGATGTTTTTATTTTGTGTCGATCTTAGGGTTAAAGAACACATGCTATACTCACTGTCGCCCGGCTTTTTCCGTTTTCTGGTGGTTTTCGGTTGAGGTTCAATAAAGGGTCTAACTTTTACACTGGCAGCAGCCATTCTCTCAGGCCTTTTGAATGACACAACTAAAAACATGCGACCGTTAAGGTTAAACAACAAACAATCATGCGGTAAAAACAAAGCAAATATTTTGTAGAAACAAAATTATTACCATCATTAACGGAAATGATAACAATTTTGCCATTTGAAATCGAAATGCAATTGAAACAAATGAAGCAGGTGAATAAGCAAAAACTGTAGCAAGCAGAAGGATTGGCTGTTTCACCGTCGCTAGACCCAGACACGATAGGTTGCTGGAACGGCTACCGGAGATATCCGCAAACCTTATGAAATATATTCTGAATCTCAATTCAATTTTGTTTCAAAAGAGGTTTCCAGTGGTGTTTATTTAAATTATAAATTTTGTCTAACATAGAAATAATTTTTTAGCGTTTTGCTAAACCATATCCGACAGCCGTATTTATAATTACCAACAGAAACGTCTAAGATTTTTGGTGATATCGATATTGAAATGTCATAAAGAGATGACAATGTATAAGAAAAAAATATGTTTTGATAATGATAAATAACAAAAATAAAATGGCCAAAAATAGATATTAAAATATATGTTTGTGTTTAATCAAATCTGTATATTGCAATTGCCTCACACATTGTCATGGTTGTGTTTGCAGATAAATAATACAAAATGAAAAAAAAAGACTACCTCCTTCTGTGACAATTACGTTAGGCGTTTCACTTTGAAAAAATGACCTTAGCCTACTTTTTGGGAGCGCATATCCAGTTTTATTCAAGTTCACTAATGACACAGCTCTTTTATTTGACTTATTTATCTTCTTATATTTTCCACTATCATCATCGGAGTCGTTGTCACTTTTCTTTCTTAGATTTCTTATTATCCCTGTTACTACATTTTGAGTGTGCCTTCTAGGTTTACCATTCTTTTTAGAATATTCAGTCTTAGGACTAACATCGTTCGTTTCATTTCTCTTTCTTTCAAGCAGACCTAGATTAGCTTCACTCTCTTCAGTCTTCGCGTGTGCCTGTAAACGATTTTGATTCTTGGGGCTAAGCGTGTGGTTTGAATTTACATGAACAAGCACTCCGGGTTTCAAAGGCCATTTATTTGGCGTAACAACACTTTGAGTTTTATTACTTTCATCTATCGACTCAGATTTGGGTGTTTGGATTTCAGTTTCTTCATTTGCATTAATTGTTGCTTCTAATTGTGTCAAATTAGCTTGCAAGCTAATGTTTTCTCTGAACTTGTTCATTTCTAAGTTGTAGCTTTGTGAATCTACAAGCCGTGTTCGATCTGATGATTTTGGGCTGAATGATAAATTTAGCCTCGGTGATAAAGCTGGTAAAGCTTGTGATATAATAGATTGGGCTATAGACACCTCATTTATACAGCTACCATCCGGACTGAATAGAAAAATAAAAGAAAATGACATTAGATACATGCGGTGAGTTTTATGTATGTCATATATGATTTGTAATAACCAAACTTTATAATACTTATATAAATGAACGCCAAATACATAAATATATTTCCAATACATCACATACGTATAGTAGATACATAGATAAAATATAAGAAGAATGCTTTCCACACATTTGAACATGCATATAATACAATTCAAAAAATAATGAACACTCGAAATTTTGCAAACTACTTTTTCAATGCTACAAAACTCACACTTTTAAAGTGAAATAGCCAAAATACAGCGATAAAAAAACAGAAAGCATTCTCCATCTAAATGATTAGAAAGATATTACTTTGTTAGTAAATATACCTGAACTATTAATTGTAGTCAATCTCAAAACGTCTGGTGTTAGTGCTGATAAAAACCTATACAGAAATATTTCATTAACTTTAATAATTGGCAAGTTTTTTAAAATAATTGTGAATACTCAAAATATTACGCATTAGTATATAAACAATATTTTTTATTTCATAAAAATAAAGAAGTAATTTAATCAAATATATTTTCATGTATCAAATGTTAGTTTATGTTAGGGAAAATAAATAATATCACATGCAACTAAATATATCTAAAGTTAGGTAACGACCTATAAATAACAGCCGTTGGTCCAAGCGCACAAACCACGCAAACTCATTGACCTTGACCTTAGAATATGACCTTGACCTGACGTGAGGTCAGTATCTCCCCATGGGCACTACAAGAGGTGACCTTGATGGTGGCATGGATAACGTATGCCATGAATCGGCTCGGACCAACGGTGTTGCTGAAAACGTTTATTGTTTTTTAATTTTTCTATTTATTATTATTTTAAAAAGGGTTATATAACCTCTTTATAAGATTTTCAATTATATTTCTGAAACTAACTTTCAAAAGAAAAATAAGATAATAATAAAATGTATACTGAATACTAAAAAATTATAAAAATAAAGCAAATCTATAATAAATTATTAAATAATAAACAAATAATATCACAAACTTTAATTAAAAATGATACTGCCAGTGTCTTAATACTTAAAAACAGAATGAATTGCCTTCGAGTTTCTGTACGAAGTTTCACAGTTTTAAACGTTTCCCAAGGTACAAGATGACCAACTCTTTCGATGATGATGTGGTCAAAGAAAGAATACATAGTAGCATAACTGTTCATACATGCAAAACGATCTGTTTTCAATATTAAAACCGGCTTTAATTCGCTAAAAAGTTTCTAGCTGCTTAAAAAAATGGAATTTAGCAATACAGGATATGAATCTAAACTAAATTCTAATTAAAAAAAAAGGCTAAAGTATCTAGAAACTTCCAAGCTATTCTGAAATAAGTTGAAATGAATAAAATATAATGACTAGTCATTCGTCAAATTTCTAAAAATGAAACAGAAACACTTACTTCTCTCTCTCCTCTAATTCAACCGGGTTATTGTCTATATGTGTGTTTGTTAGTCAACGTGATTTAATTTTTTTAGTAGGCAGCATCCGGAAAAGACAAAACATAACACAATTAGTTTTAAAATGTTGCATTAAAATTAGAAAAAAAAATTGTATCAAATTAAATTTGTTTCGCAAAAATAAAGTTACACAAAGATGCATACGCAAAAATAAATAAGTAATGTAGGATAGATCAGTGGGGTAGCGTGGGCGTCAGCCACCCGGGGAGGAAGTAAATTTTGCCGCCCTCTTATTTAGGTTATATTTTACTTGGTGGTAGATTTCCTTAGTAGGATGTCGTCTAGGTAGGTACCACCGCAGTACCAGATATTCTACCGCTAAGCAGTAGTGTGTAAACATTACTGTGTTCCGGTTTGAAAGGTACTGCAGCTAGCGAAATTACTGGGCTGTTGAGAGTAACCATCTAGTCTCAAAGTAATGAGCGCCAAGGCAGCGACGCCTTGGACTTTGTTTTACTACACAAGGTTCTGTGTAACGTTGCAATGGTAAACAGGCATTATCTTTTACCATCAGGAGAGCGTCTTGCGCTTCTCATTACTATTACATTAAAGAGGCAATCGCATTTGGTTAGAACTGGGCGGTCACCTTTTTTGGCACTGGGTGTCAACATGGGCAAATTTCCCGCTAGTCTGTACAATACCGGTTTTATGTGGGAGCGAAAACAAGTGTGCGATGATAGGGGATAGTTCGGATACCTTCATGTACACCATTCCAATAAAAAAGACTACAATAGTGACGTCATATTATCTAGTAATGCGATCTCTGTCTAGCATGAAATCAAAAGGCTTCTAATATTTTTTAATGGTTGCCTGGGTATTTGGTTACAGTTCACATGTTAAGACGTGTGGTAAACTAGCCTGGAATGGAACTGGCTCTCAATTGAGGCTGCCGTAACACGCCGTTAGGTGGTTATCGGCTGATTTTGAACTTAATGGTAACTAGCAATTTGATTACTATAAAGTACCGTACTACCACGCTACGATATCCTCACGATGAAAGAATAGATTTAACTTTTTCATTATTACTCGGGTCATTAGATTATGAGGCGATAAAAAAACAGTCACCCAACTTATTGCGCTAAATGTAATGAGACGTGGCCCGAAATACACTTACAATACTCGTAGCGTCAACACAGATAATGAGAACCGACGTATAAAGTTTTTTTTCCTAGTTCGTTTCTAAGCTTGTTGGCGTATTTCGCATTGTATCATTATTAACACGAAGTAACATTTTACGAAACAAAATTAGTTTCAACGTGTATAATTAGAAGCTTTAACCCAAATAAGCTGCGTAAACCGAAAATGTTTCACTACGTTAGTTAATTACTGCGTACTACTCAAAATTTAGTTACACAAAACTACATTTAGTCAATTAGTTACATTTACTTGCGTAAAATTGAAAGGAATGTAACAGAAAAATGATGTTGACAAATTATTATGAAATGAATAATACATATCTATAAGCAAATTAATCCGACTAAATTCCGAGATTACATTTGGCATTCGACAATATAACAAAAACAACATTTACTAAAATTATATTTTCAGAATAATGTAGCAACTAAAAAAAATTGTAAATTAATAAAGCATGATTCGAAATGTCAACCAAAAATACATATTATATTTGAAAAAGCAAATTAATTTTGTTCTGTTTAATTCAGTAATTAAATTTAGTATTCGACAAAACAACAAAAACAACATTTATATAAAGCACATTTTCGGAACATTGTAGCAAATTAAAAAAAATGTCATTTAATAAAGCATGATTCGAAATGCTAGCCAACATTATGTGTGATGTTTTAACCTATCAACTATCTAATGTTCTTGATCATTTCATTAAAATGTTCTATGATATCAAATGTTCTAGACCGTTTAATTCTGTATGTCATGCAGGGTATAAGATAAAAGTTCCCGAAAACGAATTAGAAGATAGTGCTGGTACTGATATAATATAATTTCAACGGAAAAATAGTCTTTCTTTGCCATTTTAAAAATAAAAATCGAGGATATATTTGTTTTTTTTTATTGGCTGGATATTTGTCCACAGCTCTTCTGATGGTAAGTGACGGTGTGGTCAAAGATGGTAAACACACCTAGCCTGAATGGAACTGGTTCTCAAGTGAAGCTGCCGGAACACACTATTAGGCGCTTGGCGGCAGATTTCAATGTAAGGGTGGTAGTACTATATAGTACCTTACCACCATGCTATGGAGTTTCTTCACGATGTTTTCCATTACCAGCAGTTCAACCTCATTGTTGAGGTTCGAACCCACGCCTTTTCACTTGGTAAACGACCGCGCTAACCACTGAGCTATCATCGCTACAAATATATAGCAATACAAACATTTAATTTCATTTTAAAAGTTCCTTATGTATTTAATAAGTTACAAAAACGATAATCAGCAAATGCTAGATGACCCCCGTTAATTGACCCAAGACCAAGTTCATAACACGAAAACCTGGCGAAGAACGACAGTTCGAGACGAAGGTACAGAGATTATCAATTGAAAGTGGAGCTGGGTAGGATATACAGGTTGGCGGCCCAGGCAAAGCAAGACGATGGGACGAAGATATTATCGCCATAACGGGTTGAACTTGGACCAGATAGGAACAGGACTGATGCAGATATCATAGAAAAAAAGAGGCCTACATCTAGCAATGGAATACAAAAGCTGTGGATGATGATTTTACATTTTTATACGTATCAAATCGCCTATTTTGTTTTCGGGAGCGTTCCCTTTATACCCTGTGTCAGTATAGAGCATTTGATGTTTTCATGTTGAAAGTCATAAAATCTTCTGGTTAATTTATTGTCTAATTCTAACCCATTTAATGTTCTAGCCAATTTCTAATGTTCTATAAGACTTACACTTGGATTTAGCCCGCATCCGCCGACAGACACAGTAGATGATGATGCAGAGTATCACGGTGATGACCAGCACAGCCAGCGCTATACCTCCGATGAGGATCATCTTTTGGTTGTCTCTCCACCAAACTTGTCTGCCTGGAATGATAAAATTCAATTTGAGGAAGCATGGACATCTTTTGACATCTATATCGAAACCCATAGTTATAAAGACGAAGTTAAAAGTCATAGTTTTGAATGCCATAGCACTTGTTACTTTGACATTGAAACCAAATATTCTAGTTGGAAAACCATAGTCTGACATCGGAACCCATGGTATGACATTAAGTCACATAGTTCTGAATGCGATCGGACTTGTTACTTTGACATTGGGGTCAAATATTTTGTGATATCCATAGTGTGACATAAGTATTTTTATCTACATTCTAATTAGCACTTTTTTGACGATTTGCTTAGTAAAAAGTTAATAATCCAACCAATTATTTATACAAATTTAAAAAAAAAAATTAACATGGTTTCTGTTTGTCCAATGGAAAGGGACGTAGTTATTTAGTGTAGATAGGTGTGCTGTTTTTTTGGCAAGCAAAGCAAAATTGTTAAATCTCATCATACAGCATATGTTTTTATATTTATATGTATGCTAAAATCTAAAGATCGAAACATACTAGCTTTAGCTAGAAAAAGATTGCATCAGACTGAGGTCTTTATCCTAATGCTGGACCTAATTTTAAGGGGTTATATTATGCAGGTTTCCTCATTCTGCTGTTTAATTTCACCGGCTGTTTTACCAGTACTGTAATTATAGAACACAGCACGAAAATTACAAATACAATATGGTTTTCTTTATCTTTACTTACTGAAACTTTCCAAGTTGGCTGAAAATCATAAAATATACTCAGTATACGTTTACAAAATAAGATCACAGACTAACAATAATACGGCTCAATTTTAAAAGAAAAATACGTCACTTAACTTGTTAACACTTAATACAATTGACATGTACATGATACTGGCGGAATTCTTAATCTAACAAGGACCTGGGTCAATGCAACTGTCGGAACGAGCTTACCAGCCAACAGTTGGTCGGTATTTTTGTTTAGCGTTTTGACGTTTAAATTCTCTATCTACATCAAGTACATAAACAAAGGGACTTCGTTTTTTACTTCAAAGTTATTACATTATTCGTCTTGAACAGGTGTTATATCTACTCTGTACGTGCTCTCTAACAGGATCAATTTAGATAGCAACATAGCCATCTGATGTTGAAGACATCACTCAACCAAGATATTTCTTCTCGCAGATTCGTGACATTCCTATTTTATTTGCAGTCTATTCTCTGTCTAGCAGAGATAAGACCTGCAGACATTGGAGGATGACAGATCTGCTTGTCTTTTGAGCGGATTGTTTCAGCTAGTATATATATCCGACTGGAATACTCTATTACGATAGTAGCGATGATAGCTCGGTGGTTAGCGCGGTCGGTTCACACGCCAAAGAGCGTGAGTTCAACAATGAGCTTAAACTACCAGTGAAGGAAATCATAGCATGGTAGTACCTTCGAGTTGAAAATCTGCCGCCAATAACGGTATGTTCCGACAGTCTCACTTAAGAGCCAGTTCCATTCTAGTTAAGGTATGTTTACCATCTTCGATCACACTGTCACTTAACATCAGGTGAGCTGTGGTCAAACACCTAGCGTGTAACATATAAAAAATACTAACCCATGACATCCCTTTCGCAGGCGCGTGACATCCCTACGCTGTTCTCAGCGTAGCAAAGGTAAGTCCTGTATACGTCCACGTTAGGAGAGAGATGGAGGAAGCTCTGCGGGCCCTCTGACCGGATCACTTCTGTCGTCAGGCTGTCATTGTCGTTCTTCAGTTTCCATTTGAATTTCACCTAAACATATAAATCGATTTCTTTTTGTAAATATTACAACCATGTGAATATATTCCGCTTCATTCCTTCAACGGTAGACGCTACAATCTACCTCGGTCGACGTAGGAATTCTAAGAGTTTGAAAATTCAAATTGGTAACCATAGCTGTAGTTGCTATTGAGAATTTTGAAATATAAAATGTGTAAAATATGTAACAACGTGTGTGCTTAAGATATAAGGTATATGATATAAGGTGCTGGAAAAGAATCTTGGACATACCATAGACAGCAATACGGACTAACATGTATATTCTCAGACAGATCATGATAGCTAAGGTTGACATTTTTTCGACGGCAGAGGCGGATTGCCATTTAACATTCGTAATGTTAGTTCTCTTTTGGCCAAGTCCACTCTCTTTTTGAACAGACTTTATCAGCCTTAAAAGAAAATAATCAAAGCTGATCAGCTTAGATCTCAAATTGTTTCGCTTAGCGTTTGGTACAAAAGAATCGAAATAAATCAACTGCATAATTATGTTCACATCACATCATCAGCCATAGGACGTCCACTGCTGGACATAGGCCTCCTCCTGGGGGGATTTTGCCAATACTCGCCACGCTTGGCAGGCGGGTTGGTGAGCGCAGCTAGGTGTGATTGTTCAAGGAAGACGCTGCTGCCCATCTTCCGGATAACATCCCTTAGCCGACTCTTACGGCAACCACGGGTAGATAGGGTGGGGTACTATTCTTAAGTCGGCATCACCACGGCACGGCATAATTATGTTGCTCAGTGGTAACAATAAAAAGCGGAAATTATATATTTGTATCGTACCTCAGTGGGGTTAGATTTCGCTGTACAGACTAAAACTTGATCTCCGTCGACTTCTACCTGAGTTATTCCGCATTCCGGTATATCTGTAAATAAAAAAGCAATTCAACATTGACCTATCATCTTATACATCCTCATCAGTCGTGGACAATATGGGTCATGGGCATGTCATCATAGTTATTACACGACTGCCCGAAAAAAATCATCTATGTATGTGAGTTTCTTTATTCCGTCACAACTTTTGAATGCCTAAACAGATTTAGATGTATGGAGTGTCGTTAGAATCTTTATATCATCCTGATTGACACTGGCTATAAAATATTTGGAAAAAAAAATGTGTGTATAGATTGGACATGAGTTTTTAATTTCCTTAATTAAGCTTGTTGACAACTCCTTATTGATCACATATTTCTTAGATGTAGTGAGAATTATATGTGTTTACCAATCGAGATTCAATATTATCTTGTTCGGGTAAAAAAAGACTATATTTATTAAAATAATAATAATGTCATATGTTTAGCTCATTATAAATCATTGAAGCAAATACTTACACAGAACATTTAAGAAGACGGTCGTATTAACCGACCCGTGTCGGTTGTACGCCTCGCAGACGTAGTCCCCGCCGTCTTTCCTCTGCACGGGTCCGAGGAGCAGCGTGTTAGAGGAGGACAGAACTACTGTCGTGTTGCTCTGCTCTTTGCTGTTTGATTTGGGCGGCTGGTCGCGTCGCCAGGTGTACGATGGTTTGGGGAATCCCCTGTAAGACATTGGAGTTAGTTATCATCAATGGCTCGGAGAAATACACTTAGATGGATGGATAGCTTTTTATTGTTCATACAAAAATTAAAAAGTGCACCTTAAAACAAAACAATTAACGTTCAACATATCCGCTGAGTAATGTTGGCCTTATCCGCTGAGGTAGTGGTGTTGAGACTGCGTTTTGGCAAACGTGGTGGAGGATGCATTGAGATTCGATGGAATGACGATATACGTAGGACAGCTGGCGGTGGATGAAAGCGAAAAACCGAAGATCAGGCTTACTGGTGCCGTGGTGGTGCCGGCGTAAGAATAGTACCCCACCCTCTCTACCCGTGGTTGCCGTAAGAGTCGGCTAAGGGATGTAATCCATGAGATGGGCAGCAGCGTCTTCCTTGAACAATCACATCTAACTGCGCTCGCCAACCCGCCTGCCAAGCATGGCGAGTATTGGCAGAATCCCCAAGGAGGAGGCCTATGTCCAGCAGTGGACGTTCTATGGCTGATGATATGATGTGATGTAAAAACTGCGGGCAAAAGCTAGTGAAGTATGAAATTAGAAGAAAAAAACAACAGATGTGAGCTTACATTGCTGAACAAATAACTTTCCCCGGTATTTCATTTTCATTCACTGAGACGACAGTAGGGGTCACTGTTATGTTTTCTGGTTCATCTGAAAATATATAATTATTCTTAATGAAATATGTTTTAGAGATAAGTCCTAAAAAAAGTATACAACGTAATTGTGTGGTAATATAATAGCAATCATCATGAACAACTACTTGTCGTGTTCTTTAGGATCTGAATTCGAAATTTTCATGTAAGAACAAATTCAAGACGAAATTTTCAAGACTTTCTCCTTATGGTAAGATATAACGCATCCCCATGACCATTGCAGCGATACACAGAACTTTGAGTAACAAAACAAAGTCTAGGGCATCGCTGCCTTGGCGCTCATTACTTTGAGACTAGATGGTTAGTCTCAATAGCCCTGTAATTTCGCTAGCTGCAGTACCTTTCAAACCGGAACACAGTACTTAATGTTTACACACTACTGCCGTCGCTTAACATCAAGCTGTGGTCAAAACTAAGAAGAGTTTTATCCCTTAAAAGAAACAGGTATTTTTATTTGTAAATGTTTGTGCTGGGAGGGATTCTTATGCCTGAAGTAAAGCTATTACTTGGTAACAGGACAGTCTAGATGGCGCTGTACGTTTTTTTTTTGTTCTAGTTAGGCTTGTGTTTGACCGCCATCTTGCCTGATGTTAAGTGAAGATGCGGTCTACGGCGGAGCACGCTCGCTTAGAAGAAACCGATTCACTCGCGACTTGAAGACACCCAGATTGTATCCATCAGGGAACGCCTACTCGGGTAGCTAATTTCAATGTTTAGCGGTTCGTATAATAAAAATAGATTTGCGTGGTGGTAGGGTACTGTCTAGTACTCGGCTGGCTAGCTACCACCCTCAAGTTGAAAATCTGCCGCCAAGCATCTAACGGTGTGTTCCGGTAGCCTCACTTGAGAGCCAGTTCCATTCCAGGCTAGGTGTACTTTATCATCTTCGACCACAGCGTCACTTAACATTAGGTGAGTTGTGGTCAAACACCTAGCCTGTCAGCAATAAAAAAAAAAGATTCAAACTGCCGCTTTTTAAAGCTTCTGATAAAAGAATGGGCAAGGTGGAATGAGGCCATTATTTATGTGAGGTCATTCGTTTACTTACACTCGACAGCGAACTTGGTGGTGCTGTCGACGGGCGGGCCGGCGGAGTTGCGCGACGAGCGGCACGTGTAAGCTGCCGTGTCCGCCGTGCGGTCCAGCACGCCCAGCGGCCACGCCGTCATGTTCCAGTGCTGCCACAAACAACACTCATAAGCTATTACGATCACATATTATATTATTTATTTTTTCCGTTTTTCGCACTTTCTACATTCTGCCAATGTCAAGTATTTAGATATACAGAAACTCTTTACTGTGCTAACCAAAAATAGAAAAAGATCACAGGAAACGAAAGAATCTTATGAGCTAGAGCCACAAGTGGTGGTCTTATCGCTAACAGCGATTTCTAAATTGTGATAGTAACAGACGTAACACAGAAGAGGTTTTCAGCAGTCACCATCAGAATTTTTCATCCAAACTATCCGTGGTTATCTGCTAATAGAATAAACAATACATCACATAAAAAGGTCTAAGCTATAATAATGTATCTGCATAGAGTTAGCATCTATAAAAATATGGCTTTCCTATAATTATTTTGATGTAAGATTACGGGTTGAAAATAATTTCATTTCATAATTTCAAGAGACGATAAGCATTTGAAACTATCGTAAGATACTGCGTGAAATGGGAACGTAAGGTAGCGAGAAAGAGACAGAATAAACGAGTGATACATAGGCTTGAAAGAGGGAAAGGATATGAAGATATGAATGGAACGTAACGTCAATATGAAAGAGATGCCTAGATGTGAGATAATTATAAATATGAAAGAGAAAGAGGAAGTGTAAAAGGGATAGTAATAAGATAGTCATAGGTGTGAGAAGGAAATGAAATAAATGCAATTTAGAAGAAAGTCCATCTTTTAATTCACGCAACCTTAAACTAACTAACAAAAAGCTGAGGTTTGTGAGGGCTCCCGTAGTTTTTCTAACGGGTAATAATTTTTAAGACAGTTATTACTTTACTACCTGATTCTAGTGGTGTCATCTAGTATTAAGTAGATTAACTACGATGTATTTGAGTATAGTTCTGTTGCAGCGGTGTTAACTCTTTGGTTTTCTAACTGATGGCGTTAGTAGTACAATAACATTCTATCCAATGTATACAAAATTGTTAATGTTCATTATTTTATGGGTATAATATTATATTGTTTTTGACAGATAACACATCTAGATATGAAGTTAAATTATTATGTTAAAGCACAGATCTATAGACGTGATAGTTTTCCAGTAAAGTGTACCACAAAAATGCTCAGGTTGTGGGATAGTGTTAGGGCTCGCTTTGCTCACCCTGAATGTCAAACCTCCACATAATGTATAACATCAGATAAAGTAACTAACAAAACACATCAATTGCCTTCATTTTACCAGAACAGCCTCTTAAAGAATTTTGACTTCAAAAATGGGACACACATCATCATCGGTCATAGGACGTCCACTACTGGACATAGACCTCCTCCTGGGGGGGTTTTGCCAATACTCGCCACGCTTGGCAGGCGGGTTGGCGAGCGCAGTTAGGTGTGATTGTTCAAAGAAGACGCTGCTGCCCATCTTCCGGATTACATCTCTTAGCCGACTCTTACGGCAACCACGGGTAGAGAGGGTGGGGTACTATTATTACGCCGGCGCCACCATGGCTCCACGGCAAAAATGGGACAGTTTTCAAGAATACAGTTGAATATGACATAGAACTTACCAACGTAGACTCGGTGGCTTCAAAGTCGTTCCTATTGACTTGGGGATCTATCGTCCTTTCCACGACGTAGTATCGGTCTGTCTTATCAGGGTCGATCACCTGGCCATCTTTGAGCCATTGCACGCTGCACAGGGGAGCGCATTCCACTGTGCAGGACAGGGAAATGTTCTGGAAGGAGAAAGATAAAATATACCAACTGTTCTGCTATAACTAGACTTAGTCAATTCCTGATTCCTTTTTGTAGCGATGATAGCTCAGCGGTAAGCGCGGTCAATTTGCACACCGAAAACGTGGGTTCATACCCTAACAATGAGCTTGAGCTGCCGGTAAAGAAAAATATCGTGATGAAACCATACCAAAACCCATTTTTTTTAATGCTTGTCATGCTATGTGCTCACCTGATGTTGAGTGACGGTGTGGTCTAAGATAATAATCACAGATGATGTATTTCTGTTGCCGCTATAACAACAAATACTAAAAACAGAATAAAATAAATATTTAAGGGTACAACACCCATACACCAAACCCATACCCATACAACAATCATGATTTTTTTGGCGTTTTTATAGATAATAGTACCCTACGTGCGTGAGTTCGACTCGCACTTGGCCGATTTTATACAAGATCTTTACTTACTTGTGACTTGTAGAGGGCGCCACTGTAGTGGTTCATGTTGTATTTGAAGCTCGGGGGTGCTGTAAAACCAAAAATATTTAATTATTTTTTATGCTTGACAGACAGACAACTTTGGTGTTATCAATTTATATTTGTAAGGAGACCTACCACCAAGTAAAACGAAACTAGCCTGGAATGGAACTGTCTCTCAAGTGAGGCTGACGGAACACACCGTTAAGTACTTGGCGAGAGAATTTCAACTTGAGGGTGGTAGCTAGCCAGTCGAGTACTAGGTAGCACACACAACGATATGGTTTCTTCACAAATAAAAAAAAATTGGTAAAATATATATAAGTACCTATAAAACGCATACGTCACTGTTTTTTCTTTAACTCACCGAGTACGTTAATGGAGATAGTGGCGTTATCCCCCTGTCCTCCCGCGTTGGTCCCCTGGCAGGAGAAGTTGGTCCGGTGGTCCAACGTCACGGGGTCGATGGTCCAGTTCTGGGATACGATGTCTGACACCACACGTCCACCACGGTACCAACGGTATCTGTGAAAATAAAATAAAACTCACATAAATACATACAATGTAGGTCCTTCGAGTCGCGAGTGAATCGGTTAATCGATGAATAGGCAAGCGTGCTATATGTTACAAAAAAAAACGTAGCACCAGAATATAATAATGGGATGATAGAATACGTTTTTTTAGTAAATACATCCAGATACAGAACAAACATTTATGTGACGATCCTGAGTGGGAATCGAACTCGCATCCTACAGCTGTTGAAGCAGATATTCTACCAAATGAACTAACAGGGCAGTCAATAATAGATAAATATAAACATTGGAGGACTCTTCAAGTCTTCATATGAAGACTGAGCTTTTTATGATGAGACTTATTTGATTTGATTAAAATTTGAAACACTTAAAAAAGGACTGTTTTAACATTGGCAAAATGCACAAAGGGATTAGCCAAAAAGAAAAAAAAAACTAAAAATATACGACAAAGGTTCAACTCTACTTTCTTGAAGCGTGATGGGAACTTATTGTTGGTCTTCTTTGTCTCCTATAAACTACAATTTTGGTTATTTTAAGGCTTTTATTATTTCTTCTAAATAAAAGTGCTCCATCCTCGCCCGCACCGTCACTTTCCATCAGTTGAGTTGGCGGCTTAAGATCTATTTCACATTAAAAAAAGTACCTGTGCGCTTCGGGCCTTCCCCTCTCCTTGACACTGCAACTAAGAACTAGACTTTTGCCTTTCACGACGCGCCAAGGGGAGTAGATCAGCTTAGCTGGACCAGGTGGATCTAGAATGGTGAGAACAAGATAGAATGAAACACTAATATAAATCAAAATCAAAAAGTCATATATTCAGTTTAGGCCCTGTTAAGGCACTTATGAACGTTAAGTTACATGTTTGAATCTACCACCGGCTCGTGATTACACTTCAACTGAGAAGATTCCGGCAAGAAACTCAGCAAGGCATATTTTTTTGTGGAGCTTTCTTTTCATATTAGGTTACAGTTTACAGTTATAAATATTAATACATTATGCTTACTACAATTGTCACTTAGCCAGGGGGATGCAAGTGCAGAGAGAAGCTACAACAACCATATATTCCTGTCTTCCACGTAATGAGCCACCTTATAGTAGGCTTTGTCAATTATATAGATAACAACCATATGAATTAGAGTCACAAAGGACGGTTTTATTTTTAAAATTGTTTTATTCTATGTTCAAGATAAAGTAAATGACTTTTATACTTTTTTTAAAGAAAAAAAAGGTAATTTATGTATTTTACTAAGTTTTAATAAAGTCATCAGTATAGCCATATTGTTAATAATTTTATGTATAGTTTATTATCATACTTTATAATCTTCTAGATTACAAAAATTAAATAAAAAATAAATAAATCTTGCTATGGTTTCCTCGCGAAGTTTTCCTACCGGCAGCTCAAGTTCATGGTTGAGATGGAACTCAACACCCTCTAGAGTGTGAACCGACTGCGTTAACAACTACACTATCATCGCTACAAAATGAAAACAACTATAATTAGTTTTTATGAGTGAATACTTTTTGCTTCGGTTAAAGTGTCATAATACTCACAGTTAACGACCAGCTCAGTCTTATCGCTCTCGTCTCCCCAGCCGGCCACGTTCTTCCCCTTGCAGGAGTAGTTCCCGTGAAAGCTTTTAGTAGTGTCTTGGAGAAGCAGCATGGACGGGTCTACCTCGTCGCATAGATTGTCTGAAATGCACGACATAGTATTATTATTTATCATTATTTTAGCCTATCTTGTTCCACTGCTTGTTTCACTGGCAAAGGAACTCGAGGACTTCGTCTTTTCTATAACTCTCTGTTCGCTGCTACTGAGGTGCAATCCTTTTCATGAGCATCGAGCTCATCTTTTGGCCGGCCTGGTGGCCGTTTTACCTCCGGGAACCAGTCGGTGATGGTTTTCGTCCATAGACTCCGCTGGCAATAACTTGGTCAGTCTTGGTAGGACAGTAGACACGTCAGACCCACTTTAGCATGGGATTTTTTTTGTCACGTCAATGATCTGTGTTTTTAAGCGCAGTACCGAGTTTCTTATGCGGCCTAATAGTAGTATTAATAAGGTCTTATAATACGTAAGTATCACGTTATCCTTTCTTTAGTGGAAAGCAAGCTTTACTAAGTCTTAACACGTACACAAAACAAAAATAGACAGTTTTTTTGACCAAAAAAAACCGAGTCTACCTTGTTTTTATAAACTGTCCCACTGCTGGGCGTGGGCCTCTTCTCATTCTGAGAAGGGTAAGGTCCACCACGCTGGCCAAGTGCGAATTGACAGACATAACAAATCTTCGAGCACTTTTTTTAAGACTCAATCATGTAGGTTTCCTCACGATGTTTTCCTTCACCGTTTGAAGCCATCAGCAAAACTAGATAACGTAGAAAAGACAGAGGCACGCGCAGTATGATTCCAATCTAGGACCTCCAGATTGAAAGCCAGACTGACAAACTCATATTAGAATAATCACGCTGTTTGGTTACTTTTACTAGACGGTAAACTCCTTAGCAAGAGGTCATCTAGGTAGGTACTACCATCAGATATTCTGCTACCAAGCAGTATTATGTAAACACTTCTGTGTTCTGAAATGGAAGGTATTAGAAAGCAATATTACTGAACTATTGAGGCTAACTATCGTCTGAAAGTAATGAGCGTCAATGAACATCAATATCCTTTGTTTTGTTACTTCAAAATTCTGGGTATCGCTGCAATGAGCATGGACTGGCGTCACCTCTTACTATCAGGAGAGTGTTTGTTTTGTCTCATTACGTTTGCACAGACGTCTATATTTGAAAGTATTTTTTGAGGATAAAGAATTTGCGGCTAGTACTTTTATATCATTCTAACGCATGGAGTCTCCTTCCTTACCTCCTTCTTGCTGCGTTGTATTACACTCAGGCAATTGCTTGAGTATCTGGCCGTCCAGATACCAGATGACCTCGTCCAGGACGGCTGGGTTACCAGACTCGGTGGCACAGGTCAGGGTCACGTTCCGGTGTTCTGTCTCCAGGATGGGACTCTTAGAAGACATAAGGAGGCGCACTTGGGGCTTGTCTGGAAATATCATGGCGAAGTAAGGTTAAGAATTATATTTTGTAGTCTGACCACGTGGTGATAAGCGTTCTAAAAGGCAACGATTGAGTTAGTACTAAGTAATAATTATCGATGTGAATCATTTTAACCGTGGGAATAACTTTGATCAATTTAAGGGTTAATGATATTTTCATAAGAAATGGCTGTTATTGTTTTGCAATTCCAGGATCGATATAATGAAAGATTTTCAGAATTCTGAGTAATTACTCCTTTTGGCTTACTATTATCGATAGGTGTAACTTTTGGACTAGATTGGTGGAGTGGAGAGGGGTAAATAAACTAGCAATGATGGTGATAATGGTAATGAGATTTTAAAATCACTAGTTTATACGAGATGATTATATAAATACAGCCAGCAAAAGAAAAACCTACGAACTAAGTATTAAAAGTAATAGATAGGCTTACATGTGACCTTATTAAGTGATGATGCGATCTACAATGGAACAAGCTTGCCTAGATGATACCGATTTACTCTCGACTTGAAGTACAGATTGTATTGAATGGGGAACACCCAACATGCCCTGGATAGCCAAGGAAATTTTGTGGGCCAAAAACCAAACTATCCAAAGATCTTTCCTTTTCTCTCCAGGGAACAAACAGTTCAAACAGTGTCTTAAGTTCTAAATAAAATGCATAAGCTTTAAAAGCTCATACTCACATAGGACGTTGACATCTATGTTGTGTTCACTCCGTCCCTTGCCCACCGAGTTGGTGAGCTCACAGCTGTAGTTCCCCAGGTCTTGACCTCGTGCATCATGGATGATGAGAGAATGCTGTTCCGTTGACCCACCTTCGTAGTGGGAACTGCTCACGTTTAGACGCGTGTCGTTCAGGTACCTGGAATTCGTAGTAAAATTTCAGACCATTTACAAAAACCCCCAACACCATTACAGAATATCAAATTTTAATTTGTGGAAGATGGTTTGTCGCACAGAAAGGAGTTGATAATCATTAAACAGCAGATACACACTTCAACCCTAAATACCCCTCTGATAATGATAACGATAAGGTATAACTTCTGGAGAAAGAAGCAAGGGTGCTGGCGCCGCCTTTCCACAGGAATTTTTGCCCATCTTCAGTTTTTGGTGGTTCCAGAAGACTGATAGTGGAAATCCTCAATGGCACTTATTTTGTTTTAAATGTATTTGCGTTTGACTTGCTTAATTTTAAACTTACTACTTGTGAAATGCTTGGTTCTGTATATTATAAAAAGTTGATAAAAGCGAAGTTTGTAGTATTTAAAACGTAACATGTTTTTACGGAACAAAAAGTGGCCCGTGTCATTATCTGTATCAATTGACAATTCCAAAGCTGGTTCTCAAGATGACACCCAATGAAAGATACATCATCAGCCATAGGACGTCCACTGCTGGATATAGGCCTCCTCCTGGGGGGGTTTTGCCAATACTCGCCACGCTTGGCAGGCGGGTTGGCGAGCGCAGTTAGGTGTGATTGTTCAAGGAAGACGCTGCTGCCCATCTTCCGGATTACATCCCTTAGCCGACTCTTACGGTAACCACGGGTAGAGAGGATGGGGTACTAATCTTACGCCGGCACCACCACGGCAACGAAAGATAGTCTTGGAGTAAATCTGTGATTACTTACCAGGTGACCTCTGTAAGGGATGAAGGGTTGCTCTCATACTCGCATTTGAGAAGTACCTTGGACCCCTCCGTGACCGTTATGTTCCTCGGCGTTACCCGGACTATTGGTGGATCTGGAATAGAAAGTAGGATACTTTGAGATAGTTTCATATTATCAACATTAAGCCAATTTTAATTCGATAAAGAACAAACATTTGAGGTGTTGGACCATGGTCATGAATTTAATTCATGGCTGAGTGACGTGTCGTGACGTATGATGGAGATAGGCAACGCACCAGCAGTAATCCTAGGATTGCAGTTGTGTTAGGTAGCGATACCCACAACAATTTAAGATCTAAAACTTGATTATGTTCTTTTTCTTCCTATTTTTATGGGTATGATTGATCAACTAACTTGGAATGGGCAAGCTCTTTATTGACGCAGCCGAAATACAGTTTTAGGAGCTTGATAGCCAACTTTCAACTCTCATATAGTTGCTAACCAGCCCAGTACCAGAGAGTACCCTACAACCATGCTATGGGTTCCTCCTACTACCTGTCCCTTTCTACTATCGAAATTCAGACTGATGCAGCCAAAGTGCCATCAGTACATAGGCATTCCCCATGTATGCTTTACGCGGTTCGACCCTACGTTTTCTATATATACAGCAGGAATGTAGATCTCTAATTTCTGTATTTTCTGGTACAATATGGGTGTCTATAAATCTAGAGTAAACAGATTCCTTCTAGGTAAGCTTGCTATATTCTAGACCGTTTGACATAATGCAAAGAGAAGTTTACAAAAACTTATTTGAAATAAAAAAATAGCTATCATGGCTTATATCATCCATATTTTCCATGTTTGAGCCATGATTTATACGATTTCGTCAATTTAGCAAGCTGGTTGGCGCCCAAGACTTCGTTTCCTAGTTTGCAGCCACCAATCTACCAACTTATTGGCCCTCCATTTCCCCTGCCATCATATTACCTGATCAACTCTATTTCAGTTTCAGACTGTTTTTGAGTAAAGTGGTAAACAAGCGAAGGATCACCTGATGGTAAGTAGTCACCGCTGCCTACGGACACCTACAACACTCGAGGCAATGTCAGTGCGTTGCCTACCCTATTCACCCTATTCACCCTTCGTTTAAAGCGAAGTAGGAAGTGGAAAAACCGAAGGTGGTAAGCCATTCCACAAAATACAGGTGCGCGGAAGCAAAAGTCGATTAAATCGACCGGGACGAGACTTCCACGCATCTATAATATGTGGGTGGCATGTTTGGCGATGACGGTTGGGCTTTTGTTTGTATCTCTACATTTCTCATTTGATACCAAGCATAGCTTGCTCCATGACAGTGCAACTTGCAAGTAACGTTGAGGATACACAGGTTGTAAAAGCAAATCTTTAGGAACTGTGGAACGTCGATGGGTTTCGGACACCTTCCAGTTTATTGAATCCTATATAATGACAAAGTGATCCTATTTAATTGACAAAGCCTACTATAAGGTGGCTCATTACGTGGAAGACAGGAATATAATATGGTTGTAATAGCTTCTCTCTGCACTTGCATCCCCCTGGCTAAGTGACAATTGTAGTAAGCATAATGTATTAATATCTATAACTGTAAACTGTATAAACTGTAACCTAATATGAAAAGAAAGATCCACAAAAAAAAAATGCCTTGCTGAGTTTCTTGCCGGAGTCTTCTCAGTTGAAGTGTAATTACGAGCCGGTGGTAGATTCAAACATGTAACTTAACGTTCATAAGTGCCTTACCAGGGCCTAAACTGAATGAATGACTTTTTGATTTAGATTTTGATTTTGAATTTTATACTTACACCATATCTCCAGCTCCTTAGTAGCGTGCATAGGATGGTCTTTTGTCTCCACAGTGACTTCATTGGAGGCTTCGCAGTGGAACTTGACACCATTTTCAAACCGCGTTGCCTCAAACGTCAGGTTGGATATGGTTTCAAAGGTCGTGTCAGTCTGTGGATTATAAATAAATATAAATCGCAGGAAATTTCACAGTGGTATCTAAACATATTGAAGCGGCCTTTCTTGTTAAAAATAATTCAGAAAATTATAGCACTTTGACAGTTACGCGGCATAACAATATTTTACGTTTGCCAAAATATCGCTTAGCTGTAAAACAAAAGCATATTTGCAAAAATGGTACAAATATATAACAAATTACCCCAAACATTAAAAGATGTCCAAAGTATAAATATTTTTGAATTTAAACTTTAAAAAATTCTTATTGAGAAGACAATTCTACCACCGATTTTTTTAAAGAAAACAGTAAAATTTAAATGACCTAATCATAATTGGAATAGCAAGTATTGCTTGACCGCCATCGATTTTTATTGTCTCATAAATGTTCGGCGTAGGTGAAACTCGAAGCCAATGCCTGCAGCTTCGAATGTAAAGCTATTCCCAAATGAACTGACAGGGCAGTTAATTAATTCGATTATTTTTATAAACCGATGGGAATTTAGTAATTGCTTAATTATAGCAGAATGTGGATATTTGTGTAACAAAACAAAGTCCAGGGCGTCGGAGTTTTTGCGCTAATTGCTTTGAGATATTCGATATTTAATCCTTGTAATTTGACTATTATATTTACTCATTACTGCTTGGTGGTAGAATATCGGGTGCTGCATTCAGTAAAATTACGACTGTAGTGATTTTACTATATAGTACTATTATTTATTTTGTGATTTAACTGTTCCGAATTAGCCTTGTTCTTTATAAACAATCCCACTGCTATGCGTGGGCCTCTTTTTCAAGGAGTGAAAGGTAAGATTGTAGTCCATCACGCTCGCCAAATGCGAGTTGGCAGATTTTTTTAAAGTACTCTCGGACATTTAGATTTCCTCTCGGTATTTTCCTTCACAGTTTGAAGTCATACGTATTTAAGCTAGAAATAAAAACCGGCTAAGTGTGAGTCGGACTCGCGCACCGAGGGTTCCGTACAAACCTGTAGATATATAAGTAAAAGTTATGGTAATTTATGCTTTTCACAACTTTTTCTTTATCTGTACTATAAGACGTTGCTTTGTACCAAATTTCAAGATTCTGAGTTCACGGGAAGTACCCTGTAGGTTTTGATTCCCTTGCGAGTGTCGAAAATTTGCAGCATAAACGGCTGTATCTTTTGATTGCGTTGGCTTAGAAGTTTGATTTTTTCACAGCTCCAAGGAACAGTAGACTTAGTATCTGATATGAATTTCAGCTTGATACCTCCACGCGTTCCTGAGAAAAAGGATCTTGACAGACATACAGACGGACAACAAAGTGATCCTATAAGGATTCCGTTTTGTCTTTTTGAGGTACGGAACCCTAAAAAGTAGAGGTGTGCGCCGTGGGAGTCGAACCCAGGACCTCCAGATTGGAAGCCAGACGTTCTCCCTGCTAGGCTACTGAAACTTCCGAATTTACCGTTACATACAGAAATTTATTAACTAGTCAAGCGCTTTCCTTTCAGCTTGACTTTTGCAAAGCACGTACCACTGAATAAATAGCTTTGACCAATAAAAATAAACATCACGTTAAAGATACAATTGCTTATTTACGTTTGGCTTAAGCCAAAAGCTCGCCCTTCCCGCACCCCGCTACAATCTCAAACTGTCACACTGTCTTTGTCTCAAGTAAAATCAAAGAACTAAAGAAAATAGAATACGATTTTTAATCTTACTACATAAAAAGGAAGCTTATGACTTTAATAGTCTATGTAGTATGTTCTTCCACGTCTCCTAAACTTCAAATCATATTTTGACAAATGAGGTGTTAATGCGTATAGGTTATATGACGTCACAGTAAATCCAATATGGCGGATGTCATAACCTAAATTAGCGTCACAAATTTTTTTGGCCATAAACATATACATGCCATATTTGGTGTGATGAGAGGACTTGAATTCAGATTCAGGTATTTGATTCTATAAAAGAATATATGTAGGTGATAAAAGTCTAAAATTAAGTATGATTTTATATACTCAACCGGGCAAGGAAAAATTAAGAGAGAAGAGGACGACTGAAAAAAAGATTTTTTTTAATTTAAATTTGAAGTTATTTAAAAGGAAGAAAGGAATACTAACTCCAAGTGTCAATTCACTCTATGGAAGACAAGAAAAATGAAAACTGACTATGGTGTGGAAGAACTGTATATGATAAGACTTCAAAAAGTGTGAATGCACTCTATAAAAGAGAATAACATTTACTTCAGAAGGTCTGGGTGAATTGTATACGAAAGAATGCCGGCTTCAAAAAGTTTGAATGCATTGTTTGAAAGAAAGGAACAATTATTTCAAAAAGTGTGAATGCCTTGTATGAAAGAAAGGAATAGTTACTTCTAAAAGTGTTAATACACTCTATAAAAGAGAAAAATATTAAAGACAAAAAAGTGAAAACTGACTAAAGTCAAAAGGTGTGAAAAAACTGTATATGAGGGAATATAGACTTCAAAAAGTGTGAATGCACTCTATAAAAGTGAATAACATTTACTTCAGACGGTCTGGGTGAAGGAATTGTTTGACAAAATAAGAAACAATTTCTTTTAAAAGTATGAATGCCCTGTTTGTTATAAAAGAACGGAATGTTTATAAAAGAAAGCAACTGTCGCTTCAAAAGTTGTGGATGAATTTTGTGGAAGAATGTAGTGTTATGAGGATGAAATGTGTAGAAGAATATAATGTTCTAGAGAGAAATATTCTAGTACATATTGGTGTTTGTAGGAAATGTAAGTCAAGGGCTTTTAGATAAATTTAGTCACAGTTTTAAGACTATTTTAAAGTTTTATAAATTTTGCCTACACTTTCCAACCAGTCTCTTCCAGTGGAACTAACTCGGTCTAACTTTGTCCTCAAGTATTTGCAATGTAAATTTCTATTAATTAGTTATGCATAGAAAATAACAGGCCTCTAGGGAGGGTTTACTGTAATTCGAGTATGTACTGAGGTACTTTTAGTACTTTGTACTGTTAGGCGAGTAAGGTTTTAAAACTTTTAAATGAAAATCGCTCATTGGTGGAGTGTTTTAGGTGCCACATTATAGGGTTAGGCTAGTATAGATTAAAATGTTTACAATTTCGACAGAAGATTTTGAACACAAAAATTGTGAAGGATGAAAAGGAGGAAAGTCTTTTTATGAGCTGACTCACTCTGCTGGCTTCATAGGTAAAGCTACTATATTTTAGCCCACCATGCAATTAATAAATACCCATAATTATAAAATACCAATAAAAATAATAACCTCAGAAAAGTTAGAGAAGGAGGGTTCGGTGCCGTGAGTTCACAGTTCACACCCAGACCATTTGAATGGAAGTCGGACATTCTGCCGTCTAAACTACAGTAACTGCACCCATAAAAAATCGTAAGGACTTATTATGGTCTAATTCGAGGTAAACATTTTGAATGCGCGATGCAGGCTCTTGTCGTTGATTGGCTATCGCACCTATATGTTTGTAGCGTTAATGCATAGATGGCGCTACATGGAGCAAGATTGCTGCAGCATCATAGTGGACTTTTATCTTATTACTAAAGTCAGGAGTAGTGGCCATATCAGTATCAGAACTGATTAACGTTTAAGTAGATATGTACTTGATTGAATACCACAAATCAACAAACGTTTGTTGAATGAATCGGAAAGGATACCATGTCATGGAATGGTTAAAAATTTGATAATGATATAAGTATATGTATTTTAAGATTGGCAACAATTGCCTGCTCAGTTAGCTCACTTAGTAGTGTATCTGCTTCAAGAGCTGTAGGGTATGGGTTCCATTCCCAATCAGGACAAACATTTGTGTGTACAACCATGAACATAAGTGTTTGTTCGGTGTGTGGGTGTCCCAAGTGTATTAACGAAAACAGTATTTAAGCATTTTATTAATCATCTGGTTCCCGTAGTTGCTTTGCTTAGTTTGGGGCTATATAGCGCTGTTCGAAATGCCCGACATTTACCGATGTGCGTCAAACAAAGATTAATTGAAGCAATTAACAAAAGCAAAACTTTTAGCGTTTATCGCGGCAAAATGCGAAACAGGGAACGCTGAATTAGCATTTAGCATTAATGAAATTTTAATACGTCTACTTCATAATCATGGGGTGAGATAATTGAGGAATGGCTTGATGAGTTGTTCGGTTGTTGAAATGTTCATTGTTCAATTTACTTAGAACATTGCTCAGATGTTCACAGCGCCTTGCTTCTGGAGTATTGCCGTAAAAGGAAGCTAATTTTGCCGTGAATGTGACTTTTATTGTTACTTTAGTGGGAGGAAACTGAGAATCTTGAAATTTGGTACGAAGCAATGTCTTATAGCACAGATAAAGGAAAAATAGCGAAAAGCATAAATTACCATTAAAAAAATACCATAACTTTTACTTATATACCTACATGTTTGTACCCTCGGTGCGCGAGTCCGACTCGCACTTGGCCGGTTTTTTTATAAACCATCCTACTTCTGGCCTTGTGCCTCTTCTCAATGTGAGAAGGATAATGCCATAGTCAACTACGCTGGCCAAATGCTGGTTAGCAGATTTCAGACACATTAAAGAACTTTTTTAAGAACTCTCGGAAATGTAGATTTCTTCACGATGTTTTCTTTCACCGTTTGAAGTCATCGGCAAATACGCACATAAATTAGAAAAGACAGAAGTGCGCGCCGTGGGATTCGAACCCAGAAAATTAGGAGGAAGGAGAAAACTAGTAGAAAGAACTAGGCTGGCGAAAATTACAGTGAGGACTTGAAACGTGGAAATCTGAAGAATTCTTAATGTTCCAAGATGTACCCATGGCTGTAATCACGACACCAACAAACTCCTATTAATATATTTTTTTGACATTGAAGTTATTTCCAATGATGATAGAACCCTATTGAGTGGAATGCAAACCCAAGCAATAATGCCGCAATCGTAGCATAGGACGCCCTGAGAATCGATGGAGTGATTATATACGTAGGACAGCTGGCGGTGGATGGCAGCGAAATTTGGCTGAGTGGGCGTGTCATGGGAGAGGCCCACGTCAAGCAGTGGACTTCGATATGCTGCTGCTGATGATGATGATGATGATGGTAATGATGGTGGTGGTGATAATAGTGATGATGATGATAATGATGAGTGAAATGCAAATTATTGTATGACTTACCATCTTAACGCTCTTTGTCTGCTCAGCCACACATGAAACAAAAGAAAATAAAATATTAATATCTAACACTAGATGACGTTACTTGTTTTTAATCCCCGACGCAAAAAGAGGGGTGTTATAAGTTTGCCGTAGATGTCTGTCTGTGTGTGTGTGTGTCTGTCTGTGGCATCGTAGCTCTCGAACGGATGGACCGATTTCGATGCGGTTTTTTTCATTTGAAAGCCAATTTCATTGCGGTGATTCTTAGCTTGGTTAATTGCGTAGAGGGTTTTTAAATTTTTAATCTCTTTGTTATGAGTTACCGTACGGGTGCCGGATCTATTGCGTTGCAGGGACTTTGTAGCAATGATAGCTCAGTGGTAAGCGCGGTCGGTTCACACACCGAAGGGCGTGGGTTCAATGAGTTTGAGCTGCCGGTGAAGGAAAACATCGTGTGGAAACCATAGCGTGATGGTAGAGTACTTTCTAGTACTCGGCTGACTAGCTAGCACCCTCAAGTTGAAAATCCACCAAGTATCTAACGGCGTGCACCGACAGCCTTACTTGGGAGCCAGTTCCATTCTAGGCTAGGTGAGTTTTACCATCGTCGGCCACAACGTCGCTAACATCAGATGAGTTGTGGTCAAACACCAAACTTGTCAACCTATTTTGTATTTTGATTGTAAGTGTGCACTAAATTATTAAACAGACAAACAATACTCTAGCACAGATCATATTAGTGCAATACTAGGTATCTTCAATTGAGACACGTAGATAAGTACCATCTCTAGATATTCTGCCACCAAGCAGTAGTGTGTAAACATTACTGTGTTCTGGTTTCAAGGGTACAGCAGCTAGCGAAAATACACTGAACATTGTTATGTTATTTAAAGTTGCAATGGCGAGTACATACGTTATCTCTTACCATCAGGAGAACGTCTCGTTCGTCTCATTACCTATACATTTAAAAAAGAAAGATTTCAAATAAAATTCTTAAATTCTGAAGAGTTACACTTACAATACACCCGACAGTTAACCGCTTAAAGGCAAAAACGTCTATAAAGGCAAAGAAAAACAATCGACAAAAAAAAAAAAAAAACAACTTTAATGTGCAGCCTAACTACAGTAATCCGATTATTACTACAGTGATGGGACAATATCGACTTTCCGATATCGATAAAATTTTATTACGTCTATCTACGAACCTAATGTTTTTCGAATTTTATAAAAGCGTACCAACTGGATATTTGGTTGATATCTCTTTGATATTTTAGAAATGTAATATGCAACTTTTTACTAAAGAGAGTGATTTTTCACGGCCCTGTATATTTGTATAGTCATTGGTCAATGATGGCTTGATGGTATTCTATAGATCTGGACTAAAAATTGAAATTCAAGAACCTCCCTTCAATGATGCGAGCTGTTTAGTAATCAAATTAGATTCTGAACTATCCATAATTGCAATATACCGCTCTCCATCAAAAAACAATATCACAAACTTTCTTAAATCACTTGAATGTATCATATCAAATATATATACTGACTCGTGTATAATAACTGGCGATTGAAACATAGACATTAAGCCCAATAGTACCGATTCCAAAGCCTCTGACTATCTTGAGCTTACAACGTCATATGGATTCGTTCCAGGTCACGTTCTACCTACACGGATCACTAACTGTCTAGATCATGCTCTTATTCGAACCAAAAGACCTGCCTGTGTTGTGGTTTGCAACTCTGGTGTCACTGACCATGACACTATACTGATCGGGATTGAAAGTTCTATGCCACACTGTTCTCCTAACCCTAAAATAGTTACAAAGACTAACTATAATCAAGTAATCGCTAGCTTAGAGAGCATCGACTGGGGGAATTTCTATATTGAAACTAATGTTGTGGTTGCTACAGAATTTTTTATTAGTAATATTGCCCTTGCAGTACAAAATAACACATCACTAAAGAAAACTAAGTGTTCTGATGTTATTACTAAGCCATGGATGACAGCTAATCTAGTAAATTGTATAAGGCGAAGAGATGCTCTACATCTAAAGGCTAAAAAGTCTCTCAACGATCAGGCACTACAAGATAAATACAAAAAAATTCGTAACGACTGTAAATCTCTATTAAAAACAAAAAAAAAAGAGTACGAGTCTTCTTTGATAGCAGCTAACAGAAACGATAGTAAGAAACTATGGAATACACTGAAAAATATATGTAATATTAAAACAGCTAAATCAGATTCAAATAACCTATTAAACATTAAACCCAATCCAACTGATTCCCTGAATGTGGTCAATGATTTTTTCTCTTCAGTTGGCCAAAACCTTGCTGAAAATATTCTAAATCATATACATTTATCAGAAGAGCAACTAACCAATTCTATTTCAGTTGACAAATCTATAACCAATTCTCTCTTTCTAACGCCTACAGATGAATTTGAAATCATTAAAATTATATCAGGTTTAAAATCGGCATCCACTCCGGGTAGCGATCAGATTAGCAATGAACTATTAAAGCGGGCCAGTCATGTTTTAGCGTCTCCAATCGCCCATATATGCAATTTAAGCATGTCCCACGGAATAGTTCCCAGCTGTCTTAAAATTGCAGATGTAATACCCATTTTTAAGTCAGGTAGCAAATCGGCAATATCTAATTATAGACCAATATCATTATTGCCTTCCCTATCTAAAATACTAGAAAAGCTTGTCAATAAACGTCTCCTAAGTTTCTTTGAAAATAATAATATACTGTCTTCTAATCAATTTGGTTTTCGACCAACCAAGTCAACAGAAGAAGCTGTAGTTGCTTTGGTTGATCACGTGACCGAATGTCTTGACCGTAATCAAAAATGTATAGGTATATTCCTTGATATGGCCAAGGCGTTCGATACGGTGTCTTGGCCGTTATTACTCAGAAAATTAGAGCTTCATGGAGTACGCGGCACAACATTGGATTGGTTTCGTTCCTATCTGAGCGACCGCAAGCAGAGAGTTCGTGTATCTAATTTCTGTAGTGACTACACATCCCTCTCCTTCGGTGTTCCACAGGGCAGCGTCCTAGGGCCAACCCTTTTTCTACTGTATATTAATGATCTTTGCCAACTCAAGATCAATAATGCTAAGTTGTTCACATTTGCCGATGATACAGCACTTATCTTCAGTGGAAAAACCTGGATGGAAACTACAGCTAAGGCGAATCAAGGGCTATCAAAGGTTGCCACTTGGTTGGCAAATAATCTTTTGACCCTTAATGCGTCCAAAACCAAATACATGACTTTTTCTATTACTCAAAAGACCTTTCCAAAATCTTCATCTCTAAAAATCCACACATGTGCTTTCGATTCTAACGTATGTTCCTGTCCGGAGCTTGAGCGCGTTAATAGTATCAAGTATCTGGGTGTTGATATTGATTATCGGCTTAATTGGGAACGCCACATCATCAATTTGTGTACTCGACTTCGCAAAATGGCTCACATATATAAAAAGATTGGTTCTGTAGCTGATTCAAATACTCTCAAAATAGTATACCAAGCCCTGTGCCAATCCCTACTTAGCTACTGTATAGTGTGCTGGGGTTCTGCTAACAGAAGCCTTTTTATGAAAATAGAACGAGCACAGAGGCTCATTTTGAAAGTAGCACATAAGAAGCCTTATTTATATCCTACAACCCAATTGTATAAAGAAACTGGTTATCTCTCGGTTCGACAGCTTTACATTCTTGCAGTGATTCTACGTTTTCATAAAACAGCACTAAAAAGCATTGTTCCTAGTACAAGATCAGCTCGACGCAATATCTGGACTATTCCTCGAACTAGGACCTCTTTTGCTCAACGTTCCTATTACTTTAAGGGTCCTCTCTTATACCAGCGCCTTGATAATTCTTTAAACATATTGCAATCATCACGTTTTACTTGTAAGCGAATAATTACATCTTGGCTATTGTCCATGGATCCATGGATGGAACAGGAACGGAAAACCTATTACTAATAATCAAATGACTATAGGGGGCCTGCTTCTTCGTCTGTCGGTTTGTCTCCAGAGAAGTTCACAGCAAATTCCACTACTACAACCGTCTCACGGAGAATCAGTCCCCTTCATTTCATTTCACCTTCAAAACTTCAATTATTAATATTGTTATTATTATTTCTTCTCTTAATTGAGATTTGTAAGGGATACGAAGAAACAAACAAAGGATTTTATATTCACTCACACACTCACATACACTCAATCACACACACACATACACACACACACAAACAAACACAGAGATTTTGTATTTTGCTCAGATAGACATTAAACTCTAAAAGGTGGGAATCACTGAATTTCACGACACGGGACTCCCTAGTGTGAGATTCAGGGTCCGCAGCAAAAAGTTGTATATATTTTTTGTTTAAATAAATAAATTATTAAATTATTATTATTAAATTATTATTAAATAAAATTATTAAATTGGTAGTATCTTTGCTTTAAGAGCGTGCGTTAAATAGGGCGTGGCAACTAAATATATACAGGGCAGATTTTCTTTTTAAGGAGAAGTGTAAGGGTTCTATTCCCACCCAAGTAAAAAAACAATGACGAACATAAATGTTTGTTGTGTCTGGATGTTCTGTTTGTATTAAAATTACGTATTTTGCGGTTCCTATAGCTTTCCTTCGTTAGGGACTAGATGGCATTGTACGAAATGTTCTCTTTATTAACTTTGATGCATTGGATGGTTGGTATTGCCGTGGTGGTGCCGGCGTAAGAATTGTAACCCACCCTCTCTACCAGTGGTTGCCGTTAGAGTCGGCTAAGGGATGTAATCCGGAAGATGGGCAGCAGCGTCTTCCTTGAACAATGACACTTAACTGCGCTCGCCAACCCGCCTGCCAAGCGTGGCGAGTATTGGCAAAACCCTTCCAAAAGGAGGCCTATGTCCAGCGGATGTTGTGATGTGATTGGATGGTTAGTCTCGCCGAGTAATTTACTAGCCATAGTACACTTTAAATCGGAATACAGTCATATTCATACACTACTGCTTGACTGCAGAATATTTGACACTACAGTGGTATCCAGAAACATAATCTCCTGCTAAGGAGCTCTACTTCCAAGTCCTAAAATAACACCACCTGGTTAAATTCTAATTATATCTTCATTAGGACATGCCAATTGATAAGGAATGAAGAATGGCTTCTTCAGTCTGATTTAGAACTAAACGGTACACACCGTAGACGTGACTTGCTCGTTGAATCACGCTGTCTAGAAAGACTCTATAGCGCGATCTTAAGACGCACGGTTATCTCTAATATGTCCCGGCCCTTACTAAGCGGTCACCCATCCAAAAACAATCGAGATCGACCATAGACAAAATTTATGGAGAAAAATTTCACTCGAATTAACGAGATGAAACTTTATCTAGAAGGATGGTGAAACAAATAAATACAGACAGATTTAGCTGCGGGAGCTGTGAAATTTAAACTTGTTTAAATATTCATGGACCTTATGATATTACAATTGGTCCGGAATTTCAACGCAACATCAATTATTTTGTTCTAAACTAAACTAAATGTACACTTAGAATAAATATTGTGTGACAGAGACATTCAAAATGTAAAAGGAATTTTTCTCAAGGAAATCCTCGAGGAAAATTCCAGTTTTAATTATTTCAATGTTACAAAAAGATTGTGCTATATTTGATCGGCCTTATTGACATGTAAAAATCGGAATAAATTTTGAATTGGAAAATTTCAAATAACAAGGAGTTGTACCTTCCGTCATCAGCTCACCTGAGTAGCACAAAGGTACACAAGTAGCGGTCCATACGAGCCTAAAGTCTAAACACCCTATAAAATTTAAGGGTTGCTCTCGATGTTTCTGGGATTCCATCATCAGATCCTGATTTAGTGCTAATAGGAATACCTAGCTATACCTTCATAAAAATAAAAACAACACTTTCTCGAATCGTTTCATTAAGACGAATTGAAAATCTCTTTTTTTTGAAGTCGGTTAAAAAGTATCTATAAAAGTATAATATTACCGATACATTTAAATTTTTGAATGAAAATTTAATGAAGCCTTTTTAACCATTATTGAACTCGTGCATAAATTTAAAATGTTCTCCAGTTTGCCAAGTTAGTGTGATTTTTTATTATTGTGATTTTACAGTATGCAATTTTTTAAAATTTATTCCGAGCTAGGTCTAGAAATTTTATTCAGTCTTGAAAGACTGATATCAAAAAGTAATAAATTTACTTTTTTATTTACCTGCCAATTATATACAATTTAAGGTTGTTTTTTTTATTAATTTTTTAATAGTTGACAGGCTAGGTGTTTGACCACAACTCACCTGATGTTAAGTGACGGTGTGGTCGAAGATGGTAAAGCACACCTAGCCTGGAATAGATCTGGAATAAATCGCTCTAGGTGATAGGGCCGCCGTTGTACGCCATATATTTATTGTTCTATGTTGTTTTCTTTATCCTTTTTTTAAAGTTTTGTATTTTTGGCGTCGCACTTAGTGCATAGGCCAGTGTCAAGTGTTTCGACCATTTCAAGTATTTTAGATAAGTCAAAGTCACAAAGCATGTCAAGCTCGAGTCTAGTCATACCTTAGTATAGTAATGGTGACTTTACTACAGGTTCTGATGGAGTTTTGCAAGACACGAAAAGTTATGTCTCATCACATTATACTTTCCCACACTCACGCGCGTAATTCGGGACTTTGTGAATCACCATTATTAAAATATATTTACAAAAATACTCGTAAAAACACGTAATTATAAATGATCGATAAAACGTGAGATAATTTAAAAAAATCGTATTTTTTTCAACCATGTCACATCACTACTAAAAAAAGTTTTTCAAAGCGAAATCCAACCAATTAATTGCTTGCGCGCGAATTTTTCCACAAAAGAGCGAACAAAACCGGCGGCAACCTGTAGTAATCCAAGCTTATAACTTGGCAGTTACAACTTCTAAGCCTGCGCGGAAATAAGGACTGATCTGCTTTTACGATATAGCTGTACTATCTATCTTCTAAATATATATAACTCAAAGGTGACTGACTGACTGACTTACTGACTGACTGACGGACATAGTGATCTATCAACGCACAGCCCAAACCACTGGACGGATCGGGCTGAAATTTGGCATGCAGGTAGGTGTTATGACGTAGGCATCCGCTAAGAAAGGATTTTGATTAATTCTACCCCCAAGGGGATAAAATAGGGGATGAAAATTTGTATGAAACTTAGTCAATTTTAAACCGATCGGGCTGAGACTTTGCATGCATAAAGCTACTATGACGTAGGCATCTAGCGCGGGTGAAACCGCGGGGCACAGCGCAAAGCACATAGCGCAAAGTTTTGGAGGCAATCTATATAAAACACTCCCACTGACTTTCGTTTTTTTAAAATATTTGACAAGTTAGGTGTTTGACCACAGCTCACCTGATGTTAAGTGACCGTGTTGTTAAAGATGGTATACACACTTAGCCTGAAATGGAACGAGCTCACTCACAAGTGAACCACCACGCTATGATTTGATGATATATTTGATGTGATATTACGGAATTTACTTGTAACATTGTAATAAAATATTTGTATGGTTTCCTTACGGTGTTAAACTTAAGCTCATTGTTGGCGTTTGAACCCACGCTCTTCGGCGTGCGAACCGACCACACTAACCACTGAGCTATCATTGGTAAAGTATCAGTAATATTATAATGTTAGTGTGATGAGATTATTTTTTAAGGAATCAGCCACAATATATATAATATATATCCATTGATAGCCCTGTTGGCTCATTGGGAGTATGTCTGCTTGAGCTGTAGGGCGTGGGTTCGATTGTCAAGGACAAACATTTTATGATATAAACAAATGTTTGTTCTATGTCTGGGTGTTCTGTATGTATTATAAGTATGTATTTACAAAAATTTTTTTTTATGTATTCTGTCAATTATCTGACTTCCATCACACAAGCTATGCTTAGTTTGGGGTCCGATGGCGCTGTGTGTAATGTGTCCTACAAAAATTATTTATTTATTTTTATTTATTCGTTTATTGTTTTATCAATTGGTACTTGGTTTAAAATAAATTCCAGGGCATCGTTGCTTTGGCGTTCATTACTTTGAGACATTCTAGGGTTAGTCTCAACAGCCCTGTAATTTTGCAGGCTATAGTAACCCTCAAAATGTGGCTAATGTTAAATCTAAAAGTACAGATAATTAAAAATAACGCAATCAAGGGATGGTTAGAAATTGAATCTTTTCGGGCACAAAAATATTACAATGAACAACTCTTATATATATTAATACATTTTCCTCTGCAGTCGCACAAGTCGCACGGGTGTGGACGCATTTCTACCGAGAGGGTGAAATTAAAGCATTTAATGTTCCAACTTTTGTTAAATTATAAAGGCTTGTTTTTATTTTTTGGATTTGTTTTAGAATTGAAATATGGTTGGAATACAGTTTGATGAAAAGCGGCTTTTAATGTTTGCAAAATGTAAGTGTTTTTGATCCGTCAAATATTTAAACGATGTGTTTAGAAAAAGTGTTATAATACTTAAGGTAAACAAACAATTTATTTTAAGTAAGGTCTATAATTATACTAATTTAAAAAATCAGCACATAATACAATAACATTTAAACTAATTATTTAATAATCATAATGTTAGAAATACAATACAAATAAGATTCTTAATTATTTTTTTTAGCAATGATAGCTCGCTGGTTAGCGCAGTCGGTTCATACGCCGAAGAGCGTGGGTTTAAACTCCAACAAAGAGCTTGCAAAACTGCTGGTGAAGGAAAACATTGTGATTAAACCATAGCGTTGTAGTAGAGTACTTTCTAGTACTCCACTGACTAGCTACCACCCTCAAGTTTATAATAATCTGCCGTCAAGAACCTAACAGCCTCACTTGATTAGCCAGTCCCATTTCAGGCTAACTGTATTTACCATCTTCGACCATGCCGTCACTTAATATTAGGTGAGCTGTGGTCAAACACCCAGCCTGTGAATCATAAAACAAAAGTAATAAAATATGCAAGCCAAACTCGAGACTAATGTCATTAAAACTTGCATATGTTTGTGTTTTATGCGCTCTGATGGTAAGTGATAACGCCTGTCCATGACCATTACAGCGATACACAGAACTTTAAGTATAAAAAACAAAGACCAGGGCATCGCTGCTTTGGCGCTCATTACTTTGAGACTTTCGATGGTTAGTCTCAACAGTCCTGTAATTTTGCTAGCTGCCTTCAAACTGGCACACAGTATTGTTTACACACTACTGCTTGGCGGCTGAATATCTGGTACTGTAGCGGTAGTTACCCAGACGACCTCCTGCTAAGGAGATTTACCACCAAGGTGACATTTCGTCTATTTACTCTCGAACTCAGATGTGTCATTTAGTTGATAGTATGTTAGATGAGCTGTGGTCAAACACTTAGCCTGTCAACCATAAAAAAAATATATTTAAAGGCTTAATCGATTTGGATGGTTTTTATATTTGATATTTGGTATTAACTTACATTCTCAATTAACACAAAGTACTTAGTTTTACGGTTCCCAAAGGATAACGGGAGAAACCGTGGCAAGCCACTAGTGCCCCATAAAGATGACATAGCATCTACATATATTCCCTAAGCAGACCTTTTCAAGGGACGTAACATTCGTAGGACATAATTCATTCTATATCAGAGCCCAGGGTTGTCACAACCAAGATAAATAAAATGTTAATGCAAACAAAATAAATGGCACTCTTGGGACTGTATCCCTTTGTACCTAAAGAAAGTTAAAGAGGAGCTTATTATAATGTGCAGAATTACAGTTGAGGCCGTGAAAATTGCAAATAGTAAATATATTTGTCTTCTGTATAATATGACCTCTCCGACTTGACGAGCCGGTGCGACGGCATAACTAGTTGGTCTTTTTAGGGTTCCGTACCCAAAGGGTATAACGGGACCCTATTACTAAGACTCCGCTGTCCGTCCGTCTGTCCGTCTGTATCTCATGAACCGTGATAGTCAGACAGTTGAAATTTTCACAGATAATGTATTTCTGTTGCCGCTATAACAACAAATACTAAAAAACAGAATAAAATAAATATTTAAGGGGGCTCCCATACCACAGACATGATTTTTTTGCTAATTTTTGCTCGATATTGATAACAACAGGTAGACGCTGAAAATATTCACAGAATATTTATATATTCACTTTAAAAATAAATCACACACATCACATAATCAGCCATAGGATGTCCACTGCTGGACATAGGCCTCCTCCTGGGTGGTTTGCCAATACTCGCCACGCTTAGCAGGCGGGTTGGCGAGCGCAGCTAGGTGTGATTGTTCAAGGAAGACGCTTCCCATCTTCCGGATTACATCTCTTAGCCAACTCTTACGGCAACCACGGCTAGAGAGGGTGGGGTACTATTCTTACGCCGGCACCACCACGGCAAGTCTACTCAATACTCTAATTACAAATAATTAAATTAAAATAAAACAAGTATTTAAGTGGGGCTCCCATACAGACATGATTCTTTGCCATTTTTATAGATAATGGTACGGAACCCTTCCTGCGCGAGTTCGACTCGATGTAACGTGCGATGACGCCACAGCGTTGAATTTTTGTCGATGTTCGTGTGGGTGAATAGGGCTACGTGGTAAATAAGCTCACACGGCAACGCCAGTATCTGAAGATCTCTAAAAAGCTCCACGCATGAGACGTCATCCTGAACCTCACAGATGGCATGAACAGTATATATGATATGACTTAAAGTATAATCAGTTCTGTCCAAGGGACCATTCAAGTATTACATAAGCAGAATTTTAGTAATTATTAACCCCTCCCTCCCCCTTGTCAGCAAAAGTAAGCAAAGCTCTTACTTCCCTCTCCCATGCTTAAGTAAATATTGATTAAATTAGCAGCCATTTCGCTAAAACGTGGTGTGTCGATAACAAGGAAACCAAACAATCAGCATAATTTATACGACTTTGCTGATATTATCACCATTCAGATCGCCTCATCCCCAATGTTGCCAAAAATAAGCAAAGTAAAGACTCCCCCACCCCCCTTTGGTGCTTACGTAATACTTGAACGGCCCCCAAGCAACATTCGCTTTTTCTTACCAAAACGCATTCCATATGTAATACAATATTTTATTCAAACTTTATACCACAGTAATTGAAATGAGAATTCCATTTCATAAACAGCGATTATTAAAATAACTACACGAAACTAATTAACAAATACCACCCGAAAACGGTTCAAAAGCGCTGCACTAAAGCGTCGAAATATTTGTAATAATTTGCAGCGGAGTGCATAATGAAATGAACGCGAGTGGACACTAGACTCCAGTGTGGGTTTATAGCATTAGATATGGGAAAGCTTTAGTCTTAATCGATACATATTTTTACTTATTATATAATCCTACTAATCCTAACTAATATTTTTTTTATAAATAAATGGTAATGTGAGTTTGTTTGTTTGTTACGCCTTCAGGCGTAAACTACTCAACGGATCTGGGTGAAATTTTGCGTGTAGGTACTTTAGGCTCTGGAATAAGACATAGGATACTTCTCATTATCATCATCATCAGCATCCATCACCACGCGGGTAAAACCGCGAGGCGCAGCTAATATATGTATATGTGAAAGTTTGGATGTTTGTTACTCTATTACACTATAACGACTGAACGGATTTGGATGAAATTTGGCACAGGTATAGTTTATTACCTGGATTAACATATAGAATACTTTTTGTGTTCAGAACATATCCACTTGAAATCTGGTATAGATGTATTACGGAACATTATTCCGGAATAAAAGGTATGTGCAAGCTAGCTGTTGACCACAACTCACCTGATGTTAAGTGGGCGAAGTTGGTAAAGCACACCTAGCCTGGAATAGAACTGGCTCTCAAGTGAAGCAGCTGGAAGACACCGTTAAGTGCTTCGCGGCAGATTTTCAACTTTAGGGTGGTAGCTAGCCAGCCGAGTACTAGAAAATACCCTGCCACCATGCTATGGTTTTTTCACTATGTTAAGCTTAAGGTCATTGTTGGGGTTTGAACCTAGGCCCTTTAGCGTGTGAGCCGACCGTACTAACCACTGAGCTATCATCGCTAATGTCACCATCTAACATGGCGGTTATCTCGTGAGCCATGTCAAAGTATTATAATTCACGTGTTTATTATTGTTATAGTAACATCCTTATCCCTAATCTCGCTTCCATTTTCATGTGTGCGCTTTATCTCGGCTGCAATTGTAAACGCCGAGTTAAAACGATTAATTATATATCGCGAAGGTGGCGCTAACTCCGGACAAAAGGAATTATGTTCGCGTAAGATGTGTATTGTTTATGTTGTTCATAATGGATTACAATAAAACAATAATAAAATAGATAGAAACTCTTTATTGTGCATACCAGAATATAGTAGCGATGATAGTCCAGTGGTTCGTGATCGGTTCACATGCCGAAGGGCGTGGATTCAAAACCCAACAATGAGCTTGAGCCGCCGGTGAAGGAAAACATCGTGAGGAAACCATAGATGGTAGGGTACTTTCTAGTACTCGACTGGCTAGCTACCAACCTCAAGTTGAAAACCTGCCGCCAAGCACCTAACGGTATGTACCGGCAGCCACACTTGAGAGTTAGTTGCATTCTAGGGTAGCTGTGTTTACCATCTTCGACCAAACCATCACTTAAGATCAAGTGACCTATGGTCAAATACTTCGTCTGGCGACCATAAAAAGTGGAAAAAAAAAGTGACGGCATTATCGCTAAAAGCAATCTCTCCGAGGCAACCAAGAATACAGAACACGTTACTGATTAAGAACAGACGGAAGATGTCGTAGCACTGTTAAGATCAAAAATTTAAATTAATACAAATAATACATAATTATAGTAAGTATGTGAAATATTAATGCATTAAAATTAAATTACTCAACAATCACTTTTGTGTAACAGACGATCCGGTCAGTATTCGGATGGGTGACCGTGAGTGACATGCCGAGTGTTTTAAGATAAATAACACGTAAAATGTAGGTTTCAGTATTCCTTCTATTACTCTACATCAACCGCCGAGTTTCGTGAAATACCTTATTGACAATAAGGCTGGCCAATCAGCTTATACGAACTTACTTAATAATTGAATAAATTGATAATAACGGGATAAATTATTATTCTAATACATCAACCTTGAAATCAAAGTCAATTACAGGCCTGTTGAGACTAACCATATAATATCTCAAAGGAATGAGCGCCAAAGCAGCGACGCCCTCGACCTTGTTTTGTCACTCAAATTTATAGGTGTTATCTCTTACCATCAGGTGAGCGTCTCGTACGTCTTATTACACTTACATGAATATATAAGTCATCGACATGTTTTTTAGTAGCTGTTGATTTAAGTTCACTTTTACAGCATACGATCTTTCATGGAAAGCATAACATTATAAATTCAGCTGAAATTCGTAATTTTTTTAATCTAACATGAAACTCAAAGAGCTTTTATAATTCATGTAAATCCCTCCCCTCCACCCGTCTTTCACATTATAATCCCTCTCTTTAGCGCTTTAAGTGCTAATATGAGGTATCAATCGCTGACTGGCATATATTGCGGAGTCTTTAATTAAACGCGAGGCCTAAGAAAGGAAAATTCAATTTTGTTAGTAAAATGTCGCGAATGGATGTTCGGATACCTAGAAGTGGCAGTTATATACTACTGCTTTTATTTACCAGTAGGTACTATAAGATAACTAACCAGTTGAGATCGGAGTTCACTGTAGCGTCTCGCCATGAGCACTACGTGATAATTATTACATGCGCCATGAGCGTTATATGCCTTACCTTGATTGTAGAGTGCTACGCAATAAACATCATTTGCCACGCTACGAGCATTATGAGCTACGTCATAATCTTAACATACTACGCCATGAGCGTTATATGCCTTACCTTGATTGTAGAGTGCTACGCAATAAACATTATTTGCCACGCTACGAGCATTATGAGCTACGTCATAATCTTAACATACTATAACATGAGCGTTATATGCCTCACGTTGATTGTAGCGTGTTAAGCAATAAGCATTATTTATGCTACGCTACGAGCATAATAAGGTACGTCGTATTTTTTTTTTTTTTTTATTGACACTATTACTTTAGGCACCTACTACGCCACGAGCATTATATGCTTCGCCTTGACGGCAGAATATCTGGTATTGCGGTGGTACCCAGACGATTACCTGCTAAGGCGATCTACCGCCAAGTAAAAGATCCAGTGAATTTAGATCCGTGTCGTACAATGTTCGTCGGAATTAGGTCGGGCGATGCAATTTTTCATCCTGTCACTAAAGCCCTGGGTTGGTGACGATGCGCGTCTCAGACGCCTGATGGGTGAAGTTGGAAAACCCATATAGCTTGTTAGGAGTTTAGTATCATTAGCTTGTTGCAAAGCTATTCCTAGTAGAACATTAGCATTATAGGTATTTTTTCAATGAATGAATGAATGAATTAATGAATTAATGAAAAAATTTAATGAATGAATGAATATGTCTTTATTGTACACACTTAAAATTAGATAATACAGAAGATATAAACTAGTTAATAGGTGTAACAACTGGCGACCTTATCGCTAAAAGCGATCTCTTCCAGGCATCCTTAGGATGGTAAGGATGAGAGGAAGAAAAATACGGGGTGTGTCAATAACGAGGATATGCATATAGGAGAATACAAATTAAAAACATATATCTACATTCTAATGATAATATATCTTAATACATAGATTAACTAGAATAACTAAAAATACACTAATATATATCAAATTAATATTATTCAAGAGGAAAATTTATATGTATAATAATACATGCATAAGCGCCACATTAGTATCTACATTGCACCCGTGCGAAGCCGGGGCGGGTTGCTTGTTTTTATATAAAAATAAAACGATTTCTCCATCCTACTATAAAATTAAGTCTTGCCAGATGGGTAAATTACATTTAGATAAAAAGCAATAAAATTTCCCATCACACACTAAATTCCCATAAACATGAATACCATCGAAAAGGGTTACTACCCCCATAATAACACAATAAAATCTAAAGTATTTATACCCACACAATCTTTCACAGCATCTCATTCGGGCTCTGATTGTAGTCCACCTTTCTTCCGCCCTACATATCGTTATGGACACATAAAAACATTATTACAAGCCATTTGTATCCCCCACCCTTTCGAGGGGGCAAGAGAGGGGCCATCATCAAACCAAACGAAACAAAACTCCATAAAGGATAGCGAAGAGACGGCGGTCGTTTTGAATCATGTGTCAATTATAAACGTGAAAGTTTGTTTGTATGTTTGTTACTCAATCACGCAAAAACGGCTGAACGGATTTGAATGAAATTTGGCACACATACAGATACTTTTAATCCCAAGAAAATGTTAGGTTCGTGTGGGATTATCAAAAAACTAATCACAAGACGTAACCACTTGAAATTTGGTATAGATGGTCTTACGGAATATTATTCCGGAATAAAAGGTATCCTTTATATTAATCTAGATAATTAAGTAGTGCAAGTTTCATGATGGATAACACTATTGCTCTTTTGTTTCTAACATGTGTTTAATTTCTCTCTGAATGTAATTTTTAAGTCAAGTCGGACGAAGTCACGGGCGCAAGCTAGTTACTAATAAGTACCTAATTACTAGGGCTCGGATAAATATGTAATAAAAATGATAAATATGTACATATAATATAGACTGAAAAATCTAAAATATGGAATAAATAATTATGTAGTAAAAAAATTTGCTTTGTTTAAAATAAAAAAACACTTTTTATTGCAAAACATAAAGTGTACAAATACACATTTACTCAACTCCTGTAAAATGTATATTATTTGAATTACAGTAAAGGATCACATGTTTTTTTTTTTAATTTTCAAAATTATAAACCATTCTATTCGGACGAAATAATGACTTGTAGCATACTCAAATGCCGTCAGTTGCCGTGGTGTTGCCGGCGTAAGAATTTAAAACCCCACACTCTCTACTCGTGGTTGCCGTAAGAGTCGGCTAAGGGATGTAATCCGGAAGATGGGCAGCAGCGTCTTCCTTGAACAATCACACCTAACTGCGCTCGCCAACCCGCCTGCCAAGCGTGGCGAGTATTGGCAAAACCCCCCCAGGAGGAGGCTTATGTCCAGCAGTGAAAGTCCTACGGCTGAGATGATGATGATGATGATGATACAAAATATGGATTTATGTTTCAAATATAAAAAATAAAAACTAAAATTTCTCAATGAATATACTATAATTTATGAAGAAAACAACATTAAGATCGGAAACGGATTCAATCTAAATATATATAACTCAAAGGTGACTGACTGACTGACTGACTGACATAGTGATCTATCAACGCACAGCCCAAACCACAGGACGGATCGGGCTGAAATTTGGCATGCAGGTAGATGTTATGACGTAGGCATCCGCTAAGAAAGGATTTTGATTAATTCTACCCCCAAGGGGATAAAATAGGGGATGAAAGTTTGTATGAAACTTTGTCCATTTTAAACCGATCGGGCCGAGACTTTGCATGCATAAAACTACTATGACGTAGGCATCTAGCGCGGGTGAAACCGCGGGGCACAGCTAGTTAAAAATATATATTTACAAATTAAATCGGGCTTTACTAATTACATGCTATTAAAAGTAAATAAAGACTCAAAGTGATACATAATATTCGTATTAGTTATATTATACTGACATGATATAATACTGACTTATATAGACTCACGTTTAATTACATCGGATAATTCGGTAATCTTCTTCAAGGAGTCAAACCAGACGGGATCGCAGGTCTTTAATTTTTTGTAAGTTCATGAATTTATTATTTTGTAATACTTTGGAATGAGTTTAGCCCCGGGCTCTTATCCTACAACACAAATCGGGAGCAGTAATTTTTAAAACAACCATAATAAAAGGGAGCGACCATTTTGTCGGCCATCACAACAAAACTGTGAACGATCCAGCAGAGAGACCCTCATTCTGGTTCAAGTGATAAAACGGTGTCTTGTTCTATTTGAGAATGACAATATCTTGTTTATTGAATTATTAAATCTGTTTGAATTTTTAATGAGCGTATTACTTTGTCTTTTAACGAGATAGGGGAACTTTTTAGACCACCACATTATCTGATATTCTGATACCAAGCAGTAGTGTGTACATTGCTGCAACGGAGTGCAGGGGTTGCAGGGATTTTGAAACTAACCATCAAATACCATAAACAAAACTTTACAGCTATGATAGCTCAGTAGTTAGCACGTTCAATGGGCGTGGGCTCAAATCCCAACAATGAGCTTAAACTGCTGGTGAAGGTAACAATCGTAAACCATAGCATGGTGGTAGGGTATTATTTAGTAATTGTTTATATGTTGCTTGTCCTAGGTGGGAATTGAACCCACAACTCTCAAAGGGGACATACTACTAATGAGCTAGCAGGGCTGTCACAGGGCAGGTGTCCTGTGGGAAAATATTCAGTTAGTCAAACATAAAAAAAAGAATTTAAGTAGGTAACTGTTGACACTATACATTTCCTAACTTCGTTCACTTGGAGCTTAATCGTGAATCTAATCCCATAAATAGCAAAAGATGTATTTTACAATAAATTTAATATAAACATTGTTAACAATTCCACCTTGTAAACTGTGTTTTAGGGATGGGATAACATCGATATCGATAACATAACACAAATAACAATTTTGCCTTTTTACCCGACTGCCAAGGAAGGGTCATGTTTTTCGCGCGTATCTTGTATGTATGTAAATTTATTTATTACCTCGTATCTTCCACACGGTTGGATGGATTTCGACAGTTAAGGTATCGTTATATTTGTCTTAAAAACCCAAGTGTTAACAGGTAGGTGTTTGAAAAAAAAATGGCGGATTTGGCACGAAGTTTAATACGTTAATTTAAAAAAAAACCTAATGAGTAGGGTATCAAAATAAAGGAAATTAAAAGAGGATTACAAAAATATACATATTAATTACATGTCTAAATTTAATTAGAAATAATAAATTTGTTTTAAAAGTTTTATTCCTTATTTTAATCGCAGTCGGGTTATAGATTTTTCAAACTCTTAAGCTTGTCTACAGTTCTTGTGTCAGCTTGAAAGGAATCGAACTTACGAAGGCATTCAACTGCGCAATCATCATACTATATGGGACCACAATAATTCTTATTCTTATTCAAAATGGGGGCGATAAGTCCTGCACTGACGTCACGCTTGGGGTGTTTTGTGCATTTTCCCTTACCAGCATCTACCCGAGCCGATCCAGCTCCTTGAAGTATCGGAGCGAGGCTCTAGGGCGCTGGCATAGGACCACAATAATAAATTTCGGAAAGTAAATGAGTTAAATGTGTTGACATGCCGCAATAAGTAGTAAAACTATCCGTTCTAACATTACACGAAATTTATTTCACCACATTGTTTGTCGAGCATCAAAAACAAATTACTGAAATTACATGTCTGGGCGTCAGCTGGCAATGGCGAGGTTAATTTGACAACGTACATTTCACGGCAGCTAACCATTTAGATTTATATTTTTACACGCTTTTATTAGCTTCATTTGTAACACCGTGTCAGCCCCGTTTTTATAAACTGGTGAAAAGACTGGCGTAAGAATTGTACCCCACCCTCTCTAACCGTGGTTGCCGTAAGAGTCGGCTAAGGGATGTAATCCGGAAGATGGGCAGCAGCGTCTTCCTTGAACAATCACACCTAACTGCGTTCGCCTACCCGCCTGCCAAGCGTGGCGAGTATTGGCAAAACCCCCCCAGGAGGAGGCCTATGTCCAGCAGTGGACGTCCCTTGGCTGATGATGTGTTATCTCTTACGATCAGGAGAACGTCTCATTCAGCTGATTACTGCTACATAAAAAAATTTGGTTGTATCCCTTACTGCCCATATCTTACCTTAACAGCCAAGTATTAATGGCTAATACCGTTAAATTATCGACTGGTCCCATCACTAGTACTAAATTAAAGATTATTCGCTATCAATTGAGCCCGTTAGTATTAGTGCAATGTGATTCGGTGGCTTTTAGTGATTTATTCATTAAAGGAGCTGAATTAGGAGCCGTGTCACAGATTAGAGAGTAATTAGTAACGTGAGCAATTGCTAGAGATCATCTTATGTGCTCTTTGGAGGATTTCCAAATTGCAATCTCATTTATTGGAAGGATTAAGGTATCGCATATATTATTATGGTGCCGTGGTAGTGCCGGCGTAACAATAGTACCTCACCCTCTCTACCCGTGGTTGCCGTAAGAGTCGGCTAAGGGATGTCATCTGAAAGATGGGCAGCAGCGTCTCCTTGAACAATCACAACTAATCCAGGGTTCCGTAACCCTAAAAATAATTGCAGAGACTCTCCGAAACGCTAAGCCTAACAATACTCAGGTCTTGTCAGAGTCCGAGTCAGCTCTAATTTTATAAGCTGGGCCATTGCTGGGCGCGGGTCTCTTCTCATTATGAGAAGGATAAGACCATTGTCCACCACGCTGGCCAAGTGCGGGTTTCTTTCAATTTTTTTTTAACAGGGCTAGTAATTTACAAAATATTATAACAAAATATCGACATCGATAATGTCTATATCAATCGATCCCATCTCTATTTTTAATTTGATCCCATTGCCTGTAACAAAGCTTGCATTTCCTCACGCTCTTTCAACGCTACTTTAACTTTTTACAGCATTTCTCTTCGGCTACTTTTCAAACTGTTGGCGATTTTTCTTCGGGGCGAACATAGAGACGGCTAAACTTTTAATGAATAGTTTTTCTTTCCTTTTTACGTGCTTGTGTAAAAGGCGCCGGTAATTTGTGTCGCAGTTAGTGCCGTACCGTCAGTAAATGTACAGGATGATTGATTTCCAAGCTGTATGTTTTCTAGCGATGATAAGACTCTGTAGTTAGCACGGTCGGTTCACAATTTTTACACACGATCGCTTGAGCTGCCGATGAAGGAAGACATCGTGAGGAAACCATATCCTGGTGGTAATATTTTCTAGTACTCGGCTGGCTAGCAATAGTGCGGTCAGGTAACCTCGTTTGAAAGCTAGTTGAACCCCAGGCTATATGAGCTAACTATCCTCAACCACATTAAATTGGTTAGCAGGAGGTCATCTAGATAGGTACCACCGCAGTACCAGATATTCTGCCACCAAGCAGTAGTGTGTAAACATTACTGTGTTCCAGTTAGAAGGGTACTGCAGCTAGCAAAAAGCTAGGGTAAATTACAGCGCTGTTGAGACTAACCATCGAAAGTCTCAAAGTAATGAGCGCCAAAGCAGCGATGCCCCGGACTTTGTTTTGTTACTCAAAGTTCTGTGTATCACTGCAATGGTCATGGACAGGCGTTACCTCTTACCATCAGAAGAGCGTATCGATGGTCTATTACTTTTACAAAAAAAAAATTGTTTCTGAACATCAGATAAGCTGTGTTAAATCTCCTAGCCTGACAACAGTATAAAACAAGCAAAAGACTTCTGTGAGATGTCGCCGCGATTAAATCGCGGGACGCGTTTATAGACGCGTTTTGTAGCGATGATGGCTCAGTGGTTAGCGCGGTCGGTTCGCATGCCGAAGGGCGTGGGTTCAAACCCCAACAATGAGCTTGAGCTGCCGGTGAAGGAAAACATCGTGAGGAAACCATAGCGAGGTGGTAGAGTACTTTCTAGTACTCGGCTGGCTAGCTACCACAGCCAGAGAGCCAGTTCTATTCCAGGCTAGATGTGCTTTACCATCTTCGACCACACCGTCACTTAACATCAGGTGAGTTGTGGTCAAACACCTAGCCAGACAGCCATAAAAAAAATATAGAATGACCAGTTTTTGTCCGCGACTTCGTCCGCTTAGTGGTCGACATGAGGCATTGTAAAGTATACCTACTTCTAATTATTATTATTTTTAACATAGAATATAATTATACTGAGTATATAGATAAGTACAAAAAAAAATACTTCGAGGGTAGTTTCGAAAAATTTGTATCAACATTTTGTATAAATTTTTATAATAGTTATTTACTGTGAGTTTGAAAACGCTACTAACAAAAATAATGAAGTTTCATACTTTCCAACCTCTGTTGCACCTCTGTTGAGGAGTGGAATTTTTAAAAATAATTTCTTATTGCACACTTACGTTATCTAAGGAACATTTGTGCACAATTTCATGCTTCTAGAGCCAGAGGTAGGCCGTGGTGGTGCCGGCGTAAGAATAGTACCCCACCCTCTCTACCCGTGGTTGCCGTAAGAGTCGGATAAGGGATGTAATCCGGAAGATGGGCAGCAGCGTCTTCCTTGAACAATCACACCTAACTGTGCTCGTCAACCCGCCTGCCAAGCGTGGCGAGTATTGGCAAAACCTCCCCAGGGGGAGGCCCATGTCCAGCAGTGGACGTCCTATGGCTGATGATGATGAGAGCCAGAGGTCTCAGCTGTGCGTCGACCGATCAGTCATTGAATCAGTCTGTCAGTTTCTTCTTTTATAGATATAGATAGATTAAAAAACTAAGCCAATTAGCAAAAAATAACTTGTTCACCTACAGCATCATTAAACCATTTTTCCAGACATCAAAATCTTCCCTGGAAAGCGAAAAACGGCGAAAGGAATTAATCCATCCATTCTTCACTGTCAGACCGGTTTAGCATAAAAACGGGGACTTCTCGCTAGGAATTATTTTACCATCAATCCGACAGATAAAGGTTGACGCACAGTTGTCAATATGATAACACGGTAGCGGAGTCGGAGCTTGTAGCTAAGCGCGGTCAATAGATACATACTAAGTAAGCTTGAATAAGTTGAGGGAGTGACATAAGTTTTTTTTTTTTTATAATAGACTAAATAACGCCTAGATTAATTTATAGAATACCTTTTAACCCGGAATAATGTTCCATAAGATATGAATGTTGAATGTTGTTGAATATTGATGTTCCAAAATTAAAAGGTATACGTCGTTTTTTGATAATCCTACAGAAACCTAACATTTTCCCGGGATAAAAAGTATCCTATATGTTAATCCTGGTAATAAACTAGGTATATGTGTTTCAAATTTCATTCAAATCTGTTCAGCCGTTTTTGCATGATTAAGTAAAAAACATTCAAACATACAAACATTCAACTTGCCCAAGATGGGCCCTGTGTCCATTTTTTTTAATTAAATTTTTTTTGTCAAATTTCTTACATATTTTTTTTATGGCTGGCAGTCTAGGTTTTTAACCACAACTCACCTGATGTGAAGTGACGGTGTGGTCGAAGATGGAAAAGCACGCCTAGCCTGGAATGGAACTGGCTCTCAAGTGAGGCTGCCGGAACACACCATTAGATGCTTGGCGGCAGATTTTCAATTTGAGGGTGGTAGCTAGCCAGCCGAGTACTAGAAAGTACCCTACCACCACGCTATGGTTTCCTCACGATGTTTTCCTTCACCGGCAGCTCAAGCTTATTGTTGGGATTTGAACCCACGCCCTTCGGCATGCGAACCTACCGCGCTAACCACTGAGCCATCATCTGTCGAGTAGCTTACGCGTGAAGGCGTAGCAAACAAACAAACTCACATTCACATTTATAATATTAGTTAGGATATAAGCACTGCAGTTTTGGTCAAGTGTGCGCACGTCTTGTGTAAGAAGGGGGGGCGGGTGCCAAATTATTATTTAAAAAGTTTTTGTCGAAGTTCGTCAGCCGATTACTGGAGCGTCGCGATTTGTTACAATTACAAACTTTCTTGCTTCCATATTTTTTTTTTTTGCTTTTTTTGACGTCGGGATGAGAAACTACATGATCCGAAATTTATGGAACTCCTAAGAAAGTAATATCATTGTTTTTTCTAGCTTTGTATCTGCTCGCAATCAAAGATCTTGAATAATAGTAGAATTGTTGTTTTCCAAATAGCTTTCGTTTTGATCTTATAACAATGTTCCATTAAACAAATATTTTATTACTAACACCAAAGTTACAGGTAATTTTTCCATTCGTATTTAAAAATATCAAAATCATAACATATGTCAATATACTAATATGTCAAATATAAAATATGTCAACAAGATAATATGTCAATAATAAAAATATAATTACTTACTCAGACCAATTACGTGCCTCTTAGCGGCAGATTCTCAACTTGAGGGTAACTAGTCAGTCGAGTAAAAAAAATACACTTTTTATATCGGTTGAAAAGCCATAACCATTTAACCATAGCTGACCTGATGTTAAGTGACGGTGTTAACAGCAGCGTCTTCCTTGAACATTCAAATAACTGCGCTCGCCAACCCGCCTGCCAAGCGTGGCGAGTATTGGCAAAACCCACCCCAGAAGGAGGCCTATGTCCAGCAGTGGACGTCCTATGGCTGATGATGTGATGATGTGTGTGGTAGAAATGGAAATATGATTTAATAAATATGGTGTGGAGAATAAAGAATGTGTGAACTAGGCAGACGTAGGATTCGATACAAAATACAAATATTTTATTGATAACACCAATGTTACAAGTCGAATTCCGTATTATCATTTCAAATACATATCATTAAAAGAGTCTTAAAACACTCAATACATATACATATACATGTCATTAAATAAAAAACAAAATGTCAAATAAGTAATAAGTATGTCAATATAATAAAATGACAAAAATCCATAATTACTTACTAGTAATTAAATAATCTTTTAAATAAATAAAATAAATAAATATTGTAGGACACATTACACACAGCGCCATCTGACCCCAAACTAAGCAGAGCTTGTGTGATGGAAGTCAGATAACTCGTAGAATAATACATAAATACTTTTTTTGTAAATACATACTTATAATACATACAGAACACCCAGACAGTTTGAAACTTTGGTTTTATGCCAATGCAGCCTCAATTCACAACTAGACATGGCACAAAATTCGATTACCACTTCGAAAAGTTTTAGAAAGTAATTTCAAAATTGCAAAAACGGTTCTCCACCGACAACAGCAAAAATATAAAGTTTTCTCGCTCTTCGGGAAAGTGTGACGTTTCATTTGCTAGTGTTATTGAATTTGACTTATTGGAACGGTCTGGCCACCTTCGGGTGTGGGATAACGAAAACTGTGGAGAAGCGAAAAGTAATTAATTTTATCTTAGTGACAATAATGAATGCCGTGGTGGTGCCGGCGTAAGAATAGTACCCCACCCTCTCTACCCGTGGTTGCCGTAAGAGTCGGCTAAGGGATGTATTCCGGAAGATGGGCAGCAGCGTCTTCCTTGAACAATCACACTTAAAACTACGCTCGCCAACCCGCCTGCCAAGCGTGGCGAGTATTGGCAAAACCCTCCCAGAAGGAGGCCTATATCCAGCAGTGGACGTCCTATGTCTGATGATAATGATGATGATGAATGAAGTTAAAAAATCACAAAAGTCAGATTGTCTATTGCAAGCATGGATCATCTTTAGCTTTAGATCAACTAGCTGTTACCTGTTTTCGTCAGAGAAGAATTTAATAAAAAATGTTTGTTCAGTTCCCAAAATTTACGAAAAGTTTATAATTCTGTATTCCTCATAAAGAAATAGTTTAATCTTTTTCGGTAACTTAACATTTTCCAGTATGTTAATATATGTTAAGATATTCTGCTGCCAAGCAGTAGTGTGTAAGCGTAACTGTGTACCGGTTTGAAAGGTACTGCAGCAAGCGCAAATACAGGGCTGTTGAGACTAACCATCGAATGTCTCATAGAAATGAGCGCCAACGCAGCGAAGCCTTAGACTTTGTTTTACCACTCAAAGTTCAATGTATCGCTACAATGGTCATGGACAGGCGTTATCTCTTACCATCAGGAGAGCGTCTTGTTCTTTTCAATACTTTTAGGTAAAAAACAGGTGATACAATTCCATCCAAATCCGTTCAGCCGTTTTTGCGTGATTGAGTAACAAACATACAAACTTTAACATTAATAATATTATATATTAGGATAATACGATTGCCTAAAAAAGAAATGTAATGTTTAAAGATTATAGAAGAAAAATAAACTTAAGTAGTAGCTGTGTAGTAACCGACGACCTTATCGCTGAAAGCGATCTCTTTCAGGCAACCTTAGAACGGAAAGGATTCAGAGGACAGGAGTTATCTATCTATATGTAACCGCGTATAAGAGCGTCTTGTTCGTTTTTTTTTATTTGTAACCATATAAAGAAAAAAAAATCGTAATTTTTATTGGAAAAAAATTAAACTATCAACCGCCTCCACGGAACCCTTGTGCCAAGTGGTGCAGCCAGGTGGCTTGGTTAGACGGAGCGTTCGACGGCTATTTGAAATTACAACTGTGAGAGAGGTACATAGCGTGGTATAGCTGTGGGTGTACTGGCTTACCGTAGACCTCTTAACAGAGATATAGGTATTTTTAGGTACAAGTTGAATTCTCAAAATGAAGAAGCATGATGGTAGGGTACTTTCTAGTAATCGGCTGGCTAGTTCAAAATCGGCTGACAAGCATCTATGTATGTGTTCCAGCAGTCTCACTATAGAGCGAGTTCCATTCCAGGCTAGGTGTATACCATTTTCGACCACACCGTCACTTAATATCTGGTGAGCTGTGGTCAAACATCAAGCTTGTCTACCATAAAAAAGGAGTGTAATGTTTTCAGGGTGTGTATGTAAGTTTTTTTTATTCCACCATAACTTTTAAATGGCTGAACAGATTTGGATGTTTTGGGTATCGTTAGAATTCCTACATCATCCCGAGTGTCATTGGTTTTTTTTTTTTTTCAAATAAGTTTGTTTTACAGTGTCTGTAGCAAATTTTAAATCGTTGAAATTTTGTTCAATTTAGAGTTAGGCTGAAAAATATGTACCTACTTTTTATCAAATTAAAAATCAAACCCGATGCGGTCTAAGATGAAACACGCTTGTTAAAAGATTAACAGACTACGCGTTTTGACCACAGCTCACCTGATGTTAAGTGACGGCGTGGTCGAATATGGTGAAAACTAGCTTGTAAGCGAGGCTGCCAGAATAAATTTGGGGATTGAACCCACGCCCTTCGACGTGTGAATCGACCACGCTAACCACTGAAGTATCATCACTACTGAGCGTAGCACTAAGTGTAGCGATGATGGTTCAGTGGTTAGCGCGGTAGGTTCGCATGCCGAAGCATAAGCGTAGCGTGGTGGTAGGGTACTTTCTAGTACTCGGCTGGCTAGCTGCTAGCTACCACCCTCAAGTTGAAAATCTGCCGCCAAGTATCTAGCGGTGTGTTCTGGCATCCTCACTTGAGAGCCAGTTCCATTCCAGGCTAGGTATGCTTTACCATCTTCGACCACACCGTCACCTAACATCAGGTGAGCTGTGGTCAAACAACTAGCCTGTCAGCCATAAAAAAAAATAAAAAAAATACTACAAAACGCTTTAATAAAGATACCGATTCAGTCTCGGCTCCATAAGGGTACCAGCTTTACTATCCTGAGTAGAAAGCCAAGGTACTGGTATGCCAGTAGGTATATAGTGAAGATGGACGGTCATGCTTTTAGTTAATGGGACAGTTGTCGAATGAGCTCGGCGCTGATTAAGGTAACTGTGGGACGGCGATTCAATCTACTAGCTGCGGATTAGAAATTTCTTCCTAGGGGGGAAAGTTACGCTCTTACCAATATTACATTTCTATGTAACGCAGTGTCTTGTGTTAGCGATAAGGGATCATTTTCTTGATGGTAATCAGACCGATACTTTTAATACAAATTAACGGATGTAATTTAATTTGGCTTCTTGAATAGGTACCAAACATTGAACTTATACAAAAAATATGTATACTAACTTGCGATCCAATGAAGCTAGCCAATTTAAAAGTAAGTATAACCCTTTCAAATAAATAAAAAAAGATTTTTCAAATCGGTTTATAAACGATGGAGTTCTGAAGTAAAACATATTTAAAAAATGAATTGAGAACCTCCTCTCTTTCTGAAGTCGGTTAAAATAAAGAGTAAAACTAAAAGATTATTAAATTACTAGTAAGTAATTATGATTTTCTGACATTGACATTTTATTATAGGACAATATTTATTTAATTATGACATATTTTATATTGACATATTCTTATATTCACAATTTTTTTTTTTGTATTGACATGTTTGTATACTTTGACATTTTGTTTTTATTAATTGACATGTTATCAGAGTTCTAAAACTCATTTATAATGATATATTGTAATGATATTACGGAATTGACTTGTAACATTGGTGTTATCAATAAAATATTTGTATTTGTATGTGTAATAAATTCAAATCATTTATTTTAGACATGTCCATATATTACTATTAAGTTGAAGTCAAATTCTACTAATATTATAATCGTAAAAGTTTGTATGGTATGTTTAGATGTTTGGATGTTTGTTACTCAATCACACAAAAACGGCTGAACTAATTTGGACAAAATTTGGCACACATATAGTTTATTATATGGATTAATGTATAGGATACTTTTTATATTAGAAAAAGTTTTGGACTTCCGTGAAATTACATCTACCACTACTCACTCAGATGTCGTCAAGTGTCACAATACACAATAGTAATGACTATTCTACTTATGACTTGACGACATCTGGTGGCGGTGGTGACGTTTTTGTCAAATTCAACGTGGACAAAGTCGTGAGTAACAGCTAGTAAATAATAAAATAAATAAAAATTACACACTTTTAAATTATGAATCAACTTTACTTCTTCTATTAAATTTTCACAAAAATGTCATATATTTAAATTATAAATCAAATAACTAGTCAGAACCTGAATTTTAACAACATTCAGTGAAAATATCCCGCCCCTTACTGTACTCGGTGCAAGGGAACCAAGCCATGAGGCTGGCAGCATTCCCGCGCAGGATATTGTTCCGCGCTTCTTTTATTGAAAAAAATAATAAGAAGATGCTGTTGCGCAACTGTGTGTCGTTGTTACAACTGAATTCTAAAAGATTGTGTACAAAAATCGTACGTAATCAGTCAAGCACCTCATAGCAGAAAAAAAAACTAAAAACAATATACCAATCGAAAATACATATCAATAAAACTAATCTCTTATCACCCTCAAATAATTCCGATTGGACCCAAACACCCCTCTAAACCACTTCGTTTTTGTCGCCAAAAGGAACTACTTAACGACTTAGCAAAACTAATTAATTACGGAACCCCGATTCGTTTCCGTTTTCAAATATTTAACTCGAGAAGGAACCCTAATATTAATTAGGAATCGGATTGTTTTGCTTCCGAGTATCAAGGGTAAAAAGCCACTACTAAACTAAGTTTTTTATTTTTATTTACAAGTTTTTTGTGGTATGAAAGTATAAGTATTTGTTGCGAAAATAATGCGTGGTTGAAGATGGTCAACGCACCTAGTCTGGAATGGAACTGGCTCTATTGTGTTGTTGCCGGAAAACACACAGTGCTTGGCGGTAAATTTTTTAATTGAGGGTGGTAGCTAGCCAGCTGAGTACTAGAAACCACGTTATGGTTTCCTCACTGTGTTTTCTTTCACCGGCAGCTCAAGTTCATTGCTAGGGTTTGAATCCACGTACATTGATAGTAAACCAACCACGCTAACCACTGATCTATCATACAAAATATAATAAATAATAAAACGCAGTGTACGTATATTTAGGTTTTTTTAATGATTGACAGGCTTGGTGTTTGACCACAACTCGGTATGGTCGGAGATGGTAAAGCACATCTAGTCTGGAATGGAACTGGCTCTCAAGTGAGGCTGCCGGAACACATCGTTAGATGTTTGGCGGCAGATATTCAACTTGAGGGTGGTAGCTAGCCTGCTGGGTACTAGAAAGTACCCTACCACCACGCTATGGTTTCCTCACGATGTTTTCCTTCACCGGCAGCTCAAGCTCATTGTTGGGGTTTGAACCTACGCCCTTCGGCATGCGAACCAACCGCGCTAACCACTAAGCTATCATCGCTACAACTATATGTTACTATGGATTTTTTTAAATATATTTTTCTTTTACTTACTCTAGTCGGAGTATCAGATATAATTAAACATGAGTAATCCGAATAACAAACATAATTATATATACGTTATATGGTTTTCGATAATAATTATAGTTCTATAATGCCAGTGGGTGTTGACCTCGAAAATTTTAACACTCTTTGATTTGGGTAACTTTCTAAACTTTCCGAGTGAAGGGGAGATTTTTGTAATTTCTACTTTTATTGCTTTTTGTAACAAAATTTTAATTTATTTTGAAAGTGAAGACAGGAAAGCCTTTTGCTTGTATTCGTAAAAAAATATTCGGGCCTTCGTAACTAATTGAAGAATATTTTTGTTTATATTTATTATTCATACTTTGAGTAGGTATTTATTTAATATTTAAAAAAAATATTTATTCCTAATTTTTTTACTTGGTGGTAGATTTCCTTAGCAGGAGGTCGTCTAGGTACCACCGCAGTACCAGATATTCTGCCGCCAAGCAGTAGTGTGCAAACATTACTGTGTTCCGATTTGAAGGGTACTGCAGCTAGTGAAATTACAGGGCTATTGTGACTAACCATCTAGTCTCAAAGTAATGAGCGCCAAGGCAGCGATGCCCTGGACTTTGTTTTGTTACTCAAAGTTCTGTGTATCGCTGCAATGGTCATGGACATGCGTTATCTCTTACCATCAGGAGAACGTCTCGTTCGTCTCATTAGTGTTACATAAAAATAAAATTGAAAACATATTTTATAAGAAATGCTTGTTGAATTTTTTTATTTTTTTTTATAACATGCAAGCTTGCGTTTGGCCGCCATCGCGCCTGATGTTAAGCGAAGATGCGGTCTAAGATGGAGCACGTTAGCCTATAAGAAACCGATTAAAGCTGAAGAGTTTAAAAAAATCTATAACTAGACTGCGTATAAAATAAAACTTTTTAAATCAATTTATTACTCCTAATTTATAACTTATATATTTTTTTGTAATTCCCTTTTGATTTCCTTTATTCAGATACCCTACTTGACAGGTTTAGTTAATTATTTTTTATTAATGTATATCGCGCTAAAAATCCACTAACACTGATTTTTTTTTTATCCCCGTCATGGGTTACTCGGGACTCTTGGGTTATTGAGACGAATCTAACGATATTAATATATTAATAGATATTAATTGTCGTAATCCATTCGGCCGTTTGGAAGATACGAGGTAATAAAGACATTTACATACATACAAGATACGCGCGAAAAACATAACCCTTCTTTGCCAGTCGGGTAAAAATACACCTGTATGTGTAAATAGTGAGCGAGTGAGACAGAAGACCTTTAAAAACATTGACAGAATTATTAATTTATTTTAAATAATTAATGTTATTATTTAATTTTAATTCTATTTCATTACATAATCGTATTGTAAAGGGAAGATCTGGTCTCATACGGGACAGGAAGAAAGTAGTAGATTTTTTATAAAACAATTGTTGTTTGTTTATGATTTTATTTGTTACTTATTAGTAAATAGATAAATATAGTTTATTTAGCAAAAAAAGTTGACTATTTTTATGAAGTTTTTCTATTATTTCTGAGCGTCGGAAGTTAAGTGTTTCTAATTCCCCCATTTTGCCCCCTATTCAATAAATATATATTACTAGCTGCGCCCCGTGGTTTTACCCGCGTGGTGATGGATGATGATGATGAAAAGTTACTAATCTTATATAGCCTGCATCTCAAAATCCTTTCTTAGGGGATGCCTACGTCATAGTAGCTTTATGCATGCAAAGTCTGATCGGTTTAAAATTGACAAAGTTTCATACAAACTTTCATCCCTCATTTTATCCCCTTGGGGGTAGAATTAATCAAAATCCTTTCTTAGCGGATGCCTACGTTTTAACACCTACCTGCATGCCAAATTTCAGCCCGATCCGTCCAGTGGTTTGGGCTGTGCGTTGATAGATCACTATGTCAGTCAGTCAGTCACCTTTGAGTTATATATATTTAGAAGATAGATTAAGTTTCCAGATATTGGTGCTACCACAGCTACGGGGTAATTTCCACACAGTTCGGTATTTGGTAGTTCAGATTTGAGAGCTGAAGGGCGTGGGTTCGATTCTCACTCGGGACAAACATTTGTGTGATGAATATAGTATGAGTAAATATTTAGAAAAAAGTGAACACTCGGGACAAAAATTTGTGTGATGAATATAGTATGAGTAAATATTTAGAAAAAAGTGAACACACGGGACAAAAATTTGTGTGATGAATATAGTATGAGTAAATATTTATAAAAAAGTGAACACTCGGGACAAACATTTGTGTGATGAATATAGTATGAGTAAATATTTAGAAAAAAGTGAACACACGGGACAAAAATTTGTGTGATGAATATAGTATGAGTAAATATTTAAAAAAAAGTGAACACTCGGGACAAAAATTTGTGTGACAAATATAGTATGAGTAAATATTTAGAAAAAAGTGAACACACGGGACAAAAATTTGTGTGATGAATATAGTATGAGTAAATATTTATAAAAAAGTGAACACTCGGGACAAACATTTGTGTGATGAATATAGTATGAGTAAATATTTACAAAAAAGTGAACACTCGGGACAAAAATTTGTGTGATGAATATAGTATGAGTAAATATTTACAAAAAAGTGAACACTCGGGACAAACATTTGTGTGATGAATATAGTATGAGTAAATAATTACAAAAAAGTGAACACTCGGGACAAAAATTTGTGTGACGAATATAGTATGAGTAAATATTTAGAAAAAAGTGAACACTCGGGACAAAAATTTGTGTGATGAATATAGTATGACTAAATATTTACAAAAAAGTGAACACTCGGGACAAACATTTGTGTGATGAATATAGTATGAGTAAATATTTACAAAAAATTGAACATGGGCAAACGTTTGTGTGATGATCATAGTTAAAAATTGTGTTCTAAATGTACCTATGATTTATAAGTAAGTATTTACAAAAAAGTGAACAAGTATTCTATCAGTTATGTGATTTCCATAGTACAAACTGCTTAGATTTAGGTTAGATGGCGCTGTGCGTAAAAACATTTTATCATTATTTTTAAGTTGGTTTACAGTAGTTATTCAAATTAAAGAATGTACAATATGCTTACACGATCTCATGTTAGATTATTATTTCTATTTCCTAACTAGCTGCATTTGTTACCTGCTACATTTTTTGAGATAAAAGTAGCCTATGTGTTAATTCAGGGTTTCAGGTACCTCCATACCAAATTTCCTCGAAATTGGTCCAGCCGTTTGAGCGTCAAGAAGTAACAAACATACAAACACATTTACACACACAAACTTTCGCCTTTATAATAGTGTGATATGATTATTATTAGCACTTGTTATGTTTTTCATATTTGTGTAAAAGTTAAGATTTTTTTCTGAATCCGTACTAAAAATTTGGTCTACGTTTCTAATCATCATCATCATCATCAGCCATAGGACATCAACTGCTGGACATAGGCCTCCTCCTGGGGTTTTGCCAATACTCGCCACGCTTGGCAGGCGGGTTGGCGAGAGCAGTTAGTTGTGATTGTTCAAGGAAGACGCTGCTAACCATCTTCCGGATTACATCCCTTAGCCGACTCCTACGGCAACCACGGGTAGAGAGGGTGGGGTACTATTCTTACGCCGGCACCACCACGGCAAACGTTTCTAATACGTACGGACAAAGTATGAAACAAACTACTGGGTTCTTTGGTTTCTAATGTAGCTTAAGGCCAGTGAATAAGTAAGTCTATGCGTTTCGCTTCGTAACTTTCTATGCCTTACGTTTCGTTTATATTTACGCTTCTCGATTTTAGAGACGTAAAAACTGATTACGGGTAGCGTGTCCCATCACTAGCGCTTGTGCTTCCGTGCAATGAGGTACGTGTGTCTGGTTATTTAATGAAGAGAGAGATGGAACGTCGTCGCCTCGGGACGGACGCTTGAATATTGAAAGAGCATTAACTCATTGAAATGATATCATATCTTACTGAGGAGCCAATGTGACGTGAGTAAAGGATATGAGTTAATTATTTAAAAAAAAATTGCAATTGACTATGATGACTTAGAAATCGTAGATCTCCTTTTTCGCAGTTCACTCTTTATTGTCCAACTACGGCAAAACCTAGGGTTATAATTGATTGAATCAGGCGTTACTTTGCGGAAGTGCATTTTGAGTGTTCTAGGTATATATTTAGTTTATTTCCGCTTAACAGTCGTTCCAGCTACAACAGAAAAGAGGATTTATATTAAAAAACTTGACATAAATATGGAACACTTGAATATATTTATAAAAAAAAAAAAACTTAATGATAATATAATTAAAAGACCTATCCGGAACTATACTAATAATAATCTAAAACTAAATTTCAACATTAACTTAAAAGTTTAAACAAAACACTAATTAAAATTAAAACAAAATCCAAAATCAAAATATATTTATTTGCTCAGTACAGGTGTCAAAATGTTATTACATAAATTAAAAAGGCACTTAAACCATACTTAACCCAGAATTGGGTGTGCAAAAATTGGATAAAATAAAGTTACATTAAATAATGTCAATTTTGGATTAATTAATTATGTCAGGAGGTCAATTACAAAATGTCAATCAGTTCAATTTATATAAATGTCAATACTTATTAATTATTTTTTACCTTGTCATCAATAAATTCTTTTACAGAGTATTTCACAAGTTTTTCCACAAGTATTTATATGTGTTTTTTTTTTTATGTATGCTTGTGTCACCGTAGCGCCGAAACTACTTATCCGATTTAATTGCTTCAGATGACATAGGCTACATTTTTATGTTCAACTAGCTGCGCCCCGCGGTTTTACCACGTAGTGATGAATGATGATGATGATGAAAAGTATCCTATGTCTTATTCCAGGGCCTAAAGTACGTGTAAAATTTCACCCAGATCCGTTGAGTAGATTACGCGTGAAGGCGTAACAAATAAACAAATTCATTTGCATTTATAATATTAGATAGGATTAGGCATGCGTTTGGCCACGATTTCATCTGAAGGAAAACAACGATGTGATACGAACGAGACGGTCTCCTAATGGTAAGAGACAACGCTTGTCCATGACCATTGCAGCGATACATAGAAGTTTGAGTGAAAAATGTGTTTTATTTTCATAATACTGGGCGATTTTATTTTCTCGTATCTGGCAGCACTGACCTATTGTAGCAGCAACGCATTGATTCAGCTTTTTGATTGATATAATTGGAGCTTGGAGGCGCTTCTCTACTTCCATATAAAATAAAACTTTTAAAATAAGTTGCTGCGTGTCACTTTTGAGAGGTTACGGCATTTTATTCGCCTTTTTTTACAAAGTAATCGAACAATAAACACGAGGCTCTCACACTAAACAGAAACTGAAGGTTGAATGACGTTGTCAAAATGGCGGTTGACGCGGCTGTAGTTCCAATTTTGGCCACCAGAATAGCTAAGTTGGTAGCCTCAGATCAAACACTACTTGGTAGCACTGTAGAAGGACGAAGACTTTCTATTCACACAACTTTTTTTTTCTTTCTCTTTTTGGGATCGCACTCTGGGCTTTCTGCCAGTTTTAATTTTTCTGTATTTTGTGTGCAGTCTTCAGTTTTCAGCTTCTTTATCTTTATAGTCAAAGTCCAGTCTTGGTCAAGTCCAGTCCGTGCCAGCCAAATCTAGTTATGCTTTAGTAAAGTAGTGGCGACTTTACTATAAGCTTCGATGGAGTTTTGGTGAAACATGAAAAGTCATGTTTCACCACATTATATGACTTTCCCACACTCGCGCTTTTAATTCGGCACTTTTTTAATAAAACACCACTATTTTATACATAAACACTCGAAAAAACACCAGTTTTGGAGAAAATACAATGGGACGACACGACACATTCCGCATTCCCATAAAAACTCCCACCCAACCCTCAATTTATTAAAATCATGGAAGTAATATTAAAAAAAAAACATTATCAGTCTCAACTATAGTTGAAAACATCATCAACGTAGATGATTCTTCATTTGTATAATTCCTATAAAAATAGTAATAACATTATTTATTGTGATTAAATTGGAAATACTAATTTAAATTCTAGATTATTTTGCGCGCGATTATTTTGCGAGTCTAAGTGATAAACATATATATTATGACCTTACAAATGAGTTGACCATAAATTGTTCCATGGTCAATTATATGCAGTTGAAATGGGAGAAGAAATTCCAGCAATTGCGTGCTAAGAAGGTTTGTCTGTGAATTCAAATTGTTCAACTTACGTGTATGTTTAATTCCTCAGGTTGTAGCTTGGTGGTGCCGTTGTACCACTCAATGGTGGCAGCTGGTCGCGCGCCCGATGCCGTGCACATCAGCGTGAGGAGAGAACCCTGGGTGGCGTGGTCTCCAACTCCTTGGATAAACGTCTTGTTTGGAGGTACTGGAAACAAAGAGAAAATATGTGGTCTTATTCTGGTGACAAGAAGTAATTACACTTTCTTGATGGTAAGCGAAGTGAAGCGTAGATAGGTGGGTCCTAATAGATTTTTGATGTTTTTCAGTTGTCTCGGTTGGTTGACTGGGCGAGTTGTTTTTTAGCGATGATAACTCAGTGGTTAGCGCGGTCGGTTCATATACCGAAGGGCGTGGATTCAAACCCTTATAATGAGCTTGGACTGCCGGTAATGGGAAATATCGTGTGGAAACCATAGCATGGTGGTAGGGTAGATTTTAGTACTCTACTGGCTAGCTGTCGCTTTCAAGTTAAAAATCTATTGCCAAGCATGTAACAGTGTATTCCGGAAGCCTCACTTGAGAGCCAGTTCTATTCTAATGCTAGCTATGTTATTTTCAACCACTTAACATCCAAGCAGTAGTCAAAACACCTAACCTGTCAATCATAATAAAGAGAGAAGAAAATGTCTGAGTATTTTCAAGTTCTAGCAGAGTTTCTCGTAGACAATAAATTTTTCGGGTTAAGACACCAAAGCGGCGGGTTTATCGGTAATTTTCATAATTTTAATTGTTTATTATTTGCTACAATAAGTGTTGAATTTAGTTAAGAAAATCATTTGTTCAGGAAATAATATATTCAAATTAATTTATAATAACATATAGTTTCAATAATAATGTTAACTAATAATAAAAGGTCTTCAAAATAATTAAAAAATTAAATCATTTTTTTTATTACAAATAAGCTTGCTGCCATCTTATCTGATGTTAAGTGACCGATTCAATTGCTACTTGAAGGCATCCAGATATAAATAGATCGAAAATGTCAGCTTCTCTATACATATATGAGACCCAATCTACAGTCATAGATACGTCAAGATAGTCCAATCTGAAATCGAAATCCAAGAATGGGATCCCATCAACAAAAACAGCGAACCAATCGTCCTTATTCCCAGCAGAACAAAAAACTGCCAGATCAGTCGTGTTTTATGGCGAGCCCTTCAAGGGCCATATAGTAAGGGTACATTATGACTGAACTTGGACCCGTAAGTTCGACGCAAGGCCCTTCAGGGGCTGAGGGACTAGATGTGGACGTTGGCTAGAGATGAACATTCGAATAAATTCGGCATCGAGTTTGATTAGAGTCGAATAATTGCTTACAAAACTCGAATATAATTGAATCGCAAGCTTGCATCGTGAGGCTTTCCAATTATATTTTTATATTTAAATTCTTGGATGTGTTTAATTAAATAAATAATTATCGTAGGAAATCACACACAGCACCATCTGACCACAAACTAATCAAAGCTTGAACTATGCAAGTCAGATAACTGAAAGAATACTTAAATACTTTTTTTTTTGTAAATACATACAGAAGACCTAGACACAGAATAGGCATTTGTTTATACCACAAACCGCTCGTCTTGGACGGAAATCGAACCCACGCCCTATAGATCTCAAGGCAGATATACAACCAATGAACCAATTGTCTATAAAGATGTGAATACAATTATTATTCAAGTAAACATAATATTATATTATTTTATATACTTAACTATACTATTATTTTTATATATAATTACTGTATATTAGTTAACCTAAGTATTAGGATATATAATTATTGCAATGTAAATTTATTCTTTTACATTTCCTCGATATCGACATACCTTGTTTTTTTCTTTGAATCCTTTCCGTTCTAACGTTGCCTGGAAGAGATCGTTTTTAGCGATAATGTCGCCAGTTGTTCCACTTGCCACTTAAACTATTTTTTCTACTACATATATTTAATCTTTTATGTGGAAAATAAAGAGTTAGTCAATCAATAATGTCAGAAATCAAGAAGAACAAAAATATTAGGAACAAATTCGTTTTTTTTTTGCCTTTTTCATTGTTGATGTGTTACATTTTAAATAATTCAGTTTTTTTTTTTTTAATGTAATTTAAAACTAGACATGTTTGTTACCATTTAAGCATTTTCATAATTTTAATCGATTAATTTAAACGACTCGAACAATATTCGAAAATTTTATTCGTGTTTTAGTTTTAATTGACCCATGTCTAAAAAGGACCAAGTTTTTTTGATGCTATTAGGATTATTCGTGTTGAGAGATTTAGACAAATCGAGCCGGGAATGGAACCCCAGAATGACTTGGATATTTCGAATAGTTTTAGAATGAGAGAATGGGGAATTACCGTATAATATGTTTTTAAACGAAAATGTTTCTCTTTGTTATACCATTCTGTGTCTAGTTAGGACTATTTACTATGAAAGTGTTTTCGGAAGAAAATATTTTATTTATTTACTTAGAAATAATTTATTACTTTGTTAGATAAATGTTTCACGAGCAGAATTCATTTTGTAAGATAATATTATTTGTTACAGATCACGAACAAATAAAAATGTTAATTTATTTATTTTCTTAATTACTATTATTAATTTTTCGTCTGAACGTTAACAGAAAGTAACGTTTTACACCTTATTTTATCCTCGTGATAATTATAAGTTTTTTTTTGTAGAGATGAAAGCCATGTTATGTAATATAATGTTCAAGTAATGAGTGGCAAAGCAGTGATACCCTGGACTTTGTTAAACTACATAAGTTCTGTGTATCGCTGGAATAAACATGGCAGGCGTTTTCTCTTACCATCAGGAGAGCGTCTCATTCGTTTAACTGTTTTAATATAAAAAAAATATCTCAAATTAATAAACGCCAAAGCAGCGATGCCCTGGACATTCTTTTGATACTTAAAGTTCTGTGAATCACTGCAATAGTACTAGAAAGTACCCCACAACCATGCTATGGTTTTGTAGCGACACATGTTTACTTTACCGGCAGCTCAAGCTCATCGTTGGGGTTTGAACCCACGCCATTCGGCGTGCGAATCGACCGCACTAACCACTGAGCTATCATCGCTACAAGGTTTAGTGGCAATCCAAACTAATGATAACAAAATCGGGAGATACAATTTGGTAATGCAACTTTTTTTTTATAGCTGACAGGCTTGGTGTTTGACCACAACTCACCTGATATTAAGTGACGGTGTGGTCGAAGATGGTAAAGCACACCTAGCCTGGAATGGAACTGGTTCTCAAGTGAGGCTGCCGGAACACACCGTTAGATGCTTGGCGGCAGATTTTCAACTTGAGGATGGTAGCTAGCCAGCCGAGTACTAGAAAGTACCCTACCACCACGCTATGATTTCCTCACGATGTTTTCCTTCACCGACAGCTCAAGCTCATTGTTGGGGTTTGAACCCACGCCCTTTGGCATGCGAACCGTCCGCGCTAACCACTGAGCTATCATCGCTACAAACTTCATATAGATCATCTACATCCAAAATGTAATTACACCATTCGATAAGTACCATCGTACGACACTTACCATCAGGAGAGCCTTAAGTTCGTCTCACTACTTTGATATTTAAAAAAAAACAAGTATAACTTGAGGCAACACCGAATATCCAATACGTTACCAATTTCACCCCAACCCTGGGGGTAAATTGGCATTCTTCATACGCTGATAGTCAAGTCAATCAGGGGTAATTGAGACCGCCCTCTCGTAAGGGTGTCAACTGATGCTTTTACCTTATGTTAGGCTGAAATGACTTATTATTTGCTAGGAAATTACCTGTCACGTCTTGACTCCATAAGTCGTGGATTCGTGATAAAACTTCGCGAATCACGTTACAATAATTTAGACTTATTTCTTGCAAAAAATCAACATTCAACATTTTTGAAAACTAAGTAATGCTCTGTATTTCCATGTTTGAAGTCTTCAATCGACGCAGCGAGTTCTTCGATTTTTTAATTATTATCAAACCACCAAACTGTTTCCCCTAATTTTGTTATCATTAGTCTTGACTCCATAAGTCGTGGATTCGTGATAAAACTTCGCGAATCACGTTACAATAATTTAGACTTATTTCTTGCAAAAAATCAACATTCAACATTTTTGAAAACTAAGTAATGCTCTGTATTTCCATGTTTGAAGTCTTCAATCGACGCAGCGAGTTCTTCGATTTTTTAATTATTATCAAACCACCAAACTGTTTCCCCTAATTTTGTTATCATTAGTCTTGACTCCATAAGTCGTGGATTCGTGATAAAACTTCGCGAATCACGTTACAATAATTTAGACTTATTTCTTGCAAAAAATCAACATTCAACATTTTTGAAAACTAAGTAATGCTTTGTATTTCCATGTTTGAAGTCTTCAATCGACGCACCGAGTTCTTTGATTTTTTAACTATCAAACCACCAAACTGGGGATACAGTTTCAATTTTGTTATCATTAGTTTGGATTGCCACTAAGCCTTGTAGCGATGATAACTCAGTGGTTAGTGCGGTCGGTTCGGGAGGGCGTGGGTTCAAACCCCAACGATGACTTTGAGCTGCCGGTAAAGGAGAAGAACGTAAGGAAACCATAGCATGGGTACTTTCTAGTACTCGGCTGGCTAGCTACCACACTCAAGTTGAAAATCTACCGCCAAACATCTAACGGTGTGTTCCGGCAGCCTCACTTGAGAGCCAGTTCCATTCCAGGCTAGGTGTGCTTTACCATCTTCGACCACACCATCACTTAACATCAGGTGAGCTGTGGTCAAACACCAAGCCTGTATAAAAAAAAAAAAAAAACTAAAAATCTTTAAATATATATACCACCGCAATGACAGAACACCATTCAAATCAATCGGATCTTTGAAAGTTAGTAAGAACCTTTTGTCACCAATGACCTGATGATCATCAAACGGCTGAACATATCTTCATATATCATAGCTAAGAACCATCTCAATCACGTCAGCTTTCAAACAAAAAAAACCGCTTCAAAATCGGTACATTCATTTAGGAGATACGACACCAAAGACACACATACACGCAGACAGACACAAGAAGCTTATAACATCAATATTTTTGTGTAGGGGGTTAAAAATAACCGCAAGCGCAGCCAGTAAATCAAACAGCCTTTAACAAATATACAAAGTAATTTGGTGACAAAAACTTATTGCCGTCCGCAACTAACATCTCTCAAATTGTGTCGAGATAAAAAAAAAAGAAATATATAAGAACAAATACATCAAAAGACATTTACTGGAATGGAAGTCTGGCACATTATCTCTGTCGCCAAATACGTGTCCGATGAGTGAATGCAGAGGAAAAAGGGAGAAAAGAGGGGAAAATAATTTTCCCTTTCAGACCTCAAGGCTAACTAATTAATAGATTATTGAGCTTGTGAAAGGACTTTAGTTGGACGTGGTCGCAGTATGTACAAAAGCTAGACGCGTGGCGACGCATTTGAGAAACGTTGTAGTAATGATACAACGACAAAGGAATAGAACAAGCTTCCGGTTTCCTTGTTTCCTGGGAGATATAATCTAAATCTTTTATGAGTCAAAGTCTTATCATCATCATTATCAACAACAACAACCTTGCATAATCCACTGCTGGACATTTTTTTCGACTTTTCGCTTCCAGCCTGTCTTACGTTTATCGTCACTCCGTCTAGTCTCAGGGCATTCTACACAACGTTTGCCGATTCGTGGTCTCCACTCTAGAATACGTCTACCCCAATGGCTGTCGGTTCTGCAGCGCATATGACCAGCTCATTGCCTTTTCAGCTTGCTAATACGCTGAGCCATGTCGGTGACTTTAGTTCTCTGGAGAATTATAGTACTTCGATCCGGATACGATTACTTAGAGAAACACCGAGCATAGCCCTTTCAATAGCTCGTTGAGTGACTTAAAATTTATGAACCGTTCCATTTGTAAGTGTCCATGTTACGGCGCCGTATGTCATGGCTGCTAGAACGCACTGGTTGAAAACTTTAATTTTGAGACTTTGTGGGATGGGTGACGAGAAACGCAAGCCTATATATAATTTTAAAAACCGGCTAAGTGCGAGTCGGACTCGCGCATGAAGGGTTCCGTACCTTTACCTATGAAAAAGGCAAAAAAATCACGTTTGTTGTATGTGAGCCCCCTTAAATATTTATTTTATTTTGTTTTTAGTATTTGTTGTTATACATAATTTGTGAAATTTGTGAAACAGAAATACATAATTTGTGAAAATTACAACTGTCTAGCTATCGTGGTTCTTGAGATACAGCCTGGTGACAGACAGACGGACAGACAGACAGCAAAGTCTTAGTAATATGGTCCCGTGTTTACCCTTTGGGTACGGAACCCTAAAAAACAACGAATCACTTTTATGTAGGTAAGAGATAACGCACGTCCATGACCATTGACAAACTGACGATTGTCACTTGATATCTAAATATATATAACTCAAAGGTGACTGACCTGACTGACTGACTGACATAGTGATCTATCAACGCACAGCCTAAACCACTGGACGGATCGGGCTGAAATTTGGCATGCAGGTAGATGTTATGACGTAGGCATCCGCTAAGAAAGGATTTTGATTAATTCTACCCCCAAGGGGATAAAATAGGGGATGAAAGTTTGTATGAAACTTTGTCAATTTTAAACCGATCGAGCTGAGACTTTGCATGCATAAAGTTACTATGACGTAGGCATCTAGCGCGGGTGAAACCGCGGGACACAGCTAGTTAACATATATATTTCGGCCCACTTTTGTAACCTTTGGGAGAACGAAACAAATCCCATTGTTATAGCCGCTTTGGAACCGTGATACGGTCCTTGAATTATCGATAAAGCAAGTCATCATTCCGTAAAGGGTCATCATAGACCCTTCTCAGCATAAGAAAACTAAGTAACTACCGAATGTTCCCAACATCTTACACTTCCCGAGGAACATTTTGCTTTTATAACGCATAAGTGGTTCATTTATCTTAGACTTAGGGAACTATCCTACTTCCTGCTAACATTATCAACTAGCTTGCGCCTGCGGCTTCGTCCGCATTGACTTAAGAATTAGGTTCAAAGAGATATGTGTAAGTATCAAAGTAAGTAAGTATTGCGCTACTTAATTATCTCGGAATAATGTCCATATGACACGTCTGTACCAAAATTTCATGTTTATATATCTTGTAATTTTTTTATAATCCCACAAGAAACTAACATTTCTCCTAGATAAAACAATCCTATATATTAATCTAAATAATAAACTATATGTGTGCCAAATTTCATCCCAATCCTTTCAGCCGATTTTTGGTGATTGAGAAACAAACATACAAATTCATTAGACCGTTTCTTCGCTTAACATCAGGCGAGCGGTCAAACGCTCGCTCGTTATTCGTGGTAAACAAAATACATAAAGTTTCTGAAATGTCAAATAACTTGAAAACTATGACACTTATAGTACAAATTTTAATTTTCTGAACAGTCATTTATTTATAAATTAAAAGATATTACATCTTTTAATTTATAAATAAATTAATATATTAATTCGGTTAAAAGATAGTCTATTTTAACTCTTTAAATTTTTTATTAAAATTTATTTAAGTTTTTCATCAAGCCAATAATTTCTCAAGTAAGATATATAAAAAATCATTACCTACATCTTTACTTTTGGTAAGAAATAAAGATTGTTTCCGTGTTTTTGATTAATCAAGATAAGTAGGGGGTGATTTAAATATTTTCTTGATGTACTTACTTACTTACCTTGATGGTACAAACCCAGCGAAGCGGGCGGGTAACACCTAGTTGGAATATAAATAATAGTTCCTGGATGACCGAGCTTTGCTCGGCTGATAACACGGATAAAACGACGTTTTCTAAATATGAAACCTAGCTAGATCGATTTATCGCCCCCGAAACCCTCTGCATACTAAATTTCATGAAAATCGTTGGAGCCGTTTCCGAGATTCAGATATATACATATATACTCGTATATATATACCTATGTATATACAAGAACTGCTCGTTTAAAGGTATTAGATAGATATCTCGAGTTAATTTGGTTAAAAGATCAGTTTTGTCTATTTTTTAACTTTTTTAATTTGGAATTTGAAATTATTTAAGTTTTTCGTTTTCAACACAGAGCTTGAAGTATTTTCCCCTATTATCCGAACTAAGGCAGCGGTCGGTGCCCGATTGACATCCACCGTCCGGAGATAGTATTGACTGTGTCCACTAAGTCCATAAACAGCAAACAGATTCAATTCTGGGAGTCGGTAACACAAATACTGACCCAAGTTTACAATGTGACTTTGCATTACATTGCCCGGTTAGCTAAGCTTGGAAGCAGTAAGTCAATTCATATTCGTTGAACATTTTTAATTCGTGAAAGGCTAGGTGTCTGATCACAGATCACTTTTTTTAATGTAAAAGTTATGAGACGAACGCAACGCTCTCCTGATGGTAAGAGATAACGCCTGTCCATGACCATTGCAGCGATACACAGAACTTTGAGTAACAAAACAAAGTCTAGGGCATAATTTTATTTATCACCGGTGTATTTTTTATTTTCATAATATTTTGAGCGCGATTAAGATCCATATTTTTTTACCCGACTGCCAAGGAAGGGTTATGTTTTTCGCGCGTATCTTGTATGTATGTAAATTTCTTTATTACCTCGTATCTTCCAAACGGCCGAACGGATTCCTACAATTAAGGTATCGTTAGATTCGTCTTTATAAACCAAGTGTACAAAAACGCTGAATTAAAAAAATAATCATGATTAATTTTTGGCGCGAAATAGTAATAGGTTAATTTAAAAAAAAAAAACTAGGGTAGGGTATCTAAAATATATTAAATTTAATTAGGAATAATAAATTGGTTTAAAAAGTTTTGTTTTTCCTTTAATGATAGCTATTTTAGTGCCGCGGTGGTGCCGGCATAAGAATAGTACCCCACCCTATCTACCCGTGGTTGCCGTAAGAGTCGGCTAAGGGATGTTATCCGGAAGATGGGCAGCAGCGTCTTCCTTGAACAATCACACCTAACTGCGCTCACCAACCCGCCTGCCAAGCGTGGCGAGTATTGGCAAACTCCCCCCAGGAGGAGGCCTATGTCCAGCAGTGGACGACCTATGGCTGATGATGTGATGTGTTTTTTTTAAATTCTTCAACTTGTTAAATAATGTACAAGCTAGTACAGTACTTGTTCCACTGCTGCTAACAAGCTGTGTTGTGATTTGCCTATAACTCCGAACACGGGTCACGACGGCACAGGGGTCCGAATGACCCTACAAACACAATATCGATGAAGTTTGTGTATTAATTGTCAATTTATAGCCTGTGGGTGTTATGTGTTTAGGGATGGGACACAACTATAACGCGGAGGGTTAAGTTATGTAGTAAGTACTGTTTAATCTATGTCTTAGGATCCGAACTTGGTTAATTGATATTCAAAGATAATATGAATTTTGTGTTAAAGTGATATTGAGATTATATTTGCATTTATTATTTACTAGCTGCGCCCCGCGGTTTTACCCGCGCGGTGATGAATGATGATGAAAACTATCCTATGTTTTCTTCCAGGGCCTAAAGTATCTATATGCAAAATTTCATCCAGATTCGTTCAGTCGTTCTAGCGTGATTGAGTAACCATCCATCCATCCAAACTTTCACATTTATAATATTAGTGGGATTATAAAATGAAAAAAGAAAAATATTTATATGACATAACATATAAAGACAAAAAAAACTTACGCCAAATGGCGGTATGGTCGAAGATGGAAAAGCACCTAGCCTGGAATGGAACTGGCTCTCAAGTAAGCTTGCTGGAACACACCGTTAGGTGCTCGGCGGCATATTTTAAACTAGAGGGTGGTAGCTAGCCAGCCATGTTCTTGAAAATACTTTACCACCATGCTATGATTAATATCAAATAAATCATTTAAAATGTCAAAATAATTATTACGTGTCCTAATAAAAATAAGGCAAAAATATATCAATTCCAAAATATCAATAATACCATCATTATACTCGTATGTCTCGTAGCCTAAAGTTTTGTCGTAACAGAAAACCGCAAAACCCAAAGACAATTTATCAAAACAATATACCTACCTTAACAAAACATAGCCTAAAATAAGCTTACTAAGAATAAATCACCTCATTTTCCCCGGCCTAATATAACTAAGTGAATCACTCTCGGACACCTAATACACTCGACACTGCCGAGTGTCAGACACTCGTGTCCCGCTGTGCTCTATCGAGCGACGATATTGCAAGGTGGTAAAATTCCCGACCCTCTATTACAAGTAGGGATGAGGAAATGAAGCGAAGCCTATCGATATCGATGTTTTCGAGACTTTTCTTTTTGATAACTGTAAATTTGCAAACTTTGTTGTAGTTTAAACACGTTTTAATGTACGTGTAGTTAATCATATCGATTTATTTGCAGTCGAGGAGAATTCCAGTAAAATACTAGATCATTCTACAAGTGTATCTAGTCTCAAACTAAGCACTTACTTGGTGGTAGATCTTCTTAGCAGGAGGTCGTCTAGGTAGGTACTACCGCAGTATAAGATATTCTGCCGCCAAGCAGTAGTGTGTAAAAATTACTGTGGCATTTTGGTAGTATATCTGCCTGATATGGTATAAACAAATGTTTGTTCTGTGTCTGGGTTTTCTGTATGCATTATTAGTATGTATTTAGTAAAAAGTATTTCAATATTCTATCAGTTATCTGACTTGCATCACACAAGCTCTGTTTAGTTTGGGGTCAGATGGCGCTGTATGTAGTATAATAATAGGTAAAAAAAGTCCAGGGCGTCGATGCTCCGGCACTCATTACTTTGAGACATTTATTGGTTAGTCTTAATTAGTCATGTAATTTTACTAGCTGAAACACAGTAACGTTTACACACTACTGCTTGGCGGTATAATATCTGATACCGCAATAGTACCTACCTAGACGGCCCACCACTTAAACTTCTAACCCATGAACTAAGAAGCTTCAAAGAGAAACAAATCTAATAATAATCGATATTTCTAATTTGTTGGAATTTCTCATCTCTATAATACACTATCTTACCACTTATTAGCTATATACACCGTCTAGCAATTTATCGGGCGAGCCCAGAAAATTGGCTCGCACTGTACCCAACTTAGTTACTGATGGCTTAATGCACCCTTATATGTATGTAAAATGTGGGGGGCGTGTGGGGACGATGTGCCAAAAAGAGGGATTAGGTAGGAGGGTTTTTGTCTGGGCTCGATAATTACCATGTGAATTTTAGTAGATATAAATATTTCTAGCAAGTTATAGCAACTTAGTTGGGGGACCATCTGGTTTCCAATCTGGAGGTCTTAGGTTCAAATCCACGCTACGCACATTTGTTTTTTTTTTCAAACAAGCGTATTAATGTCAATGCTTTGGAATTTGATTTATTACTCAAAGTTTTGGGTTACGCTTTAGAAGTCAAAGACAGGCCTGATCTCTTACCATTAGTTGAGCGTTTTGTTCGTCTTATTACTGTTACATAAAACATTATAAGTAGAAATGACGGCAAAATATACTATAATTTTGTACAAGAATTGTTTTTTTTTTTAATAGCTGATAGGCTAGGTTTTTGACCACAGCTCACCTGGTGTTAAGTGACGGTGTGGTCGAAGATGGTGAATACACGTAACCTGGATTGGAACTGGATCCTAAGAGAGGCTGCCATAACACGCCCTTAGATGATTGGCGGATTTTTAACTTAAGGATGGTAGCTAGCCAGTGGAGTACAAGACAACCCTACCACCACGTTATGTTTTCCTATGATTATATTTCCTATTTATTTCATCTACAACTTAAATACATATATTTTATTGATAACACCAATGTTTAAAGACAAATTCCGTAATATCATTTTAAATATATCATTAAAAGAGTTTTAAAACACTGATTACATGTCAATAAATAAAAAAGAATATGTCAATATAAAAATTTACATTATAAAATATGTCAAAATAAAAATATGCTAATATAAGCTTTTTGTTGGAGTATGAACTCACGCCTTTTGACGCGTGATTTGGTCGCGTAAACCTCTGAGCTATTATAGCTCATCATCATCATTATCATCAGCCGTATGACGTCCACTGCTGGACATAGGCCTCTCCTATTGATTTCTATAAAGACCGGTTGGAAGCGGCTATAGCTATATACATTTAAATAATAAGCAATACATAAAATATAATTTACTTTATAAGAATAAATGAGTTTGACGTTTATTTCAAGCAGATATCTTACTTTCACTAAATTTACAAATTAATTTCCAAGTGAAGTAGCTCTCGACGGCGCCTTCTATCTGTAATTCTTCTACGGGTGCTATCTGAAGAGCGATTTGTACCCGTACAAGAATACTTTTTGGGGATTCGCATGCGATTATATAAAGTCTCTTGTAGCGATGATAGCTTAGTGGTTAGTCAGGTCGGTTCACACGCCGAAAGTTTTTTCAATGACCCGACCCTAATTTTTTTTATAGTTTTCACGCTAGGTTTTTGACCACACCTAACTTGGTGTTAATTGACGGTGTGGCCTAGATTGTAATGGAATTGGCTCTCAAGTGAGACTGCCTAAAACACTGATGCTTGGCGGTGCATTATCTTCTTAAGGGTGGTAGCTAGCACAGTACTATAAAACACCCTACCAGCACGCTATGGTTTATTTTATCGTCAGCTCAAGCTTATTGTTGGGATTTGAATCTATACCCTTCGGCGTGTGAACCGCTGTAACTACTAAGCTACCATCACTAAAAATATTCTGTGTCCTAAATTAATGATAGTTATATATTTTCACCCAGGTCACAAGTCCTAAGCTTTGTACAGGACATTGTCCCCGCATCGCGATAAACCCGCCACTCGCATGATGACACCATTGAATGAAGAACTTTAATTATATTTGCTATAAAAAATTTCATACAATGTATGCCGATACCCTTATTATTTTTAATAGTTTTCTCACTATAAAAGTTTATGCGCATTTTGTTAGCAAAATTACTGCCAGTAATAACTAGGTTTCAACAAATTTTAATTAAAGTCATATATCAAGATCCTTTATCTTAAGAAAAAGGACATTTGGTGAAGTAGGAACAATTAGGTGAAAAAAATTCCCCCTAAGTCATTACATCCTTTGCACGAGGTCGTCTAGGTAGGTACCACCGCAGTACCAGATACTCTGCCGCCAAGCAGTAGTGTGTTAACATTACTGTGTTCCGGTTTGAAGGGTACTGCAGTCTCTAGTTTCAACAGTCCTGTTATTTCGCTAGCTGTAGTACCCTTCAAACCGGAACACAGTAATGTTTACACACTACTGCTTGCCGGTAGAATATCTGGTACTGTTGTGATACCCACCTAGCCGACCTCCTGCTAAGGAGATCTACCACCAAAAAAGTAATTAAGTTGAGTCAATAAATAATGAAGAATTTCCTACGGAACACTCTGAAATCGCATGTGAAACTATCTTAGAAGTTTTTTTCCCTACGTAGTGTTATCAGAGAGCTGTAAGTATAATTACTGTCATTAATTATCCAGTATCAGCCAGTCTTAATGGAAATTTATACTTTTGCTAAATTAAACGAGAAAAATTGCAGTCAACGACGTATAGAAGGACGTGGCTGAATAAACGATGGGATATGGATTTGACGCGTTCGTTGACGAATGTGTTGATAGCTCAGTGGGTCACGCGGTCAGATTACACGTTAAAGAACGTGGGTTCAAATCCCAACAATGAGCTTTAGATGCCATGAAAAACTTTGTGACGTTACCATAGAATAGTCAAAAATAAACACGTCCATCGTTTCATAATGAAAAAAAAATATATATCAATGATGTCTGCTTTTGTTTTAACGAGTAAAATATAAACAATATTAAAAAAAAAAAGTTAAACCGACATCAAAAAAACATCAGCACTAAAAAGCAAAAAATAAACTTACTTTACAAAGTATTATTATACCTGCTAGGTACCTACTCATCTGTTTGAAGTCGGTGCCAAGCCAAATAGGCTTGATAGGCCTTTTCTAGCACTCACTCTGTTGTCTCCAGAGAAATCAATTATCGATCAAGTCTATACATTATTCTAGAACAAGAAATCACCCAATTCCTAATCGTTAAAGAGTTGTACCTTCCTTCATCAGCTCAGCGTCATAAGATGATGATGACCATACGCAAATGTCTCAATACCTCGATTGATGTTACCCTCGATTTCCCTGGGATACCATCATCAGATCCTGACTTGGTGCCAATAGGACCACCACAGGAGTATACTCTTTCAAATAAAAAAAGAATTATGAGAATCGGTCCACAAATGATTCGGTGAACATACATAAAAAATAAAAATACATACAGTCGAACATAGAACCTCCTCCTTTTTTAAAAACTACTTTTTTCATTACTTTCTTTTTTGGGCAGTTGGGTAATAAAAGCTTAGGTAGCTAAGAAAGAAGTAGATTATTGTTGTTTTGTAATGATGATAGCTCAATAATTAGCACGGCAGCACAGAAAGGACAGAACTTTCGGTTCGTGGATTCATATTCTAACTAGAAAATTGAGCTGGTTAGTGAAGAAATACATACTGAGGAACCATAGCATGGTAGGGTACCTACTGGGTTCGTACTTTCTACTTCACTCAAGTTGAAAATCTGCCGCTAAGCACCTATTAAGCCAAGCACAAACTTAACATACATTTCAGCGCCATGGCGTCCACAACTTGGCGTCCAAAAATTTTGTTATAAATTTATGGGTATCTAAGGTCCGGTAGACGTTGCGCAAAGGTTGTTTTAACTAGAGCTTCTTGGACGCGAAGAGGTCTTCTCTTAAATAATGAATCGTCGAGAGTAATTAAAATAATGTGTAAATGTATGTTGATTTGACTTTCTTTATAAACCTGCTTTTTTTCTTTATTTCACAGTTAAAATATGTTCACAATGATAAGTAAAACTACCTTAAAAGCTCATAACCCTGTAAACAGGCGCTTACCATCATTCAAAAAACTTTTTTCATCACTTAGTTGTATAAAAAACTTTCTGCATTCAAAGACTTTAATACTCGCTCTTGTAGGTGCTTTTATGTGCCCTCTACACCGTAGCAATCTCGTACCATTGTCTACGTAGGGTTCTACGGCGTAGCATTGAATATTTTTTTACTACCTACCCACCTTTTTTCACACCTACGATTTTCTTTCAAAAGGATTTTTAAGGGAAAATATATTTAAAGAAAATGTGTTCGTTTTATAATTTTATTTTTAAGATTATCTGACTATGACGTCACATAAATAATATGAGTAGATTACCTCTTCTAAGAGCACGATTAATTCAGCATCTTTGAAATATAATTTTTTTCATAATATACCTTCCTTTATTTTACGTGAAGTATTTAGTCATTGCCACCGGCGTAAAAATAGTACCCCACCCTTTCTACCCGTGGTTGCCGTAAGATTCGGCTAAGGGATGTAATCCGGAAGATGGGCAGCAGCGTCTTCCTTGAACAATCACACCTAACTGCGCTCGCCAACCCGCCTGCCAAGCGTGGCGAGTATTGGCAAAACCCCCTCAGGAGGAGGCATATGTCCAGCAGTTGACGTCCTATGGCTGATGATGTGTGTGAGGGTTAATGACGTCATTAGGCTCAAGTGTTGATCCAATATTTTACTCTAAAATAGGTTTTTCTTTTATGTTTTGTGTTTTAACTATACATATAACTCGATTTTGGTTTTACTTATGCGATCACTCACGTTTAATGATATCGGATATTCTGACTATAGTTTTGGTCTCACCCGGTGGCCTTCTCGTCTCGCTTCGTATAATAACTTAATTGTGTTTAGTAATGTGAGAAAGTCGGCATTTTCAGTTATAAAGGAGGAAAACCATTTTAAATTTTAGCTTAATGTTCATTAATCAAGCGACAGCTCAGAGTGTCCGGGGAGATTAAACTATTAGACGGACGTTTTGGATGGAATTTCGCCGCAGTTTTTTGAAGATCTTCTAGTATTTCATGGGCTAAAATCCCTAATATTTTACTACGGAATCTGACGTAGTTTTAATTAATTGTGGTTTTATTTATAAGGAATAATCGACCTGATTTGTCTTCGCAACGATTCTTTACTAATACAAACGTTTTGTAGCCATGAAAGCTCGGTCGGTTCACACGCCGAAGAGCATAGATTCAATTCCTGACTATGAAAAAAAAATAAGTTAAATAAAAATTGAATGTGATTTATTTACTATGCTTAAAAAAATTCTTATTTTTTAATTTTAATTCTCTTGTCAACACATCCCATCCTTAATTTAGTAGAATTCTCTCCATACTAAGGTAGCCTGGAAGAGATCGCTCTTAACGATAAGGCCGCCAATTGTTCCACTAGTGCTAAGTTTATGTTGTTATAACTATTTCTAATTGAGGTGAACAGTAAAGAGTTATATAAGAAAAACATCGTAAGGGAAACATGGTGGTACTTTCTAGTACTCGGCTGGCTAGCTACCACCATCAAGTTGACAATCTGCCGCCAAGCATTTAACGGTGTGTTCCAGTAGAGTACCATTCTAGGCTAGGTGTACTTTACCATCTTCGACCACAACGTCACTTAACACCTAGCCTGTCAACCATAAAAAAAGTTTGAATCAATTCTGTCATAACGTATTTCATTACATTTGGTTTTTGCAAAGGACGTAACTGGCTGAAATGAAAAACGTTTCACTTCAATGTCAATTTAGAGTCTTACCTTTAACATTGAGTTTAAATCTCTTAATGATGGGTTCGTCGAGGGCAGCGGAAGAAACTTCGCATCTCAGGTCGCCGCCCAGCTCGTCGCGAGTCACGGTGAGTGGCAGGACGTGGGTCACTGTGCTGTTGTCTGGCGTTATAGTGCGGGCTGTAACAAGACAAAGTTATAAAACATAAAAAAATTGGACCGGCAAGCGCAGCGTATCGTCACCGTCGCGGGTCGAACCTGGACCACGGACAACTGGACCTGAACGGTGTTACCCGCTACATTTTTTTCAGGATAAAAAGTAGCTTATGTGTTAATCCAAAATGTTCGCTACCTCCATACCAAATTTAGTCAAAATTGGTCCAACCGTTTGAGCGTGAAGAAGTAACAAACATCCAACCATTAAAAAACTTTCGACTTTATAATATTACTAGATACTAGATGCGACCCGCGGTTTAACCCGCGTGGTGATGGATGATGATGATGATGATGATGAAAGTATCCTATGTCTTATTCCAGGGCCTAAAGTACGTACATGCAAAATTTCACCCAGATCCGTTGAGTAGTTTACGCGCGAAGGCGTAACAAACAACACAATCACTTTATAATATTAGGACAGAGTTATTAAAAAAAAAGACGTGTTCAATTGTTCATGTCAAAATATAACGTCAGAATTCATCACACACAATTTGTGTTTTCCCAAGCATGTGTGTAAGAACATCATTAAACGAAAACACACGTTATGTTCTCCGCTATGAGCTCGCCGGTATAAGGCGGCGGATTAGAGCGGCACTTCACTTTATTTCCGTTAATTCGGAGAAAATCGCTCCGGCTGAATAAATTTACCCTCCTAAGCCTATTCGGGGATGACCCTGCGAACCCTCGAGCTATTTTAAGTTGTGATAGTATCACGACTATTTTGTAAGTATTTTGTTTGTTATGACATACGTGCAATTATGTAACTAAATAGGGAATTACCCGCACGATTAAGGTAAGTAGCTAAGTTTGTAGCGATGATAGCTCAGTGGTTAGCGCGGTCGGTTCGCATACCGAAGAGCATGGGTTCAAAGCTTGAGCTGCCGGTAAAGAAAAACATCGTTAGGAAACCATAGCGTGGTGGTGGGGTACTTTCTAGTACTCGGCTGGCTAGCTACCATCCTCAAGTTGCATCCTCAAATCTGTCGCCAAGCATCTAACGGTGTATTCCGGCAACCTCGTTATTGAGAACCAGAACAGATGTGTTTACCATCTTCGACCACACCGTCACTTAACATTAAGTGAGCTGTGGTCAAACACCTAGCTTGCACTTAATTAAAAATGATGTACCTACAATTAATAAATATTTATTGTAAAATATTTCACATCCATCTAGCCCAAAACTATGCAATGATATATCGGCAATATTTGTTCTGGTGGAAATCGAACCCACAAATCGTGCTCTTGAAGCAGATATTCTACCGAATGAGTTAGTCATGTTAGCTAGTCTACAACGCAATCAATGAGTAATTTTCTTAGTCTATCCCGAGATAATAAATATATTTATTTCCTTTAAAATATACCAGGAAATTGTGTCGTTATAGCACAGCGACTATCTATTACATGATCGTTATTTGTTATTTATTTGAGAAGTTATCAAACACAAGCGTTCAACTCGCAAAAGGTTGCGAAACTTTTTCGGTTTCATAAATACGTAGGCAGGGGTGGGCAACCCTTGGCTTAAAACAAATTTAATTACTGGAGGAAGTAGTTACACTGATGATGTGGTAAACAGAAATACAGCCCGTGACATAATGACATTGTAGGTAAGTTTATTACACTACTGTCCAAAAAAGGAGTGGAATGTTTTTAGGGTACGTATTTGTTTGTGGGTTTCTTTATTTCATCATTACTTTTAAATGCCTGAACAGATTTAAATGTATGGGGTATCGTTAAAATTCTTATATCATCTTATGTGACTCTGGCTATAAAAAAATTATGGGCATTTTTTTTTTTTTTTATTGAGTTTGTTGAAATTAAACTATTTTAGTGTAAACATCACTAAAAAGTCACAGGAATGCAAAATATATACTTTTGTTTTATTTCTTTAGAAACACAAATACAAACACAAATTAAATAATACTTACAGTATGACACACTCTTTTTATACATAATGTTCTGATGTGTGCACCCTTAACAGGTGTTTACAACATTCACCAGGTGAATAAAAACAAAGACATCAACTAGTGACAGCAGTAAGTCACACTATTTTGTAACTTACTATTGTCACTAGTAAATTTCAACAATCTAAATATATATAACTCAAAAGTGACTGACTGACTTAGTGATCTATCAACGCACAGCCCAAACCACTGGATGGATCGGGCTGAAATTTAGCATGCAGGTAGATGTTATGACGTAGGCATCCGATAAGAAAGGATCTTGATTAATTCTACCCCCAAGGGGATAAAATAGGGCATGAAAGTTTGTATGAAACTTTGTCAATTTTAAACCGATCGGGCTGAGACTTTGCATGCATAAAGCTACTATGACATAGGCATCTAGCGCGGGTGAAACTGCGGGGCACAGCTAGTTGAATTATATTCGCTGAATATGTCGGCATCAAGCTTTCATGCTGAACATGACGGAACATTAGCCTCTTGTTATTTTCTGGTTAAGAATTTGGTAAGTTTAGTCTTGTATATGTTAAGAGAGTTACTTGGAAGACATATTTTTTTAAAGTTATTTTTGATTAAAAATCAAACTACGTAACTGTAAATGTATAACTTTTCAATTAACAAAATATTTTTGAAATCGATTCAGCCGTCTTCGAGTAATAAAGTAATATAGATTTAAAAAAATGTTGTGACAAATTAAAAACCACCCAATATTTTTAAGTCGATTAAAAAAGACCAATGTATTTGTAAATAACAGATGTGTGCGTAGATCCCAATTTACGTTTTGCTTATATTTGAGTTGTTTCTTTACGCATTATCTACTCTGAAGTAGTTGTAACGAGGTTAATTGTTTCAGGAACGTAATATGAATATAAATATGATTAATTTGGACCCTGTGAAGGTAATTTCAAACTCGAAGGTTTGCGACGCGTGATTCTGGTCCCGTTATTGGCTCTGAGGTTGTGTTGGGAGTTTAGTAATACAAGACACTAGTTAATAGATTCTTGATGACAAGTGGGTTAAACGTTGCCGTAAGGTATATTGGACAATTAATTATTTCTGAAAATTTGATATTTAGCAATAGCTATTTGAAAGGATGTACTTTCTTGTTAAAGGTTATGGAAATTTGTTCAGTTGATAATTTTTTAATTAGATTATATCTCTCAGGAAACAAGGAAGCCGGCAGCTTGTTCCATTCCTTGGCTGTACGGATGAGAAACGTTTCAAACGAGAAGAGTCAAAACGTTTGGTACGTACCCAAGGAAATTTTACTATGTATGGGTGGTAGTGGGCCGTCTTTCTACTTGTCCTGTAGTAAAAAGGGGATGGAAGTATAAGGTCGCATAGCTCAGTAACACATTCTCCGAAATGAATCCTGTAGAAAATTGACAGGCTTGCTATCTTCCCGCGGTGTTCAAGGCTTTAAACTTTTTATTATATTTCATTTTTTCTATCGGGGAATAGATATTCGAGCAGATTAAACGAGACGCTCTCCTGATGGTAAGAGATACCGTCCATGACCATTACAGCGATACACAGAATTTTGTGTAGCAAAACAAATTGCAGGGCATCGCTGCCTTGGCGCTCATTACTTTGAGATGTTTGATGGTTAGTTCCAACAGCCCTGTAATTTCACTAGCTGCAGTGCCCTTATAATAGGAACACAGTAATGTTAACACACTACTGCTTAGCGGCAGAATATCTGGTGGAGGTATCTCTACCTAGAAGACCTCCTGACAAGGAAATACGACCAAGTAAATTGTTTAACATTTCGCACAATGAGGGTAGAATCAAACTGTTTAGTTTGAGTTTTTGGAGTATGGGCCATGAAGCGGTGTCACTTTTTAGAGTTTCTGGCTGTCCGATAGAAGAATGGGCAGGGGGGAATTAAGTCGTGCAGATCTGAAACGCACTCTCTCTTCTCTTTGTATATGTTTAACTTAGTAGGTGTCTTTTGATCAATTTAAACTGTAAATATATTTAAAAAAGTCGCCTGTTTATCTGTCTTCTATCGAAAACATTTCGTAGAGTGTGCCTTTAAAAAGCAAGGGTTTACAGCACAAGTAAAGGAAAAATTAAAAAAAAAAAAAAAGTTGAAAAAACAAATTATTTATGGCGGTATAATGGGTAGGTACGGAACCCTCAGCGCACGAGTACGACTCGCACTTGACCGGTTTTTTTAAATCTAGGCAGTGTTTTTAAGCGTGTTGCTAAATTCAACTATCGACCTTTAGTCCTACGACGTAGGGTATGATATACAGTTACCATAATCATTCAGATAAAGAAATGTCAGAGGTACATACAAAAATACTACAAGTGTACAACAAAGGTAACCCACGCCGTTCTATTACGCGTGAGATGAAAAACCGACATCAAACGGTGTGGGATTGACATCGTGTTAGTACATATAGAAGAGCCTTTTTTTTTAAATTAATAAAAGTTGTTATCGCTTCAATGTGAATAGCTTTTGGACTTGATAGTAACCGATAGCGATTATCGATCAGTGGTTAGCGCGGTTCAGACGCCGAAGGGTGTGGGTTTAAATCCCAATCAAAAATCAAAATCAAAAGTCATTTATTGAGTTTAGGCCCTGGTAAGGCACTTATGAACGTTAAGTTACATATTTGAATCTACCACCGGCTCGTAATTACACTTCAACTGAGAAGACTCCGGCAAGAAACTCAGCAAGGCATTTTTTTAGTGGATCTTTCTTTTCATATTAGGTTACAGTTTACAGTTATAAATATTAATACATTATGATTACTACAATTGTCATTTAGCCAGGCGGATGCAAGTGCAGAGAGAAGCTACTACAATAATATATTCCTGTCTTCCAGGTTATGAGCCACCTTATAGTAGGCTTTGTCAATAATGAACTTGAGCTGCCGGTGAAGGAAAACATCGCGAGGAAACCATAGCGCGGTGGTAGGGTACTTTCTGGTACTCGGCTGGCTAGCTACCACACCCTCAAGTTGGAAATCTGCCGCCAAGCACCCTATTGTGTGTTCCGGCAACCTCACTTGGCAGCCAATAAACATCTGGTGAGCTGTGGTCAAACACCAAGTCAATCATAAAAAGATGCTGGGTATTTAACTACAGCTTACCTGATATTCAGTGGTGATGCTAAGCATCTAGGCAAGAGTGGATCTGGCTCTCAATTGAGTACTAAAAAAATTACTACAGCCATGCTATGGCAACTCAAGGTTATTGTTGGGGTTTGAACCCACGGCATCAGACTATGATCCGACCACGCTAACTACTGAGCTATTGTCGCTACATCCACATCTTCCAGAAAAAAAAGTTTTTTTAAAATTTAAATGTAGAATAAAATAAAATGTAGTAGTACGTAATCTAGTACTAGCCAGCCAATTACTAGAAAGTACCCTACCACCATAAACCAGCCTAACACTTATCAAATATAAATGTCTTCAAGCAAAACCATTTTTAATCCAAATAACCAAATAGTGAACCCAAAGTTGCCCAGAACTAATATTCAAACCACACATTCAATTAATAGAGTACGCTCACCGTACACTAATTAATGCGTTGTTGCCACATCTATTGGCTATATATCTTTGTAAATGGTAGTTTTCCTCTAATGGCCACCGATCTATCTTGGCGTGTCTGGTTAATTCAGCAGCTATGGTTAGGTGGTCTTTTCACACGAATTACCTTGCCGAGTAACTGGTAGATGAACTTTTATTAGAGACAGGTATTTTCTTTGAGAATGTTTTAATAAACTAAATGTCAAAATTACAATTTTGACATTTAGTTTATCGTAACAATGATAGCTCAGTGGCTATGGTGGTTGGTTCACACACCGAAGGACGTAAGTTCAAAGCTTGAGCTGCCGGTGATGGAAAATATCGTGACGAAACCATAGCATGGTGGTAGGGTACTTTCTAGTACTCGGCTGGCTAGCTAACACGATCAAGCTGAAAGTCTGTCGCCAAGCACTAACGTCAATTTAAAGCCAGTTCCATTCCAAACCAGGTGTGCTTTACCATCTTCGACTATGCCGTCATTTAACAACAAGTGAGCTGTGTATAGAGCTACACACAGCGCCATCTGGCCCTAAGCTAAGCAAAGCTTGTACTATGGGAACCAGATAACTGATAAAATACCTATATACTTTTTTTGAGTGTTCAAGGTTTAGTTTATTTCCGCTTAACAGTCGTTTCAGTTAACAACAGTAATGAGGATTTAAATGTAACTTACTTGACAAAAATTTAAAGAACTTTACAACAATTTAAAAACTTGACAACAATTTAAAAACTTGACAACAATTAAAAAACTTGACAAAAAAACTTTACCTAATATCTGAAACTAAAGGCATAAACTTAAAAGCTAAAAAAACTATACAAAACACTAATTAAAATAAATTAAATTGAAATCCCCATTACTGTTGTAACTAAAAAGACTGTTAAATGGAAATAAATTAAATATATACTTTAAACACTCAAAATAAAGTTCCGCAAAGTAACGCTTAAATCAATCAATTATATTTTTATTTTTTTGTAAATACATGTTTATTATATCTGCTTTTCTTTGAGATCTTAACAGAGAGCCATAAACAATACTTTGAAAAAGAAAACTATTGCTATGATAGTACTTTCCAGCTATCTCAATGTTCGTTCATTCAATATTGGTAGTTGGTTCAGTTTCGTTCAGCTGTATTCTGTTTGTGGATCGTTATCTCAGCTTTGTTTGGAAAGACTCCGCGTATTGTTTGCTTTTACAATTTGTATTGTTTGGTTAAAGCAATAACTGCGTTTGTCTTAAAACAAAACATTAATTGTAACAACGAGGACGGCGGTAGTGGAGCGAGCTCTGTTAGACTATTTGGATGACAGCATTTGCACAATAGCTTGTAAAGTTATATTTACCATTTATTTATTTTATTTATTCCAACTATAAGACTTATATTATTCAATTTTATACCTAATCAAAATTAATAATAATATAATACTTAGTTAAAAAAAAAATAACGATCATTGTCCCGTCGTCACGGTGAACGGTCTTATAGCGAAGAGTTTCGTCTCGACTATCATCTCAAGAGGCTCTCGCTAGACGCTTGGGTTAAGAGTCAGATCCAAAAGGCAGTGATCCTTGACATGGTACGCATTGTTAGGAGGTTCTTTACTCTGCAGCCCTAACCACCGGCAGCTTGAGCACTCTAAGTTGTAGTTTATTATATTATTTATGTTTTTTGTATATTTAATGTAAAAAAATTAAAAACTAAGAAAAGAAAAAAATACTGAAATAATAATAATAACGATGACTGTCCCAATAGTCGTCACGATGAACGGTCTTATAGCGAAGAGTCTCGTCTCGACTAACATCTTAAGAGACTCTAGTTAGACGGTTGGGTCAAGGGTCAGATCCAAAAGACCCTTGACCCATATATGTATATACAGTACCTGGATGACCGAGCTTTGCTCGGGTGAAAACACGGATAAAACGACGTTTTCTAAAAATAAAACCTAGCTAGATCGATTTATAGCCCCTGAAATGCAGGGGGCATACTAAATTTCATCAAAATCGTTGGAGCCGTTTCCGAGATTCGGATTATATATATATATATATATATAATTGCTCGTTTAAAGATATAGATATATAATCAGTTAATGGTTGTATCGATTTATAGTAGCTTATTATTTATTGATATTTTGACATTTCTAATGATTATAATTATAATTAACATTCTAAATTTATAGTGTTATTTGATAGTAGGTAATTGTATCAAATATAATTCAATTTATGTTTTTAAATTAGTTTGAATATGGACCATGTCTGAGATAAATGTTTTTTTATTATATTCGGCAGACGAAACACTCCATTTTTATAAAAACAATTTCTTTTTCATCTGTGTCCGCGCGCAATAAAACGAAGTAAGAATAAAATCCCATTTTTGAGAGTAGACTCATACATATTTCATGATGGTAGTGTAACGTGTGGCGAAGAATTTTCGCTCCATCGGCTTTTTGGACAAAGGTGGACTGAGACATGTAGGTTAGAAGACATTGATTGTTTTAATTACGCGAAAATCAAGACTATGGAAACTGACTTGGTTTTTGACTCATTTTTGTTTTACTTATGCGGGATTACTTACGTTTAATTTTATCGGAAACTCCCGACTATAGTTTCTGCCACATTCGGTGGCCTTCATCAAGGAGATAAAGCTGAGAACGCGCGCGCGGCCTCGTCTTGCTTCGTACTGACTGGTGTTACTTAAGTTTAAGAGTGATCAATAAAATATTTGCGTTTGTAATGGGTAGTTTACGAGATGATAGATAAGCAGAAAATTATATAAGTAGGCAGTACCATATATTATATACAACAATACACCAATTTTTTTAATTATTTATTTGTACCATTAAACAGCTCTGTTGGCTCATTGGTAATATATCTATCTCACATCACATCATCAGCCATAGGACGTCCACTGCTGGACATAGGGGGTTTTGCCAATACTCGCCACGCTTGGCAGGCGGGTTGGCGAGCGCAGTTAGGTGTGATTGTTCAAGGAAGACGCTGCTGCCCATCTTTCGGATAACATCCCTTAGCCGACTCTTACGGCAACCACGGGTAGAGAGGGTGGGGTACTATTTTTACGCTGGCACCACCACGGCAATAATACTAATAATAATATATATGCATATATATATTATTATTAGTCAGTCTGTTCAATTATCTGATTCCAATAGTACAAGCTTTTTTAAGTTTGGGACTAGATGACGTTGCGTGGAATGTCCTAGGATATTTATTTATTTACTAGGCTCAATTTTATCGTAATTAAAATGTCCAGTAGCTCTCAGAATAAAAGGCGGGGTAGTGACACCTGTGCTCGCAGGGCTTTCTACCTGAGGAATTATAGAATTTATGCAAAGCGAGGTATTGGCAGGTTTTACACTAAATTTGCGAATTGCAGAGTTGGCGGGTTTTGCTTCAGGTGCCTTTTGTTGGGGAGCCCATTTGTGAATTTTCTAATTCACATTTTACCTCTGAATTAAATTCATTTAATAAATAAATGAATTATTTTTATTTTGTAAATAATCATCATCATCATCATCAGCCGTAGGACGTCCACTGCTGGACATAGAGGGTTAGCAAATTTATAATGTATTATTTGTTGTTATTATGTTTTAATTGTGAATCTAGGCTAATTGCTAATTGTTATTGTACCAAATTTAAATAAAATAAATAGGCCTCCTCCTGGGGAGGTTTTGCCAATACTCGCCACGCTTGGCAGGCAGGTTGGCGAGCGCAGTTAGGTGTGATTGTTCAAGGAAGACGCTGCTGCCCATCTTCCGGATTACATCCCTTAGCCGACTCTTACGGCAACCACGGGCAGAGAGAGGTTTTTTGAATAATATTACATGCTACAAAAAAATGTAAGCAAAACTGCGAGTCTTAGCTAGTATTATAATTACCAAATCTTTTTTTTTTAATGGTTGACAGGCTAGGTGTTTGACCATAGCTCACCTGATGTTAAGTGACGGTGTGGTCGAAGAAGTTAAAGCACACCTAGCCTGGAATGGTACTGGCTCTCAAGTGAGGTTGCCGGAACACACCATGAGGTGCTTGGCAGATTTTCAACTTGAGGGTGGTAGCTAGCCAGCCGAGTACTAGAAAGTACCCTACCACCACGCAATCCATTGTCAATCTAATCGGGCCATCATCGCAAAATGATCGATAAGTAAGTAGTATTACATTATTATTTTTAATTAGTATTTAAAGCAGCAATACACTAAAGTGTTACTCAAAGTTCAGTGTATCGCTGCAATGGTCACGAACGTGCGTTATCTCTTACCATCAGGAGAGCGTCATGTTCGTCTCATTACTTCTAAAAAAACAAAACAATATCATTAGCTACATAATAAATAAATATCCTAGAAATTTACATACAGCGCCATCTGTCCCCAAACTAAGCAAAACTTGTACTATGGAAGTCAGATAACTGATAGAATACTTAAATACTTTTTTGTAAGTAGGTATATACTTATAATACATATAGAACACCCAGACACAGAACAAACATTTTTGTACAATGTTTGTCCTGGGTGGGAATCGAACCCACGTCCTTAAAGCTCTTAAAGCAGATGAACTATCATAAACCAACAAGACTGTCTATAAAACGGTAGTTCATTTTCATCCAATTTAGATTTCGATCCAAAATTCTAAATTCGAGTAATATCATCATAAGAACCGTCTTAATCTTTATTTGAAGAGAAAATTATTTAAAAGGCGCCGAATAAAAGAATCTCCCAAATAAATAATTCGGCATCGAACCGTGAGAGGGACATTGAAAACCTTTCCAGTAACGTCACAGGCCATCGAATTCGCGAGAACTAGCGCCTTGAAGGACCCTTTATGCAACAATGAACCAAGCTACTAAACAATTTTAATAATTAAGATAATTGATTGATAATTGATTGATTGATTGTTGCCCTTTTATTCTGCCGTCAAGCAGTAGTGTGTAAACATTACTGTGTTAGGGTTTGAAGGCAACGAGCGAAATTACAGGACTATTGAGACTAACCATCTAATGTCTCAAAGTAATTCGCGCGAAGACAACGACGTCCTGAACTTTGTTTTGTTATTCAAAGTATCGCTCCAATGGATATGGGCAGACGTTATCTTTTACCATCAGATATAATAAATATTTTTTTTAGCAGATTTTCAATTTGAGGGTGGAAGCTAGCCAGCCGAATACCAGAAAATACCCTACCACCATGCTATGGTTTCCTCACGATGTTTTCCTTCACCAGCAAATCCTCAAGCTCATTATTGGGGATTGAACCCACGCCCTTTGGCATGCGAACCGACCGCTAACCACTGAGCTATTATCGCTACAAATGAATCAATTCATATGATTCTTTTCTTTACTGAAACCCTAACTCATTTCTGGGGTTTGTATCCACGCCATTCGGCGCGTAAACCGGCCACGGTAACCAAGGAGCTTCATCATTCGTTTTTTCTATTGTTAGTTATTTTTTTCTTGAAATTAGTTTCTTTAAGTTTGTATTTCTTCTCGCATAAACCTATCCAGTCCTAACAAAAGTCACAGTCCGAGTCTTTGCTCAACCTTTTTCCGTTTTTTCCGTTGAAATGCCTCCCAAACTCGTTCCTCTCTTGAGTAGCAAGTTTCCGAACTTATTGTCATTGAAAATAGTCTTGTATTCACTGATGGAGCGATTTTAGGGGTCCCGTCGTCGTTGGAAATGCGAAACCAATATAAGTAGAGATAGCATAAATAGTTTTTTGTAGACATGGATTTTCAGTTAGGTTTGGGAGGATAATTTTCTTAGTAATGGGACGAACGATACGGTCTCCTGATGGTAAGAGATACCTAACGTATGTCCATGAACATTGAAGCGATAAACAAAACTTTGAGTAACAAAACAAAGTCCAGGGCATCGCTGCTTTGGCGCTCATTATTTTGGGACTTTCGCTTTGAGTAACAAAACAAAGTCCAGGGCATCGCTGCTTTGGCGCTCATTATTTTGGGACTTTCGATGTCAGTCTCAACATCCCTGTAATTTCTCTAACAACTCTTCAAACCGGAACACAGTAATATTTACACACAACTGCTTGGCGGTAGAATATCTGGTAATGTGGTGGTACTTACGTAGAAGACCTCACGGTAAAGAGATCTACCGTCAAGTAATTATAAAAATATTAAACATGCAAATATTATTGTTTAAATAAGAACAAGATAACTTTGTAAAAATAAAGCATGAAGTGGATAAATCTATTAATCGAACAAAAACATGAGTACTTTTAAAATAACCTAAGTTTTTTTTCAGTACACATATTATTATTATCGTTCGATTTACGATCCGTTTTAATTAATACACAATAAAAATATGTAATAAATGTTACTTTTGTTATTTGTGTTTTAATATTAGCAAATAATAAATAAACGGAAAATCGTTTCGTTGGGTAATTAATATTTCGTAATGTAAGGTTCGACAGTTTAAATTATAAATTGTTGGAAGTTTGAAGAAGATACACTGGCAACACGTTTAAAAAAATATATAGAATGACGGGAGGAACATTTTGGAAGGCTGGCACTCGTTGTTGGACACCGGTGGTGAAAGTATGTACTAAAGATTGAAAAAACAATTGAAGTATTGGAATATAACAATTTTAACTACATTTGAGTTTTACTGATAGTTTTACAGTAACAATTTTTTTTTTGTTATACTTTGACCATACCGTTACTTAAGATCAGATGAGCTGTACCTTAAGTATTCAAGAGATATATTTTACAAGATTTTATAACTTGCAATGTATGTTTGTCTGGGTGGAATCTTGCAAGTTAAATTTGACCCACTTCCCGATGTTCGATTGAACTCAAATTTGGTGTACCTTTGGTGACAATACAATTATATGGTACCATGGAGCTGGTCTGGTGAGGGAGTCGGAAGATGACCATAGGAACTTCTGAACTAAATAAGATAAACCTATCGCGTTTGGGCTCGATTGATTTGTCTTGAGGAGCAATCTCTAAAATTCTTATTAACTAAAAAGTGCCTCAAATTTGAAAAATATAGGTGAGTATTTACACGCCAAATACTAGAATTTGTTTTTAAATTTTTTAGTTCATTGTCCCAGATAAAAGCTTGTTTAAAAAATACTTTGAATTTATTGTATTTTCGTTTAAAATTTTTGCTTACAATAGTGACGAGAATTTAATTTCGAGATATTTAAACATAATATGTCGTCAAGAAGATAAATATTTAAATGTAACCTTCTTTACTGTTCTAACCAAATCTATTTTTAATCGGAAATATACTGAAATATATATCTTGAATCACATCACACACATCATCAACCATAGGACGTCCACTACTGGACATAGGCCTCCTCCTGGGGGGGATTTGCCAATACTCGCCACGCTTGGCAGGCGGGTTGGCGAGCGCAGTTAGGTGTGATTGTTCAAGGAAGACGCTGCTACCCATCTTCCGGATTACATCCCTTAGCCGACTCTTACGGCACCACGGGTAGAAAGGGTGGGGTACTATTCTTATGCCGGCACCACCACGGCTTATCTTTCTCTTTATATCCTTGAATACTTAAGGTAAATATTCTGTAAATAAATGTACGGAACCCAAAATATAAAAGTAGGTACGCAATCTTGAAGGTTTTATTTATGTAAAAAGCATTATTGTGTCTTGGCAGGTAAAGCTCTCTCATTCGACGAAAAGTTTGTTTGATATTACAAGTAGCTTGGTATAAAAACTTAAAGGAGCCATGACTAAAACGGTCCATACATGAACACACAGCCAGAACAAACATTTTGTTTATACCACAAAATGTGCGCTGGGTGGGAATCGAACCCACGCCCTACAGTTTTTAAAGCAGATAAACTACCAATGAGCCAACAGGACTGTCAGATGCAATACAACATAATGCAATCATTTATTAATAACGCCAAAGGTATAGGTAACATTGTTCTGACATAAGTTTTATTTTAATTAATATTTAATTTTAATTTTCAATTCTATTTATTTTAACAAAATACTATGTAAGAATTTGTGTAATTATGGACCAAATGGTTTGCAATAAATAAATTAATATTATTATATTATTAGGGCTGGCTAGTCGTCTCACACGAATCAAGCGCTTCATGCAGTATTATGTGGTCAAAGGATGTCCCGACAAGCAAGCAACTCAGGGCAGATTTTCATGAGAAGTGCTGAAACCTCAACTTGCGTGTGTAGTGTGCCTTAAAATACAGCCTGAGCGGATTGAACTTAATTTAAATTAAAAATAATATAAGGCAGTGTACATACTTCCTTTAAAAGTCATAGTGACGCAAATAGGTCACTGACCTATTAACTCATTTAGTATTATATCTGCTTTAATAGCAGTAGGTTTGATTTCTATCTAGAACAATCATTTATATGATTAAAATAACTGTTATATAAATTATTTGAATTTAAAATCTGTGACTGGGTATCTTGCATTTATTTTAATTTTCAAAAAAAAACTATCTGTTATCTGACAATATAATATTGATGTATTTATAATTTATAATATTAAATAAGTATTTTTAAAATACGATTTTTTTATTTTCTTACACACAGCGCCATCTGGCCTCAAACTAAGCAAAGCTTGTGCTATGAGAATCAAATAACTAATAAAATACTTATATACTTTTTATTTGTAAATACATATAGGACACCCAGACACAAAATAAAAATTTATCGTCACATAAATAAATAAATCACATTTGTTGCTCAAATGTGATTTATTTATTTTAGGGAAAAGGCTTTCGTTTGATGACGTTAAGCGAAGATGCGGTACGTTGGAACATGCATGCCTAGAAGAATCCGAATCACTTTCACTTTGAGACAAATCTCCGTAGCCAAGACAAATCGCTAGATATTTTGCCGCCAAGTAGTAGTGTGTAAACATTACTGTGTTCCAGTTTGAAAGGGTACTAACCTAACCTAACCATTTAATGTCTCAAAGCAATGAGTGCCAAAGCAGCGATGTCCTGGACTTTGTTTTACTATTCAAAGTTTTGTGTATTGCTGTAATGGTCATGGACAGGCGTTATCTTTTACCATCAGGAGAGAATCTAGATCGTCTTATTGCTTTTAAATAAAAACTTAAAATGAACAGTCGTAAATTAAAATCGCGTTTTATAAATTTTATTTATATTAAAATAAATAACCGACTTTTATAATCATACAACGCTCTCGCTTGTGACTCACGCCACGGAACTTCACAAAGCAGGACCAACTCCTGATCGTGCAACTTTGTCTTATGTTTATGCATATTGAAGATTGTTTAGAACTGAATGCATGCTATTTGCATTATAGGTAGGACAATGATTATACTGTCGTGGTATGGCGTGTTTTAGATGGGCATGTTAGATGACGCACGTTACGTTTTTATAATTGACAGGCTAGGCGTTTGACCACAGCTCACCTGATGTTAAGTGACCGGTGTGGTCGAAGATGGTAAACACACCTAGCCTGGAATGGAACTTGCTATCAAGTGAGGCTGCCGGAACACACTGTTAGATGCTTAGCGGAAGATTTTCAACTTGAGGGTGGAAGCTAGCCAGCCGAGTACTAGAAAGTATCCTACCACCACGCTATGGTTTCCTCACGATGTTTTCCTTCATCGGCAGCTCAAGCTTATTGTTGGGGTTTGAACCCACGCCCTTCAGCGTCTGAACCTACCGTGCTATCCACTGAGCTATCATCGCTAATGCCATTCAGATGGCTCTGCTGGACCAGATTTTTTTTTAATGGTTGACAGGCTATTTGTTTGTCTACAGCTCACCTGATGTTAAGTGACGTTGTGGTCGAAGATGGTAAACATACCTAGCCTGGAATAGAACTGGCTCTTTTTACAACAGACTAGGCACGCATTTGGCTACGATCACGTCTGATGGGAAGCGACCAAAATGGCCGAAGATGGGGTACGCTTTATTATTTTATGGTCTAATCAGTACATTCACTTGTTGAGAAAATACAAAATACTCTTATCAGTAAGATTTTTAAAGTAAATAAAATAAAGTAATTTTTTTGTAGCGATGATGGCTCAGTGGTTAGCGCGGTCGGTTCACATGCCTAGCCATAATATATAGTATATATAAGTAAGATTTTTAAGCTTAAGTTAGGTACAAGTTAGGGAGCAGGCGACGAGTAGTAGTTACTACTAAGCTACAACATTGTTTATGTTTATATTTCTTTTTATAGCATAACGTATTTATTAAATAAAATAATCTCAAATTTAAAATACTGTACAATAACGCGGAAGAGTTTATTTTTAATTGCGCTTATATCTGAATTACCAATCGTTTGTTTTTGTAATTGATTTTTTTAATATAACATCATGATACGACCCTTAGAATCCGATGGCGGGTGAAACAGCTAGACGTAACTAGTTATTTATAAACATACAAATACAAATACAAATATTTTATAGATAACACCAACAAGTCGACTCCGTAATATCATTACAATATATCAATTAAAAGTTTTAGAAATGAATAAAAACAAAATCTCAAAGTATATAAACATGTCAATATAAAACTATGTCAATATAAAAAAATCATTATAATAAAATGTCAAAAAAATCATAATTACTTACTAGTAATTTAATAATCTTTTAGTTTGAAATACTCATCGATGTCATAAAACATATAGCTCACAACATAAATGAAACCAGGTTCAAATATCCTCTCAACGAAAACCTCCTATATCACCTCAGCTACAAGATACATCAAATTCAATCCAGGGAACTGTCTCCAACTGGCACACCGCTCAACTTAAATGACAAACAAGGACCGCTCTGTAGATTGGAACATTCGAGAAGCAATTCCATTAGACCAATCCTGTGTTTGTCTTCGATACCTGTCCCAAATGCACCTGCTATGAGATGGGAGTGGGATGAAGTGGGGAAGTTTTGTGGATTGCATTGAGTTGTCACACACAGCTTCGTAGTTTGTGACTATTTTAAGAATTTGATACGTAGGTACTTAAGATAATTATTAATATTTAGATGCCGTTTAATATCTCAAACTAAATTAGTGCACAATGCTCTTGATTTTGTTTTTAACTGACTCCAAAAAAGAGGATGTTCTCAATGCATGTCTTTAGGGTTTAACTACTTAGATAATGATATAAACAAATGTTTTTTCTTTGTCTGGGTGTTCTGTATGTATTATAAGTATGTATTTACAACAAAAAAAAAGTATTTATGTATTCTATCAGTTATCTGACTTCCATCACGCAAGCTCTGCTTAGTTTGGGGTCAGATGGCGCGTGTGTAATGTGTCCTACGATTTTTTTTTTTTTAGATAAACCCCAAAATTATTTTAGGAGGTAGCACAGCACGCCGGAGGCGTCCTCTTCGAACAAGTGAAGCTCTGAAGTGCGACGTCATCGGTAGTGCTGCGCATTCTTTAAAAAAAAATCAAAATCAAAAAGTCATTTATTCAGTTTAGGCCCTGGTAAGGCACTTATGAACGTAAAGTTACATATTTGAATCTACCGCCGGCTCGTAATTACACTTCAACAGAGAAGACTCCGACAAGGAACTCAGCAAGGCGTTTTTTTGTGGATCTTTCTTTTCATATTAGGTTACAGTTTACAGTTATATATATTAATACATTATGCTTACTACAATTGTCACTTAGCCAGGGAGAGAAGCTACTACAACCATATATTCCTGTCTTCCATAATCTTTAATTACATAATGTCACAAAAACAATATACAAAAAAAGTTACAGGATAACAACATACGTAATTCAAAAATGTCAAAGAAATTTTATCTATCTATTTTATCTAATACCTTTTTCATGTAATATAGTATGCAGGCGGTTTCTGGGGCGATAAATCGATCTAGCTAGGTTTCATTTTTAGAAAACGACGTTTTATCTGTGTTTTCAGTCGAGCAAAGCTCGGTCATCCAGGTTCTATTAATAAGGTTTTGTAGCGATGATAGCTCAGTGGTTAGCGCGGTCGGCTCGCATGCCGAAGGGCGTGGGTTCAAACCCCAACAATGAGCTTGAGCTGCCGGTGAAGGAAAACATCGAGAGGAAACCATAGCGTGATGGTAGGGTACTTATTAGAACTTGACTGGCTAGCTACCACCCTCAAGTTGAAAATCTGCCGCCAAGCATCTAACAGTGTGTTCCGGCAGCCTCACTTTAGAGCCGGTTCCACTCCAGGCTAGGTGTGCTTTACCATCTTCGACCACACCGTCATTAAACATCAGGTGAGTTGTGGTAAAAAGCTAGCCTGTCAGACAAAAAAATATTTTTTAGAAAAACAATGTTGTTTTTTTTTCTTAAATTATAAACAAAAATAATAAATAGAATAAAACAAATGTCTTTTTATCTCCCAAACCTCTTAAAATGAAGAAACTCACATTAATGAATCCTGAAAACATTACCTCTGTTTTTGGACAGTTGTGTAAACATAGCCCTTCCTTTTGACTTTACCGTAGTTGGATAACAATTAGAATGATGCACGCATTTTTTTTATTTTAATTTATTTAAGGGACTTGTGTGTCATACACTTGGCAGTCCCATCGTATTTACTACAATGGTTTATAACAACTAAAATACTTTTACCTACACACAACATACTTATACACACTCCCTCATACACACATTCAATCCCCTGCATACATACTAAATAATCAAGGTGGGTCACTTGAGGCGACTCGCACAACTGAACAGTATTTTTTTTTTTTTTTATAGCTGACAGGCTTGTTGTTTGACCACAAGTCACCTGATGTTAAGTGACGGTGTGGTCGAAGATGGTAAACACACCTAGCCTGGAGTGGAACTGGCTCTAAAGTGAGGCTGCCGGAATACACCGTTAGATGCTTGGCGGCAGATTTTCAACTTACGGGGGGTAGCTGGCCAGTCGAGTACTAGAAAGTACTCTACCACCACGCTATGGTTTCCTCACGATGTTTTCCTTCACCGACAGCTCAAGCTCATTGTTGGGGTTTCAACCCACGCCCTTCGGCATGCGAACCGACCACGCTAACCACTGAGCTATCATCGCTATGTTCATCACAGTTCTCTGGCTGCTCCAGAACAGGGGTCGGACAGCAGCCTGTTGTAGCTACCAACGTCCAGTCTATTCAAATGGTAAGCCACCTCAAGCGTCCGTCTCTCCCTTCGGAGGCGAACAATTTCCACCAGGAGGTGGTACACATAATCTTAAACTCCACCATTCTCGGATAAAAAACGCAGTTGAAACCTTGCATACTTGCAGTTAAATTGTTCCAGTTTTCATTAACTGTTTTAATTAAATGAAATATAAAGTTCGCGTCTGATTTCCCCCGCGGACTTCTATGCAATACGTTATTTTGTATTTAATTTAAATTGAACTTAAGTTTAATTTAAATTAAACGGTAGTTGACTGTCTCTGTTGATGTTTAATTTTGTGCGAGGAAATCTCGAAGGAGAAGCCACGGAGAACAGCGGTTTTAATTACTGCGAAACTATTTAACTATTCAATGATATTTTTAGTTGAATGTGAATTGCATGAAGAGATTAAACTAGCTGCGCCCTGCGGTGTTGCCCGCTGTTCCCGAGTGAACATTACATTTTTACGGGATAAAACGTATCCGTCATCATTGTGGCAGAAGAGAAGGTTCCTTCTAGGTGAGCGTGTTCCATCCTAGATCACAGCGTTGCTTAACATCAGACAGGATGTGGCTAAACGCGAACCTATTACATGTAAAAAAAGTCTCTTAAAAAAACACACACAAAAAAAAACTGTACCTACATATTTAATATAAATAAAAATAATATACTTACAAGTATATCATATTAAATTATATTCAACATAAATACTGGAAAATAAATACAAATACATGATTTTTATTCTTTTTCATCAAAACTCCAGTAAGCTCCTTCCGGCTTTGCGCTACCATTCCGGGTAACCTTGGATAACAACACTAAAACTAGGGCTGGCCACACACCTAAAAATTAGAAATAAAATTTGTTTTAAATCACACTAATACTTGTATTATAAAAAAAGGAGTATGTGAGTGTATGTTTGTTACTTCTTCACGCTCAAATGGTTGAACCAATTTTGATATAATTTTGTATGGAGGTAGCTGACACCCTGGATTAACAGATAGCCTACTTTTTATCACCAAAAAGTGTAAACTATTTATTTACATAAATATTGTCAAACTTCCCAACAGCTGTTTTTATGACAAAATACCAACTCTCATTTTGTTTCAGCAAAATATTATATCCCCAAACTAAAGTCACACAGAAATGCAACCTACTTAAATAAGGTCATTGTAGACTATGTCAAGTCAACATCGGACCAAATAAGGAAGAAATTTTCTGTGTGTTATGTAATAAAATACTTTTTTTTTATGAAATAGGGTGCGTTTTACCACACCCTGGTTGATGTTAAGCAAGATGTAGTCTAAGATGAAGCACGCTTACCGAGACAAAAATCTCTTTACTCTGGATTTGAAGACACCCAAATTGTATTTCGCGGGAAAAACAGACGCCGGCAGAGAGTTCCACGTCCTCGCTGTACGTATGAAGAATGTGGAATAGAAGCGTTTAATCTATATGTTGGGAATATTCACCATGTATGGATGGCATTTAGGCCGTGTCTGCTTAGCCGTTCGGTAATACAAAGGGGCAGGTGGAACCAAATTATGCAATTCCAAGGCAATATTTTGAACTAGTAGTAAAATTTTAAATAAAGTTTTTGATTTCATTTTTGTTAATGACTTACTTACTTTAGGTATTAAAACAAAAAAAAAAAACATTTACCTTTACAACAATAATAATATTTAAACAAATAAAAAATACACGTACCTACACAAATCAAAACTTAAAACCACAACGGGAATAGATAAGGAGATCAAAATCAAAAAGTAATTTATTTACTTTAGGCCCTGGTAAGGCACTTATGAACGTTAAGTTACATGTTTGAATCTACCACCGGCTCGTAATTACACTTCAACTGAGAAGACTCCGGCAAGAAACTCAGCAAGGCATTTCTTTTTGTGGATCTTTCTTTTCATATTAGGTTACAGTTTACAGTTATAGATATTAATACATTATGCTTACTACATTTGTCACTTAGCCAGGGGGATGCAAGTGCAGAGAGAAGCTACTACAACCATATATTCCTGCCTTCCACGTAATGATAGTTATGACAGCATTGATATCACCCACTTAGCCAACTGCGAAACGTGATAGAACCACTTGTTAGTCTATTATTTACTACTCATTCACAAAACTTGTCAATTTAAAGTACCCTAGTTAAGAAAAAAATGGATCTTTCTCTAATAAGTGAATGTTGAATATTCTTTTGAGAAGTAAATATTTGGTTTTCTTTCTGGTCCAGTTTGATGTTGATTTTAGTATAGTGCACTGTGACCTGAATTCGCTCTAGTTTCTACAAACAAAACTTAAAGCCAAATTACATGGACGCTACGAAATATTTTAAACCACATCTGGTGCCGGGGAACTAGAATTACTCGCTTACTAACAAATAAAAATATGAACTTAACCGACTCTTCCTACAAATGTGAAGAAGTAAATATTTAGTTTAGTAGAAATAGCGATTTTGTGACGATGATAGCTCGGAGGTTAGCACAGTCGATCCACTTAGATGCTTGCTCCAGAAGCTACACTTAAGAGCCAGTTCCAGTTCCAGGCTAGGTGTGTTCACCATCTTCGACAACACCGTCACTTAACATAAGGTCTTCTGGGTCGTCTAGGTAGATACTACCGCAGTTCCAGATATTCTGCCGTCAAGCAGTAGTGTGTAAACATTTACTGTGTTTTGGTTTGAAGGGTGCTGCAGCGAAATTATAGAACTGTTAAGACTAACCATCAAGTCTCAAAGTAATGAGTGCCATAGCGGCGATGCTTTAGACCTTGTTTTGCTACTCAAAGTTCTTTGTATCGCTGCAATGGACATGTACAGGCTTTATCTTTTCACCACATTTATGCAAAACGTGTGAAGAGATAACGCCTGGCCACGCCCATTGCATCGATACAAAATATACAACAAAACAAAGGCAAGAGCATTGCTGCTTTGGCGCTCATTACTTTGAGACTTTCGATGGTTATCATCATCGTCATCATCAGCCATAGATCGTCCACTGCTGGACATAGGCCTCCTCCTGGGGGGGTTTGCAAATACACGCTTTGCAGGCGGGTTAGCGAGCGCAGTTAGGTGTGATTGTTCAAGGAAGACGCTGCTGCCCATCTTCCGGATTACATCCCTTAGCCGACTCTTACGGCAACCACGGGTAGAGAGGGTGGGGTACTATTATTATACTTCGATGGTTAGTCTCACTGTAATGTCGCTACAGTACCCTTCAAACCGGAACACAGTAATGTTTACACACTAATGCTTGGCGGATCTAACACCAAGTATAACAAACTGAAGAGTTTAAAAAATCTATAACCCGACTACGATTAAAATACCTACAATTAAAAGAAAAACACTTTTTAAACAAATTTATAATTCTTTATTACATTTAAACATATAACATATACATTTTTGTAATCCTCTTTTAATTTCCTTTATTTTGATACCCTACCGGATAGGTTTTTTTTATTTTTATTAATGTATTATATATCGCGCCAAAAATCCGCCATTTTGTGTTATTTGTTAAACATCTTCCTAAAACACTTGGGTTTTTAAGACGAACATAAATCCATCCGGCTATTTGGAAGATACGAGGTAATAAATTTACATACACACAAGATACGCGCGAAAAACATAACCCTTCCTTGGCAGTCGGGTAAAAAAGGTAAAATTGCTTTTCCATTGAATCAAAACGATTTTATTAAAGCAGTTTTACATAGTTCTCTTTGGTAGGGAGTGACCTAGATACCACTTTTTCTACTCTGGTCGGCGTTCCCAGAGCGACGACATTTTTAATTAGGATCTGGGCAATAAGTGTGGACTGCGGGCGCTGGACGTTTCTAGAAGTTTGCATTTTTCACTTTATATTGTTTATGGTTGTCAGACTAGGTGTTTGACTACAGCTTACTGGATATTATTTGAGATGATAGCTCAGTTTGTGCATTCGGGTCGTACGTCACATGAATTTAAATCATAACAAGTTTCAATAGGCAGCGTTTTCGATGAAAGCTCCCAAGTGGGCTCCCTCCTTAGCTCCCTTGTAATATTCTTTTTCTAGGCAGTCGAAAACAAAATTGACAGCCCTGTTGGCTCATTAATAATAGGCGCGGGTTCGATTCCCGCCCAGGACAAACGTTTTATGGTATAAACAAATGTTTGTTCTGTGTCTGGGTGTTCTGAATGTATTATAAGTAAGTATTTACAAATATAATTATGTATTCTATCAGTTATCTGTCTTCCATAGTACAAGCTTTGCTTAGTTTGGGTTCAGATGGCGCTGCGTGTAATGTCCTACAATATTTATTTTATTTTTGTAAGTTTGATTTCAACTTCAAAATATACGTTTGACTTTCCTTCCAACAAAATCAGACCAAAATGGGTCAAATTAATCAAATCAAAAGTTACAAACTGATAATCAATATTGGGAAAATGCTAATTAACGGTTAACCAATCCACTCGGCGAGTGTTCGAGCTGCGCGACCACAGTCTCGGGTAATTGAACATTTGACAAGTCGCCCCGGGGGACAAGCCGCTTCGGTCATTCTTTGAAGTTTGTCGGTAAGAAATAGTTCACTGGTTTTGATTATTCTAGATCAAATTGAGTGAATGAAGAGAACTTTATCATTTTTATGAGTTTTTATTTTATTTAATAATAAATGCTTTATTCGTATTACAGTACACATAAATAAATACTATTATGATTTACAAATATATATATTTTATTGATTACACCAATGTTACAAGTCAATTCCATAATGTCAATTCAGATATCTATATCTTTAAACGAGCAATTCTTGTATATATATATATATACAAGAATTGGAGAATATATATATATATTCTGAATCTCGGAAACGGCTCCAACGATTTTCATAAAATTTTGTATCCAGGGGGTTTTGGGGCGAAAAATCGATCTAGCTAGATTTCATTTTCAGAAAACGTCGTTTTATCCATGTTTTCAGCCGAGCAATGCTCGGTCAACCAGGTACTATAATTTAAAAAAGTTTCAAAACGCTGATTACATGTCAATGAATAAAAAACAAAACATCAAAATGAAGTATGCCAATATAAATAAATATGTCAATAAATATGTCACTTGCCGTGGTGGTGCCAGCGTAAGTACCCCACCCTCTCTACCCGTGGTTGCCGTAAGAGTCGGCTAAGGGATGTAATCCGGAAGATGGGCAGCAGCGTCTTCCTTGAACAATCACACCTAACTGCGCTCGCCAACCCGCCTGCCAAACGTGGCGAGTATTGGCAAAGCCCCCCAGGAGGAGGCCTATGTCCAGCAGTGGACGACCTATGGCTGATGATGTGATGTGTGAACGTTGATTCATAAAAGTGGACTATAGCTTCACTTCTCTTGGCCAATAAAATTCTATGGATTAAAACTGTTATTAAATTTTCAGTAGCAACGCTACAAAACTCAACGTTGCAAAACCGTCAAAGCCCATGTTTCTAAACTGAGTACTGCAATTACATGACTCAACTTAAACCATACTTAAGCTTAACTTAAACGGTATTTAGACCTAACCTGCTGTCCTACCTAAGCGAAGCAATACGCTATTGCTCTCTATCGCATTTTTTTTGTTCCAATTTTAATGATTAGTTTTGATAAATAATTGTAAATAATAGGTATACTGTTGCCAAGCAGTAGTGTGTAAACATTACTGTGTTCTGGTTTTAAAGGCTAGCGAGGTTATAAGGCTATTGAGACTAACCAACGTTATTACATTTCTTTCTTTCTTTCTAATAAGCAGCGATGCCCTAGATTTTATTAGACTAGTTTTGCTACTCAAAATTCTTTGTATCGTAAACCTGTAACTATTTTTAAAATGTAAATGAGACGATCTAGACTCTCTCTCTTGATGGTAAGAGACAAAGCCTACCTATGACCATTGCAGCGGTACCCAGAACTTTGAGTAACAAAACAACTAATAAGGTATCGCTGCTTTGGTGCATTACATTCGCTTACTTTAAGTTTCCTTCCCTTTCGATTATTTTTAGTAAAATATATATAATTATTAAGACGACGATTAAACTACATTATATAACAAAATAAATAAATAAATATCGTAGGACATTATATACAGCACTATCTTACCTTAAACTAAACATAGCTTGTACTATGGGAATCAAAAACTGAAAGAGAACACAATTATTTTTTTGGGTGGAAATCGAACCCACATCACATAGATCTTTAAGCAGATATACCACTAATGAGGCTGATAATACAAGATGACAATACAAGGCTGTCAAAATAAGTAATCACCGAAACTTTTTATATTATAGCATTGTTGATTGCATCGCCTTGGTACAAATACGTAGAACAAGACCTTTTACTAGAAAATCAGCAAACTGCTGTAGTTTTCATTGCTTTGACTAACTTCAAGTTGCTAAGTTGGCAAGTCGAAATAAACGGAAGATAAGGAAGCTATTTCATTTAATAAATGGAGGATTATAGACGCCTTTGGCTTGAGCTGAGATGGCATAGTTAAGCTTTAAATAAAATGGAAGTGTTAATTTATTTTTATGGTTGGCGGGCTACTTGTTTGACTACAGCTTGCCCTTTGTTAAGTGACGGTGTCATGGAAGATGGTAAGTACAAACACATACACACATTACACACACACATTGTTGGGATTTTTTGAACCCTTCAGAGAGTGAATCGTACGCATTTACAATTTAAAAAAAGTTGTTCCCAAAGTACAAGCTTTCCTTAGTTTGGCGCTGTGTGAAATGTCTTATATTTAAAAAAATAATGAGGTGAAGGAAAACATTGCGAGTAACACGGACGAAACGATTTGATTCCACGTTCATTGTGCGGACTGCTAGACAGTGGAATGCGCTGCCTGAGTGGGTGTTACCCTTTGGTGGTGAGGTGAGATGGCGCTCAAACGTAATCTAATAAGCTTACGTTTCTTATTTAAAAAAAGGTAACTATTGTATTGTATTGTATTTAATTTACATTCTATTGGAACATTAAGAACATTGGACATGTCAGGTAACAAATAAATAATTAATAAAATATTAAATAAGCTGCTGTAAAGAGGCATTGTCACTATTTTACACTATTTTCACTTACAATTAAAATATTACTAATACTAATAATAATTAATAGTTATATTACTAATTTATATCGTTCAAGATTGACCTGTTCGGAGCTAGACAACTTCCATGCGTTCCTGTCTTCAGTATAATGTTTCAATTTATAATAAGCCTTATTACATAAAAATTCTTTTACAAATTTTTTAAAGCCCGTCTCATTAAGCGCTATGATTTAGTATGATAAGCGCTATGATGAGTATAGTTCCATAGTAGTACTCGGCTGGTATTAACATCAGGTAATCTGTAGTCAAACACCTAGCCTGTTAACGATAAACAAAATACATTCTTATAACTATATAGAACATCCAGACAACAAATATTTATGCTCGTCACACAAATATTTTTCCTGTGTGGGAATCGATTTCACGCCCAACGGGTCTTGAAGCAGCAAATTGGGATTTGAACCCACGTCCTTCGGCGTGTACACCGACCGTACTATCATCGTAGTTAACTACAACTCTGTTACCAAACATTTTTTTTAAATTATACACTTGACATTATTTAATATTTTGACTGACATTCTAATATTCATTCACTAAATTTTATTTTTATTTTTATGTAACAGTAATTGGACGAACCAGACTCTCTCCTGATGTTAAGAGATAACGCCTGTCCATGACCATTGCAGCGATACACAGAACTTTCAGTAGTAAAACAAAGTTCAGGGCATCGCTGCTTTGGCGCTCATTACTTTGAGACTAGATGGTTAGTCTCAACAGCCCTGTAATTTCGCTAGCTGCAGTACCCTACAAACCGGAACATAGTAATGTTTACACACTACTGCTTAGCGGCAGAATATCTGGTACTGCGGTGGTACCTACCTAGACGACCTCCTGCTAAGGAAATCTACCAGCAAGTGAAATTAATATCAGACAGTGACATTTGTTTATTTGTATTCATTTCCTTTTTTTAATTTTTGTATAATTTTACTAATGAAATTGTAATTTTGGCGTGCCTAGTTTAACATACATTTGTAGTTAGGTATAAGGCCAATCAAAATATTCTATTCTATAGTACAGAAAATTACGAAAGAATAATACACATTTCAGCACTATAGAGTAAACAAATCGTTAAACCCAGTCTAGTAAAATTAAAGGTCTCGCTGGCTCATTTTAATTAAAATCCAGATTGAAAGCTGGCGTTTCGGACAAGCGACCCTTGAAATGGGACGTTTGGTACTCTACTTATACTACGGTATCTAGCATTACTACAACTATGATAGAAGAACTTGGCTAATGAGCAAAGCAAAACTAAGCAGAGCTTGTAAACCATATCCTTAATAATCAATCGATTTATTAAAATATTTAAAAGTAATTAGACGAACAAAACTCTGTTCTGATGGTGCAAAGCAAAACTAAGCAGAGCTTGTAAACCATATCCTAAATAATCAATCGATTTATTAAAATATTTAAAAGTAATTAGACGAACAAAACTCTGTTCTGATGGTGCAAAGCAAAACTAAGCAGAGCTTGTAAACCATATCCTAAATAATCAATCGATTTATTAAAATATTTAAAAGTAATTAGACGAACAAAACTCTGTTCTGATGGTGCAAAGCAAGCAGAGCTTGTAAACCATATCCCTAAAATCAATTGATTTAAAAAAAATATTTAAAAATATATAAGCCGAACAAGTGCCGTTGCAAGTTGCCGTGGTGGTGCCGGCGTAAGAATAGTACCCCACCCTCTCTACCCGTGGTTGCCGTAAGAGTCGGCTAAGGGATGTAATCCGGAAGATAGCAGCGTCTTCCTTGAACAATCACACCTAACTGCGCTCGCCGACCCGCCTGCCAAGCGTGGCGAGTATTGGCACACCCCCCCAGGAGGAGGCCTATGTCCAGCAGTGGACGTTTTATGGCTGATGATGTGTGTGTGATGTGAGATGAACAAGACTCACAAGACCTGATGGTGCAAAGCAAGCAGAGCTTGTAAACCATATCCATAATAATCAATTGATTAAAAAAAAAATGGAAAAGTAATTAGACGAACAAAACTCTTTAGCGCCATTTGACCCCAAACTAAGCAAAGCTTGTATGATGGAAGTCAAACAACTGATGGAATACTTAACATTTTTACATAAGTTTGTCGGATTTAATTTTATATCTAAAACAATTGAATAACATTTGAAAAAAGTTTGACCACCACAGGTCACCAATTAAATGTTTTTTTTCTCTTTCTTCTTGGCATCGCACTCTGTGCATTCTGTCAGTTTCAATGTTTCTATATTTTGTGAGTAGTCTTCATTTTTCAACTTCTTTATGATCTATAGTTACAGTCAAAGTCTAGTCTTGTCAAGTCCAGCCGGTCCCAGTCAAATTAGTCATGCCTTAGTAAAGTAGTGGCGACTTTACTATAAGCTTTTGGATGGAGTTTTGGAAGCAACACGAAAAGTCATGTTTAACCACATTATATCATTCTCCCACACTCGCGCTTGTAATTCAGCACTTTATAAATAAAACACCACTATTTTTATGCATTAAAACTCGAAAAAACACTAGTTTTAGAAAAAAATACAATGGGGCGACACGACGCTCACCGCGTTCCCGCCAAAACTCCAATTAAATGTTATCTGCTACATATAAACCGAACCAGCTGACGATCGAGTTTTTTTTTTCTTTTTTTATAGCTTTTTTTGTCAGTGCCTCTGCTATCAGATTACAAAGGTTTTTAGTCGGACCATTGTTTTTGATCGGCTGTATTTTTTCACGTTTCCCGCTCCTATTTTCATTGTGAATTTCTCACGTAACCATATATTAAACTTGCTGGAGTTATTATGTGTGGAAACAGAATACCAAATTTCAACTCCATCAGACCTGTGGAAGATGTTCAGTTCAACAGTCTATTCCACATTCCACAGTTGTTACACTTGTTATCTACGTTTGTTAGTTGTTACTTTGTTTTTCGTAAAGTGGGTTGTCTGTTGGTTTTCTACCGGATAAACTTTGGAGAGTGTGCTTTAGATCTAATCCTAATTCCAACCTGCCATTCTATTACCGGACACCCAGCTCTAAGACGTGTCACCGCGTCATGGTCGATATTCCAAACTCGAACTAAGCGGTTCGAATCCACCTTCATAGTACGAATCGCTAAACAATGGAATTTGCTGCCCGAATGGATGTTCTCTGATAGATATGTACAATCTGGGTGTCTTCAAGTCACGTGTGAATCGGTTTCTTCTAAGCGAGCGTGCTCCGCCGTAGACCGCATCTTCGCTTAATAATTTAAACACAAGAAATAAAGATAAAATTGTGACACCTAGATTCAGGTTATCTAAAGCTAATAAGTATTTTCTCGGGAATTGCGTTAGATTCTATAATAAAATCACACTTGAGGTAACTAAAATGTTCTATAATAAATTCAAAGATTTTATAAAGCAGAGGTTAATTGACAAAGCCTACTATAAGGTGGCTCATTACGTGGAAGACAGGAATATATGGTTGTTGTAGCTTCTCTCTGCACTTGCATCCCCCTGGCTAAGTGACAATTGTAGTAAGCATAATGTATGTATTAATATCTATAACTGTAAACTGTAACCTAATATGAAAAAAATAGTCTCGTTTATATTTAACTAACAAAGAATTTGTAACAAAAACACACCGCACATTTCACTAAAACACCAAGTTTAGGAAGAAAATCCCAAAAATATTTCAGATCCTTTTACAGGTTACAGATTGAACAAAGCTTGCGGACCGATAAACTCTAGAAATTCTTTGAACACTGAGGAAATTCCGACGTTCTGTACCTAAAAGTGAATTTTAGGATAGCAGAAATTTTTATATGTGTTAACTTTAAATTTTGCTGGAATTTTGGAAAACAAAACAGTTTATGGTTGTATCTAACTCATGAAAAACGTAATTGAATAATACTCGTATATACTATAATGAAAGTTAACTACTTAATCTAAAAGCTAAAAGATTATTCCCAATAATACCTTTGTAAATAAATGTATTAAAAAAAAAGTAATGGGAAGAACGAGATGCTCTAAAACGATAAGGCATATCCAAAATCATTGCAGCGTTACCCAGAACTTTGAATCATCATCATCATCATCATCATCATCATCATCAGCTGTAGGACATCCACAGCTGGACATAGGCCTCCCCCATTGACTTCCATAAAGACCGGTTGGAAGCGGCTCGCATCCAGCGCGTTTCTGCGGTCTTTATTAGGTCGTCTGTCCACCTTGTGGGTGGACGTCCTACGCTGCGCTTGCCGGTCCACGGTCTCCACTCCAGAACTTTGCAGCCCCATCGGCCATCAGTTCTGCGTGCTATGTGCCCTGCCCATTGCCACTTCCACTTGCTAATCCGCTGGGCTATATCGGCTACTTTAGTTCGTCTACGGATCTCCTCATTTCTGATTCTGAACTTTGAATAGCAAAACGGAATCTAGAGCATCGCTGCTTTGGCGTTCATTACTTTGAGACTTTCGATGGTTAGTCTCAACAGCCATGTCGCTGCAGTACTTTTAAAACCCGAAAACAATAACGTTTACACACTACGGCAGAATATCTGGTGCCTACCTAGACGACCTTCTGCTAAAGAGGTCTGCCGCCAAGATTACTTACTATCCAACGTTGGCTCCTATATTGAGTTCAAAGCCGAATTGGCTGCCTAAAAGCAGGGTATCCTTTCCAAGAAGTACGGTACTTCACGCCGTTTTTATAATTTTTTTATGCCTGACATGCTAGGCGTTTGACCACAACTCACCTGATGTTAAGTGACGGTGTGGTCGAAGATGGTAAAGCACACCTAGCCTAGAATAGAACTGGCTCTCAAGTGAGGCTGCCGGAACACACCGTTAGATGCTTGGCGGCAGATTTTCAACTTGAGGGTGGTAGCTAGCCAGCCGAGTACTAGAAAGTACCCTACCACCACGTTATGGTTTCCTCACGATGTTTTCCTTCACCGGCAGCTCAAGCTCATTGTTGGGGTTTGAACCCACGCCCTTCGGCATGCGAACCGACCACGCTAACCACTGAGCGATCATCGCTATATAACGCCGGAACAGTTGCTCACTTTATACCAAGCACAAGTTCGAACATGCATGAAGTACTGTACTCACTTTTGGGTCGGATCTGCAAATTCCGGCTTGAGGCGTTGGACTTCATTGAAAAACGTGCTAAAAAACTCATAACCAACGATCCGTTTGTTCAGTAAAGGCTTCAAAGCCTTGAACATTGACGCAAAGTTATCTATCTGTTGGTTTGCTACCGGATATTCTGTGTCTCGCTGCAATGGTCATAGACATGCGTAATCTCTAACCATCAGGAGAGCGTCTGGCTCATCTCATTACATTTACATAAAATAAATTAAAAGTTTTTTTTTTTAATAATTATAAAACCTCTTTTAAGCAGCCATAATAAAACTTATCTATTTTATAAAGTAAAAGTATTAGAGTTAATTTATGTCGTCAAATAAAAAAAATCTTAGAAAAATGCAAGAACACCAATGCAAAATTAGTGAAAAACATTCCAACAGAAATGGCAAAACATATAAAAACAACTTTGAAATATTACTCCGACTTTTCTCCAAAAGATTTCTCTTGAACTCTAGACATCGGTCTCTTTGACTTTACCCCAAATTTTAATCTAGACAGGCAGTCTGTAAGGTCTTAAGCACACTGTCAATTTGCGATTACGAATACTTTTATATGGAAGCTTTTTTTAATGTTGGAAAGGTTAGGTGTTTGACTACCTCCTGATGTTAAATGATGGCGTGCTGGAAGATAGTAAGCACACCTAATCTGGAATGGAACTTTTTTTTTTATGGCTGACAGGCTAGGTGTTCGACCACAACTCACCTGATGTTAAGTAACGGTGTGGTCGAAGATGGTAAAGCACACCTAGCCTGGAATAGAACTGGCTCTCAAGTGAGGCTGCCGGAACACACCGTTAGATGCTTGGCGGCAGATTTTCAACTTGAGGGTGGTACCTAGCCAGCCGAGTACTAGAACGTACCCTACCACCATGATATGGTTTCCTAATGATGTTTTTCCTTCACCGGCAGCTCAAGATCATTGTTGGGGCTTGTATTTCCTGCGGAGTGTCAGTTACTTTATGTTATTCTCTTAATTTGACATAGTGCCATAACGTATTACGAGTATAACATTTTCTTTGTTTGCTTTCAGCTTGGTGCGCGGAGCTATTTGGATATCTTTGCGATTAGCGATCGCGAAGTCTCGCTAACCGCCAGTGTGCTGCCGCTTTACCCCGCAGATAGTGTACGCCACGTCTGTATCAGTGGTCGGCCAGATTCACTTCGGACATTGAAAAATAACCTACAGGATTGCCTTTGACGGCACACTTAGGTTTATTTATGTTTTAGCCAGATTAAGGACTGTAAACGCTCCACAAAAAGTAGCGGAAGCGGAAAAATAATTGTAAAACGACATGAAAAAATAACAGACTTCTTAAAACAAGATAATTTTTATGATTACGTAATCTTAGTGAAAATTGTTATAATACGTGCAGATTTTAATCTAGCGATTTAAATGTAGTAAGGTTTATAGTATAGAAAAAATGAGGTTTTATTGTTAAACAAAGACTGATGACTTTTCGTGCAGTATTTACGCGGATCTATTGTTTATTTAGATTTTTTAGAGTTACTTTGGATTTTGTTTTTATCAAGAAAACTACAAGTAATCCTGTTTCTAAATGGCATAATGTATAGAGTGAGCGAGTAAGCGAGTGTGTGAGTATGTGTGAGTGAGAGAGTGAGTGTATGTGTGTGTGGTGAATGTGTAGTATATGAGTGTGTAATTTAATAAATTAAACGTTCTGTAATTATTATTTTTTTGCCGTACCCTAATGGGGCCATATGTATTAGGCATAGCAATGTAATATATCTATAAGTCCTGCACCTGTACATGCTGCAACAAACGATTGAATATTGAATCCTTAAATATCTTAATTATTAACCTCAATACGGAAGTTTTAGTAATAACGATACAGCGAGGAATCAAATGAACTCAATTATTCTTCTTAAGAACTGTTGCAGTCACAAATCATTCCTGTTCAGATTTATCAATCAAAAATATAAACATTTCCAAATAAATCCTCTTTTCACGCCCATTCTACTACGGGATTTCTAAGAGCTCTAAGAAACATCATCGTTTTATTAAAGATGTGCCAAAAACTCGAACAAAACAGTTTAAAACCACCTTCATTGTACGAACCGACAAAAAATATACTTTGTTGCCCTATGCCCGATATTTTCGAACTGTTTATAGCGATGACGTCATAAGGTAGGCTGTATATGCATGCCCTTGCCATGTAAAACAAAAAGTATACATAGCTATTTTGACACATTTGAATGACTTTGACAATTAACATGAAGTACATAAATCTTATACAGCTTCATAGCTTCATAAAAGCGTAATCAGAGTCCTAGTAACCTATAAAGTAAAATAATCCAGATATTTGTATCAAGAAAGCGAAAGACAACTCGACGTACGTGTATGGAAGAGGTTATTATGGTTGCCGTTGACTTGACATTGACAGACTTTGTTTTGGTTTGCCATTGCTCTTTTTAGACACCGAAAGTAGCTCTATATGACTACTATGTGACGCCATTAGAGGTCAATTGAAAGTTAAGTTTATTTTATTAAAATAAACCCCATCGTTAAAGAGTTTTAAACATAAAAATAATGTACAGGAATGTAATATTTCTAAATGGTTTTGGAATCAGTAAAGTATTTTTGACCGACTTCAAAAAAGGAGGAGGTACTATTTTAGACAGTACGTTTTTTTTTAATGTATGTTCACCGATTTTTACGTACCGAATTAAAGAACAAAATCGCGCTCGCTATCGCTCACCACCTACCGCTCTACCGAAAACCTTTCTTGTACCTAATTTTATCTGTTGAATTTTTTGGGACAATTTCTTCTATTTTGCTCAGTGAAATGAAAAAATAAATCTACAAATAATTGAGAACGTCTTTATATTCACGTTCCTTTGACTTTTTTTGTAAGAAGCCCTTTCGGCTATGAACAAAACAAAATTGTAATGGTAATAGAGATATTTTCTACTGTTTGCGATCTCAAAGAGATTATGTAGCTGTACATAAATAAAATAAATAATGGAGGACATTTTCACCACCATCTAGCAGCAAACTAAGCAAAACTTGTACTAAGAAAACCAGATAACAGACAACATATTCGTTATTTTGTATATAACTAACTAATTTTGCTGGCTCAGTGACCCAGAAGTGTTGGCTTCTGTGTTGGCTTCCGATACTAAAAAGCACCATCTTTCGATCTTGAATTACTTCATGCCAAGTGCTCTTGGAGATCCATAGCCATTTCATGCTGCCATCCATAATTGGGACGACCGATAGGCCCTTTGCCTTCTGGTAGTCCAAGCGCATCGTAGGACGTCCAACCACAAGGAAGACCTAATGAAGACCGCAGGAACGCGATGCGAGCCGCTTGCAACCGGTCTTTATGAAAGTCAATGGGGGAGACCAATGTCCAGCAATGTACGTCCTACGTTTGAGATGATGATAATGGTGATGATGATGATGAGTCCAAGTTCCCTTTGGCGTGCGAACCAACCTTACTATCTAAGCTATCCAATGTGAGCACGGAGTTTCTAAAGCGTATTTACATCCCTCTGTATCAGAGTATGCTCATATTGTTCCGTGACAGAGACACGCCCGCGCCCGTCAGTGTCGCGGCGGTAAATCAACGCGCGTTTCCGCTGCGTGGACGCTGCGTCAACAATCGTGACGTATTACCATGTACTCGTTACAGAGACTGAAGTTTATGTGCCTGCAACTTGATGGAGAACATATTATGTATATGGAAGACCGTTACAACTAACTGAGACGAACGAGACGTTCTCCTGATGGATAACGCCTATCCATGACTATTGCAGCGATACACAGAACTTTGATTAATAAAACAAAGTGCAAGGCATCGCTGCTTTGGCGCGCATTACTTTGAGACTAGATGGTTAGTCTCAACAGCCCTGTAATTCGCTAGCTGCAGTACCCTTCAAACCAGAACACAGTAATGGTAACACTACTGCTTGGCGGCAGAATGTCTGGTACTGCGGTGCTACCTACGTAAACGACCTCCAGATAAAGATATCTACCATCAAGTATGTTCTATATACTGTATTATAAGCTTGATGACTAGTTAATTGAAATGGCCACAACTTTGATGTCACTAAAAAAAATTGCTTACAGTTTGTTGACCCTTAACTAAATGTACGGAGCAGGTGATTTTGACGTAACTAAGGCTTGCTAGTTGACCATAAATGGTTTTGTAGATTTATCTTAACACCCTATCGTAGAACGAGTGGCATAAAAATCGTATATACTATAACATGCACACAATAGTATATAATCTCGTATATACTATTGTGTGCATGTTCCGGCACGCTCGGGACGACTCGGCGTGCGGGACGTGACGTGTTCAGAATTACCCGCAAGCTTACAATAGGGACTGTGTTACCACAACTCATTTACTAGAATAGGACTCATCATCAGTATATCGGAGGCTTCTGCTTGACATAGGCTTCTTCTAGGTTATCTGCTCGAGAATTCTCGAGAAATTTGTTGTTAGTCGAGACGGAAAATAAAAATCCACGCCTCGAGAATTCGAGATATCAATTCCGAGCGTTAGGTAACTAAAAAAATATGCATATAATATACCTATACTATGATGAAATCGAAAAATTAGTATTTAAAGTTAATTATGATTTGTTAAATCAAAATATTGTGATATTATTAACAGTACCTGGTTGACCGAGCTTTGTTCGGCTAAAAACACGGATAAACCGACGTTTTCTTAAAATGAAGCCTAGCTAGATCGATTTATCGCCCCCGAAACCGCCTGCATACTAAATTTCATGAAAATCATTGGACTTGTTTCCGAGATTCAGATTATATATTATACATGTATACAAGAATTGCTCGTTTAAAGATATTAGATAAAATATAAAATATATTTTTCATTTAGGTTTTTAGTGAATTATGTGTTTTATTAAACAAGTTTTTATAGTCATCTGTACTATATGTACTAGTCATTTTGTTGATGTAATTTTACTAATTATTATTTATTATTTCATTAAAGACTTTTGTACATTTGGGAACTGTTAGGGACTCAATAAATATATAAAAAAATTAAGTAATACCCTACTCTTTACTTACTTAGTACTTTCTAGTACTCAGTTGGCTAGCCACCAGTCTCAAGTTGAAAATTTGTCGCCAAGCACCTAACAGAGTGTTCCGGCTGCATCACGTGAGAGCCAGTTTCATTCCAGGCTCGGTGTGTTTACCATCTTTGATCATACCACCAGGTTTAAGTTGCCGAAACTATAGACGAAAAATCAGTCATTATTAAACTTGAGTAATCCCGCTTTAGTATAACAAAAATGTGTTAAAGTCACATCCGTTTTCTTAGTAATTAATTAGACAAAACAAAAAGTTTATCCGCATCTCGAATAATATATCCATTTGGACTCAAAGTAATACATTTCCTTCCAAATAGATTCTAGGTCCGGACAGATTTCGTACCGATATTCATACGGGCAATTTCTACAAAGACGTTTCTAGAATATTAGTGGGAGATTATTTAGGAGTTATGGCGAAAAAGGCTTTAAGCTAACAGGAATAAGATGTATTCCAACTTGATAACTCCAGTGTTAAAAGATATTTTGACTTGGATAATTTCTCTAAAAACATACGTGAACTATTTTATTTTGTTGCGATGATAGCTCAGTGGTTAGCGCGGTCAGTTCACACGCCGAAAGGCGTGGGTTCAAGCCCCGACAATGAGCTTGAGCTACCAGTGAAGAAAAACTTAACATGGTGGTAGAGTATTTGCTAGTACTCGGCTGGCTAGCTACCACACTCCAGTTGAAAATCTGCCCCCAAGCATATAACGGTTCGTTCCAGCAGCTTCACTTGAGAGCCAGTTTCATTCTAGACTAGATGTGCTTTACTGCGACGACACCGTCACTTAACATCAGGTGAGCTGTGGTCAAACACCTAGCTTATCAAACATTAAAAAAAAAACATATATACAAATGAAAAACCATACCCTGAATTTGGTTTTGTTACTCAAAGTTCTGTACAAAGTTCTGTTCTGTAAAGGTAAAAATGTTTTGTGTTTTGTTGGCCCTATTACTTTTACATAAAAAGAAAACCAAAGTGGTCTAAATTTATTAGCATGGCGCCCTAACAGTGCTATGTACTATTACAGGTACCAAGAATTCAGAACCTGAAAGGAGGTTAACATCTGTTCAGTACAATGGCTCTGGGAGCGGTATCTGTGCGAAAGTAATTCTATTCGCAGTACATAAACTTGATTAAATTGCGTACTTTTAATACAAATACATTTTTTTTGATAATATCAAAGTTGCAACAAATTTTTTCATTCATAGTAAAAAAATAAAAACAATTATTTATTTAATTATTTAATTTAATTACTTTATTAATACACTACTCTCAGCAGTCTATTTTTCTTTTCAAAATAATGAGACGAACGTGTTGTTCTCGTGATGGTAAGAGATAATGCCTGCCCACAACCATTCCAGCTGCATCCAAAATGATTGACACAATTGCTAATCATTATTTGCTGCTATATGGCAGCATGGTAGTTGCACTTTTGAGCCAGTTTCATTCCAGGCTAGGTTGCTTAACTTCGATAACACTGTTACTTAAAAACGGGTGAGCTACGGTCAAACACCTAGCTTGTCAACCATACAAAAATAAATTAAGTTTAATTTTTATGGAAGACACATTCATTTGGTGGTAGACTTCCTTAGCAGAAAGTCGTCTAAGTAAGTAACACCACAGTATCAGATAATCTGCTACCAAGCAGTAGTGTGTTGTACTCGTGTGTGTTACTCGGCTGTTGAAACCATCGAAATTCTCAAAGTAATAAGCGCCAAAGCAGCGATGCCCTGGACTTTGTTTTGCTACACAAAGTTCTGTGTATCGCTGCAATGGTCATGGACATGTATTATCTCTTACCAACAGGAGAACATATCGTTCGTCTCATTACTTTTACATTTAAAAAAACAGCTGGAGTTTGGATACTGTTTCCTACGGCGCCTTTATACTTAGTATGCGAGTCAAGTGCTCAGGTGATATATTACGGGTGCCGTGCTCTATGATGCATTCATATCGGCTCGGAACTGCTATACATATACGTATATATTATACATACTATGTCGGAGGACTTTTCTCCTAAAACGGTCGTCGTGTAAACATATCGAGTAGTTTCGGTGTTGGAAGTCAAATACGATGTGAGTTGGAATTTGATCGTGTATTTTTAATGTTTTTGGTATTTTTTGTTGCTGTCCGATGATATTTATGTAAGAGTTTAATATTCATCATCATCATCATCATCATCAGCTGTAGGACGTCCACTGCTGGACATAGGCCTCCCCCATTGATTTCCATAAAGACCGGCTGGAAGCGGCTCGCCTCCAGCGCGTTCGTGCGGTCTTTATGAGGTCGTCTTTCCACTTTGTGGGTGGACGTCCTACGCTGCGCTTGCCGGTCCGTGGTCTCCACTCCAGAACTTTGCAGCCCCATCGGCCATCAGTTCTGTGTGCTATGTGCCCTGCCCACTGTCACTTCAACTTGCTAATCCGCTGGGCTATGTCGGCTACTTTAGTTCGCCTACGGATCTCCTCATTTCTGATTCGATCTCGTAGGGAAATTCCGAGCATAGCCCTCTCCATAGCTCGTTGTGCTATAACCATAGGAAACCATAGTTTGGAGATTGGGTACTTTCTAGTACTCGGCTGGCTAGCTACCACCTCAAGTTGAAAATCTGTCGCCAAGCACCTAAAAGTGTATTGAGAGTTAGTTCTATGCCAGGCTAGGTGAGCTTTACCATCTTCGACCACACCGTCACTTAACAACAGGTGAGCTGTGGTCAAATATATGTCAACCATAAAAAAGAATTATGTATTCAGGTCCTCTATCCATTAAATTATTTTCGTTGTAGACAATTGCTTTTAACAGGCTCAGAAAAACAATTCTCAAACTCTTAGAGATTCCAAGCTTCAGACAATAAATACTTTTTAATTATTTCATGTCAGATTCTCAATACCACTAAGTATGTACCATCGTACCTGGTTACCGCTAATCTGTGTGATTAGTGCGGTCACAATCCAGTTTGATCTAGTTCGTATCCAATATTATCTGGTTCAATCCTGTTAGGTCTAGATTAGCTGTCGGATTGTGGGCTTCTGCTTCTGATTGGTGGGTGCTTTATAGCGGTTACGTTGTCTCTGATAAAAATTCTCAGCAAATTTATTAATTACGCTAAAATGCGAGTTTTTTTTATTACATATAGGCTTGCGTTTGACCGCCATCTCGCCTGATGTGGTGGAGCACGCTCGCCTAAAAGAAACCGATTCACTCGCGACTTGAAGGCACCCAGATTGTATCTATCAGGGAACACCCACTCGGGCAGCGAATTCCATTGTTTAGCGGTTCGTACAATGAAGATGGTATTGAACAATTTAGTTCGAGTTTTTGGAATATCGACCAAGAAACGGTGTCGCTTCTTAGAGCTCCTAGCTGTTTGATAATAGAATTGTCTAATTTGAATGGGCTTTTTCCTACCTACACACAGCTAGACTGCTTGATTGCCCTGTTAGCTCATTGTACAGAGCGTGGGTTCGATTCTCACTCAGAACAAACATTTTGTGTGACGAGCTCAAATGTTTGTCATGTGTCTGGGTATTCTGTACCTATGTATTGTAAGTATGTATTTACAAAAAAAAAGTATGTAATTTAATTATTATTTTTTAAGTTTTAAAAACGACAATTCTAATCAAAGTACATCTATCTCACATTCAAAAGTCAAAATTATCTAATCTTAATAAAATCTAAATATAAGTATTTTGTCTGGTTCGCATAGTAAAAGCTTTGCTTTGTTTGCTACTAGATGGCGCCGTGTGAAATATCCTAGGATATATATTTATCTAGTCAATGTTTTTGCGGTACAAAATAACAATGCAATAAAATTTTACATTTTTTTCTTGGCTACCCAGATGAATATCTATTTTAACCATCTCTGACCAATTTATCTGTAAAATGCAACGAGAGAGCCAGTATACCGTATTCTGTACAGAACTAGCGGTTATCCTCTCGAGATTTTTAGTTCCACCGCTTGGCCGCTTGCATGGGTAAGTTGGTGCCCGTAACTCAATATTGAAATGTCCCACAGTTTTATCGAAACGTCAGATAGCAGATAGAAAAGACGGGAAGTAAATTGATTCTGTCAAAGGAATTGAATGTCACCGTGTGGTCGGTGCATGATAACCTTTTTAACATCTTTCTTGTGAAAGAGGTTTATTGACATAGAAATTTAAAAATCATATTTGCGAGTATGACTTTAAGTCGAAAAATAACACCTCATTTGGTAATGTATCTGCTTCAAAAGCTGTTGGGCGTGAATTCGATTCCCACCAGGACAAACATTTATGTGATGATATATGTTTGTTCTGTGTCTGGGTGTTCTGTTTGTATTATAAGTATGTATTTACAAGTCAAATCAAAAAGCATTTATTCAGTTTAGGCCCTGGTAAGGCACTTATGAACGTTAAGTTACATGTTTGAATCTACCACCGGCTCGTGATTACACTTCAACTGAGAATACTCCGGCAAGAAACTCAGCAAGGCATTTCTTTTTTGTGGATCTTTCTTTTCATATTAGGTTACAGTTTACAGTTATAGATATTAATACATTATGCTTACTATAATTGTCACTTAGCCAGGGTATTGTGTGATTCAAAATTTAACAAAGGTCACGGACCCCAGTGTTTTTAGAGGGTACCTAAATATAAAAACAAAGAAATAATGCGTTGAAATCGCAAAAGGTTAAAAATTACGTGTTTGGTCTTGAAATACAGACATAATTTGTTTCAACTTACCTTCCAACTTCTCCTGATCTTTGAAGTACCAGACAACCTTCGGCTGTGGTTTCCCTTCTCTCACGATGCAGCTAATGTTGATCCTTGCTCTCTCGAGTAGAGGGCCAAGCGTGTCGCCATCTTGCAGCGTCTGGCCTTCCCCCGTGATCACTTCCACTGATTTTGGTTTGACTGTAGACAAAAACAAAAAAGTTTGAGAAAAGTTTTCATGGAATAAGAATAAACTTTTTACGCATGGAATGGTGAGGGCGGGTGTTGATTCAATCGCGTTTTTTTATGGTTGACAAGCTAGGTGTTTGACTGATAACACATCTAAATATGAAGTTAAATTACTACGATAAAGCACAAATCTATAGGCATGATAGTTTTTTAGTAAAGTGTACCACAAAAATGCTCAGGTTGTGGGATAGTGTTAGGGCTCGCTTCGCTCGCCCTGATTACATACATTATATCACACTCGCACTTGTAATTCGGCACTTTATATAAATAATATATAACTCAAAGGTGACTGACTGACTGACTGACTGACATAGTGATCTATCAACGCACACCCCAAACCACTGGACGGATCGGGCTGAAATTTGGCATGCAGGTAGATGTTATGACGTAGGCATCCGCTAAGAAAGGATTTTGATCAATTCTACCCCCAAGGGGATAAAATAGGGGATGAAAGTTTGTATGAAACTTTGTCAATTTTAAACCGATCGGGCTGAGACTTTGCATCTATAAAGCTACTATGACGTAGGCATCTAGCGCGGGTGAAACCGCGGGGCAGACCTAGTTATAAATAAAACACAACTATTCTTAGACATTAACAAACGAAATAACACAAGTTTTGATGAATAATCATGATTTTTTTGGTATTCCCGCGATAATACTACCATCTATATTTAGCTGAGATCCATCAACAAAATCCTTCAAAATTTACCTTATTATGAGTATATTCAATTTTATCGTGTGGTCTTTAGGGATATCAGTTATGTATAGATTAGAGTTTTCTTCAGAAAAGTAATATGTCTGGTTTGGAAAACGAATAAACTCAATCTTTGGGGATTAGAAAAACCTTCTTTAACATACATATATCAGATAATTGATTGATTCAGGTGTTACTTTGCGGAAATCCATTTTGAGTGTTCTAGGTATATATTTAGTTTATTTCCGCTGAACATTCGTTCTAGTTACAACAGACATGAGGATTTAAATTTAAAAAACTTAAGTAGGCAAGTAGTTACTACAGCGAGAAGAGAATATAAATACTTGTGGTTTTTTAATTAGTGTTTAAAGGGTAATTCTTATTTATGTGAATTATATAATTGAATTGAATTGTTAATAATGAAAGTGAAGTATATAGTTAAAATGTCCCGTTTTGAATAAATTGAAATGGTCAGTTTATGAATAGTACCTGGTTGACCGAGCATTGCTCGACTGAAAACATGGATAAAACAACGTTTTCTGAAAATGAAACCTAGCTAGATCGATTTTTCGCCCCCGAAACCCCCTGGATACAAAATTTCATGAAAATCGTTGGAGCCGTTTCCGAGGTTCAGAATATATACAAGAATTGCTCGTTTAAAGGTATAAGATAAAGCGTATATAGATATAGGTAGGTACTTATGTCCTATCTAGGGTGTGGTTTTAATTCTCAAATAAGACGAATGTTCATGTTTGTTCTGTGTCTAGAGTTTTGTTTTAGGAAAATATCTCCAAGTCTGATTGACTTAAGACAGTACATTAGGAAACATTTCAATCACTTGCAGTTTGCGATGTTATGCACTATCAGCCATGACATAAAAAGTATGTATTTAAAAAAAGTTAATAAGTAACCTACTAATTATACGTAGGTATAATTGCTGTACATAGTAGAAACTTTGATTAGTTTTTTTATGTAAAAGTAATGATGAACGAGACGTTCTCCTGATGGTAAGAAATAACGCATGTCCATGACCATAGCAGCGATACAGTTTTAGATTTTTTAACGACGATAGCTCAGAGGTTAGCGCTGTCGGTTCGCATGCCGAAGGGCGTGGGTTCAAACCCTAACAGCAATAAGAGTCGGCTAAGGGATGTAATCCGGAAGATGGGCAGCAGCGTCTTCCTTGAACAATCACACCTAACTGCGCTCGCCAACCCGCCTGCCAAGCGTGGCGAGTATTGGCAAAACCCCCCCAGGAGGAGGCCTATGTACAGCAGTGGACGTCCTATGGCTGATGATGTGAGGAACTATAATACCGATCTTAAATCAAGCAAAAAATATGCAATAACACTTACTCGTACAACATGGAAATCGTTCCACCAAAAGTTTACAAGCGATTACACATCTTTTCAAACTTCGCTCGAATGCCAAATATTTATTTCAACCGATATCAAATTCTATTTACTCTGTAAATAAAGATTATTTTTGCTCGTTTGAGGAGTTGTACTGTTTTACTATGCACCAGTACACTATAACTCATTCGAAACAACTTGACAAAAGTTGAAATTTTATCGAAACTCCCAATATTTCGAGTTGTATCGAAACTTGAGTGATTTACTGTAAAAGTTTAGAGTATGAATGAGGATTCGTGTAGGTAACGTTGGCAGCCAAATATGTTTTTTTAATCAGACGATTTTGTAGCGATGATAGCTGAGTGGTTAGCGCAGTTGGTTCACTCGCCGAAGGGTGTGGGTTCAAACCCCAACAATGAACTTGAGCTGTCGGTGAAGGACAACATCGTGAGGAGACCATAGTGGTAGAGAGCTTTATAGTAGACGGCTGGCTAGTTACCATCATACCACATACATTTCTGGGATTGTGTCTTGGAGTTGTTCGACTTGGTTCCCCCGCCCCTTTTTACTACCAGACGGCCAGACAATTGCGACCAAAGCGTCACTCGTACATGCTGGAAGTTCCCCATGTGCGCACTAAGCGCTTCCGATCCACATCCTTTATTCGCACAGCGAGGATGTGGCACTCTTTGCCGGAGTGTATCTTTCCCGAACGTACAATATGAGTGTTATCAAATCAAGAGTAAATGGGTTCCTTCTAGGCAGGCATGTTCCATCCTACACCCCATCGTTGCTCAATATCGGTCGGAAAGTATTAAAAAAAATTCCTCAAGTTAAAAATTTGTCGCCAAGCATCTGACAGTGAGTTCCGGCTAGCTCACTAAGCCAGTTCCATTCCAGACTAGGTATGTTTACCATCTTCGTCCATAACGTCACTTAGCATCAGGTGAGCTGTGGTCAACCACCATAAGTTTTTTTTTTAAACGTTTGACAGGCTAGGTGCGTGACCGCAGCTCACCTGATGTTAAGTGACGGTGTGGTCGAAGATGGTAAAGCACACCTAGCCTGGAATGGAACTGGCTCTCAAGTGGCTGCCGGAACACACCGTCAGATGCTTGGCAGCAGATTTTTAACTTGAGGGTGGTAGCTAGCCAGCCGAGTACTAGAAAGTACCCTACCACCACGCTATGGTTTCCTCACGATGTTTTCCTTCACCGGCAGCTCAGTACGTATCGACCGCCTTGCTTCAGTAACCCTAGACCGTATCTAGAAACAGTCGACACGATACTAGCGGGTATTTCTTCTAAGAATATTATATTTACAGGTGATATCAATATAGATATTATGTCAGACAAACAATCTAAAATGTCTGAATATTATCTAAACATGATGGCTTCGCATGGATTAAGACAGGGAATTACTCGCCCTACTAGACTTGATACATGTCTTGATCATATGATGGTTAAATCAGACTGTGATTGGAAAACTTTAGTTTTCGAACATCATCCAATCTTACTTTACGTTAAAAATACTGGGATTACTAAAAAAAATTACACATCTAATAAAATCAAACTTGATTATGATGAAATAGGTAAAGCTTTATTAAATGAAACGTGGCAAGATCTATATTCTAATAATGATAATGTGAATATTGCAGCTGAGATATTTACTGATAAATTATTAAAAATCATAAAAGATAACACACAGAGTAAAAAAATATCGAAAAAACATATTCCCTTGAAAGCTTGGATCACCAGAGGAGTGGTTAGATCTATAAGAAAAAGAGATCTCTTACATGCTAAAGTAAAAAAAAAACCAGAAGATGTTGATATGAAAGAAAAATATCTTAAGTATAGAAACTTATGTAACAATATTATAAAAAAATTAAAGAAAGAATACTATAAGTCTGAATTAATTAAAAGTAAAGGGAACTTGAAACAAACGTGGAAAATAATCAAAGAAGCCTGTAACTTAAATCAAACAAAAAAATCCCCTTCTGATTTGTTGTATATCAAGGATAGCCCGAGGGAATCGCTAAATGAAGTAAATACGTATTTTACATCAATTGGTGAAACTCTAGCGAATTCTACCTTGCAACAAATTAAAAAGACTGAAAGAGACTTAGCTATTTTAACGAAAACTGTATCTCCACCAGTAAAATCAATGTCACTGTCTCCTACGGATCCTGACGAAATCAGGCAAATAGTAATTGGTCTCAGGAGTCATAGTGCTCCTGGATGGGATGCTATAACCTCTGATTTTGTTAAAAAGTTTGTAAATTTACTTGCAGAACCAATTGCGTTTATTTGTAATATGAGTTTTAATACTGGAAAGTTTCCATCCTCATATAAAAAAGCTATGGTATGTCCGATTTTTAAAGCTGGTGATAAAGCGAGTCCTACTAACTATAGACCAATTTCGCTTCTCTCTACGCTTTCAAAAATTTTAGAAAAACTGGTCAAAAAAGGGTTACAAACTACCTTGAGAAAAATAATTTGTTGAGTAATAACCAATACGGATTTAGGGAAGGTAGGTCTACGGAAGACGCAGTACTCACCTTGACTAGTAAAATCACATCATACCTAGATTGTGGAGAGAAATGCATAGGTATTTTTCTGGATCTACAAAAAGCATTTGACACTGTCTCGATACCAATATTACTAGCTAGGTTGGAAAATGCTGGAATAAGAGGTGTGGTACACAACTGGTTTACAGACTATTTGACAGAAAGATCGCAAAGTTTGCGGGTAGAGGGATATGTGAGTAACAGCAGGTGGTGCACTTATGGAGTCCCACAAGGTAGCACACTGGGCCCTATGCTTTTTCTCATTTATATAAATAGCTTATGCGATACTACATTGCCTGGGCTAGACCTGTTAATGTTTGCTGACGACACCGTACTTCTTGTTCACGAAAAAACCTGGCCTAAAGTTGTAAATCAAGCTGAATATTGTCTGGCTGTTGTGACAAACTGGCTCGAAAGTAATCTTCTTTCATTAAATAGTGGTAAAACAAAGTATATATGCTTTAGGACTACAGAAACAGGGGCTCCTAAACATGATATAACTGTTAAAATTCATACTTTTCCATGCAATCGTGAAGCGAGTCATGCCAACTGTCAATGTACTGCATTATCACAAGTCGAATTTATAAAATATCTTGGAATGCATATAGATCGTAATCTTAACTGGAAAATCCACATAAAAATTTTGGTAGCTAGAATTAGAAAATTAATATATATATTTAAAACAATTAGAACAGTTGCTGAACATAAATTAGTTATTCAAACTTATAAAGCATTATGTGAATGTATCATCAGGTACTGCATTTGCGCTTGGGGCACTGCAGCAAAGACTATAATTAAATCAGCTGAGTGTGCACAACGTGCCATACTCAAAGTACTTCTTTATTTGCCATTTAGGCACCCTACAACTGATGTTTACGAGAGAGCTTCTGTGCTTAGTGTTAGAAAATTATTTATTTACGAAAGTATGCGACGTTATCACAGAAAAACTGTTCCGGCCTTACTAGATGAAACTAAAAGAGCCCGTCGTTGTCCTGTGCCGGGTGCAAAACGAAAATTTGCACGCAAAAGATTTGAAGGTATTGTTCCGCGTTTATATAATAAAATTGATTTTAAAAATAAAATAAGAAAGTATAGTAATAATGAATTTAGTAAAATTATATTAACTTGGCTAAATACGTACAATTATGATAGTTTAGAACATATGCTTTCTGAGCTAGATGTATCATAAAATCATGGACGCACAAGTACTTACGCTCTCCTACATGCATACGCACACATATACGCGCACGCATACACACATAATATACCACATACGCGCGCACACAAACTTACTCAAACATACAGACACTCTTCCACGCACGCACACACGCACTTCCATGTATGCATGCACACATACTCACACACAATTCCACGCACGCACACACATAAACACACACAATTCCACACGCACACTTCCACACACGCACGCACACTTCCACACACGCACGCACACTTCCACACACGCAGTCACACATATACACAAACTTCCACACACACAGGCACACATAAACACACATATTTATATATACATATAGGTTAATTTTTATGTAGTAGTATAAAAATTGTTTAGTTTTAAGTCTGCCTCTGGCGTTTTGTGCTTTAATAGACATCGGGAGAAGCCATTGGTTTCCGAAATACAGTGTACACTAGTTCGGAGCCAATGGGTTCATTTTAATGTGTCCTGAATTGATGGCAAATAAATTTATTTTGATTTTTTTTTTTTTTTAGCTCAAGCTCATTGTTGGGGTTTGAACCAACGCCCTTCGGCATGCGAACCGACCGCGCTAACCACTGAGCTATCTTCGCTATAAAATCATCGTATATCTGCTTCGAAAGCTGTAGGGCGTGGGTTCGCTTTCCCAGCCAGGAGAAAAATTATGTGACAAAGAACAAATGTTTGTCCTGTGTCTGGGTGTTCTGTATGTATTATCTGTATGTTTTACTTGGTGGTAGAACTCCTTAGAAGAAGGTTGTCTAGGTACGAACCACCGCAGTACCAGATATTCTGCCGCCAAGAAGCAGGGTGTAATTTATTGTTTTCCGGTTTGAAGAGCGACTAAGCAACGATGCCCTGGAATTCATTTTGTTACTCAAATTTATGTGTATCGCTGCAATGGTCAAAGCGTGATCAAAGCTACATGGTCTGATTCCTCCATGTCCATTTTTCTATCGGACAGCCAGAAGCTCAAAAAAGCGACATCGTTTCATGGTAGATGTTCCAAAAACTCGAACGAAACGATTTGATTCCACGTTCATTGTGAGGCCTGCTCGACAGTGGAATGCGCTGCCCGAGTGGGTGTTCCCCGATGGATATAATCTAGGCGTCTTCAAGTCGAGAGGGAATTGGTATCTTCTAGGCAAGCGTGCTCCATCTTAGACCGCATCATCAGGTGAGATGGCGGTCAAAGGTAAGCCTATTTCTAATTTAAAAAAGCGTCGTATCTTACCATCAGGAGAGCGTCTCGATCGTCTTGATTTTGACTTACACATAAAAAAATATGTATTCACAACAAAACAAGTGTATAAGTATTTTATAAGTTATCTAGTTCCCATAGTACTTTGGCTCTGTGTAAAATGTCCTCCAATATTTATTTATATAAATCAAATCACATTTAAAAAAATGTATTAAATAAACTAAATCATTCCAAATTGATTACTAAAAGACCAAAGTCCCCAGCATCATTTCAGAACATACAAGACGCATTTATCTAACTAAACACATCTCAGACGCGCTAACTTCCATCAACACCAATCAAAACTTCACGACTATCCCCACAAACGGAAACTAATTCCGAACGCCTCAACAAACACATTCCAAAACAACAATTAAACAGCCCGTTGACAAATAGCTCTCCTCATAAACGCTCCACTGACAGCAGTGACAGCTGTCAACGAAACGTCAGTTTTGCCGCCAATTTCGACTGTCATGGCCGCCGAAGTCTATTAAACATATTGTTTATGGTTATGATTTGAAAGGCGTTTTAAACGATAGATTTTTCAAATACAATCATTATTTACGATACATTGAAATCCGTTGCGCAGTTTAAAAGATCTAAGCGTAAAGACGGCGGGAAGCTACTTTGTTTTATACTAGGTAGAGATTCACAAATTTCAACACTTAATAAATGGTTATATCCGCGACTTATTGCGCACAAAATACTATAAATTACATACTTTTTTTATAGTTGACAAGTTAGATGTTTGATTATAGCTCACTTGGTGTGAAGTATGGTCGAAGATGGTAAATACACCTTTAAATGGAACTGGCTATCAAGTGAGACTCAACTTGACGGTATAGAAGTTACCCGTGCGAGTGTTAGAAAGTACCCTACTACCATGATGTTTTCCTTTATTTGTGATGTTTCAGAAACTTCATCGGCATATTATCAAGCTCATTGTTCGGAATTGAACCTACCCACCTTCGACGTGTGAGGCGAACACGCTAACCACTGAGCTATAATCGCTACAACTGTTTACTTGATTAGCTAATTTTATAAAATAAAGAATAAAACTGATAATAAAAACATAACTAAATACCTACTCCTAGAGTTCTCTTACCATCAGGAGAGCGCCGCGTTCATTTCATTACTTTTACATTAAATAAAAATATATATATGCCAATACTTATAACTTTCCAAGCCAAGTGCATAAGCTTCTCTTTAAAAAGCTTTGTGTTTATTTCTGAAAATCAAATATATTTAAAAAAGCTTTCAGGAATGCAAGAAAAACTTTTCTATAATTCTAATAAAAAGAACACGAACGCAAAGAAAAAAAAATTTAACGCGAAAAATACTCCAAGATACCATTGAGTAAGAAAATCCTCAAGTGATCCTAATTCTAAGTAATACCAACTTATTTAAGAAGTTGGCAAAATAACGGAACCTATGTATTCTACGGGCGACGACTTTTACCGACACTTTGAAAATGCGATGATAGCGCTGTCATTCAAGTGTACAGATAAATTGGTAACTGTAACTCGATTTCGGTTCAAAGGCCGAATAAAATGCCTGACTGATGCCTCTCTAGAAAGAAAAAGTAAGGCTCGATCGTCGATGGTTCTGTATGTAGTTCAAAAAAGTTTTTGTTAATTTTAACCCTTCTCTAGAATTCCCAGTTTTCTAAATACAATAAAACTATGCGTTTTATAGCATTTAACAAGCTGTGACATTTAAGAAGTGCTGCATTTAACATTTAAGAAGTGCTTAAAAAATCTATAACCGGACTGCGATTAACATAACTATAATTGAAGGAATAAAACTGTTTAAACAAATTTATTATTCTTAGTTAAATTTAAACATATAACGTAGGTATATATATTTTTGTAATCCTCTTTTAATTACTTTTATGTAGATAGGTACGCTACTTGATAGGTTTAGTTTTTTTTTTTATTAACCTATCTAGTACTGTTTCGTGCCAAAATTCACCATCTTGTTTTTTTTTAAAACCACCCTCTTAGGACACTCGGGTTATTGAGACGAATCTATCGATACCTTAATTGTCGTAATTCATTCGGCCGCTTGGAAGATACGAGGTAATAAAGAATACATACATACAAGATACGCGTGGAAAACATGGCCCTTCCTTGGCAGTCGGTTAAAAAAACTGGAATGGAATTGACTCACAAGTGAGGCTTTCGAAACACCGTTAGGCACTTGGCGACAGATCTTCAACTAGAGGGTAGTAGCTAGCCAGTCGAGTACTATAAAGTACCTTACCACCACGTTATGGTTTCCTCACGATGTTTTCCTTTACCAGAAGCTCAAGTTCAATATTGGGAATGAACCCATGTCCTTCAGCGTGTGAACCGACCGCACTAACCGCTGAGCTATCATCCCTACTATATTGATAAAATATTTGAATAAAGAGACTTGAAAATCTATACTAACAATAAGACAAAAATATTGAAACAATAATATTAGATTAAAATAATTTAGCTTTATTCTGACTTCGCATTGACATAATATTATATAAGCATTTCGAGGTTTTTCTTTATAAGATATAATGAAAATCGTTATCAAATTTATGTCAAATTTTAGTTTTAGATATTAAGAAATATTTAGGATAGATATTTAAAAAAGATCTTCAAGTTAGATAAATATTTAATCTAAACGTCGTCACTGTTGCAACTAAAACTACTTTTAAGCGGAAATACTCTAAAAAAACATCATCATCTCAGCCGTAGGACGTCCACTGCTGGGCATAGGCGTCCCCCATTGGTTTCCATAAAGACCGGTTGGAAGCGGCTCGCATCCAGCGCGTTCCTGCGGTCTTTATGAGGTCGTCTGCCCACCTTGTGGATGGACGTCCTACGCTGCGCTTGCCGGTCCGTGGTCTCCACTCCAGAACTTTGCAGCCCCATCGGCCATCAGTTCTGCGTGCTATGTGCCCTGCCCACTGCCACTTCAACTTATCCGCTAATCCGCTAATCCCAAGCTAATCCGCTGGGCTATGTCGGCTACTTTAGTTCGTCTACGGATCTCCTCATTTCTGATTCAATCTCGTAGGGAAACTCCGAGCATAGCCCTCTCCATAGCTCGTTGTGCTACATTAAAAATATATTTCTTGAATACCTAAAACTTATCGAATAATATTGCTAGTAAAATATATACAGCCTTTATGGGTTTTTGTTTACGAAGTCACGGAACGCTAATAGAGAGAAAAAGTTAAACAGAAATACCGGCTGATATTGCGCAACTGTCAAATCTCCCTCCTAATTCCCAAACTGTCAAGGCGGCGTAATACGTGTCAAAATGTGACATCTTTATTTTATTACGACGGAGACGAGGGCACTAATAGAAGTTTTTTTTATCTATGATTTTTTTGAGGTTTTTACGCATATCAATCATTTACTTGATGATAGATCTGCTTTGCTGGAGGTCGTCTAGGTAGGTACCACCGCAGTACCAGATATTCTGTCGCCAAGCAGTAGTGTGTAAACATTCCTGTGTTCCAGTTTGAAGAGACATTAGAGAGAGAACCTTTGAAAGTCTTGAAGGTAGGGTCAATATTACACCTGTATATTATTTTGAACCTGTAATTCTAGGGGAGTATCCTAAAGGATGGTAACTCAAGTCTGGAATTATGTTTGATGCCAGTACCTGCTTAATCGTGCACTGAATTCTATACATTAATTTTATTTAGTGGAACGAAGAAAAAATATTATTATTATTACGGCAACCACGGGTAGAAAGGGTGGGGTACTATTCTTACGCCGGCACCACCACGGCATGTCTATGATCAGAAGCAAATAATTGGAAAACTTTTTACACAACAAGAAATCTCGTTCAATTTTCTCATTGAAAGCAGAAAAGTCATACCTACTAGATAACTCATCAAAAAGAAAGAAACAAAACCAACTGTCCGTATTTCTAATTAATTTAAACCACGGGCCAGTGGCTTTTAATTAACTCCGTGCATCAGATACTTATCGCTGAAGTAGGGATAGGACGCCATCGATAAAATTGAATGAGATTTTGTCGATAAAATTGAGTGACGTTAATTATGGAATTCGTTTTTAATAGCTTTTCATTAATTTGGTTATAACGAGAATAAGAGTGTTGTCTTATTACACCTAGATTCAGGTTATCTAAAGCTAATAAGTCTTTTCTCGGGAATTGCGTTAGATTCTATAATAAAATCCCACTTGAGGTAACTAAAATGTCCTATAATAAATTCAAAGATTTTATAAAGCAGAGGTTAATTGACAAAGCCTACTATAAGGTGGCTCATTACGTGGAAGACAGGAATATATGGTTGTTGTAGCTTCTCTCTGCACTTGCATCCCCCTGGCTAAGTGACAATTGTAGTAAGCATAATGTATGTATTAATATTTATTACTGTAAATTGTAACCTAATATGAAAAGAAAGATCCACAAAAAAAATGCCTTGCTGAGTTTCTTGCCGGAGTCTTCTCAGTTGAAGTGTAATTACGAGCCGGTGGTAGATTCAAACATGTAACTTAACGTTCATAAGTGCCTTACCAGGGCCTAAACTGAATAAATGACTTTTGATTTTGATTTTTTTATGATTAAACTTTCCACATTTTTAATGATAAATTTATGTGTATATCTTTTTTTTTTAATTTGTAATTTTAAGATTAAAATCAAAATTCTACCATGGGTTGTTTTTTACATATAAAACTTTACAAAAAGCGTATACTCACTTAGAATATGTAACTTAGTTTTAGCCACAAGAAATTTACACAAGGAATATTTTGATGGGCTAGATGTTTGACCACAGCTCACCTGATGTTCATTTACGGTGTGGTCGAAGGTGTACACATATCTAGCCTGGAATGGAACTGGCTTCCAAGTGAGGCTGCCGGAAGAACCCGTTAGGTGCTCGGCGACAGATTTTCAACTTGAAGGTGGTAGTTAGTCAAACGAGTACTAGAAAGTACCTTTTCCTTCACTAGCAGCTCAAGCTCATTGTCCCTTTATCCCATCCCTTCGACGTGCAAACCAACCGCGTTAACCACTGAGCTGTCGTCGCTACAATATGTGTGGAATGATTAATTAATATCGATAGTTTAACTATTAGTATTATTACGGTGTCACATCACTAAAACTTGCTCCTCAAAGCACGATAGAAATGATTTTCTCGTTGTTGGAAGCCACAGATTTCTAAGTGCTTTTCTTTCAACGATATTTATTTACATTGGAAAATGTGATCTTTTCTCTGAGAACTATTCTTTTTTGTTGCTTTAATGGTTCTTGATGCAATTCATTTTTGTTGTAATGCTTAGTTTTAAATGAAGCTTATTTTGTAGAGTATCTTAATAATGAATTTCTCACGATGCTATCATTCCTTGGCAGCTCAATCTCATTGTTGGGATTTGAACCTCCTCGCAGTTTGTAAGGAGAAAAATCGTAGGACATTTCACAAAGCGCCATCCGGCCCTAAACCACAGTACACTAAGAACAGTAGGTCTTCTTTATAGAAATTGGTCGCTGCCGGTTTGAATGTGTGCGTGCGTACCGGGACACTGCCACGAACACATAAGCATAATCTCGGGGAGACTCGGGTGCCGGCAGTCTGGGCCTTGCCGTGAGTTTGGCCGCGCGCGTTCCAGTACGCTGCACGCCCGCCCGCTCGCACTCGCCTGCTCTCACCGGCCACTTTATTATTTACACTTTACCGGCCATTTTATTTAGCGCAGTGCTGTTCATAATACTCAAATAATATTTAACTAAAAATGAAAGTGACAACCCTAACAACAACGCAAGAGTAGGCTATTAACTCGCGGACAGGTTAAAGATGAACTACTCTTCTAAGTGTACTTTGCCTAAACTAATCAAAGGTTGTACTATGGGAACGAGATAGAACACCTAAATACTTTTTTCTTGTAAATACATACAGAACAATCATCATAATTAATCATTATTGTCACATAAATGATTGTCCTGAATGGGAATCAACCCACCCTACAGTTCATGAAGCAGACATATTACCAAAATGAACTAATAAGGCACTTAAATAGTTCATTTAGCAGAGAACCTTTACACTTTTGTTACCATCCCCGCAAGCAGTACCTTCCACTTATATTAAAATTTGTAACTTAAGCTCAGAATATAATTATAGTAACCCAAATTCTAGAATGATGATCTTAAAAATTAAGATATTTCCTTACAGAAATCTTATATTTTACTTGGTGGTAGATCTCTTTAGCCCCTTAAGAGGCTGTCTATGTAGGTACCAACGCAGTTCTAGACATTCTACTACCAAGCAGTAGTGTGCAACCATTACTGTGTTCCGGTTTGAAGGGTACTGCAACGATATTACAGGGCCGTTGAGACCAACCATTGAATGTCTCAAAGTAATGAGCGCCAAAGCAGCGATGCCCTGGACTTTGTTTTGCTACTCAAAGTTTTGTGTACCACTGCAATGGTCATGGACAAGCGTCATCTATTTCTATAAAATCTCCTTACTATTCTCCTTATCTAGAACTTGTTTTATGACTTTGACGATTATTTATAAATAAAAGATTAGAGATAAGATTATTATAGCTGATTATAATTGTTTATTGACATTTAATGAAATTGACATAATTATTTTATATAAGATTTTGACATTTTTAATTTTTTTTAAATAATGTAATTAATTGTCTGTAAATTTAGTGCTATAATTTTTTTTTTTAATTGTGACATAAAATTGTAAAACCTTTTTTTGTAGTTTTATATCTTTTTTTTTAATGTTTGCATTTTTATTTGTAATAGTATCTGATGCAAAAAATGTTTTGTTCTTATTATTTTTATTATTATTATCAACATGTACCATCACCTTCCCTCCTTCCTTTTTTTTTTCTTTTTGACAATAAACACACTTGATTCCTGCCCCGCTGCCGGTACTACCCTAGTTTTTTTATTTCTTTTGTATATTTAATGCAAAAATATTTAACACTAAGAAAAGAAAGTAATTTGCAGTTATTTAACTGCAAAATACTTAATTTCTTGGACTTATCAAAGTGTACGAATAACTTTATAACATCACGAACACTTATGCATTCTGTACCCGAGCAAACCCGACTCGAGAAGTTTGCCAGCTGTCCTCAAGTAATTATCCCAGTTAGCAACACCCGGCGTTCCTCTGCTTAGATAATAAGTATATATAATATACGGTAAACCGAACTGTATAACCTTCATGTACTGACACGTGAAACACTAATGTAATATTTTTTTCAAAATCAAAATCAAAAATTCATTTATTCAGTTTAGGCCCTGGTAAGGCACTTATGAACGTTAAGTTACATGTTTGAATCTACCACCGGCTCGTAATTACACTTCAACTGAGAAGACTCCGGCAAGAAACTCAGCAAGTCTTTTTTTTTTGTGGATCTTTCTTTTCATATTATGTTACAGTTTACAGTTATAGATATTATACATTATGCTTACTACAATTGTCACTTAGCCAGGGGGATGTAAGTGCAGAGAGAAGCTACTACAACCATATATTCCTGTCTTCCACGTAATGAGCCACCTTATAGTAGGCTTTGTCAATTTTATTAACCTCTGCTTTATAAAATTTTAAAATAACTATTTCATATTTATTCCTCAAATACATTTTCATATTTTTTTATGGTTGATAAGTTATGTGTAAGCTTTCTTTATATTACTAGAATGGAAATGGCTCTCAAGTGATGCTGCTGGAATACATCGTTAGGTGCTTGCCGGTAGGTTTTCAATTTGAAGGTGATATCTAAACCAGCCGAGTTTTAAAAAGTACCCTACTCTACCCTAGTTTGAATGTACTTTCATTGTTCGAACGGCTAAAGCGTGGAATACGTTACCCAAGTGGGTGTTCCCCGTTGGACATTTAAAAAAAACACCATGCTATGGTTTTCTCACGAAGTTATCCTTCACCGGCAGTTCATGCTAATTTTCGGGGTTTGAACTCACGCCCGTCGGTGTGTGAACTGAACGCGCTAACTACTGTGCTATTATCGAAATAAAATGTCAAATAATAGTCTTAAATTAATAAGCGTGGTGGTAGGGTACTTTCTAGTACTCGGCTGGCTAGCTACCACCCTCAAGTTGAAAATATGCCACCAAGCATCTAACGGTGTGTTCCGGCAGCCTCACTTGAGAGCCAGTTCCATTCCAGGCTAGGTGTGCTTTGGTAAACTTCTTCGACCACACCGTCACTTAACATCAGGTGAGTTGTGGCCAAACACCAAGCCAGCCAGCTATTAAAAAAAAGCGCGAAGTTTCCCCAGCCTAGTTGGGAGACCGTCTTCCAATCTGGAGGTTCTGGGTTCAAATCTCACGGACGCACCTCTGTCTTTACTACGTTATGCCGATACTTCAAACGATGAAGGAAAACATCGTGAGGAAATCAACATATTGTCTGAGAGTTCGTCTCTAAGATGTGTGAAATCTACCAAACCCGCACTTGGCCAGCGTGGTGTTGTCCTTCTCACGATGAGAAGAGACCCACGCCCAGCAGTGGGTCTGCTTATAAAAAACAGGACTGACTCGGAATAAGCGCCAAAACAGCGATGCCCTGGACTTTGTTTTGCTACTCAAAGTTCTGTGTACCGCTGCAATGGTCATGGACATGCGTTATTCCTTACCATCGAAAAAGAAAAAAAGCGTTCGTTGACCTTTAAATATATAATCCAGGCCGTAATCAACTGAGAGGCACTCAACCTGAACACTTAGACACGTAGCCACAGAACAACGGCATTAACTAGGGATGGGACGCCTTATTTTTATTTACAGTGATTATTCGAATAATTATTTAAGATTGATCGAAATAGTTGAGAAATTACTAGAAGCGTGATTGCACCACCAATTGCTTCATATTTGGTGAAGATTAATTGTTAATTCAATAGTATATTTTCATTGATATGATAAATCTTGTAACAAACTAGCTAGGAATTGGGTTTCGTATTTTGCGATGGACTAATTACTATTATTGTTGCCACGGTTTCGCTTGTTTTGTTCAAGTTGTCGCAAAAAAAATAGAATTATTTCTTCTTTTTGGCATCGCATTTCGTACATTTGCCCGTGTCGTGTATTTCGATATTTTCAAGTAGGTATTTTAAGATAAATCTAGATAAATGTAAGTCACATAAAGTAAGTCAGAGTCAAGTTTGGTCATGCCCTAGTAAAGTAATGACGAGTTTACTAAGCAAGCTTCATATCTATATTAAATAGGTTTTTTTAGATAAGCGTGCTCTATCTTAGAACTATTCGCACTATTGCTTAGCATCAAGCAAACCCACTACACTCGCACGCGTTATTCGGCACTTTATGAATAAAACATCACATCGTCACATCCCATAAACACTCCAAAAAACACAAAACTTGGAAAATAATCTCATGCGGTGATCCGACTTTTCAATAGAACTAGGTACATGTTAACACACACATTGATAAAACCTGTCAATATTGACAGTGTTCGGTACGGTTTGAAGGGCATCTAGAAAAATTACAGGGTCGTTAAGACTAACCATCGAATGTCATCGAGCGTCAAAACAGCGCTGTCCTGGACTTTGTTTTGCTACTCAAAGTTCTGTGTATCGTTGAATTGTCATGAACTTTGGTTTTGTTTGTTTTGTATTGTTATCTCTTACCATCAGGGGAAGCATTTCGTTAGTCTCATAACTTTCACAAAAAATATTCGAATAAATTTAATAGGCATATTTCACGGCTACGGTCATCCCTATTATAATCTCTTGCGCCAGGTACAAATCCTGAGAGTTAGTTCTTGACCGAATTTTTACCCGCCTTAGCACGTTATGAAGGGATTACAGAGGCAAGCAGACGGATGGGTAGATTTCGAGTATTAATGATAGCGCTTCGTAACCTCAAAGATAAGTAGACGAAACCTTCTTAAGGTTTTTAAGGAAAGTAGGTTGTAATAATTAACTTGGTGGTATATTTCCTTAGCAAGAGATCGTCTAGGTTGTACCACCGGAAAATCAGATATTCTGTCGCTAAGTAACAGTGTATTTAGTAGTAGTGTATTAAGGTTACTCTGTTCCGACTTGAAGGGTACTGCAGCGATATTACAGGACTATTGGGACTAACTATCAAAAGTCTTAAAGTAATGAGCGCCAAAGCAGCGATGCCCTGCACTTTGTTTTGTTACTCAAAGTTTTTTTATGTAAAAGTAATGAAACGAACAAGACGCTCTCCTAATGGTAAGAGATAACGCCTGTCCATGACCATTACAGCCATGCACTAAACTTTGTGTGACAAAATTGCTTTGGCGATCATTACTTTGAGACATTAGATGGTTAGTCTCAACAGCCCTGTAACAACAGCTGCTGTAATGTTTACACACTACTGCTTGGCGGCAGAATATCTGGTACTGCAGTGGTACCTACCTACCTTCTGCTAAGGAGATCTACCACCAAGTAGTTCTGTGTATCGCTGCAATGGCAATGGTCATCATCTAAGTAACCGTTGCTTTTCTATGACTTTTCAGCGGTGTTTACGGTTTTAGAATCGTTCCAATGAACTGCCTATCACTCTTCATCATCATCTGATGATGAAACCAGAAGGAAGATACCGTGTTTAGGCTTATAAGAATGATGTTGTCTCTTTTTTTAGAAAAATTATTACTTTACCAGTGATCAATCAACAATTCGGTTCCTCATTTCAAAATATGAAATATACCTTTCCGACACAACCACGGCTTTTATTAAGAATATTGTTGCTCCATCGGATTACAATGACTCGGGCAAGTTACTGGCGAGTTAGGGCGAGTTACCCGACTTACCAGTTACTGGACGGATTATAGAGTTTGTCGGACGGATGGACTTGGCGATTTGTTCTTTCTTACTCAATGGAGTTTAGGATGTTAAGAGGTTAGTGGTTTTCTGTTGTTGTGTGTTGTTTGATGAGATTTTTTTTAGAGATGACAGCTTAGTTGTTTGACCATAGCTCACAGGTGTTAAGTGACTGTGTTGAAGTCAATAAGCACATCTGGCTCTCAAGTGAGGATGCTGAAACACGCCGTTAATTGCTTGGCGGCAGATTTTTATATTAAGAATAATAGGTAGCCAGCCAAATACTAGACAGTACCCACTATGCCAAGGTTTTCTCACGATGTTTTCCTTCACCGGCAGCTCACGCTTATTATTGGGGCTTGAACCCGTGCTCTTCGTCTTGTAAACGACCGCGGTAACCACTGAGCCAGACATAGGTACGTATGTATGATGTATTTATGTTGCCGCTATACGCTATCCGCCCCATTGTATATTTTTACAGAACTAGTGTTTTTTCGAGTGTTTATGTATAACAACAGTGGTATTTTATTCATAAAGTGCCGGATTACAATCGCGAGTATGGGAAAGTGATATAATGTGGTGTAACATGACTTTTCGTGTTGCTTCCAAAACTCCATCGAAGCTTATAATATAGTCACCACTACCTTACTAAAGCGTGACTAGATTTGACTGGACTTGACCAAGACTGGACTTTGACTATAAAGAAGCTGGAAACTGAAGACTGCACACAAAATATAGACACATTGAAACTGGCAGAATGCACAGAGTGCGATGCCCAGAAGAAAATAAAAAAAAACGTTTATAAGTTAAAAGGTAATTTTTGTTTTACGTTACTATTGAAACAGGTGTTGGTTTGTTTTATTTATGCGGGATTATTCACGTTTATTTAAATCGGAAACTCCGACTATAGTTTCGGCCACATCCGGTGGCCTTCATCAAGGAGACAAAAGAAGAGGTAAATAAAGGTCGAAGGTAAATAGATGTGATAGGTTGAGTTTAGAGGTAAATAGAGGTATAAAAGGTAATTGTGATTTTATTTTTAATTCTTAATAGGTTCACGTTTGACCACACTGCCTGATGTTAAGCAGTAGTGCGGTCTAAGATGGAGCACGCTAGAGGAAACCTATTTTTTTTAGACTTGAAGACACTCATGTTGTACCTGACAGGCTTAAACATAGACGATAAAGTGTGCAATCAGACACATTCTGGGATAGCGGTCTGAAATGCGGCTAGCTGAATAATTACAGCTATATATGCTCAAGCTACCCAGTTTGTAGCAGCAGACACACAAAGAAACTATAAAGCTTGTTTCACATAAGCACGTGCAACGGTAACGGCTAAATTGCCGGCCGCGCCAGTCTCATCATCATCATCATCAGCCATAGGAAGTCCACTGCTGAAAATAGGCCTCCTCCTGAGGAGGAGGGTTTTGCCAATACTCGCCACGCTTGGTAGGCGGGTTGGCGAGCGCAGTTAGGTGTGATTGTCCATCTTCCGTATTACATCCCTTAGCCGGCTTTTACGGCAACCACGGGTAGAGAGGGTGGAGTACAATTCTTACGCCGGCACCACCGCGGCGCCAGTCTAAATCAAGCATACGCCCGACAATATATTTCTTTGAAATACATGTATAACATATAAAGATCACAATAAAAAACCAGCAGCTCCAAATTAAAAAATAATTACAGTTGTTTAACAAATTCGCACACAGCATCAAAAATAACAAAAAAAAATCTCTCCGCACAAAGAAAAGGTCTCGTAACAAAAGTAAAATAAATAAAATTAAAAGAAAAACGGACCACAATCGCGGTCCTTCCGCGAAATACTTTAAATAACACTTCTGACCCTTTCCACACACACACACATAACTAAACATAGACATACAAACATCTGAGACACAGATTAGGAAATACAGAAGGATTTTTCTCAAACTTTCACTTTTAAAAGCAATTTATAAATAAATAAAAATATTTGGCTTTGGTACCTATCAAATCATCAAGTACTTCGACATTTTTAAGTATTTGATGAACCATCAAAGTAAATAAGTCAAAGTCACATAAATACGCAGCCGTGTTCAGTCCAATAGTTAACGACTTTACTAGAACCTTCTTCGAAATTTTCGAAACAACTAAAATATACACATTTCACCACATTATATCGCTTGTCCACACTCACTCACGGTATTTTATTAATTACTATTATTGACTACTATTTTTATACACAAACACATAAGAAAAACACAAGTTTTATAAAATAAAACCATGGGGTTTTAATATTTTCTCCGTGTTTTCACCAAAACTCCAAAAACGTTATTTATTTTTTTGAAAATTCAGCATTTGATTACAGTTATTAATTTAAAAAAATATAATACATAATATGATGAATACTAATTTCAATTCCAAATTTTATGAAAATGATAACTATAATTTTTTAAATTGTCAATTTTATGCTCTGCCGATTTTATCAAATTTGTCTTATTTGAGAGAATTACGCGCCCATATGTGTCATACGCAACCATAACTATGTTTTTTGTAACTTTTGAATAGATAACATTGCAGTTCAGATATATTAATTAACTTAAATTAAATTTTAAAAAAATATGTGTCAAGTTCTTTAAGTTTTTTTCCAGATATTTCATTTGTGCTTATCGAGATAGCAATTACAAATATTAATTGACATTTAAAGCAGTTCCAGTTACACTCGGCAAGTCATAGGTACACATAATTGTCATAAGAATAATAATATATCGTAAGATTTTTTTTGGAAATACATACAGACATCGAGACACAGAGCAATCATTTACCGTCACTTAAATGTTTGTCCCGGTGGGAAACAAACCCGCGCCCTACAGCTCTTGAAGCATATATTTACCAAATACGCTAACAGGGCAGTCAATTAATGATATATTTAGAAATGGAAAATGTGTTTAAATTAGCATTATTAAAACACTAGATTTTATGAAATTTAGCATTTGTGTACTTTCCTAATCTGTATCCGTAATTAATATAGCATTATCATTTCCGTTTGTAGGGTTGTCCCTTTTCAACATACAGAACCCTCGGGCTTTGTATTTGGACTTGTATTCGGATTAATATAATTTATGTTTTCGAAAATGGGCCTTCGGAAGGAAAATATTAGGTTCTACGGGCGATACCGATCAGATTTATGATAATGGTGTATGTGGCAACCCTATTATTGTATGCGAAAGCAATTGCAATCGTCAGATAATTTATTTCTTTGACTGTGTTATACCTTTAAATTGTACTTCTACGCATTTGTAGAAGTTATACATTTTTATGATTTCTAAGTTAATTGTCGCTGAATTCAAACGGTGTTGGAGAAGAGAGTGAATTCAACATGTCCGAAAGATTGAAAAAAAGTTCTCGAAGATGTGTGAAGTTTGTCAACCCGCACTTGACCAGCGTAGTAGACTATGGCCAGGGGCGTAGCAACCGCCGTATAATACGGGGCCCCCGTGCTACAGGGGCCCAACAAAAGAATAATAGACATGCCTCACGCCGGAGCTATGAAATGCGTGGTAGTAGGGTACTTTCTAGTACTCGGCTGGGTAGCTACCACCCTCAAGTTGAAAATCTGCCAAGCATCTAACGGTGTGTTCCGGCAGCCTCACTTGAGAGCCAGTTCCATTCCAGGCTAGGTGTGCTTTACCATCTTCGACCACACCGTCGCTTAACATCAGGTGAGCTGTGTAAAGCCTGTCAGCCATAAAAAAAATGAAAGTCTGGTAGAAGGGCCCCCAACAAATTTTGATACAGGGCCCGTCTATGGCGAGCTACTTCACTGACTATGGCGTTACCCTTTTTACAACGAGAAGAGGCGCGCGCCCAGCAGTGGGCAACTTTTTAAAAACAGGGCTAATCCGGAATACATTTTTAACTTTCTAATTTACATTAAACTACTAAGACTTTTCATTTATATATATATTGTATTATATACATTGCCGTTTCTTACTCGAAGAAAAGTGACCGATATTTAAAGGCTACGCAATTTTTTTACTATTGTCTATTATTATATATATTTTATATACTTGGTGGTAGGTCTCCTTAGCAAGAGGTCTTCTAGATAGGTACCACCGCAGTACCAGAAATTCTGCTCCAAGCAGTAGTGTGAAAACATCACTGTGTTCCGGTTTGAAGATAACTGTAGCTAGCGATATTACAAGGCTGTTGAGACTAATCATCGTAAGTCTCAAAGTAATGAGCGACAAAGCAGCGATACTCTGGACTTTGTTTTGCTACTTAAGAGGAAAGCAGTCAACTGAGACATTTGAAAATTAGGTATTTCACCAAGCTATTTCTGTCGCGCCGCACGCAGCACCCGCGTACATACTGAGCGAAAGGGACAACTGCACCTCGGGCTCATTAACCCGAAATAAAATGAGCAAAATCGAGGTTTCGTATTCCTCTGTTTCCTCCTCCAAATTTAGACCGATTTTAGTATTTCTTTTAACAAGTAAATAAGAAGGATGTGTTCTTTGCCTGTGCGTTTTATTTTTTTAAGATTATGTCTATGAGATTGGGAATTTGGACGTTGAAACACAGCGTTGAAACTAGGTAAATTTTAAGATTTTTGAAGATTCCTAGCTCTTATAAAAAAAACATATATCAAAAAATCAAAACAGAGGGGCATGAAACTAGCAAGTATCTACTTCCTATCTAAAAATTATTGCTCTAGTATTAAAATCCTGGAAGGAAAATGGGGAAAGTGTTTGTATGAAGAAAATGACGACTTGTTTCCTCTTAAAGTTCTGTGTATCGCTGCAATGGTCATGGACAGGCGTTATCTCTTATCATCAGGGGAGCGTCTCGCACGTCTCATTACTTTTACATTGAAAAAAATCGTTTACTGCTACTTTTGACAAATTTTTGATCAATTAAAAAATATATTATGTAGTAGTACAGAACTCATGAGGTGGGGTGCGACTTGCATTTTGTATTTATTTCGTTATTAATTATGTTGGTAAAACTGACGTTTTTGCATACTCAAATTTCTCAAAGTGAGAGTAGATGCGGGTAAAACAAGCCTCCATTATAAATCAACCTTATATATTCATATTCTGACCCTTATCACGCTGACGGCTAGCACCTAATTAAATATATTCAGTTTAATACACCCTTTCGGAGGCTTTATTAATTAAATTAAAAAATCATGCGAACTGTCAGCGATGCGAAGACGTGCGTTCATTTTAGGGTTAACATTTTCATACGAGATAATAATAATAAAATAAATAATTTTATTGATAACACCAAAGTTACAGGTTTTTCAGTCCAATTTAAAAATATCAAATTAATATACAAATGTCAATATAATAATATGTCAAATATAAAATATAAATAAAATGTCAATGAAAAAAATTATAATGATATCCTAACTAATGTTATACATTTGTACTATATTATTTGTAACTACTCAACGGATCTGAGTAAAATTTTGCATGTAGGTACTTTAGGCCCTGGAATAAGACATAGGATATTTTTCATCATCATCATTATCATCATCCATCACCACGCGGTTAAAACCTCAGGGTCCAGCTAGTATTTAATAAATTTGGATAGTAATGTTGTAGATAATCACTCTTTTTTTTATTTTTTATTGCTGACAGGCTATGTGTTTGACCACAACTCACCTGATGTTAAGTGACGGTGTGGTCGAAGATGGTAAAGCACACCTAGCCTGGAATGGAACTGGATCTCAAGTGAGGCTGCCGGAACGCACCGTTAGATGCTTGGCGGCAGATTTTCAACTTCAGGGTGGTAGCTAGCCAGCCGAGTACTAGAAAGTACCCTACCACCACGCTATGGTTTCCTCACGATGTTTTCCTTCACCGGCAGCTCAAGCTCATTGTTGGGGTTTGAACCCACGCCCTTCGGCATGCGAAGTGACTGCGCTAACCACTGAGCTATCGTCGCTAAACCACTGAGCTATCATCGCTAAACGTTCCCACCCTCGCGCCCACAGCAATCGCTGTCTTCCCGTGCGAGGCGTACTCTGCTTTCACTCCTTGAAAAGGGCCACCGGATGTAGCCAAAACTATAGTCGGAGAAAATTTAGTAATCACATAAGTAAAAATATTTAATTATTTTTTAGATATTTGTTACTAGCGTCCTTTTAAAAGGTCAGTACACAGCAATATTCTCTGTATAAATACTCGCCACGCTTGGCAGGCGGGTTGGCGAGCGCAGTTAGGTGTGTTTTGTTCAAGGAAGACGCTGCTGCCCATCTTCCGGATTACATCCCTTAGCCGACTCTTAAAGCAACCACGGGTAGAGAGGGTGGGTAACTATTCCTACGCCGGCACCACCACGGCAAAACATAACGACTTTTAAATCATTTAAAATAAATTATGATGGTGATTTTATTCTTGGTTTCAGGGTTGGTTCGATAGTAAAAACATAATTTTCAGTAAAATGATTCCCTTTCGGCTAAGAGTACCCCAAGGTTATAACCCTGTATATGTATAGCTACAGCTGATTAGTTGTGTAGCCTAAAATTCTACATTTTGTTAATATCTAATACGAGAGTTCTAATCTGTGGGAGAAAGTTTGTACCGACACAGTGTGAGGACGTTCTAACCATTAAAATGAGCGCTTTACACGTAACGATCCGATCTCGATACGACAGTTTATATTTGCCCGACAACTATTTTAGGCTAAGTACGATTGACTTTAGTCTCACTTCAAGTGTTTTAAATTGTTTTTATATTTGAGATTTTTTTAATTTTTAATGTGATGAAAATATTCAAAATCAAAATCAAAATCAAAAGTCATTTATTCAGTTTAGGCCCTGGTAAGGCACTTATGAACGTTAAGTTACATGTTTGAATCTACCACCGGCTCGTAATTACACTTCAACTGAGAAGACTCCGGCAAGAAACTCAGCAAGGCATTTTTTTTGTGGATCTTTCTTTTCATATTAGGTTACAATTTACAGTTATAAATATTAATACATACATTATTCTTACTACAATTGTCACTTAGCCAGGGGGATGCAAGTGCAGAGAGAAGCTACAACAACCATATATTCCTGTCTTCCACGTAATGAGCCACCTTATAGTAGGCTTTGTCAATAAACCTCTGCTTTATAAAATCTTTGAATTTATTATAGGACATTTTAGTTACCTCAAGTGGGATTTTATTATAGAATCTAACGCAATTCCCGAGAAAAGACTTATTAGCTTTAGATAACCTGAATCTAGGTGTCACAATTTTATCTTTATTTCTTGTATTTAAGTTATTGCGACTACTATTAATTTCAAATGAATTTAAATTTTTCCGGACAAACATAATGTTTTCATAAATGTACTGTGACGGTAACGTTAATATCTTAAAATCTTTAAATCGATTTCGTAGTGATTCGCGAGGACCCAAACAATAGATTGCGCGAATTGCACTTTTTTGCAGAATAAAAATAGTTTCAAAGTCTGCAGCTGAGCCCCACAGCAGTAGACTGTAGGACATTAAACTATGGAAATAAGCAAAGTAAACCAACCTGGCTGTAGCCACATCTGTTATTTGTCTAATTTTTCTAATCGCGAAGGCAGCGGAACTCAATTTACTAGCTAACTTTTCTATATGAGGACCCCATTGTATTTTACTATCTAATGTTACGCCGAGAAAGACTGTTTTATCCACTAGATCAAGTCTTTTACCATCGACTAAGATATGAGTGTCCCTCTTAGCAACATTGGGGAGAGAAAACCTTATACATTTTGTTTTACATGAATTAAGCATAAGATTATTGGCGGCAAACCATTTTGATACAGCTGATAAGGTGTTATTGAGCTGTGTAAGGTCTGTATCTTTTCTATTGACTTTAAAAATTAACGAGGTGTCATCAGCAAATAAAACTATATCGGACAATTCATTTACCATATAGGGCAAATCATTAATATATGCCAAGAACAAGAAAGGGCCTAAGATTGATCCTTGAGGTACGCCCGTTTTTACTAAGGACCCTAGGGACGTAATACCGCTAATACCTACTTTTTGTTGGCGACTCGATAGATAAGATGATATAAGATCAAGTGCCACTCCACGAACTCCATAGTGTTGAAGTTTTAGAACTAGGGTGTGATGATCCACGCAATCGAACGCCTTGGAGAGATCACAAAATACGCCAACCGCATCCTGTGAATTCTCCCAGGCCTCAAAAATATGCTTTAAAAGTTTAGCACCAGCGTCTGACGTTGACCGGCCTTTCGTAAATCCAAACTGGTGATCATGTAAAATCTGATTATTAACAAAATGAGTTAATAATTGATTTAGTATAATTTTCTCAAAGATTTTGCTTAACGCTGGAAGAACAGAGATAGGTCTATAATCGGAAGGATTATTTTTGCACCCAGATTTAAATATTGGAACGATTTTACTATGTTTCATCAAATCGGGGAAGGAACCATTAATAATACATTGATTAAAAATATCTGCTAAAATAGGTGCAATACTAGTTATAATTGAATGTATAACTTTAACTGATAAGCCCCACAGGTCTTCTGTATTTTTTATATTCAGGGACTTGAAGGCTCTTAAAATATCACTAGTATCAATAAACTTAAATAAAAAATTTGGAATATATTTTGGAAAATTATCTTTAAGGAGACACTCCGCTTTCTTAGGAGAAGATGCATGATACTTAGTAGCTTCAGAAGGTATGGTTGAAAAAAACGATTCAAAAGAAGAAGCTACTTCAAATTTATCCGTTATAAGCTTATCATTGATTTTAAGTTTAATTGCGTCATCTTCCTTTTTATTTTTACCAGTCTCTGTATTTATGATTTTCCAAACAGTTTTAATTTTATTAGTTGAATCACTAACTTTTTTGGCAATGGTAATGGCTTTTGCTCTATTACAAACTAATTTAAATATTTTTGAATAATTCCTAACATATGCATGAAACTCTTCGTTATTTGTGTATGATTTTTTACGATAGAGTTCGTACATGTTGTCTCTACTTAATCTTATTCCTTTAGTGGCCCAGTCACAAAATCTTAATTTATTATTTAGCTTCATAGCTTTCATTGGGCAATATTTATTAAATCCTTTACAAATCTCAGTTAATAATGTTTCATAGTTATTATTAGGATCATCAGATTCAAAATTGATATTCATAAGCTTTAATTCCAAATGATTATTAAATTTCTCTAACTTGTACTTAGTGGTTGGTCTAAATTCCCTACTTACTTCACATAATATTTGGCACCTAGAAGGCAATCTAACTATTTGAGCCAAGTGATCCGAGCGAACACCAGGAATTAAGTACTTCTCCAAAATACTCCCATTTGTAATAATGTTGTCAATGCAAGTAGAAGATGTGGCTGTTACCCGTGTTGGTTCACAAAACAAAAGATCCATATTAAATGATTTGAATAAAGAAATAAAATTGTTTCTATCTGATGAGGTAACAAGAGTGTCAATATTGAAGTCACCACAAACTATTATAGACTTCTTGGATTTTAATAGTTTATTTAGAATTTCTTCTATTATTGAATAAAACAATGAAAAGTCAGAAGCTGGAGGTCTATAAATACATACAATGATGGAGCCTTCAATCTCTGCACATGCCACCTCACAGACACGCTCCACAGAATGACTACATATATCAGTACGAGTTTTGAATTTAATGTTGCTGTTTAATAAAATAATAGATCCACCACCATTGGCAGACACTCTGCTGAACGCACTGGCGACAGCGAAATTGCTAACATTAAAGTGCATCATATCAGGCTTTAACCAGGTTTCAGTAAAGCATAAAATATCAACCTGGATTTTATCCAATAAAAGTTCAATATCATATATTTTGCCAGAGAAGCGATTTATGTTCTGATGCAATAAGACAATATTTTGTCTACGCTTCTCTTTTGTCGAAACTATATGTTTAAAGAATTAATCACAATATTATTAGAATCACTAGATAATATTGCTTTGTCACTTAATCTACTGTTTGTTATATTTACTATAACACTATCGATATTGTAAGCTACCAATGTAGCAATCAGGTTTTTCATTCTTCTAGGCATTCTTAGTGAATCCCTATTGAATTTTATTCCACTAACAAACTTATTAGTGTCAAAAAACAAAATATTGTCATTATGACATGTCAAATTAAATATTGCATTATTCAAAAACATTAAATAATTATTTTGCTTGTCAGTATAGTCAACTGAGTAGGGGAAAGCACACAACATTACTTTTAGAACCCCTAACCTCAGTAGGGACTCAAAACTATTATACAGGTCCCTCCTATGTATATCTAAACCATGACCAACTAAGATTACAATTGTGGTATGGTTATCAAATTTCATTTGTAGTATTCTTTTAATAATTCGCATGTAAGAAGCACCTGGCATACAATAATTGACTACTGGTTGCTTTGAATAATTATTAATAAGTGAACCCAAATTGACTCCTATTTTGTCAGTAAAAATGACCGTCTTATATTTAATTGGCAAAGAGGATTCTAAAACACAACTCTCACACAGCTCAGCTCGTCCAATCTCAGATATTACTGGCATTGACTCCTCAGTAGACACATGCATACAGCCGCAAGTATGGTTGTTAATGAGAGACTCAAAGCGATCCTCATTATATTTACACATATCTAGTGTCGCAGCCAATATGTGCTCTTTAATTTGCTGTTGTGATTGCTCATACTTGATGAGCAAATCTTGTAAGTAAAGCTCTTTTTCCTCTAAGTCAGAGAGCAATCGCTGTGTGTCAGTGTCATATTTATTTAAACTATTTTTTAGCTTATTATCACATTCCCTCAGATTTTCCATTAATTTGTTCCGTTTATTTCTTTGTAAGGCAGCATTACGGTAATATTTTTGTTTATGTACAATATTCCTGGACTTTTTAATGAATCTATTCAATCTTAGATACTTTTTTATCTTATTATGGCTCGACATAACAGGAACAGATTGATCAATACTCGAGTTTGTTAAATCAATCGTTACAGAGGTAGGTTGGAAAGAATGCTGACACGAATCACTCACTATCATTTCATCATAAAGGCTTAATGTGTTGTTGACCTGATGATTACTTTTATCTAAATTTAATTTGTTTATATCGTCATGAGCTTGACTTAAGTTGACCTCAAGCTCAGAGATGCGAGTAAGCGCTCGTTCATAAGTGTCACTACAAGCGCTGAAAGATGTGACAACATCCTGAAGATGGTTACGCTGGTCCAGGATGTCCGCGCAGCTACTGTGTAGCTCTGCCAACTCACTCTTTAATTTTGAATTTTGACTAAGGATTCTTTGAAATTCCTCCTCGCTCTCATCACGCTCTTGCTGCAATTTAACGCAGAGGTCTTGGGAGGCCTTTAGTTCTAGTAGGGCCCTCCTGAGCTTCTCTTCCATGTCGCGAGCAGTGGCCTTACGTGTCATTGTGTTAGACATAATGAAACCGAAAAACAAAACAACAACAACAGAAAAACAAAACAAAAAAACTAAAAAAAGTTTCAATACTTTTCAAACGCAGTTATTTAAAATTTGAATGCGCGATGTATGATGCGATGATAGAGTGAATCGGAACGTAATTTGGTAGTAATTATTTTAATTTAAATGGCAACTTTGGTTAACACTGTCCCAGTATCGTAAATGTTACTTATTACTCTGTGGTACCTTATGCCAAATGTCATGCAAATTACTGAATGAACTTGAAACGTTTCAGTTGTGATATGTCAATTTCACTGTCAAAGCCACTATAGATTCTTATCAAATAAAAAGTTTGTGGTTATTTAGCTAGGTCAAAAAACTTTTGGTGATTAAAAATTGAGATTATCAGGTAGAAAAATATTACAATGACAAAAATCTGTGGCAATTTTAGATTTCGTTGGAGTTTTTTTGCACTTCTTTCTAAAATTAAGATGAGATAACACTCACTCAGGTACTTAATGGCTTAGTGCTCACTTTACAATAAGTTTCAGTTTAATTACTTCACTTTAACAATAGAAATTTAATATTTATACGGACACAGTGTTTACTTGACAACAGTTTGACATCTCCTCATTGTTCGTTTTATTGATTTACACAGCTTTTTTTAAATAGTTGACAGGCTAGATGTTGACCAATCTCACTTGATGTTAAGTGAAGAAGATGATAAACATGCTTAGCATGTGATGTATGAATGTGGTAGTCTGTAGTAATGGAACTGACTCTCGAGTGAAGCTGCCGGAATACACCGTTAGGTGCACGGCAACAGATTTTCTACTTGTGGGTGGTAGCTAGCCAGTTGAGTACTTACTATAAAGTACCATGCTATGGTTTCCTCACTATGTTTTCCTTTACCAGCAATTCAAGCTCTGCGCTTACCACTAAACTATCATCACTACAGTTAATGAGACGTTTATTTGTTATATTAGGCATTTTATGATTTGTAACTATTAGATGTTTTAAAGTAGTTCTTATAACCAGACAAAGAACAAGCAAACTTCAATGTTCGTCACTTAAAAGTTTGTTGGGAATCGAACCCACGCCTTCACACCTCAGTAAGCAGACTTGCTAGGTCAAGAAAGCTAACAAGGTAGTCAATGATTATTAAAGTCGTGGCAGTATATAATTTAGTAAAAAGTTATCATTGCTTTATCTTTTCACTGCTGAGCAAGGAACTTACAATTGGCAAGTCATTGCCAAAGTCTAGCACAGATCTGCTGCAGATCTTATTTAATTTATCTTTGTTTAAAAAAAAAACTTATATTTATTTAATAGACTCGCGTTTGACCTTCTTGTATGATATTAAACGAATATGACCACGACTATATGACTAATTACGATGGACCAAGTTTACCTAGAAATCGATTCACTCCTTAAAATCGAATCGTGACTATTAAAGAAGTTTACCCAAAATATGGTATAGTGTAATCTGGTCTCGTAAAGACAAACTTAACAGCGACGTGTCCACAGTAATTTATACCTAGAACACGGGTCTAACCCAGCTTTATGCCTGCTACACAAGTGAGGCCGTGAGTTTCCCCGCACAATATGAACGTACAACGCTGGCATTTTGCCTAAATTCATACACATACAAGACTTTTGGTATCAATATTAATATGTAATACTTTAATTAGTTATTTCAGTGTATGGTTTTATATTCAACTAGCGACCCGAGGCTTCGCACGGGTGCAGTATAGATACTAATGTGGTCCATATGTATGTATTATACATATAAACCTTCCGCTTGAATCACTCTGTCTATTGATGTAAGCCGCATTAAAATCCGTTGCGTAGTTTAAAAGATCTAAGCGTACAGACGGCGGGAAGCGACTTTGTTTTGTACTATGTAGAGACTACCGACCCGCCCCGGCTTCGCAAGAATGCAATGTAGATACTAATGTGGTGCATATGCATGCATTATACATATAAACCTTCCTCTTGAATCACTCTGTCTATTGATGTAAGCCGCATTAAAATTCGTTGCGTAGTTTAAAAGATCTAAGCGTACAGACGGCGGGAAGCGACTTTGTTTTGTACTATGTAGAGACTAGCGACCTGCCCCGGCTTCGCAAGAATGCAATGTAGATACTAATGTGGTGCATATGCATGCATTACACGTATAAACCTTCCTCTTGAATCACTCTGTCTATTGATGGAAACTGAATTAAAATCTGTTGCGTAGTTTAAAAAAATCTAAGCTAGAAATATTAAGGCGAAATTTTTTAATGTGAAAGTGTGTTTGTATGTTTGTTACTTTTTGACGCTAAAACGGCTAAATCAATTTTGATGAAATTTGGTATAGAGGTAGCTAACACTATGAATTAACATATAGGCTTTATCTCGAAAAAAAAATAACGAGTAACAGCGCGGGGCGAATCTAGTAATAAATATATCACGCCTTTGATAGATTTTTTATACTATTATATCTCTTTCAATGACCAAGAATTTATTTCGCACTAATTTAAGATGCCGTAACACAATTTAGCGAGAAAATTAGTTTTTGAATTTACGACCTTCAGGTGAAATACGTTTTTTATGTTTGTAATAAAATAGGGTCCGGGACTTAGAAGCTCAATAAATTTCGTTTAGCGCAGTGATTACAAAAAATTACTTAATAACAGAATTATTAAATATTTGATCGCGAATGTTTACGTACTTTGTTTTGCAATGTTTAGTTGAAATATAATTTAATTTTCCAGTGGTTAGCGCGGTCGGTTCACACACAAAAGGGCGTGGGTTCAAACTCCAACAATGAGTTTGAGTTGCCGGTGAAGGAAAACATAGCGTGGAGGTAGGGTACTTTCTAGGACTCGGCTGGCTAGTTACCATCTTCAAGTTGAAAATCTACCGCCAAGCATCTAACGGTGTGTTCCGGCAGCCTCACTTGTGAGCCAATTCCATTCCAGGCTGTTTACGATCTTCACCATCAGTTAACGTCAGGTGAGCTGTGGTCAAACACTTAGCTTGTCAACCATTTAAAGGTAATAGGAAAATCACAGCAATCCAGTTATCAATATTTTCAAAATTCATGTTACAATTTGACCTAAATACAACAAATCTGCGAATGGCCGCGCAATTACCTCTATGGTCAATTTTGTCATATTTCAAGGAACAAAAACACTTTGGAAGGGACATTTCCAGGCTTTTTTTCTCTTTCTTTTTGGCATCGCACTCTGTGCATTCTACCAGTTTCAATGTTTCTGTATTTTGTGTGCAGTCTTCAGTTTTCAGCTTCTTTATCTTTATAATCAAAGTCCAGTCTAGGTCAAGTCTAGTCCGTGCCAGTCAAATGTAGCCATGGTTTAGTAAAGTAGTGGCGACTTTACTTATAAGCTTTGTAGCGATTATGGCTCAGTGGCTAGCGTGGTAGGTTCGCATGCCGAAGGGCGTGGATTCAAACCCAAACAATGAGTTTGAGCTGCCGGTGAACGAAAACGTCGTGAGGAAACCATAGCGTGGTGGTAGGTACTTTCTAGTACTCGGCTGGCTAGCTACCACCCTCAAGTTGAAAATCTGCCGCCAAGCATCTAACGGTGTGTTCTGGCAGCCTCACTTGAGAGCCAGTTCCATTCCAGGCTAGGTGTGCTTTACCATCTTCGACCACACCGTCATTTAACATCAGGTGAGCTGTGGTCAAACACCTAGCCTGCACAAAAAGAAAATATGTTTTTACGATATTTATTTTATAATAATTTCATTGAAAAACTGTTACCCATGCCATAGAAGATAAACTATCTTCGGTCAGGTATACTCGTATTGTCTCATCTAGCAACTTTAACGGGATGCTGTATTTAAATGAGATGGTATCTCTGCGCACCAGTGAACACCCTGTGTACCCAATAAATACACAATTCAAAATACATTTTCGTATAATGTCGGTGCATTTGGGCGACCTGTATATTCAGGATGTTTCAAATTAACTCGTTAAGGGCTGAATTTACAATATGCATGTGCTGTTTAATTATGTTCCCAACTAATTATAAAACATTTTGGTACCGTTCTTAATCCGTACAGAGCGTTCTAGACAACGTTATAAATACAAATAGGTATTTTATTTAACCCTAATAGATGGTATGCTACTTGGTGGTAGATCTCCTTAGCAGGTCGTCTAGGTAGGCACCACCGTAGTACCAGATATTCCACCGCCAAGCAGTAGTGTTCCGGTTTGAAGGTTACTAGCGAAATTAAGACTAACTGCTCAGTAATTGACAGCCCTATTGCCTCATTGGTAGTATGTCCGCTTCAAGAGTTGTAGTGTGTGGGTTCGATACCCGCCCAGGACAAACATTTAATGGTATAAACAAATGTTTGTGTTCTGGGTGTTCTGTGTGTATTATAAGTATGTTTTTACAAAAAAAAAAAAGTATTTATGTATTCTATCAGTTATGTGACTTCCATCACACAGGCTCTGCTTAGTTTGGGGTCAGATGGCGCTGAGTGTAACGTGTCCTACGATATTTATATTTATTTATTTTTAATTTAATTTATTTAACTATCTAATGTCTTAAAGTAATGAGCGCAAATTATTACTAATTGTTTAATTTTTTTTAAATTCTGAAAATTTTAAGTTTAGACAAAGAAATTTATACTCAACATAAACTTCTAACAAGATAAACGTTTATTCGCCGAAGTTAGTTTCGGATCCAATAAGCAGCGCAATTGACATTACCGGTCCAAACCGGATGCGGGTGACGCGCTTCCGGTTTGATATGTGACGTCACGTGTGTAGTTGGCAGGTGGAAAAGATGGTAAATATTTTGGTAGATAGAAAACAAGAACGGATTTGTAGCTATGATAGCTCAGCGGTTAGCGCGGTGGGTTCGGGTCCCAGCAATGAGTTTGAGCTGCCGCTGAAGGAAAACATCACGAGGGAACCATAGAGTGGTGGTAGGGTACTGTCTAGTACTCAAATAGCTACCACCCAATCAAGGTGAAAATCTGACGCCAAGTACCTAGCAGTGTGTTCCGACAACCTCACTTGAGAGCCAGTTCCATCCCAGGCTGTTTACCATCTTCGACCACACTATCACTTAACATCAGGTAAGCTGTGGTCAAAAACCTAACCTGTCAACAATAAAAAAACAAGGTACATAATTAGATTTACTGTAGATAAAATATTTGTTTCTGTTTTTTAAGTATATATTTCTGGCCAATAAATTTAATTACAAAAAGAGGAGAGTAGGTACCCTATATATACTAAAATTAAGACAAATATAAAAGTACCAGTAATCACAGTTTCGTAATACTTAACGGCACTTACCAACAAAATTAATATCTCATAAGTACTCCGGGTCACATTTGGCACTCTACCAGATAGACTGAAGCTAAACTGACGTTGATTATACAAAGTACAGAGTTACGAGTTTATACCAAACTATAAACAGTTCACTACATGCAAGCACAGCAGTGTGTGTGTATCACCTACAATGCTGGCGTGTAACTAGGATAATTTTAAAATTAATCTTTCAAAACGTTTCTTACTTATATTTTTTTACAATTATGCTACTAGTTTATTTTATCGTATAGGTATTTGTAATTTTAATTAATTCTTTATTTATTTTTGACATTTTGATTCTTTAAAGTTATATGTCCAAAATGAAATGTATGTTATTATTATACAGTTCTTTTGTTTTTTGTATATTTTTTTTTCTCTGGTGTACACAACCTGTAACACTAACCACAACCCAAAAATCTAAAACTATTCACAACCCGGGTGCATTCAAGTCTCAAGTGAACTGGTTTCTTTTAGGCAAGCGTGCTTCATCGTAGACCGTATCTTTACATAAGACGTGATGACGGTCAAACTCAAGCTTAATTTTTTTATTATTAAAAATATTATTACAACATTTTTTGGTAATTCTTACTACAAAGCTGTTTTGCTGTGGATTACCTACTCTGTGACATCATGGGCAAACGTTCCAGTTTTTCCGCGACTCCAGTGCAGATAATCACTGCATTTTTCGAGATAAATCTTGGCCAAGTTTCGTTATCTGTTTGAATTTTGTTGTATCGGAGTTTGGCGCTCGCTTGTTTGAATTTATTGTTAGACACTTCAGCGTGAACTTTCGAAATTTCTTTTCCGTTTGTCGGTTTGTTTTCGAAAAAGAGTAACTTTTTTTCCTTTTATTGTGGTATTTGAGGTAACAGAGTGGTGGCTTAGGCAAGATTTATTTGTTGTCGCCAAGCAGTAGTGTGTAAGCAATACTGTGTAACGGTTTGAAGGGTATTGCAGGTAGCGAAATTACATGGCTATTAAAAACTGTCAAAAAATGTTTGGACCCAAACACTGTCTGGCTAAAAAAGAATTGTATGTTTGTGTGTATAACGGTGTGTTCCAGTGGCTTCACCTGAAAGCCAGTTCCATTCCAGGCTAGGTATGGTTACCATCTTCGACCACACGGTCTCTTAACATCAGGCGAGCAGTGGTCAAACACCTGTCAGCCATAAAAAATGTAACTAACAAATACATTTACAACAACATTTCACCAACAAAATCTGCCTTCAGAATTAGAGTTGCACATTTAGAGATGCACCGCAACATATTGACTTATCGAAATCTCCAGTGCTATCAAGTTGGCCTAAAGCCATACTATCGATTTGTGCAATTATAGAAAACAGTAGCATAACTTGGTACATCACAAAAAAGGTTTCCTTGTTTTGTATTATATATTAAAACTCGTATATAGGTAAAAACAGACAGGCGTTTCACTTACCATCAAGAGAACGTCTTGTTCGCTTCATTACTTCTAATAATTACTTTTACTTTTAATAATTAAGTATAATTATAAACATTATTCATCTGCATGCTAATGTATATTTATAGGGATTTATAATAATTATTGTATGTATTTTTAATTTATAGTATATTTTTCTATTTGTATATTTTTTTTCTGTAATTTTTTACACCTACCTTAATATCTTTTCTGTTACTGTCCATCCAAAGGTTGTCTGGAAGAAATCGCTCTAGACGATAAGGTCGCCGTTGTACGCCATTTATTTATTGTTTTTGTTTTGTTATTTTCTATATCTCTTTTTTTAAGTTGTTTATGCTATAATGTATGTATGTTTGGTGTATAATAAAATAGTATTGTATTGTACTTCTTTACTAAAAAAAATTACACCAATCGATAGATAAAAGATCAAAGAATTCATTACGTGGAGTTAAGACTTGAAACGTAGAAATCTGAATGACATCTTAGATGTCCAAAAATGTAGACACTGTGTCCACGACTAAAATTTTTTCCCCTTTTTCACCCCGATTTTTTGGCAGTATAATTTACTTGTAGGTACATATAATGTATGTTAAAAATATTTCCAAGGGTCAAACAACACTCGGTAAAATGGTCGGTTAAAACAATCACTTAACATATTTCCTAAAGACACGATACTGTATCTACGGTATACTGTTTCCACGCCATCTATATTCGACTAATGTACTAGGGGTGTCTGTTTATAGTGTTTATCGATATTTCGGCGCCGCATACGATACTTGGCGCTGAGAACGCACGATTTATGCGTCGCAACGTCCCGATATAGATTTGTATTGTGTGGTTCAAATCAAGATGCAATCACGAGTCGGTCTGTTTTTGTATCTCAAACGTGCTGAGCAAATGGCATTTCCTCACTAAAGTTATTGGTTGTCATCAATTGGAGAAGTAAGTCAGTTTTATAACCAAATATTATATATTGGATTTATAAAATAAAAAAACTCATAGTTTGTTACCATTAACTATTTCTAATCCATATTTTTCTTGTTTTTTATTTATGTGTTAAAACATATATACTAATAGTATAATAGAATAGTAAAGTTAAGAAGTAGCTAACAAGCGCCAAACCAGCAATACTCTGGAATTTGTTTTGCTACTCAAAGTTCTGTATATTACTGCAGAAACCATGGACAGGCGTTATCTCTTACCATCGGGAGAGCGTCACGTTCATCTAATTACTTTTACATTATTCAAATATATATATATTTTTTAATGATTGACTGGCTAGGTGATTAACCAAAGCTCACCTGATGTTAAGTGACGGTGTAATCGAAGATGGTAAAGCACACCTAGCCTGACATGGTACTGACTCTCAATTGAGGCTGCCGGAACACGCCGATAGATGCTTGGCGACAGATTTTCAACTTGAGGGTGGTAGCTAGCCAGCCAAGTACTAGAAATACCCTAACACCACGCTATGGTTCCCTCACGATGTTTTCCTTCACCGGCAGCTCAAGCTCATGTTCGAACCCACGCCATTTGGCATGCGAAGTGCGAACCGATCGCGCTAACCACTGAGCTATCATCGCTACAAAATATATTATCTTTTTTTTCTAAATTACGCATGAAAAATATATTTAAATACCATATTACAAGAATGAAACAAAAATAACAACTAATTTAAAAACAAAACTACAAAACTAATTCACTAATAATAATAATAATCTAACCCACCCAGTTCACAAAAAATATATAGGCATATATTCTTTGGTTGGAAGGGTATATTGTAGGGAAGCAGTGGCTTTGCTGAAAGTGACGCATTCCATAGCTTGCTCGGCACTCGTCAGTTGTCCCATAGCCGCGCTAGAGTGCACTCGAACTATGTAATCTATCCGTAATTAATTTAAATGAATATAAATTGTGATCATCAGAAATAGAGTTTGATTATATAAAACACACGACAGTCAGAGGAACACGCAGATAAATTGGAGGTTGACGATAAGTCTCATAGATGAGAAAGCAGAAATTCTTCGCGGGGCAGTTTTAGATTTTTAAGTAGTAATTAGAAAGTCAAAAGCGGAGATCCGAGCTTAGAAAACTAAACAACTCAGAGCAACAAATAATCAAGACAATATTTTCATTTTAAGATTTCCTAGAAAAAGTATTTTATAATTTACTGTCACTATCTTTGACAATCCGTGACAGTGACAGCACAATCAAATTTTAAAAAAAAAACTTATCACAAGACCTATCCCTAGGAAAAAAGACAATATGTATATTTGATGTATATCACATCAAAAATCTAAACATTTTGTCGATAAAATTATTAGGTAGCTTTTAAAGTGTCGATAAATATTTTCACCTCACTACGCTAACGTGCTGTCATCTACAGGGTGAAGCAAAGATGCAATATTTTTGCTCCACCAAGGTGCCGGTGTCGCTTGATAAATGGAAGGTATACTATGAAAAACTAAATAAAATGGAGCGCGTTTCAAGTGAGAATTTTAAGTGCAGTTCAGACCTTTTCTTTTGGAAAATTTGCAAGATAGCTCATAATAAAGAACACATAGTAGATTGCATTTTTATTTACTAAAATATAACTTTGGATTTAAAATACCTAATTTTATTTTTATTCTTGTTGATCATTATTACTTAATTTTAATCCCAACAATGAGCTTGAGCTGCCGGTGAAGGAAAACATCGTAAGGAAACCATAGCGTGGTGGTACGGTACTTTCTAGTACTCGGCTGGCTAGCTACCACAGTTAAGTTGATCATTAAGTTAACACAGTTAAGGTGTTTTGACCACAGCTCACCTGATGTTAAGTGACGGTGCAGTCGAAGATGGTAAACACACCTAGCATGGAATGGTACTGGCTCTCAAGAGAGGCTGCCGGAACACACCGTTAGATGCTTGGCGGTAGATTTTCAACTTGAGGGTGGTAGCTAGCCAGCCGAGTACTAGAAAGTATCCTACCACCACGCTATAGTTTCCTCACGATGTTTTCCTTCACTGGCAGTTCAAGCTCACTGTTGAGTTTGAACCCACGCCCTTCGGCATGCGAACCGACTGCGTTAACCACTGAGCTACCATCGCTACGTTTAATTTTATCGGAATCTTCGACTATAGTTTCGGCCACATCCGGTGGCCTTCATCATTATCTTCAGTGTGAAGCAAGACGAGGCCGCGCGCGCGTTGTTCTCAGCTTTGTCTTCATGATGAAGGCCATCGGATGTGGCCGAAACTATAGTCGGAATTTCCGATAAAATAAAAACGTGAGTAATCCCGCATAAGTAAAACAAAAATATGTCAAAACAACGTCAGTATCCATAGTATAATAAAGTACGAGTACTTTATATACGATATCAAACTTATTTCAAAATTAAATCCATCTTTAGTCAAATGTAGAGAAATCGTCGAATGATTTAGAAAATTAAATTAATAAAGTTCTTTCATAAAAATTCTGCTCAAATTTTTCTTAACATTTTATCAGACGAAGTCACCTTTTATAATTTTACATCGAAGAAGGTGAATATTCATTTTTAATATGCTCTAAAAATATTTTATTCTCTCAAATAACTTGAAAAGTAAAAATGTATGTGCTTACATTTGTGATGGATCGGCCATGTACCAGCATCTTCACTTGAGAGCTACTTCCCATTCTATGAGTGCTTACCATCTTAAACATCACCGTCACTAAAAAAAACATGTTCAAATACTTAGCCTAAGATACGACATTCATCCGATCTTTGACTAGTTACTACAAACTGTACTAAAAAAAAAACACGCCTGTACTCATTTGAGACAAATTTTGCTCTCAAGACCTATCTGTGAAGGATTTAAAGCACTAACGTCGGATACTTAATTATGTTTCGGTCTCTTTGAAAACTTGAGTGTAGGCATCTCATTATGGAAAATGGGTATTTATAAGTCACGACACGAACACTGTAAGACTATAATTTGATTTCGCCTAACATGAGACTTTTTGAAATCTGATAATCAGATACCTAAATAAATTTAATATCTTTTTGTTTTACTTATGCGGGATTACTCGCGTTTAATTTTATCGGAAATTCCGACTATAGTTTCGGCCACATCCGGAGACAAAGCTAGCATTAAGTACAATACTTGTTTTGCACTGAACCGCGCGTTGTACTCAATTTTATCTCCATGAAGAAGGGCACCGAATGTGGCCGAAACTACAGCCTATCTATGGGTAAACTCGTATCATAATCCGTTTAGTAGTTTTTAAGTTTATCGCAAACAGACAGACAGACGCGGCGGACGATTTTGATTTATAATATGTAGTGATATTGCAAAAAAATCGTGTCGTGTAAACAAACCCCCAACCCTCGTAAACGGGTAACGATCAGACTGAATCGGGGTAAATCATTTTCATAAATAACGACTCGCCGAGTGGTTGCTAACGGTTAACGACGAGTTTTAACGAACACGTTACATATTCAGTGGCGAAGTATGAGTGGGGATAACACTGACAATATCATTATTTTTTTTGGTCTTAGTATTTTATGATTTTGTTATCACAATAAGGCATAATTTACTGAGGGCTATAATTTGGATCTTTTCAATGTCTGCGTGCTGTATCTTCGACCGTGGTTTACAAGCGAATTGGTAGTCAATCACGGACATATACTCATAAAAAAATTAAGTCAGCTGTAATTTTTTTTTAAGTAATGAGACAAATGAGACGTGCTCCTGTTGGTAAGAGTTATGTATTTATTTTTGACAATTGAATTGTATACTTGACATCTAAATGACATTTATTAAATAATAATTGGATTAGAAGTATGTAAGGATATTATTTGCATATAGTTTTATTTGATTTCCTACAATTAAATGATATTAAATTTTGCTATGAAAACTGACGTGTTTTTTTTTGTTTTACTTAAGCGGGATTACTCACGTTTAATTATATCGGAAACTCCGACTATAGTTTCGACCACATCCGGTGGCCTTCATCATGGAGACAAAGCTGTACAACGCGCGATTCAGTGAGAAGCAAGACGAGGCCGCACGTGCGTTATACTCAGCTTTGCATCCATGAAAAAGGCCACCGGATGTGTTCGAAACTATAGTCGGAGTATCTGATACTACAGAGAATTATATATTTCCTGATTATAAATTTAAACTTAGAATAATATCAAGTTTAGTCAAGTTGAGTATAAAATAATTTTGTTAAGTTTATTGTTGGCTAACATAGAAATTCAAGTTGGAACTGTGCGTAATTTTGCAAGTCAGCATTTCCTACGAATGTTTCCTAGCGTTAAAACGCTGAGTTACACTTACAATCGAATAAAACAAGGTATCGGCTAAATAAATAAAAGTTTTGCACTCGTGTTTGTAAACGTCGACACTGCTGGTTTGTACCGTATACAGGGGGATAAAGATAGGATTGTAGTTCTAGATCTTTCTTAAAAAATAAATGGCGAATGCTAACATCATCAACAATCGGAATCGATTTGATGGAACATCAATTAGAAGTTGTATGCCGATAATTATATTAATAAATGTTGGCCTCGACATGACGCCCGGCAGATGTGAAAAATTTTAACAGCTCACACAGAGAAGCAACTAAGTGTATACTTGTATAGTATACGTGCGCGCACACACACAAGAGATTCGAGAGAAGTGGCGTAGAGGGGTGTGATGGAACAATGTATGGTTGTAGTAGCTTCTCTGTGCACTTGCATCCCCCTGGCTAAGTGACAATTGTAGTAAGCATAATGTATTAATATCTATAACTGTAAACTGTATAAACAGTAACCTAATATAAAAAGAAAGATCCACAAAAAAAAAATGCCTTGCTGAGTTTCTTGCCGGAGTCTTCTCAGTTGAAGTGTAATGACGAGCCGGTGGTAGATTCAAACATGTAACTTAACGTTCATAAGTGCCTTACCAGGGCCTAAACTGAATAAATGACTTTTTGGTTTTGATTTTTTTTAAATAGAGTAAAAGTAGTTTTTACTGCCAAGGCGCAATCACATCGAAAACCACAAATAATTGCTTTTTTGAACGTAGATGCGGTCTACGATGGAGCACGCTTAAACAAAAGAAACTGATTCGCGACTCGAGTCGCGCATTCCACTGTTAATTACAACAATTTTTAAATAATGTCGGATTTTGGTTTATATAAGGAAATTAAGGAGTTAAGAAACATTTTGGATAGATATTTAAAATCGTCGCCAAGTTTGATAAATATTTAAATGAAATGACAACCCTATTGGCTCACTGGTAGAATATCTGCCTTAAAAACTGTAGGGTGTGGGTTCGATTCCCACGTAGGATAAATTTTGTGATATAAACAAAATGTTTGTTCTGTGTTTGGGTGTTCTGTATGTATTATAAGTATGTATTTATAAATGCCATAGTACACGCTTTGCTCAGTTTGGGGTCAGATGGCACTGTGTGTGCCCTACGATATTTTTTTAAATCCTCGACACTGTTGTAAGCAAAACGAATTTCAAGCGGAAATACACTAAAATATCTTAATAGGAAATATTGTACTTCAAATTCCGAATCACCCTGTAAAGTACACTCAGCTACAAAACTGTTTGCGGCGAACACTTCGGCTGGATGGGCGCCAAGCGCCGCATCACTATCAGATAAATAAAAATGTATCCAAAATGTGTACAGAAGACACGCCTCGCAGAGATATGTGAGCGAATTTGAATACAGCCGGAAGTGCCGCGAAAATATTCCGCGCGTTTTAAATTTATGGCTGTGACTGTACGTACATATGTATGTATGTTGTAAAACGTAAAAGAAATATTTAATAAGAATACTTTTAACGTTTTGGTGAGGAGGGTAAGTCGGTAGATATAAAGTGTTTTTTTTTTAAATGTAATGAGACCAACGAAGCGCTTTCCTGATGGTAAGAGATAACGTCATGGATCTTTGTAGTGATATACAGAACTTTGAGTAGTTTTTACTTTACTTTGAGACATTCGATGGTTAGTCTCAACAGCCCTGTAGTACCGACACTACTCATTCGATTTCCGATACTTTTTAGATAGATTGAAAGTCTTTATTGTGCACATCAGAAATATAAAAATGTACATTAAAATAAAAGAGCTAGTGCCACAAGTGGCGGCCTTATCGCTAAAAGCAATCTCTTCCAGGCAACCAAGCAATACAAAACGTTTTTTTTTTTAAATACTGACAATCTAGGTGTTTGACCACAACTCACCTGATGTTAAGTGACGGCGTGGTCGAAGATGGTAAAGCACACCCAGCCTGGAATGGAACTGGCTCTCAAGTGAGGCTGCCGGAACACACCGTTAGATGCTTGGCGGTAGATTTTCAACTTGAGGGTGGTAGCTAGCCAGCCGAGTACTAGAAAGTACCCTACCACCACGCTATGGTTTCCTTACGATGTTTTTCCTTCACCGGCAGCTCAAGCTCATTGTTGGGGTTTGAGCCCACGCCTTTCGGCATGCAAACCGACCGCGCTAACCACTGAGCTATCATCGCTACAAAGCTTGAGCTTTTAGCTTATAAGTTTGTGTTTGACCACTCCCTGTCTGATGTTAAACAGAGACGCGGCCTAGAATGAAGACATTAGAAGACCATTTTCGACCACACGATCATTTAACATCAGGTGAGCTGTGGTCAAACACCAAGCATGGCAACCATTAAAAAAAAATACTCGTTATAAATTAGAAAACACTGGGGAAGTGCTTTCCGATAAACTAATTATTTTCAAAATGGAAATTATTATTGTGCTTAAATAAACCCGAATCTCATTTGAAACTATCTGTAAGCCATGTGAAATCTTCCGTTAATTAGGTTGATAGAATGTAATTCCGCAAATGCATAGCGAACGTGGAGCGTGGTTTATTCAGGCAATTCAAGTGCGCTCTGTTACTGCGCACTACTGACCGTGGCAGTGCTTGAAGTCACGCCTCAATCTCTAGATATATAAACTCAGATTCAGATATAGCCCAGTCGGGCTAGCATTTGTATTTGCAATAATTCCCGGCAGCAATTTTTTTGCTGCAACCTTTAATGGGGGTCACAGGTAGTCTAAATCCAAAATGGCGACCAAATTCCGCCGGTGCGTTAGCCGCCGCAGTTTTTGCTTAATATCTCGGTCATTTTCAACTTTTCAACAAAAATGGTAGGGACTAAAGTTGTTGTAAATGTGAATCTCTACAATTTATTTGTTGCAAGTTTTTTCGTACGATCGATATTTTTCCAGTTATACGCGAAAAATATGGTAAAGTTTAATTATCAAATTATCTCGATTATTATTAACTTTATGACATAAATTTATATGAACAAAGTTGTAGAGAGGAAGAGCGTAAGAATAGTACCCCACCCTCTCTACCCGTGGTTGCCGTAAGAGTCGGCTAAGGGATGTAATCCGGAAGATAGGCAGCAGCGTCTTCCTTGAACAATCACACCTAACTGCGCTCGCCAGCGTGGCGAGTATTGGCAAAACCCCCCCAGGAGGCCTATGTCCAGCAGTGGACGACCTATGGCTGATGATGTGAAGGCATGTATATCTCCTCGCGATGTTTTCCTCTACAGTTTAAAGTTATCGGCATTTAACTTATTATTGTGACTTGAGATTCATTATAGAAACAGGTGCATGCTGTTAGATTTGAACCCAGTACAGACCTCCAGATTGAAAGCCAGACGTTCTCTCAATTAGGCTGGCTAAATTCGAATTATTTTATGTTTGAATTAGTTTTGTACAAAGGTAGGTCACTGCTCCGCTGCGTGACGTGGTGTTACCACATGCTCGGATATGACGGTTACATTTACATTGGAAATTATGCTAAGATGCGCAAAATATACGAAATTCGTGCCGTGAACCGGGATATTTTGAAACGAATATTATATTTAGGACAAACATATCCATGGTAATACGTGCTATAGGTTACCTCGCCGGTTTTAAACAATCGGTCATACGCTTGTCAGATTTGTGCAACTTCTTTTTTTTATGCTCGCCAGACTAAGTGCTTGACGTCCAGAACGTCACTTACTTCGTGTGAGCTGGGGTAAAACACTTAGCCTGTCCATTAAAAAACACAAACAAGTACAAGTCATACTCCCCACCAAGGGTTCCGTATAAACTAAATATTACAAATTTAATATACCTACGTATAAAGAAATTTAAGAATTTTAATATATACGAGTAATAAAATACCTCGGACTATCAAAGAATTAGACAATAATGAACATTTTAAATCGAGATTGAAAAAAATGCTAATTGACAAAGCATACTATAATATTAACGAATTTTTTAAGGATAAATATAAATTTAATATTGAATCTAATGGATAATATAATTTAATCAAATTACAATAATAACTTCAATGAACCAATTACTTGCATGCTATACAGCTAAAATAGAGTACCTGAGATATTTATTTAAATTTAAGACCACATTATTGTTAATACCTATTTTGCGAGAATAAATGAATTTGAATTTGAAATGTTAATTTGTATTTATCAACTAAAAACGAAATTAAATGTACAGTTTTCGGATTTGTCCCTTTATGTGAACTACGAGTATAAGTCAATGCTTCTCGCCAAATTTCATAGTTCCAGGTCAACGGGAAGTACCCTATAGGTTTTGATTCCTTTGTGAGTGTCGAAATATGGTGTTTTTTTGCAACATAAACGCCTGTAATATTTTTTACGGTAACTGAGAACTTTGTTTTTTCCACGGCTTTGTTTTTTTTTATTTATTACATATTTATATAGTTATAGCTGCCGTGGTGGTGCTGGCGTAAGAATAGTACCCCACCCTCTCTACCCGTGGTTTCCGTAAGAGTCGGCTAAGGGATGTAATCCGGATGATGGGCAGCAGCGTCTTCCTTGAACAATCACACCTAACTGCGCTCGCCAACCCGCCTGCCAAGCGTGGCGAGTATCGGCAAAACCCCCCAGGAGGAGGCCTGTGTTCAGCAGTGGACGTCCTATGGCTGATGATGATGATGACGCGGACGAAGTCGCGGGCAAAAGCTAGTAACCTATATTTTATACTAGCGCGTGGATCGCTTGTACTCTCTGTTTCACAAAATTAAGACCTACATTCTATTCAAGTCCCTACTCAGTCCTTTGTTGAATTACAACGTGGACTAAATTATATGTGACGGTGGTGGAATGAGGGAACTAAATATTTTTAACGGGTAGTTGTTACAGCTCTTTAGAAAATGCTACAGTGGCTCCTACAGTTACGTTTGTCGGTGTATAATACTAGGTCGCACCTGACGGTACAAAGGGCTGTGCAATCATCCCTAGGGTGGAGGGTTACTGTGGTCATCTTCTTGTGGTGAAGGAATTTCACGTCGCGTTAGCTAACTAGGGAGGAGACGAGTCGATGATTCAAGGTATCGATGGTGATATATATATTTCTTTATATAAACTACAAAACGGAAGCTGTAACGATTTTAGCTTTTTTGTAGTTGACAGGCTAGATGTTTGGCCATAGCTCACCTGATGTTAAGTGACGGTGCGGCTTTATAAATGACGGAGTTCTGAGGTAACTAACATAGAAAAAAAAATTACTTGAGGACCTCCTCTTTTTTTGAAGTCGGTTAAAATAACTTATTTATTGCGTTTAATTTTATTAAAATATTCTACCGGGTATTTAGTTCTCATGGTGCAAGCTTTGCTTAGTTCGGGACTAGATGGCACGATGTATAATATAGTCCAATAATAATTATTGTTTATCTTCTGAGTGTTAGGTTAAAACCTTTAATAATATAAATATTTCACTTAACTTGGAAAAACATACAAAAATATCAACAAAAGGTCATCGATTAACGTCAAAAGATTGTTTATATCGATAAAACGTTACGTGTCCCATCACTAGGGAATCGAAAAGGTCCAACACTCATTTCACGTGACATTACTCGAGTTGACCCACACGATGGACCAGCCATCACTTACGGTGAGGTTTTAACTTACAAGCGAAAGCGATATTTTGCATTCCTAAGGATTTTTTAGAATTTTTAGGAACACGAGAAAACCTTGTTGTCGAATTGTATTCTATGTTCTAAAACATGTAGTTTTCATAGTCATTTTTTTTTTTTTTGGAAAAGCGTTACTTAATCTTGCAAAACTTGGCTTTTTGTTTAGCGTCCAATACACTGTCAAGGCTTCTAGTACATTTAATATTTAACTAACGCTCCCCTTAATTTGACTTTTTTATGGTTGACAGGCTAGGTGTTTGACAACACAGCTTAGCTTCTGGAATGACTTATTTTATATGACTTAAGAATAGAAAAGAATAGAATATACTTTATTATACACCATCAATCAACTTATTATAACACATATCTTTAGAACACAGAAAATAAATAACAAAACCAAAAAACATCAAAATTAATTTGTGGTATTTAAACGGTGACCTTATCACTTTCTTCCAGACAACTTTTAGATAGCGAGAACAGATGGCACATTTATTACAGTTCTACGGGTTTCATTTTGACAACACTTATTTTACTTAGTTATTCATGAACTACTTAAAAACAACTAAACATTTGACTTTGAGAAAATGCGATGCCAAAAACATAATCTTGAGTCAGTTCGTGACCACGGCTATTGCAACATGGTCGAAACGTCGAGGTAAATCATCAGCATCATCATCAACAGCCATAGAACGTCCATTGCTGGACATAGGCCTCCTCCTGGGGGGTTTTGCCAATACTCGCCACGCTTGGCAGGCGGGTTGGCGAGCGCAGTTAGGTGTGATTGTTCAAGGAAGACTCAGCTGCCCATCTTCCGGATTACATCCCTTAGCCGACTCTTACGGCACCCACGGGTAAAGAGGGTGGGTACTATTCTTACGCCAGCACCACCACGGCAAAATAAACAAAACTAATTTCATAGTATTCTGTGCGCGATTATGTCGCGGAGATTAACATAATTTTGTGTTAAATTCGTGAAAGTTTAAAAATTATGAAATTTAGTAATCATGACTCAGCATTATTTATTCGCTACCGCCTTTCCCCGAGTCCCCACCCCACACATTAGGAGTAGCGAGCCACAATCGCACGGAATGTCCGTGTAACGACGGGAGATTTCCCGCGTTATGGGGAAAATCTCCCGACTAAATCACTCACTCAATCGGTATTTGAACGTTATTGGTGATTTATGTCAATAGATTTGCAAGAACCTGCCCAAATTTTTGCGAAGCATTTTTTTGATTGATATATTTTTTTTGTGGCTGGCCGGCTAGGTATTTGACCACAGCTCAGCTCAATCAGGATGGCTAGCTACCACCCTCAAGTTGTAAGCCTGCCGCCAAGCATCTAACGGTGTATTCCTCACTTGAGAGCCTGTTCCATTCCAGGCTAGGTGTGTTTACCATATTCGACCACACCGTCATTTAACATCAGGTGTGTGTGAAAAACCTTTTTTTATGTAATAGTAATGAGACGAACGAGACGCTCTCCCGATGGTAAGACAACACCTGACCATGATCATTGCAGCGATACACAGAGCTTTGAGTGACAAAACGAGATCTAGGGCGTTCATTACTTTCATCGTCATCATCATTATCAGCCGTATGACGTCCACTGCTGGACATAGGCCTCCCCCATTGACTTCCATAAAAACCGGTTGGAAGCGGCTCGCATCCAGCGCGTTCCTGCGGTCTTTATTATGTCGTCTGTCCACCTTGTGGGTGGACGTCCTACTCTGCGCTTGCCGGTCCGTGGTCTCCACTCCAGAACTTTGCAGCCCCATCGGCCATCAGTTCTGCGTGCTATGTGCCCTGCCCACTGCCACTTCAACTTGCTAATCCGCTGGGCTATGTCGGCTACTTTAGTTCGTCTACGGATCTCCTCATTTCTGATTCGATCTTATAGGGAAACTCCGAGCATAGCCCTCTCCATAGCTCAAACATACATTACTTTGAAACATGTCATTTCGCTAGCTGCAGTACCTTGCAAACTGGAACACAGTAATGTTTACACACTACTGCTTAGCGGCAGAATATCTGGTACTGCGGTGGTACCTAGACGACCTCTTGCTAAGGAGAACTGTCAACCATAAAAATAATACGACACAGCAAAGCATATAAGACCTCCTAACTTCTACAAAGTAACACAGAACATATCGTACAACTACACACAGAATATTTTATAAGACTAACGTCCGTTTTGCAAGTGAAGCCGCCTCTCTGCACTGAAATACGGGATGCAAAGGAGAGCAGGGAATTTGGTATCATTTGTTATGTTAAATATCGTAGAGTGCAGTAAAATATAGTACCTTCTCAAACTTGAATTATTTACACGATGAATTACCTTATTTAATAGATAAATAGACCAGTGAGAGTCAGAATGAATAGGTTGTATTTTTTAACCGACTTCAAAAAGGAGGGAGTTTTAAGACCGCATCTTCGCTTAACATCAGGCGAGATGGCGGTCAAACGCAAGCCTATTATACGATAAAAAAAAAAAACAGAATTCAATTGTTGAAACAAACTTTCTACTTCAAGTACTTAGTTACTGTAATAAATTGTATTCTTAACAAAAGAGGTGTTGAAATAAACGCTCGCTCGAGGAATAGTTTAAATTAAACGGTTTCAATTTGTCTTGGGGAACTGCATAAGAAAATACGAACGAAATAAAAAGCAATGTGAAGTTTTTATATGGCTGACAGGCTAGGTGGTTGACCCTAACTCATCTAAAGTTAAGTATTGATGTGGTCGAAGATGGTAAACCTAGCCTGGAATGGAACTGGCTCTCAATTGAGAAACACACCGTTAGATGCTTGGCAGCAGATTTTCAACTTGATGGTGGTAGCTAGCCAGCCGAGTACTAGAAAGTATCCTACCACCACGCTATGGTTTCCTCATGATGTTTTTCTTCACCGACAGCTCAAGATATTGTTGGGGATTGAACCCACGGCCGCGCGAACTGACCACGCTAAACACTGAGCTATCAATGTTTTTGATGAGATTCAGAATTAGTAACAAATAGCCAAACACAAACTTTCACTTGTATAATATTAGGATTTTTTTAATTATAAAATGTATAGGTACTATAAATAAAACCAGGTAATAAACTATAATTATGTGTGACAATTTCATCTAAATTTGTTCAGCCGTTATTGCGTGATTGAGTTACAAACATCTAAACATACAAACCTTCACATTTATAATATAAAAATAGGATTTTAACAAAATTTGATTAATTTCCTATAGTGAAAATTATTGTTTGGTTAATTTTATCTTTTTTTTTGGCTGACAGGTTGGATGTTTGACTACAGCTCACCTGATGTTAAGTGAGGTGTGATCGAAGATGGTAAAGCACACCTAGCCTGGAATTGAACTAGCTCTCAAGTGAGGCTGCCGGAACACACCGTTAGATGCTTGGCGGCAGATTTTCAACTTGAGGGTGGTAGCTAGCCAGCCGAGTATTTTATTATCTAAAGTATAATTTTAAGACATTTTTTTTTAAATCGACTGGCCTGTAACTTTCATAGCTATATATGGCCAGTAAACTTTTCCAATTCTTATTGTAAAGATGGCATCAGAGAATGTTGAAATGCCAAAGACTGTCCAATTACCGCCGCGCCACCTGACGGCTGAATATTGAACGACGGATTTCAATTACAAATGTTTTGTTTTTAGTAAGGCTTGCTTACCATGCGAAGACACGCTAAGAAAGAGACGTAAGTTAAGGACGCGAATCTTGCCGTGTTGTAAAATAATACGAATTTAATAACAAATTTTTTTGACATTATTTTAATTGATATTTGACTTTTATTATTGTATGAATCTAATAATACCTTTAAACGAGCAATTCTTGTATACATGTATATATAATTTATTTGGTATGCCATCGCTCATATTTGCTCATATTACTCCTTAGGGCAAAGCCACAGGACATCAATGTAATTTATTAATCTTTACTAGTTTTCTGTTTTTCTATATTGTTTATATTTTTTTAACTGCCCTATTGGCTCATTGGTAGTATGTTTGCTTCAAGAGCTGTCGATTCCCACTAAGAACAAACATTTTGTAGTATAATCAAAATCAAAATCAAAATCAAAAAGTCATTTATTCAGTTTAGGCCTTGATAAGGCACTAATGAACGTTAAGTTACATGTTTGAATCTACCACCGGCTCGTAATTACACTTCAACTGAGAAGGCTCCGGCAAGAAACTCAACAAGGCAATTTTTTTTTGTGGATCTTTCTTTTCATATTATCCAAAGTGAATCTGCGGTGTAAGGTAAAGTCGTGGTTGCCGAACGTAGCTATATTTCCTATAAAAAAAAAGCGTAACTTGCACTACAACACCATCTTTACATCAAATACTTCGTTTTGTGAATGTATTAGAAAAGTTAACGATACTATAATTGTGGACAGGTGGGGGAGTTCCAACCTTTGTATTGTATACCGCCCTGTGTTTGTGTGGATGTATTTTTGTAAATGTTAGCGTCGAACCGTGACTTTACTCACATAACTGCTTAAAAAATTTACCTTTTTTTTGGATTTTTCATTCTTGTTTCCCTGTAAGAGACCACTTTTACCGATAAGGCCGCCAAATGAAGCACTAGTTAATAAGATTCTTTTGTTTTCTGTGCGTTTTTGTTATTTCTGGTGTGCTCAATACTTTCTATTTTAAAGATAGAATATATATATATATATTCTATCTTTTTTAAATGTATATGTAATGAGCCGAACGCTTTCCTGATGGTAAGAGATATCGCCTGTCCATGACCATTGCAGCGATACACAGAACTTTGAGTAACAAAACAAAGTCCAGGGCATCGCTGCTTTGGTGCTTATTACTTTGAGACTAGTCTCAACAGCTCTGTAATTTTGCTGGCTCTTCAAACCTATTTAACTAGTTGCTTATATCGTCACTTCAACGAGTCACAGAGCGTCCTACATACAAGTTCTTCAGTCATATTGAATAGATACACAAAATGATTCTCATTTTGTTTAATCCAGTTCTTTCGATATTTTTAAACAGACAAACAATCAAATTTTTAGAAAGAAAGAAATTGTGTTAACGTTGCAGTCTATATTCCTTAGAGGGTCGCGTGTCAATGAAAGTCATTACACTCGATTGTGTTTTCTTTGATTTCATATTCAAAGGACGTTTTTGTTTGTTTTGATAAATAATTAATTGAAAATATTTGTTGTTCTCGATGTTAAATGATAGTCTAGTTGAAAATGGTAAACATATCTAGACTGGAATGGAATTGCCTCTCTGATTAATGTTTGAAGTTAACGGCAATACGCACATATTTAATAAAACATACGCTACGTTTGCCAATTCGCGGTCTCCACTCCAGAACACGTCTACCCCAGCGGTTATCGGTTCTGCGACAGATATGTCCAGTCCATTGCCACTTCAGCTTGCTAATACGCTGAGCTATGTCTGTGACTTTAGTTCTCTGGCGAATTACTTCGTTCCGGATACGATCCCTCAGAGAAATGCCAAGCATAGCTCTTTCCATAGCTCGCTGAGCGACTTTGAACTTACGAACCATTCCCGCTGTGAGTGTCCACGTTTCGGCTCCGTAGGTCATGACAGGTAGAACGCACTGATTGAAGACTTTTGTCTTTAGACTTTGTGGGATGGATGACGAGAAGACTCGACGTAGTTTTCCAAATGCTGCCCAGCCCAACTGAATTCTTCTATTGGCTTCACTTTCAAAATTGTTTTTACCTAGTTCGAGCGTCTGCCCTAAGTAAATATATTTTTGAACAATGTCTAAAGTGAAACCATTTATGGCACTATGGCCTATTCGACTACGGCACTCTAATTAGCTTACTATTTTTCTTCCACAAGAAAACCAGACAAAATACAAACTTAATTTCAGTTATTAATATATTGAAACTAATGTACTTGTGCTTTTAAAGTAAATACGTAACATTTTAAGCCCTGAAACATAGCTAAATCAGGCCGTCACCACTCTCCACACATCACTTTAGCGCTATCGTGCGGATCGCATACATCACGTCCATTGTACCTCCGGTTCCGCGCTCGTTGCTTCCTGTGTAACAAAACAAGCGATGTATGCGCAGCGCTGCGGAATAGCAGTGTACGCTAGGTGTAATCGTGCGGGGGTTTTCCGCTGTACAAGTATGATGTTTCCTTCCTATGTTTGTTTTACAAATATGGTTTAATTTTTTTTTTGTTATTCTTGGTTCATTTCGTGTGTTTCTTCGCAGTTCACCGGCTTTTTTCCGAGAAATAAGTAAATCATTTTTTTTTTATGGTTGTCAGGCTAAGTGTTTGACCTCAGCTTACCTTCGTCGAAGGTGGTAAACACACCTAGTCTGGAACAAAATTGGATCTCAAATGAAGCTAAAGCAGCACACCGTTACGTGCTTGGCGGCAGATTTTCAACTTGATGGTGATAGCTAGCCTGTTGAATACTAGAAAGTATTCAACCACGTTATGGTTTTATTGAGGTTTGAACCAACGCCTTTCGGCGTGTGAACTGACCGCACTAACCACTGGGCTATTATCGCTGGAAAACTATTTAATCGCTATTTTTTGACATAAAAACGGTTAATAAATCACATTTAAAAAACAAATAACACAAAAAAAATGTGGTATTGTGCCAAATTAAAACCTATAAAATCCAACATAACGCTTAATACAATGTCAAATTCAAATCAAAATCAAAAAGTCATTTATTCAGTGTAGGCCCTGGTAAGGCACTTATGAACGTTAAGTTTGAATCTACCACCGGCTCGTAATTACACTTCAACTGAGAAGACTCCGGCAAGAAACTCAGCAAGGCATTTTTTTATGGATCTTTCTTTTTATATTAGGTTACAGTTTATACAGTTATCAATTTAAATACCATTTTAAATTCAAATAGTATGTCCAATTAAAATACTATGTCAAATTAAAACACAATGTCATATTTAGAGATAATGTAAAATTTAAATAGAATATTGAATATTCTAATAAGTGATACTTTTAAATGGAACTTGTAAGCATTGAAGTGCCGTCGCGTTGTAGAGGCGGTAGCATGTACAATACTTAGGACTTGCGAATCAGGTGTAGCACATATTTATGCACATGTTATAGTTAACTTCTCGTGTTGTAGATATACAATTTAAAAAAAAATGTAAATGTAATGAGATGAGCGAGACGCTCTCCTGAGATAACGCTTGTCCATGACCATTGCAGCGATACACATAACTTTTAGCAACAAAACAAAATCCAGGACATCGCTGCTTTGGCGCTCATTACTTTGAGACTTTTGATTGTTAGTCTCAACAGCGCTGTAATTTCGCTAGCTGCAGTACCCTTCAAATTGGAACATAGCAATGTTTACACACTACTGCTTGGCGGCAAAATATCTATAGTACCTACCTAGACGACCTCTTGATCTGCCGCCCAGTGAAAGTGAACCATAATTCGTTGTATTACATTTTGTTAATTCTGTAACTATATAATTAATTAATTTGGCTAACATTCACGTTCAATTAGCCGACTCTCAGAAGTAAGTAAGTAGCGCAAGTTCTGTGAAGCGAGGACACCAAAGCGGGCCGCCCTTTGATGATGTCGTATAATAACAGTGTCAAAAGCGACTCTCTAATTTGGTTTCATTTGAAATGTGACACCGCGGGCGGCGAGCCTCACTGGGTCCACTCAAATTAGTAGGGTTTTAATTCAGTAAACTATAGAGCTACCTAGATCCCTTATTTTGCGTGTTCCCACGCCATTTTGCACGTAAAAAACAAAACAGGTACTTGCTAGTATCAGATATTGTTTGTAACGATGATAGCTCAATGGTTCGCAGGCCGAAGGGCATGGGTTCAAAAATTTAAAAAATTACACGGACCCCAAAGTTTTTGGAGGTCTAAAATGAACAAAAACAAATACCCAATTATAAGATTTCTACTGCCGGTAAAGCTAAACGTCGTCGTGAGGAAACCGTAGCTAGGGTACTTTTTAGTACTCGACTGGTATTATGATGCTATTGTATTGTACTAAAGAGTACCCTACCACTATGCTATGTATATTTACATTACATGATGTTTTCCTTCACAGGCAGACATACAAATTGTTGGTTTTTTTATATTTTATACCTTCACAAAATCCGGGGTCGTTGTCTTTTTTTTAATTTATTTATTTATCAGTAGAACATCTTAGAGTATCTAAAGAGCCGGCACAAACCAATTCCAGACGTTAACTAAGTATTAATATTACTGAAAACTAGATGCCTCAATATAAAATGAGGTCAACATTTAGTTAAAAGATACCTAAATAGCAAATGCTAAGGTTCAAATTCTGAATTCTGAATGATTTATCTTCCTGCCAAGACCGATACTCCAAGTCAAAACTTGTAAAATGGCTTTAGACCTAACGACACGATCAAACTAGTCTTGATATACTTAATTTCTACTAATGATATAAATCACACACATCACATCATCAGGTCGTCCACTGCTGGACATAGGCCTCCTCCTGGGGGGGTGTGCCAATACTCGCCACGCTTGGCAGGCGGGTTGGCGAGCGCAGTTAGGTGTGATTGTTCAAGACGCAGCTGCCCATCTTCCGGATTACATCCCTTAGCCGACTCTTACGGCAACCACGGGTAGAGAGGGTGGGGTACTATTCTTACGCCGGCACCACCACGGCACTATAAAATGCGGCATGATATAAATATATAAGTAATATTAGAGATACTTGTACATATAATTTTTTGTATAAATACATGCATTTTATGATTTTTATACAACTGACCCAAAAAAAAGAGTAATGTTTTTAGGGTGAAATTCACATACTTGAAGGATGTGATTTACTTTATTACACCCTAACTTTTAAAAACCTACAGATGATGTATCGTTAGAATCCTTACATCATTACAAACAAATTTTAGCGATGATAGCTTAATGGTTAGCGCAATCGGTTCACACGCCGATGGGCTTGGGTTCAAACCCCAACAATGGGCTTGAACTGCCGGTGAAGTAGGGCATTTTCTAGTACGTGGGGGGATAGCTACCAACCTCAAGCTTAAAATCTGTCGCCAAAACCTAACGGTATGTTCCGGCAGCCTCACTTGAGAGCCGGTTCTATTTCGGATTAGGTGTCCTTTACCATCTTTGACCACACCGTCACTTAACGTTTTGATCAACTAGCGACGCGCCTCGGCTACGCACGGTTTTACACAGGGCTTTTGGTCTACGGGATAAAAGCTCCCAAGTGGCTTGACTTTTTTCGACACTTCTAATGATTATCATCATTATTCAACCAATTTACACAAAACCTTGACAAATTATATACCTAAGCCTTCCTCCTAAATCATTCTATCTATAAGTGATACTAGCACGATAATCCGTTCAGTAGATTTTAACCTGTTAACCGGGCAAGACGTATAAATGCGTCAGGCGTAAACAATATCGATTACGGGTAGGACATAATATGAATACGTCCTCAAAAATTAATGTGCGCCCTGGAATGGAAGGGACGTATATTTCCGATCAACTATGATATTACGTCATCCGTGCGTGTCTCGACATGAATTGATTGATGAATTGTTCTGATTCTATACGCACGAGAACTCCCCGGTTAACAGGTTAAGTTTATCGACAACAGACAGACAGACGCAGCTGACGATTTTGTCTATGTAGTGATGATCAATAAATTTGTCGTTGGCTTTAAATGCGCTCTTGCCTCAAGGCGCTGGTATCACAAACTTTCTGTCAAAGGCAGCAGGATTAAAAACCGCTTTTTACTCGCAAAATATGTCTTTTCACAGATTACAGCTTCGGAATACGAATGTCCCCTCTATAGACCATCCAGGGGCGTAATTAAGGTTAAAGAATAAGGTTAGGCGGAATTAAAATTTAGTTTGTAGAATTATAAAAACTGGTGTGGGTATAAGGGTGATTTTAGTTTGCAGATTTGGATTAGAATAAAATGACATGATATCTGTTGCAAATTGTATTGACGACTGACATGTGTGTGGTATGTTTTTAATTAATGTGTTTTTTTACTTTGGAACTGGATTTTGCTACATATGGGTCTTAGTAACTTGAAATAAATGTGTATTATTACTATATAAAACATAAGTAATAGAAACAACAAAAGCTTTATCTAATCTAATCTAATCTATATCTTAAAACGAACAATTCTTGTATATATGTATATATATAATCTAAATCTCGGAAACGGCTCCAACGATTTTCATGAAATTTAGTACGCAGGGGGTTTCGGGGGCGATAAATCGATCTAGCTAGGTTTCATTTTTAGAAAATGTCGTTTTATCCGTGTTTTCAACCGAGCAAAGCTCGGTCATCCAGGTACATGAAACTTGAAATTAGCATAGTTATTAGGAACTTCATTGTTGGAGAAGAAATAAACTGTATTATCACAGAACTTCTAAAACTTAAAAAAAAAAATGTTTGCTTAATGCCAATCTTTTTTAAAATTAATGTGGTGAACGAGACTCTCTCCTGATGGTAAGAGATAACGCCTGTCTATGACCATTGCAGCGATACATAGAACTTTAACTAGTAAAAGAAAGTCTAGGGCATCGCTGCTTTGGCGCTCATTACTTTGAGACTTTCGATGGTTAGCCTCAACAGCCCTGTATTTATCCTAGCTGTAGTACCCTTCAAAGCGGAACACAGTAATGTTAACACACTACTGCTTGGCGGCAGAATATCGACTGCTAAGTAAATGTTTGTTCCATTTTCAGCATTACTAAAATCATAAAAAAAAATTATTTACCCCCATGATTTCACCCTGACTACTGCCCTGACATACGTCCTCCATTTAAGTCTGCTGCTGCCCTCCAGTTTTCTATAGGCGGTCTGCACTGCAGGCGCTTTAATTTTTATTTTCCTTGCGTTTTACAAATAGGAGAGCTAATTATATAAGTATTTCTTTTTCACATATGTGGATCAATGAAAAATGTACACTCGTCGTAGTGAATATTAGATAAAGTAATAAATGTGTTGATTCATCATCATCAGCCTATCGAAGTCCACTGCTGGACATAGGCCTCTCCCAAGACACGCCACTCAGCCCAATCTTCAGCTTTTCACTTCCATCCACCGCCAGCTGTGCTACGTATATCGTCACTCCATCGAGTCTCAGGGCATCCTACGCTACGTTTGCTAATTCGCGGTTTCCACTCCAGAACACGTCATGTGAACATGTGTTGATTATTGGGTTTTAACTAGCTGAACAATATGAGTGTTCAAGGTATACGTATATCCAGTGTCACATCATCAGCCATAGGATGTCCACTGTTGGATATAGGCCTCCTCCTGGGGAGGGGTTTTGCCAATACTCGTCACGCTTGGCAGGTGGGTTGGCGAGCGCAGTTAGGTATAATTGTTGTTCAAGGAAGACGCTTCTGCCCATCTTCTGTATTACATCCCTTAGTTGACTCTTACGGCAACCACGGGTAGAGAGGGTGGGGTACTATTCTTACACCGGCACCACCACGGCAAAGATCTATCTATACCCATAATATATCTCTCTAATATCTAATCTAATAGATCTATATCCATAATATAATATATTATTTATATTACTGTTTCATTCATGCGGGATTACTCACGTTTAATTTCTTATTATTGTTTATTATTTAATAGAGATTAGTCTGTAAGCGTCCTAATTTTAATAGAGGTGGGTGGAATCTGCCATCGACTTGGAGACCTTGTCTTCATGGACTCGCGGTCGCGGATCTGAAGACGTCGTGGTGAGCTCTGTGTGCTGGAACATTCCTGACACCGTAGAGGAAGACTCCGGTGAGGAACGGTCCTAGATAGCGACGGCGCTTTAAGGCACCCTACCACCAACCGCGCCCGCGCAACAACCGCTATCTTCACGTGCGAGGCGCGCGGCGGCCCGCAGCGCGAAGCAAGACGAATCCGCGCGCGCGTTGTACTCAGATTTGTCTCCTTGATGAAGGCCACCGGATGTGGCCGAAACTATCAGAGTTTCCGATAAACTTAAACGTGAGTAATCGCGCATAAATAAAGCAAAAATGTGTCAAAACCAGTTTCCATAATCTCTGTAAATATATATTGTAACAATTAATTTAAACACAAAGTAAATGACTTTGTTAGAACAGGGCAGTGTAACGGAGTCAAGTTCACTACTTGTTGCGTAGTGTACACACCTCATTCTCTGTCCCTTATTTTCCATTGAGGTCACTAGACACCCCTCTAGTAATCCTTTTAACAATAAAAGCTTAAGGCGTTTAAAACGATCCCAGACTACTGAATATTTATCACGACGCCCTCTTTATTGGGAGGACGTAATTTTTAGACGAGTATTTGGCGCTCAACATTAAGAAGATTCCATCTTAAGCCGTTGATAAGAGTCCAATAACGCTTAAAGAAAATTTTCTATACAAACAAGTACAATTCTTCTTATAAGTCTTTGCGTTCAACTGAAGTATCAGTTGAATCGTCGCTTCCCAACAGACGAATGGTTGTCGAACGCAAATATTTTCAATGCAAGCAACAAATTAAAACTGCTAAAGAAATCTACCTCCAATTGAAAATAAATATTTCACGCAGCGCTACCTAACCCTACAGTAAGCAAAACTTGTATTATACGAACTAGATAACTGATATAATACTTTTTTTAGGGTTCTGTACCCAAAGGGTAAAACGGGACCCTATTACTAAGACTCCGCTATAATGTATTTCTGTTGCCGCTATAACAACAAATACTAAAAAACAGAATATTTTTTTTTTATAAATTAAGGGCTCCCATACAACAGACATGGTTTTTTTGCCGTTTTTATAGATAATGGTACGGAACCCTTCGTGCGCGAATCCGACTCGCACTTGGCCGGTTTTTATTAATACATAAACACCTACAAATATCTATTTTCGTCACATAAATGTTTATTCCGGCATCGAACCCACGCCTTTCAGCTCAAGAAGCAGAGCTAGCACCGAATAAGCTAACGAGGCAGTCATGTTATATAGCTAATATTAATTTACTTTTTTATCAGTTTTTTATTTTTAAACCAAATATGTATTATTTTTTTTTAAATAGGCTTGCGTTTGACCACCATCTCGCCTGATATTAAGCGAAGATGTGGTCTACGGTGGAGAACGCTCGCCTAGAAGAAACCGATTCACTCGCGACTTGAAGACATCCAAATTACATTCATCCGGAAATACTCAGCCAGCAAATATGTATATATTATATGTAAACGCCAGTTAAAGTTCTAGGTACGGCTGCAATGGTCATGGTCACAGTCGTTATGTCTTACCATCAGGAGGGCGTGGCACTTTGTTCAAAACTTGACTTTTAACGTTATAAAAAGTAAAAGAGCATTACATTAATAATAAAACCAAAATTATTTCATTCAAGAGATACAAAAACAAACCTTACAAAATATCCATTATTGCATACTTTAAATAACGGGCGTGTAATGTAAAATTAAGCCCAATTACGTTAATGTAAGGGATCCTAAACCAATATTGTGAGACCTTTCGTTATTTCCCTTTGCTGTTCCGACGTGCATTGCCACACGGGGCAATAGATGCGAAATAATCGATTTTAAATTTGGACAACACATCAGTGTAATTTAGCTTAAAAGTCGTTTTGGTTACAGTGATGGAGATTTCAATTGAGATCTTTAAGTAATGAGACGAACCAAAGTTACCGACATAGCCCAACGGGTTAGCAAGTTGAAGTGGCAGTGGGCAGGGCACATAGCACGCAGAACTGATGGCCGATGGGGCTGCAAAGTTCTGGAGTGGAGACGACGGACCGGCAAGCGCAGCGTAGGAGGTCCGCCCACAAGGTGGACAGACGCGACCTAATAAAGACCCCAGGAACCCGCTATCAACCGGTCTTTATGGAAGTCAATGAGGGAGGCCTATGTCTAGCAGTGGACGTCCTACGGCTGAAATGATGATGATGATGAATGAGACGAACGAGACGCTCTACTGATGGTAACAAATAACGCCTGCCCATGACCATTGCGGTGATAAGAACGTTGAGTAACAAAACAAAACTAAGGCAATACTAACGATATTTTTTTTAAATCTATCTGAAATATTACTCAATAATAATATCTAATAACCATATAATAAAATATATAAATAATAAATAACCACAAGTATTTATATCCTCTTCTCGCTGCAGTAACCAGTTGTCGACACGTGTTTCGCCTCCACACGAGGCATCCTCAGGACGTGTGCCCGAGTACACTAAATATACACCTTGAACACTCAAAATGAACTTCCGCAAAGTAACGCCTGAATCAATTATTCAACACAACAGTTAAAATATCAGTACCTGGATGACCGAGCTTTGCTGTGTTTTTTTAAAAAAGGAGAAAAAAGTAATCATCTGGATTTTGTAAATACATACTTATAATACATACAAAACACCCAGACACAGAACAAACATTTTTGATTATACCACAAAATGCTTGTCCTGAGTCGCTCTCTTCCCTCATGAATTGTTAAAGCGGGCGATGGCTGGCGCGTCATATTTATGAGTAGTACCCGTCTATCACCATATCTAGTCGGTGTCTCGGACCTCTTTTGAATGTAAATTGATAAACCATTTTCTTTTTGAGTAGAATTGTTGGATTTCTCTCTTATTGTTGAGATGTAACCTTTGTCGGGCTTTGCTTTCAACTCGCTACAATGAGAACGACATCGTGTTTATAATTATTAAAGTGAACTGACAATGTACGGGAACCGTGGTATTTATATAAATAATTGTTGTTTAATAAACAAGCAAATTACAAGTCGGATTAGCGCGCTGTGGGTTCCGAAACCGTCTGCTAAAATAGATTATTTTAGTAATTAAAAATATTTTTTATTTATTTATTTATTAATATGCCTACAGAACACATATTGCACGTACCTATAGGCATATACAGCTAGATAAACATATTGCTTGCAATATTAAGAAATTGAGGAAATAAAATTATAATTTTAAGGAGTTTCTAAACTTTTTTTAAACTATAGTTTTATTTTTAATGTTAAGAAAAATTATAGTAAACATAGGTAATCAAAAGAAATATTCTCTTTTGAGTATTCGATATCTACAGCCTTTCAACTTTATTGTTTTCAAGCTAGTTGTTTCATCACAGCTCGCCTGATGTTAAGTGATGGGTGTGGTCGAAGATGGTGAAGCCTGGAATTGAACTGGCCCTGAAGTTACGCTGACGGAACACCTAGGTGCTTGGCGGCAGATTTTATAACTTGATGATGGTAGCTAGCCAGTCGAGGACTTGAGAGTATACCGCCAAGGATCAAAGTAATAAGCGCCAAAGCAGCGATGCCCTGGACTTTGTTTTGCTACACAAAGTTCTGTGTATCACTGCAATGGTCATGGACATGCGTTATCTCTCACCATAAGAAGAGCGTTCGTTCGTCACATTACTTTATCCCCCGATTTTGTTATCATCAGTTTTCTGAATTGCCCCCTCCACGACAAAAAACAAGTGTCTGTCAGTGTGTCTTATCGCTAAAAGCGATCTCCTCCAAACAACCTAAGAAGTCTCTAAGATACATATTTTCACGATATATTATTTCTACGGATTGTAATTGTTAATTAGTTTTATAATACGAATAGTCGATTCTAAAGATATTACTGATCGTGCTGAATCGACTGCCTGTTGGCTGATTGGTAGTACGTCTGCTCCAAGAGCCGTTGGGCGTGAGTTCGATTCCCACTCGGGACAAGCATTTTGTAGTATAATCATAAGTATTTGTTCTGTGTCTGGGTGTTCTGTAAGTATGTATATACAAAAAAATAAGTATTATATCAGCAATTTGACTTCCATAGTACAAGCTTTGCTTAGTTTGGGGTCAGATGGCGCTGTGTGTAATGTTCTACGATATATATTATTTACTAGCTGTGCCCCGCGGTTTCACCCGCGCTAGATGCCTACGTCATAGTAGCTTTTTGCATGCAAAGTCTCAGCCCGATCAGTTTAAAATTGACAAAGTTTCATACAAACTTTCATCCCCTATTTTATCCCCTTGGGGGTAGAATTAATCAAAATCCTTTCTTAGCGGATGTTTACGTCATAACATCTACCTGCATGCCAAATTTCAGCCCAATCCGTCCGGTGGTTTGGGCTGTGCGCTGATAGATCACTATGTCAGTCAGTCAGTCAGTCAGTCGGTCACCTTTGAGTTATATATATTTAGATATAGATAGATTTAGATTTATGATTGTGAGCGAACCTTTTTGTCACTTAGCTTATCCTATTATCCCTACATAATAAAATTACGGGGTAAATTGCAATGTTATTTTTGCAAAAGAAGGGGACATTTTAAATTCAAATTTATATGCAAATTTAAATGTGATCAATCAATTCTCGTACAAGATTGAATGAAGATTGATTTTGTAAAGCTGTTTAAACTGATTAATGCGAGACCGGTTCTTATTCAATTTAATCTACCGACAAATTTATCTGTGCAATTGAGTGAGGGAGCCATCATCGCGAGTTCTAAGCAAACCTGATAGAGATTGGACGACATTTTTTAATTCCGTTTATATTTGTTCGCAATGTGGGGTTGGTTGATTTGTAGTTGTGATTTAAATTATTTGAAGGGAACTTTTAAACTGGTTTAGTTCTGATTTGGTTTTAAAATGATGTCGAAATCGATATAATTGATGCTTTGACTGGAATTGGAATTAGATTTTCTAGTTTATTTTGGCCCATAAATTTAAATAAGAAACAAAAATTCAAAAGAATTATCTTCGTTTTCAGAGTTCCGTATACAAAGGGTAAAACGGGACCCTATTACTAAGACTCCGCTATCCGTCCGTCGGTCTGTCCGTCCGTCGGTCTGCCCGTCTGTCACAAGGCTGTATCTCATGAACCGTGATAGTCAGACACAAACACACCTAGCCTGGAATGGAACTGGCTCTCAAGTGAGGCTGCTGGAACACACTGTTAGATGCTTGGCGGCAGATTTTCATCTTAAGGGTTGTAGCTAGCCCGCCGAGTACGATGTTTTCCTTCACCAGCAGCTCAAGTTCATTGTTGGGATTTGAACCCACGCCCTTCGGCGTGTGAACCGACCGCGCTAACCACTGAGCTATCGTCGCTACAAAATTAAAATTTTAATTAAAATATTTTTGAATTTTCTTATAGACATAGCTTTCATTTCGTCAGGTAAATGATTAAATAACTTTGTACAAACTACATTTATATATGTAGGTACTTTCATTGTAAAATTTTGTTTTATGGCCCTGAGGGGGTAATACATAATATCTTTTCCTTGTTTTACGTGCTCTTTGTGTAATTTTAACATTAAAGATGTTTATTATCTGCTGTACAAATAGACATCCCTCTAAAATATACATTGACGCTAATGGGAGTAGTTTTAGTTTATTATGATATCTACTAAAAGCTTTTTCAGCGCTTTCCGTTTTTTTAATGGTACAGTATGAGATAGTTTTCCAGATGGTAAGAAATAACGCTTGTCTATAACTACCTAGAAATTTGAGTAACAAAACAAAGTCCAGAGCATCGCTGCTTTGGCGCTCATTACTTTGAGACTTTCGATGGTTAGTCTCAACAGCCATGTAAAGTACCCTCTCGTTTCTTCGAATTAAAAATTCCTCCTGCTCATTCCAATCTTTCCAACAGCACATCTTTGTTGAAGCTGTCTTGCTTTGGAAAGCACTTCCTTCCAATATCAGACAAGCTAATTCTGTTAATATATTTAATAATTGAGTATATCATATCACACACATCATCAGCCATAGGTCGTCCACTGCTGGACATAGGCCTGGGGAGGCTTAGCCAATACTCGCCACGCTTGGCAGGCAGGTTGGCGAGCGCAGTTAGGTGTGATTGTTCAAGGAAGACGCTGCTGCCCATCTCATGGATTACATCCCTTAGCCGACTCTTACGGCAACCACGGGTAGAGAGGGTGGGGTACTTACTATTCCTACGCCGGCACCACCACGGCAAATTTAGTATATAAACATTATTTATCTGCATGCTAATGTTTATTTGTATTTTATATGAATATATTTTGTATGTATTTTTAAAAAAGTATGTTTTTCTGTTTGCATATAGGTATATAAATATTTTTATTTACTTTTTTTTTACACCAACTTAAATACCTATTCTGTTAATTTCCATCCTAAGGTTGTCTGGAAGAAATCGCTCAAAGCGATAAGGCCCCTGTACACCATTTATTTGTTATTTCTATGTTGTATTTTTGTTTGATAAAATGTGTGTAGTGTATAATAAAGTTGTATTGTATTGTAATGTCACTGAAGTACTCTTAAAACCAGGACATGGTAATGTTTACACACTACTGCTTGGCGGTAGAATATCTGATACTGTGGTACCTATCTAGACTTCTAAGGAAATCTACCACCTAGTTTTTTCATGCTTAACACTCGTGTTTGACCACAGCTTACTTGATGTTAAGCGACTGTGTGGAAATGGTAAGTACACTAACCCTGGAATGGAATTGGCTCTCAAGTGAGGCTGCCGGAACACACCACATAGTTTTACGTTTTTTTTTTTTTTTTTTTATTGTTTTGTTCTGAAATTTATTACAAATTCAAATATATGTATTTGCATGGTAGATGTATATGAAAAATAGAATTCCACTACACTTGGCTTGTCTTGGGTAAGTCAATGTCGGAATACCTACACAAAAACAATATGTTATTGACACATTAAATACAATAATAATATGTTATTTGACAGCCCTTTTGGCTCATCGGTAGTATTTCTGCTTAAGGAGCTGTAAGGTTCGATTCCCATCCATGACAAACATTTTGTGGCATAAATAAAAATTTGTTAACAGAAAAAACATTTTAACAAGTATTCTATCAGTTATCTGACTTCCATAGTACAAGCTTTGCTTAGTTTGACGTTAGATGGCGTTACGTCATTTATTTTATTATTTATATACACTATTATAGAACACATGAACAAAGTGTCTTCCCCTTAATAGAGACAGTAAGAAAAGTGTTGATGGACACATTCTTAGATTTACTCAACTTAGCAATTTAAGTTATATTAAAATTACTTATTAGTCTCAACTTGGCTAGATTGTAATAACAATGAGGTATCTGAAAACAAACGGATACATCATTAAAAGGAAAAAAAAAAAAATTATATACTCAAACTTAATACACCATAATTTATTTGAAATTCTTGAATATAATCAGACTGAAGCCGTACAATATTTTTCCTTGTAACAGTAATCGTTTCTGATAACATGCCACGCTTGCACATCCTCGATCGTTCGCAATTACGAGTAAATAAATAATATCACGAATTGTAGGTCACGGTATGACAAAATGTCATCAAATATATCTAGAAGCAAAAGAAGGACATTTCGGGTCACAGATTAGGGAAGGACAGATGTATTCCTCAGTATAGCAAGACTATTTGTAAAAATAATAATATATGAACTGTTTGTGTAGGTACTTTAGCAACATCGTGTTTCTATTTCAACTAATAAAACTATATTTTATGTGTTATTTACAATACAATACAATACAACTTTATTATACTCGTAACAAACATATTATAACATACAAAAATTAAAAACATAAAAAAAGAGAAAGAAAGTAACAAAACAAAAATACAACACAGAATTAACAAATAAATGGTGTACAAGGGCGGCCTTATCGCCTAGAGCGATTTATTTCAGATAACCTTAAATTAATTACTTAATTATTAAATTATTTACTAGATAGCGCGATCCAAACACTCATTTTATTATTCTATTAATTTCATATCTAGAGCAGTGTATTTTTTGTCTGAAAAGTGCAAATGAGTAACCTGGTGCCAAGTGGTCACCACTGTTTGTGGAAACCCACAATACACGTGGCATTAAAAAAAATTGAGATTTTCTTAGCCGTTATGCCGCCATTTGTTGCAGTAACTCATTAGATTATTTTGTTTTCTCTACTCTTTTTTTCTATTTTTGGTGCGCAAAAGATTTTCTATCTATATATCTATTTTTAAGCTTACTAAGTAAGAAGTCTTCTTATAAAACATGCGATGATTTTAAAACGATTTACACTGTCATTAAATCACATTTTTTTTAAAGCCCTTGCAAAAGCCACTGTGAATTACTAGTTAATTTTTATAACCAAAAACAACGTACATACAATTCGTACACATGAACAAGAGATAGAGCGTGCGAAAGAGATAAACAATAAGCGCTTTATGACATTGCCACTTTGAAGGTTGTATTTATAATTATTATTAGACTAACTTACGCTCGCGAATTCATCTGCGTTAGGTTTAGAATTATGATCTTAATTCTGAAATTAAACATATGTAAGTAACAAATAAACGATAGTCATGAAACTTAAGCATTGTAAGATACCTTTAATCCCTGAATAATGTTTTATAAGACACGTGTATACCAAATTTCAAGTGGATACGTCCTGTAGTTCGTTTTTTGACAATCACACAGGACCCTAACATTTTTCTGATGTATAAGTATATCCTATATCTTAATCCAGGTAATAAACTATATGTGTACCAAATTTCATTCAAATTCATTCAGCCGTTTTAGAGTGATTGAGTAACGAACATCCAAACATACAAACATTCACATTTATAATATTAGTAGGTTTAGTTATCTTGAGATTTTCGTAATCTTTGCTTTAAATAATTTTATTCCTTCAGTCCCTATTACTTGCAGCCTAGAAATATTTTTATAACTTCTCCTTCTCCCGTATCATATTCTGCATTTCGTTTCACAGGAATATTACATTCTGTGACCCGAGGCTGCGCAATTTGCTACGTGGCAGCTTCCTTGACTCTTCCTCCTATAACGTCGCAATAAAAACGTGTATTTGGTAAAAAGAACATTTTATCGGCACTAGAAGAGAAAAGAAAAAAAATGTCTTAACATTCATGATAGATCATCTTAGCAGGAAGTCGTCTCGGGAGGTACCACCGCCTTATCATATTTTCTGCTGCCATTGTGGAAGTAATACTGTATCGATTATTTATTGCTGTCTCGGTTATTGGCGCTAACTATTGAACTTTTATGTAAATGTATCAAAGCAGCGATGCTCTGGATTTTTTTTGCTGGATGTCTCTCATCATCAGAAGAGTGTCTTATTCGTCTCATTACTAGTAAATAAAATAATTATATTTATTTGTGTAAAAAATTATGATTAATGACTTACTGTAAGTATGGAAGTCTGTGACTTGCACCGTGTTGCAGTCCTCCCCGACCTGGAGGTAGGTGATCTCACACCGGTAGACGCCCTCATCACCCGCGCGGACCTCACTGATCACCAGCTCCGCCGATGTCGCGTTAGGAGTGTGCGAGATTGATATCCTATGGACAAGAAGATATAATTAGACCTTAATCATGTGACATTGATTCGACGATCATTGTCATGGTAAACGGCTTTTTAGCGAAAAGCCTCGACGAACATCTTAAGACGCTTTTATTAGGCGGTTGGGTCAAGGTCAGATTTAAAAAGCAGATCCTTGACACGGCATGCATTGATAAAAAGTTCGTAATTGGACCGACAATTAGAGCCCTAGGATGAAAACAGTCGTGGTTTTGACAAATTTTTGTTTTACTTATGCGGGATAACTTATGTAAGCTCAGCTCGCTTTTAGCTTTGTTTCCATGAAACAGGCCTCCGAAAGTAGGCGAAACTATAGTCGCAGTATCCAATATAATTAAAAGTGAGTAACCCCGTATAAGTAAAAAAAAATGGAGCTCTATCTAAATTAATTCCTTGAAATATAAACGAATATATTTCAAATTGTACTTTCAACAACTCGTAAAAACAAACAGTCGTCGTGCTAAGCCGGTAAACCACTTGCAATGTTCACTGTAGAGATTTCGAACAAATGTTTACTTTATTAAATTGATCGGACGTTATTCTTTCAAAGTAAAACATAAAATCAATTCACAAATTCAACACAAATAACTGAAACAATACATTCGAAAGGCTTGATAAAAACAATAAATGCGTAGATGTGGCTGGGATGTTATTCCACGGCTTTTGGTGCGCATGCATGTCCTCACCATGAGGCAGATGGAATTAGGTTGCCGCTTGATACTCGGCTCGCACTGGAGCTTTTTTTCTTCTAAATGTAACCAGACGTATGCGACGCTTTCTTTTTTTTTATTGCTGACAGGTCAGTTGTTTGATCACAGCTCTCCTGATGTTAATTGACGGTGTGGTCGAAGATGGTAAAGCACACCTAGCCTGGAATGGAACTGGCTCCCAAGTGAGGCTGCCGGAACACACCGTTAGATGCTTGGCGGCAGATTTTCAACTTGAGGGTGGTAGCTAGCCAGTCGAGTACTAGAAAGTACCCTACCACCACGCTATGGTTTCCTCACAATGTTTTCCTTCACCGGCAGCTCAAGTTCATTGTTGGGGTTTGAACCCACGCCCTTCGGCATGCGAACCTACCGCGCTAACCACTGAGCCATCATCGCTACAAATTCCTGATGCTAAAAGATAACGCATGTCCAAGTCCGTTGCAGCGATACATAGAACTTTGACTAGTAAAAGAAAGTTCCGGGCATCGTCGCATTGGCGCTTATTACTATGATACTTTCGATGGTTAGTCTCAACAACCCTGTTTTTTTACGAAACGTTTGCAAATACAATATATATTAATTAAAACTTATGTAGTTAAAACTTATGTAGTTAAAGCAGAGTAGAAAGATAAATGGAGAAAGAAAAATGCAATGTTTTATATTCGAGTTGCCAAAATAAATTTCTCCCGTGCGAAGCCCTGACGTGTTGATAGATTGATAAGCTTTGTTACAGACTGTCCCTTTCTTAAAATGTCCTCTAACTGTAGCAAACTGTCCTCTTCGCAAAAAGCCCTTTTCGCAATCTCTCCCCTTCGCAAAATGTCCCTATCGCAAAATGTAAATTTCGTGAATATAATGGCTTTACAATATAATTAATATAGATTTAGGGATGTGCCGTGGTGGTGCCGGCGTAAGAATAGTACCCCACCCTCTCTACCCGTGGTTGGCGTAAGAGTCGGCTAATGGATGTAATCCGGAAGATGGGCAGCAGCGTCTTCCTTGAACAATCACACCTAACCGCGCTCGCCAACCCGCCTGCCAAGCGTGGCGAGTATTGGTAAAACTCCTCCCCAGGAGGACGCCTAAGTCCAGCAGTGGACGTCCTATGGCTGATGATGATACACAAAAGGAGTAAAACAAGACCAGACTCAATCAAGGCCACTTTGTGGGACTATGACTAGGACTTAACTTAAAGATATTAAAACACTTGACGCTGACAAATACATAAAATGCGATGCCGAAATCAAACTAGAAAAAGAATGATGGCAAAAAGTAGACCAATAGGAAACACTCTTGAGGTGACGTCACGTTAATCCCGTGCATTGCTATTGGATATCGCCTCAGTGCGATTGCACCCTGAGCCGACATTCGATAATTAAAATTTCCGCTTTAGAGAACTGCACTTGTCGCCGACAAATTAACTGCCGTCGAGAGAATGGAGTTTTAGATTTTTTTTTTAACAGAGCTATTCATTTGTTGATTAGCACTATGATTAGACAGAGGAAGAAAATAGAAAGAGAAAACAATAATGTCGTTTTGTACATTTTTATAGAACCGTGAATAATTGTTTGATGAAGTTGTTCTGGGAAATCTATCTAACTTCTATTTATCTTCACTATCCGCCGTGCGATTTCACTCGTAATTTTAGAGTTAATGGTAGTCTATGTCTAAAACAAATATCTAACACACACACATCATATTATTATCATCAGCCATAAGACGTCCACTGCTGGCCATAGGCCTCCTCCTGGGGGGGTTTTGCCGATACTCGCCACGCTTGGCAGGCGGGTTGGCGAGCGCAGTTAGGTGTGATTGTTCAAGGAAGACGCTGCTGCCCATCTTCCGGATTACATCCCTTAGCCGACTCTTACGGCGACCACGGGTAGAGAGGGTGGGGTACTATTCTTACGCCGGCACCACCACGGCACACACATACATACATTATAATATAATTAGTAACTATCTAGTATAATATAATAGTACTAAACTATCGCTGTAGTACGTTTCGGAAACTGTTTGTCTTTGTTTTAAACCCTCACGGAATTTTTGTGTGTTCTATGTTCCGTTTGTAGCGATGATAGCGTGGTTAGCGTGGTTGGTTCGGACGTCGAAGTGCGTGGGTTCAAACCCTATCAATGAGCTGCCGGTGAAGGAAAACATCGTGAGGAAACCATAGCGTGGTGGTAGGGTACTTTCTAGTACTCGACTGGCTAGCTATCACCCTCAAGTTGACAATCTGCCGCCAAGCAGTAACGGTTTATTCTGGCAGCGTCACTTGAGAGCCAGTTCCATTCCAGGCTAAGTGTGCTTACCATCTTCAACCACACCGTTACTTAACATCAAGCTGTGACCAAAAACCATACTTATAAAAAAAACGATAATAAAACCTAAATTCAGCAAGTTTAGCAGCAGTTTTAATCAACAGAATTTCCGGACTCCTAATAGCACAGCCGTGAGTTTGCACAAACCACCCTACAAATTAGCTGCCCCCCTCTAATAGATTGATAGGTCTATGTATCGGAGCTATTATTTAGTCTGTGGCAGCGGTAGAGATTTAATAGGCTCCAGTAAGTGTTTATAAATTGCGAATCAATATAATGCAAGGTGTTTTTAATTGTTAAAATATTAAAAATTTCAATTTCATTTTTGAAATAGGTATATTGTTTTTAGAATTGCGTGAGATACGCAAAAGGAAAAACTTATAATCTCTCTCTAAATGTATATAACTCAAAACTGACTGAATCTGAAAGTGTGTGTCGCTTCCAATCGATCGATGCTATCTAATATATCTAATACCTTTAAACGAGCAATTCTTTAAACGATAAATCGATCTAGCGAGGTTTCATTTTTAGAAAACATCGTTTTATCCGTGTTTTCAGCCGAGCAAAGCTCGGTCATCCAAGTACTATTTATTAAGAAAGATTGTAATAAAATATTCAATTTAAAAAAACCTACTATTTCGTACGGAACCCTCGGTGGCCGAGTCTGACTTGCACTTGTCCGTGTTTTGTATTATTTCTACATCCTAAGTAAACTCTCTATACCTTTTAAAATGAACAATAACCGCTTCATTTTTCCGTTGACACTCAGCACAAAGCACGTCCACTAAAGTTTGCCATTATGTTCACCACAATGGTTCTAGTAATGGAAGCAACTTTCGCTGAAAGGTGTACGTTTCAATGAAAATAGGTTATAATGTTTAGGAGATATTATGTTGAAATAGGAATGGTTAATAGAATGAGTACCTACTAGATTTACTTTATTCGATACTGAAACTTACAACATGGTCAGGCTAATGAGATTCAAGGTTTAGAAGCAGGATTCGCGATTAATAAAATAAAATATTGTAAATGAACTGGTGTTAAAGTAAAACACGTTATTTTTCGAACGTATTTCTGTCTTTTTAGGGTTCCGTACCTCAAAAGGTAAAAATGGAACCCTTATAGGGTCCTTTTGTTGTCCGTCTGTCGGTCTGTCAAGACCCTTTTTCTTAGGAACGCGTGGAAGTATCAAGCTGAAATTCATATCAAATACTCAGGTCTACTATCCCTTGGAGCTGTGAAAAAATCAAATTTCTAAGCCAACGCAATCAAAAGATACAGCCGTTTATGCTGCAAATTTTCGACACTCACAAGGGAATCAAACCTACAGGGTACTTCCCGTGAACTCAGAATCTTGAAATTTGGTATGAAGCAACGTCTTATAGCACAGATAAAGGAAAAATTGCGAAAAGCATAAATTACCATTACTTATACCTATATACTTACAGATTTGTACGGAACCCTCGGTGCGCACTTGACCATTTTTTTTAATTGTTGACAGGATAGGTGTTTTACCACAGCTCACTTGATTTTAAATAAAGTGTGGTCGAAGATGGTTAATTCACCTAGCCTGGAATGGAACTGGTTCTCAAGTGAGGCTGCCGGAACACGCCGTTGCTACATATTCAACTTGAGAGTGGTAGCTACCTAGTTTAGTACTAGAAAGTACCTTACCACCACGCTATGGTTTCCTCACGATGTTTTTCTTTACTGGCAGCTTAAGCTCGTTGTTAGGGTTTGCACCCATGCCTTTCAACGTGTCATCCGACCGCGCAAACCACTGAGCCATCATCGATACAACATTGTTTATGTGTACATAAATTCCAGAAAACAAATAATCACGCATCCGGATTCGAACTTGCAACGCAAAGAATGTATGACCTATCACGTCCAAGCTAGGCCACGTCTAGTACAGTTCAGGCCGATATTACTAACCTTTATCGACGTCCAACTCTTTCGGAGCAGTCATAAAGATGTTCTGTTTATATTTATAAAGTTCCGCGAAGTTTTGATGTACTTCAGCCAATATGGCAAGTTTTCTTTACGAGCTACACTAACTTATGTTATTTATCTCGTAAAGTGGTAAACTCTTATCTTACTTAACTTACGAGTTTATTTATAAAACGTCTAGTGATTCTATTTTGTTGTAGAAAGTTATGAAATAAAAAAAAAAGATTTAAAAAAAACGTAACACACTTGTTGTTGTCTATAGCTGAGATCGTCTAGGTACCACCGCAGTACAAGTTATTCTGTCGCCAAGCAGTAGTGTGTAAACATTTTTTTTTGTAAAAGTAATGAGACGAACGAGACGCTCTCCTAGTAGTACGAGATAACGCATGTCCATGACCATTGCAGCGATACACAGAACTTTGAGTAACAAAACAAAGTCCAGGACATCGCTGCTTTGGCGCTCATTACTTTGAGACTTTCGATGGATAATCTTAACAGCCCTGTAAATATTTCCTAATTAAAAAAACTTTTATATCGATGTGTCATATATCCTTTATTTATTTAAATCGATAATATAGTCACATGACTACATATCAGCAATGGTCAAACGCCTGTCCTTTTAACCAAATCATAGGCCTCCTCTTGGGGGGTTTTGCCAATACTCGCCACGCTTGGCAGGCGGGTTGGCGAGCGCAGTTGGGTGTGATTGTTCAAGGAAGACGCTGCTGCCCATCTTCCGGATTACATCCCTTAACCGACTCTTACGGCAACCACGGGTAGAGAGGGTGGGGTGCTATTCTTACGCCGGCACCACCACGGCACCATTTTAACCATTAAAACTTCATAATTGTGCAGCAATTCAGCTTCCATGACGGAGTTTTTAATGTTTGCTTTCCTATTTACTCGTATAGCGCCAGTCTAAGTACGCATTACTTTATACGGGGCTCTCACAAGCGTTTATTGTTCCAGCGAAGTTTTTAATAGCGATTTAGTTTACACCGTAATGCTGGTAGCTCAACGGTTAGCGTGGTCGGATCACGTGCCAAATAGCATGCGTTCAAATCCCAACAATGAACTTGAGCTGCTGGTAAAGGAAACCGAAATTATAGCATGGTGGTAGGATACTTTTTGCTACCGCCCTCAAGTTGAAGATATGCTACAAGCTTTAACGGTGTATTCCGATAGCCACACTTCAGAGCTGGCTAGATATACTTACCATCTTAGACCGCACTACTGCTTAACATCAGGCAAAGTCAAAGGTGAACCTATTTTGAACTTTTTTTTTAATCTTCGTCCACGTCACTCAACGTCAATTAAGCTGTGGTCAGATATCAAGCGTGTTAACACAAAAAAAAACTTTATATTTGTGGTCATTATTGTCATATAGATTTTCTGTAATTGGACTGGGCGGGCCACGTTTGTCGCATGTCACCACAGTCTGGACGCCAGAATTAAAGCGACCTCAGGGTCTACCCAAACGAAGGTGGTGTGACGAACTAAATCGTCACGACAGTCACTGGACCACCAAGTCCGAAGATCGGGAAGTCTGGAAGGAGGAAAGAGAGGCCTTTGTCCAGCAGTGGGATACTAAAGCCTAAAAAAAGTAATGAGATGAACTAGACGCATTTCTGATGGCAAGAAATAACGCCTGACCATTGCAGTGATACGCAGAACTTTGAGTAACAAAACAAAGTCCAGGGCATCGCTGATTCATATAGAGTATATTTTTTTGCAATAGAATTTTATTTTATGTAATAAAACATTACTTAGATAAAGCTATCGCAAAAGACTTCAAAGCGTTCCAAAGGGTCAAGAGTCGAAAACAAATTCCAAAATCTAAAGGATTGAAACAGAAATTATTTATCGTTACTTCTTATCTTTGAGATGAAAATTTATTGTTGAAAAAGAATGGAACCTACAATACGTATCCAAAATATCACTGCATACAAAACTTGAATTTTTATTCCGAATCAGCCCTGTTTTTACCCGACTGCCAAGGAAGGGTGATGTTTTTCGCGCGTATCTTGTATGTAGGTATGTAAGTAAATTTCTTTATTACATCGTATCTTCTAAACGGCCGAAGAAATGGATAAAACGACGTTTTCTAAAAATGAAACCTAGCTAAACCGATTTATCGCCCCCGAAACCTCCTGAATACTAAATTTCATGAAAATCATTGAAGCCGTTTCCGAGATTCAGATTATATATACTTATACATATATACATGAATTGCTCGTTGAAAGGTATTAGATTAGATAGACAGACTAGATTTAAAAAAAAAACTAGATGGTCGATTTTTGCCGCGAAATAGTAATACGTTAATTTCAAAACATAAAAAAAAAGAAAAAATATACAAATCAAACTGAGAATCTCCTCCATTTTGAAGTCGGTTAAAAACTAGCTAAACCTATCAAGTAGGGTATTTAAATAAAGGCAATTAAAAGAGGATTACAAAAATATATATAAGTTAAATATATCCAAATCGGTCCAGCCGTTTAGGAGATAGGTGACAAACAGACGTACAGAAGATTTATATATAATAAGATTAATACTATTAACAAATCTATAAAAATAACTTAACCTGAAAGTCCGTCAGAGGAGGGATATGTGGCCAGAATGATGTACATATATACATATAATGTGCTGTATATGAATGCTGTGTAATAATGCCACGGTGGATGGCAATGCTAAACTTTCAGGTTATCTAAAGCTAATAAGTCTTTTCTCGGGAATTGCGTTAGATTGTATAATAAAATCCCACTTGAGGTAACTAAAATGTCCTATAATAAATTCAAAGATTTTATAAAGCAGAGGTTAATTGACAAAGCTTACTACATTACGTGGAAGACAGAAATATACGGTTGTAGTAGCTTCTCGCTGCACTTGCATCCACCTGGTTAAGTGACAATTGTAGTAAGTATAATGTATGTATTAATGTTTATAACTGTAAATTGTAACCTAATATGAAAAGAAAGATCCACAAAAAAAATGCCTTGCTGAGTTTCTTGCCGGAGTCTTCTCAGTTGAAGTGTAATTACGAGCCGGTGGTAGATTCAAACATGTAACTTAACGTTCATAAGTGCCTTACCAGGGCCTAAACTGAATAAATGACTTTTTGATTTTGATTTTTTTGACCAAAGTAGATGCCAGCATTTTGGTCACCTGAAGCCTCCTCTAATCATTTGGCCAGGTCCCGATATAGATCGTAAGCGGCCTTCACGGACATAAAGTTTCAACCCTAAACGGCACAAACGAGTACATTCTATATAAATAACTATTAATCAAATACTACTCTATAAATTAAAAAAAACTCAATTTGCTGTGTTACGCTACGGTGTAAATACAGCTTATAATATCAGGACGTAGTTTTTCCGACGGTTTATTATATGAAGTCCAGTTTTTAATGTGGGAGCAAATTTAAAAGTGAACCATTAAACATGTAGCGGAAAACTGAGATTTTAAACAATATTGTGGCTTGTTCTGTGCATTATACGAGCAGGTTTTTTGAGTATTATTTTAATGTGAATTAGTGAAATTCGTTTTTTACCAAAACATTACGACTCAAACATAAATTTGGAGGAATTAGAAATTTTCTTTCCTAACTTAATTTTATAAATGCGAATGTGAATTTGTTTGTAAATTACTCAGCGGATCTGGGTGAAATTTTGCATGTAGGTACTTTAGACCCTGGAATAAGATATAAGATACTTTTCATCATCATCATCATCCATCACCACATAGGTTAAACCTGCGGGGCGCAGCTAGTATACTTTAAAACAAAGTAGCTTACTTCTTTTAAACGACGCAAATGATTTTGATGCGCATTTCATTGATGATAGGAAATAATCTAGTAAACTTGTTTGTTTGCGATTGTGGCTAGAAAACCATTTCGTAGACAGTTTGACTTTAAAATATATCGTACTCGAAGACCTTTAGCCTCAAATTCCATTCCTTGGAGCACCTAAGCGGGTTCGTCTCCCACACACCACATCGTCAGTCTTCCCGACGGGCGGTTAGTGAGACGCCCGCCATCACACTCACATATATGTATGTATGTGAAACTAGACAAGGAAATTGAGACCACAATACTGTAAACTAGGAATTAATTTGGAAGCAAAACAAAGGAATTACAATTTTATCAGTCTTATTATAAATGATTGTATTTTAACCCCGTACAAAAAAGGTGTATTATAAGTTTAATGTGTGTATCCGTGTTTGTCTGTAGTATCGTAGCTCTCAAATGGTTAAACAGCTTTTGATAGAATATAGTATATCGTACACCGAAACAAACATAATATAAAAAACCCATATTATTTCATAATTTTAATATTTTACTGACATTATTATTATTGTTTGCTGTGGTGGTGCCGGCGTAAGAATAGTACCCCACCCTCTCTACCCGTGGTTGCCGTATGAGTCGGCTAAGGGATGTAATCCGGAAGATGGGCAGCAGCGTCTTCCTTGAACAATCACATCTAACTGCGCTCGCCAACCCGCCTGCCAAGCGTGGCGAGTATTGGCAAAACCCCCCCAGGAGGAGGCCTATGTCCAGCAGAAGACGATCTATGGCTGATGATGTGATTATTATTGTGCCGTTGTGATGTTATGTAACGGTGTGGTCGAAGACGGTAAGCACACTGTAGGGATATAGTGCCTTTGGTGAGAGTGGCGCATTTTATAGCTTGGTCGCCACTCGTCAGCTGTCCGATAGCTGCGCTAGTGTGCACTCACAACCATGTACTGATAAATAATATGTATGTAATTATTGTGAAAAATTGAAATGATGATCACCAGATGAAGATATATCATTTATTATCCACTAACCGATAGTCAGAAGAACACGCAGATAGTTTGGGATTGACGATAAATCTTTTAGATGACATCAGCTATATACTTCTTTAACCCCCCACACAGAACTAGCCTGGGATAGAACTGGCGTTCAGGTGTGGCAATTATGAACAATATCGTAAAATGGCATCCATTTTTCATACAGTTCGATGTCGTTTTTTAACAAATTTCGTGATATACCGTCAGAGGACTCGAATAATACACGTACCAGGTACTCCAAGAACCAATAAACCCAATAATTCAATCCCCTCTATTCACGTCACTCGACGCCTCCGAATAAATGAAAGCTGAAAATACGGAACGTCTCCTGAAAACCTTACACGTCAATATGAGAATTTATTCAAACGTATGATCGTTCAAGAAGAGTGAAAAGCGGTTAACCTATTGCAAAAAAGTAAGTAGTAGTTTGCGCGGAAAATTATCTTGGTAGGTACCACAACAGTATCAGATATTCAGCCGCCAAGCAGTAGTGTGGAAACATCGAATGTCTCAAAATAATGAGCGATAAAGCGGCGATGGATATTGTTTTGTTACTCAAAGTTCTGTGATCTCCTTAAAAAACTACCTATGCAAAAGCAAGTAATGTCAAGCAGTAGTGTGTGAAACATACTGTGTTCCAGCTTTAAGGGTACTGCAGCGACAGTACAGCATTATGGAGGCTAACCATCGACAGCAGTAATGTACTTTTCTCAATCAAAGTTTCGGGTTCAACTGTTACGAATTACGAGAGTGTCTTCTTATTCAGGATGGGGGCGATAAGTCCTGCACTGACGTCCCGCTTGGGGTGTATTGTGCATTTCCCCCTACCAGCGTCTACCTGAACCAGCCCAGCTCCTTGAAATATCGGAGCGAGGCTCTGGGTCGCTGGCATAGTAGCTCCAGTGGGTGAGATGGAGTTATACATGATGACGAAAAGCAGTCTATCTGTTGCAGTGAATTAGATGTGGATTGTGAGGAAGCTGCTTAATGCAGTCTAGTGAAGATCCTAGTTACTTCTGTGGCTTTGCAATGCCACAGCACATGCTCTAAAATTTTTGTCTTCTACCAAACAGCCACGGCAGAGCGGACTATCTGTGGCTCCTAGCTTGTACAGATGGCTATTTAGATTGCAATGACCGGCTATAAGACCTACTATGAGACGAAGGTCCTGTCGTTGCAATCTCAATAGACTGTTTGTGATCTTCCTGTTAAGGATTGGAAAAGCGGTCTTACCATGTTTGCAGTAGTCTTTTTTATCCCACAGGTCTTTATTATCCCACAGGTCTTTCTTATCCCACAGGTCTTTCTTATCCCACAGGTCTTTCTTATCCCACAGGTCTTTCTTATCCCACAGGTCTTTCTTATCCCACAGGTCTTTCTTATCCCACAGGTCTTTCTTAATCCACAGAGTGTCTTGTTTGTCTTAAGAGAATCAAAACGTTCTTTTGATGGTAAGAGATAACGCACGTCCATGACTATTGCAGCGATACAGTTTAAGTAGTAAAACAATTCCGGGGCATCGCTGCTTTGGAACTCATTTCTTTGACTTTCGATAGTTAGTCTCAACAGCCCTGTAATGTCGCTGCAGTACCCTTTAACCGGTATACAGTAATGTTTACACACTACTGCTTGGCGGTAGAATATCTGATACTGCGTTTGTTTTTGTTTCAAAGTTCTTTATTTTATCATAAATAAATATACAGACATACAAACTAGACACAGTCTATGATTCGCACGTAACAATACAATAATATGACAAAAACAGGCTAATGCCGCCTACATTCTTGTCTTTTTAAAAAAAAAACTTTAAAAAAAAGTTCAAAAATTACCACTTTGTAAAACTTTGATTGTGTATATAGTAAGTACCTTAACAATTAATACATTGAAATCAAGCCTTTTGAGCGGGTTTGGTTTTTTTAAAAGGGAAATCTAATTTAAATTATATAATAAAAAAAATATTTGTATATATCATATGATTCGATGACAATGACTTGTGTTTTGACAAGTAATTATGGAACGTAATCTTGTAGTACGATGATAAGAGACGACATTCGCAAAATAACTATTAAGCATTTAAAATATGAGGGTAGGTACGAGTCACTTGTGCATGTATTCGCGCGGCAAGCTAGCGTCACACGGCTGTGCGTCATGATACTGCGTTGGTACCTACCTAGACGAGTTCCTGCTAAGGAAATCTACCACCAAGTATAAAGTAGTACCAAGTCAATGTAGTGTCCACGTGGGAAACACCGCGGGGCGTAGCTAGTAAGATTATATTTGAAAATATATGTATGTACAATATTTTTATGTAACAAATAATACATAAACGAAAATCACCGATTTAACGACACTGCAATAAATGAACGGCAGTAATTGGAGTTTCGTCCTTCAGTAGAAAATGAAACGTTTTAGAAAATTATTTTATTACTATTATAATGTTGTCTGCAATTTAGTTTTACTGAAACTACTTGAAAGTCAGTAGTGTTATAAATATTTATTGTGATAAATATTTCATGATTTGTTGGCACCCAGATTGTAACCATCGGACTCAATGTTATGTTTGACAGGTTAAGTGTTTGACCACAGCTCACCTGATGTCAAGTGACGATTTGGTCGGAGATGGTAAGCACACTTAGCTTGGTTTTTTAAATTATTTTGAATTAAAAAATTGTAGCAACGCATTTAGCGTTACTTAAGTTATAAATAATAATTGGTGTATTCATTATTGTAGTTGCAATTGGGAAGGCTAATAAAAATAAAATAAAAAATTGCCTGGCATGGAACTGGCTCTCAAGTGAAGCTGCTGTAACAGATTAATAGACGACAGATGCTTGGCGACAGATTTACAACTTGAGAGTGGTAGCTAGCCAGCCGAGTACTAGAAAGTACCTTACCACCATGATAATTATGGTTTTCTCACGATGTTTTCGCAGCTCAAGCTCATTGTTGGGGTTTGAACCCACGCCCTTCAGCGTGCGAACCGACCGCGTTTGCCACTGAGCTGTCACCGCTACGTATTTTATTTTCTTAAAATATCTTTGAGTGATATTAAATTAAAACTTTTGTGATTTAAAAACGTAACTAGAAAGCGCTTGAAATAAAAAAAAAACTGACATAAGCCTCGTATGATGCTCTGGGTTGTAAAGTTAACTTTTTGAGCAGAACAGACGCCAGCATTTTGGTCACGTTTAAACCGTCAAGTCTTCCCGACAAATGCTTGAAAATTAAATATTAACTGCAAAATAATTATTTACAAAGAACCCCCGGGATACAGTTCTCGCGTTCGCTCTTTGCCAGTTTTATTTTTATGCAGAACTCCGGATGGGCCCGAGGGTATAAAAAATTTACAACGTTACCCCATTAGGGCGAACGTGGTTTAAGATTTATTTCATTAAAAAGTATTTTTTTTGGTAAAACTGGAAATGTATGTGTAAATAGTTATATTTGAATAATATTATTGTTGGGTCTCTAATGATAAGTAAATAGATTGACTACCCTGTAACCTCATTTGGTTAAATATATGCTGGTTCAAGAGGTGGGGTGGATTTGATTACCATCAGGAGAAACGTTTTTATGACGATAAATGTTTTTTTTTTAAAGAATTTGCTTACGTTTGACGGCCATCTGCGCATCATGATGCGGTCTAAGATGGAGCACGCTTGCCTAGAAGATACTGATTCACTGTCGACTTACAGACACCCAGATTATATCCAACGGGGAACACCCACTCGGGCAGCGCATTCCACTGTCTAGCGGTTCGCACAATGACCGTGGAATCAAATCGCTGGAAACAAATAGCGAAATATCCATTGCAGCGACAACTTTGTGTAGCAAAACAAAGTCCAGGGCTTCGCTGCTTTGGCGCTCATTACTTTAAGACTTTCGATGGTTAGTCTCAACAGCCCTGTAATATCGCTGCAGTACCCTTCAAACTGGAACACCTACCACTAAAATTTATAAAGGTCGTTTTTCGGAGGTATACAAATTCAAAATGAAATAAAACCCATTAAAATAATGATAATGTCTTTGATATTGGCTTTATTTAATAGATAAGTACCTGGATGACCGAGATTTGCTCGGATGAAAACACGGATAAAACGACGTTTTTTAAAAATGAAACCTGGCTAGATCGATTTATCGCCCCCGAAGCCGCCTGCATACTAAATTTCATGAAAATCGTTGGAGCCGTTTCCGAGATTCAGATTATATATAATATATATACAAGAATTGCTCGTTTAAAGGTATTAGATAGAATTTATGCCATTAGTGTTTAAATATGATTTTGGGCATATGTGCATAGAACAATTAGGGCCATATATAATATACTGGCTGCGTGCCGCGGTTTTACCCGCGTGGTGAAGGATGATGATGATGATGAAAAGTATCCTATGTTTTATTTCAAGGGCTAAAGTATATACATGCAAAATTTCATCTAGATCCGTTGTTGAATTCTAAAATGGTCCAACGTCTCTGGTTTATCAGCATAGTTCAGTTCTGTGTTCTTCCTCCTCCGTTGTTAGGGAGGTAGGGCATCGGTCTCAAGGTCAAACCCCCTAACAGAAGCTGGACGCTGAAGGACTCTGCCCCCAGGGGTGGTTGTAAGAGGGTGCGATCTCAACGCTCTGGTCGTCGGGCGGAGCTCAGCACCCTACGGTGGCCATCATCATATGAGACTTCACATATATATGCTGATGGCCAAACCTCACGTTTACTTTACAGAGTCATTTACTCAGTTTAGGCCCTGGTAAGGCACTTATGAACGTTAAGTTACATGTTTGAATCTACCACCGGCTCGTAATTACACTTCAACTGAGAAGACTCCGGCAACAAACTCAGCAAGGCATTTCTTTTTTGTGGATCTTTCTTTTCATATTAGGTTTACAGTTTACAGTTATAGATATTAATACATTATGCTTACTACAATTGTCACTTAGCCAGGGGGATGCAAGTGCAGAGAGAAGCTACTACAACCATATATTCCTGTCTTCCACGTAATGAGCCACCTTATAGTAGGCTTTGTCAATATCCTCGCCACGCTTGGCAGGCGGGTTGGCGAGCGCAGTTAGGTGTGATTGTTCAAGGAAGACGCTGCTGCCCATCTTCCGTATTACATCCCTGAGCCGACTCTTACGGCCACCACGGGTAGAGAGGGTGGGGTACTATTCTTATGCCGGCACCACCACGGCAAGGAGATATACCACCAAGTAAATATATAATCTAAGCGGCCAGTGCTTAACAAAGCTGCTCCACATATTCTCAAAGTTTCCGTAGCGTGGTCGCGTATTTCAAAGCCTCGTTGGTTAATCTTGCAAACCCCGCGTGATAAGTGGCCCGTCTCCCAAACTCCGGGAAATCCTTAAAAATTGCGTCGCCGTGTCGACACCCGCGCGGTTTTGTCATATTAACAGAGTACGGGCCCTAGCACACTCTCGCTTTGCGATCTACTTCCTATTTTTTTTTTTGTATTTTGCTTTACCAACAGGGTTCTACGTTTCTCATCCGTGCGGCCAAGGAATGGAACAAGCTGCCGGCTTCCTTGTTTCCTGAGAGATATTATCTAGATCTTTTCAAGACCATAGTGAATAAGTATCTTTTAAGTTTGCGTGCTTCATCTTCGACCACATCATTGCTTACCATCAGGCGAGATAGTGGTCATCCGTATTAAAAAAAAAAGGTAAGCTGTGGTTAAGCACCAAGCCCGAGAACAGTAAAAATTTAAAAAAAAAACCCGCCTGTGTGCTAAAGTCTTAAAAGGGGGAAATATGAGTGGGATTAAATATTTTTTTGAGTTAACACTCTTTGCTTAGAGAAGAGTTTGATGAGTTCTTGGGTGTGTGTGTGGGGATTAACATAAGTGAGATAAATTTTACACTTTTTCATAAGTCAGTGTATATTTTTGTCAGAGCCAGATTAACGTAAGACAACTATCTTGTCAGCTCAGATCAAAATCTACCTTGCCAGTAACTTCTATTTGTTGTCATATTTTAATTTGCTCTATATTTTAACGCTCTTTATTTAAATTTTTGGTAAGCTAGGTATTTGACCACAGTTTACCTTATGTTAAGTGAGGGTGTGGTCGAAGATGGTAAAGCATACATAGCCTGTAATGTAAGTGCCTCCCAAGTGAGGCTACCGGAACATTTTCAACTTGAGGGTGGTAGGTAGCCGAGTTTTAGAAAATACCCTACCACCACGCAAAAGTCCTCGTTTGTCCACCATTATGGCTGATGATAAACGATGTTTTTTTAACTTAATAGTAATGAGACAAACGCGACGCTCTTATGATGGTAAGAGCAAAAAATCTCCATTTAATTACTAAATTTCCTTTCACCTGTTTGAAATGAAACGGTTACCCCCAATGTTTCTCAAAGTTTCCTCAACCCACATTTAAAGCAAAAACTACGCACTTAAAACTTTACCAGACAATTCTGCGAACCGTTTAAAGTACTGTAAAAGTTTCCACGTCTACCCGCAAATTATCTTAATTCTCGCCCACTTCCGGTTATTATGATTGATGACGTCACTACCGCTTCCCGTCTCGGGAGGTTATGGAAGCTGATTTAATTAGCTGGCGAAGTTAAATGGCGACAGTTTATTGATTGATTGAGACTATTAAGGATATCATTTTTTAATTAAAAATTGTGTTTTATGTAATTTGTATTGACATATATTATTATTTTGACAGCTCTGTTGGCTCATTGGGAGTATGTCTGCCTGAGCCGTAGGGCGTGGGTTCGATTCCCGCCAAGGACAAATGTTTGTTTGGTATAAACGAATGTTTGTTCTGTGTCTGGGTGTTCTGTATGTAATATAAGTATGTATTTACAACAACAAAAAAAAGTATTTATGTATCCTATCAGTTATCTGACTTCCATCACACAAGCTCTGCTTAGTTTGGGGTCAGATGGCGCTGTGTGTAATGTGTCCTACTATATTTATATTTATTAATATACTAGTAATAGGTACAGTTCAAAAGTAGTACAGGTAGTGTACAGTCTTTCTACTTGTTCTGTAGTAAAAAGTGAAAAACAGTATCATATATAACAACATCTTGTACTGCCGCCAAGCATCTAACGGTGTGTTCCGGCAGCCTCACTTGAGAGCCAGTTCTATTCCAGGCTAGGTGTGCTTTACCATCTTCGACCACACCGTCACTTAACATCAGGTGAGTTGTGGTCAAACACCTAGCCTGTCAGCCATTAAAAAAAAAAAAAAATCTTGTACTGTACGGATGCAACAGATATCTTGAATCTTTATATTTATGAAGAAGTCTTTATATTTCTTCGCGATTTAAGAATTTTGACCATTTTAAAATAATTGTAAATATAATAACTCACTTCTGGATTAACACACCCTAAGCTTACAACCTTGTACATATGAAATTATATTGTGTTCAAATTTTTACTTAAGATGCTCTGCCGCCTTCTCGCTGACGTGACATTTCACGTGTGAAAACGAGACAGAGTACTTTAAGCAACGCCAAATATTTATATCAACTAATAACACTAATTATAACGTTTATTAATGTTTTTACTATTCAAATAAACCTATTTCCTTTACTATGGCCGTAAAGGTCTAGCCAAATAAAAGGTCAGTCATCAGAGCGAAGCCTAGTTTAGTGTTGGCCCTAAAACAAGAGGAATGTCCACTTTTATACCTTTTGGGATGGTGCAAGTTACGAGATGTGTCGGTTTTTAAACAAATCCTAACTAATATTATAAATGCGAATATGAGTTTGTTTGTCTGTTACGCCTTCACGCGAAAGCTCCTAAACGGATCTGGGTGAACTTTTACATGTAGGTATTTTAGGCACTGGAATAAGACAGCATACTTTTCATCATCATCATCCACCACCACGCGGGTAAAACGGGGCGTACTTAATATTCGTATAAAGGTAAAAGTTTGCTAGTGTGTTTGTATGTTTGTTACTTTTTCACGCTTAAACGGCTGGACTAATTTTAATGATATTTGGTATGGAGGTAGCTGAAACTCTGGATTAACACATAGGTTGATTTTTATCCCGAAAAATTTAGCGTGTAACACTGGGGCGCAACTACTAGAAAATAGATATTAAATATTTAAATTAGAAAAATACGTTTATGAAATGTATGTACATACGTATAGGCCTACCTACCTACGCACTATGCTATGCGATGTGTTATGATTCTTTCGCCAGTATTAAACGGACACTGCAACGAACGGTTGTTTACTTGTCGTCGCTCCCCTCCTACTGCAAACACTACAGTTTATTTTCTAAGGTATTCCTTTAATGTTAGTGTTTAGGTGTTTCATAACGTATGTGATTCACACCGAAGTGTGAATTACCGAAATATCAAATCAATATCACACTTGTATTATAAAAGCGGGAGTGTGTCTGTTATATGTATGTATAATAAAAGAACAATTCGGCATCAATGATAGCTCATATGATAGATAGATAGATGATAGATGTGCCGTGGTGGTGCCGGCGTATAATAGTACCCCACCTTCTCTACCCGTGGTTGCCACAAGAGTCGGCTATGGGATGTAATCCGGAAGATGGACAGCAGCGTCTTCCTTGAACAATCACACCTAACTGCGCTCGCCAACCTGCCTGCCAAGCGTGGCGAGTATTCGCAAAACTCCCCCAGGAGGAGGCCTATGTCCAGCAGTGGACGTGATGTGATGATGATAGCTCAGTGGATAGCGCGCTCGGTTCAACAATTTTTTTTTTTTTACCGCTAATCGCTATCCTCAAGTAACTTAGACCATACGACTTGTTTTACAACGCTTTTCATTGCATTTGCCGCTCTGAGGCGATTCAACGTTAACTTGAAACGCAATATTGAGAAGGCTTAGACGGGATAGAAGAGAATGACAAAATTAAAAATATCATGTTACAATCCATCCACCTGGAGACGTCTGCTTCCTGACGAAGTCCACGCGCGACAGTGTGTTTTAGCATCTGCCACCAAGCAGTTCCTGTTTGAAGGGTACTTTGATGACATTACAAGGATATTGAGACTCACCACCGAGTCTCAAAGTAATGGACGCCGCAGCAGCGATGCTCTAGACTTTTTTTAATGATTAACAGGCTAAATGTTTGACCACAGCTCACCTGATGTTAGGTGACGGTTTGGTCGATGTTGGTAAACACACTTAACCTGGATGTTACTGGTTCTCAAGTGAGGCTGCCGGAACACACCATTAAGTGCTTAGCGGCAGATTTTGTATTTAAGGGTTACCACCCTAGCCAGCCGAGTACATTAAAGTACCCTACCACCATGCATGGTTTCCTCACAATGTTTTCCTGTACCGGCAGCTCAAGCTTATTGTTTGGGCTTGAACCCATGTCCTTGAGCGTGCGAACCGACCGTGTTAGCCACTGAGCTTTCATCGCCATAAAACTTTGTTTTGTTACTTTAATTTTCGGGTATCATAAACAGGCGTTATCTCTATTCAGGTCACTAAAATAAAATAAGCAGGTTGAAGTAGCCGATGGGGCTGCAAAGTTCTGGAGTGGAGACCACAGACCGACAAGCGCAGCGTTGGACGTCCGCCCACAAGGTGGGCAGACCTAATAAAGACCGCAGGAATGCGCTGGATGCGAGCCGCTTTCAGGCAGTCTTTATGGAAGTCAATGGGGGAGGCCTATGTCCAGCAGAGGATGTCCTACGGCTAATGATGATGATGATGTGATCCTATCTCGTCACCAAAATAAAAAACAATCCTACCACAGATCGCCTAAATTATATTAGACCCTACTAAGTAGGAAGACCTTTTCATATCCAAATTTTTCACACACAAAAATATCTCAAGCCGAAAGCTTTGTCGACTAAACGGTTATGATCTGTGAGGGACCTTTGCGTAAACTTAGCGACCTGTTTTGTTCTTGTCAAGGTTTTTCGACGATTTTATGGCTTATGTGGAGCTTTTATGGTCTAATGTTGCGTAATGTCGTAGTAACTTGGGTTTTATGTACTTTTGAAGGTAGAATGGATGAAGTTAGGCGGATGATAGGAAGCGTTTTGTTTTGGTTATTAAATAGTATTCTGAAATATTGGTTGCGAATCAATGGTATCTTGATTAATTTTATATTAATTAAAAAAAGATTTTTAATCAGTTCGGTATATTTACCGTGATGGTGGCGGCGTAAGAATAGCACCCCACCCTCTCTACCCGTGGCTGCCGTAAGAGTCGGCTAAGGGATGTAATCCGGAAGATAGGCAGCAGCGTCTTCGTTGAACAGTCACACCTAACTGCGCCCGCCAACCCGCCTGCCAAGCGTGGCGAGTATTGGTAAAACCCCCGCAGGAGGAGGTCTATGTCCAGCAGTGGACGTCCCATGGCTGATGATTTACAGACTTAAAAAAAAAAAGACATTTGTGGACCGATCTTCGTGAATATATCAGTGTACCAGAAGATAAAAAAAGTTTAAATAATTATTTTGATTTTTTTCATTGATTTTGACCGTGTCCGTTTCAAATTGGTCATTCCGACTATTTAGCCATTTCTAATTTTTTTTTTTAAATGTAGATGTAATTACACGATCTAGCCATTCTCCTGATGGTAAAAGATAACGTCTGACCATTGTATACATAGAACTTGAAGTAGCAAAACAAAAATTAATCAATTATTTTAATAAGGAAGGCTAGTTTTCTAAATCTACATATTTCTTACGCCGATTGCAGTGCTTAGTTTTAAAAAGGAGTGCCATGTTTTCTTGGTTCATGTATGCAGTAAGTATATAGCCACGATAGTTCTGTGGTTAGAGCGGTCGGATAACACGCCGCAGGGCGTGGGTTCATACCCTAACAATGACCTTGAGCTGCCGGTGAAGGAAACCATAGTAGGTAGGGTACTTTCTAGTATTCGACTGGTTAGCTACCAACCTCAAGTTAAAAATCTCTCACCAAGCACCTACCAGTGTGCTTTGACACCCTCACTTGGTGAGTTTACCATGTTCGACCACACCGTCACTTAACATCAGGTGAGCTGCGGTCAAACACCTAAGCTGTAAACGGTAAAAAAATCTCGAATATAGTCAATTCTGACAAGCTAGCATATTTTTTATGTGTTTTATGTACTATAAGACAGCGCACTTTTTTCATAAATTTTTCTTTCGTTTACGTACTTCTATTAATATACTAGACACACTGATAAAAAAAACTGAATGATTTTTATTACGCGAACTAAATTTATTTAAAAAAAATATACAGAGCTAAAAAGTTTACTGTTACTATTTTGAGATACCTCCCGCCTGCCCTGACGAGATACAGGGTATGTGATTTTGGACCCTAATTTATTTAAATCTGCCATATCTCTCACACCCCAATTTGACCTATCGGAGGGAATAGTGGCCCTTCGACCCTCTTGGACGGAAGGCGCCGCCTAATTTTCTTAACCCTGTATCATATAGTAGCTTCACTCGAACCGGATACAGGCTGATAAAAAAAAATAATGCAAATCCATGTCAAAATTATACGACATGGATACTTTGTATCGACATTAAATTCACACACGGGTAGGGTTAATGGTCACTAATCGTATAAGCAATGTAAAAAAAATATATTCGCAAATTTAAAAGAAATCAATTTTCAAACAAACTAAATAATAAATCAAGTACCCGAATTAGAATCATCCTGTGACTCGTTCATACAACTACAGCTGTGTGCGCTAGAGGGCGCGGCGATTCTTTGACAACGTAGGTATCAATTGATTCAAACGAAACTGCACAGTGCAAGCGGCATTGCGGTGCGCTCAGAGCACTAGGTATGATGTACATCGCATTCACAATCACTATTAATACTTTCTCGTTTTTAACCGACTTCAGGAGGACGTTATCAATTCGTCGGAATCTTCTTATTTTATTTTTATGTATGTTCACCGATTACTTGAAAACCACTGGTTCGATTCGGAAATTATTTTCTTGTTTGAAAGGGTGTACTTCCCATGTGGTCTCATCGGTATCAGGTCTGGATCTGATGATGGAATCCAGGAGAAATCGAGGGAACTCTTTAAGTATATTAAGCACACACTTTTGTAAATAAATCATGACAGACAAACGTCAACAATGATTCTGCCAATGTCAGTAAATAGATTGGTTCATACAAATAGATCAATGTTTCAAACAGTTTGTATAAGTTTGTTAAAACCTTTTTAAACTTATTTTATAGTAACTCGTGCATTTGCAGTATAATGTATGGTTTAATAATATTTTAAATGATGGTGTAATGCTGTGAATTTGACATCATCAATGGCAAAATAACTACTTATGTTACACAGTCACATACAAAACACGATCTTATCAACACAAAGTAACAATAAGTTTTAATTGAAAAAAAGTTTTTATAAGTAAACTTTTTGCAAACTCATCTCTTTGTAAGAACTAGTCTATTAGGTACTGACATTGTCAGAGTTTGTTATTTATTGTTTGTTTACAAGAATCAAAAATCTTTGTGAATTAATAATTGTTCATGAATAAAAATCAGAGTACTACCACCATCTCCTAGCTTCATCATCAGAACTTTACCGCACCGTCTGTTAGCAAAGTTATTTATGAGGAAAAGAAAATAGGAAGCGCGGTCAAGTTTGTGCGAGCTTTCAGCTCATTCAGTAAGTATTTCTTTATCGTTTGCATTTAAGAAACGCGCACACGCGTGTCTTTGCACGGTTCTGTGCGCCGTTCGCTGTTAAAATACAGGACTATCTTAATTTAATAGTATTTCTTTTTTAATTGATAATACGTTTTGATCTGTCTCCGGCTAATGACATTTGCGCTGCAGTTTCTTAGATACAGGTTGCTCCAAACGGTATTTTTGAAAATTGTGAATAATTCAGGAAATAATAACAATTAATGAAATTAAAGCATACCGAATGTATGAGAACGTGGAACTGGATATGTGTTTTCATTTAATGTCGTCGCAGTAGCGCCTCGCTGTATATTACTCAACGGCAGCAGTCCAGCAGTGAACTACAACAGGTTGCTAATGGTGATGATGATAAAGTAAATTTAATAAAAATTCGAAATAGTACTACGCAAGAAATACCTCACTAATATTATAAAGGCGAAAGTTTGTGAGTGTGTCTCTAAGTTTGTTACTTCTTCACGCTCAAACGGCTAGACTGATTCTGATGAAATTTGGTATGGATGTAGCTAAAACATTGGATTAACACATCTATAGGCTACTTTTTATCCCAATTTTCTTAATGATTATGTGGGAACAGCGGGTGACACAGCGGGGCGTAGCTTGTGTACAGTAAAATAAAAACAAAAAAATCTTATGAGCTGGTTTCACAAGATATATATTAAATTATTATTTAAAAAAATGTAATAAACTTTTTATTTCATTAAAATAATCACAAAATGGTACATTGTGCTTTCTACCAAAAAATGTCGTGTATTTCATGGTGGTAAGGTATTTTCTAGTACTCGGTTGGCTAGCTACCAAAAGTTGAAAACCTGCCGCCAAGCACCTAACGGTGTGCTCCGAGAGCCTCATTTGAGAGCCATTTCCATTCCAGGCTAGATATGTTAACAATCTTCAACCACACCGTCACTTAACATCAAGTGAGCTGTGGTCAAACACATAACTTGTCAACAGTAAAAAAAAAACATAAAAAAGTTATTTGTTAATTATCGTCAGTTTAACTCGAGACGAATCTACTTTACATCCTGTATATTTTAAACAGGGTACTGGGTACTTTACCCGGGTGTAGGTACAGTTTACCGGGTGCTGAGGCCACGGATAAGTGAAGGCAAACTGTTGAAGTCAACGGCTTAGGTCACTCTCGAGTATGGCCCGTAACATACGTACGTATAGTCAAGCTCCGTAAAATGAACTTTAAAATTAGAGATGGGACATATTTTATCGTAAGATACTAAAATGATGTTATTTTTTTTAATGTAAAATTAATGAGACGAAATAGACGCTATCCTGATGGTAAGACATAACACCATCATTGCAACGATTACCCAAAACTAAATAAAAAAAACCCGGGCATCACTGCTTTGGCGTTCGTTCAGCCCTGTAATGTCGCTAAAAAGCGGAAACACAGTAATGTTTACACACTACTGCTTGGTGGTAAAATATCTGGTACTGCGGTGGTACCTACCTAGACGACCTCTTACTAACGAGTGAATGTTGAAAGATTCAAAAACGATATTATCGATCTTTGCCTCATGTTAATTGATTTATACATAAATATAGTTCTCAATGATGTGTGAAGTCTGCCAACCCACGCTTGGCCAACGTGATGGACCATAAGCCTTCTTACAATGAGAAGATGCCCGCGCCCAACAGTGGGACGGCTTCTACAAATAACAGGGCTGATACAGAATGATGTAAGGATTCTAACGATACCACATACATCAAAATCTGTTCAGGCGTTTAAAAGTTATAGTGGAAAAAACAAACTCACATGCAAACATACATGCAGTCATTGTATGATGAATTACAACTTTATTTTTTTAATATTTTCTTGTGTTTATCGATAATTTAATATTTTTATTGTAGCATACCTACTCCTGTTATAAAGTCAAGTTACAAAGGCCCAAGGACAAAGTAGTTTATGACTTAATAAGATACATTTAACCCATATTTCCTACAAACACAACTTTATACAGAAGTCTTAGGGCCTATTTTTGAACAAAATTCTTTTACCATTCTCACTTATATGTTTACGAGAAATTGTACTTTCTAATTTAGGTGTTAGAGTCTATTTTTGAAAACTATTTCGGAGCTTAAACTGGAGTCGTTCGTCAAGGATGAGATTGAACTTTGTGGGCGGAGAGGTAAGGTTGAATTTTGAAGGATGATTTGTAAATCTAGACCGGTATTAAGGGTTCTTATGAGTCAGTCTGAAGATAAATTGGGGGTTAGAGATATTCTTCATCCTTTGCAGTGTTTACTCTGTGAAGTAACGGGCCTTGTGTTAGCTTTAGCGTCGGAAACTTTTTTTTATGGTTGAAAGGCTAGGTGTTTGACCACAGCTCATCTGATGTTAAGCGAAGGAATGCCTTGCCTGGAATGGAACTGGCTCTCAAGTGAGGCTGCCGGAACACACCGTTAGATGCTTGGCGATAGATATTCAACTTGAGGGTGGTAGCTAGCCAGCCGAGTACTAGAAAGTACCCTACTGCCACGCTATGGTTTCCTCACGATGTTTTCCTTCACCGGCAGCTCAAGCTCATTGTTGGGGTTTGAACCCATGCCCTTCGGCATGCGAACCGACCGCGCTAACCACTGAACTACCATCGCTGGTAGTCAAACGTGAGCCTGTTATGTAATTATGTTATTCGTTTCAGGAGAAGACACTTGTTTTATTTATTATTTTTGTTACGTATTGTGTTGTTGTTGGTAAACTACGAGGGTTCACCGCAAGCCCAGCGCTGGTCATATCACTTAGTATAACCAGCATTATGCTGTGGTGAACACCTATTTTGTAACTGTCCCTTATTTATCTAACGAGACGTTTAGATTCCACGTTCATTGTGCGGACCGCTAGACAGTGGAATACACTGCCTGATTTGGTGTTCCCCGTTGGATATAATCTGGGTGTCTTCAAGTCGAGAGTGAATCGGTATCTTCTAGGCAAGCGTGCCCCAACTTTGACCGCATCATCACTTAACATCACGTGAGATGGCGGTCAAACGTAAGCTTATTTTGTTACAAAATAAATTCGTTTTTTTTTCTTTCGTGTTTTTCCTTCGATGTTTTATTATAGCTAAAAATAACGGCCGCTTTCAAAATCCGTAACATACATAATCCACTCGAGTCTCTCGTGTGTAAACTCGGCTGAAAAACTGCGAAATCAGAACGTGTTATAATTTATTCAACTCCAACAATGTCGCTCAGGGTGCGGAGGAAAGCGTGAGGGCTTGACTTATGACTACGGAGAGGAATATTTGCAGAGAATGAGCTCCAAGATTGGTGTTCAATGAGTTGAGAGATGCCAACTGTAGTTTGAAGGAAAACTGCAGACTGTCTTCAAAAAAACTATACTTAACTAGTTAAATTTAAAAAATCTCTGCTTAAATGTTGATATGGGCAGGTATTGCTATTTTTATAATGAAAAATCACGGTATGGGCGGGTATTGCTATTTTTATAATGAAACTTAACGATATGGGCGGGTATTGCTATTTTTATAATGAAAATTAATGATATGGGCAGGTATTGCTATATTTATAATGAAAAGTCATGATATTATGGGTAAGTATTGCTATATTTATAATGAAAAGTCACGATATGGGTAAGTATTGCTATATTTATAATAAAACGTAACGATATGGGCAGGTATTGCTATTTTTATAATGAAAAGTAACGATATGGGCAGGTATTACTATTTTTATAATGAAAAGTAACGATATGGGCAGGTATTGCTATTTTTATAATGAAAAGTAACGATATGGGCAGGTATTGCTATTTTTATAATGAAAAGTAACGATATGGGCAGGTATTGCTATTTTTATAATGAAAAGTAACGATATGGGCAGGTATTGCTATTTTTATAATGAAAAGTAACGATATGGGCAGGTATTACTATTTTTATAATGAAAAGTAACGATATGGGCAGGTATTGCTATTTTTATAATGAAAAGTAACGATATGGGCAGGTATTGCTATTTTTATAATGAAAAGTAACGATATGGGCAGGTATTGCTATTTTTATAATGAAAAGTAACGATATGGGCAGGTATTACTATTTTTATAATGAAAAGTAACGATATGGGCAGGTATTACTATTTTTGTAACATTGAATGCATTTAAAATGAAGTCTAAAACAAAAGCACATGCAAGCCACGAACTAGTAAAACTGGAGGCAGCGAAAGCATAAACATCATTGCACCATGCATGCTTAAGTTCATGAGATATTTCTTTAAGCATTTTCTATTCTATAAAATAACCTTTTGTGTGGCAGATACAGAAATATTTCTTTTTATATTTTTATCTCGAGCGGTGACCTTTGCATCAAATCAAAAGTCATCGGACTGAGATGGTTTTATTTATTATTTGGCGCTTTTAGTGATTTTATAGGGCTTTGTGAGGATTCGAGAGGGCTGATTCTATAAATAATGTTTAGAATTTCGATTTCCACCCAGCACAAATATTTATAGGACGAGCATAGAAGTCTGGGTGTTCTAAGAATGTATGTATTAGCAAAAAGATGTTAGAATTCTTTTATTTGTAAACATTTCTGTGTTCCGATTTGAAGAGACTTCAGCTATATTACAGGGCTGTTAAGACTAACCATCGAATGTCTCAAAGTAATGAGCGCCAAAGCAGCGATACCCTGGACTTTGTTTTGATATTTAAAGTTCTGTGTATCGCTGCAATGGTCATGGGTATGCGTTGTCTCTTACCATCAGGAGAACGTATCGTTTGACTCATTACTTTTACATATTGGTTCCCGTTGTACAAAATTTGCTTAGCTCTGAGGGTGGCTAGAGTAAGAGCTGTATGAATAGTCCTCCAAAATTGACGGTGTGGTCGAAGATGGTTAAATAACTAGTCTGAAATGGAAGTAACTTTCAATTAAGGCAGTAGGAATACACCGTTAGGTGCTTAGCGGCAGATTTATTATTTGAGCGTGGTAGCTAGCCAGTCGAGTACTAGAAAATATCCTAGCCCGCCGTAGTTTCAATTTGAAAATCTGCCATTAAGCGCCTAACGGTGTAATCCGGCAGCCTCAGTTGAGAGCCAGTTCTATTCCAGGCTAGGTGTGCTTTGCTATCTTCGATGACACCGCCACTTATTACCAAGTGGGTTGTGGTCAAACACCTAGCCTGTCAAATATTAAACAAAATTACATGGAAAACGAGATCAAATCTTTAGTTCCAAATATTTCGCAACTTATAATAACGCAAGAAACTACTTAATTTTAATTTTCCAACCTGATATAGGTTAGATATTAAAAGTCTATCTACCATAATCATCGCGAGCCTTGAACTTTCAAACCATTAATCACACTTTCCGTGCACCGATTTGAATATGAACTAAATCCATCAACTTTACAGCGTAGTTGAGACTTGCTCGTCATTCTCCGCTGGCGCAAATAAAAACCGACGCGAATGAAATTAGAACTAAGTTACAGTACGTTTTCCGTTTATCATAATGACGGCCCTGTTCGAATATTTGGTAGTGATTCAAGATATAGTAGTATTCAAGGTATATGAGTGATTATATGTGATTCAAGAGTGCTGTGCTTCTGTAGGGCGTGGGTTCGATTTCCACTCAGTTCTGTACGTATTTCGAATTAGCGCCGTTTTTATAAGCTGTCCCGCTGTTGGGCGTGGGCATAACAATAATCTCAGGAACATGATCCCATTAGCTAGCGCTCAAAACGTGTAAATGTCAGAAGACTGTGTACTAAAATTCGATTCGAATTAAAAACACTTCGAATGTTACGGTCATATGTTTTTTTTAAATGTAAAGTAAATGAGACGAACGTGACGCTCTGCTTATGGTAAGAGTAAGAGATAACGCGTCCATTTTGCAATATATTTAGATTATTTAAATTTACCTTAGTATTAGATTAGATGAATTCGTAGCGATGATAGCTCAGTGGTTCACATTCCGAAGGGCGTGGGTTCAAATCCCAACAATGAGCTTAAGCTGCCAGTGAATGACAACATCCTGAGAAAGCCATAGCAAAGTACGCCACTTTCTAGTGCTCGGCTGGCTAGCTAGTATCCTCTGTCGCCAAGCATCTAACAGGGTGTACCGGCAATCTCACTTGAGAGCCAGTTACATTCCATACCATTCCGTCACTTAACACCAGCTGAGCTGTGGTTAAACACCTACCTTCAAACATAAAAAATATACAAAATTTTCCTTAGATCCTTCATTAATTATGTGAAAACTGCGTTACATTTTTATATAGAAGGTATCAAATTGCATTTTAGCGCCATCTAGTTTAGCGTAGGTTCAAGTTCCGTCCGCGCGCCCCGCGTACTTGTTTTGAAACTAATATAAGCGAATACGTAATAAAAGTGACTTTTATTATATTTTGCACACATATCAATCCCCCTGCATGATACCCATTATATCTTGACCCCCATCTTTCCATACAATCACTGGAATCGTTTGAAATCGTACAAATACTAAGCAAGGTGGGGGATCAATACAAACTGGTTATGCAAGTTCGGTATTGTGATACAACTGTAACTAGTGCGGTCTTTAAGATCTTATTTCGGCGCGTTAAGGTGTATAATTGAGTGGTAAGTGTCGTTTCAAGTTTGTTGCGAGAGTCACGTTTCCCTTTATGGTAGCGATTAAAGTTGGTTAAATGGGGGTAGATGTAATTTCGTGACGTCATTCTAAGCATATTGATGTGATAAAGGCAAAGATAACTGTTTTTGCTGTGGTATCGCACCTGATGGAAATTGGTGGTGCGGTCACTTATAGTAGAGGTCCTACTAGGGTATGTAGGTACTATAAAAACAGGTACTTTGTTTTGTTACTCAATATTTTATTCTACGAAATTCACTTTGTTGCATTATTTGAAATTGTATACTATAGAACGCACTACAATTTGTTATTATATAAAAGTTTATACTATAGAAGTCATTGCAATTTGTCTTATTACTCAAAATTGTATTCTATTGAACTTACTATAATTTGCCTTATTACTCAAAACTTTATACTATAAAACTCACTGCAACTAGCCGCATAACTCAAAATTGTATTCTTCTTTACCAGGTAATCTTGTTCGTGTCATTACTTTGAGCATAAAAAAATAAAAAAATAATGCACTAATATAATATATTAAAAATACAAATGAAAATAGGATTAAATATAATAAATACATGAACGTCAAGGCAATAATTTTTTCTACAGATAAAATATTTGTATGTTTTTTTTTTAAACACAGCCAGTGAAAGAACACGTCTGATCAGAACAAGGAATCCGTATAAGAGTTTTTTAAAACAACGAACAATCGACTTCACTACCTTAAGAAACACAATACAAAAACACTTTTCCAACAAAATTGGGTTATCCTAAAAATTCTCATTTAGGCACGCTCAGCGAGAACAAGGCCGAGAACGCAATTCGGAAATTTTCCTCCCGCGTAAAATTTTAATCTCTAAAAATACTTAAGTAGTAAAAATTTAATTTCAACTTGAACTCTTATCATTCCGCCCGAATCCTACTGATAAGGGTGCTTAATTAAGTTTTCGGAGCCGGTTTTAGAGGTCCACGCGTTGTTACTAGGTAAAGATTTGAAGGTACCTAGTGTTTTGTTTCTAATGTTAGAGACAGCATTATTTGTATTATATTCGATTGAACATTGGTGTTGTAATTGGCTAAACTAATGTATAATAACGTAATCTAATAAGAACTCATTTATCTAATTAAAACTGTTCAGTCGCATAATATTTCGTGTGACAACACTAAGAGCATGGTCGTGGAGATTTTTATGCGACTGGTCACACTCGCGGCCGGCGTCGGGAGTGAATTGAGAAACTTATGAAATATTGTAAACATAAAATTATCCCAAATAGACGCTGTTTCCTTATTAATAGTAATCAATCGACACATCGTAGCATTAAATTAGTCTGTTATCAAATTTATTATTACCAATTTATTCTGAAGGAAAAAAGTAGACGATATCGATATTCAAGAAACGTCTTATAACCAACCTCGGATCTACCATTTTTTGTAACCGGGGCAGAAATTGGTTAATGGCACAGACCCCCACCCCCCTCTCCGCCCCTCTCCAGTGCTCAAAATAAATAGTTTAAAAACCTGTATAATAAAGTGGCATTTCTGTAACAGAGATAAGTACCATTTAATGAATGTGCACTCTGTATTTAAGTCTTTTGTTAGTTAGTATCTGGGCGAGGTGTATATACAATTTAAAGCTCGGAAAAACGTTTTCCTAAAGATTAGATGAGCATTTGCATGATGGTAGGGTACTTTCTAGTAAAAAAAATCTGCCGCCAACCATCTAACGGTGTGTTCCGGCAGCCTCACTTTAAAGCCAGTTCCATTCCAGGCTAGATGTGCTTTATCATCTTCGAACACACCGCATCCCCTAGATTAGAGGCTGTATAACCATAACAATTACATCAAGATCTATACATATATATATACATACACATATACATATTATCTATTATATTGACAGCCCTGTTGGCTCATTGGTAGTATGTCTGCCTGCGCTGTAAGGCGTGGGTTCGATTCCCGCCAAGGACAAAACATTTTAGGGTATAAACAAATGTTTATTCTGTGTCTGGGTGTTCTGTGTGTATTATAAGTATGTGTTTACAAAAAAAAAGTATTTATGCATCCTATCAGTTGTCTGACTTCCATCACACAAGCTCTGCTTAGTTTGGGTCAGATGGCGCTGTGTATAATGTGTCCTACGATATTTATTTATTTATTTTTATTCAGCCGTAGTTAAAGTGTAACAAACAGGCAGAAACACAGCTACACCTTTGTCACCTTTTATCATTCTTGTAGTGCAGAACCCATTCGTGTTTATTGACAAACATAACTGACCTATTTTTACAAAACTGCAAGATTCGAGAAATCTGTTACTTCCGGTCGAGAGAGCTGTAATTTAATTTAAATCTTTTAAACGAAAAACGTAAGTGTTGAGATATTAAAACTTTGTTTGGAATTTCGCTCGTAAATTTTACGACATTCTTGATTCTGAACATTGGTTTATGATTCAAAACTTATCTGCTCCATAAAACCTTGCAACATATCTAAATAGTATAAAACAAAGTCCGTGTCTGTCTGTTTCTCCGCTTTACTTGGTAGTCCGCAGTACCAGATATTCTACCGCCAAGCAGTAGTGGGTTTCAATTTGAAAGGTACTGCAGCTAAATTACAGGGCTGTTGAAACTAACCATCGAAAGTTTCAAAGTAATGAGCGCCAAAGCAGCGATGCCTTGGACTTTGTTCTGTGTATCGCTGCAATGGTCATGGTAAGGCGTTATCTCCTACCATCAGGAGGGCGTCTCGTTCGTCTCATTACTTTTACATTTAAAAAAAATAAGATACAAAACACAGACATGGAAAAAAACATCTATGTTTCACATACAATATAGCAAAACAGTGTATACCAGAAGCTATCAGGTTATTTGAAATTTTTGGACCCTTTCTTTGATATAGAACGCTTAACTCAAGATAAAAAATAAACTAACAAAATTATTTAAAAAAAAAAAAAAAACCTCGAGCACGTACCCCGTACGTGACGCGATGGGCGCTCACGTCTCCAAACTCGTGAACTGTTATCCCAGCAAAACTCCATCGAAGTCGGCTTAGCGGGATTTGTCATTGTATACTACAAGTTGGATAAAAACTTGGACCGCACGATGGTTTAGCGATGTAACAAGTTAAGTTGCAGAGTTGAACGAGCGCAGCGAGGGCCGCCGGCTAGAACTATTCCCGAGACATTTTATCTTACTCTCAATAAGATTGCGTTTGACCACACCCTGTTTGATTTTAAGCAGTAGCGCGGTCTAACATGAACTGAATGAACTAAGTAGATATACTACCTAAGAGGTAAATAAGCTTTGAAAGCAATCCTTCTAACATATTAAGTGAATATATGTCAATGAGGTTCTCGGAATTCTCATTTATATGTGACACATAAACGGAGCCAGCGCTGTAAACAGGAGTATGTTCATTGTTGTTAACTTATTAATTAACTAGCTGCGCCCCGCGGTTTTACCCGCGTGGTGATGGATGATGATGATGAAAAGTTACTAATCTTATATAGCCTGCATCTCAAAATCCATTCTTAGGGGATGCCTACGTCATAGTAGCTTTATGCATGCAAAGTCTCAGCCCGATCGGTTTAAAATTAACAAAGTTTCATACAAACTTTCATCCCCTATTTTATCCCCTTGGGGGTAGAATTAATCAAAATCATTTTTTAGCGGATGCCTACGTCATAACATCTACCTGCATACCAAATTTCAGCCCGATCCGTCCAGTGGTTTGGGCTGTGCGTTGATAGATCACTATGTCAGTCAGTCATTATATAACTTCATTCATTAAAGTGTAATTGTAAGTTTTTTTTTGTACAAACGACTTGTAACGTTATTGTTATTTATGGCCAATAAATATTACTGATTTATTATTCTCCTCATTCTCCAGTAAACAAAATGTAAAAACTCATAAAAAAATAATTTAAAATTCACCGTAGACATGTTAGTAAGTACGTAAAACATAAGACATAAGGACGTAAAGGTTACAGAGGAAAACCATAAAGTACGGCGTGGCTGGAAGGTGGAATAAAAAATGTAAGCTCTTTTAGTGACCAGAGATAATTTACAACCAACGACTATGAAGTATGAATTGAATTAGTTTCCGATAGCTATCAATATGGATACGACAGGCTGGCTGTCATGGAATTGTTTTTTTTTTATTGAATGGCAACTAACTTCTTAAATTATACTTACTCGAAAAGAAAGTTTTTTTTATTGCTGACAGGCTAGGTGCTTGACCACAGCTCACCTGATGTTAAGTGACGGTGTGGTCGAAGATGGTAAAGCACACCTAGCCTGGAATGGAACTGGCTCTCAAGTGAGGCTGCCGGAACACATCGTTAGATGCTTGGTGGTAGCTAGCCAGCCGAGTACTAGAAAGTACCCTATCACCATGCTATGGTTTCTTCACGATGTTTTTCCTTCACCGGCAGCTCAAGCTCATTGTTGCTAAAGCTAAAAGTAATTCTGTCTTTTAGAGTTTTTATATTCTATCGTCAAACGATTCGTATTCGTGTGAAAACACTATAGCGTTCTGGTTAAAGGATAAACAAATGAAATAACAGAGTTATTGAGACCAACAATCAAATATCTCAAAGTATATCTCTATATCTCATAAGCGCCATAGCAGCAATGGCATAGAAATCGTATCGTCACTATAAAGTAGCAAGTTAGACCGCCTCAAGCCAATAAGTGGATTCAGTTCGACCGTCGGACAAAATTACGTATTGCAGTACTGTCAGCAAAACAACACGACATTACGTTTTGTTTTTAGCACTAACTCTTTCATATTTAACAAGATTGTTAAAAGGTTATGGGAAGATAAAATTATAACCTGCCGACTTTCTTATGCCACGGCGTATTTTTACTGAATACATACATAATGTCATCATCATAATAATCAGCTTATCATAGTCCACTGCTGGACTTAAGTCTCTTCCAAGACACGTCACTTCCAGCCGCTGTCATCTATCCTACGTATATCGTTACTGCATCGAATCTCAGAGCGTGCTATACCTAATAAGTTTTTTTACAGGCTAGGTGTTTGACCAAAGCTCGCCTGATGTTAAGTGGCGGTGTAGTCGTAGATGGTTGACGCACTTAGCCTGGAATGTAACTGGCTCTCAAGCGAAGCTGCCGGAACACACTGTTAGGTGCTTAGCGACAGAATTTCAACGGGTGGTAGCTAGTCAGTTGAATACTATAAAGTACTCTACCATATGTTATAGTTTCCTCATGAAGTTTTCCTTCACTGGTAGCTAAAACCTATTGTTGGGGTTTGAACCCACGCCATTTAGCGTGTGAACCAACCGCGGTAATCACTAAGCTATCATTGTTAAAAGTTTGCCGATTCACGGTCGGCCCTCTAGAACACGTCTTCCCCAGCGGTTATCGGTCCTGCGACAGATATGTCCAGCCAATTGCCACTTCAGCTTGCTAATACGCTGAGCTATGTCGGTGACTTTAGTTCTCTGGCGAATTATTTCGTGCCAGATACGATCTTGAATTCAACAAAATTTCCTTATTCCTTATTTGAAATTACGTTATAATTAACTGATACCCGCGGGTTCATAAGTTTATGATTAAATAAAGTGTTAAATATATTTTAAATTTTACCCAAATTCATTAAACGAATAAAAGTCATGAAATATCTTATAAACAAATGTTATTTAATTCAGTTTTTTAGTTTTTTAAATTCAAAATCAGCGTTTTTTATAAGCCCGCTACTTAGAAAAAGCCTCTTCTTGTAGTGAGAAGGGCTTTGGCTACCAAGCTGGACAAATGCCAAACTTTTTTTAAATTCCCGTACATGTAGCTTTCCTAACGATGTGTTCTTTCACTGTTCGAAGAATTGTCAAACTTAATTTATTGACACGCATTTGTCAAAATAAAATAACTACATATGTATAGATTAGGATACGAGTATAAAGGGGTACAGAATAAACTAATATATTTAATAATACTATTTTTTTTTTAAATATGTAATTTAATTTTTTTTATTAAATCTTAACTAATTTTTATATTCAGATTAAACCACGTCAAATTGTTTTTGTTGCTGTCTGTACATACTTGTACGGCCGTCAAGCACTAATTGGGCAGAATGATCGAGTCAAAAGCGTGCGGTCGGACGAATAGTAGCGCATCTCGATCGGGAATCTTCTGCCTACAAAGGGAAGCGAACTTGTTTAAGACCCCTTTTACCAATTGTTGTTCACAGTTTTATAAGTAATTCCAAATATACTTTTACCTACGCACGCCTACAACGCCTAGCTTCTGATTTCATCATCATCTGATGATGAAGCCGGAAGGTTGGTAGTATAACTAATTGGTGTGAACAATTAAGTACCTTATTGTACCTAGGTATCATTTATAATATTTGAGGTATATGCATGTCATCATCCATGGCCCAACCATTTGGCCAATGTAAAGACTGACCTACATCCGAGCGAAGATCGGATATACACACAAATGTGGCATTGTAGTGGCCTCATAAATCTAATGTATGAGAAACGTAAGTGGATGTAAAGGGTTGGGTTCGATTCCTTGGTTATGGGAGGTCATTTGTCTGTGTGGCAGGCTGTATATTATGTCATGTCGTCTTGGAATATTGCAAAGTGTCTTTGCTTAGATACTGCACAAGTGTGTGCCATGGGATTTAAAACAAAATCAAAAAGTCATTTATTCAGTTTAGGCCCTGGTAAGGCACTTATGAACGTTAAGTTACATGTTTGAATCTACCACCGGCTCGTAATTACACTTCAACTAAGAAGACACCGGCAAGAAACTCAGCAAGGCATTTTTTTTGTGGATCTTTCTTTTCATTTTAGGTTACAGTTTACAGTTATAAATATTAATACATTATGCTTACTACAATTGTCACTTAGCCAGGGGGATGCAAGTGCAGAGGGAAGCTACTACAACCATATATTCCTGTCTTCCACGTAATGAGCCACCTTATAGTATAGGCTTTGTCAATCAACCTCTGCTTTATAAAATCTTTTTTGATTTTGATTTTGAATATACTCATAAATAAGAAAACCTACAGATATATTGACAGCACTATTTTCTCATTGCTAGTTTATCTGCTTCACGAGCTGTAGTAAGGCGTGGATTCGATTACCACCAGGACAAACCTTTATATGACGATAAATCTTTGTTCTGTGTCTGGGTATTCTATATGTATTATAAGGATATATTTACAAAAGAAAAGTATGTAAGTATTCTATCGGTTATCTGGTTCCCATAGTACAAGCTTTGCTTAGTTTGCGGCTAGATGGCGCTGTGAGAAATGTCCTACGATATTTATTTATTATTGTATTAAGAACCAACCTGTTGTAGACTTATTGTTTTAATAAACAAAATGTAATATTATTTCAATACAAAATATTTATATATAAACTCGCCAAGGCATCGAGCAAACATTTGCAAAGCAATGAAGGTAGAGTAGGACATAAACAGAGACTTTATATTTACGGGCCCGAGTGACCGCAACTACATAAAAACAATACGTGACCGCCCGTAAGATAGGTTTGTATTGCGGGTCGCTCGCCAAACGGAATCTGCCGAAAATCTCTACTTTTGTGGAATTCTCTGATGGCTTATGGAATATGGGTCTGTGAAATATGGGCCATGATGTGAGGCAGGTTTTGTATCATAAATGGAATATAGATGGTGTGAGCTAAGGATTTCTTTACAGGTTTTGTAGCGATGATAGCTGAGTGGTTAGCGCGGTCGGTTCCCACGCCGAAAAGCGTGGGTTCAAACCTCAACAATGAGCTTGAAGAAAGACTGAGAAACCATAGCATAATGGTAGTACTCTTTAGCACTTGACTTTTAAACTTGATGGTGGTGAGTTTGGTGGTAAGTGTGTTAAAGTCCCCTACCCCCTTGCTATGGTTTCCTCACGATGTTTTCCTTCACTGCTAGCTCAAGGTCATTATTGGGGTTTGAACCCACGCACGATACAACTTTTTTCGTAAATTTTGTTCGAGATTGAACATTTATAGATCGGTTCGTCTACGAATTTATTTCATGCTCGCTTCGGGAATTCGATATAATAGCATTTTCTAAGTTTGAAATATTCAGATGGGATTAAATTCGATTTCAGATCTAAGTTGAGATAACTAAGCTCACTTACTTTAACTTTTTAACTTATAACACCAATTTTGTTTTATTCGAATCAATCGAGCTCAAGTTACATCGAGTCTCTTGAGACCGAATTTTTAGTGTGTTTATGTAGGTCGGATATTTTAAACAACTATCATCTACTATCGAGATATATAAATGACAGGCTAGTTGTGTGACCACAGCTAACCCGATGACAGTGTGATCGAAGATGGTAAATACACCTAGCCTGGAATGGAATAGGCTCAGAAGTAAGGCTGCTGGAACACCGTTAGATGCTTGGCGGCAGATTTTCAACTTGATGGTGGTAGCTAGCCAGCCGAGTACTAGAAAGTACCCTACCACCATACTACCCACCTACTCTATGTGTGTAAATACGGGTTAAAATTTAAAACCTTAGTTTTTTAAATATGTTAAAATGGGATGAGATATTCAACATCACGATAGATCAAAGGTTGAAGTACGCCAGTGAGATTAGGGTCGTCTACCTGTCAGATAGGCTTTCATCTGTAGCGAGTCAAGTGGTTAAAGCTAGTACTTTGATGCGCTGCTCATAATATATGAAATCAGAATCAATACTACTTTTTATCCCGCAAAACGGAGAAAAAACCGCAGGATGTAGCTAGTTTTCAAATAATCTTATATTGCAGTCAATACAGCACAATACAATGCAATATCGCTCTTTACAAATATGAAATGTTGACCTGAATTGCCAATCTATATCCTGGCAATATGAAGTGCAGAAATGTTTCCAGTAGGGGGAATATAATTTCGTGTTTCTATAGGACATATATTAACTTTTTTAATTAACCACCTATTTTTAATTAAATTTGATTTAATATTTGTTAAATTGATCCTATATATTGTGGGCAATTTTATTTTCAATTCACCAGATTCACACAATAGACATGTTGCTTTAGCAGGCACGGATGTTTTGTTTTATTTAAAAAACAGTATAAGTAAGTAAAACGAAACACTCATCTAATGACAGCCCTATTGGTTCATTGGTAGTGTCTGCTTTGAGAACTGTAGGGAGTGGGTTCGATTCCCACAAAGGACAAACATTTTGTGGTATAAACAAAGTGTTTGTTCCGTATCTGGGTGTTCTGGATGTATTAAAACTTGGTTGACAAGCTTGGTTTCACAGCTCATCTGATCTTACGTGATGGTGTGGTCGAAGATGGTAAAGCAAACCTAGCCTGGACTAGAACTGGCTCTCAAGTGAGGCTGCCGGAACACACCATTAGATGCTTTGCGGCAGCTTTTCAACTTGAGGTGGTAGCTAGCCAGCCGAGTACTAAAAAGTACCCTACCACCATGCTATGGTTTCCTCACAATGTTTTTCTTCACCGGCAGCTCAAGCTCATCGTTGGGGTTTGAACCGACGCCCTTCGGCATGCGAACCGACCGCGCTAACTACTGAGCTATCATCGCTACATATTCATTGCACATAAATTTTCTATAAACAAAATATCTACGTAGATAAAAGCCCCATAAATCTCCGTATTGTTCGAGCCGCTCGCTGCGCTCGTTCAAGAAAACTACACAAAGAGGAGCGATAAACAAATCGGCGGTTATTCGAGTCTCGTTGACCAAACGTTTGGCCAGGACAACTCTTATTGTCGCCTTCGGCCAACCCTAAATATATATATTGTTAGTGGCCCAAGTGAAAAGTTATCAGTGGAAATACGAAAATTACAGAAATTTCATTTTTTTAAATCAAATAATGTATTATTTTTAATTGACAGCCCTGTTGGCTCATTGGTAGTATGTGTGCCTGAGCTGAAGGGCGTGGGTCCCATTCCCGCCAAGGACAGACTTTGTGTGGTATAAACAAAATGTTTGTTCTATGTCTGGGTGTTCTGTATGTATAATTACAAAAAAAAAAAAGTATTTATTTATTCTATCAGTTATCTGACTTCCATCACACAAGCTCTGCTTAGTTTGGGGTCAGATGCCAATACTCGCCACGCTTGGCAGGCGGGTTGGCGAGCGCAGTTAGGTGTGATTGTTCAAGGAAGACGCTGCTGCCCATCTTCCGGATTACATCCCTTAGCCGACTCTTGCGGCGACCACGGGTAGAGAGAACACCTAGCTTATCAAACATTAAATTAAAAAAAATATATAATTAAAACTGTACAATTAAACGAGGTAGTTAAGGTACCAAAATTTTGTCAAAAATAAATGTAATCGCTACATTATAAAAATAACTTTAGATCTGTTTCAAATTAGATGTAATAGCTTATATCTTATCCCACAAGATCCCAACCTAAACAAATACCCGTTTGTAATAGGAAACCACATCTGAAATACTGCCTTTTCATGGCTCCTCGTTTATATTGATATCGGTTCCTACGCCTCTTCAATAAAAACGTCGCCACTACTATATAGTAAGCCTTAGATTTTTTTATGTAAAAAAAAATCGTAATACTTTACCATTTTACTTGGTGGTAGATTTCCTTAGCAGGAGGTCGTATAGGTAGGTACCACCGCAGTACCAGATACTCTGCCGCCAAGCAGTAGTGTGCAAACATTACTGTGTTCCGGTTTGAAGGGCACTGGAGCTAGCGAAATTACAGGGCTTTTGAGATTAACCATTTAGTCTCAAAGTAATGAGCGCCAAGGCAGCGATGCCCTGGACTTTGTTTTACAACTTAAAGTACCGTGTCTCGCTGCAATGGTCACGGACAGGCGATGTTTTCTCTTGAAGAAAATATTCTATCCAATGTGCTAACAGAGTAGTCATGTGAAACAAACGATATGAACAGAACGCTTCTCTGATGGTAAGAGATAACGCATATCCATGACCATTGCAGCGATACACAGAACTTTGAGTAGTAAAAAGTCCAGGGCATCGCTGCTTTGGCGCTCATTACTTTGAGACTTTAAATGGTTGTTTGATGGATTTTGTTAGTGAAGCTACGAACAAAAAATATCGATGAAAGATTTGTTCGTAGATGCGATGTCGACTGTCGACATCCCTGCACGCGGCGCGCGCTAAACCTGCGTAAATCAACGCTAGCAGAGAAGATGTTCTGTCTATAGATTTTTTACTTACTTTGCTAACGCTATGATTTCTTAAAATACTAATCACAAGTTAAAAGTGGGCGTGTTAACAGTTTCTCAATCTATTATTTCTGTTAAAAAGTACGTAAAACTCGTAACTTTTCTTGAAGTTACAAAGAAATGGGAATAAATTGAAATAGACCTGTTATTTCTTTACGTCATCCGAAAGCGGAGCGAAGTTTTTTCATCCATAAAACAGCAAGAAACTTCGTATTGAGTTGAACATTTCTACCGATTTACTCCGAAGTACAATAATATCGATTTTTAGAAAACTTTTTTAATTTAGTTTTACATGAAGGACAGATTAAGCAAAATAAAACACAGTTGTCAGCGTGACTATTTCACACGCTGGAAGTAAAAGAAAACCTCGTGAAGAAACCATAGCGTGGTTGTAAGGTACTTTTTAGTACTCGGCTGGCTAGCTACCACCCATAAGTTGAAGAGACCTACTTCAATGATTAGATGTGTTTACCATGTTCAATCATCAGGTGAGCTGTAGTCAAACAATTAAAACTAGCCTGGCAACTTTTTTTTTTTTATTTTTTTTTATAACTAATAGGCTTGCGTTTGACCGCCATCTCACCTGATGATAAGCGAAGATGCGGTCTACGGTGGAGCACGCTCGCCTAGAAGAAACCGATTCACTCGCGACTTGAAGGCACCCAGGTTGTATTTATCGGGGAACACCCACTCGGGCAGCAAATTCCATTCTCTAGCGGTTCGCACAATGAAGGTAGATTCGAACCGCTTAGTTCGAGCTTTAAAACTACAAAAAAAAAAAACTATAAAAAAAAACTTTATATTGGTAATGGAAAGCAATCTTCTAAAGAAACACGGTTGTGCTGGGGTTATGTAGGTTTTTTTAATGTAAAAGTAATGAGACGAACGTGACGCTCTCATGATGGTAAGAGATGACGCCTGTCCATGACCATTTCAGCGATACACAAAACTTTGAGTAGCAATATCTAGGGTATAGCTGCTTTGGCGCTTATGACTTTGAGATTTCCGATGGTTAGTCTCAACAACCCTGTAATTTCCCTAGCTGCAGTACCCTATAAACCGGAACGCAATAATGTTTACACACTACTGCTTGGTAGCAAAATATTTAGTAGTGCAGTGGTACCTCCACCACCTCCTGCTAAAGAGTAACCAAGTAATGTATGTAGAATTATATCTACTAAAACTTTTTTGATAATTTTACCGGAAAAGGAAATAGCATGCTATTAAAAATATGTTACTTGCTCATTATCGGAATAAAATTTTCGTTGCTAAATGGAAATAAAACACTGATTTATACTTAGCAAAGAATGTGAAAATAGAAAACACATTTTGTATACGAATTAGGGTAATTTTCCAAAATCCATTCAAACAATACGCGTTGAAGGCATTCAACGAAAAAAGCTGACATAAACATTTCATCCCTTTGGGTAAATAAAATTACAACCTTTGACCCGGATTGGGCGACAGACTGCCCGCCGAACCGGAAAATACCGGTATTAGCCAGAAATGACCGGTTCGCACTGGAAAGGACCGCACAGAGTAATGCAGTGAGAGAGATTACACAGCTTATAAAAAATATTTTGACTGCCCTGCTAACTCATTTGGTAATGTATCTGCTTTAAGATCCGTAGGGCGTGGCTTCGATTCCCACTAAGGTAAAACATTTATGTGTCCAGCATAAATGTTTGTTCTGTCTATGGGTGTTCTGAGTGTATCATAAATAAGGATTTACAAATAAAAATATTTCTATCAGTTATTTGGTTCTAATAGTATAAGCTTGGCTAAGTTTGGGGATAGATAGCGTTGTGTGAAACGACGTAAAGGGTTTTTTTATGGTTGATAGGCTAGATGTTCGACTACAGCCCATCTGATTGAAAAAAGATCTTTAAAGGAAAAAAAAAGTTATCTCCTACCATCAGGAGAGCGTGTCATTCGTCTCATAACCTTTATATAAAAATAACCTATACACATGTTAAAATTTGAAATTTTCAAAAGTTATGTTACTGCTATTTAAATATACTGTGTCGGCTGCCACTCTAGTTTATTAGAAATGCAAGTCTGTTGGGTTTGAACGCATGTGGGTTCACTAATAAAGATATCACGTTAGTGTATTGTACATATATATGTCACTTATTACTTTTAAATATTTAGTGAGCTAGCCATCCGAGTTCTAGAAAGTACCCTACCACTATGGTATGTTTTCCTTCACCGGCAGCTCAAACTCATTGGTGGGGTTAAAACCCACGCCCTTCAGCGTGTGAACTGACCGCGCTAATATCATCGCTACAAGTCTAAATATGTTGTCTTTTTTTATATCGCTGACAGGCTAGATGTTTGACCACAACTCACTTGATGTTAAGTGACGGTGTGGTCGAAGATGGTAAAGCACACCTAGCCTGGAATGGAACTGGCTCTCAAGTGGCTGCCGGAACACACCGTTAGATATTTGGCGGCAGATTTTCAACTTGAGGGTGGTAGCTAGCCAGCTGAGTACTAGAAAGTACCCTACCACCACGCTATGGTTTCCTCACGATATTTTCCTTCACCAGCAGCTCAAGCTCATTGTTGGAGTTTGAACCCATGCCCTTCGGCAAGCGAACCGACCGCACTAACCACTGAGTTATCATCGTTACAACTTTCGTCTTTTTCATAGCTGTCCATAAAACAAAGATAAAATCATTGTTTATAGTTTTAGATTTATCAACTTTATACCTTCAAAATAAATGTTTATCTTTAAAATATGCTTTGCATATAAATAAATGATAGAAGGAGAGGAAGAAGATAGAAGAGAGTTCAGATTTTATTTCCCGACAGGGCGTGCAAGTACAAAGTAATTCAAACCGTTTCCACCAAGTTTTTGTAACATTAACTACAAAATGTCAACAGTTTTATCGTTTACTAGCTGCGCTCCGCGGTTTTACCCGCGTGGTGATGGGTGATGATGATGATGATGATGAAAAGTATCCAATGTTTTATTCCAGGCTCTAAAATATCTACATGCAAAATGTATTCCAGCCCAATCGGTTTAAAATTGACAAAGTTTCATACAAACTTTCACCCCCTATTTTATCCCCTTGGGGGTAGAATTAATCAAAATCCTTTCTTAGCGGATGCCTACGTCATAACATCTACCTGCATGCCAAATTTCAGCCCGATCCGTCCAGTGGTTTGGGCCGTGCGTTGATAGATCACTATGTCAGCCAGTCAGTCAGTCAGTCACCTTTGAGTTATATATATTTAGATTTTGATATGAAATAAACATTTAGTATATATTTAGTAAATATTTAATTAAATCTTTCACAAAAACGTGTTCCGTTCTCGTGGGCCCTGAAAACGTCATGAAAGTCCGACTATTTTCACGCTAAATCCACAATTAATTAACTCAACGCAAACAAAGAGTCCGCGCTAGTTTATCAACCTTTTGAATTATGTCAGTGCGTCCATGTCTCACTCCTTTGTCTTTCTGGATATTTTTTATTTATATCTTTGTCCGTTATACCGCTTTTTTTTTGCGAGATGGGAAATGCAGTCCCTGACTTCTTTCTTTCAAGTCCCTGCATTCATTATTGTAAAGTCATTACTCGGTCTCGGTCTCGGATCTCTTCGGTGTTCTTGACGTTTAGGGCCTAGACAAAGTAACATTCGTTTAGCGATAACGCTAATAGAAAAATCCAAAAATATACGGTATTGACATAAGCTGCCCACGTGACATATCGACAGCTTATGCGCCTTTATTGCGTTCTATTGGCGTTATCGCTTAACGAATGTTACTTAATATTAAGTCGCTTTAGATTTCTTTTAGTAATGAGATGAACAAAGCGTAATAACTTTTGACAAAAGTCAATACTTTCTTCCCAAAGAACAATTCATTGCCATTCTAAAAAAATATTTTTATTAACTTTGTTTCCAATAGTTGTCTTTTTTTGTTTCGGGAGTTCTTTTTTGTTTGAAAACGAATACATTGTCAGCCATATAAGTTACTATAAGTTTTTTTTTTTTTTGGGGCTGCAAAGTTCTGGAGTGGAGACCACGAACCGGCAAGCGCAGCGTAGGACGTCCACCCACAAGGTGAACAGACGACCTAATAAAGACCGCAGAAACGCGCTGGATGCGAGCCGCTTCCAACCGGTCTTTATGGAAATCAATGGGGGAGGCCTATGTCCAGCAGTGGACGTCATACGGCTGATGATGATGATGATGAAGTTTTGTTTTGCGTGCCACCGCACGCACACATTGCTAGCCAAATGACTTCACTGTGTTTGATATAAAACCCTGAGTGTTCAAGGTTAAGTAAATAAAGTGTATTTAGTGTATGTTTTAATTTTAAGTTAATGTTAAATTTTAGTTTGAGTTATTAAGTAAATAGTCCGGATATATTTTTAATATTTTTTAGTTAATTAATATTTAATTTAAATCATTACTGTTGTAAAAACAGCTTTAAAGCGGAAATAAACTAAATATACACCGTGAAAAGTTGAACATCAGCAATATTGATACAGGGGGTTCAATACACGATTGTCGTTCCAAAATAATTAAAAAAAATAGGTAGTTAATATTTGCTCTAATTATCCTGAGCAAACACAAAAATACGGACACTCAAGTCACGCGCACCGAAAATGACATGGTAGTCGCGCGCGGTCCCAGATTAGATAACAGTTACTGCGCAGTCGACGTATGGTAGTTATGTCTTGCGCTAGCTCGGCGCGTGAGGCTGCGCGCTGTCCACACATTCTGGAGTCTTGGAAAAAACTTTAACCAAGGGTTTCTTAGTCTTTTTTTGTATTTGTTTCGATTTTATTTCTTTATACGTTTCATATGACCACTAACTAACATGTCTTTGAATATTGCTAATGTTCAAACTGTCAGCCCGTATAATAAATGTTGAAAACTCAAAATGAACTTCCGCAAAGTAACAAAAATCAATCAATTATTCGAAAACCTATCTATTTTTTTCCTATCTGCAAATCATTAAATGAATTCTCGCTCACCCATCCGAAGACTGAACCTGCCAACCGTCGCTTCAGTGATCTTTCCAGGGTAGAGTTACTAGCTGTAAACTGGTAGTGGTACTTCAGTGCTGCTCCGGTATCACCCGGAACATAAATCACGGGTAAATCCCCCGTATCTGAATGGAACCATTACGCTCGCGATGGCTTGACTTTGATTTGTATAGGCAGTTAACCGTTTTTAGGTTAATGCCTGAATACCGGTTTTACCTTTTTTCCGGAATGTTTATGGACTGACTTTGAGTGGAATTGCGTAATCGGAATGGACATATTTAATTTAATGTACTGTTTATTAACTGTGCAATTGTTTGATTAAAATTATTTAAATAGATTAAGAACTTAGGAATACGAACCGGCAAGCTCGGTTGAGAGCTTGTTCCCATTAATAATAATTATGTTTTTATTTGACGATTTGCTCTTTTTTTTATCCAGAATAGGTTCGCGTTTGACCACATCCTGCCTGATGTTAAGCAACGATGTAGCCTAGGATGGAACCTAGAAGGAACCTATTTACTCTTGATTTGAAGACACTCATACTGCTCTTGACAATTGTATCATTTTACTACTTTTACATTTATATTTACCTTGTATTGACACTTGTATAATTTGTTTTGACATTTTTATAACCTTTTGGACATTTATAAACCTAATTTATTTTGTCGTTTCTTGTTTTTTTTTAAATACAGAGTGAGCATGTTTAACCGCTTCGATCACGACACAATCTTTATTTATGGTTGACAATCTAGGTGTTTGACCACAGCTCATCTGATGGTCAGTGACGGTGTAGTCGAAGATGGTAAAGTACACTATCAAACATAAAATCCAAACTTTTTGTTAGAATAATATTATCACACTAATATCATAATTGTGAAAGATTGTATGTATGTTAGCACTTCTTCACACTGTAACTGTCTAACGAATTTGAGTGCAATTGTAGAATATGAAATAACATGACCTGGAATAACATAGATTACCTTATCTCCTGGACAAAAATTAGTAAAATAGCATTAAATATTTCACCATCGTCATCACCACCATCATCATCATTATCATCACCTTTGCCAGCATCATCATCATCATTATCATAACCATTGCCGTCATCATCGTCACCACGACCATTGCCGTCATCTTCATCACCGCTACCATTGCTATCATCATCAAACTGTCAATATGATCATTACCATCATTTCACTATTTTCATCAGCTTTTTATTTTCCACTATTGGGCGTTGGCTTCTCTTAATGTGTTGTAGATCGGTCGACAGCAATGCACCCAATGTATACGTTGCTTTAGATCGTCAGTTCATCTAGCCGTCTTTTGGCATTGTAATAACATATGTACCTATATACTACAGGTAAAATTCAATTAATAAAAGCTATACAATTTTCAATGGTTAAACATTTACTCGGATAAAACTAAAACGCACGCACGGTACGCACGCGCCTAATTGAACTCTTCAACAGCACTCTGGCATGCGGAGCCTGGAAACTGGCTAGGAATAGTGATGTCTTGGGAAATATCTATAAGCGGTATCGATAACATTAATTGAATTACTTAATTGAAGAACGGTGCACTTATCACTGAGGGTTGATTAATTAGCCCTTTATTGTCCTCACGACAAAATTTAATATATAATAATATACAAAAATAATGATTTAATTAATTGATAGATGTGACAACTGGCGAACTTATCGCTGAAAGCTATATTTTTTGGCTTTCTATGCGGTAGTTGATTTTTAAAAGAAATAAATGAAAGTAGAAAAAAGCTACGTATCAGGGTCGTACCAGATACAAATAAATAAATATTGTAGGAGACATTACACACAGCGCCATCTGACCTCAAACTAAGCAGAGTTTGTGTGATGGAAGTCAGATAACTGATAGAATACATAAATACTTTTTTTTTGTTGTAAATACATACTTATAATACATACAGAACACCCAGACACAGAACAAACATTTGTTTATACCATAAAATGTTTGTCCTTGGCGGGAATCGAACCCACGCCCTACAGCTCAGGTAGACATACTTCCAATGAGCCAACAGGGCTGTCAAGTATATAGTATCTGCCTAGCGCTACGAGAAAAATATATGATTAAGTTTATAATTTGTATGTAATTTTAGAATTCTGTACTGATTATAATTTTATCGAAACAAAGTATGCATTTTATCGATACGAGGACCAATTACCGAATATGTGCCATCACTAGATTTAAATTAAGAGTGTCCAGGTTAATTACGCCCGACCGCCAGCGGTATTTACTAGATGTAGCCTTAATTTGGTTAGAAATGGAACGCAGCAGTATATTGCAGCGTTTTGTGGTCTCACTTGAATCTCTAAAATACAGAATTATGTGGGCAGTAATGGATTATGCGGGTAGTAACGAAATATTTGGAAATATAACTAAATCGTTTTCTACCTAACCTGAGCTTCTGGCCGTCCGGTACAAAAATGGGCAAGTTGTTATCTCTTACCATCAAGAGTGCACTTTGTCAATCTCATCACTTTTTAGACGTGGTTATAAAAAATCTTGATCAAAATCATAGCCACTTTTCAATATAAGCTACCGATTGCAGTAAAAGAAACATATCCCTTTACAGCTAATACTATAATCCCAAATCGTATTGGCAATATAATATCCTAAAACCATTCCGGGGGAAATGTCCATTAAACTGAAAGATATTGCATGCATGTGGATCGGCTATCGTTTGTTTCGATATACCGCTATTATTCCGGTTCTTATAAATACCGGTATTCTACCGGTTTAGTAATGCGAAAATACCGGCACTTTATATTATTTATGGGATCATAAACATAGCAGTAGTAAAAATGGCGTTTATGCAGTTTTTATGCATTTAGGTCGTCGTCTTGTTGGGGTTCCTTGAGAACATAGCAGAAAGCTGTTCAAAGAAAGAACAAGCGTGTAATACAAATTAAAATATTAAAAAAACACCAGGAACAGGATACCAAATTTTGATTTGACGAGAGCTGTGGAATATGTTCGAAATTTATCAACTAGAAAAGAGCTAACCTTCAATAAAGTTAACAGATATTCTTAAATTTTTATATTATTTATTATTAAACTTTTCGATCGTGACCTTTGAAACAAAACGAACTACATGCATATTTCAAACACATTTTTTTTAAATGTAATGAGACGAACAAGCCTCTCTCCTGATCGTAAGAGGTAACGCAAGTCCAGACCATTGCAGCGACACACAGAACTTTGAGTAACAAAACAAAGTCCAGGGCATCACTGCTTTGGCGCTCATTACTTTGAGACTAGATGGTTATTCTCAACAGCCCTGTAATTTCGCTAGCTGCAGAACCCTTCAAACCAGGAACATAGTAATGTTTACATAAAACTTTCTATTATTTACAAAATACAAACACAAAACCTAATCAAGTCTACAAGAGGCGCGAAATTTAGTCAGAATACTGGCAGCATTGCCACGCTAGTTGACAATGCTAAGATTTTGATTCCAGCGTTTTGATCCCAAGAATTTGACCAGGTCCTTATACAGCTCGGGAGTGGACCTTGAGTTTCAACCCCATGAACCGTGTAAGGTTTTCATCTTTAGACCAGCGTATCCTACAGTCATAGAAAGAGGATGATGAGTTTTTTTTGTACTGAACCATTTATACATAATGAAGGTTCGTCAAGCGCTTTCATTAAAACTGTTCGTAATAACAAGCGACGTTTTAACACGCGAAACGACACTACTTTAACATCAGGTGTTACAGCAATTACTAGAAGTGTAGCTGTGTTATTACACTAAACGTGTAGTAGTGTCCGTATAAACACAGAACACAGCACACACTTTTAGACGAAGTGTAGTATTTTTCATGTAAGTAAGTTAGTTTCTTTAACAGACTAATATTAGTGCCTAGATGACCGAGCTTTGCTCGGCTGAAAACACGGAAAAAACGACGTTTTCTAAAAATGAAACCTAGCTAGATCGATTTATTGCCTCCTAAACCCCCTGTGTACTAAATTTCATGGATATCGTTGGAGCCGTTTCCGAGATTCAGTTTATATATATATATATATATATAATTAGATAGATTAGATTAGATAGATGAAGGTGAAAGTTTGTTGTATGTAAGGGTGTTTGTGTGTTTGTTACTTCTTTATGCTCAAACGGCTAGACCAATTTTGATGAAATTTGGTATGGAGGTAGCAGACACCCTGAATTAATACATACGCTACTTTTACAGGAACGCGCTGGATGCGAGCCGCTTCCAACCGGTCTTTGTGGAAGTCAATGGGGGAGGCCTGTGTCCAGCAGTAGACGTGGAGATGATGATGATGATGATGAATAATATCATAATTTTTATATGAAATCAAATATGACGGTAGTATGGCTTTATTTCCAGAAGAATGAAAAATCTTTTTAGTTCATTTTTTGTCAGTCGTTTTTTTTTTTATTATTATACTTGTTACGTCTTCCCTGTTATCTAGTCATTTGGTAGTATTTCTGCTTCAAGAGATGTAGGGCGTGGGTTCGATTCCCACTCAGAGCAAGATATGTGACGTACATATATAGATGTTTGTACGGTATTTACAAAAAAAAAAAGCTTTGCTTAGTTTGAGGCTAGATGGCGCTGTGACCTTTGTTTATGATCTATTATTTATTTAGTTAAACTAAAATTATAAAGGCAAAATTTCGTAAGTATGTTTGTTTGTTACTTCTTCACGCTCAAATGGCTGGGCCAATTTTGATGAAATTATAGGCTACTTTTTATTACGAAAAAATGTTGCGTATAACACCGTGGGGCGCAACTAGTTAGCTATATTGACAAAGCCTACTATAAGGTGGCTCATTACGTGGAAGACAGGAATATATGGTTGTAGTAGCTTCTCTCTGCACTTGCACCTGGCTAAGCTACAATTGTAGTAAGCATAATGTATGTATTAATATTTATAACTGTAAACTGTAACCTAATATGAAAAGAAAGATCCACAAAAAAATGCCTTGCTGAGTTCCTTGCCGGAGTCTTCTCAGTTGAAGTGTAATTACGAGCCGGTGGTAGATTCAAACATGTAACTTAACGTTCATAAGTGCCTTACCAGGGCCTAAACTGAATAAATGACTTTTTGATTTTGATTTTGATGTAGAATAGAAAATTTATTGTCGTTTAAAAAATTCGTGAGTACAGAACCCTTGACGAACGAAATGTTAAGTATTTATTTATTTTATTTTCCACGGCCGGGGCCAAATACTCGTTCCACTTCGTATTTTTTCCATTTCATTGATTTCTCGGATTAGCTTCGAATGGAATAGACATGCGGAAACTGGACGGAATTGGATGGGGTTTTTTTTGGAAAATAGGTTTGAAATATTGGAAGGCTTTAGGATTGATTTTTTGGTGACGTTATTGTTTAAAAAAGAATATTGCGAGTAAATGCTTTATTTCGTCGCATTCACGCATTAAACATATTTCAGTTCCATTCCAGGTAAAACATGTTTTACATCTTCGACCACACCATCATTTAAAATCAGCTGAACTGTAGTCAAACCCCAAGTCTGTCATTATACAACACTTACATTTTACTTACTAACATAATTTAAAAAAAAAAAAAAAACGCATAAATTTTAACTTATAGTCAGTTTCACTTTAAATGATTTTTTTGGGGGTTGCGTACTCAAAGGGTAAAACGGGACCCTATTACTAACTGACTCCGCTGTCCGTCCGTCTGTCTGTCTGTCCGTCTGTCACCAGGCTGTATCTCATGAACCGTGATAGTTAGACAGTTGAAATTTTCACAGATGATGTATTTCTGTTGCCGCTATAACAATATATACTAAGAAATATATTAAAATAAATATTTAAGTGGGGCTCCCATACAACAAACATGATTTTTTGCCGATTTATAGATAATGGTACGGAACCCTTCGTGCGAGAGTCCGACTCGCACGGCTGGTTTTTTTTTGTTTTACGGTTGACGGGATTTGTATTACACCACAGCTCACCTGCTGTTAAGTGACGGTATGATCGAAGATGGAAAACATAGTCTGGAATGGAATTGGCTGGATGATGTAAGGGTTCCCCTTACATGACATGAGGAAATTTACTAAAAATATATCTCTTCAATACTCCACCCTACTACCTTTTTCCCTACCCTACCCCACTATCTCTTTTTTCTTGCTTTACTTAGTTTGAGGCTAGATGGCACACTGAGAAATATTCTTTACTCAACCCTAGAACCCTTTTACCTACCCTACCCCACTATCTCTTTTATTCTTGTTTTTATTAGTTTGAGGCTAGACGGCACACTGAGAAATATTCTTTAAAAAATTTAGACTATGTTAAACGAAATATTTCGGCCACACAAAAAAAAATTCTTGAAGAAAATACCGTACGTAAAAAATTTACGTTTTACATGCAAATAAATTTTAATAAAAGTCAGTACTAATGCTTAGTACGACGATCTGTATGAAGATTAATGTCGAAACATATATCTCTGCCTCTGTGCAGTCACTTCTGAGTAATAAAAAGGATTTATTTATTATTTATGTTTATTTGTATTCAAAACATATAGGATTCAAAGTTTTTGTTTTAAATTACTATATGAAAGATTGTGTTTGAAATTTCAACTATTTTATATAAAAGTAAAAAAAGACGCTCCCCTGATGGTAAGAGATAACGCCTGTCCATGACCATTGCAGCGATACACAGTACTTTGAGTAACAAAACAAAGTCCAGGGCATCGCTGCTTTGACGCTCATTACTTTGAGACTTTCGATGGTTAGTCTCAACAGCCCTGTAATTTCACTAGCAATAGTACCTACTCTTCAAACTAGAACACAGTTATTAAATTAGCTATCTGTTTATCCAATTTCATCCAAATCCGTTAAGCCGTTATAGAGTGAAACAAACATTTAGACAAATTAACATGGATGTTTGCACAGGGCGGAAATCAAATCCATGCTCAACAGATCAAGAAGCAGATCCATTAAAACATGCAATGATAGCTCGGTGGTTAGCGTGGTCGGTTCACACTCCGAAAGGCGTGGGTTCAAACCCCAAAAATGAACATGAGCTGCCGGGGAAGGAAAACATCATGAAGAAACCATATCGTGTTGGTAGAGTGCACGGCTGGGTAGCTTCTACTCCCAAGTTTAAAAACTATCTATATTTTGGCAGCCTCACTTGAGACGCAATTCCATTTTAGGCTGGGTGTGCTTTACCATCTTCGATCACACCGTCACTTAACATCAGGTGCGCGGCGGTGAAATACCTAATGAAAAGTTAAAACAAACCATACCCTAAAGCTATATACCTAACTCTTTCCAAAGAAACTTCTAGACCTCATAATAATATTCGGCTAAAAATAACATCAACTTTGAACAAATTAAATTAACTACAAAAATCAATTTAAAGTTTTCAAAGTAAGACAGTTTGTTTAACTAAAATAAAATGTATCGCCCAAGTTATACTATTTTCAAATTATCAAGATCGTCTAGACTTTGAACGTGTGTGATCTAAAATTCATGAAAACTTGCCGACTCTTGTGTTTCTTTGAAAATTATGATTGGAAGGGTAAATAGTTGATGAGACGTGGTGATGAGCAGAAAGCGAGAAATGTTACTCTTTAAATATCTACGAAAAGACCGGCCAAGTGCAAGTCCGACTCGCGCACCAAGGATTCCATACAAACAAAACATTTGTAATTGAAATCCGTCGTTCAATATTTCGCCGTCAGGTGTCGCGGCGGAATTAGAAAAATGCTTGGTATTTCAACATTCTCTGATGTCACTGTTTCTACATTTAGAATAAAACTTTGAAAAGTTTTTAGACCATAAATATGTAACTATTGATGTTATAGAGATGTCATTTATAAGAATAAAACTTCTTAGAATATCAACTTCAGGTATGTTAACATCATCGTCACATCATCAGCCATAGGACGTCCACTGCTGGACATAGGCCTCCTCCTGGGGGGGTTTTGCCAATACTCGCCACGCTTGGCAGGCGGGTTGGCGAGCGCAGTTAGATGTGATTGTTCAAGGAAGACGCTGCTGCCCATCTTCCGGATTACATCCCTTAGCAGACTCTTACGGCGACCACGGGTAGAGAGGGTGGGGTACTATTCTTACGCCGGCACCACCACGGCACGGTATGTTAACAAATTAAATTAAAAAAGTAAATTTACTCGATTGCAAAAAATCCTAAAGTAACTGTCTAACGAATGTATGTATGTATGTATTTTTCTTCGCGCTAAAAAGGCAAAGCGGATTTAAATGAAATTTCCACACCTGTAAGCTCAAGAAGTAGAGATATTACCAAATGAAATATCAGGGCAGTCAAAGACCAAATTTTACTGCATAAAATAAATCGTTGTTTTATTCAATGGTAGGACCACCGCAGTTAACTGTTTTTTTTAATGGTTGACAGGCCAAGTGTTTGACCACAGCTCACCTGATGTTAAGTGACGGTGTGATCGAAGATGGTAAACACACGTAGCCTGGAATGGAACTGCCTGGCTGAGGCAGCCGGAACACACCGCTAGATGCTAGCCGAGTACTAGAAAGTACTATCATGCTATGGTTTCCTCACGATGTTTTCCGTCACCAGCAGCTCAAGCTTTCATCGCTATAAATGTACCTGTCGATACTACCAGCAGAAACACCTACATTAACACAAGTTCTCTATTTTTAGCTTCGCTTTGTCTTCCCTTTGTCCCTACGAATTAAAATTTCATTGAAGTCTTCCCCCTTATTACACACGTTGGCTGGAATCTAAATGTCAGACAAGTATACTTTTAAATACACTTATATCAGCTTTCATATCAACCCTGTTTTTATGACAAAAAAAAACCGGCCAAGTGCGAGTCGGACTCTCGCACCGAGGGTTCCGTACAAACCTGTAGGTATATAAGTAAAAGTTATGGTATTTTTTTTAATGGTAATTTATGCTTTTTGCAATTTTTTCCTTTATCTGTGGTATAAGGCGTTGCTTCGTACCAAGTTTCAAGATTCTGAGTTCACGGGAAGTACCCTGTAGGTTTTGATTCCTTTGCGAGTGTTGAAAATTTGCAGCATAAACGGCTGTATCTTTTGATTGCGTTGGGTTAGAAATTTGATTTTGTCACAGCTCCAAGGGACAGTAGACCCGAGTATTTGATATGAATTTCAGCTTGATACCTCTACGCGTTCCTGAGAAAAATGGGTCTCGACAGACATACAGACGGACAACAAAGTGCTCCTATAAGGGTTCCGTTTTTTCCTTTTGAGGTTCCCCAAAAACATTCTCTTTAACCGACTTCAAAAAAAGAATGAGGTTCGCAATTAAACCAATTAAAAAGAATATGGTTGTCAAACTAGGTGATTAACTACAGCTCACCTGATGTTAATTAACGGTGTGGTCAAACATAGTAAAGCACACCTAGCCTGAAATGGAACTGGCTCTCAAGTGTGGCACTGGAACACACTGTTAGTGTTAGTGACAAGTTAGATTGAAGTTTTTCGGTTTCAAATTACATTTGATCATAATTGGACGCACATATTGATTATTATCAATATTAATAATTAAGTTATTTCTTGAGGACTCCGCACACCTCGTCAAACATGTTCCGGACACCAGCGAAGTCGCAGGGGTCAGAGGTTCAGTTGAGCTCTCCAACGGCTGGCTCCGTTGTGGACATCACAGAGCCTTCGCGGCCGAATGTCAGAAGAAGTATTGGCGAGTGGGAGTCAGGAAAATCGGACATCCGAAAAAGCCTGACCCCCTCAAACAAGACCTTTACGGTGGGATCCCCGAGTCTTCAACCGAATGCTTCTCGCAAGCGATCGGTTGAGGCCACGGGGGGCCCGCCGAAGGGGCCTTTAAAGCCGAAATCTTCTGGCAGAGTGGCGGAAGCGAAGGCCTGTGTTACAAAAGCGAAGCTGAACCTCTCAAATTCTAGAAACCTCAAGTCCGAAATTAAGGCTGCAGTGACGGAAGCTATAGACCGCCTGTTTCAGCTCGTCAAAGAGTCTGACTCAGTACAGGGTCAATGCTCCGTCTCGCAGCCTAGACTTGAGGAACAAAGTAGAGAGACTAAATCGGAACTGGAACAGGTGATGCGGAGTCATATGGAGTTAATTAAGGATAACTCCCAAAAAATGAGCACTAAAAGAAGCGCTGGATTGTGACCTATCTCGTGACCGAGGACACAGTGACATGAACACTGTCACTATTGACAAGCTTGTCGGCGAAGTGCGGGAGCTACGCCAGACGACTGAGGCGACCGGGGAAAGGATCTCCTCATTGCAGGGGGCCCTTCCCTCGTATGCTGAAGTCCTGGCTAGGCCTACTGGCGTGGCCACTCCGACAAAACTTCGCTCAAAGCATTCTGTCATTGTGTCTTCGGGTAACGAGATGGACACCAGCGAGGAGGTCCTCGGGCACGTACGGGCTGCACTCGAAGCCAAAACAACAGGTCTACAGCTGACGCGCGTCCAAAAGGTGAAAAACCAGAAGGTGGTACTGAGCTGCGCCACTAAATCGGAGTTGGAGAAGGTGACGGAGAGAATCACGGCCAAAAATAAAAACCTCAGCGTGGAAATGGCCAATAACAAAGACCCGCTGGTGATTATAAGGAACCTCCTCACCTTCAACAAAGACGAAGATATAGTGGCGTCGCTCAGGACCCAAAACAAAAACCTTCTGGTAGACCTGAATGACCAAGAAATGAGGGCAACGGTAAAATACCGCCGACGAGCCAGGAACCCGCACGAAAATCATGTGGTGCTTCAGGTGTCGCCGAAATTGTGGCAAAGACTGACGCAGGCAGGTCGCGTACACGTCGACCTGCAGTATGCGGCAGTTCAAGACCAGTCTCCTCTAGTCCAGTGTACGAGATGCCTGGGGTATGGGCACGGGCGCAGGTTATGCACAGAGTCAGTCGACCTGTGCAGCTACTGCGCCGGCCCACACCTCAGAGCGGATTGTCCGTCACGTGAGGCGAGCGAGACTGCGACCTGCTGCAACTGCAGGTTGGCGAAGTACACCGAGGTCGGCCACAATGCATTCGACGGTGAGTGCCCGGTACGTAAGCGATGGGACGCCATAGCTAGATCTAGCGTGGCGTACTGCTAAGGTACTGGGCACCACAAACAACACCGAAGAAAGGGCGACACCTGTTCTCACTGGTGATATCGTGCGGAATCTAGAAAAGGGTCATGAAAGAGCTGAATTTATGTTAAAATGGGGTGGACATTTAACATTTGACGTCATGGCGAAATCATTCACACAGTTGCTTCAGGACAGCCCTGAACAAGACGCGACTAGATGCGTCCTGGAACTACAACCGCTATACGCGAACCGAGCCTCTATCATGCACGATGACGCACGGAAGGGATCCAGGACGTACCTACTAGCAGTCGGCACACCTGAAGCAAAAGTAAATAGGTAATAAGGCAAATGACACTGAGTATCATTGTGTCTTATCTTGGTAGATCACAGTAGGGAAGGTGTGTGCAGCTCCTAATTCTGAAGAATCAGGAGTTATGGACACACGTGGAAAAGTAGAAAAGAAACAGAATGAAACGCCAGGAAAATATAAAAATATGAATTTAATGTAAATTAGAATAATAGACTAAATATTTTATAATAAATAATTTATTTTATACAATTTTAAGTAGGTTAAGAATTTTAAATAATGACGAATTATACAATTTAATATAATATTATACATAATATAGTGACGTTTTAAAATATTTTATTGAACAGAATTTATACAATTTTAAACTAGTTGAGTAAGACAGGTACGTAATAAATCAAATAAATAAAAATATGAAAATATACATAAAAATGCTATTTTTTTTGAAAAATTACTCTATAAATATAACTTGTATAAATGCTACACTTGTAGCACAAAATAAATAAAACTTAAATACTAAAACATATAACCTAAAAAAGGGCCCTGATTACGTTAGGGGTACATTGGTGGAGGAGGACGGATAAAAAAAAAAAAAAAAAAAAAAAAAAAAAAAACACACTGTTATTTGTTTGGCGGCAGATTTTCAATTTGAGGGTAGTTAGCCAGCCGAGCACTAGAAAACCTTTTTATATGCCATGGTTTTCTCACGCTGTTTTTCTTCACCGGCAGCTCAAGTTCATTGTTGGGGTATGAACCCACGCTTTTTGGCGTGACCACGCAAACCACTGAGCCTATCGCTACAAAATATTGTTTCATTTAAAAGGATATACTTTTATACTGGAAAATCGATTCAATAGTTTGATTTTTAAGCCAAAATACCTAAAACTTCGCCGTTTTTCACAAACTTGTTAACATACAGATAATCGCAAGATTTACATGGAAACGTTCATGCATAAATTAACTTTTTTTTTTACGCATTTTAGTTTAAAAAACAAACTACTCAAACGATTTTCTTATAATATCTCCGGCCAATCAAAAACCCTATCAAATTTTTAGGTATAATAATTTTTAAAATATTAGTTTTAAATTAGATATTTTTGACTAATTGTTCTATGGGTTTATGTGCCCGCAATAAGTTTTATTATTATTACAAATAGAATTTTTTTTTTTCAAATCGGTTCAAAAATGACGGTGTTCTGAGATAATAAAAATATATATATTTTAATAAATACCACCGAATTGATAACCTTCTTCTTCATTTTGAAGTCGGTTCAAAACTCTAACGTAAACAAAACTCAATATCGCAGAATTCACAGTGGAGCAAAACAACATGTATTCATTTATGATGTGGAAATTGTAGCATAGAAATTGAAACAGAAAATATTGACTCAATCGATTTTCATGAGCGACGACGGGCGTGAGTGGAATATATCAGTAAATTACAGCCGCTGTACCTGGGCACAGTCTACATTCTATCGAGAATTCTAGACAAAAACGTGAGCCTTATCACTAATATAATATAAAAAGTTTCTGTCAATGCTTCGCGTGAGAAAAATATTGGTAACTAAAATAACTAACTATTAATATACTGATCAGTCTGTTCTACAGATATTATTATGGGGAATGTTCTGATGAACTTCTTGGGTTTGGCTTGGCTTGGCCGCCATGGCCAAAGTTTTTTTTATGTCACAAACAGACGGACCTGTACGGACAGATGGTAAGCGTCGCCTATGGATATCTGCAATATTAATATGCATTTTGAAGAACTCAGTCCGCAGAAATCACATCACATCATCAGCCATTGGACGTCCACTGCTGGACATAGGCCTCATCCTTGGTTGGCGAGCGCAGTTAAGTGTGATTGTTCATTGTTCAAGGAAGACGCTGCTGCCCATCTTCCGGATTACATCTCTTAGCCGACTCTTACGGCAACCACAGGTAGAGAGGGTGGGGTACTATTCTTACGCCGGCATCAAAAAATTACAAATAATAATTTCCCTCTTCTATAACACTGTTTGTCTTACTTTTATTTATAAGCCTCACACATGGCTGACGGTGTTGTCCTTCAACCTTCCCCAACCTTCTTAAATCTTTCTTCAACCTTCTTTAAACCTTCCTCCAACCAACTTTCAACCTTCCACCAACCAACCTTCAAACTTCCACAAACCAACCTTTAACCTTCTTTAAGCCATCCTCCAACCAACTTTAATCCTTTCACTAACCAACCTTCAACTTTCCACCAACCAACCTTAAACCTTCCACAAACCAACCTTTAACCTTATTTAAACCTTCCACCAACCAACCTTCAACCTCATTTCTGCGTAGTTGTTTAAAACAATGAGGTTGCTAACAATTTGATATGGAAAACATTTAATTTTGATCAAAGTTATTTCATTTGTAAAACTTTACGTGCTGTACTGGCGTTATAGCGCTTCATACTCTTTGACCCCTACCAACAAAATAAATTCAAATAAAGCCTGTTTATCTATATCTAAATTGACAGACAGACAGACAGTGCAATATCGCACGTGACGTCGTTATAGAGGTGTTCATATCAAGATGTGAACATTTTGAATTTGCTTGCTGACGTGAATGGATTGCTTTCCCTTCAAGATTAATTTAAAGCTGCCTTTGTTTTATCAATGTTATTTATATTTCTACCGCAGTCGTTGTTTCTATAATATAATATGGAGTTTTCATCGAAATCGCTGCATACCTTTGAGATAGATCTTAATCCTCGTAAACCCGTGCGCTACCGGGGCGGGTCGCTAGTTACATATTGTAGCGATGATAGCTCAGTGGTTAGCGCGGTCAGTTCCCATGCCGAAGGGCGTGGGTTTAAACCCCGACAATGAGCTTGAGCTGCCGGTGAAGGAAAACATCGTGAGGAAACCATAGCGTGGTGGTAGGGTATTTTCTAGTACTCGGCTGGCTAGCTACCACCCTCAAGTTGAAAATCTGCCGAGAAGCATCTAACGGTGTGTTCCGGCAGCCTCACTTGAGAGCCAGTACCATTCCAGGCTAGGTGTGCTTTACCATCTTCGACCACACCGTCACTTAACATCAGGTGAGCTGTGACCAAACACATAGCCTGTTAACCATATTTTTTTTTTATTGAAATACAATTTACATGGCTAGAGCTAATTTGCGAGTCAAGATAACTGCTTTATTATGAAAAGCGGTATTAAATAACCCGTTATTTGGTTGCTGAGAATTAATCAAACGTTCTAGTTGAACTGCACTCATATTCCATGCAAATCTAAACGCGGGCCGATCCGGTTACTGAGTGGTGTGGTTACTCGGATAACTTGATTTATTACCCGGTTAGAAAATTCGCAAAATTATTCTATTTTTAAAATTATTTGACAACAGTTGACGTTTGTTTTGTATTTTAAATGGCATATCAACTTTGTCATTAAGACTGGTCGAATAGACTAAATGACAAAAAAAAAGTAAAATTTACTTAATGACACAAAAAAAGTAAAATTTCGAATGCTGGAACTTGTTTGATCGCTGTGTTTGAAAAAATTTTGTCCAACAATTTGTAGATCTTTTTCCAAAACTACAAATGTGTCCTGAGAGAAAGAGAAAGGTTATAATTGTAAAATAATAACTTTCGATATTAATAACTGTCAATGTGAAAGTTATGTTTGGGTACATATTTTTTTATTTTTGGCGTCGCATTTTGTTTATTTGCCAGTGTGTTTCGATATTTTCTAATATTTAATAAAAAACCAAGTTAAGTCTATGTCACAGTCGGAGACACAAAATAATATCTGTCCATGACTATTGCAGCGGTACCTACGTATACTGCAGTGACATTACAGGGCCATTGAGACTAACCATCGAAAGTCTCAAAGTAATGAGCGCCAACGCAGCGATGCCCTGGACTTTGATTTGTTACTAAAAGTTCTGAGTATCGCTGCAATGGTCATGCGTTATCTCTTACCACCAGGAGAGCGTATCGTTCGTCTCAAAACTATTACATAAAAAAATAAGGACTTTAAACACGTAAGTTTCCTCAAGATGTTTTCCTTTAACGTTTCAAGTCAGTAGCAATACACACATAACTAAGTAAAGACAGAAGTTGAGACAGAAGATTCCAGATGCCAGACGGAAATAATCTAAAGTGATTTACCACCTAGTAATAAAATTAGTTGTTGCAGTAATAGTTTGACCATATAACTTTGCTAATATACATATATCGTATGGTATACATAAGTCAGATTGCTTTACTTCTACGTTATTGGTTCCAAGGTAAGTAAGTCTAACATCGCCCAAAGGTAGGGAACTCTCCCGAACCTATTTAAATAGTAACTTGGGTCGTTCTGTAAACCCCAGCACGGCTTGTAAGTTAGTTCGAGGATATCAGAACTTAGTGCAACTACTAAAAGTATTTTTAACTTATTCATTGATTTAACTTTTTGAACAGATCCTTTTTTATATAAATGTAATAAGACAAACGAGACGCTCTCCTGACGGTAAGAGATAACGCCTGTCCATGACCATTGCAGCAATACATAGAATTTTGAGTAGTAAAACAGAGTCCAGGGTATCTCAACTTCGGCGTGTGAACCAACCGCGTTAACCACTGGGCTATCATCGTTACAAAAATTAACTAAAAGACCTTGGCTTATCACAAACATCTATAAATTTAGTGGAAAGAATTCATATAGTAAAAATTAAAAAATATATAAAATTTTAGACTGAAATTCGGATAGTTTAGTAAACTGTAAAAGTAATCACTTGCATCTACGCGATCAAATTTATTGACACTGTATTTCGTTGCACAAAAAAATAGGTCAAGTATTTTATATTCGGTTCAAACAATGTTTTATTTCCCAGAAAACACTCGAGACATTATCCATTAACAAAATTCGTCTACCCATAAATAAAAAGGAAAATTAAATTTTAATCACCGATAAAGAAGAGGATAAAATTTTAAAAATTAAATTGGCTTAAGAGCTACTTAACACCCCTTAACGACTTTCAAGGCACTTCTTAATCAATGACTCAATAATAATTTCAAGAAAGGAACTGGGTCAAGATATTTTCAATTTAATAATTGTCAATTTACAACCGGTACCGGAATTTTACCAGTTCTGGAACCGGTAAAATTTGGGTGTGCGATATTGTGATCGTCCAATATAAGCCCCGAACAGTATGGACTGATACATGTAAACACAACTAACATCTTGAAAAAGATCTTTGATTTATATGGCATTTTATGTTTCAATTTTTTTTTGAGTGTGTGAAGATGTGTGATGTATACCAACTTGCACTTGGCCAGCGTCGTTGACTATGGCTTTATCATTCTAGCAATGAGGAGAGGTCCGCGCAGTGAGAAAGTTTAAATAAAATTTAAAATTAAAAAAAACCCCTACGCATTTAACCAAACATAGCTAAGACACACCGCAAAGAAACTGGCTTTCGAATGAAAAAAACCGCATCGAAATCGGTCTATCCGTTTGAGAGCTACGATGACACAGACAGACACACACACACACACACAGAGATAGACAGACGTCGACTTCAAACTTATAACACCCCTCTTTTTGCGTCGGCTGATTCGGAATGTACGCCCAAGTACCGATGTCCTGGACATTTTAGCAACAGGAAATTTTTTGTACTTCTTTTTGATTCTCCATTTCAAAAAGTAGATTTATTTCTTTTGATTAATCTTCATTCTATTTTATTTATTCAGTGAGTGCTCATACTGTTGCTGCTGATTTTCGAAGGTAATTTGGTCGAAGCGCGATGGTCGATCAGCCCATCCGACGCCCTAATTGGGCCCAAAGGCCGCGCGTACCGCTTGTAAATTCTAAATGAGATGGAATATATTTCTGATGTAGTTTTGAATTTTTATCGTCGTCAGGTGCGGCGATTACTGCGACTACGTGCGAGTAATGGGTTTTGATTTCATGCCATTTGCTGTTATCGTTTGAACGAGGCCTTTGAGTTTGCAGGAATGGATTGGTGTTTGTATTTATGTTCACGTATTCTTTTATTAGTAACTTGATATAAACTGGCCGCAGTTGATGTCGATGTATCGGGAGAACAGTTTTCAAACGGAAAAGTTAAATTTATCCCTCGATCCAGTTTAGCTTTTGTGTTAGAGCAATGTTCGGTGCTATTTACACAAATCCTTTACAAATTATACACTTAAACCTTTCTTATGAATCACTCTATTTATTGGCGTAACTCGCATGATAATCCGTTCAGTAGTTATTTAGTTTTAGTTTATCGCGAACAGACGGATAGATACTGCGGACGACTTTGTTTTATAATATTTAGTAATGTTATGGTTAATAGTTTACGTGTAATGACCACAGTGCACCAAATACCAAGTAACAGATGAGCCGTAGGTGGCCGTTGAGGACGGAAACCGCAATCAGCCTGGAATGGGCACTAGTTTTGAATTAAGGCTGCCATAACACGTCGTTAAGCAAATTGTCAACATGAGGATTGAAGCTAGTCAGTTGAGTACCTACTGAAAAGCCTACCGCCATGCTATGGTTTCTACACGATGTATTACTGGTGAGCTGTAGTCTAACACCTAGCTCTGTAACCATAAAAAAGGGTAAAGTAATACATTGTGAAAAAACGACAAGAGAAAACTCTTCATTGTCCGCTAGAACTTATTAGGATTTGAATTCACTTTTGGATCACGCTATGCAAGATATCACCGTTAAAAAAATCTTATGGCGCTACCATTCTGAAGAATAGCAACCTTTCATTATTGAAGTCAGTATGCGACTCAGTTCTAAATAGACAAGAATATAATTATCAAAATGGACAAGATTCATTCTTGTTTATTCATTATCAAAATGTACAAGAATAAAATTATCAAAATAGATAAGAATAAAATTATCAAAATAGATAAGAATAAAATTATCAAAATAGATAAGAATAAAATTATCAAAATAGATAAGAATAAAATTATCAAAATAGATAAGAATAAAATTATCAAAGTGGACAGAAATAAAATTGTTCACGCAACTACGTTATACAAATTTTGGGAATGTACTATTTTCTCTATTTCTACAGAGATACGAGTCAATGCGATCATCGATTTTCATCTCCAAATACAGCCATGTTCAGCTGCAAAAGTATATTTCCGTCGCAACGGCAGTTCAGTTCAACGAAGTCTTTAATCGGAATCCATTCTCAAAACGGATTCCATAAAACTAACACTATCTCTTACACATGAGCTAATCGGTACGACACACAGCACGTAAAATACTGTATACACAGTAGATCAACTTGAAACAAATTTTAAAAGTATGAAATTATGAAATCCTAATAAAAATCTTATCCTATCCAGAACACAATTTATACCCGGCCAGTATTGCGGGGACTTTTAGCCAGGGCTTGATGCGCGGAGGGACTTTAAATGGTATTTTTAATTTAATTTGACTTAAGTTATATGTTTAAATTTAATTTATATGCTTAAAAAAAAAAAAAAATACCCTGATGAGATATATTTTACAGCAGCGAACTCAGGTAAAACCACAGTTGTTACAGTGAAATTATCACTATTGTCCTTATTGTCTACTTAAATGTCTTTCAATATATCGATTTTATTCTCGACAGCCCTGTTGGCTCATTGGGAGTATGCCTGCCTGAGGTGCTGAGCGTGGGTTCGATTCCCGCCAAGAACAAATGATTGTTTGGTATAAACAAATGTTTGTTCTGTGTCTGAGTGTTCTGTATGTATTATAAGTATGTATTTACAAAAAAAAAGTATTTATGTATTCTATCAGTTATCTGACTTCCATCACACAAGCTCTGCTTAGTTTGGGGTCAGATGGCGCTGTGTGTAATGTGTCCTACAATATTTATTTATTTTATTTATTACAAGTCTGCTGTATTATCCGGTATTTACAAAATGTTCGCAGACCAAAGTTCCCTTCATCATCAGTAGGACTTAGGACTGCTGGACATAGGACTCCCCCATTGACTTCGATAAAGACTAGTTGGAAGCGGCTCGCATACAACACGTTCCTGCGGTCTTTATTAGGTCGTATGTCCACCCACAACTTGCGTGTCTGTCTCCACTCCAGAACTTTCCAAAGTTCCCTTACTGTGTGTACGTTTCCAGCAGCGAACACTACAATTAATCTCGCAGGGACACGGACAGCACTGGTCTCTCGGCTACAATTTGTGCCGGACCACATTTGTACCGGTCTAGGTTATTACCGGTACACATTTAAAAGCAGTTACTTGGCCTATGTCCGTGAAATAAAGATATGTGTCAAAATAGCTACGTGTTTGGAGGTAAATTTCGTTAGCCTCTAGGTAGTACCAGATATTATTCTGTCGCCAAGTAGTAGTATGTAAACATTACTGTGTTGAGCAAAAGTCTTAAAATAATGAGCGCCAAAGCAGCGATGCCTTAGACTTTGTTTTGTTACTCAAAGTTCTGTGTATCGCTACAATGGTCATTGGCATACGTTATCTCTTACCATCAGGAGAGCGTATCGTTCGTCTTACATTAAAAAAAATACATTGTCCCGAGTAAAACAGGCTGTAAATTTTTGAAAAAAAAAATATATTTGGCTTTTGTTTCGTTTAATTATCTTTCCGAATCGGCCTCGTGTGAAAAGCCACCAAGAACTAAGGCACTGTCTGTGACTGGTACATTTTAGTCAATTGTAATTTCCCATAGAGGCAGTCTCTAGGCGGCCGCAGTACCGGTATCTATCCCAATTCCGGTATCCGGGTATAATTGAATAGTTAGAACGGCCCGGAATGATTACAGGCTTTGATCCGGTCGGAATGAATTCCCGAAGAGATCCGATGGAACAATCTAATGTAATGTAGGGAAAATTTAAACAATGCGCCATTTTGTATGTATACGTTGTGTTGATAGCTCAGTGGTTAGCGGGGTCGATTCACACGCCGAAGGGGGTGGGTTTAAGCCCAACAATGAGCTTGAGCTGCCGGTGAAGGAAAGCATCGTGAGGAAACCATATCGCGGTGGTAGGGTAGTTGGTTGCCTGGAAGAGATCGCTCTTAGCGTTAAGGCCGCCACTTGTGGCACTAGCTCATAAGATTCTTTTGTTTTCTGTACTCTTTTTCTATTTTAGTGGTCACTTGTCTTAAACCAGAAGGTAGGCACAGGAACTCGCTAAAAATCAATGTAACCTAACCGTGTCTGGGCTTAGTGAAAAGAAATCGTTAGTTTTCTGTAAAAATAAATGTACCTATTTTTGTTTTATTTATGCTCGAGTAATCAAATTGCGTCACAAAATATGCGTTTAATTATTTCGCGTACTTCGACTATAGTTTTGGCCACATCCGATGGCCTTCTTCAAGGAGTCAAAGCTGTACAACGCACGCGCGGGCTCGTCTTGCTTCGCTCTGTGGGCCGCTGCGCGCCTCGTACGTGAAAACAGCGGTCGGTGCGCGGGTGCGGAGCTGGGAACGGGTAGTGTACGAGGCCGGCGCGCTGTGGAACTCTTTCTCAAGGGAATCCTCCTCTACGGTGTCAAAAAAAATTCAGAAACCACGTCAGTTTCGATAGTTTAATTGATGTAGCAATACTGACCTGTCCATCATCTCTCCCTCGGGCCTGTTGACGGCGTGCACCCCGTGCCTGGGGGCGGAGTACACGTACACGCGGCGGTCCGCTTTGTACCACTTGATGCTGTGCATCTCCCCGCAAGAGGCGCCGTCTATCCGGCATTTTAGTTTGGCCGTGTTGCCAACTATGGCGGATGCGTGATCTGTGGACAATGGAATATTGGCTTACATTAGAATAAGTTAAATTAGAAACAATTTTATTCATAGCAAAGTCAGAGCCAGTTTGCCGTGGTGGTGCCGGCGTAAGAATAGTACCCCACCCTCTCTACCCGTGGTTGCCGTAAGAGTCGGCTAAGGGATGTAATCCGGAAGATGGGCAGCAGCGTCTTCCTTGTCACCTAACTGCGCTCGCCAACCCGCCTGCGTGGCGATTATTGGCAAAACCCCCCCAGGAGGAGGCCTATGTCCAGCAGTGGACGTCCTATGGCTGATGATGATGAAAGTCAGAATGCTTTCAAATGGACTCGTCTAGAGAAAATATAAATGATATTTTATTGATAACACCAAATTAAAAAAAAAAAAAAAAACTAAATATAATAGCTGCGCCCCGCGGTTTTATCCGTGTGGTGGTGGATGATGATGATGATGAAAAGTATCTCTTGTTTTATTTCAGGGCCTAAAATATCTACATGCAAAATTTCATGCAGATCCGTTCAGCCGTTCTGGCGTGCTTGAATAACATTCATCCATCCATCCAAACTTTCACATTTATAGTATTAGTGGAATTAACATTCAATCGTAATATTGTTTTTTTTTTTTTTTCAAATTAAATTTACTTACATTTTATCATATTGACATATTTTATATTGACACGTGTAATGGTTTTGACATTTTTAATGACAGAAATATGTTTTACCAATATATTTCTGTTTTTCATAAAATAATTACTTGTATTTTAATAATCTCTTATTGTTAAACAATTCATTGACTGGTGTTTTAACATAAATAATATTGATGGTAATTCGCGACTTAAACGATTTATTATGTTTATTGCCGGGTCTAAATCGCGCACAAAGTACTATGAAATTAGTTATGTTTATTTACCTCGATGTTTCTTAATGATAAACATAATTACAGTTATTAAAATCGAAGTTTTGAGATACAACAGGTATAAAAAAAAAAAAAACTAAAGTTAAAAACGAAATTCAATCGGATCTGTTTGTTTAAAACATTTGCTACACTTTTTAAAATTCCGAACAAATTCGCTGCAAGCTCCAAGTTTTTGTCAGCTTTAGTAAGCTGGTGCTCGCGAGTGCGGATTATGAAGCATTTTTCTTGCTGCGAAATTACCAGTTGTTTCTATGTACCAGCAGCTTAACGCTTTCCATTTGGCGTATAAGCAAAACGAGCTGTTTTTATGCAATTCTATAACGTCTAATTGATTAAAAGCGTATTATAAAAGTGTATTGGAAGACTTTACCGTGGTGATGCCGGCGTAAGAATAGTACCCCACCCTCTCTACCCGTGGTTGCCGTAAGAGTCGGCTAGGGGATGTAATCCGGAAGATGGGCACCAGCGTCTTCCTTGAACAATCACACCTAAGTGCGCTCGCCAACCCGCCTGCCAAGCGTGGCGAGTATTGGCAAAACCTCCCCAGAAGGAGGCCTATGTCCAGCAGTGGACGTCCTATAAAAAAGTTGGCTAAGTCGGTGTCTATCATAACAAGCTATGAGACGTCAATGGAGAAATATACCTTTCAAGTGGAAAACCTTTTAGACAGTATGAAAACATTTGAAATTAGCACTAATAGGCAATGCTTGAGTGCTATTGTAGAACCTCACCATCAAACCTCTGAGTTACTAACTGTGTCCTCTCAGGCTGAACCTGTATCAGCAATCACTATAACGGCTAAGCATCATCATTCATCTGTTACGAAGAGTCAGCCTAATAAACCAATTAGTGAAGCGCCAAATAAGACACAGAAGAAGAAAGAGTCCCAGGTCAGACACTCTCCAGCTGTTGAGCAGCAATTAGTTAGCCTCTCCCCAAGCCACTCCTTTGGAAACTATGCAGAACAGGAGTCTGTGAAGAGCCTGGAGGGTGATGCCCAGCAGTGGACTGAGGTGAACAAAGAGAAAAAGCGGCGGATTACTTCCATGTGTGGTGCAGCTGGGCCCTTAGTGACGTCGTTAAAAGCGGTAGAACCTAGGAAATACATTCATTTGTGGAATATGGCATCAGGTGTCGAAGATGTGCGTCAATACTTAAGACAACTTTGCCATAACGGACTTTGCGTAGTGGAAGAACTTACTGCGAAAGGAGAATATAAATCCTATAAAATACGAGTACCAGTTGAATTCTACGAGACTTGCTTTTCTATTGATGTGTGGCCAATTAACGCCCGTATCAGAGCCTGGGTCAACTATAGGAAATCACCAAGACACTTAGGTGCTAATTCTAGTTCGGTACGTACCAGTAGTCACCAGCCCTTTCGCGAGCAACCCTCTAATACGGCAACGGCAGTATAATAAATCTACCTTATTTGTATACTACCAAAACGTTCGCGGGCTTAAAAGTAAATTGCCGGAATGGCGTAACAACTTGTTATTACTGGAGCATGATTTGGTTGCAGCGACGGAAACTTATTTAGATAGCTCGGTAGCCGACTCCGAAGTAGTCGACGGCAACTGGAGTGTACTGCGGCGAGACAGAGATACACCGTGTGGAGGTGCACTACTGAGTGCGCGCGCTCCAATCGTGCTACGTCGGCACACGGAATATGAATCTGTAGGAGGTGGAGAGGACTTATGGACCAGTTTTATATGGCATGGTCACAAAGTCTATGTTTGCGTTATTTATATTAAATCAAATGCTACTGATGACTTTTATATGAAATGGTTCTGTAAGGTAGAAAGTTTTATAAATGACCTTAAAGGGACTGTTCTAATTTTTGGAGATTTAAATTTATATACTGCATCCTTAAATGTAAATAATTACTACTCTTATTTTATGTCATATTGTAATTTATGTGAAAATAATGCTGTGCCGAATGTTAATGGTAGAATGTTAGATGTAGTGCTGATCCGCAAGAGCACGGGCGCTCGTGTTGTTAGCGTCGAGGCAGCGGAAAATATTGTGAAAATAGACGTGCACCATCCCCCTCTCGATATTAATATACAAATTGTTAGTTCTCGTCATTCAGAACGCATTGAGCCTAGTAATATAGATCCAAGCAAAGACTGGAATTTTAAAAATGGCAATCGTAGTTTAATGCTTGAGAAACTTTCTAAGGTATCTTGGAGTGATTTTTACGGGCTTAATAGCGTCTGTCTGAGTACACAGAAATTGTATGACAATATTTACGACATTTTTGATGCATGCGTTCCAAAAAAGAGGCGTGGCTGTTCGGTAGTGTCGCGGTATCCGGTCTGGTTTACAAGGGATATAATAGATGATACAAAACTGAAACTTAGGCTTCATCGCAACTGGAAGCGTACTAATTCTGTTGAGGCTTATGAATTATTTTCTAGCATAAGAGCTCAGCTAAAGTCCCGTACTTTAAAGGCTTACGAATCATATATCTCTAGTATAGAGAGCAACATTAGGATAAATCCTCGGGAGTTTTGGCGTCACATTTCGGGTCTGCGGTCTAAAGGTGGATTCGAGCCTAACGTCGTTTATATGGGTGCTACTTTTTGTGGAAGGCAGGCTTCTGGGGCTTTTGCAGAGTTTTTCTCCAGCGTTTTTCTGGATGAGTTGCCCGAGTTGAATGCGGTATGCACCTCGAACAGGGACTTATCCTCCTCAGCCAATTATGTTCATGTACCTCAAATAACGGCCTGGGATGTTACTCTGGGAATTAACAAGTTGAAACCCGGTAGCTCAATTGGGCCAGATTGTATACCTCCGTGGTTCCTCAAGGAAGCGAAAACCATCCTGGTGCATCCACTTTGCCACTTGTTTAATCTCTCGCTACAGAATGGGATTTACCCGTCTCAATGGAAGCTTTCACGAGTAACTCCAATCCCTAAAAATTCTAATAAAGAGTCAGTTGAGGAGTATCGCCCGATAGCTGTATTGCCGACCATGGCAAAAGTATTTGAGCATGTCCTCCATCGAAAGCTGTACAGGGAAATTGAGCCATTCTTGTGTAATGAACAGCATGGGTTTAGGAAGAAAAGATCAGTACATACCAACTTACTGACGCTAGTGGACTATATTTCTTCCAAACTCGATTGTGGCACACAAGTGGATGTACTGTATTTTGACTTTCGGAAGGCGTTTGACAGGGTCAACAACGACATTCTTCTGGAAAAGCTCAGTGCTTTAGGACTAACGCCGGGTTTCCTTCGTTTCATGGCAGATTTCCTTCGTGATCGCCAGCAGTTTGTACGGCTGGGCCTTTATGACTCTTCACCTTATCACACGCGTTCTGGAGTCAGCCAGGGATCGGTCGTTGGCCCCTTGCTTTTTACATTAATGATAAATGACCTTCCCACAGTCATAGAGTATACAAAGTGTCTTTTGTATGCTGATGACTTGAAACTATACACGGAGATTAAAACAATAGAAGACTGTTTCAGGCTGCAGAAAGATATAGATAAAGTATACGAATGGAGTGTTAAGAACAAGATGGAGTTCAACTCGTCAAAGTGCATCCAAATGACTTTTGGGCGCAAGCGTCACCCGATCGAATTTCATTACAAGTTGGGTCAGGATATAATATCGCGTGTAACATCAGCAAAGGATTTGGGTGTCTCGTTTGATCGTGAACTCACGTTCAATAGTCATATAGTCACGGTTCTCAAGGAGTCCTATGGTCGACTAGGTTTTGTGCTTCGGAACTCTCGAGGATTTCAAAACATTGAAGTTATTAAGCTCATCTTCAGTGCCTTGGTTCGTAGCAAACTGGAGGCCTGCGCATGTATTTGGCATCCGCATGAGGACAAATACACTCTAATGTTGGAGAAGGTTCAAAAAGCCTTCCTCAGATACCTCTACAAGCGGAAGTTTGGATATTATCCTTATATGTATCCAACAGATTTTTTGCACGGTACTCTGGGATACAATTCTTTAGAAGTTAGGAGAGCCTATGACCAGCTTGGGACAATGTGTAAAATTCTGCGGGGACAAGTCGATGCACCAGAGTTAACTGAGCAACTTAGTCGCCTGTATGTGCCGGACAACTATCGTCGGTGTAGGAAACACAAATTATTTGCTGTGCCGTCGTGTAGAACAGTTGCGCACAAGAGTTCGCCAATACCGCGCTCCCTTGCTACCCTCAACGCTCTTTTGGATTTTAAGCCCGAATGCGACCTGTTTGCGGGCGAGTGGAGAGATATAATGGCCGATTGTCTCAAACATTGTGAGACAACCTTAAAAAGGCAATCTACTGTTTGCAAGTAATCACGTGTTGATATTATTATTATTTTTAAAATTTATTTTATTTTAATTTTATTATTATTATGACCATTGTTATTATTATTATTATTTTTTAATTAAGGCTTTTTTTTTTTTTTTTTTTTTTTTTTAATTTATATTTAATGTAATAATTAGTTTCGTTAGTTTATAGTTAAATTTTATGTTCAATTTTTATCATTAGTTTAATTCGCAATGTATGCGGTTCTAATTGGATTAAATAAATAAATAAATAAATAAATGGCTGATGATGATGCTATGGTCGAAAAAGAAGCAAAAAGTATATTGTAGTTTTGGCAAGAACTTAGAATGCAATGTCGAATAGCAAGTCACGGTCGTAATTTAGCGCGAGAAAGTGCTATAGATAGATAGAAGAAACTCTTCTTGGTGAACACTAAAAATAGAAAAAAAAAAGTATAGGAAACAAAATCAAGATCCACTATCCACACTTCCACTGATCTCACTTGAGAGCCAGTTCCATTCCAAGCTAGGTGTGCTTAACCAACTTCGACTACACCGTAACTTAATATCAAGTGAGCTGTGGTCAAACACCTAACTTGTTAACCATAAACAAAGGTAATGCGGTGAAACGTATATTTTTTTGTGTTGCTTCCTAAATGTCTTTGACTTATTTTACTAGATTTATTCTATAACACTTGAAAATATCGAAATACAGGGCAGAGCAAATCAAATACGTAACTAGAACCCTTTACATTTTGTGAAGTCGGTCGAGTACGAGCCAGACTCGTGCACTGAAGGTTCCGTACAAAATTGTAGGCATATAAATACAGCACGTTCATCACGGGAAATATGCAAGCACCGAACATTGCTTTTACGCAAAAGATAAAAAAAATAGAGGGACAAACTTAGCTTTGCCGTTGGAAATCCGATGTCCTGATATAGCTAGATAGGTCACTGTCTGTTTACCAACTGCAAATAAGTTTATAATCTTTTTTAAATGTAATTACAAATCTATAGTTTTCGGATATTTCCCTATAATACATTGCTTCTTGCCAAATTTCATTATTCTAGGCCAATGGGAAAGTACCCTATATTATGTTTTAATTCCCTTGCGGCCTTATCTTTTGATCGTTTTGACTTAGAAGTTTAATTTTTTCACAGTTCCAAGGGATTTTATACTTGATTATATGATATCAATTTAAATTTGATACTTCTACGCGTTCCTGAGAAAAAAGTTCTTTACAGACAGACAACTAATGATATTAAAATACAATAATATTAATATTATAAATAACTTTTTTTTATCTTGACAGGCTAGTTATTTGACCACAGTTCACCTGATGTTAAGTGACGGTGTGGTCGAAGATAGTAAAGCTCACCTAGCCTGGAATCGTACTGGCTCTCAAGTGAGGGTACCGGAACACACCGTTAGATGCTTGGCAGCAGATTTTCAACTTGAGGGTGGTTGCTCGCCAGCCGAGTACTTGAAAGTACTCTACCACCGTGCTATGGTTTCCTGACGATGTTTTCCTTCACCGGCAGCTCAAGCTCATTGTTGGGGTTTGAACCCATGCTATTCGGCATGCGAATCGACCGCCCTGACCGCGCTAACCACTGATCTATCATCGCTACAAAAGCATCATCATCATCGCTAGTGTTTTTTAAGTTATTCTGGTTAATCTATGTATTAGGATATATCATTATTAGAATGTAGATATATTTATGTAATAGTTTTGTATTCTCCTATATACATATCCTCGTTATTTACACACCCCTTCTTTTTCTTCCTCTGATCCTTTCCATTCTAAGGTTGTCTGGAAGAGATTGCTTATAGCGACAAGGTCGCCAGTTGTTACACCTATTAACTAAGTTTATTTCTTTTGTATTGTTTTTTTTTAGTGTGTACAATAAAGAGTTAATGAATCAATCAATCAACATGATCTTTTAAAGATTCATTTTTTCTTTTTGAGTTACGGAACCCTAAATACGGGGCAAACCCGGAAACTTTATAAATCAGTTTTAAAATAGTTTCACGTGTGGTTTATTTCGACATTAATCAGTGGTTTAACTACATGCAACAGAAATACCGGAATTCGCGCTTTAAATAAAGCTCTTGCTAATTGAACCGGCATTCACTCGGAAGCCGCCTGCATTCTACACCTGGTTTTGTGGAAAATAGTTTAAAATGATTTTTAGTTGTTTTCTTTTGTTAGAAGCTCCCATTTTGCTGATATATTAAAGCTGGAAATAAAAAAAAAACTGTTGATATTGTATATACGCTAGCGAAATTACTGGGTTGTTGAGACTAACCATAGAAAGTCTCAAAGTAATGAACGCCAAAGCAGCGATGCCCTGGACTTTGCTTTGTTATTCGAAGTTTTGAATACCGCTGTAATGGTCATATACCTACATTTGTATATATAGAAAGATAGGATATATCACACAGCATAACATATATGGGAACCAGAGAAAATCAAGGGGGCATTCCATGCAGGCAAGTCTGGGTTAAAAATGACAAATCACAAAATTAAAAATTTTGAAAAAACCCACTACCCCAGCAGCTGCTGCTGATTAGTTGTCACCGTAACACCTATCTAACAACATGCACCAATCAAAACCAAACCCAAAACTGAAAACTGCATCAAAAAAGAACTAGTATGTAGTTTTGGAGAAAAATAGCAACATGGATATGCACAAAAATCCTCTCACCCCAAACTTATATAGGTACTGTCTCCGTTCCGTCGTGGGTATAAAAATTATAGAGTATAAAATTTCCTATAAATTTTGTAAAAAAATATATTTAGATCTGATAAATAGTCTACCGTGGTGGTTCCGGTGTAAGAATTGTACCCCACCCTCTCTACCCGTGGTTGCCGTAAGAGTCGGCTATGGGATGTAATCCGGAAGATGGGCAGCAGCGTCTTCCTTGAACAATCACACCTAACTGCGCTCGCCAACCCCCCTGCCAAGCGTGGCGAGTATTGGCAAAACATCCCCCGGGAGGTGGCCTATGTCCAGCAGTGGACGTCCTATGGCTGATGATGTGATGATGTGAAATAATCTACGAGTCTTTGTTTTATAGTAGGGTAGTTGTAGCGTTTTGTATATAAGTAGTTGTTGTCATTATAAAAAGATTTAAACAATTACAAATACAATTAAAAATAATGTCAATTTAGCAACACAAATACTTACACAATTATAATAATAATAATAAAATATCTCAGTCAAATAAAACATTCAAACAACACAACACAAAACAATATTAAATATCTTCATGAGCTGAGAACTATCTCGATCATGTCAGCTTTCAAACAAAAAAAAAAACCGCATCAAAATCGGTTCATTCGTTTAAGAGCTACGATGCCATAGACACAAATACACACAGACATGACAAACTTATAACACCCCTCTTTTTGCGTCAAGGGTTAATAATTAAACCATAATCTGGAGTAAGCATAAAGTAACATCAAAATCTATTTCAAAGCGATTTCATTTCGTACCGGCCTGATATCAAAGTACAAAATATTAAGGACCATAAATTCTGAATTCTAGTTTAATATATAATTGTGATTTTGATAAGATTACCCTATTTATTTTAGACACAAGTTTACAGTGGCTCAATGGTGTAATTATTTTATTCTACGATCAAGTTTCAGTTTTGTTTTGATATTGCTATAGTGGCTCCCTTATTCATTAGCGCTGAGAAGTTGGTCGTACTTTTCTCTGTAATTTTATTCCCTTTTGATCTAAGTAAGGCCTTTGAAATGATGTGCTATGTCGAAATTATTTAGGCGTAGGTACTTGCTATAAAGTTAGTAGTATATTAGTTACGAAAATTCATTTATAGGTATCAAATTACTCTCACTAGGAGATTTATATTTGTAAACAAAGTATACATAATTTATACAAATTCCAGTTAATTTTATGTTACTTTAAAATATTTTAGGTTTTTATGCATAAACTATTAAACGGATGTTTGTATGGTTTTATTATGATGATAGTTTTGACTGTCCTGTTAACTCATTTGGTTATATCTGCTTCAAGGACTGTAGGGCGTGGGTTCTATTCCCACCCAGCACAAACATTTATGTAACGAACTTGTGTTTGAAGTTGTTAACAAGAGTCTGCGAAAAAATCGTCCAAAACAGTACGTTGAATCACAATTCGTCGAATCAAAGATTGTTCCACGAGCGCCATCAGTTAGTTTTCCGCTATAATTGAACTTTTTTGAGTATTTTTTTCTTATATTAGTTGTAACTATAAGAAATATTTTTAGAGATGTGTACATCTCTAAAAATATTTCCTGCTATAGTTGAATTTATTTTTATAAATAACTAGCTGTGCCCCGCGGTTTCATACCCGCGCTAGATGCCTACGTCATAGTAGCTTTATGCATGCAAAGTCTCAGCCCGATCGGTTTAAAATTGACAAAGTTTCATACAAACTTTCATCCCCTATTTTATCCCCTTGGGGGTAGAATTAATCAAAATCCTTTCTTAGCGGATGCCTACGTCATAACATCTTCCTGCATGCCAAATTTCAGCCGGATCCGTCCAGTGGTTTGGGCTGTGCGTTGATAAATCACTATGTCAGTCAGTTAGTCAGTCAGTCAGTCAGTCACCTTTGAGTTATATATATTTAGACTTGCGCTATAGTTGTAAAAATTTTGAGTATTTATGGTGCACTAGCTTGTGTGGGAATGCTTACTGTTCGGTACGAACTCGTACTATTAATTATTCTATGTCCTCGTTCGGTAATATGGGCAACCATCTTCAAACTAATAGTTTATTAATCATCTCTATACACCTAAAAAAAAACAGAAAGATAATTCAAATTCCCCAAAAATCAGATTAAAACGGTGTAAAGTTGGAATTGCCCCTCTTACTTCATTCTGGGTAATACTTCAAACGATATCGCACCAATAACCACAAAAAGTTCCAAAACAACATGATCCTTATAAATCTTAGACCCTTTTACAACTAAAAAGCAGAAAAGTCGCAGCTTGGAGCTCTCAATCAGTGACGTGATAAACTTACCGGCATAAGTGTCATTTTAAAACTTTTTATGCCGAATATGAAATAACCATCGGATAATCTCAACAGCCCAGTAATTTTGCTAGCTGCAGTACCATTAAAACCGGAATACAGTAATGTTTACACACTACTGCTTGACGGCAGAATGTCTGGTACTACCTAGACAACTTTCTGCTTAGGAGATTTACCACCAAGTAAAAAAGTATGTGTCTTTTATATCATCTTTAACGCTGGCCCTGCCCGTTTTCATACAATCCTGGGGTCGCCAGGGGTCACAATTTTATTCTTGATTTTATGTTATGCCATAATATTTTATTAATTTTTAATTTTATTTGAGTATGTTGAATTGTGTAAACATATACACCTTTATATTAAATAAATTATTTATTAGACGCTATTAGCATTTGACAAACAAAATCACCAGCTTTTTAAAAGTGACTCAAATTGCAAGAACTTACATTTCATTGGGTGTTCTATATGTATTATACGTACGTATTAACAAAATACAAATAATTTTATTGCTTCATATGAATATACAAAATTATTGGCAACTCTATCTGCAGCTGTAGCTTTTACTGCGTTGCTGCGAAAAATAAGTATACAAGTATTCTATCGGTTATCTGATCCATAGTACAAGCTTTTCTTAGTTTGGGGCTAGATGACACTGTGTGAAAAGTACTTATTTTTTTTTAAAGATTACAAGCAATGGTTATTAATGAAGTTGGATATTGTAGCCGGATAAACTATCCGGCCAAATTGAAACCGCCACATCCCTACCGGACCGTTGCAAGCTACATAAATTGTCATCCAATTACACTTGCTTTATAGGGCAAGTTTCTGAAAATATTTCTTTTTTATTACCTTAGTTTTAAACCCTGAGCGTTATTTAGAGAGTATGAAGATTTAGCCTCTTGTAAGTTACGGACAAGTTTTATTGTCGTTTATAAAGTTATGTCAAGTTGTAAGTTGTAAATATCAAGTTGTTTTGATCGCGAAACGGCCTTGTTTCGTGTCTGGGACGGAAATATACGGAGCGATAACTTTTTTCTTCAGTATTTTAGGCATTGAGTTTTTTAATAGATATTATAAAACTTTCAAACAAAAAGTCGTAAAGCTGTAGTCAAACTTCGTAAACTAAAAGAACTCGACGCTAAAAATACTGAACATGAAAATAAACTCTGTTTTTCTTTTACTGCTGTTAATTTTTTACACATATTTTCCGCCACTACATAACCAAACAATTCTACGGTAGTTTTATCGTAGAATTACTTAAAAAAATATTTCCTATTCATCCACATCACATCATCACATCATCAACCATAGGACGTCCAGTGCTGGACATAGGCCTCTTCCTGGGGGGTTTTGCCAATACTCGCCACGCTTGGCAGGCGGGTTGGTACTATTCTTACGCCGGCACCACCACGGCACCTATTCATCCATTAAAATTAAATTAAGAAATTACAAAATGTCACAATGTTAAGTGTCACAGCAATTGTAGGCAAAGACGACGCATTATAATTAAATATTCTGTCAACTAATTCTACCCCCAAGGGGATAAAATAGGGGATGAAAGTTTGTATGAAACTTTGTCAATTTTAAACCGATCGGGCTGAGACTTTGCATGCATAAAGCTACTGACATAGGCATCTAGCGCGGGTGAAACCGCGGGGCACAGCTAGTATAATACATGTAACACTATGACAAAAACAATAAAACTTAAAAATTCAGTTAATACTCAGTGAAATTAATTAATTATTAATAATTTTTTAATTATTATAATTTACTAGCTGTTACTCGTGATTTCGTCCACGTGGAAATAAACGACAAACATCACGACAACCGCTAGATTAGTATTAATATATCTTCAAGTCATAAGTAGTAAATAGTCATTACATGTACTTATATTGTGAAACTTGACGACATCTGGTGGTGGATAGAGGCTTTGATCATTTTTGGTAAGCCCACAGGAACCTAACATTTGGCCTATATAAAAAGTATCCTATATGATAATCCAGGTAGTTTTATTAAATGTAGAAATGAATGACACGAACGAGACGCGCTTCTGATGGTAAGAGATAATAACTCTGTTTATAACCATTGCAGCGATACACAGAACTTTAAGTTGTTAAACAAAATCCACGGTGTCACTGCTTTGGTGCTAATTAATTTGAGACTTAATGGTTAGTCGAATAGCTCAGTAATTTCGCTAGCTGTCCTGTACCCTTCAAACCGGAACACAGTTGGAAGCGCCAAAATATTTTGGACTTCCTGGAGCGGGATGCGTTATGTGCCCGAAGGCTTCATAGCGTCAATATGTAAAGTGGACTGTATCTGTTAATTCGCTAGGCACGCTGATTACACATTAATTAAATTACGAGCGATAACACAGAGGAAAAGGAAGAATGGGAGACCACGCACCTCGTTCCTCTCGTGAATAGTCCTGGCTGCGCAGCACAGTATGCACCTTGTCATGCACTCCACACACTCGCGGTAGAAGGAATGTTTGATGTCTCGGTTTTGATTTCGTTTTTCTTTATTCTCGTAGGTTAATTTATATTATTTTTTTCACACGAGTGACGCCGATGATCGGTCACGTAGCACTTTGTCGTCGATAACTATTTTGGCGGTAGTCGGAAATATTAGGAATAGGGAGTGAAAAGGACAGCAATCGCTCATTTACCATGTGTGAGAAAGTAATATGCATTAATTGCGAATCCTACACTACCTGGCGGTAACAACAGTATTGTTTACACACTACTGCTTGGCGGCAGAATATCTGGTACTGTGGTATATATGCGTGCAAAATTCCATTAAAATCCGTTAACCGTTTCAGAGCGAATAAGTAACAAACACACAAACTTTCGCACTTCTAATATAAGTAGTGGTTGAAATTGATAGCTGTTCTAAAAATGGAAGAACAAAATGTGACAGTTATTTTCAAGCTGGCTCCAAAGATTTTTTGAAACCCCATTTTGTTCCGTTTATTTAAGATGTAAAGACAGAAGATTGTCAACAAAACCGGGCAAAACTAATAGAAAACTTTACCTTCAAAGATAATTTCTTAATTCTGACAAAGGTACCAAATAATTGCTTTATCCGTTTCTCAAAACAATTTCAAACGTCATCTTTCCAACTGTTTCAATTTGGCAAAAACAATTTGTGTAAGGGTTGACGCAAACTTGCGACATCGTAACAAAAACAGTGTAACTTAGTGGTTCGTACATTCCGTCCACACGATACTGCATGGGTTCAAGCCTCGACATTGAGCTTGGAAAAAAAAATATTTGACACAATTTACGGAGAATAAAAATATCAAATTGGCCCATACTGTGCAAAATACAATATGAAGGTGGTAAAATTGTACTATGTGGTGGTGGAGGACTTTCTACTCGTAGCTATTTAGCAGATTCTAGTTGAAAAAAGATTTGTCAAGAAATTAAAAGTACGATCTAGTAACTTCGATTCAGAGTAAGTTTCTATTCCACTGTCTTCGACTACATCGTCATTTAACATCAAGTTAGCTACAGCTACAAGGATAATTATTAAAAAATCTGGCTCCATCGGACACAGTTAAGGTGGACTTGTACAAATTACAGGATGTATGTATAATTTACAAGATGTAAGGCCTTTTAGATTGTCGGTCGAGGCTCTTCACTATAAAGCTATTCACCGTGATACTGGACTGGCGGGCTAGTATAATTTACGGGAACCGACCATATTATAGTCAGAGCCTCATAAAGTGCTAGTCAAGGCTTTTCGGTATATACTGTTCACTGTGTTATAAATCCGGTGTGTTTGTATAATAAATAGAATAAATCTGAATGTGTTTTAAAAATGCCTCTTGTGAGAGCCTGTTATGATACAAAGATGTTGGTCGAGGCTGACGATAATCGAGACGATGACCATCGAGTCAACATCCCAAATTGCGAAAACCTTGTGAGCACGACAAAGCCGACAAAAAATATGCCGAGTTTATACTGCTTGGCCTTCACGTGGTTAACACAGTTTTTTTATTTTTTTCATTTTTCAAGTTTCACGTCGTTCAGTGCGCGGCGGAGCTTTTAATTTAGTAATCTGTATAGCTCCGGCTCGTCATCTCATCAGTATTAATTATTTCAAATTGTCAAAGTTGAATTCCTTTTCAGCGTCCCGCTAAGTTTCTGTTTGCAAGTCGACGCAAACAAGAAACTACGTAAGTTGCAGCTGTCACTGGTTCTACATAAGAATTACTACCAAAAAAACTGAGCATCTTGAATGTATCAGCAGAACCAGATATATACAGACCAGATATTCCACTGCCAAGCAGTATTGTGTAAATATTACTGTGTTCTGGTTTGAAGGGTACTGCAGCTAGCGAAATTACAGGGCTGTTGAGACGTTAGTCTCGTCCGTCTTAAAGTAATGAGCGCCAATGCAGCGACGCCCTGGGGTTTATTTTGTTACTCAAATTTCTGTGTATCGCTGCAATGGATGCGTTTCTCTTACCATCAGAAGAGCGTTTAGCTTGTCTTATTACTTTATATACATATATTAAAAAGAATTGAACTTCGCATTTGGGCAGCAAGTTCTACTGTAGCGGTTCTTACATATATCATTCATAATTTGTTCGAGCGTTTCAGCGAGAAGGAGTAACAAACATATAAACTTTCACATTTATAATATTAGGGTAAACTTAAGGTTCAAAATCGAGTATATCATAGACCGGTTACGCATTTACACGAGGATAGTGACCATAGAGACTTTTATTGCTCGATTGATTGTGATTGAGGCTCAATATTATAGCTGAGCATAATTAGCATTTATTTACGTTTTATTAATGACCTATATTGCAACGTTTCGCCCATATTTGCTAATAATCGATCATAAGTCACAAATAAGGTCACATTTGGCGGAACAAAAATATGGTTTACAGCGGCTGGTTCGCACGCCGAAGGGCGGGGGTTCAAAAGGTTCAAAAGCGAAGGAAAGCATCGTGAGGAAACCATATCGTGGTGGTAGGGTACTTCCTAATACTCGGCTGGCTAGCTGACAATTCCAGGCTAGGTGTGTCTACCATCTTCGTCCGCACCATAACTTAACATTGAGTGAGCTGTGGTAAAACACTTAGCCAGTCAACCATAAAAAAGCTTGTTTAAATTATTTTTAATTTTATTCGTCTGTACATTATGTCGAATTAATGTTTGTACCAGAATCTGTTTAGTAAAAAAGTATGTTTTATAAATACATCAATACCTAACATACTTCTTTGAGTAATTAACATATAGATTCAATTTGAAACGTTTTACCGAAGTTTTGTTTAGTTTATTGTTAACCCCCTCCCCTCGCGCCGGTACAGAGGTGTTAATCCGAGGATTATTGGAAAATTCACTTCCAAAAGTTTGCCAGTTACATTTTCAGAATATTATACGAATATATGAAATTTAGGAAATATAACTCACAGACGAACGGTTTGTGTATTCTGGCCAAGTGCGTGATGTCCAACTTCACACCTTCGAGATTTTTTTTAATGATCTGTCGGAAATGTATGTTTTCCACGATGTTTTCGTTCATCTTTTAAAGTCAGCGACAATACGAGCATAACTTAGAAAAGACAGAGTATACATACGTGGGATTTGAACCCAAGACCTTCAGATTAGAAGCCAGATGGTCTCCCAACTAGGTGGCTGAAACTACAATTTAATGCTAATTTAAAACTTCTTTTACAAATTGTAGCGATGATAGCTCAGTGGTTAGCGCCGTCGGTTCACACGCCGAACGGCATGGGTTCAAACCCCAATAAGCTTGAGCTGGCGGTGAAGGAAAACATCGTGAGGAAACCATAGCGTGGTGGTAGGGTACTTTTCAGTACTTAGCTGGTTAGCATCTTCAAGTTCAAAATCTGCCATTAACGGTGTGTTCCGGCAGCCTCACTTAACCAGTTCCATTCCAGGCAAGGCTAGCTTAATCATATTCTACCACACCGCACTTAATATCAAGTAAGCTGTGGTCAAACGCCATCCATGTCACCTATAAAAAATACACAATTTATCTTATACAAGACTTAATCACAGAACTGTCGCGTGCTTCAGCTTATTAACCGTTTAAATTTAAAGTTAAATTCTAAATTTGCGGCGTTAACTCGAAACAACCCTTCAACTCGGAACCGAGCGACAACTTTTCTAATAAAAACTTGAGCTGATTTTGTTGTATGTTCCTCGTTCACGTGTTGTTTGACTATGTTAAAGGACATCACTAGATAGTGTTTATAGAATCTTTCTCTTATTTTAATTGCTCTTGCGTTTGACCACCATCTCACCTGATGCTAAGTGAAGATGCGACTCTCGACTTGAAGGCACCCAGGGTGTCAGGAACAGCCACTCGGGTAACGTATTTCGTATTCCACGCTTTTCACGCCACCTTCTTTTTATCTTTATAGGTCTCACGGAACAGAAGACAACTAGTGTTGCGCCGTTCTTCTCTGCTTCAACTTTTAGCTTCATTTTACTCCAATTAGACACTCCCCACTACCTCATGACTTATAGGAGGATTGTTGTCATGACTATTTGTAGCGATGATGGCTCAGTGGTTAGCGCGGTTAGTTCACATGCCGAAGGGCGTGGGTTCAAACTCCAACAACGAGCTTGAGCTGCCGGTGAAGCAAAAACATCGTGAGGAAACCATAGCATGGTGGTAGGGTACTTTCTAGTTCAAAAATTTTTTTTTAAATCTGCCGCCAAGTATCTAACGGTGTGTTCCTCGCTTGAGAGCTAGTTCCATTCTTGGCTAGGTGTGCTTTACCATCTTCGATCTCACCGTCACTTAACATCAGGTGAGCTGTGGTCAATAGCCTGTCAGTAATAAAAAATAATAGCCCCATGTCTTTTATTTTTCGCGGGTTGAAAACGGATCTCTCCGCAAGTCATCTAGCTCATGATAGCTCATTGGTTAACGCGGTCAGCTTGCACACCGATAGGGGTGGGTTCAAATTTTGAAGTTTTATTCAAGTTGTGAATTTTATGTACACCTTGGTGATAGATCTAGGTAGGAATCACCGCAGTACCAGGTGTTCTACCGCCAAGCAGTAGTGTGTTCCGATTTGAAAGGTACTGCAGCTAGCGAAATTACTGGGCTGTTGAGACTAACCATATAATGTCTCAAAGTAATGAGCGCCAAAGCAGCGATGCCCTGGACTTTGTTCTGCTACTCAAAATTCTGTGTATCGCTGCAATGGTCATGGACAGGCATTATCTCTTACCATCATTAGAGCGACTCGTTCGTCTCATTACTTTTTACATTTAAAAAAACGCAAAGTGTTAATTTGGTAAAAGCACGACCTTAATACCGTAAATAGACCAAATTACCAATGTCTGCAAAATGGTAATTCTATTGTTATTTGTTGAAAACAGAAACAAGAAAGCTCTTAAGAGAAAAACAAAACCTCTCATAATCGTCTACCAAAAGTATACCACAACCAAGATTTCCGATATTTCGCAAAATGCCCGCCAAAAAGTATTATTACACGCAACATTAACATCTTTACCGCTACATAAATTTTCAGACAATTCGCGAAGTGGCTGTGTAAGCAGTATGGTAATAATGTTTACTTGACAATATTCATAAAAAGCACAATAGAAATAAAAGTAAATATATTTTGATGTCGTGTCGATGATTGGTATAAAAAACTAATTACGTCCTACTAAAATCCAGGTGAAACCGCACACCTGGATTTTGCCGAATAAAATAAATAAATATTGTAGGACACATTACACACAGCGCCATCTGACCCCAAACTAAGCAGAGCTTGTGTGATGGAAGTCAGATAACTGATAGAATACATAATTTTTTTTTTCAAATACATACTTATAATATATACAGAACAAACATTTGTTTATACCAAACAAACATTTGTCCTTGGCGGGAATCGAACCCACGCCCTACAGCTCAGGCAGACATACTCCCAATGAGCCAACAGGGCTGTCAAAAAAAATAAAATCTAGTTTGTTTTAATCAGGAATATCGACCTTCTGAAAATTTCATCCCAACTCATTAGAATAGAATAGAATAAAGCAGAGCAGAACAGAACAGAATAGAATAGAGTAGAATAGAAGTTTATTGTACATCAAACAAATATGACAAAAATATTGTAAAGGCGAAAGTTGAGTGTGTAAGTACGTTTGTTACTTCTTCCCACTCAAATGATTGGACCAATATAGTATTGTAAATTGAGTTTTTTTTTATGTAAGTGTAATGAGACGTACGAGTCGCTCTCGTGATGATGAGAGATAACGCACGACCATTGCAGCGATACACAGAACATTGAATAACAAAACAAAGTCGCTGCTTTGGCGCTCATTATTTTGAGATTTCAAGGCCAGAGTGAATAGGTATCTTCTAAGTCTGCGTGCTGTATCTTCGACCACATAATCGCTTACCATCAGGCGAGTCGGTGGTTCGAAGACTTTCCATGGTTAGTCTCAACAGTAATGTCGCTGCTCTTCAAACCAGAACACAGTAATGTTTTTTTTAAACTTCTATCATTCTAGAAGTGAAAACTTCTTTAACGATAACTGATAGGATTCATAAAATCTTTTTTTTGTTGTAAATATATAAAGAACACCCAGACACAGAACAAACATTTGTATATACCTATAATAACATAAAATGTTTGTCCTTGGCGGGAATCGAACCCACGCTCAGGCAGATATACTACTAATGAGCCAACAGGACTGTCAATCCGCGTCACCGACATGTTAATGTGACCACGTCACTGACATGTTGCTTTGAATGTTCTCACTTCTGCCGTAGTCCCCATGGCTACCTTAGGCGACTTCTTTCTAAGAATATCTACCACCTAGTAGTCTATTGCCCGCCTAAAACTAAAGCTGGAAACTCAGTTAACACGTCCATACTGTAATTACGAGATCTGTGGTTTCTTCAGCAATCGTACTCACAAGCCAAGTTTCGTTAATGATGTACCGCGCGATATATGAAGCTAGTGATGTGAACTTCCGGCGCGTCTACCTAGCGGTTCCAGTGTACGGAAAAACAGGAAGTTAGTCGTATTTCATCACTAGTTATGTGTAATAAATTAGTTTGAAGCTCTGAATCATTACGATGGTCAGCGGAAAACAAGGTTATGCGCTTAGTGTAAACAACTGAAGGGGTTCATTATAAACAACCTTTACAATGAATATAAAAAATATAAAAATTAAGCGATAATTGAATTTGTAGTCGACCGAGTTTTTAGAAAGTGTCGTGTCGCCCCATTGTATTTTTTTCCAAAACTAGTGTATCGTCGAGTGTTTATGTATTTAAAAAAATACTGATCAAATTGAGAACCTCCACCTTTTTGAAGTCGGTTAAAAATAGTGGTGTTTTATTCATAAAGTGCCGAATTACAAGCGCGAGTGTGGTTATATAATGTGGTGAAACATGACTTTTCGTGTTGCTTCCAAAACTCTATCGAAGCTTATAGTAAAGTCACGTACTTTACTACGGCATGACTTGATTTGACTGGCACGAGCTGGACTTGACCAAGACTGGACTTTGACTGTAAAAATTAAATTGCAAAAACGGAAGATAAGGCAGTATGGCTTTAAAGCTTTAGCCTCCCCGAAAGGGCAAATTGAATGTTTTTTAAAATATAGCTGACCCGTCTTCTATATATAAAAGATATATATATATATATATATTTATAACGAATAGGCTTGCGTTTGATCGCCATCTCGCCTGATGATATGCGAAGATGCGGTCTACGATGGAGCACGTTCGCCTAGAAGAAACCGATTTACTCGCGACTTGAAGGCACCCAGATTGTACCTATCGGGGAACACCCACTCGGGCAGCGAATTCCAATGTTTAGCGGTTCGTATGAAGAAGGTGGAACCAAACCGCTTAGTTCGAGTTGTTGGAATATCCACCATGAAGCGGTGCCGCTTCTTAAAGCTTCTGGCTTCTGGCTGGCTTCTGGCTTTATATATAGAAGATACAACTACAAACGAAATAATAAATTTAAATAAAATATAAATTATTAACTCAAAAGGTTTGAGTATTGTCAGTACAGTAAGTCAAGTAATAAAATAAAATAAAAGACTAGAAAAAACTTCAATACCCGCGAAGTATTTTATTATTTAAAGAAATTTCTCAACAAAATTATTGCATTCTAAACCCTCAGTTCTCTGAAATACTTTGCAAACAGCCGTATATCCGCTTTATGATGCAATAACATAAAGAAAACTTTTAGCTTATTAAATATATTCTAAAGTTTACGCTAGTCCAAACTATTTTTGAAGCTTTGAAGCTGCAGACTTCAGGAATATTTATCTTTAGTGCAAATAGATTCGTATTGTTTATATTAAGACAGAGAACGGAGAAAAAAAAATCTTTGTGGACGAAATGGGATATCTTTATAAGATTCCCGGCTGTGTTAGGACGCAGTCGAGTTATGTAGGATTGTAACCACTGAAGCCTTCCGGGTGGTTTTCCTTGGTGCTAGAAGTAGGGTTCAGGATCTTCAGGATCGATTTTGTAGCGATGATAGCTGAGTGGTTAGCGCAGTCGGTTCACACGCGTTCGTGGGTTTGTTTCCCAGCTTGAGTTGCCGGTGAAGGAAAACATCGTCAGGAAACCATAATGGTGGTAGGGTATTTTCTAATACTCAGCTGGCTAGCTACCAACCTCAAGTTGCAAATCTATCGTCAAGCACCTAATAGTGTGTTATTACAGTTTTTTTTTAATGATTGACAAGCTGGGTGTTTGACCACAGCTCACCTGATGTTAAGTGATGGTGTGGGTCGAAGATGGTAAAGCAATGCTTAGCCTAGAATGGAATTGGAACTCAAGGGCGGCTCCTAAAACACACCGTTAGGTGCTTTGCGGTAGATTTTCAACTTGAAGGTGGTAGCTAACCAGTCGAATACAAGAAATTACCTTACCACCATGCTATGGTATCCTCAAGATGTTTTCCTTCACTGGCAGCTCAGACTTATTATTGGGATTTGAATCCACACCTTTTGGCTTGTGAACCGAATGCGCTAACCACTGATCTATCATCGCTACGAAACTGGACTGGACATAAATCACAGATTTAAAAACAAAGGCACAAATTTGTAAATATTGTATTACAAAAATAATCCTGATGATTAAAAATAACTTCAATAGAAGTCGAGTTAATTGTTCATTAAATATCAAGAAACATTTAGAGATTGACATGTTTTCTTAAAAACATATCACCGATAACCAAATCAAAACTACAAAATATGATGATGAAAGCATTAACTCGATATTGCCAAGGAAAAACTAAGTTTTTCGTTTTTACATTGAAATCCATTTTATATTTACCATTGCAAGCCTTTTGCTAAATTGCGCAACTAAATCATGGACTAAAAAAGCAGTAGACACACACTAATTTTAATGTCAAACTTGATATCAAGATTAAAAGAATAATAACAAAATTAAATATAAAAAAATATAATCAGACACAGATTACAGAATTCAAATAATAAATCGAAAGTTTAATGCAAAAATCGATATACGAGCAATAGTGGTACAAAGACCGTCTACCCCTGAAGCCTCGATCAAAGTGAGTGATGCCATCTTTACGACGCTTTACGCAGACTTCACGTCATCCCCACCGCTCCGAAGTTGCTACGCCGTGAAGTTGCCGTCTTCAAGGTTCTCTGCTAAATCAAGAGTATATTGTGCTCAATACCAGACGCTCTCCTGCCTCGGTATATATTGTTCAGTGGTCAGTGCTCTCCTGATGGTAAGAGATAACGCCTGTCCATGAACATTGCAGCGATACACAGAACTTTGAGTAGCAAAACAAAGTTCAGGGCATCGCTGCTTTGGCGCTCATTGCTTTGAGACTAAGTATCTATTGTGCGTCTAAATGTTTTGCAGTCGACGGTTTTCAGAATTTCACAGAAATATCTCATTACTAGTACTAAAGTTTCCAGTGAAATCGCCACGTATCGTTCGTTTCTTTCTGTCGGCATTATTTCTGATATTCCTGAAGCCGTTTGACGTGTTTCAATGCGTTTAAAGCTGTAACTGGAAATTCTAGAGAATTTTGTACTCAAATAAGAGTCAGACATGATTTTGTTGACACAATGTCTGACTGCTTTATATGTCGTGCGTAGTAAAAGGTAGTCAAGTCGACATATATGACCTTTTGTGTATGATACGAAATATATAGCGTTCACTTGATAAGGGATATATTTTGTCCCTGAACAATGTTCCATAAGGCGCATCTTACCAAATTTCAGGTGAATACATCCTGTAGTTCGTTTTTTAGGGTTCCGTACCCAAAGGGTAAAACGGCACCCTAATACTAAGACTCCGCTGTCCGTCCGTCCGTCTGTCACCAGGCTGTATCTCATGAACCGTGGTAGTTAGACAGTTGAAATTTTCACAGATGATTTATTTCTGTTGCCGCTATAACAACAAATACTAAAAAACAGAATAAAATAAATATTTAAGGGCAAATTTTGCCGTTTTTATAGATAACGGTACGGAACCCTTCGTGCGCGAGTCCAACTCGCATTTGGCCGGTTTTTAATAATCCCACAGGTAGGTACTAAAAATTTGCTCTTGGAAAAGGTATCCTATATCCAGGTTAACTATATCTGTTTCAAATTTCATCCACCTCCGTTCAGCTGTTTTTGCATGATTGAGTAACAAACATTCAATCATGGAAACTTTTACATTTTGAATACTATAAGATTGCTTATTTCGACAATCCTTTCTCAATCCTATCACACATCACATCACATCACATCATAGGACGTCCACTGCTGGACATAGGCCTCCTCCTGGGGTGGTTTGCCAATACTCGCCACGCTTGGCAGGCGGGTTGGCGAGCGCGGTTAGGTGTGATTGTTCAAGGAAGACGCTGCTGCCCATCTTCCGGATTACATCCCTTAACCGACTCTTACGGCAACCACGGGTAGAGAGGGTAGGGTACTACTCTTACGCCGGCACCACCACGGCTGGCTCAATCCTATAGATACGTACAATAAAATCATCGAAAACAAATCGAAAATAAACAAAGAACCAAGCTATAGTAATTGGTCACGCCCGGCGAGTTGTCAATTAGAGAGGAACTGTCGAGAACTATCGAGTGGCAGTCGAGAAGTCATCGACTCGATCGAGTCGCATTCGATTTTGAGTGACAGATTGATGAGGAAAATACAAGAGTAGCGTCTTACCTACGAGATACCGTTTTGTAGTTCAGTACTGGACTAAATAAATCAAATTCATTAGTAAACAATAAATTTTTAAACTTTAGCGACTTGAACACATAATTAGGTTTATTACCGGGTCTTAATTAACACAATTAAATAAATTTTGCCTTGCAATTTTCAAATTGTTAACATATAGTTAAGAGCTAATGAAATCATTAGGAAACAAGAATTCTTTTGTTAAATTCAATTTTTATAAATTTATAAGTTATATATTACTAATAAGATTAAAATTATCAAAATCTGAGTTATGGTCAACCAGAAAAAAGAGTAAAAATTACTCTACTCTCTCTCTCTCTCTCTCTCGCTTTTCACTCTGTTCACTTTGGAACAGCTACATAGCGGAAAAATACTGAATTAGCAGATAAAACCACGAGAACAGGTTAGTGAATAATAAATGTTGTGAACATCTTTCCGTCTTTGACCGACACTCGAACTGTCTTGACACCGTGAGAGTTGCTAACTTGCCGAACTAGTTAGAGAGTTGGCGTTTGTCAAGTGAAACTGGATCAGGCCAGATTTAATTAAGGATATGGAATTTGGGTCATGACCTGTTTTCATAACTAAGTGTTTTATCGGACATGTGAAACAGAAAAGTATACAGTATTAAACTAACTAAACCGCGGTATTAACCGCTGTGCCTACGTGAACACAACATTTTATCGGGTAAAATAGTCTCAAAATCAAAATCAAAAAGTCATTTATTCAGTTTAGGCCCTGGTAAGGCACTTATGAACGTTAAGTTACATGTTTGAATCTACCACCGGCTCGTAATTACACTTCAACTGAGAAGACTCCGGCAAGAAACTCAGCAAGGCATTTTTTTTTTTGTGGATCTTTCTTTTTATATTAGGTTACTGTTTATACAGTTTACACTTATATATATTAATACATTATGCTTACTACAATTGTCACTTAGCCAGGGGGATGCAAGTGCAGAGAGAAGCTACTACAACCATATACTCCTGAAACCATATATTCTATGTGTTAATACAGGGTGTGAGCTACCTCCATACCAAATTTCATCAAAATTGGTCCAGTCGTTTTAAGCGTGAATACAACAAATATACAAACTCACACAGACACACAAACTTTCGCTTTCATACATTTTTTTTATGGCTGTCGTGCTACGTGATGACCACAGCTCACCTGATGTTAAGTGACGGTGTGGTCGAAGATGGTAAAGCACACCTAGCCTGGAATGGAACTGGCTCTCAAGCGAGGCTGCCGGAACACAGCGTTAGATGCTTGGCGGCAGATTTTCAACTTGAGGGTGGTAGCTAGCCAGCCGAGTACTAGAAAGTACCCTACCACCACGCTATGGTTTCCTCACGATGTTTTCCTTCACCGGCAGCTCAAGCTCATTGTTCGGGTTTGAACCCACACCCTTCGGCATGCGAACCGAGCGCGCTAACCACTGAGCTATCATCGCTATAGCTAGTAAATTACTTAAGTTATGCCAGGGCGTGCCTACATACGTAGGTGTTTATCTACAAAATATTATTTACGCATTCTCATTAGCGAAAGATAATATTAGTTAGCAGTTACCACATCTCATTTGCCACTAAACACATGTAAATCCACTCGTCACGCTGTCTGTTATAGTAAAGTTACGTACGCCCCAAGCGTTATGCAAATAAGGGTTAAGCTACTCAAGTATGTTTTAACTTGAGAGTAGTTTGAACTAAGTTTGTGTTGAAGTTGGCAAAGTTATTGGACTTTGTTTTGGTGACATCTAGCGGATTATGGGCGAACTATTACAGTTTATCGATGAGGACAGTTGATGTTAAGTGCCAAGTAGTAGTGTGTAAACATTACAAATTAAAGGGTACTTACTGACTAACCATCGAAAGTTTCAAAGTAATGAGCGCCAAAGCAGCGATGCCCTGGACTTTGTATTGTTACTCAAAGTTCTGGGTGCCAGTGCCATGGTCATGGACAAGCGTCAGCATTGTGGTAGGCAATGACGATGCTTTTGCAGATTTAATCATTTGTACACTATTTTTTTTTAATATTTCAATTGCGTTTACTTATATATAATTAAATTTACAATTTTAAAAACCCCTCTAAACTAATAGCTAAGAACCGCAAGGAAACTGTCTTTCAAATGAAAAAGCCACATCGAAATCGGTCGGTGACGATGTGGTCGAGGATAGTAATATCCTCGACCACATCGTTAACATCAAACGAGCTGTGGTCAAACCACTTACCCTGTCAACGGTAAAAATAAGTCGATTGATAAAAATACAATCCTTACGGTGTGGAGTCCATATTTTCCCGTCCATAGTCCATACAGTCCATTAGTCATGGCCTTCTTTGGCCCGTTCTGGACTCGACTACATTTCATCCTTAATACTTGTCACCCTCTACGATTGCTTCTGCTGGTGTGTACTAAAAGTCAGAATCTAAGATTTCACTTTCTTTACAAAGAGATTTTATTTTATTATAAAATTATTATTTTTATTATATTGAATTTAGATTTTAGAAATATTAAAAAAATTATAAGTTTAGCAAAATTATTATTATAAATAATCTTAATATATAAAAATTTCGTGTCACAATGAATGAACTCCTCAATCCTCAACTACTGAACCAATTTTAACCAAATCTTGCACACTGTGTGCACTTTGATTCAGTTTGAGATATAATAGTTTATATCTCGATTTATAATCGCAATATTTTTTATTGCAAATTGTTTGTTTATTATACTACAAAGAGGTAGAATTATTTGCGAGTTCCATAAAATTATAATAGATGGCGGTGTAAGGTAATTTTTTTACTGGATTGAGTAAGTATCCAATAGATGGCGCTACGTTAAAAGTCCAAACGTTTCATATACGCTACAATTTATTTCAAGTTACACGCGTGTGTTCAATTTGGCCACAGCAACGCGTGGCCGGGTCTTTTATACCACATATTATACTGCTACTTTTTACTCCCGCCAGGGAAGCGCTTTCCCAATTCCTATATATTTCTCTGTCGTTTGTGGAGTATTTAAATTTTACAAGTTAAAAAATAATAATAACACTCTAAAAGATATTTTATGAAACAAATATGATGTATTTTGATGTATTTTTGTAATAACAAACAGGCTTGCGTTTGGTCGCCATATTGCTTGATGTTAAGCAAAGATGCGGTCTACGATGGAGCACGCTTGTCTAGAAGAAACCGATTCAATTGCAGCTGGAAGGCACCCAGATTGTATTTATCGAGGAACAGCCACTCGTGCAGCAAACTGTACAGGTTTGCGGTTCGTACAATGACGGTGGAATCGAACATTTTAGAAAGACTTAGTTCTGACTAAGTATATAAGACTAACCAATATTTTAATATTTTATTTTATTTTGGGACGAAAAATAAATTGTTTAAGTGTGCATGACCTTCCTCGAAATAAACTATATCACTCACACTTATGTACTGTATATTGCTACAGTCTATTTTCTCAGCGATTTATCAGACTTGCTTCAGCACAGTACCACAGAATAAAAAAAACAGATGGACGATTCTCTGCAAATGCTGAATTTCACAACTGCTTGATCAATATTGTAAAAAATATACATATTAGCTACACCGTGCAATTCCACTCGGTGTTTTAGCGAAACAATATTGTGAATTAAGGTATACTATCTCCGTTCAAATTTTTGTCCAAATCCGTCCAGTCGCTACAGCTTGAATAAGTCACAAACACACGCTCAAAATGTCGCATTTACAATATTAGTGTAATTTAGTTGATTTTTGTAAAATTACTTTGAAATTGTTAAATTTTTGTTTTTTTTTTCTGCGGTATATGAACTTTAGAATAAAATTGACTAATGACTATGTAAATTTTTTTTTGATGAAGAAGCTTGCGTTTGATCGACGTCTTACCTGATGTTAAGTGAAAATGCGATCTACGATGGACCACGCATATGAATGAAGCATCTGATTTATTTTAAGTAATTTCAAAGCTGTACTCTTAATAAAGGTTGTTAAAACTTTTTAAATCTTGAATCTTGAATCTTTACAAGGCGTTTGTGTCTTGAACAAAAGTCAAGACACAAACGCCTTGTAAACGCCGTCAACTTAAGTGTTAAGTTCTCCATCTGTTATTTTGTATTCTGTCCCAGAGTGTTATATTTGCAACCGGATTTCCGGTTGTACAAATGAAATACATTTGTTCTGGTAGTGAGGGGTAGATAAGCCGAAAGAGTGGGGGTAGTGTTAAGTAGTTTTATAAACAATTTAATCAGGTTCCTGTGTTTTTAGCAATTACCATTTGTGACAGTGTTACATTAACCCAGAGCTTTTTTTTTATAGCTGACAGGCTTGGTGTTTGACCACAGCTCACCTGATGTTAAGTGACGGAGTGGTCGAACATGGTAAAGCACACCTAGCCTGGAATGGCTCTCAAGTATGGCTGTCGGAAGACACCGTTAGATGTCAACCGTTCAACTTGAGGGTGGTAACTTGTTCGCCGAGTACTAGATAGTACCTATTGGGGTTTGAACCCACGCCCTTCGCCATGCAAACCGACCGTGCTAACCACTGAGCTATCATCGCTACATTTTAGAGTTGATATATACGTATATCGAAGTAAGATGAGACCGCGCGCGCGTTGCTTTGTCTCCGTGATGAAGGGCACCGGATGTGGCCAAAACTATAGTCGGAATATCCGATATAATTAAAAGTAAGTAATCCCGCATAAGTAAAATAAAAATTTATAATATTTATTTGATCATATTCATTTAATGTTTCATTATTAACTGGACATTATTGTTATTATCAGGTTGTGACATTTGTATATTTGTAATTATTATACTTTTTTAATTTTTAAGAATTATTATTAATTAAATTATTTAAAAACATAATTGGACGTGGCTAGTATAACATAGTTCTCAGGCTATAAAACATTATATGCTATCCTAGTATCCAACTTAAGAATAATATGCAGGTTTTTTCTCTAATAAGTGTATGACCAATAAACGTCTCAAACAATAAAAAGTCCGCGAAAAAATGTTCATTAATTTGAGTAGGAATAATAGATAAACCGTGTGATGCCAAAAACTAACAAAAAATATATATGCCAAGGCACTGACAGTGACCGAACACTGCATCCTGTCTACTGAAAACATCCCCGAAATACCACAATACATGTTCGATAAATCATCAGTGTAACGCGGAAGGAGACGACAGTAAGAAATGATAGCACCCATCAAGCAAGCGATATAAATATCCACCTCACGATACGGGGTGAGTCAAAACGGGAAACGCGGGCGGGAAAACGACCTAAGTAATTAAAAACAAAATTTTATATAAAGTCATTTTTTAAAATAGTTAAATAGAAATTATGCAAATACCTATTCTATTGAGAAATAAATAAAAAAAAAGCTTCAAAAAATAAAATTCATTTGATTCAGGCAACGTGACCTATATAAAAATAAAATATTTCAAATAAATATATTATAATAATAATAAAACAATACATAACAAATATTTGATAACACCAAGTCAATAAAACATTCAACATATATGTAATAATAATAACAAGGTATGGTAAAAAATAAATATATTATAATAAATATATTAGGGTAATAATAATAAATAATAATAATTAAAGTAATAATAAATATAGAAATACCAAAGAAATCTTTATTTGCATTGCCAGACGATTACGTAAAGTTAATGTTTTAATTTTATCGTAACTAATTATTTTATTTTTATTTTTTTAATGGTTGTTTTTTTTATTCTTGCGTTTAACCGCCATATCGCCTGATGTTAAGCGAAGATGCGGTCCACAATTAAACATGCTTGTCTAAATAATACCAATTCACTTACGACTTAAAGGCACCCAGATTATATTCATCACAGAATACCCACTGGGACAGCAAGTTTTATTTTTATTTTTTATATAACAGTAATGAGACGATCGAGACGCTCTCCTGATGTTAAGAGATAACGCCTGTCCATGACCATTGCAGCGATACACAGAACTTTGAGTAGTTAAACAAAGTCCAGAGCATCGCTGCCTTGGCGCTCATTACTTTGAGGCTAGATGGTTAGTCTCAACAGCCCTGTAATTTCGCTAGCTGCAGTACCCTTCAAACCGGAACACAGTAATGTTTACACACTACTGCATAGCGGCAGAATATCTGGTACTGCGGTGGTACCTACCTAGACGACCTCCTGCTAAGGAAATCAACCACCAAGTAAAAGTTCAATGGTTCTGCGGTTCGTACAATGACATTTAACATGGTCAAAAAAATAGCCTGTCAAAAATAAAAATTTATCACGTTATATCACTTGCCCACTTTCATTGAGCACTGACTAAAAGAGCATTTTTTTTTGTGTTCACGCCAAACCTAGTTTTTCTGCTTTATGTCGTTTTCCCGTCAGCATTCCCTCAATCCGACTCATCCTGTATATACCTCCGAAGTTTTTGTGGATATCCCGCCGCTAATGGCTGTAGGGTGTAATAGATTTTTTTGAGCTGAGTAGTACAATGTTGTTTTTTATTTACTCAAGTGTTGAGCTTTTTAGGAAAGTATATTGTTATTAAGTTTAAGGGGTCAGATTATAAAAAGAACAGATTGTATATAAGAATGACACACAAAAACACACGAACAAGAACATATAAGAATATGTATGTTGATTCTAATCAGTAATGATTCTTTTGTTTAAACTGTGTTTCAAAGCCTTGAAGCGCCGATAGCCTAGTGGTTAGCTCGATCTGTTTCCACGGCGATAGGCGTGGGTTCAAACCCCAATAGGTACTATCTAGTACTCGGCGAACAAGTTACCACCCTCAAGTTGAAAATCGGCCGCCAAGCATCTAACAGTGAGTTGCGACAGCTACACTTGAGAACCAATTTGATTGCAGACTTGGTGTGTTTACCATTTTAACCACAGTCACTTAACATCAAGTGAGGTGTGGTCAAACACCTAGCTTGTCAATCATAAAAAAAAACACCGTCGCAAACTTGATAGTTAACATCGGACACGTTGTCGGTGTACACAAATAGCTTGATACTTTTGTCTTGATGTATTTGTGTTCATGAATATACCAAGGCTTTTTCTAGTTAGTTTTTTTAAGTAGTTAGTTACTTTAAAAGAGTTGAAAATTGTGGAAGTATTTTTTTTAGACTAAGAACCTATCAGGGAACACTCGGACATCAAATTTCATTGCTTAGCAGTTCGTACAATGAAGGTCATCAAACCGTTTAGTTCAGTCATTTGCTAATGACTCGCGACATGCCTGCTTTGGAAATTCTTTCCAACAAATGTATTGTTGTTTTTGGAAAAATTTAATACATTATTAGAGAGAAGTGATTATAAGTAAAGTAGGTGTAAATCATAAACACACAAAAACACTTTCGCCACGGAAAATCAAACTTTTTCACTAAGTTTTCACTCCGCCGAAACGCGTCCAGAGTTTCCCAAACTTTTTAACTGGCGGCTAATCTACTGACATAAATCTGGGGCTAACGTCTTTAATAAATAGGGGACAGATGTACTTTTTTGATTAATTCGAGTTGTTTGCAAGTTCGGCGCGCGTAAGTGAAAAAATTTAAATTTTCTTCGAGCTATGAAATTTACGTTCACAGATCAGTTTTGAGGCAATTTGTGGAACAAGGTTTTTTTTAATAGTTAACAGACTAGGTGTTTGACCACAGTTCATCTGATGTTAAGTGACGGTGTGGTCGAAGATAGTAAAGCACACCTAGCCTGGAATGAAACTGGCTCTCAAGTGAGGCTGCCGGAACACATCGTTAGATGCTTGGCGGCAGATTTTCAACTTGTGGGTGGTAGCTAGCCAGCAGAGTACTAGAAAGTACTCCACCATGCTATGGTTTCCTCAAGATGTTTTCCTTCACAGACAGGTCAAACTCATTTGAACCTAAGCCCTTCGGCGTGCGAACCGACCACGCTAACCACTGAGCTATCGCTACAAATACATACAAAGTTTCAATTCAATACGACATGAGTTAAAATTGACTTCCAAGATTTGGTTATATTTTAAGCTAATAAAAGTATGTAAAAGAAACTTGCAAAACTACCTATTTATCATTGTCATATAAAGATAAATATGGTAAAAGTATTTCCCTTCCTTATATTTAAGCGTGGCCTGTTTTTCTAGCTTTTAATAAACGCTTCCTGTACATACATAACTAACATACATACATACATACACATTACTCGTAGCCCATAAAACTATGTCAGCCTTTAATACGGTCGTAAAAAGCCCAAAATGAGGAAAACGATGATGCAATCTGTTATCACGATAGTATTTTTGGAGATCCGTGACTGAAGAGTGTAAATGGAACGCTGTTATTGAACTTGGGCCTTGGCTTTTATGCGTCCAAATTTTAATGGCCTGATCTTTTAAAATTAATCTGTTACAGAGTTGAAATGTTCACGGAATCGTGTCTAGTGGTCAAATCGGGTGTCTAATGGTCAAAAAATACACCTTAGAAAATCTAAACACAAAATCACTCGAGCTCCGCACCCACACACCTTAACATTCCCGTAAGGTTGGCTGCGTAAGCTCATTGGATGGCCAGCGTGTCAAATAAAGACCCGAACGTCGATCGAACCCCTACCTCTTAGGCGCCGCCCAAGGTCCGCAACAAACTTTCTCGCCTCAGAATGCCAAGGAACAGCTTATTCTTATTCTTATTCAAAGTGGGGGCGATAAGTCCTGCACTGACGTCCCGCTTGGGGTGTATTGTGCATTTCCCCCTACCAGCATCTACCCGAGCCAACCCAGCTCCTTGAAGTATCGGAGCGAGGCTCTAGGGCGCTGGCATAGTAGCTCTAGTGAGTTAGATGGAAAGTTTGATGGCGTTGATGACGAGAAACAAGCGAGGTGTTGCGGCGACATGATTGATAGCGAAGCAGCTTCATGCAGCCTAGTAGAAATTCTAGTGGCTTCTGTGGCTTTGCAATGGAAAAGCACATGCTCTACAGTTTCAAGCACATGCTCTACAGTTTCAAGCACATGCTCTACAGTTTCAAGGAACAGCTGTCTCGACGACAAAAGGAACGAACTCGTACGCTGATTCAAGTATAAGTCTGAACCTAATAGAATGTTGAAAAAGTAGGAAACACTAAAAAGGCGTGGTTTGTGCAAAATGTTAAAATGGCGACAACCTAACCCTCTCCGTGTCCCAACGCTTATAAAGACCTAAAAAAGGTCGTTGCTAGCCAAACAAGTATTTTGTAGATACTGCGAAAACGTGCGTAATACGCTTCCATACTATTTTCGTTTAAATATATGCCAGATATATGATATTCTGTGGAGATGCCAAAAGGCTTTGCGCTTCAGTCAACTGTATGTGCATTTGAATATGATGCCATAATTTTACAACAATGGCAATTTTTTAATGATTTGGTTGACCATATTTCTAATATTGTAGATTACCATCAGGCAAACCGTTTGCTTAATTGCTGCTGTTCATATAAAAAAAGATATCATAAATATAAGCCTGGAACTCTCATGTACTGACTGCCCTGTTAGTATATTTGATAGAATATGGAGTGGGCGTGGATTCGATTCCCAACAGAACAAACATTTATGCGACGATAAATGTTTGTTCTTTGTTGTTTGTTTGTATGTATTTAAAAAACGTATATAAGTATTCTATCAGTTATCTGGTTCCCATAGTACAAGCTTTGCTCACTTTAGAGCTAGATGGCGTAGTGTGGAAATATCTTCCAATATGTTTTTACATACTTTTTTTTCTCAGGGCGTCTTTTTTATTTAAAAGTAATGCGACGGACTACATTCTTCTGATGGCAAGAGATAACGCATGTCCATGACCATTGCAGCGATGCACAGAACTTTGAGTAGCAAAACAAAGTTAAGGGCATCGCTGTTTTGGCGCTCATTACTTTCTGACGTTCAATGGTTAGTTACAATAGCCATGTAATGTCGCTGCAGCACCGTTTAAAACGGAACACACTACTGCTTGGCAGCAGAATATCTGTTACTACGGCGGTACCTAGACCACCTCCTTCAACGCAACGCTTCAACATATCTTATGTTGCAGGTGGCCATGGGCGACGGTTAACTTACCATCAGATTATTCGTCTGCTTGATAGCCGCTCTTTATATATGGTACCTGGATGACCAAGCTTTGCTCGGTTTTTCATTGCCTGAAAACGCGGATAAAACGACGTTTTCTAAAAATGAAACCTAGCTAGGTCGATTTATCGCCCCCGAAACCCCCTGCACACTAAATTTCATGAAAATCGTTGGAGCCGTTTCCGAGATTTAGAATATACATATATATATGCATATATACAAGAATTGCTCGTTTAAAGGTATTATTAGATAGATAGATAAAGAAAGACACAAACTCTCACCTATACAAAAAAAAAAAAGTGACTAGAGCTGTGTCGTGTATGTGAACAATGGACATCTCTACATAATATCATATCTGTGGGTATTTCAGTGTAAAGAATGTAATGTGTTACTGTATGCTCTCCAATTAGGACGAGTGGACAAACAAACGGACAAATAAACAGAAATGTAAATGCGTCGGAATTACCCGACCTACGTCGCTTAATGAGGGGGTGTTTTTTGTCTGTGCGAATTTTTCAGAATCCCCATCGGGCAGCGACACACTGTTTGAAAAATCACGAAATAATATACAATCTATCTATCTATCTATATCTTTAAACGAGCAATTCTTGTATATATATATCTATATATATTCTGAATCTCGGTAAGGGCTCCCAACGATTTTCATGAAATTTTGTATCCAGGGGTTTCGGGGGCGAAAAATCGATCTAGCTAGGTTTCATTTTCAGAAAACGTCGTTTTATCCATGTTTTCAGCCGAGCAATGCTCGGTGAACCAGGTACTAATATATTAACGATTGTAAAATTGACCTCTGAGCCCAAACACGGCTAGGTTTTAAATATTTCGATGTAAAAATCAAACCACTGAATCTATTCTTATGAAATTTCCATGGGACCAGTTTGAAAATATATCCTATCGATATTTTTTTATGGCTGAAAGGTTAGGTGTTTGACCACAGCTCACATGGTGTTAAGTGACGGTGTGGTCGAAGAAAGGTAAACACACCTAGTCTGGAATGGAACTGGCTCTCAAGTGAGGCTGCCGGAACACATCGTTAGATGCTTGGTGGAAAATTTTCAACTTGAGGGTGGTAGCTAGCCAGCCGAGTACTAGAAAGTACCCTACCACCCCGCTATGGTTTCCTCACGATGTTTTCCTTCACCAGCAGCTCAAGCTCATAGTTAGGGTTTGAAACCACGCCGTTCGGCATACAAACCGACCGCGCTAACCACTAAGCTATCATCTCTACAAGATAATATATTTTTTTAAGCCGGTTTATAAGTGACGGAGTGCCTAGGTAACCAATTTAGTTAAAAATGTAAACGCTTTTTGCAGCCCAGTTAGAAATTGGTTTCCGATTTGGAAGCACTAAATAATAAAATATCGTAAGAAATTTCACACAGCGCCATCTAGTCCCAAATTAAGTAAAGCTTGTATAATGGGAACCAGATAATTGATGGAATAACTTGGTGGTAGATCTCCTTAACAAGAGATCTTCTAGGTAGGTACCGGATAGTCTGCCACCAAGCAGTAGTGTGCAAACATTACTGTGTTCCAGTTTGAAGGGTACTGCAGCGAAATCACAGGGCTGTTGAGACTAACCATCGAAAGTTTCAAAGTAATGAGCCCCAAAGCAGCGATGCCCTGGACTTTGTTCTGTTACTCAAAGTTCTATTTATCGCTGCAATGGTCATGGACATGCGTTATATCTTACCATCAGAAGAGCGTCTCGTTCGTCTCATTACTGGGACCATTCAAGTATTACGTAAGCAGAATTTTAGTAATGATTAACCCCTCCCTCCCCCTTGTCAGCAAAAGTAAGCAAAGCTCTTACTTTCCTCTCCTATGCTTAAGTAAATATTGGTTTAATTAGCAGCCATTTCGCTAAAACGAGGTGTGTCGATAACAAGGAAACCAAACAATCACCATAATTTATACGACTTTGCTGATATTATCACCATTCAGATCGCCTCATCTCCAATGTCGTCAAAAATAAGCAAAGTAAAGACTTCCCCACCCCCCTTTGATGCTTACGTAATACTTGAACAGACTTTGACAGATTTGGCCGAGTTTGGGGCCCACTGATAAGAGAATTTTTGTAAAATTTTAATTATGTAAATAAAATATTATTATTATTATATTATTATTATTATTATGAACAGCCCCACTTTTTTAAAAGGATCAAGATCGACAATTTAACAATTATGATGTCTAATGCACTTGTAAACACCACAGTAATCATCGTCTGTTACTTATTTTTAAAAAAATATAAAAATATTTAATTTGTTTCGTTTAAAGTTTAAAATTGTTTTTCCAGCCCGTGTGTATCGCTCTTGAGTTTCCTTCAAACATTCACTGTGTTTTTATTTTTCCCTTCCCTTTATTGTGCGAAGTGTCCGGCCCGACGCCGTGCCGTGGGTTGAAATGGAGAAGGTCCCAGCAATGGACATTTTGCTATTTTTCAGTTTTCGTCCGAAAATATTCTTAATAGGTTTGGTAAGTTCTGGTTACAAGGCTGAAAGGTTTTTTGAGGCATTTGCGCTCATAAAATCTAAACTTACCAATATAAATATTTTTGACTGTTTTTTAGGGTTCCGTACCCAAGGGTTAAAACGGGACCTTATTACTAGGACTCCGCTGTCCGTCCGTCTGTCTGTCCGTCTGTCACCAGGCTGTATCTCATGAACCGTCATAGGCAGTTGAAAATTTTCACAGATGATGTATTTCTGTTGCCGCTATAGCAACATATACTAAAAAACAGAATAAAATTAAATTTAAGGGGGCTCCCATACAACAGACATGATGTTTTTCCGTTTTTATTGATGGAATGGAACCTTCGTGCGCGAGTCCGTCTCGCACTTGGCCGGTTTTTATTTTTAAATACGGATAAATTCGCGTTCAACCACCAAATCGCCTGATGGTAAACGATGATGTGGTCGAAGATGAATCACGCAGACCTAGAAGATACCTATTCTTGAAATGATCTAGTTCATAGATACTCTTTATTGTGCACACCAAAAATAGAAAAAGAGTACTGGAAACAAAAGAATCTTATGAGCTAGTACCACAAGTGGCGGCCTTATCGCTAAGAGTGATCTCTTCCAGACAACTAAGAATGAAAATACACGACTAAAAAATTAAATGATTTAAATATTTACAAGATATTATTATCTAATTTATTGTAAAATTTTGCCGCTCCCTAAAGGTGCCGCCCGGGGCGGGCCGTCCCTGCCGCCCCCACAACGCTACACTACTGTTGTTAAATAGTTATACAATCTTTAGTGTGAACTATAAGGTTTATTTATCTTTCAATCTATCTGCGATTATATCGTAAAATAGATTTAGTATCAGTAAAGAAAGATTAGATGAGAATATTAATTAACCTTTATTAACCTTTATTTTAATTAATTATTATAATTTCGTCGACTCATGTGAATAGGCATATAATATACATAATTTAAATAAATTAAATTTTAATTCCACTATAACATATTGAGATTAATTATACTTAATTACAATCAAGTCCGAGTGTCAAAAAATAAATCAATTACTTAATGTCAAATTGGACATACATATATATATAACAATGTCAGTAGATTATATATTATTATATAATGTTTAAGACAATTTCTTAAACTAAAATAACCCGCCCCTGACCGTTCCCTGTGCAAAGGTGCCCATCACACTCGCCGCATTACCACGCTGAATGGCAATGGCCAACCTCTGCACCAGGAACGAACCGGGGCGGGAGTCACCGGTTCTATTACTAAGCCTGTGACCTATTTCATTAATGAACATTTTCGCCTCGGCCCCCCAGCAACCCAAAGTCTCCACTGCGACAGGCACAAAGATATATAACGGCTCCATAGCAGCGTATTTGAGCCTTTTTTTAATAGCGGCATCTTCCGCGGCGGCTGACGGGGAGTGGACGGTGCGACTCAAGTGGCTGGCAGCTACAGTGCTGACGCAAGTAGCATCCCACACCAGGCACTTGCCGATTAATTATTATCTTAGTACATTTCACACAGCGCCATCTGGCCCCAAACTAAAGAAAGCTTGTACTATAGGAACCAGATAACTGATAAAATACTTATGTAACTTTTTTTTTGTAAATACATATTTATAATACACTAGCTGATGATTATATCCAATGGGGAACACCCACTCAGGCAGCGCATTCCACTGTCTAGCGGTCCGCACAATGAACGTGGAACCAAATCGTTTCGTTTAAGTTGTTGGAACGTCTACCATGAAACGATGTCGCTTTTTTGAGCTTCCTGCTGTCCAATAGAAAAATGGGCATAGGGGAATCAGACCATGTAGTTCTGAAGCACAGTGGTAGCCATGAAGCCATGTAGTTTTTGTTACTCAAAATTCTGTGTATCGCTACATTCGTCATAGACATATGTTATCTCTTACCATCGGAATAGCATAGCATTCATCTCATTAATATGTAAAAAATAATGACCATTGACTTCCATAAAGACCGGTTAGAAGCGGCTCGCATGCAGCGTGTTCCTGCGGTCTTTATGAGGTCGTCTGTCCACCTTGTGGGCGGACGTCCTACGCTGCGCTTGCCAGTCCGTGGTCTCCACTCCAGAACTTTAGAGCCCCATTCGTCATCAGTTCTGCTTGCTATGTGCCCTGCCCACTGCCACTTCAAAATCAAAATCAAAATCAAAAGTCATTTATTCAGTTTAGGCCCTGGTAAGGCACTTATGAACGTTAAGTTACATTTTTGAATCTACCGCCGGCTCGTAATTACACTTCAACTGAGAAGACTCCGGCAAGAAACTCAGCAAGGCATTTTTTTTGTGGATCTTTCTTTTCATATTAGGTTACAATTTACAGTAATAAATATTAATACATACATTATGCTTACTACAATTGTCACTTAGCCAGGGGGATGCAAGTGCAGAGAGAAGCTACAACAACCATATATCTCAGCAAGGCATTTTTTTTGTGGATCTTTCTTTTCATATTAGGTTACAATTTACAGTAATAAATATTAATACATACATTATGCTTACTACAATTGTCACTTAGCCAGGGGGATGCAAGTGCAGAGAGAAGCTACAACAACCATATATCTCAGCAAGGCATTTTTTTTGTGGATCTTTCTTTTCATATTAGGTTACAATTTACAGTAATAAATATTAATACATACATTATGCTTACTACAATTGTCACTTAGCCAGGGGGATGCAAGTGCAGAGAGAAGCTACAACAACCATATATTCCTGTCTTCCACGTAATGAGCCACCTTATAGTAGGCTTTGTCAATTAACCTCTGCTTTATAAAATCTTTGAATTTATTATAGGACATTTTAGTTACCTCAAGTGGGATTTTATTATAGAATCTAACGCAATTCCCGAGAAAAGACTTATTAGCTTTAGATAACCTGAATCTAGATCTGAATCTTCAACTTGCTGATCCGCTGTGTTATATCGGCTACTTTAGTTCGTCTACGGATCTCCTCATTTCTGATTCGATCTCGTAGGGAAACTCCGAGCATAGCCCTCTCCATAGCTCGTTGTGCGACTTTGAGCTTACCAAGAAGGCACATAGTCAGAGAGTACGTTTCAGCACCATAGGTCATCACCAGTGACACATATAGATACTTTTTATATCATTAAAATGTTAGATTTCTGTGGGATTAGCAAAAAAAACAAACTACTGAACATATACACATGAAATCTAACACAGATGCGTCTTATGGAACATTATGATAAAACTTGATTAGCTTTACCATCTTCGACCACACCGTCACTTAACATCAGGTGAGCTGTGGTCAAACACCTAGCCTGTCAGCCATTAAAAAAAAAGTATTCTTTATTTGTTTCACTTCTCTCTGAACCTAATTCTAAAGTTAGTCGCAAGCGTAAGCTAGTTAGCCTATAAATCAGTTGTGTGCATTTTATGCGAGGCAGATAGCCGTATAGTTTATAATACTATCAATTTATCACTTTTCTGGAAAATGAATTTACATGAAAAAATACTTTAATGTAACTGACATGACAGAGCTGTAATTGGTTTTACATTCAGTTACGAGTACGTATCTATATTATTTGATCAAAGTAAAACATACGAAATGTAAATTTAATATCGTTGATTTCAACCCTCTCATCGTATTTTAATAAATTGATGCAATAATATTGAAATATAGATATGGACAGTACAAATTTAAACTGAAAGTAATAGATTTTTTTTTATGTTAAAGTAATGAGACGACTGACACGTTCTCCTGTCCATGACCATTGCAGCGGTATACAGTCTAGGCTAAATGTTTGACCCCAGCTTACCTGATGTTAAGTGATGTTGTGGTCAAAAATGGTAAACATGCATAGCCTGAAATGAGAGCTGGCTCTCAAATATGGCTGCCGTAACGTACCGTTACGTGGTGGCAAATTTTCAACTTGAGGTGATAACTATCTGAGAACTAGAAAGTACCCTACCTCACGATGGTTTCCTTCACGGGCAGCTCAAGCTCATTGTTAGGGTTCGAACTTACGTCCTTTGGCATGTGAAGTGACCTTCCTAACCACTGAGCTACCATCGCTACAAACTATCATTACCTGAAACTTATTACTGGGACTTGAACCCACGCCCGTAGATCATTGAGCTACAAGTATCTCGCCACTAACAGGTCACTCAGCTAGTCCTTTAAAAAAAAGCCCAAAATTTCTCTATTTTAGTTTAATAACAGGAGGAAAGTCCTCGAGTCGTCGCTCCGAACCTCAGACCTCACCGCGCACCGAAACCCGACATTAAACGCTGTTGTAATTTATTGGAACCACTCGCCGGTTGAAGAATGGCGGTATTTCGAAATCAGTACAGAATGTTATGCGATATACCTAGATAAATAAAAATTCTTCTTCTTCTTCTTTGCCTGGCCCTTTCCCATTTTATTTGGGGTCGGCCCTCCGTGTCATGCGTCTCCAGGTAGCTCGGTCCTGAGTCGTCTCTTTGTTGACTTGGGCTTCTTTGAGGTTCTTATTTACTACGGACATCCATGTGATTGGGGGTCTTCCTCGTCCTCGGGGTTTGGTCTCGATATCCAGCACTTTTCTGGTCATGTGGTCGGATGGTCGCCTCATAACGTGTCCATACCACCGCAGACGGCTCTCCTGTAGTTTGTCTGGGATAGGTCTTACTTTGAAGGTGCCTCTTATGTGTGTGTTTCTGACACGATCCAGCCTAGTTACACCACCTGCCCACCTGAGCATATTCATCTCTGCGCAGTGTAATTGGTTATAAAAATTATTTAGTTAAAAATCGTAGTACATTGCCACACAGCGCCATCTAACCCAAACAAAGCAAAGCTTGTACTATGGAAGTCAAATAACTGAATACATAGAGTACATTTTTTTTAATACTTATGGTAAGATTGCAGTGATACACAGAACTTTGAGTAGTAAAACAAAGTCCAGGGCATCGCTGCTTTGGCGCTCATTACTTTGACTTTCGATGGTTAGTCTGAACAGCCCTGTAATTTCGCTGCAGTACCCTTCAAACCGGAACACAGTAATGTTTGCACACTACTGCTTGACGGCAGAATATCTGAATACCTAGACTTACCTAAAGACTACTAGACTTGTCTCCATAGAGATCTACAACCAATTAAATTTAATCATGTATTTTTTTAACTTCAACATTATTTTGAATTAGTTTTCTCTAGATGTTTTAATATATAGTAATTTTTATTATGTTAGTATATTTAAAAAAAAAAACTTATGCCTACTAGTTAATATAAAAATAAACTTGTAAAACACTTCAACATTATTTAATAACCATTTTCATTACAGGCCAGGTGTGCTGTACCACCTTCGACCTCACCGTCACTTAACATCAGGTGAGTTGTGGTCAAACACCCACATGTTTTTTTTTTGTAAATTGTTATGATCTACAATTGTTGTTCAAATGTCAACATCATTGAATTGGTTTTTTTTTTGTTACCTCCTAACCCCGTCATTCATAAACAGATTGAAAAATACTTTATACGAAAGCATATACTTTCCATAGAAATTTCATAAAAAAATATATTTGTAGTTTGAATTTTAAATCAAAATAATTATTAAATATTATAACACTAGCTGCGCCCCGCGGTTTTACCCGCGTGGTGATGGATGATGATGATGACGAAATGTATTCTATGTTTTATTTCAGGGCCTAAAGTATCTACATGCAAAATTTCATCTAGATCCGTTCAGCCGTTCTGGCGTGATTGGGTAACAAACATCCATCCATTCAAACTTTCACATTTATAATATTAGTGGGATTAACATACCTATAATATTACTTGCTCACAATTGTTCCTCAGTGAATATTTAGACTTTATAGTTATGAAGATAAAAGTATATGCTTATGTTTAGACAACTGTATTCGCCCGGAACTAGTTCACTGTCTTCTATTAAAACTCTAGTGTTACATTATGGCGACAAGAATACGACAAAAAACGGACAAATCGCCACTCGCGGCCCTCGAGGCGGCGATTTTTCACTATGATTGCCTCTCGGTAGTGCCGCGTGATACACTGCTAACTCCTCGACTACGATAGGAGCGGTAATCCACGGGGCTTCATAAGGAACAAATGGAAATTCATACAAAAATACGCGACATTTATTGTACTGATTTAGTCGAGTACTTTTTATAGGTTTTTAATTGTTGTGGTTTCCTCACGATGTTTTCCTTCATTGGCAGCTCAAACTCATTGGAACCCACGCCTTTAGACGTTGACCAACCGCGACTACCAAAGAGCCATCATCGCTACAAATTTAAAAAAAAAAACAAATAAGCTTTCCCCAAATTGATTTCCTGAGATCTTGTTAAAAAGTTGAGACAGTAGTATGGCATCTTATTTACTTAACTTTAACCCTTATTATATATTATGTTCGAGTGGAACAATGTTAGAGAACACGGCTCCCGCTACGAGAACATGTTTTGAGACCCGAAGTTTGTATGTATCCGAACGTACACTTAGTAAAGACGTTAAGCGGGGTACAGACAGGGGGATGAGAACAAAAGAAAATATTATGAAAGGCAACACACGAATTTGAAATTCATGAGTTTTATCTTTTACTAGCGATTTTGTCTCTTTCTTAGATATTACATTGTACGTTTCAAATTTCTTGTGAAAGACGAACAAACTTTCTCATTTTTAATATTATTAAGATGAGATGAGATATTTGCATAAATTCAAACACGTGTATCATCTTCATTAACGTTTTCCTATTTCCAGCTGCAGTATATTTTTACTTTATGTAAAAGCAATGATACGAACGAGACGCTCTCCTATTGGTGAGAGATAACGGCTGTATGTGCACAATTGACCACTGCAGCGATACACAGAACTTTGAGCAGCAAAACAAAGTGCAGGGAATCGCTGCTTTGTTAATCTCAACAGCTCTGTATATGCAGTATCTATGCAGTGTCGATCTTCAACCGGATCATAATAATGTGTTTTAGGGTTCCGTACCCAAAGGGTAAAACGGGACCCTATTACTAAGACTCCGTTGTCCGTCCGTCTGTCTGTCTGTCCGTCTGTCACCAGGCTGTATCTCATGAACCGTGATAGTCAGTCAGACAGTAAAAATTTTCGCAGATGGTGTATTTCTTTTGCCGCTAAAAAACAAAATAAAATAAATATTTAAGGGGGCTCCCTTACAATAGACATGATGTTTTTGCCGTTTTCATCTCTATCTGTGATTGCACATCGTCCCTTTGTGAATCGCTTCGCCCGGCCCAGGGTCTCCATCACCACCGCGTTCCGATCTTTGATAGTCATCTGCAGGTTGTACTCCTAGATGGTCTTCGGCGAAGCAGCCGACGCACGACATACAAATCGATTGATAATATCATCTTCGATGTCTGCAACGACCGTATGCAACACGCTCTTATGCAGCTTCATTATTCCACAGAGTAATGTTTACACACTACTGCTAGGCGACAGAATATATGACACTGCGGTGGTATCTTACTAAGAAAATCGTTACTAAAAGAAAACTACTAAAAATTCATAGATATTATTAGTATCAACTTAATTTAACTTAGAAAATGTCAGAACGAATTAAACCACACATATACAAAACTAAAATAAAATATTTTGAACTCTGCTTATATCTTACAGAACATTCTACAACAATGAAAAAAACTGTTATTTCCTAGACGTTTTATAACACAAACTTAAACATGTTCTCATATTTTCAACTCGCTGACAACTTTCCGTCTTCGAGAATTCTCCCCCGAGACTGATACAATGTGCACTAAGCTTTACTACAAGCTTGCGAAATTTAATAAACCCACATAGTGCAGCTAACTTACGATGCATGGCAGGACGATGTATGAAAATATAGTGAGGTGAAATTGACCGGATTAGTTTTTGGTCGGATAAGTGTATTTTGTCGGAAATAAATATATTTTTGACTGCGCCAGTAGTTAAGCAATCAGGGCGAACGAAGCGAGCCCTAACACTATCCCACAACCTGAGCATTTTTGTGGTACAATTTACTAAAAAACTATCACGCCTATAGATTTGTGCTTTACCATAGTAATTTAACTTCATATCTAGATGTGCTATCTGTCAAAAAACAAATAACTTTATAACCATCAAAAAACTGAACATTAACAATTTTGTATTCATTGGATAGAATTTTATTGTACTACTAACGCCATCTGTTAGAAAACCAAAGAGTTAATATCGCTGCAACAGAACTAAGCTCAATACTCCAACACATCATAGTTAATCTACTTAATACTAGATGACCCCACTAGAATCAGGTAGTAAAAATATAACAACTGTCTTAAAAATTATAACCCGTTAGAAAAACTACGCGAGCCCTCACAAAGCTTAGGTTTTGCTAGTAATATTAGTTATTCATCATCATCATTTCAGCCGTAGGACGTCCACTGCTGGACATAGGCCTCCTTCATTGATTTCCGAAAATCCGGTTGGAAGCGGCTCGCATCCAGCATGATCCTCGGTCTTTATTATACCGTCTGTTCACCTTGTGGGCGGACGTCCTACGCTGCGCTTGCCGGTCCGCGGTCTCCACTCCAGAACTTTGCAGTCTGTCATACGTGCTAGATAATCACGTCAGGTTATTAAAATATCCAGCAAAATGCGCGTAGCTGTTACAAGTGTATTATTAGAGAAAGATTTTGACCAGTCGAGTTTTTATCCGGCCAAAACATGACGCCCATCAATTTTAATTCTCAACTGTGTTTGTATGTTAATAGCACGGATGGAAGTTACTCGTTGCAAGAGTGCTGTTTTATAATTCGTTCAGACATCATTTTATCCGGCCAGAACATAGTTTGCATCACTAGTAATACACAGCTGTGTACTTACACTAGTTAGTGTTTGGCCCGTACTCGTTACAGGCGCGAGGATCTAAGTTAGTGATGGTGTTGCAATTGGTCTCAAACGAGTTGTTCTTACAACGAGTTTCAATTCAATTAAACAATTTTTTTTAAATGAATTATAGACTTGCGTTTGACTACCAACTCGCCTGATGTTAAGCGAAGATGCGGTCAACGGCGGAGCACGCTCGCCTAGAAGAAACCGATTCACTCGCGACTTGAACAGAACACCCACTCGGGCAGAAATTCCATTATTTAGTGGATCGTACAATGAAGGTAGATTTGAAAGGTTTAGTTCGAGTTAGTTTACTGGTAATGACAGCTGAATGATTAACGCAGTCTGATCGCACGCTAAATGGCATGGGTTAAGGTCAAGGGTCAAGGTTGTTGAGCTGGTGAAGAAAAACATATTTTTTTTTTATAGCTGACAGGCTAGGTGTTTGACCACAACTCACCTGATGTTAAGTGACGGAGTGGTCGAAAATGGTAAAGCACACCTTGCCTGGAATAGAACTGGCTCTCAAGTGAGGCTACCGGAACACACCGTTAGATGATTGGCGGCAGATTTTCAATTTGATTTGATTTTGGTAGCTAGCCAGCCGAGTACTAGAAAGTACCCTACCACCACGCTATGGTTTCCTCACAATGTTTTTTCTTCAACGGCAGCTCAAGCTCATTGTTGGGGTTTGAACCCACGCCCTTCGGCATGCGAACCGACCGTGCTTACCAATGAGCAATCATCGCTAAAAAAAAAAAAAAAATGTTTAAAAAATATTATCAAAAAAATCTTTGAGAAATTTGTCAAAAGTCGTCTTATTGAATACGGTAAAAAGGGCCAAAGAATAAAACTCAAGCCCGAAGTGTCAACGACATAAAAGGAAATGCCTAACACGTGACATATTTCAAAGGCACCTAATGTAAGTCACCTTTGAGTCGCGTGAAATAAGCGGTTTCGTACCCGAGTCACTCGATTGACGTGAGGTTTCCGCGTACAGGATGAGGGGTGTCAAATTATGCTAAACATTTAAAAAAAAAAAAACATTTTTTAGAAATTATAGCATTCTAAAACTAAAGTTAAAACACCGAAAAAATAATACAGACATACGGAAGACAACTAAAGTAATCGATGCCCTGCAACACTGGAAAAGTCTCAAGTGGAAATGGGCCGGCCATATCGCACGCATGAGCGATGATAAATGGACAAAAAAGATCACAACATGGAACGGTCCATCAGGTAAGAGAACCAAGGGAAGACCAGCAGAGCGATGGCTCGACGAAATAATAAAATTTGCAGGAAAAGACTGGATTTGCATGGCAAATAACAGAAACAAGTGGGGAAAAATGGGGGAGGCCTTCACTCGATGAGAGGTCCTTACATAAATAATAATAAATTTAATTTAAAAAAAAAACATGTTACATATTTTTTATTTTCAGAACTTGTAAAATTTTATTTTTATTAAGGAATAAATAAGGCTATATTATTATTATTATTTCAGTTATTTATTTTTTAACTTAATAGAGATTATTATTATTTCTTATTATTATTTTATTTCTTATTATTATATTATTTCTTATTATTATTATAGCTCAGTGGTTAACGTGGTCGGTTCACACACCTAAGGACGTTCAAATCCCAATAATGACGTTGCGTTGCTGGTAAAGAACATTGCGAGAAAACCATAGCATGGTGGTAGAGTACTTCTGGAAATCTGTCGTCAAGCACCTAACGGTGCGTTCCTACAGCCTCGCTTTAGAGAAGTTCCATTCTAGGCTAAGTGTGTTTATCATCTTCGACCACCCTGTCACTTAACATCAATTTTCAACTTGAGGGTGGTAGCTACACTGCAGCCAGCAGGCACTGGTCTTCCGTCGAGCACAACAGATGACATCATGCACACGGTAAAAAAATACACAAACATTTAGTTTTTTTGTTATAGATTTTAAGTTTATGTCAGTTTAGTTTAAGATAGGTATTAAGTAATATTTCGATTAGGTTTTTAAAATTGTCATCAATTGTTGTTGGAACTGGACCAAATTGACAGCTTTTAAATAAAAAAAGGAATCATCAAAATCGGTTCACCCAAAAGTTCTGATATAACAAACGTTATTTAAAAAAAGCAGTCATTGCGTACCTCCTCTTTTATTTTAGTCGGTTAAAAATAAATGTAAGTATATGTGTTATGCCAAAATGTTCCTAATCTAACCAACATTCATATTCAAAATGAATATATTCAAATCAAATAAATTCAAACGACAACCCCAAACACCCTAACAAGTAGGTACATTCTGAAAGCCTTTTTACAAGTGGGCTGTCTGTGACGTCACCAATAGAGACCCTAATTCCAAGAGGTCTGGGAGTGCCCTTACATTATGCGGAGAGGCGCCACAGCGGAACGAGTGGGACAACTCTTCATTCAACCGGTGACTCGAGGACTTTGAGATTGAACTCGAGGACTTTCAGAAGTTTAAGATTCAAATCAAACGGGTATTGTATTTGGTTAGTATTTGTATAATAATGAGGGAAATTCGGACTTTGTTTGTGATTTGATTACGAATAATGGAACGTCTAACAAGATATCCTATCGTTTCTGAGAACTGAAGGATTGTCAAACCATGTTTTGTCAACTTTCACCATTGTAAAGGATGTTCTCGCCTTGCAACGAAATATCCAACAATTTAGATATTTTTGACACTACACCAGGAAAAATCAAATCTTTTAATAATAATTTCCACCACGTCACTTAATACTTACGAGTAGTGTAATTTAATTTGCCGTGGTGGTGCCGGCGTAAGAATAGTACCCCACCCTCTCTACCCGTGGTTGCTGTAAGAGTCGGCTAAGGGATGTAATCCGGAAGATGGGCAGCTATACTTACTCGTATATGTGTTTTTATATCGACATAATATTATTATATTGAGATGTTTTTTTTTTATGTTTGACAGGCTTGGTGTTTGACTACAACTCACCTGATATTGTGACGGTGTGGTTAAAGATGGTATACACACCTAGTCTAGAATGGAACTGGCTCTTAAGCGAGGCTGCCGGAACACCTTCAGGATATCGACGTTAGCTCAGTGGTTAGCGTGGTCGGTTCGCATGCCGAAGGACGTGGGTTCAAACCCCAACAATGAGCTTGAGCTGTCGGTGAAGGAAAACATCGTGACGAAACCATAGAGTGGTGGTAGAGTACTTTCTAGTACTCGGCTGGCTAGCTACCACCCTCAAGTTGAAAATCTGCCGCCAAGCATCTAACGGTATGTTTAGGCAGCCTCACTTGAGAGCCAGTTCCATTCCAGGCTAGGTGTGCTTTACCATCTACGACCACACCGTCACTTAACATCAGATGAGTTGTGGTCAAACAACAAGCCTGTCAGCTATAAAAAAAAGGTGCTTGGCAAGCCAGCCGAGTACCCTACCATCATACTATGGTTTCCTCCCGGACTAATATTTGACATTTTACTGGTATTTTTGATATAAATCGTATCATGACTTGTATATTTGGTGCTATCAATACAATAATGTATTATTACGAGTATTTATCAATCATCTACAACCAAAGGCGCTATATCAAAAATACTTACTTAAAATATGAAAACCAGAGAGAACTGGATTCGTTTTCATTAAATGCAATATAAAGACTGTCTTTATATTCAGCAGCCGAAATAGGCGCATTCTCTGAAATCGTAAACTGCATTTGATAGTTGAAATTCAGTTTACGATTAGTTTTACTGGCACATATCTTAAAAATTCAGATTGCTTTATAGTCTTATTTCAATTCGTCAACGGGAATTTTATCAGGAACGCAGAAACATTATGTCATCACATTATTATCCAAAACTTGTGTTTACCGAATGCTGGTGTTAGCTGTGGTGGTGTGTTGCTGAATTACTTGTACATTGGTATAATAAAACATGTAATTTCTTATTCAGTTAAAAATTCCATCAAACCTCACAGTAAAGTAAAACTTTGATTTATTTTGTGACTCAGATTTATTTTACTATATTTATCATTTATTTATTTATATTATGAACACCAACATTGTGTACATTATCTCATGACAAAAAGTAAGAAGTACAAAACAATTACACAATAAATGCCACAACAATTATAGGTGCAGACAGCATGCAATAAAAACTATAATTAATTCATAATCAATACAAAATTAAATGTCAAAGTTAAATAATAAATTAATTAAATAAAATAAAGAGTTAAATAATAAAATCAAAAATAAAAATAGAATTATTCAATTTACATGTCAATTTTTGTCAGAGAGTGATCGCAAAGATCTCTTAAAACTGTTAATATTGTCACCAAAAATATCTACATCGATTGTCCTGGACATGGCATAATACTGGCGAGTCATCCTAGACAAGGGTGCATTGAAACCCAGTATTGTATCATTATGTATATACAATATATATATGTATATTTTCAAGTATAAAGATTTACTAACACTGGCATAATGCACAAATAACGTTGCCAAACACGAAAATTTTTTTTTTGCCAATAACAAAGAGTGTACCCTCTTCTTCCATTCGGGATACACAATCCACTGCGTGCTACAGAAGCAAGCAAAGATCAAGAGACTTTATTTAATGACTTTGACGATTATTTAAAAATAAGAAATTATTGAATTACTAGTAAGTAATTATAATTTTATTATTAGCATGTTATTAATTTGACATAATATTATGATATTGATTTTTTTTGTCATTTTTAAATATGAATAGAAAAATGATCTATAACTTTTGTTATGTTTATCACCGGGTCTTAACCACGCTCAAAATACTATCAAATTAGTTTTGTTTATTTACCTCGACGTCTCACGACGCGATTTAAACCCGGTAATAAACAACAATGTGTTCAAATCCCGAAAGTTTAAAAATTACATTTAACTTTGATATTAACAATAAAATATTTGTATTAGTAATATTTTATTGAATGAATGAATGAATGAATGAATGAATGAATGAATGACTCTTTATTGTACACACTTAAAATTACATAATACAGAAGAAATAAACTAGTTAATAGGTGTAACTGGCAACCTTATCGCTAAAAGCAATCTCGATAACACCAAAGTTAACAATTACGTCAAAATAAGATCAATATGATGTCAATATGATGTCAATATGATGTCAGTATGATGTCAATAATACAATGAATATTCCGTCCTGCATTCGTTGCACTGCGCCACTTTAAGTGGCCGTACATTAGACGGAGACGTGACAAAATTCATTTAATTAATCCACGAGAGTTATTCTCGGGGCGTGACGTTAATTACGTGTTTTAACGGTTATTTTAACGGTTACGGTTTATGTACGCGGCGAGGAATTTAATTTAATCATAAATATTTATTCTGATTATTTTCTAGGTACTAAGAAAACTTAGGGAGTGTTCTAGAAAATCTTAATTTTTTTTTTATAATATTACTTTTGTGTCTTGACTAAATGATAACATATGTCAACTATAATTTAAACTGTAAATACTTTTTTTTTAAATTTATTTAACGGAAATATTTTTTTCTACTCTACATAGTATAAAACAAAGTCGCTTCCCGCCGTCTGTACGCTTAGATCTTTTAAACTACGCAACGGATTTTAATGCGGTTTCCATCAATAGACAGAGTGATACAAGAGGAAGGTTCATATGTATAATACATGCATATGCACCACACTAGTATCTACATTGCACCCGTGCGAAGCCGGGGCGGGTCGCTAGTCTTTTTAACAGGTTTAATAGGTGCACGCTACAAACGGCAAATAAAATTATGAAAGTCAAAAACCGATCACAAATACCATATCGTTGATGTCATATCTTGTGTATTTTCAGTTTGAAACGCATTATTCCATTCCACGTGTTTCTGTTCTTGATTACCTGGAAGAGATCGCTTTCAGCGATAAGGCCACCATTCGTGGCACTAACTCATAAGATTATTTTGTTTTCTGTAAAAAAAAATATCTATTTTTCGTGTGCATTATAAAGAGTTTTTATCTATCTAAAAAATTAAAATCTGGAATAGCTGATTCCATAATGTTTTTTGCCTTCGACGAAATGTATTTAAGTCGGTCATACATCGCACGTTGAAAACAAAAGTGACACTAAACAAAAAACTCAATTTTTCAGTATGGCCGTTTTAAGTTTATTTGTAAGTTTTATGAGGTTAATAACTCAATTGTGACTTGACATAATGTATTGTTATTGTTTTAAATAATAGTTCTGGTATTATTCTATCAGAACCTGATTGATTTTAATCAGAATAACAGGTAAATATTTTAAACAGGTACAGGTAAACAGATTTTCGTTTAGTGTCACTTTTGTTTTCAACGTGCGACATGTATGTTTTTAAGAATGATGACAACAATCACCTGTTTGGCTTAGTAGTACCGTCCCGCGTAACCTCGTGTACCTTCTACTCAATATTTCAAAACCCGTTCTGCTGAAACTGTGTCACAGTGCACTAAAAGCGTCTGAGCCTATAGTCTGGGAGTTAACTAGTACATTTGATAACGAATTCAATGGAATGATTTGACATGAAAAGACAGAGTAAAGTTGCATTATTTGTCATAATGCTGAATTGATGTTGCTGTTAGTCGACACAAATTTTTTACTATAATATGTATTTTTTTTAAACAACATTCTGTTCTTATACTGTATCGTGTTTTCTTGGTTGCCTGGAAGAAATCGCTCTCAGCGATAAAGCCGCCACTTATACCACTTAAAGCTGTACTCTTTTTTCTATTTTTGTTGTACACAATTTTTTTTAAAATTACTAATTGGTTTGCGTTTGACCGCCAACTCGCCTGATGTTAAGCGAAGATGTGGTCTACGGTAGAACACACTCGCTTAGAATAAACTCGCAACTTGAAGGCCAGATTGTATCTATCAAGGAACACCTTTTAGGCAGCAAATTTCATTGTTCAGCGGTTCGTACAATGAAGGTAGATTCAAACCGCTTAGTTCGAGTAATAAATAGAAACAATAAAGAGTTACTATCCATCCATCTATCTATTTAATTAAAACAACACATGACATTCTTATGGATTTTATTCTTAAAGATGGTAAAGGAACGTAGCAACAGATCTAGGTATATCTTCAAAATGAGATATAAAAATAAATAATATTCTTGCATGTTCGACGTACTGAACACAATCAATTATTATTGATAAGTAAATCAGATAATGGATTTTACAGCATTAGTGTTGATATTATTAACATTAAAATCTGATAAACTAATAATATATTACTGCCTAGTACCTATTACGGAACTTTCGGTTTGGGAATGTTCAAAACAAAACATTTTCAAGACAAAACGATGTTCTTTTTTTTCGGTTTACGTGTTAAGTATTTGACCACAACTCATCTGATGTTAAGTGACGGTGTCAAAGATGTTGAATCTAGCTTGGGATGGAACGGGCTCTCAAGTGAGGCTGCCGGAACACATTGTTAGGTGCTTGGCGACAGATTTTCAACTTGAGGGTGGTTAGACAGTAGAGTACTAGAAAGTACTTTACCACTACGCTATGGTTTCCTCACGATGTTTTCCTACACTGATAGCTCAAGCTCATTGTTGGCTTAAACCCACACCCTTCGACGCGTGTGAATTGACTGCGCTAACCACTGGGCTATCATCGTTATGTTTAACTAAATTAGACCCTTAAAAATGTAACTAACCCTTTTTCTTTTTTAAGGGAGTGGGACATCATAATGTCATTTTAACCCCCGACGCAAAAATAGGTGCGTTATAAGGTTGAAGTGTCTGTCTGTGGCATCGTCGCTCCTAAGCGAATAGACCTATTTTGATGCGGCTTTATTTTTGTTAAAATTCTAATGTGATCGTGGTTCGTGGCTATAATTTATGAAGATCTGTTCAGGTGTTTGATCAGGTGGTCATTTCCTACTCGATAAAAAAGGGTCTTATTAACTATCAAAGGTCTGATTGGTTTGAAATTTGGTACTGTTACTTCGTATACTTGTATATAATCCGGTCTCTAGTTATTTACTGGTATTGCGGTTTTTTGAATTCTCAATTTATACTTGTTATGTTTTCAGCAGCAATAAAACCCACCCGTATCTCTTCACTCCGCCGCTTACCCTGCACACTTCGCTTACCAAAGTGGTTATCCTTTTTATTTATTTTTTCCAATATGGCGTCCTGCATTATCCACGGGCACTGCCGATGCATTTGCAACCACATTTTGTAAGTTCGGCTTCTACTCAACATTTTATTATTTCTTTCTGTATCGTAATTACAAATATACGAGATGAATGGAAATGCTTTTAATTTTACTGTTGAAACTATGAATTTTATTAACGAATAAAATTAAACAACTTTGAAATAAAATGAAACGTAAAATAATTATGCAAAGAAAACACTCTTATGATGGTAAGAGATAGCGCTATGACCATTGCAGCGGTGCCTAGTATTTTAAGAAATACAAGACATATTTTTTACAAAAAATAACCTTTCTGACTTTTTTCTATCAATTCCAAGCGCGACTACGCTAGACTTCATCATCACCTGATGATGAAGCCGGAAAGCAGGTTCATTAGGACTATAATAGAGACTATAAGACCCGGTGATAAACATAATTATAATTATGTTCAAGCCGCGAAATTTTAAAAATTACAAAATACGTTATATCGTTTATTTGGATGACATGTCGAAAATACTAAAAACTTACTATACATATATTTTAAGTTATAATCAGATCAACCTGTAAAACTTTAATAAAAGTTTTTATTGAACAAAATTCAAATTAACCATTCTAAATAAAAACCACACGGCCCAAATTGCTCTTCAAATTATGTATATTGCTTCTGACTCAATATTAAAATTTCGATCATAATAATATAAAGGTTTATTGGAAATTTCATATCATTAGAGCGACCTTGTTAAAGTAATTGGTATTTTGTGAAGTTTACTTGGTTCTGACGGTGGATTTGTTTAGTAATGACTGTCGAAATATCACTCAGTTATTTCAGCTAGGTTTTAAGATTCAATTCTGTATGGCTGACTGGTAGATGTTTGATCATAGCTCACCTGTGTTAAATGTCGGTGTCATCATCAGCCATAGGTCGTCCACTGCTGGACATAGGCCTCCTCCTGGGGGGGTTTTGCCAATACTCGCCACGCTTGGCAGGCGGGTTGGCGAGCGCAGTTAGGTGTGATTGTTCAAGGAAGACGCTGCTGCCCATCTTCCGGATTACATCCCTTAGCCGACTCTTACGGCAACCAAGGGTAGAGAGAGTGGGGTACTATTCTTACGCCGGCACCACCACGGCAAATTAAATTACACTACTCGTAAGTATTAAGTGACGTGGTGGAAATTATTGTGAAAAGATTTGATTTTTCCTGGTGTAGTGTCAAAAATATCTAAATTGTTGGATATTTCGTTGCAAGGCGAGAACATCCTTTACAATGGTGAAAGTTGACAAAACATGGTTTGACAATCCTTCAGTTCTCACCACCACGGCATATGACGGTGTAGTTTTTTTAAAATGTAATTTAATAAGACAAACCAGACACACTTCTTGTGATATAAACTCTTTATATTGCGCACGCCAAAAATAGAAAAAAGGGTACAGAAAAAAAGAATCTTATGAGCTAGTGCCACAAGTGGCGGACTTATCGCTAAGAGCGATATATTCCAAGCAACCTTAGTATGGAGAGGATTCTACTAAGTTAAGAGCGAGGTGTGCTGAAAAGAGAATTAAAATTTAAAAATAAAAACAATATATAAAAGACATACATACGTACCTATCTATATTATAAAACATCAATGCTTAAATTATTATAGACCTATGAACATATGGGACCAAACTCCGATATGTACGTCACTGTGTGAATAATATAAAGAGTAAGAAACACTTTTCCTTTTGTTCCTCAGCCACTATTTAAAAAATTACTTAACATCCATTAGTACCTGAAAAGAAGAAAAAAAAAAATTGAATCATATTTTTATTAGTAACAAAGTATTGCGAATTTTGGTTTAGCTCGATTCAAACAAAAGGTAGGCGACGTACTGACAATGCTACGGGTAATGTACGGCGGTGACCACTTACCATCAGATGAGCTGTGGTCAAAAAGAAAAAGCAATTTGCTATGCAATTATTTGATTTAATAGACATTCCACACCTCAAAGGGAATAACTAAAACATAATTATTTTATAATTCACTACAAAGGCGAGTCGAGAGCATTTTAAAACAAACTTCTAGTTAGAATTAAGCATTAAATAAATTATGCAGTGTAAAACACACAAAGACTTGTGATCCAGCGGTCTCTGGAGTTTTATCTTAAGGGATACACACGAGCATGGAGAATGACATACATAAGTTTCTCTATTTAGAAACAAAAAAGCAATTGCAAAAATTATAATCATTATTGATCTTATAAAAGTATCAGTTGCACGAGTCAAATGTACACTAATTACTTATATCAATTATCATCCAATTATTATGTTATTTTGTTTTGTAACATTTGTCAAATGTTACATTCTATAATTGGTAAAAAATCTCAATTATCAAAACATCAAATTTATTATTTTGCTGCAAAGAACACAACACATTATGTGAGAGAAAAAATTATTTGTTACCAAATTATGGTGTAAAGGTTTCATTAATTTGAATGAAAATTGAAATGGGGATAATTTTTTGACCCAGTTCCAAATTATACTAATAACTAATAGGCTACTTTCCATCTTGGAAAAGTATATGTCTTAATAGTGTTACTACATCTACTGTCAGTTCTTAAACGAGGTTTACCATTCTTGGTTGCCTGGAAGAAATCACTTTTAGCAATAAGGCCGTCACTTGTGGCACTAGCTCATAAGATTCTTTTCTTTTCTGTTCTTATTTTGGTATGATAATGAAATGATAATAACGAGTTTTTATCTATCTCTCTATGTGATTATGATTGCAAATTGTATAAATTATTTACAAAAAATCATTAATATTCAATATTCCATTAAGTACAAGTTACAAAAAATCTTTACGAGGCTGCACGCGAGTCTTACTATGTTTTGACTTTTTGAAAAAGGTCAGATATAATTACGAGTATAGTATGAAACTTCAGTCGAAGTATTGAAAAAATAATCTTAGTTTTCTTAAAGTGAAGACTCACTTTTTCTTTGTATGCTATAACTAAAACTAATTTAAAAAAAAACTATATAACGAAATACCGGTAGCATTTACAGGTTATATGAGGTTGTATACGAAATATAACTAGTGGTTAAGGATTTAAATTAATGTGGTCACACTATATTATCCTGATTATTATATTGGGAAGCAATGTGACTGATTCGTTGCACAGAGGCGAAACGAGTGTGAGAGAGAAAAACTAAGATGGCGGTTGACAGTACAAATCAATTAATCTAATTTTAAAATATTTTTTTGTATATATATAAACTAATAAATTCAACAGCATTCTCATTTTTTTATCTTTCCATTACACGTAAAATACATTGCCAATGCTACGACATAAATTTTAAATAAAAAATTTAGCGTGGTGGTAGGGTACGTTCTAGTACTCGGCTGGCTAGCTACCACCCTCAAGTTGAAAATCTGCCGCCAAACATCTAACGGTGTGTTCCGGCAGCCTCGCTAGAGAGCCAGTTCCATTCCAGGCTAGGTGTGCTTTACTATCTTCGACCACACCGTCACTTAACATTAGGTGAGCTGGGTCAGCCATATAAAAAAACAATAATAATTTAAAAAAAATTACACAACGGAAAATTGAAGTTATGCTCGACATTCTATCAATCTGTGTGTCACCTTTTATCTCCACAGTTTTACTACAAGCCCGAGGCATGTCTTCTTTCAGAAATAACATTTTTGATTGTCATACTATATTTTCTTTTCTACCCTTTGGGAGTTCTGACGCGAATGCTTCGGCATTTTTCTTTTGGATTTTAGAACGGTGATATTTGTCGAGCAGAACGACGACCTTGCTAATCGTAATCTCACTTTGAAGGGTTAAAACAAGGTTCAACTTAGTTTCCAAGATTAAATAGTTTTAGTTTTGCTTCAGTTTCAGTTTTCTTGCATATCAAGGGTCACATGGAAAGTTATTTTAGTAATTATTATATCGTCTGTAGTGCAAAGAAGTGCAGTGAAGGCCACCGGATATGGCGGAAACTATAGTCAGAGTTTCCCTTATAATTAAACGTGAGTAATCCCGCATAAGCGAAACAATAAATTTACAATTAAAAAACCGACTCCATGACCCTTAGGCCAAACTAAAAGCATCGCTCCAATGAAACAGCGAGGTTTCGGAGTAAACGACAATAATTATCATCGGTGTATAAAATGTTTAGTATTGTAGATTGTTTTAAAACCGCTCTAATTTACCCTTTGAAAGAAAAACACGAATTTTCCAAATCGGTTTAAGCATCTTCGAGCAGTCGTTGAACATACCTTTACTTTTTACCTTTTTTAAAGTTGATTAACAATGTATCAAACTACAAATGCTCGCCTGAGTAGAGACAGACATACACAACTACCGAGTCAAGGAGTTTTGTATATTTCCGTCACCACACCCATGTGCTCTCATCGCTCTATACTGCGGTTGTTTACAAGTAATCGTCTCTGTACGACTCAATTTAGGGGATGTACTCGAGGACCGGGAGAGGGGGGCTCATAAATCGCTACCTCAGGGCCTGATTTGCGAGTTTCCGTCAATGTGGCGTGGTGTTTGCGACGAGAGATAGCGGTATTTATTTAAACCAGCTTACTTAAAAAAAAATTGATATTTTAACTTTGGTATGCATTCCATGCAATGACGTTTTTCAAGGGGTGAACGAAGTCTAGTGAACGCGACACCTCATCTTAATTTACAGAGATCTATTTTTTTTTATCAGCGTCATTTTATGAATAAATTTAGCCTTTGAATCAAATATTACGATTTAAGGAAAAAAGTTTACGGAACACGGAAAAAAGGTGTCACAGTGCGGGAAGCGTTGCAAAGACAGGAACCCGTGCAGTGCCTAGAACTTGTGACCCAGGTGAAGGTTTAAGGGGCCTCTTTAGATACGTATTAACGCTCACCCTTGCTGCCCGTGTTACCATCCGTACCCAATCAATTTTATATGATCCTGCTTTAGATACTCTTTGCGACAATGAACTTATAGCTGTTTTTGGCAGGCTGAGGTTTTTATGCCACCGTTGACAATAAAGCAGACGGGTTGCCTGATGGTAAGCAATCACCGCATATGAATATCTGCAATACCAGGGGCACTACAAAAATATTGCCGTCCTGTTAAGATTCTATTAATACGCCTTTAGAAGAACCCAATGTTGCAACTCCGCGGGAATTTACTTGGTGGTAGGTTTCCTTAGCAAGAAGTCGTCTAGGTAGGTACCACCGTATTACCAAATATTCTGCCGCTAAGCAGCAGTGTGTGAACATTACTGTGTTCCGATTGGAAGGGTACTGCAGTTAGTAAAATTACAGGGCTGTTGAGACTAACCTTCAAAAGTCTCAAAGCAATGAGCGCCAAAACAGCTATACCTTGTACTTTATTAGAATTCTTCCTTTTAATATTTTAATGAATTTTAGAGATTAAAAAATAAATAATTTTCGCGTTATATATCTATCTATTAATTAGAAAATATTTAATAAAAAAAATTAAAAAATTCAACCTAATTTCTAGAGACTTTTAACATATTAAGTTCATTAATCCACCCTAATTGATAAATAATGCACGCACCCTAAATTAAATCGCTATCGCTTATCACCGCAACCGCTCCTCAACCCACTAAGGGCTGAGTTAATTGAAGAATTATAGCTACCCTCTTACGTTTCACCTACAAATTCTATAACTAACTTCAAACACGAAATATACCTTATTTTATTACTCACAGAGGTTATAATTGGATGAAAATTCGGGTCGTAAGAAAATGTTCGACAACTCAAAATACACAAGCTGTAATGAGCTTTACTTTTAATGATGTAAGGTAGAATTTGGTTCCGACATAATTTCAGGAACGTGTTAAGTTATAGTGCTATTAAAGCAAAAGAAATAAGCATTGAAACGTTGAGTGGAATTCGTAGGAAAAGCGAAATAAAAAAAAATACAAAATTCTATTTATTACAAAAATAGAGGTAAAGGTGTACATGGAGACAAGGATAGCGATATAACTACCACGTGCAGACGAAAGAGATGGAGATAGCTTGCTTTAGCCAAAAATCAAATAAACGTAGACGATGTATTGGGAGCAATGATTAGTACATAATCTCTCTTTTATGGTTAACAGGCTAGATGTTAGAAGTTGCGGTCGAAGATGGTTAACACGCCTAACCTGGAATAGAACTTTACCTCTACGATATTTTCTATGATAAATTTGTAAGAAATAAGTGAATTATGAAATTTTACCTACGACGTAAACTTAACTATAAAAATAAATAAAAGGTAGAATTTTTTTATAAAAATAAACTAAAAATTATAACCCAACTACGGAAAAAATAACTACAATTAAATGAAAAAATATTATTTTTTTATGATTTTAATCACCATCATCATCATCAACCACTAGCCAACTATCATAGCCATAGTCCAGTTTTTCAAAAAACTTCACATTAGCCCGATTTTCACCTGTCAGAGCGTCCTACACGATCTTTACCAGTTCGCAATCTCCAGTCTAGAACATGTCTACTCTAACGATTGTTCTGCGGTAAATATAGCCAGCCCACTACTACTTCAACTTACTTAGCATTGATATACTTTTCACATTACATGGACACAATAAAGACGAATCTAATGACATATCATTCAATAAAATCGGTTCAGCCGGTTAGTAGTTATGAGGGAAAATAGGGACGAACATACAGGCCAAACACTTCCTTATTTGGCTTGGCTAGAGTAAGTAAAGAAAATTGTAAATAACAGCGTAGACCCTCTACGGCGTAGGTCCTCTACGGCGTAGGTTCTCTACAGCGCAGACCGTCTACGTCATTTCTATTTCTTGTCTTATTGCAGTAAAGAAATGACAATTTCTCGTCTTAAATGAATACAAGCGCTTCAGTCCGAGATTTGCAATTAAGCAACTTAACGTCCTCTTTGAATATCTCGAAACTTTGTGGGAAATGGGAAATTCTTGAGCGAGAGGTGGGGACGAACTCAGGAGAAACTCTTTGTGCACTAAGTTATAATTTACCCTTTATTCATAATCATGAACAACTTTTACTATACCGGCAACCCTGAATTTGCGAAAAAATCCACTTCCACTAAAACTACAAGCTTTTTTTTTTCATTTTGGCATCAAACTTTTTGGCATTTATACTGTAAATATTTGTTATACTTGACGTTCTCATTTTAAATTTACTTTCCACCTTAGAACGGAAAACGAGTATTTCACGCAGATATAATACAACAAAGAAAACCTTTCCGGGCTGGTAAAGTGAAAAATACTGTGGTTCTTTTTTATTCAGCGCCATCTAGTCTAAACTAAACAATACTTATACTATGGGAACCAGATAACTAATGGAATACTTACATACTTTTTTGTAGACATTTTTGCTAGTATAATGTCCTTCAAGCACGAGTAAATATATATATGCAAAAATCTAAAATCAGTTTTTTTTAATGATTAATTAGCTTGAGTTAGATCGCCGTCTCGCCTGATGTTAAGTGAAGATGCGATCTACGATGGAGCACGCTTGCCAAGAAGATCACGACTTTCTATTATTCACTATTATACTTTCTATTATAGACTATTCAGTCTCGACTTGAACACCCAGGTTGTTTCTATCAAGGAACACTCACTCGACAAATTCACTTAAAAATGTATACTTAGTAAATAGTAGGCTAGTAATTGTATACCGTACCCAATAAATATAACACATTCGATGTGTAATTATGCAAAATAAAATACATAATATACCGGTCATACCGGGCTAAATCCGTCCACTTGCTCCTATTAGCCCGTCCTGAGTACGTCCACCTAGAACTTTGTAACGTCGTAGCTACACTCTGCAAGACAGCCTGAACAAGTTTTGACCAGTTGAAACCGGTTTCAAGTGACACTTTTTAAAAGTTCTCCACGAAGTTTTTGTATTTTTATGCTTAAAAATATATTTTCCGCTTTTAGAAGCAATTACCTTTGACAATGTTGCAACTTGAAAATAATCCGTGAATATGCAGTCGATCAATAGTTTATAACTTTTTAAATTAAAACAATAATTGGGCAAACTTTCAGTGACGGTGTGGTCAAAGATGGTAAAGCACACCTAGCCTGGAATGGTACTGGCTCTCAAGTGAGGCTGTTGGAACACACCGTTAAATGCTTGGCGGCAGATTTTCAACTTGAGGGTGGTAGTTACCAGCTGAGTACTAGAAAGTACCCTACCATGCTATGGCTTCCTCACGATGTTTTCGTTCACCGGCAGCTCAAGTTAAAACAACATTTTACAATACATGATTTTTCCGCCGTCACGTCAAAAGTCCTTATTAGCTTTGTTGTGTAAAAACAAATGCTGTAACCCCATCACTAAGTTAATTGATGATCCCACAGTAAGGCTTGCGATATCAAAGGGAGACGCGTCTTTGATCCGTGCTTGTGCGCCCTGTACCACTATTTGTCTGCGGTCGGAGTTAAACAACGATATAACCAGTAAATCAACACACTGTTCTCTAGGCCTGTTCGCCTTGGCAGGAGGACGTCTACATATTTTTTAATTCACGGTAAAAGGCAACAAAGATAGCCTAAATAATAATAATAATTGATTCGACGACCATTGTACCGATCGTCACGGTGAACGGTCTTATAGCGAAGAGGCTCGACCAACATCTTAAGAGGCTCTCGCTTTTTTTTGTATTTAATATAAAAAAATTAACAACTGAGAAAATAAATAAATAACTGATATAATAATAATTTAAAAAACCATTATAAATATAACATTTTTACTTATTAAACAAAAGTTTATGCAATTTTTTTTAACTAGGTGTTTTTTTACCACCAGGGGAAACAGAAAGAATAGTGTCCTATTGTATTTTTTTCACAACTTGTATATTTTCGAGTATTTAATGTAAACATAAAAAGCTGAATTACAAGGACCAATTAGCCGTTTAATCATTAAAAATATATATATATAAATGATATAAATTTATGTCAGGGGCAGACAGATGACAAATTTATCCTGACACCAGGGCTGGCTATTCAACTTGTAGCTAACTTTTTTATGTTAGAGCTCAATTGCAAAAGCTGAGTTACTGCAAATAGTAAGCGATCCCAGTAAAGACTTACTGAAGCGGACGATGGGTAAATATTTTGCGTTATCTATCCGCCATCTTGGAATTAGATAAATTAAATAGAGCTCCCTGGAACGGTTCCATAGAGGTTAGTTTAATTAGTTCACAACAATATTACAGCTTTGTGCCGAGCTGATAAACTTATGCCTACAGTGAAATTTAAATGTAATACTTGAAGTGAATGTAAATAAATATTGTAGGATGTCTTTTTTTTTCTAGATAGGCTTGCGTTTGACCGCCATCTCGCCTGATGTTAAGCGAAGATGCGGTCTATAGTGGAGCACGCTCGCCTAAAAGAAACCGATTCACTCGCGACTTGAGCAGCAAATTGCATTTTGTAGCAGTTCGAATGAACAATGAACGGTGAAAGTGGATACAAACCATTTAGTTCGAGTTTTTGGAATATCTACCATAAAACGGTGCCGCTTTTTAAAGCTCCTGGGCAGGGTGGAATTTGGCCATGCAGATCAGAACCTTGTTGATTTTGTTTTGTTGTTTTTTATCTCTTTTTTTAAGTTTTGTATGTTATAATGTATATATGTTTGGTGTATAATAAAGTTGTATTCTATTCTATTCTATTGCTTGGCGGCAAAATATCTGGTACTGATTCATAATTTTTCTTCCAGGGAAAATGCTTTGTGAATACCATCGGCCCTGGGGCGGGCAGGGTGGTTATGTGGGACTCTCCGTCCTACTGACAGCCTACCCACTAAAACCCTGGAACGTTCCACCTCAGCGCTTTGTGTCGAGGCTGCGGGCACGCTTTCGCACTCTTCCGCGGCCTCGACAGTGCATGTCCTCGCGGATCACCAGATGTGTCAGGACACCAGACACATCGTGATCCATCTCGGAGACCAAATCAGCAAATGGGCGTCAGACAGGTGGTGGTATTAACTTAACCTAAGCTACCTGATAAGGAAACATACCACCAAGTTATTGTTACGTAATACATAACATCGACACTAAATGTAATTCTGGTCATAATAAATCACGCTTTAGCAATGATATGTGAAGTGTAATAAATCTTGCATAACCTTTTCTTTGTTGTGGGAGGAATAGACGAGATACGTGGGTAGAGGAGTAATATATTCAATAACAGCAAATGAATTAAAAGCAAAAAATAATTTTTAATGACAAGATTTTGTTTATTCAGCAGCCAGCTAAATCAATTTAAAACAGACGATCAAAATGTTAGTTATGGAAGATATTTCTAGCACTGGAACTAAACGGTTCGAAGCGGTAATTAAAATAATGTCAAAAATAATAATAATCAATAAGTAATAATGGTTGTCAAGAATCTAAATAATAATAATAAACCTTGTAAAGCAAATATGTCGCAAGCTAAAAATAATCTTTCATTTTATAATAGCTTTCTTCAAACAGATTTAATTAAAATTAATTCTCATAAACTGGTAGAACAATTTGAACCTGTAACCAAATGTTGAGTGGTGGTTAGCTAGCCGAGTACTAGAAAGTACTCTACCACCACGCTATGGTTCCCTTACGATGTTTTCCTTCACCGGCAGCTCAAGCTCATTGATAAGTTCAAATATATTAATATAATTTTGCGGAGCAATGAACAGGGTCATATACAATCTTCCGCCAAATAAACTATCTAATAATTGTATTGGATATTTCTTAACAGCATTAAGCTTCGCCTCTCAAATAGGTTACGGTACCTTTTACCGATATTTTAAATGTTGTTTTGAATATTTCGCATCTAGTTAGTGTGTTGTCATCGCACCAAAACTCCGAGTCATCTATATTTGATTTGTGGTGCGTTTAATGTTGTTTGCTATTTCATTACCGCGCTATTTGTTGAAGGGTTGCCAGTTACAACGGAGGGTTTTTGTAAATAGACACTGTGGAAGTAGGTCACTCACTTTTCGTAGATTCCAGTTATGATTCTTGTGAAAAACGATTACCCTTAATTTACTAAATAATGGAAAATGTGTTTTGAGCGTATCAAAGTTACTGGTATTTGTAAATTAGTTTTTCCGACACATGCTCGCTTAGTAGAGAAATCAATAGATATTCACTGAATGTATATGGATTGCCTGTTGCTTAGGAAATGGGTGAAGATTTTTTTGATTATACACTTTGACTTTTTAATCATACACTTAGATTTTTTGATCATACACTTTGACTTTTTGATTGTAATAATGACGAATTCAATATTTTTCTTTTCATAAATTTTTTTTTTTTTAGAATTCAATATTTTTATAATTATATTGTTTTTTTTTTTTTTTTTTTTTTTTTAATACAGAATAGGTTCGCGTTTGACCACATCCTGCCTGATGTTAAGCAACGATGTGGCCTAGGATGGAACACGCTTACCTAGAAGGAACCTATTTACTCTTGATTTGAAGACACTCATATTGTACTTTTCGGGAAATACAGACTCCGGCAAAGAGTTCCACATCTTCGCTGTGCGAATAAAGAATGTGGATTCGAAGCGCTTAGTGCGCACATGGGGGACTTCCACCATGTACGGGTGACGCTTTGGTCGCGTTTGTCTGGCCGTCCGGTAGTAAAAAGGGGCGGGGGGAACCAAGTCGTGCAACTCCAAGGCACAATCCCCGAAGTGTATCCGGTAGAAAGCCGATAGACAGGAGACCTTACGTCGATGCTCAAGACTTTGCAGTCGAGACTTGACCAAAATGTCATTGCCTATCAACCTCTTAGCGCGCCTCTCGACTGACTCCAGTGCCTCAAGTTGGTACTTGGCAGAGCCATCCCACAGATGCGAACAGTACTCCATACACGACCTCACCTGTGCTTTGTACAAACAAAGCAACTGTTCAGGTGTGAAGTACTGTCTCACCTTGGCGAGGATGCCAAGCTTTTTTGCAGCTGATTGCGCTTTCGCCTCAATAAACGAGCCGAAATTGAGAGTCGTCGAGAGAGTGACACCAAGAAGTTCGAGGCTGTCTGTTATCGGCACGGATACACCCCGAAAAGAGGGAGACAGTGTAAATGGTCTCTTTTTTGCGGAGAATAAACACGCCTGGGTCTTAGCTGCATTGAACCTGACCATCGCCCCAATCGGAGACTGCCTGAAGGGACAAGTTCAAGCGCCGGACCATCGCCTCTCTGAGGGACTGGATCTCAGGACCGCTTGTTCGTGCGTCAGACGTAAAACTCTCTACAACTGTGCTGTCGTCTGCATACCCAAAGATACCGGGCTTCAGCAGATCGTTGATATGCAGCAGAAAGAGCGTTGCAGAGAGCACCGACCCCTGGGGAACACCAGCATTAACTGCCATTTGACCTGATGAGCGACCGTCAACAAGAACCCGTAACGATCGATCCCCTAAAAAGTCCGAAATCCACACGCAGAACCCAGCGGGCAGGCCGTAAGAAGGAAGCTTGCTTATGAGGCTGTCATGCCAGACCCTGTCAAAGGCCTTCGAGATATCCAGGGAAACGGCAAGCGCTTCTCCGTGTTTCTCGATGGCCTCGCTCCAGATATGAGAGACGTACGCTAGAAGATCCCCAGTGGACCGGTTTCGGCGAAATCCGTACTGGCGGTCGCTGAGGAGATCATTTGCTTCTAGGTACGTCAGGAGCCTCTTATTAAGAACACGTTCCATACTTTTACAAAGTATGGACGTGACCGAGATGGGCCTGTAGTTAGCAGGGTCAGCACGGCTACCTTTTTTGGGCACGGGTTGCACGTTAGCAAGCTTCCAGGATTTAGGCACTCGACCCTTCTCAAGAGAGAGGCGAAACAGGCGCGTTAACACTGGAGACAATTCAGGCGCACAAGTCCTCAAGACAATAGCTGGGATACCATCAGGACCACTGGCCTTGTTCACGTCCAAATTGCGTAGCGTTCTGCGAACCTCCTTTTGGCGAATAAATATGTCATTCATGACTGTTTCGCAAATAGATGGAGTAGGAGGTATCGCGCTACCAGCATCCAGACGCGAAGAGTCCGCGAAGAGAGAGGCAAACAAGTTTGCTTTCTCTTCGGCAGTGTGAGCCAGCGTCCCATCAGGCTTCAGCAATGGAGGCAGTGAGGGGCGGCAGAAGTTCGCTTCGACCGATTTCGCTAGGGACCAAAACGCTTTACTACCAGCAGGGTAAGAAGCCAGTTTGTTCCCTATTCGACTAATGTGGTCAAAGCGTGCCCTCTGCAACACCTTTTTGCAGGACTTGGCAGCCCTGTTAAAAGCTTTCTTCTTCTGGTGTACATCCGTTGACTTACGGCTACGAGCAACCACCCAGGCCAGATAAGCCTGACGTTTAAGCGCTTCAGCGCGTCCACATTCAGGCCCAAACCAAGGGCGAGCTTTGCCGGACAGTGGCAAGTCAGAGAACGGAACGAAATATTCCATTCCCAAACGCAGCACATCTGTCACGGCTTCCGCACAGGTCGAAGGATCACCAGAAGAGAAGCACACAGGCTGCCAAGGATAGGATGCGAAGAAAGACCTCATCCCATCCCAATCTGCCGACTTATATCTCCACATCCGCCGAGTGCCACTGGGGCTGGGGTCGGGCGGAGTGTATACAGATACAGATTTCACCAGACAGTGGTCGGAATTGCCCAAAGGCGAGGAAATCGACACTGAGTATCGGTCTGGATCAGTAGTCAGCAGAAGGTCCAGGCAATAGGCTGTGTGCGATTCAACATCGGGTACCCGTGTGGCACCTTGGACCAACTGAGTGAGATCTAACGCTAAAGCAAGCTTGCGTGTCTCTAACCCAGCATGGTCAGTGTCCCGGTATGGGTATAGCCAGTCCTTGTGGTGGCCATTAAAATCCCCCAGAAATACCAACTGGGCCGTAGGGTACTCCTGTTGAGCCGCATCCGCCGCCTCACTGAGGTAATCTGTGAGCCTGGTTGTCTCCCGGTTCCCACTGTGCGAACGGTAGACACAAGCATAGAGGATTTTCTCCAGACCTGTGTCCACCAGAACCCAAAGCACAGAGAAAGAGGTGTCTTCAAATTTCCGGAGACGCCGAATACAGATGTCGTCACGAGCGTAAACACATACGCCCGCACGTGGTTTAAAATTGTGCTCCAGGTTGTACCCTGGGTAAGAGAGGTACGACACGTCTGACAGACATCCAATCTGCGTCTCCGAGAGAAACAAGAGGTGAGGTTTCTCAGTCTCCAGGTGGTAGTGGACTGGAACGAGATTTGAGTGCAAACCTCTTATGTTACAGAGATGCACTTTCAGTGAGAGGGAGTGCAGCCGCTGTGATACAGTTCTCTTTTTCTTGCTTCTCATTATAAAGGAGTAAAGTAGGTAAAGTGCCGGCAGTAGCACGAGACATCACACCACACAGACCTTGTAACGCACACCTAAACACAAACATCGATGGGGGGCTAGGCTGGAGACCGCGGGGACGCCCGAGCCCCCCCATTTGAATTTGAATTATTGTATCCAAATTAAATTATTTGTCTTGTATTTGATTGCATAGGTCTTCGAATTAAATAAATTACAAAGCCAATAACATCCTCACATTCGGAATGCAAAATAATATAAAATGTCAAAATCCTATCACGAGCTATATTGGGACCTGGCTAAACGTTTAGAGGAGGCTTCAGGTGACCAGAATGCTAGCATCTACTTTGATCCAAAAACTTTCATTGCCATCCAGCGTAGCAATGAAGAAGAAGAAGAAGAATTTCTGATACCTATCGAGACGACCTCCTCCAAACGAGATCTACCACTTATTAATTGTGTGCATAGCTTGTATGTGATAAGCGAAATTGTACCCCCACGGAGTCTTCGCCATTATTATACTCCAGGTCATATATAACTCTTCATAGATAGATAGAAACTTTTTATTGTGCTAATCACAAATAGAAAAAAATTACAGAAAATAAAATAATCTTATGAGCTAGTGCCACAAGTACCACATTTGCCACAAGTCGGCTTTCTACCGGTTACATTTCGGGGATTGTGTCTTGGAGTTGCACGACTTAGTTCCCCCCGCCCCTTTTTAGTACCGGATGGCCAGACAAACGCGACCAAAGCGTCACCGTACATAGTGGACGTTCCCCACGTGCGCACTAACCGTTTCAAATCCACATTTTTTATTCGCACAGCGAGGATGTGGAACTTTGCAGGAGTCTGTGTTTTCCGAAAAGTACAATATGATTGTCTTCCAATAAAGAGTAAAGTGGTTCCTTCTAGGTAAGCGTGTTCCATTCTAGACCACGTCGTTTCTTAACATCAAGCGTGATGTGGGCAAACGCGAACCTATTAAGTATTAAATAAGTGCACAAGTGCCTCAAGTGCTACAAGTGCCACAATTGCCATAAGTGTGCCACGTATTAATATAAAACGATCGTTATTATGTAATGAAATAATTCGGTCATAAAGACAAAATAAATCCGCGGCAAAGTGCTAGCGATCCGCCAAATCTCATCTACATTGTAAATTATCTAAGTTAGTTTCATTACAGTCTATAAAGTTGATGTCATTGGCAACAATGTACAGTACTCCATAAAAGTTTTGCAGCGCGTTTTACGAGGCCAGACAGCTCGGCTGTGTGGCCTTCGGCGGCGGAGTGCACTGCGACGCATACGTGCAACATTGTACTAGAATGCGAATGCATCAGTGTATGAATAGTGAATAAATGAATGAATGAATTATTTAAGACTAGAGTAATCTACAGCGAATGGCTATCTCATGCATCAAAAGCTTGTACGTATATACCTACTAACGAACAGGTGGCCTAATGGTTAAAAATAAATTCTTGAGACTAAATTGTTTATGGCTAACTGGCTAGTTGTTTGACCACAACTCACCTGATGTTAAGTGAAATAAAATTAAAAAAATTCTTCTCGAAACATAGGTTATATAGGTAAAATTATGCTAAGACGATTTTCAATTCAAACGATTTAATCCCTCGTAGAAGCTTATTAGAATTATTTTTAACTCCCGCGTCTTTAGTAATTGGGTAATAAGTTAGATAGCAGATACTTCTAACCTCTAATTTCGAACAGTTACTATCAAAGAGCCCCGAAGTTGCAGCTTTATTGGCAGGTAGTTCACGGGAAACGAAGTTTTAATCGATGGGAATAAGGATGTTGCAAAAAATTTGGCCGGACATAATGGCCGGTTAGAATGTATAGAGCAGATAACATTTATGATACACACATGAGACGGAAACTTGTTAAATAATATTAGTTTTGCTTTAAATCTATAACACTACTATAAGAGGATATAACTACTGATAGTTATATTAATTATTTCATTGATTAACTAGAAAAATATTTTTTATTATTACCTATTATATTAAAAATAGATAGACACATTTTTTTGTGAACACCAGAAATAGAAAAAAGTACAAATAAATAATCTTATGAGCTAGCGCCACAAGTGGCAGCCTTATTGTTAAAAGCGATCTCTTTCAGGCAACCACAATCTCTATCTTAGTTACAGCTAATATGTTTTAGCGTAATCTCTTACCATCACAAGAGCGTTTCGTTCGTCTCATTACTGTTACATTATTTATAAATTACAATAAAAATGAAATATGTTACTATATTTTTTTAAGTATGTATCTAATACGATATTTATTTATGAGTATTATATGTCAATGAAATAAATAGTTGCCACTTACAATAAATAATAGTAGTACATATGGTCAAGATTAGTTCCATATGAGGTTTGTTGACGCGCATCAATAACCCAACTAAGATGAAAATGCAATTCAACAAATCCCTAGTCATAAAGGACCCCACGCAAAGACCCCTACCCAAAATTCCATGTCATTTCATACATGTTAATTATATAAATGACATTCATTATCAATGACATCTCAAACTCACTTTTCAGATTTGAATTTACCCCCGAGTTCATAACATCCGAGCCCGACCAAAAGCTAATTTACGCCGGAGAGTTGCCTTATCTCTAATTTCTAACTAGAATTGAGAGTTAAAGTTTATTTTGTGAGTCAAAGGCTTTCGATAAAAGTAAAGAACTTGGAATTACGTAGATAGAGGGAATCCTAGATTCTATCTAGGATTAAATTGTTGAGAGATTCTTAGGAATTCGCTTTTATTAGAACAAAGGGTGGAACGATTGCGTACTCAGAACGTTCTGCGAAGCAAACATTTATTAAACTTAGTGGAAGGTCAGTAAAAATTTTTGTGCAGTAGTTTTATTTATTTAAAACTAGCTGACTCGATGAACTTCGTACCACCTTAAATGTATTTAAAAACGAAGTAATTTGAGAGGGTATTACCACTACACGCCGCCAGATGTCGTCAAATTAAACAGTAATGTTTTGACACTTGACGACATCTTGTGCATAGCACGTAGTTAGGCGATTTTCCATACAAAATTACCACTATTATTTTACAGAATTTGTCTATTAAACCTCCCCTGAACTATAGCGAAGAAAACAAAAAACAATATATTCAAATCAGTCAAGCCGTTTTTGAGTTTTAGCGAGACTAACGAACGGCGATTCATTTTTAACTGACTTCAAAAAAGGAGGAGTTTCTATGTTCGACTGTATGTATTTTTATATATAAGAATATTACGCTCTATAGACACCGACCTTTGCAACTTAAAATTACAATATTTTTATTTTTTTTTACAATATGGAAAGTTAGTCATATTAATCTTATCTGGGGTTAAAGTACTAGTTTATGTGTATACCATGAGCAGACCAGCGACCCGCAAGCAGCACCCGATCACGAGTATGACGCATGTGCCAGCCATCGCCCTCCTCAACCATATCCGAGGGAAGAGAGCGACCCGACACACGACGCCGCCGCTAGAAGGAGCCTCCGATGGTGAGCATGAATGCTCGAGGCGAGGCCTCCTCTCGGCCTAGGGCCTCCATCTTTTTTTGATTTTTGATAGCCTTCTGCAGGTTGCAGCCGACGCGTTACAAGTGAAGCTTATAAAAGCGAGTCATAAAATCTTTGTATTAATATATTAGCCCTTAATTTTAATTTCACTTTACAATACAGTAAAGTAATAAGCATTTACGCAAGAAAATAACCGCAGTGTTCACCTCCTAAACCTTTACAATCTTCCCATCCTCCCCCCACGTTATGATATCTGCCAACATTATAAATTACACCTTTTAGTCAAATTAAATTTTTGGAGAAAGAGACAGACATAACCGTCATGTCGTAAGAAGGAGTGGGATGGTTATAGGTAAAAAAAATAGGTTGAGGTTTGTACATTAGGCGGTGTTGTGATTTTAATGCGTTGAAATTAAAATAAGCCTGACAAATAGTTTGCGATCAAATAGGTTTTTGTTTATGAATAAACTAGCTGCGCTTCGTGGTTTTACCCGCTACATTTTTTTGGGATTAAGATGCTATAAACTATTATATGTGTTAATCAAAACTTGTCCAGCTGTTTGAACGTGAAGAAGTAACAAACATACACTCTAAACACTCACAAACTTTCGTCTTTATAATATTAGTGTGTTGTCTTGAAGAAATCGCTCTAGGCGATAAGGCCGCCCTTGTACACCGTTTATTTGTTGTTTCTATATTGTATTTTTTGTTTTGTTACTTTCTTTCTCTTTTTTTAAATTTTTGTATGTATTTTTATAATGTTTGGTGTATAATAAAGTTGTATTATTATACACCAAACATTATAACACAATACGTGTTTGACTTGAGAACCAGTTCCATTTCAGGCTAGGTGTGCTTTACCATCTTCGACCACACCGTCACTTAGCATCAGATGATTAAGCTTACCAAACATAAAAAAATTAGGTCCGAAATCTTTATTTTCGCCAAATATTCTTAGAAAGCGTCAAGTAAGCATCGGTTGGAATTGCCACCTAAAAGCTGACAGAAGGCATAATGCTATAAAATATTTTATTATTTTACTTCCGCATGATCATAATATAAAAAACGCAAGCATCTGATCTGTTCCGAGCAACGTCTCATCAAATTTCGACCCTCGCGTAAATCAAGAAGTGTCACATTTCTATGCGGCGTGCTTACATAAATTTCATTCGACAACCAGAAGCCTTTTTAAGCGATTGAGTAGGTACTTACACCGATAAACGATTATGTAGATGTGATAGCACAGTGGTTAGAAAGTTTGATGCACAATTCACATGACCTGTGTTCAATTATAAAGCACTACTAGACAATAAAAATAAAAAAAACAGATTTAAATATTTTTTATTGCATTAAAACATTGTAGATTTTTTTTTATGGCTGACAGGCTAGGTGTTTGACCACAGCTCACCTGATGTTAAGTGACGGTGTGGTCGAAGATGGTAAAGCACACCTAGCCTGGAATGGAACTGGCTCTCAAGTGAGGCTGCCAGAACACACCGTTAGATGCTTGCTGGCAGATTTTCAACTTGAGGGTGGTAGCTAGCCAGCCGAGTACTAGAAAGTACCCTACCACCACTCTATGGTTTCCTCACGATGTTTTCCTTCACCGGCAGCTCAAGCTCATTGTTGGGGTTTGAACCCACGCCCTTCGGCATGCGAATGCGAAAATCGCGTTAACCACTGAGCTATCATCGCTACAAAAAAAAAGCTTATAGTAAAGTCGCCACTACTTTACTAAGGCATGACTTGATTTGACTGGGACCGACTGGACTTGGTCAAGACTAGACTTTGACTGTAACTATAGATGATAAAGAAGCTGAAAAATGAAGACTACTCACAAAATATAGAAACATTGAAACTGGCAGAATGCACAGAGTGCGATGCCAAGAAGAAAGAGAAAAAAAAATCATGACTTTTAGTTTAGAAACATTGATTATTTTCCGCGGTCTAGTCAGCTAGCCTTTTTATAAAGTTTCAGGTAAAAACTAACAATTACAACCGAATTGAGAACCTCCACTTTCTTGAAGTCGGTTAAAAAGATTGAGGCGCGTGCCGTGGATATCACCCGGACTTAGACAGTTATCAGACTATGTCGCAATTCATTCTTCATTATATATCGCAATATTTATTTCAGCAAAATATTTTCGTAATTTCTTCCAATATAAAGGCCTAACCTTTGTTTATCGCAGCCTGGAGACTGATGTCTTTAATATCGCCTTGTATACGGCGGAATCAGCCTGTATAGGATATAGGGTGCTCTCATTTCTCGTTTACCGTTTTTATGTGTTACGTGCCAATGGTGCAGAAATGGGTCGAATTTGACAGCAATATTTCAGTTAGTGGGTTTGATTTCTGGGAAATCAGTTCCGCCTTTTAGCTTTACGAACCTACACAAAGTTTTCGTACATATATAAAGCGTGAGCATATATATCACGATGCTGACAGCCGTGAATGATTCTGTCACTTTTTCGCGACAAAAACAAGAAGTAATAAATAATTTTCAATAGCGGCAGGTAAATTTAATAGTTACAATAAAAATTAGCTTACCTAAAAAGTACACTTCATTTACTAAAACAATAAAATAAAATAATATATGTAATGTAATCTGAATACAATTTAAAAACCAGCTGAAGCGTTTAAAAATCTATAGGTCATCCGACTGCGATTAAAATAAGTTTTTGAACAAATTTATTATTCTATTATATATTTTTATTTCTTTTTTTTTAATTGCTTTAATTTAGATACCCTACTTGATAGGTTTGGTTAATTTTTTGTATTACTATTTTGCACCAAAAATCCAACATCGTAATTTTATTTTAAACCACCCTCTAAGGACACTTGGGTTATTGGGACGAATCTAACGATACCGTAATTGTCGTAATCTGTTCGGCCGTTTGGAAGATAAGAAGTAATAAAGAAATGGACATATATACAAGATACGCGCGAAAAACATAACCCTTCCCTGGCAGTCGGGTAAAAGAGGACAAACTTAGTCGGCAGTTATACGCTGAAGCCGTATCTCTGTACATTTCTTACTCTGAGACTGGGTACTTTCATATTCAGGCAGTCTGCGAACTCCGTAGTTTTCAATATAAACTTGAATTAGATTTTATCAGAACTCTCAGGATGCACAGAGATTTTTTTATTCCGTAAAGAAATGAAATTTCCAAGATAATTTTCTATTTCGTTTGTAAAATAATAATGGCTGTACAAGAGGAGGTTGTAATGATGTTGTACAATCTCTGTTATATGGGAAAAGTATACCATGGAAACCTCGCTTTTGTTATGTTCTATAAAATAAAATCAGGCCGCGCCTGAAGACTTATATTAAATTAAAATTAAGAATACTTTTAATAAAATGAAAAGGAAATATTATTATAATGTTAAAAATATAAATATCTTACCAGATAATACAAATGAGCATCTATGTAAGGAAAAATAGAAATGCTGTTTTTCTTTGTTGTGTATGGATTCCAGAAAGTTGCTACACATTTTTGTAGAAAATCATTAATACTTTTATAACAAACTAAAAGATTTTTTTATGTAAAAGTAGTGACACAAACGAGACTCCCTTCTGATGGTAAAAGATAACGCCTGTCCATGACCATTGCAGCGGTACACAGATTTTTGAGTAGCAAAACAAAGTCCAGGGCATTGCTGCCTTGGCGCTCATTACTTTGCGACTTTCGATGGTTAGTCTCAACAGCCCTGTGATGTACCCTTCAAACCGGATCACAGTAATGTTGACACACTACTGCTTGGCGGCATTATGTACTGCGGTGGTACCTATGTACCTAGACGACCTCCTGATAAAAATATCTACCACCAAGTATTGATTGATTGATTTGCTATCTATCAAGTTTGCTAAAAACAGTAAGTGAAAGTAATAAGTGGTATTTTTTATTTATCTAAGCATAAAAATACAGATAGTTAAATTGAAACTCTTTATTAAGCACACCAGAAATAGAAAACAGATAGTTACGTATCGGTTTCTAAGCGTACTCCATCGTCGACCGCATCTTTGCTTAAATTACTTACGGCAAAATGGTGGTCAAACGCAAGTTAAGTTTTAACAAAAAAAACCGACTTCATTTGGCTGCCATTTGATCACACGGGAAGCATCAGCTTTCAAATAAAAAAGAATCATCAAAATCGCTTCACCCAGTCGAAAGTTCTGAAGTAACAAACATTAAAAAAAACAGTCGAATTGAGTACCTCCTCCTTTTTTCAAGTTAGTTAAAAAGACGTATTAATGTCAAACGAAGATCGTCCAACAATTTGTATGTGTCAAATAAAAGTACCTACATCTAGAAGTTAAAACTTCCTTTTTCCGCGTCAGCAACTTTCAACCATATCCGTGTCGATGAGCTATAAATATATTCGCCATCCCTATTTTAGGGTTCCTCGAGTTTGCTCCTACTTTAGGGTTCCGCGTCACTGCGAGCAATAACTCGCAGATATCATAAAACATGGGTTTTTATAGTTTTTATTACATGCGTTACGAACGGAATGGGCTGGAGAGGTACGGGGCAGGCTTTACGTCACGACTTTGCGTTTTGGCAAAATATTAGAAATATTATTAGAAAATATGTTCTATAATTTGGCGTACACTAGAATTCATTAAAATTTTATATAATTAATTCTAATTATTTTTATTCTTATCGTAACTTGACTTTTAATTCTAATAATTATTAATAAATAATGTCTATTCTGCCGCCAAGCAGTAGTGTGTAAGTATTACTGTGTTCCGGTTTGAAGGGTATTGCAGCTAGCGAAATTACACGGCTGTTGAGACTAACCATCGAAAGTCTCAAAGTACTGAGCGCCAAAGCAGCGATGCCCTGGACTTTGTTTTGTTACTCACAGTTCTGTGTATCGCTGTAATGGTCATGGACATGCGTTATCTCTTACCATCAGGAGAAAGTATTGTTACTTATTACATTTAAAAAAAAAAGTTTAAAAAAATAATTGGACGTTTATTTGTGGAAATATGTTAATAGCGGCGCCTAGTCACTATAATTGTTTACAAAATATCTAAATGTTTTTTTACGTAATTAAATAAAACCCGTAAAGGCTAACTATATGTACTTAATTTAAAAAAAACCTGTAATTAATTATACGAGACTGCTCTTCAAATATTTTATTTTATTTAATGTTACTGTATCTAATGCTTATATATTAATTATTATAATATTTTATTTCATGCATGTATTGATAATGTAAATTATTCGTTTTAGAAATAAAGAGCCTATATTATTATTAATACATTTTATTTCTCAAATAAAATAAGCCATCAGCCATTTTATCAGTTTGGCACTGACAGCGTGACAGATACAAAGAATACAAGAAAAAAAAATTTTTTTTTTGTTATCTGTTACTGATTTGGCCCGATTGTTGTTATTGTTTAAGTCTTCTGTTTTGTCTTATTTAGATTTGTTGTTGGTGATTATGTTTTTATATGTATGCATTTGTTAGACCTACTAGGGCTCACCGGAAGACCAGCGCTGGTCATACCACCTAGTATGGCCAGCACCATGATGAGCTGAGCCCTATTTTGTATGTGACTGTTAGTCTTTTGTTTGTTTGTTTTATGTTTTTCGGTGTGTTATGTACAAAATAAAATTATTTTCATTCTTTCTTTCTTTCCATCTTTTACCACATTATTCTATACACACTCGCTCAATTTCTTTTACGTAGGTACATATATATTTGCACACGAAAACAAGACACATTTTGGAAAATAATATAACGTGGCGACTTTTTTACTTACCTCTATAAGTATTTTAAAAGCCAAAATTTTTCGCAAACTTTCTACTTAACAAGTATAAATTACCAATTTAAAAAAATGACTCCAGGCTTCTAATCCCAAACACGGCTAGATTTTAGGTATTTCGGTTTAAAAATCAAACTAATGAACCAATTTGACCAATTACCAATTTTATTTTGACTTTTGAGCATAATTTGACGCAGCGTAATTTGGCAGTAGTTTGGTTGACAAAGCCTAATAAGGTGGCTCATTACGTGGAAGACAGGAATATATGGTTGTAGTAGCTTCTCTCTGCACTTGCATCCCCCTGGCTAAGTGACAATTGTAGTAAGCATAATGTACTAATATGAAAAGAAAGTCTAAATCCACAAATAAAAATGCCTTGCTGAGTTTCTTGCCGGTGTCTTCTCAGTTGAAGTGTAATTACGAGCCGGTGGTAGATTCAAACATGTAACTTAACGTTCACAAGTGCCTTACCAGGGCCCAAACTGAATAAATGACTTTTTGATTTTGTTTTTTTTTTGTTCCTACTTTGTTTTGTTCAATGTTGTAGACGTATGTACATACCTATCTACGTCAGTATTGCATGTACCAACACTACTTTTATGTACTTTTGCATGCAAGGCACAATATGGCGCTGTTTTACTTTTTTGATTATCCATTGTACCCATATACGCAATAAATAAATAAATTATAAAATTATGAATTTTAATACAATTTCTATGGAAACAATTGGAAAGTACATATATCTTTTCAAATCAGTTCGGAAATGATGGATGGAACAAACATAAAAATTTAAAATCGTACAGCTCCTCTATTTTTGAAGTCGGTTAAAAATTTATGCTACAATACTTCATCCAAATACATTTTAAATACTTATTCCAGTTTCAAGTAACTCAGTGTAAAATCATTTATTTACTCGATAAAACTTATATTTATTCCATAAAAACTTCTTAAAACTCATAAAGATAATAAATAAAATCAAAATGGCGGCGTTCGAAATACAAACACGCTATTTACGTCAAGATGAAGAATTCCAGACTTTAATGTTGTTGCAATAAGGTATATTGAAATCGTAAGTACATTCTTACACGCACGAAACGTTTACAACCTGACATTTTGAGTCTTACAGCTTTAATCATAAGAAACATAATCAAGACTTTATATTTCTCAGTGAAATTGTTAAATATTTTGTTGCAAGCAATTTTGAACTTTATCACTCGGAACATAAAGAACGTAGTACAAAGTATACACACAGACGTATATAGGGTTGGCAAAGCGTTCGTTTTTTATGTGCTTAATGTATTTTTTTATTTCGAGTCGCTTGGTTTTGATGTTCCAAGTTAAAGGTGTTTATACACGGCCCTTTGTTAAGACGGTGGAATGAAATTGAGTGATGTCTATTTTAACTTAATGGCTTGTATTATTTGTTCTTCAAATCCATTAAGTTGATACACTTCGCTTTCATTGTTGATAAAATTATTTATATAGTTTGAAAAATAAACGCATTTTAATCGACTTCAAAAAAGGAGGAAGTTCTTGTGTGCGAAGCAAGACGAGGCCGCGCGCGCGTTGTCTCACCTTTGTCCTCATGATGAAGGCCACCGGATGTGGCCGAAACTATAGTCGGAGTTACCGATAAAATTAAACGTGAGTAATCCCGCATAAATAAAATATCATGTGTCAAGACCACGTCAGTTTCCATATGTCAGATACTTCGACTATAGTTTCGGCCATACCCGGCGGCCTTCTTCAAGGAGTGAGAGCTGAGTACGACGCATGTGTGGCCTTATCTTGCTTCGCACTACTGGCATGACTCGCACATGAAGACAATTGTAGCCGAAACTATAGCCGGAATAGCCGACGTCACGTCAGTTTTCATACTTAAAATAAACACGTCATGGAACCACGTGTTGCTTTTATTAAAAAATGATACTCCCGGTCACCAATCCGATAACAGACAGTTATTAAATTTGTTAAATATAATTGCGTCAAATGTATTTATTAGGTTTATCAAGACGCAATATCAGTGCAGTATCAGATATTGTTTACACACTACTGCTTCACATCACACACACACATCATCAGCCATAGGACGTCCACTGCTGGACATATGCCTTCTCCTGGGGGGGTTTTGCCAATACTCGCCACGCTTGGTAGGCGGGTTGGCGAGCGCAGTTAGGTGTGATTGTTCAAGGAAGACTCTGCTGCCCATCTTCCGGATTACATCCCTTAGCCGACTCTTACGGCAACCACGGGTAGAGAGGGTGGGGTACTATTCTTACGCCGGCACCGCCACGGCTACTGCTTACTGTGTTTCATTTCGAAGGGTATTGCAGCGATCTTACAGGGCTGTCGAAACTAACCATCAAAGTAATAAGCGCCAAAGTAGCGATTGGACTAAAAGTTCTGTGTATCGCTGCAATGGTCATGGACAGGTGTAATCTTATACCTTCAGATGAACCCTTTATCTCATTACAATGACATACAATTTTGTAGAAACGATAGGCCAGTGGTTAGCGCGGTCGGTTCATATGCCGAACGGCGTGGGTTCAAACCCCAACAATAACCTAGAGCTGCCGGTGAAGGAAAACACCATGGTCGTAGGGTATTTCGCGGTACTCGGCTAACTAGCTACCAACTTCAAGTTGGAAATTTGCCGCCAGACAACGGTGTGTTCCGGCCTCACTTGAGAGCCAGTTCCATCCAACTTATCGTCAGATGAGCTGTGATAAAACACCTAGCCTGTCGACCATAAAAAAATATTATTTTTATGTAGGTATACAGCTGCACTCTATTGCGATATCTATTAGGTGCTCACGAACAAACGACTGCGAACTTTATCGCACAGGTATACGATATATGATCGCATAGCTATTTCCTAAGTGGAGCTGATGGCTTATACGAACTAACTTCCTGACTGTTTAGTTCACAAGTAGCATTTTAAGTTCCGGGGCGCTAAAATGTTCATGTATTCATTACTCATTACATTGTCTCCGAACAGTTGATGAATGCATAAAACTTTAAACAAAACACATTTTCGCCCCATGCAGAAAAGCTACGCGCTATAAACAGTATGGGAAGTTTCTAAAACACAAACCTGATCAAAATTATTTTAATTGTCACTAGCTTCACCCTGCGGTGTTACCCTCTACGTTTTTACGGGATAATAAGTGCGTAAATCCAGAGTGTCAGCTACCTTTATACCAAATTTCATCAAAATTGGTTCAGCCGTTTGAACGTGAAGAAGTAACAAACAAACTTACACCCACACATATTTATAATATTAGTGTGATAAAGACGTATTCTTTACATGTGTGATCCATAGGCTTCCGAATTAGTCTAAGAGTGTGTGTGTGTGTGTGTGTGTAGTAGCTTGTCCTGTTAAAACATAATATATGACAAAAAACAGAGTTTCTGCAGCCTAGTTGGGAGACCACCTGGTTTTCAATCTGGAGGTCCTGGGTTCCAATCCCAAGGCCTCCTCGTTTTTTTTTTAAATATTAAATAGATCTACGTTTGGCCACCAACTCGCCTGATGGAAAGCGACGGTGTGGCCGAGGATGGAGCACGCCGATCTAGAGGAAATCTATTCACTCTAGCCTTAAAAACGTCCAAATTATAGTTTAAAGGAAACAGATCAGCTGGCAATGAGTTCCATTCATGGGCTGTACGTATCAAGAAAGTAGAGCGGAATCGCTGCGTACGAATACTGGGAACGCCCACGAGGAACGGATGATAGTGTGCCGTCCTTCTGCTTGTCCTGTGGTGGAACGGAGAGGGGGGGATAAGGTCGTGAAGCTCCTGCGCACACTCCCCGAAATGTAATCGGTAAAAGATAGACAGACATGCCACTCTGCGACGATGATCAAGACTTAGCAATTTCTTGGTATTCTTTTGGTATTTCTGTAAATGTATTACAGAACACCCAGAAACAGAACAAATACCTATGTTAAATAAGGAAAAAAGCCACCCTACGATATTATATACGTTTTAAATAATAAGTATCCGCCTGTAAGAGATCAAACGATAAAACTAAATTATACAAAATAAATACCAAATGACCATAAATAGTTTCGTAGTCAATTAATATGCAATAGTTATCCATTACTAAAGCCCCGGCCTGCTTAAAGCAACCATAAATTAACTACTGAAAGAGGAAAGAGTATCCAAAACAACGTTTGTACGATCATATCAAGGAACAATCAATGTCCATGACCATAGCACCGATACACAAAACTTTGAGTAGCAAAACAAAGTCCAGGGCATCGCTGCTTTGGCGCTCATTACTTTGAAACGGCCCTGTAATTTCCCTTCAAACCTTTAAACAGTAATGTTTACATACTACTGCTTGGCGGCAGAATATCTACTAGTAGACCTCCCATTAAGGAAATCTACCACTAACCTGATGTTAATTAAAGATGTTTGTGATCAAGAACAAAGCCATTCACTCTCGATTCAAAGGCAAGGCAGCGTATTCCACTATTTGGCAATTTGTACAATGAAGGAATCAAACCTTTTCTCAATACTTAAAAAGCTGCCGTACCCATTCTGTTTATAGCTATCTCCTTCCTTACTTTGTATGCATATCGAAAACTTGCTTTTTCGCTCAAAATCTGTGCTAGTCGTTTAAACTAGCGTTAACTTGAAAGGTACTTAACATAATAAAGTTGTGATTGGAACAAAATTAACTCTTGCTTTTGTATGAAAACTAACAACTTGATCTTTTCTTTGTTTCCCTTACAATGTACCTGTAGCGTTCGAGTATTGCCAGAGCTTAACGACCATATCGAAAATATTTAGTGTAGCCATTTTCTTAGATTGGCAAAGTTGAACAATGCTTAACTTTTTAGCTAGCTCAGTGGTTAGCGCGGTCGGTTTACACGAGGTTCAAACCGCGACAATGAGCTAGAGCTGCTGATGAAGGTAAACACCTTGAAGAAACCATAGCGTGTTTGGTGGTAGGGTATGTTACCTTTTATCCTCATGTTGAAAATCTCTTGCCATGTACAACCACTCACCGAGTTGGTGTTTGACCACAGTTCACACACTACTCACAGGCACTAGCCTGGAATGGAATTAGCCCTTAAATGAGGCTGCCGGAACACACCATTAAGTACTAAGTAGCAAATTTTTTACTTGAGGGTGGAGTGTAACCAGCTGAGTACTAGAAAGTTCCACCACGCTATTTCTCCCATTTTTAAGGAGAAAAAAATCGCCTATGTTTTATTCCAGGGTACAAACTAGCATCGTTCCAAATTTTATCTAAATTCGTCAAGCTCTGAAATAATAACAAACATACAGACAAACTTTAACCTTAATAATATTAGTGTGATTTTCAGTCTCAAAAGACCATATCGTGGACCGCATCATCACGTAACATCTGTCACGTGATGATGCGGTCAGCTGTGATGGCGGTCAAACAGAAGGTTATTTATTTATTAGAACTAAATTATTTATTTTAAAAAAAGGTTTTTTTTTTCATAATATTAATTAATCATTTCACAAAAGTACTAACAGCAAATTAACAAAAATTACTTCAGTACTTCAAGCTCGTAGAATACCACAAGAAATAGTAAAGTAATAACACATTAAGTAACTGTTATTTATTCTGTGAAACAACCTCCATTCCATTTGTTAATGGTAGTTGAACATGTTCGGTAAAAACTCCTTGTTCCTAACGTATGGAAGCGTTACACGAACGTAGGATGGGAGCTAGCGGATAATTTTGGTAAAATATTATGATCTTATAGTTATGATTATTACATATTTTTCGATGCTGATCACGACTATTGCAAGATGGCCAAACCTCGAGGTAAATAAACAAAACTAATTTATCAACGGTAAGAAAGATAAGAAAAAATCTTTATGTTCATACCAAAAATAATACACAATAGCAGAAACGGCCAATCAATAGTACAGCAACTGGTGGCTTTATCGCTTAAAACGATCTCTTCCAATGAACCTTAGTAATTATTTTTTTTGTAGGACATTTCACAAAGCGCTGTTTAGCCTCAAACTAAGCAATACTTGTACTATGGCAGTTCCCAAATGACAACTGCTAGAATACTTTGTTTTGTAAATACATACTTATTATATATACAAAACATTCAGACACAGAATAGAGGTTTGTGCTCATTACATAAATGTTTGTCCTAGGTGGGAATAGAACCCACAGTCTACTGCTCTTAAAGCAGATACACTACCAAATGAGTTGACAGCCAACATACATTCAACTTGATCTTGTTCAGGGTTTAGGGCGCGGGCGTCCTACACTATGTTTGCCAAAAGCAAAGTCTTATAATATATACATATTATTTTAAATTAGATATATGTACGTATACCTACCTAATACTATTAGCAGCAGTAGCAGAAAATACCAATATTTATAATATATGTATTTTTAATGTTTATGTGAATCTCGTAAAAAGGGTCTCGTACAGCGTAAGAAGTTATCACTATCTCCCAACCTATGACATTTAGACTTAGCATACACTTTTTTTTATCGTGTGACATGTTCCTATAAATTTTGTAGAGCGAAATTAATAAAAATTTGAACTTTTGAAAAAAAGTGTTTTTAGCTTTTAACAGAACAGAATATCGACGGCACGTGCCAAAAGTTGTCCTGTCGAAAATATTTAAAAAGTTCTATTGTGGAGTTTTGTTGAAAAGTTGGCTGACTATATTTTAGAACCTTTTAAATGCTAATGCAGTTTATTTCGAATTCAACGCGTCAACTGAATTGACAAATAGTGTAAGCGTCAAAATAAAAATTACATTCTAGGTTTGGAAAAGAACAGTTTTATTTATTTTATACAATATGACATTTCGTTGTTTTTGTTTTTCAACGTCAAGAGTTGTGTCTGTCAAAGTCACTCTAGGTCTAGCAGTGCGTCGAGTCCAATCATGCTTTAGTAAAGTAGTGGCGATTTTACTGCAAACCTCGATAGAGTTTTGAAATACCACTTAAAGACATGCTTCTCCACATTGTATCATTTTCCCAATCTCGCATTTGTAATTTGGCACTTTATCAATAAACATTATTATTTTTATACATAAACACTTGAACAAAATACAATGAGGCGATATGATTTTTTACGCGTTTCTTCCAAAATTCCATCCAGAAGCTTATAGTAAAGTCGCCACTACTTTACTAAAGCACTACTGGATTTGACTGGCACAAACTGGACTTGACCAAGACTGGACTTTGACTCAAAGAAGCTGAAAAATGAAGACTACACACAAAATATAGAAACATTGAAACTGGCTAAAATGCACAGAGTGCGATGCCAAGAAGAAAAAAAAAGACGGCGTATGCAGGTCCTTGTGTTGTCAAAGTCAAGGGTAATTCGTCACTATCAAAGCTGTCAAAGACATTCTAGCGGAGCGTCGTTTCGATAGTAGCAGGGCGGCCATCTTGAAAGGGTAGCTTTTGAACTAGAAGGCGCCAGCGCACCACGTCTACTAATCGGTTAAAATCCCCTCAATCATTGCGATATGTGACTATATTAGTTTCGGACATTCTACAGAGTGATGTTAACTGATGATTAGATCAATTATTTTACATAATCATCGTAAATTATTGCTATAAGAATAAAATAATTTCTGAGCTGGAGATGCGGTTTATTTCTATCCTGTGTTGTCCCTCACGTCCACGCCATTTGTCGTGATGTATTCTGATGAAGGCGTTTTAGAATATAACAACGTATCATAAATAAATAAATATTTTTGAGGACATTTCTGAAGCAATACTTATACATTTATAATCATGAATAGTATAATAATAATCACACTAATATTATAAAGGCGAAACTTTGTGTAAATGTGTTTGTATGTTTGTTACTTCTTCACGCTCAAACGGCTGCACCAATTTTGATGAAATTTAGTATGGAGATAGCTGACACCCTGGATTAACACATAGGCTACTTTTTATCCCGAAAAAATGTAGCGGGTAACACCGCGGGGTGCAACTAGCATATGTCATAATTTTAGTAATATTAGCAAGCACGCGCAACCGCTAAATAAAATCATAAAGAATTCCGTGTGAACTAAAAAAATTAACTAAACATGGTAAAAAATCCGCCAGAAACATTTAAAAAGCAACTTGCAACAATATCCGTTACATCAAACTACGAAAACAGCACATAAACGCTTTATAGGTACCTACGGGTAAACATGTGAAAAGTAATTGAATGTTGCTATCAAAATTCAAATTAATCGAGGGTTGCCAGTTGCTGTAATTTAATCGTCTCATTAATTCTATTGCCGTTTCAGTAGGTTTTATTATGAAAAATTATCACGTGAAATGTGTTACGAAGGGCGAGGGTTAAGGGAGACAAACCTTTTTACTCGCATAATAATATTTAAAACAGAATGGAACATTGCCTCGTTAACTAGTTTGATATACCTTCATTTCCTGCTAGTAAATTACCTTAGCAGGAGGTCTAGGTATACAACTGCAGTATTAGAGACTCTACCGCCAAGCAGTAGTGTGTGGTTTGAAGGATAGTGCATTACAGGGCTTTCAAGACTAACACCACCATCATAGTGGTGATGCCACTTTCTAGTACTCGGCTGGCTAGTTGAAAATCTACCGCCAAGCATCTAACGGTGTGTTCCGGCAGCCTCAATTGAGAGCCAGTACCATTCCAGGCTAGGTGTGCATTACCATGTTCGATAACACCGACACTTAACACCAGGTGCGCTGTGATCAAACACCAAGCCTGTCAATCACAAAAAAAAGATATTTTTATTGATGACAGGCTATGTGTATGACTACAGCTAGATTATGTTAAGTAACGGTGTCGTCGAAGATGGTAAACAACACCTAGTCTGAAATAGAACTGGCCAGGGACACTCTGGTAGGTCTTCGTACAGCGCCATCTAGTTTGTACTATGGGAACCAGATAACTGATAAAATACTTTTTTTTGTTAAGTGTGCGAATTAGGACATTATTAGACATAAGTGACCAGTGTGGTGGTCCTTGGCTCGTTCCTGGTTGCGAAGGCGAGTATGGCCTCATCTCGTAAGCGAAGCAAGACCGAAACTATAGTCGGAGTATTTGATAATATAAACGTGGGTAATCTCGCATAATTAAAATATTTTTAGTAAAATAATAAACCCACGATAGATTTACAGCTGTGTTTTTTTAAATTTATTCTTGGCCCTAGATATCAGTCCTTCAGCCAAACCGTCAAAAACAAAGTGTTGCTAGTTTTTAATATCTGTTTTCTTTCAAGTTTGCTCTGAATATAAATTACCTTCAACAATAGGCAATAATCATTCGCAGAGACTTTCATTTACACCAAATCATATTCCATGAATACCAAGCACAGAGCGACTCGAACAAATATCACCAAATCGATTCACCGCGCGAATAGAAATCTAAATTGAAAGACATCAAATCATATTGTCCGAACATCGGAAAGAGTGAAATACCCCAAATTGGACTCATTTATTCATTGGATTCCGCTTTCCAATTGCACTGAATTGAGATGACTTATTCGAATTTTTTTGTTCGAGAACACATAATTTTTTGAAAAAGATTACTAATTTAGAATATTCGAATGGAATACATGCTTAAACTGGATATAGTTTTATCTTAACTCAGCTCCTTACCGTTGTTCACCAAAGTGAATCACATAATTTAAATTAAAAAACTAACTGCGCCCCGCGGTGTTACCCACTACGTTTTTTCGGAATAAAAAAGATCAATCTTAATCAAGAGATCCATTTTATTAACATAGTTTTAAGCACCAAAACAAGGTGTATGTCGTGATGAACTCTACTAAATCCAACGAGCAGACGTAAAGGTGATTCCTGGCCGCGAGCTTAATGCGATACCGCCGAGAGATAACTCGATGGATGGAACAATTACAGCTCACTCGTTACTTTAATTACAGCGAGGTGCTGTATATTACTGAAGCCTAATTTAGGTAGGGAGTACTTAACTAACCGACTGCAAAAATAAGCATTTGAAAGTGTTACTTGGCGTGAACATAAATTAACTAAAAATTGAAAAATAAATAAATAATAAATAATATAATATGAATGTTTATTTATTTTTCAATTTTTTGTTAATTTATGTTCACGCCAAGTAACACTTGAACAGTATGAGTCTAGCTAGACTCGCTAAGATCCACAAAAGGTCTTGCCAAAGGCAATTACATCGTCCACGTAAAAAAAAATGTTCATAAAAAATGTTCATAAAATGAAAACAACTAAGCCAAACTATGTTAAATTTTTATGGGACCAAATGTCAACTATTCCGCATCAAACTAAAGAAGAATCACGTAAATCGGATCATAAATCTCAGCGTAATCGGTGTACATACAAAAAACAAAAAGCCACTCAAGTTGAGAAGCTCCTCCTTTTTGAAGTCGGTTAAAATATAATCTCTCTTCTTCTATATCGTGTCTCATTTTTTCTGGTGCTATTGGATTTTGATTTAAATCTTTGTTCAACGTACCTAGTTTTTGTGAAATGTGGTGTGAGATCTATCACTAAGCATCAATCACATCACTACGAGTATGTCGACATTGCCGCAACAACAATTACCTGAAAGAGAAATGACTGAATTAAAACTCAGAAATGTAAACAGTGCATCGTGAACCGAAATTCGTGCAAAATAATGTTTTTACTATTTTGCGCCCGTTGAAATTCACGAACTAAATGTGCATACATTTGCATTTGAATGCAAACATGAATGGCGACGTATTTCATTCATTCATCTGTGAATTACGTTCATTTATTAGGTTTCTTACAGTTCACTTAGTTTACAAAGTAACTTTAATATAAACAGTTCACGGACACAGTTCTTACTGTGGTTATTATCCGAAAACAATAGAACACAAAACACAAAGACGGGGTTAACAAGATGACACAAAAGTTGTTGAGGAATACAATTATTCCTATAAACAACTTTTATTATGGGTACAACCTTGAACAAAACACAGCTGTTTTTAGAACAAATTAATTGATACTTCACCAAATTACTACATAATATTATAAAACAAAGTCAAAGTTTATCGCATCTGTCTGTCTGTTCGCGATAAACTTAAAAACTACTGAACGAATTAGCATGTAAGTAGAGTGATTCATAAGGAAGGTTTAAGTATATAATTTGTCAAGGTTTTGTGTAAATTGGTTGAAATATGATGATAATTGTTGGAAGTGTCGGAAAAGTCAAGCCACCTGGGAGCTTTCATCGAAAACGATGCCTAACCCCTTTGAGATATAACAAAACAATGCATGGTGGGATATTCCTCTTTTATAGATCTACAAAAAAGTCCGCGGTGGCATATATTATCTACCTTTTAAGGATAGCTTGCTATACCCATTCTTGATACCCGTGCCAAGCCGGAGCAGGTCGCTAGTTCATACATATAATACATATAGCATACCCAATAGATAGAACAAACATTTATCGTTTGCTCTGGTGTTACTCAAACCCACGCTCTACAACTCTTGAAGCAGATATTCTACCATAACAGGGCTGTCAAATATGTTTAGATCAACATTTTATGTCTTTTCAAATCCACGTAAGAACCACGTCGCGTTTTTCAATTTATAAATATTTACAGAATTTTTTATGACTTTTGATATTTTTTCCACGGCTTTCTGGTAAAAGAGTGGCGGAAACTGAACATAAAAATAAACTTTTAAACGAATTCATTTTTTCTGAATATGTACTTAATTTCTTTCAGGTTACATTGCAGCGAGGGTTCCACGCACTTCATTATATTGAACATATAATATAAGCACTGCTGACGATTTAAAACCTACAGAAACAAAACTAAATAACATATTTTTGATTTATTAGCGGGATTACTCACTTTTAATTATATCGGACATTCTAACTATAGTTTCGGACACATCCGGTGGCCTTATTTACAAGAAATACCGCTCAAGTTAAAAATCTGCAGCCAAGCATCTAACGGTGTGTTCGGCGGCCTCGCTTGATAACTTAGTTCGATTCCTGCTTTACCATTTTCGAACACACCATCGCTTAACATCAGGTGAGCTGGGATTAAAACACCTGGCTTTTAAACCATAAAAACCTACTAATTACACATTTATAATAACAAAACCTAACCTAAAAGTCCACCAGAGTAGGGACATGGGGTCAGAATGCTGGCAGCAATTGCATGCTAAGTTTTTGACCAAACTGGATGCCAGTATTCGCCTCCTCTAATCGTTTGGCCATGGACCTAAAGTTTCAACCCAAACGACACAAACAAATACATTCTGAGTAACTCTATAGACGTATAATATTTGTGCCGCTCGAGATTTTCAGCTTGAGACGCGGCAGCACCAGCTTGTACCAAAAGTTCCTTATGAGCTTGAGAACTCATTTCACCTACTGAAATCTTACTGGTGTCTTTCGATATTGTATTCCAGTTTTTATAGAGTTTTGTCCGGGTTTTCAGAGTTCTAAGTTACTTTGTTCGTATTGGTTTTAGAAGTTTCGAGACTTTTTTCTGTATAGTTGTGGAAGTCATAGCTGGAATTGACGTAAAAAAACTTCATTAACGTCAAATGATGTTACTTTTCCCGCGTTGACTTTTTGACAAAAAAATGCCTTGCGAGTTTCTTGCCGGAGTCTTCTCAGTTGAAGTGTAATTACGAGCCGGTGGTAGATTCAAACATGTAACTTAACGTTAATAAGTGCCTTACCAGGGCCTAAACTGAACAAATGACTTTTTGATTTTGATTTTGTAAGTAACCAGTAAATCAATAAATAGTTTGTTACCTAGATTAAGATAAAAGTTACTATAGAAATATATAGAATATATATATAGAAATTTTCATAAGTTCAAGTGGATACCTACTGTAGTTTTCTGCCGCCAAGCAGTAGTGTATAAACATAACTATGATCCGGTTTGATGGGTACTGCAGGGAAATTACAAAGCTGTTGAGCCTAACCATCGAAAGTCTCAAAGTATTGAGCGTCAAAGCAGCGATGCCCTGGTTATGTTACTCAAAATTCTGGGTACCTACTGCTCAAATAGTCATGAACAAGCGATAACATTCATGATTAGGATAACGTTTTAGTTGTCTGATTACTTTACAAAAAATGGTATTACAACGTACGAGTAATCACAAAATAAAATAAACTTTTTTTTATGGCTGACAGGCTAGGTATTTGACCACAGCTCACCTGATGTTAAGTGACGGTGTGGTCGAAGATGGTAAAGCACACCTAGCCTGAAATGGAATTGAATTGTTGATTGCTGGATTGTTTATGTAAAAGTAATAAGACGCACGAAGCGCTTTCGTGGTGGTAAAAGATGATGACAAGCCTGTCCATGACCATCGCAGTGGCACCCAAAATTTTGAGTAACTAAACAAAATACGCTTTTGCGTTCGTTTATTTGAGAAATAATTAAACACTTATACACTTAAAATAACGCAATTTATTTTGTAACAAACCCCTCTAAGTTACTCTTGAAACCTCTTTTACAGATAGCTTTTAAGCGATGATAGCTCAGTGGTTAGCGCCACACCAATTGTCGTGGATTATAGCCCCAATAATGAGCTTGAGCTGCCGGTGAAGGAAAACATCGTGAGAAAACCATAGCGTGGTGGTAGGGTACTTTCTAGTACTCGGCTGGCTAGCTGCCACCCTCAAGTTGAAAATCTGCCGCCAAGCATCTAACTGTGCGTTCCGGCAGCCTCACTTGAGAGCCAGTTTCATTCTAGGCTAGGTGTGTTCAGCCATAAAAAATATATATATTTCGTTACACAGAATATGAAAATGAAACAAACGCACATCATTTATTTTGTCTATTTATAGACGACATCAAAATTGATAATTCTAGAAAGATCTTCCATCCTGAAACTCGTTTTATTAATGCGAGAGGAAATAAAAATAATTTCATTTGCATTTCCATCTGCCAAGCCCATTTGGTCGGCACGCTCCAGCGAGCGTGTGTGCGTTTCCGCATACAAGGACACTCACACAGGTGGACAAGTGTACTTTTATCAAAGAGCACTTAGGCGCGCTTTCCACGCTTCTTGTGTATTTGAGACCTTTAAACTAGGAGGAAAACTATGCATACAAATATAATTTGGACGGGAGATACTTTACAAAACTAAATAAATAGACATTGGACGGCATTTCGTACAGCGCCATCTAGCGCCAAACAAAACTTATAAATGTAGGAATCAGGCGCCATCTAGCGCCAAACAAAACTAATAATGTAGGAAAAAGACAACTGATAGAATACTTGCACAGATAGTATGCTTTGAGTATAGTTAACTAAAAAAGAATTATTATGTTCTGAAACAGCATCAAATAAGTTTTTCTATACATTTGGTAGTGTCCGACCAAAACAGTGTTTTAGGGTTATTTAGGGTGCCCTGCCCTAACTCTTCGTGCCAGTTCATCAGCCTTTGGAGCCGCTGTATTCCTTTCTTATACATTTATTATAATATATACAAAAGGAGGATTAAATGCTAAAGCATTTTCTACCAATCACCCGAATGGTAGAAAGAAAGCTAGTATCTATATTATTTAATTTGATGAGATTAACATTTCTCATTTTCATACTTTTGGCCATCAACTCGTCTGATGGATAGTTACGGTTCAGCCGAGGATGAAGCATGCAATCTATTAACACTATCCTTAAAGCTCCCGAATTGTAGTAATAGATAATGGTTTTAATTGCAACACAATAATAATATAAAATAGACAATAGACAATATTTTATTATGACATAAAACAAATTTCTTAGACATTAACAAAATAGGTATAAAGAAACAAAAGAAATAACAAACAAAGATATTAACACTTATTCACAATAACACTTCTTTTTTTTTTATGGCTGACAGGCTAGGTGTTTGACCACAGCTCACCTGATGTTAAGTAACGGTGTGGTCGAAGATAGTAAAGCACACCTAGCCTGGAATGGAACTGGCTCTCAAGTGAGGCTGCCGGAACACACTGTTAGATACTTGGCGACAGATTTTCAACTTGAGGGTGTTAGCTAGCCAGCCGAGTACTAGAAAGTACCCTACCACCACGCTATGGTTTCCTCACGATGTTTTCCTTCACCGACAGCTCAAGCTGATTGTTGGGGTTTGAACCCACGCCCTTTGGCATGCGAACCTACCGCGTTAACCACTAAACCATCATCGCTACAATAAAATTCTTCAAGGTTTATTTATTTTCCTATACACTACCTCGATATAAGCAATATTTTTCTATTCACAATATAACCCTACAATACAAATGTGACCATTTGTGTCACCCGCCGTAGCCCCGGCCTGAATGACCACTCTATTCAAGACGCTGCCATAACTCACGAGGTACTGGAAAAGCCATAATTATTGATACACTATATTTTTTTTTTATAGTTGAATATAATAAAGCGAAATACTTACTAAGATAATAAAGCGGAAGAAATTGTTTGTGCGTTTGTTTTAACGCACTGATCCATGGAACTACCAGTCTGATTAAAAAAAATATATTTGCATTTGATAGATCATTCCTTGTGAAAGGTTATAGGCCATGGCGATATGATCCTTAGAAACCGACGGCGGGTGAAACCGCTGGGCACAGCTAATACTGTGCTTAAAGTGTATGTCGTACTTTTTTGGGTTTGCTATAATTTCTACCTTCATTGTACGAACCGCTAAACAATGGAGTTTGTTGCCCGAGTGGGTGTTCCCTGATGGATACAATCTGGGTGCCTTCAAGTCGCGAGTGAATCGGTGCCTGCTAGGCGAGCGTGCTCCGTCGTAGACCGCATCTTCGCTTAACATCAGGCGAGATGGCGGACAAACGCAAGCCTAATTGTAATTTAAAAAAAATATCATAAATAAGTTACATTTTCGTGCTCTAATTTGATTAAGAAACACTCAACACTCACACTTAAATCGATGGAAGTAACTTTCCTCTTACAGAATACGAATTCAAAACAACTTGAAGTTAAGAATACCACGACCAAGTCAACTACAAAGTTACGCGATGGCGCCACCAAAGTATATTCTAAACAAAACTGACAACCGTTGAAAGGAAATTTGTAGTTACATCATTCGGCCATCTTTACAGGTAAGTTTGTATGCACTGTTCAGAGTTCGACTTGAAACTTGGGATAATTGTATTTTGTGTGGGCACTGGCTCGCGATAAACATGCGTCATTGTATTTATTTAATACAGATGTGAATTATTTATATTAAATATTTTGACTGTGACGTGTTTGGGGTGACTTTTAATTGAGATCCCGTTTTTTTTTTAAATTTTTGTAAATGTTTGGTTCGGGCCTTTGCGGAAGTTTATTGTAAGGTATCACGGAGTTAGGAGGTAGTTTACGGTAGTATTAGCGATGATTGTATAGTGGTTAGCGCTGACGGTTCACACGCCAAAGGGCATGGATTCAAAGTCCAATAATGAGCTCGAGCTGCCGGTGAAGGAAATCGTGAGGAAACCAAAGCATAGCTTTGATTTAAGACAAGCGTAGACTTTAAGTTTAGCGATTATAGCTTACTGGTTAGCATGGTTGAAACACACCCTGATAGGCGTGAAGTCAAATCATGATAAAGAGGTTTAGATTCCGGTGAAGGAAACCATAACGTGATGGTAGGGTTGGTATGTACTGTGTTGTACTCGGCTGGTTAGCTACCACATTCAAGTAGAACAACCACCGCCAAGCACCTAATGGTATGTTTCGACAACTATTCTTGCTATCTCCGACCATCACTTACCACCAGGAGAGCTGTTGCACCACCTATAAAAAATTACATGTGTAATGCGTTTTAGTGCATTATAATCTGAGATCGATCGGTGATAATAATATGTATGCAACTCATTTTAAACATCATCCAATCGAATCTTATTTTATCTCTTTTGTGTCCTGATCTAACATCACTACATATAATAAAACAAAGTCGTCAGCCGCGTCTGTCTGTCTATCTGTACGCGATAAACTTAAAAACTACTGAACGATTTAGCATGCAAGGTTGCTATATTCTTTTCTTCTATTATTATTTTATAAAAGTCACTCTGCCATCATTACATTAGATTTTAAAGCTGCGCTTAATTTAATTATTTTTTTTGTTGTAAAAATAATGAGACTAACAATACGCTCTGCTGATGGTGAGATATAACGCATGTCCATGACCATTGCAGCAATACACAGAACTATGAGTAGCAAAACAAAGTCCAGGGCATCGCTGTTCTGGCACTCATCACTTTGAGACTTTCGATGGTTAGTCTCAACAGCCCGGTAATTTCGCTTCAAACCGGAACACAGTAATGTTTACACACTACTGCTTGGTGGCAGAATATCTGGTACTGCGGTGGTACCTACCTAAACGACCTCCTGCTAAGGCAAACTACCACCAAGTAAAATAATTACATACAGAACACCCAGACACAAAACATTCTAGGTGGGATTCGAAACGAAATCTACCACCAAGTAAAATCCAAGTAAAGTACCGACACACCTTCGAGAGGACATCCAGCTTTTTGGCAGCCATTGGGCCTTGAATTCAATGTAACAGATTAATTATACTACCCTTTGCATCTTAGTAAGTTTACTGCACAAAGCAAATAAAGTCCAATTTTGTGTAAATAATTTTTTTTTTTTTATCATGGCTATTCTAGAAACCAATACGCCGTGTTCATTTTCCCCGGTCTGAATGACCAGTGCGTCCAACGGCGCTATAAATACTCGATAGACTCATTACTGCGGGTCTGCCAGACCCCGATATTGTGCGTTTTGTTTACGAGAGACGTGAACTCATATAGACTGGCCTCATTCAATAACGTGCCCACGATTCCGAAAGAAATTTTAATTTATGGCAACAAATATCTTAATACAACAAGCTGTGAGTTGATTATTAAATATCAGAAAACTTTACCAAAATACAAAAAATTCATATACAAAAGAAATAAAAAATGTATCGTCATAAATCCAGTCCCAAACTAAAGGAAGCTTGTATTATAGGAACCAGATAACAGATAGAAGTTTTTTATGTTAAATTAATGCTCTCCTGATGGTAGGAGATAATGTCCATGACCATTGCAGCGATACACAGAACTTTGAGTAGCAAATCAAAGTCCGGGACATCACTGCTTTGGTGCTCATTACTTTGAGACATTCGATGGTTCGTCTTATTATTTTGTGATGTCACTAGGTAGGTATATACTGCAACACTGTAATATTTTCACTCTATTGTTTAGCGGCAAAATATATTATATTGAAGTAGTACATGTACAAGCAACTTCTTGCGAAAAAGATTTTAAGAAGTTTAATTATCTATGATCAAGTTTGGACCGAATTGGCAAGCCTATAATTTGGAATTTGAGATGAATGTCGTCCCAATAAAATTCCATATTTCAAGATATCACGGTCCGAAGAATTATAGTCGATTACCAAAGATATATGGCGCTTCCAGTACGGGCCCGCATAAATCTATCTCTTCCATTATATTCTAACAATCAATCTTCCATTTTCGAAGATCTAGAGAAACATATATCTAGGGAAATATATTTTCTTGCCGTTTAGTGTTCGTGTGTGATTGATGAGGCTGGATCTATTCTATACTGCTGCGTCGGTGGTTGAGCGGAGGAACAAATATGTGGATTTAGAATTGCTAAAATATTTTACTAAAAACATTTTTAAAAACAAATTTTCTTATCCAGCCAGTGATCGGGTTGTTGTCATTAATAACTCTGATATTGTGGTGGTCAACATCGTCATCCCACATGAAAAGAATCTCGTGAAGGACGAGAAAGGCAATCTCAGCACCTTGACTTATCTCACAAGATAACCGCCATGTGGGATGTTGACTCGAAGATCATTGTATTGATAATTGTCACAGGGAACAGCTTTATAGTCAAGAGCCTTGACCAACATTTTAAGAGGCACGCGCTAGGCGATTAGATCAAGGGTTAGATCGAAAAGGCAGGGAACACATTGTTAGAAGTTTTCTTATTTTGCAGCCTAAATCAACGGCAGCTGGAGCCCTTCTCCACTGCAAGCGGCACCTTCATTTTTGAGTTTTTATATAAACATGTATCTAATGTAAAAAAAGAAAATCAAAAAGTTATTTTGGGTTGAAGTAATTTTTGAGCCCAAAAATTTATGTGCTCACTTTTTATGTAAAAATAATGAGACGATCGAAACACTCTCCTAATGGTAAGAGATAAAGCCTATCCATGAAGCCATGACGATTGTAGTGGTACCCAGTACTTTGAGTAACAAAACATAGTCCAAGGCATCGCTGCTATAGCGCTCATGACTTCAAAACATTCAATAGCTGTAATATAGTTACTATTCAAATACTTACCTAAATTTTGCACTCCATACTTCGTTCTGATTTCTCATCCCGAAATTACGTTCATTTTGGAGCCCCTCGAATTTCACTTCACGGCCAAGAGAGTTTTTTACCCGTAATTAAAAATTACACAAACTATGAGTGGAATTTTAGGGTTCCGTCGACTGCAGATACGATTTGTGATATTCTGTTTGGACAACAATTTTAGTAACAAATAATTTTATTGGAGGACTTATTGGACAACGCCATTGATCCCCAAAGAATCAAAACTAGCAACAGGAAGCAAATATTTGTTTAATTTTTAATAAATAAATCCACATTTGGCTTTAAAAAAACAATATGATCTAAGATCCCTCTAATGTCCCACGTTGACTTAGAAAAATAATCTATTTCTATCTTTTGACTTGTAACATTGGTCTTATCAATAAAATATTTGCAAAGCTAAATTTGGGTCATTATTTGCTATAACAAAATTAAAACATGAACTTAAATGAAAATATCAATAATACAATGGATATAAACACAATCCATGAATATTATAATTATCTTATATTGTCGATTTTTATATATAACGAAAGAGAAAAAAAAGGAAATCATATTTAATTTTATAACCTCAAATAAAAACAAAGACAAATCAACGTCAGTTACAAAATAGGTGTTCACCACAGCATAATGCTGGTCATACTAAGTGTGTGTACTAAGTGGTATGACCATTGACCAGCGCTGGGCTTCCTGTGAGGTCTTGTAGGTGAAGCTAAATTATTCACAAACAAGAACACAATACTTAATAAAAACAAAAATAACCTAAAAATTACAAAATTTATTTATTTTTAAGTCGAAATATGTTATCACATAAGTGGCCATATATCTTAGCCGACAATAAAGTTCTTTTAACCTAATAAATTATTATATTGTTGTAACATTTTTCTGCGCCGTATAATAATTATGCTACAGAACCTCATCCGACCATATCACGTCTCATTACCCAGGCTTTATTTAAAAACTGGCTCATTTTTTGCTGAAAAGCCTTGGGTTGGAAACTAAGCCATTCAGCTTCGCCACTTACTGCACGAATAATGTGAGGGAGGGGGGATCGGGCCCATTGTAGAGGTAGTTGAGAGGGCGATTTGAGACTCCGCTATTTGCACTGAGGTTCACAAGCCATCAAGTTCAGGTATTTTTGAGTACACCGTAAATGGCTGCTTATAATCTACACTTGTATAAAAATGCACTCTATATCTTACTGGCTAGAGAGCCAGACATTTTTTTTGTATCTTTACAAAATTAATCCCTACCTGATAGAATAAGTACTTACATTTTTGTTTTCAAAATACAATACTTATAGAAACTTAATAAGGCTACTGAATGCTGCCGAAACTATAGTCCTGTAATAAGTAAAACGAAAATATTTGAATTATGTCGGTTACTCATTCTATTTTTTTTTCATTTGCCACTTCACAGACACCCGTGCTTGTGACCTTTGTCAACTTAACATTTTTTTTTAAATAAAACTATACATACTATACAGGTATCCAACTATAGTTTCGACCGCTTTGCTTTGGAATAAGGCCACCGTGAGTGAAACTATAGTCGGAGTATTCGTTGTAATTAAACGTGAGTAATCCCGTATAAACAAAACAAAAAACATACATATAGTCGGCTGTTAGATTATTTGAGCAGCAAATAACTCTGAGCGTTGGTTCGACTCCCATCCAAGACAAACATATGTGTGATGAATGTAGATATTTGCGTGTGTTATATAAGTAGGTATTTACAAAACAGTATACAAGTGTTATATCAATTACCTGGTTATTTATTAAATTTATTTGCATTTTTAACAATAGTTAAACTAGGTGCTTTTTACTGAGAAAACGAAATTGATTTTCAAGTGAGTCTGCTATGATACACCGTTAGGATACCAATTAGTTTCGAACTATCAGGAGATTTTGTTCAAATGCAAAGTATTGTATTTTATTTATTTATTCTTTTAAATAACCACGTTAAACTTTGGGGCTATAACTAATGCGGTGAACATTGGATACAGCCCTTATGTCGCGAATCAGTGAATACAATTTAGTAAAAATGAAAAAAGTACAATTACAAAAAATTAAAGTATAGGTACTTATATTCATATAATTATAAATCCACATCTCATTTTACTAGCATGTCACATAATGTTACTGTCATTGAATGCACTTCCGCTACCATACAAACCAAGCTTAAACCTTACTGCATACACTAAAAACATTCAATGTTAACACTTCCACTTTGCACATTTTCACAACTATAAAACCTTGGTAAGCTCCGAGATTAATTTGTAATTAAATGCCAACAAAAGTTGGAAAATGGAGCTAAAAATGGAAGAACATTTTTTCATATTTTTCTTGAGTCTCGAATTTGTAAAACCCACTTGGTTTATAATAGAGAGGGGGTATGAGAGACCACTCGGGACGAAGCTCCACTGAATAGCAAGAGGGCCCTCTAGACCCCACGTACATATTTACGGGTTGAACGCGACGCCATTTTTTTATTTTGAATTTCGAATTGTCACCTTAATTGGAGGTTGCGTTTCATGAGTTTGGATTTTATTGTTTATTGATTTATTTATTATTAGATAAATTTTAGATTTTTATAAACTACCAACACCCTGATATCTTACACAAGTTGTCGGAGATATAAAGTAGTAGGTAAATGCGTTGGGCCCCAGATAATTCTGACTGAAAGACACGCTTTGTGTTATATTAGAAAAATAAAGTTCCCAAACATAATATGTACATATACATATATTGTAAAGTAATCGTTGCAATTTAAGGGTTTAGGCTCCAGGGTTTATGTTATTTTGAACGTCTATAGTCTATACTATAGATGTTTAAGCCGATTATTTCTAAACTACCATTCCGAGGAAATTGAAAATTTTACCATATAATACGACAATTTTATGTACAACCTTTCTAACAAAAAAAAAAAAATTGAAATCTGACTAGGCATTTAAGAATTATTGCCAAGTTAACATTTTACCTTTCTCCCCCTCCCACGGACTATGCCGAATATCGGGATAAAATGTTTTAATAGTATATTCTATAATCATGCTAAGATTCATTTAAATCAGTTTAGTAGTTTTGGCGTGATGCTCTTCCAGACAGACAAAAGTTAATATAAATACATTTTTTACTTCAATAACCCTTTAATTAAAGTTTTTCGAAATAATTTCAAAGTACAGAATGTTGCCTTCACCTGTTTTGTTATAAATCTGAATGTACCAACTAGAGCGTTCAAATATATACTAGTATTAGTTAGTTTAGTTGAAGTACTTACACAAATGTACATTCGAATAGAAACGTGAACAGTTACACCGCACCACAACAAACAATAAACACGGTAAGTCAACTTCAAACAGACGAGAATAGCTCGTATAATACAATACACGATTGTGGCAATCCAATCTCACAATTACTTCACACAGTGGAAACAGCCGCCAGTAAGTCAGCTCTGTGGAAACTAATTAGCAGTAGCTAAAATCCGACTAACTGAGGACTTCTTTAAACCACGTCACAATTTTTATTATAATTGTTTTACTTATGCGGGATTACCAATAGTGTAACTAAAAAACATATACATCGGCCCCCAGCGCGCCGGGCCCCCGGCCCGACGGGACCCCAGGCTCGACGAGGCTCACAGTCCGAGGGTCCGTGAACTCTAAGTAATGTAACAGTTTTACAATGTGATGATTTTTACTGGGGCCCCATCCTATGAATTTGCTACGGGCCTCAGATATAGTATAGTTACGTCAATGGGAATTACTCACGTTTATATCGGATACTCCGACTATAGTTTCGGCCACAACGGATATGGTGTGCGAGTTTGTATGAGACAGCTTGTTTATGCGATTCCATAAAATTTCTTTACAATAAGTAGGCGTAACACTAAAATATGAATGAAGACAGGTACACGGTTATAAGCTTTGTATACGTCGTTGTCTCTTAGAACACCAGCTTGTAACACTGTTTTTGTTTATTGTCCGCTTAAGTCTACTTATAAGGATTCTTTCCCTCTGTTAGAATGTCGTTAGCCACGATCTTTGGTCGATCTTTTCAAGTCAATAAACGAAAACACAAATGTACACAATTTTTTTTTTTTTATAATAGTCAGTATCATTTGGATTGTTTGGATTAGTCAAGATTTTTTTTTTTAAAAAAAAAAACTTGACTGACTTCACTTGGTTTTTTCATAGATGCCTTTGTCAGAACTGCCAAATTGAAATGGGACCACACGGGAAGCACCAACTTTCAAATAGAAAAAGAATCATCAAACTCGGTTCACCCGGTCGAAAGTTCAGAGATAACAAACATAAAAAAAAAAACAATCGAGTTGAGAGAGATTTTTAATCGACTTCAAAAAAGGAGGAGGTTCCTCCTTTTTTGAAGTCGATTAAAAATTCACCATTCATTAAAATCTGTCGAGGCATTTGAAAGTTATGCTGAAATAAACTCACATACACACATACATACAAACATGAATCCTGAAAACATTACACTCTTTTTTTGGGCAGTCGTGTAATTATAATATTTTAATACAAAATTAGTACAAAATTTAAATAAATGTACGAGTTATTTTTGGTTGACTGCCTAGGTTTTCGACCACAACTCACCTGATGTTAAGTGACGTCATGAGGCGTGAAATTTGGAAAATTTGTCCTCATCAAATACGTAGCGAGTATGACAAATTGAAATTTGTTTTCTTGTTCTGCTAAGAAGATTATAAAATACGATAATATGTATCAAGAAATTTTATGGAATTGATTATGCAAAATGTGACAGCAAAATGTGGTAGTACGTAGTTTGCTCACTTCGTGACTAGATGGCGCTGTGCGTAATGTCCACAGTAACATAACGTAAGGTTTTTTTTATGGCTGACAGGCTAGTTGTTTGACCACAACTCACCTGATGTTAAGTGACGGTGTGGTCGAAGATGGTAAAGCACACCAAGCCTGGAATAGAACTGGCTCTCAAGTGAGGCTACCGAAACACACCGTTAGATGCTTGGCGGCAGATTTTCAACTTGAGGGTGGTAGCTAGCCAGCCGAGTTCTAGAGAGTACCTTACCACCACGCAATGGTTTCCTCATGTTTTCCTTCACCGGCAGCTCAAGCTCATTGTTGGTTTGAACCCACGCCCTACGGCATGCGAACCAACCGCGCTTACCACTGAGCTATCATCGCTACAAAATTGTTAATTGTTAACTGTTGTTGGTTGGAGCTGTGGGGTCGCGCTGCCGATCATAATAGAGCCTTCGTTATGCAGAAGCCGTGGTCTACAACCGCGTACCCCCTTCCGTCCGGAATGCGCAGAACCAGGTTAAGATCTTGGCTGCTAGAGACCTATTATGACATTGACGAGTATTTTAAACTAAAAAATTATTAAATTACTACTAAGTAATTGTGCCGTGGTGATGCCGTACCCACCCTCTCTACAGTACCCCACCCTCTCTACCCGTAAAAGTCGGCTAAGGGATGTAATCCGGAAGACGGGCAGCAGCGTCTTCCTTGAACAATCACACCTAACTGCGCTCGCCAACCCGCCTGCCAAGCGCGGCGAGTATTGGAAAAAGCCCCCCAGGAGGAGGCCTATGTCCAGCAGTGGACGTCCTGTGGCTGATGATGATGACTAAGTAATTATGTTTTCTTTTTGACATTTTATTATCTTGATATACTTTATTTTGACATTTTGTTTTTTTATTCATTGTCATGTAATTTGTAAATGTTTTAAAACTTTTTTAATGATATATTTGTAATAATATATTTGTAATAATATTACGAAATTTTTTCATTGGTTCAAATACAAATATTTTATATTTGTGTTTGTACTTATATTTGTTGTTTTATTTATATATTGTTTTGTAGTAGAAAGTAACTGTGTAACTGTAGGTAGCAATCGTTCCAGAATCGATCGCACATTCCGTCCCAAATGTTGGTTGGTATTCTTGCGTGGAAATATTTAAATATGATACAGCTCGTGCGTCATATACGCAGTATGGGCTTTACTTTAGGATCTTTTTTAGGTTTTTTTTTAATTCGGATAAGTTCTCGTTTGAGCACCAACTCGCCTGATGGTAAGCGATGATGCGGTCGAAGATAAAGCACGCAGACTTAGAAGATACCTATTCACTCTGGCCTTGAAAAGATCTAGGTAATATCTCTCAGGAAACAAGGAAGCCGGCAGCTTGTTCCATTCCTCGGCCGGACGGATGAGAAACGTAGAGTCAAAACGATTGGTACGTACACAAGGAAATACCAATATGTATGGGTGGTAGTGGGCCGTTTTTCTACTTGTTCTGTAGTAAAAAGGGGATGGAAGTACAAGGTCGATCAGGCGAGTTGGTGGTCAAACGCGTACTTATAAGTGTTTTTTTTTTTTATGGCTGACTGTCTAGGTTTGTGACCACAACTCACCTGATGTTAATTGACGGTGTGGTCGAAAGTGGTAAAGCACACCTAGCCTGGAATGGCTCTCAAGTGACGTTGCCAGAACACAAAAACACACTTAAATACACTGGAACAGTGCATACTGCTTGTACGGGTGAGTGTGTGACTCATACAGGCTCGAGGACGTTGAACGCGTCGTAATCAGCTTAACCTGGTCGCTCTGTATCTCCTGTGTTTTTCATAAGAAAATTTTCACGGTGGAATCTAACACTGACACATTCTTATGTTTCCTTTATATTTTCATACATTCATTCTGCAAAGAAATGTAAGGAAACTAAGGCAGCGCCCCTGGTGGAACTTAGGGGAAACTACTTACACGACTGCCCAAAAAAGGAGTGTAGTGTTTTCAGAGTCCATTTCTTTATTCCACCAGATTTTGATGTATGGGGTATCATTAGAATCATCATGAGCATTAGTTTTTTTTTAAATAAAACTTGTTTTACCCGACTACATTAAAAACATCAGGTGAGCTGTGGTCAAACATAAAAAGAAATGATTTGAAAATTTAAATTAAGAATTATAATTGGTACTCTGAACTCTTTTTGTCACTTTAGTTAGGCGACCGTATATCGTATACTTGCGCAATAAGGTTCACAGTCCCATAACTTATTTATGATCGACTAAATTGAATGGAATTATGAGTTTACTATGCACCGTTTGTTTATCCTTTTTTTTATTTTACTTAACAAAACAATACGTTCTCCTGATGATAAGAGATAACGCATGACCATTGCAGCGATACACAGAACTTTGAGTAACAATACAAAGTCCTGGGCATCGCTGCTTTGGCGCTCATTACTTTGAGACTTTCGATGGTTAGTCTCAACAGCCCTGTAATTTCGGTGCAGTAACCTTCAAACCCGAACACACTAGTCTTTACACACTACTGTTTAGCGGTAGGTAATACAAATTTGGTTTACAAGATAACAAAAGTATTTCAAGTATTTTTCCAAGAAGCTGTTCTTCTTACCATAGAATAATAAATCACGCAAACAAATCGAAATAACTCGTAACTCAATTCGAATCGGAAGCGACAACTTTGCTCTCACGAATTGAATACAAATTATTTTACATTAAACGTAACTTCAGTATGGACTTGTCGCGGTCAAATTGTAAAATTAGTTGTATTACATAACGGCTAGCCAATTTACTTAGTCGGATTATCAGTTTGATATGTTTCACTATACGACGACCCATATTTAACCCTATCGTAATAATAGTTGGTTTAAGAGATGATAACACGAAAAAAAAACAACACTTAGTAAAAATATTGCTTTAGTGAGAGAAAAAAATCAATTTAATTATCATTTATTTACGTAAATAGGGAAACATACCTATATTTTACAAAAGGATAATTAAAAATCCTGCCTATTTTGCTATAGCTCGGCATATGAACACGCTTTAAATAAAAACCGGCCAAGTGCGAGTCAGACTTGCGTTCGAAGGGTTCCGTATCATTATCTATAAAAACGCCAAAAAAAATCACGTTTTAAATAAAATTTCTTTTATTCTGTTTTTTAGTATTTGTTGTTATAGCAGCAACAGAAATACATCATCTGTGAAAATTTCAACTGTCTAACTATCACGGTTCATGAGGTACAGCCTGGTGACAGACGGAGAGACAGACAGACGGACGGACAGCGGAGTCTTAGTAATAGGGTGTCGTTTTACCCTTTGGGTACGGAACCCTAAAAAATGTGTAACAATGTCAATATAAAAACAAAAAATAATAATAACAAGTTAAATAAATGAATACTAATGAACAACAAGTTACAGTTAAATTATTATAATTAATTGTCTAAAATAAATAGAAACATTCAGTTTAGTTTGTGAAAACGTTGCAAGTAATAGGCATTTCAACTAAAGATTTCCATAGCAACGCGGCGGCTTATGATTCGCTCAGTTACATTTCAACTAGTCACATTGTAAAACACGAAGCACGGATAAAATACTTTGGGTGGTTGTTCCCTAACACAATCCGGCTAAACTTTAACACAGCGTTTTACAAAACTGCTGTGTTTTTTAAAACGACTAGCCGTTATGTAATACGTCGAATTCTACTACTCGGCTGCGGCAAGTACATCTTGAGGATTATGATTTAAGCAACAATGTATGATTGTCGATTTCAACTTATCTTATTAACTACTAATTGCATTTTTTTAATGTAATTGTAATTAGACGAACGAGACGCTCTACTGATGGTAAGAGATAACGCCTGTCCATGACCATTGCGGCGATACACAGAACTTTGAGTAACAAAACAAAGTTCAGGGCATTACTTTGACACAATAGCTGGTTAGCCTCAACAGCCCTGTAATGTCCGGAACACAGTAATGTTTACACAAAATTTGTTTTAAATAAATATCGTAGGACATTCCACACACAGCACCGTCTAGCACCAATCTAAGCAAAAAAATATTGTTTAATAATGCGGATAAGTCCGCGTTTGAGCACCAACTCGCCTGATGGTAAGCGATAATGTGGTCGAAGATGAAACACGCAGACCTAGAAAATACCTATTCACTCTGGCCTTAAACAGATCTAGGTTATATCTCTCAGGAAACAAGGAAGCCGGCAGCTTGTTCCATTCCTCGGCCGTACGGATGAGAAACGTAGAGTCAAAACGATTGGTACGTACACAAGGTAATTCCACTATGTGGTAGTGGGCCGTCTTTTTCTTTCTTCTCTAATTAAAAACAAAGCTTGTATTATGGGAACCAGATACCTAAATGAAATTAATACTTTTATGCTTTTTTTTTATAATACATACAGAACGCCCAGAAATGGAACAAACTTTTATCGTCACATAAATACAAACAGTTGTAATGGAACCCACGCCCTACAGCGCTTGAAGCTAACAGGGCAGTCAAGGAAGGGTAGGTATATCTGGAACTGTGGTGGTACCTACCTAGATGACCTCCTGCTATTTGTAAGATCTAACATTTATCCACTTTGACAAATGAAGTACATTTATCGATGCGTGTTGGACATACAAGTATAAAAATGACTAGTTGTCACCGGTGACTTCGTCCGCGACTAATTACACACACAGTATAAAAAGTATGCCATATATTAATCCAGGCCATAAACTAGGTATATGTAAGCTAATTTTCATTCAAATCCGTTTAGTAGTTTTTGTGTGAAAGATTAACAAACATCCATCCATCTTTACAAACTTTCACATTTATAATATTAACTTTCACATTTGACAACCCTGTTGGCTCATTGGTAGTAAGTCTGCCTGAGCTGTAGGGCGTGGGTTCGATTCCCGCCAAGGACAAAGATTTTATGGTATAAACAAATGTTTGTTCTGTGTCTGGGTGTTCTGTATGTATTATAAGTATGTATTTACAAAAAAAAAAAAGTATTTATGTATTCTATCAGTTATCTGACTTCCATCACACAAGCTCTGCTTAGTTTGGGGTCAGATGGCGTTGTTTGTAAGGTGTCCTACGATACGATATCTATGATATTTATGTAGAAAGGATATTAATAATGACGTCACATTTAAATGACGGTTTTGTAATGTACCCCTTGGTATAGAGACCCGTGTGAAGTGGCGTGAGGGAGGCAGGAAGCATGCGCTGCTGCGCATTTGACTGCGTGCCTGACATTCAGACAGGTTGAGACTCAACCGGCGCAATTGGAGGTCAAACGCGGTATCGCTTTTCACGAAGTGAAATAATTGAGTCAATACTACTACTATATGTAATAAGGATCTGTAAATTGAATTTTGAGTTGTAATTAATTGTCATTGTACTCGTAAACCTAGTTTCAGATGCGCACGTGGCAAAATTATGTTTTCTTCATATTTTAAATAGTTTTCCAAAACTCGTGTTGGTGTCGTAATGTATATTATTTTTACAAAACCGACTTCATTTTTTTTCAATCTTTTTTTTGGCTTAAATTATCTATAAGTTGTAAAATTACTAGTGTGAGTAATTAAATCCTAGTAGTACAGAAAAATACTTAATTACTTGTTTGTCGAGCACGTAGGCTCTTATAAAACTTAACATAATATAAATAATAATAAAAAAATACATTGAGGCTGGAAAAATAATTTTAATAAATGTTTGGCTATATACCTACGTAGGCTTTAGGATCTAGCATTAGGTACGTATGATAAAATTACATTTTGTACATTTGAAGAAATTAGGCGGTAGGCCGACAAAGAAGCGAGTCGTCATTCCACTAAATCCAAATAGGTTTCCATTACAAGCTAGGTGTGCTTTACCATCTTCGACCACACCGTCACTTAACATCAGGTGAGTTGTGGTCTAACACCTAGCATGTCAGCCATAAAAAATAGGTTACATTGTTTTATTACGGAGCTCCGGTGCTTGCCTCCTGGTTGCTTCATCATCAGATGATGAACCCAGAAGGTAGGGAGTTCATTAGGACTATTCCAGTGTCCGTAATGTCACAGGAAAGGAAAATTCGCGATTTCTTTCTTTCGATGACATATTTATCCGGCTCCGGCTATAGTTTTTATGAAAGCTTTGGATAGTTCAAAAATACGAATCATCACGATCGATTGAATTAAATTTGACATTTGCGAATAAATAGCGCTATGAATTAAGGCGTGTGATTTAAAGAACAGCTTTGAACATAAAAGTATATTAATGGACGATAAACTAACAATCGGAACGATTTTCACGTGTTTTTCAATCAGTAGTACTTTGTTTTAAATGCTAGTCCCGGTCACCCATCCACTACTCAAGAAACCGTTGCGCGAGCACAGGACGTCGTCCCGACGCGTCCATCCGTGAATCCGTCGGACCCGATGTCGCGCGGCGGAGCTTCTTTACAACATACGACTTCTACCTTACACCCGCCATTCCACGAAAAACGTACCAGGACAAACCTGTTTTTTTTTTAAATAGTTTACAGGCTTGGTGTTTGACCACAACTCACCTGATGTTAAGTGACGGTGTGGTCGAAGATGGTAAAGCACACCTAGCCTGGAATGGAACTAGCTCTCAAGTGAGGCTGCCGGAACACACCGTTAGATGCTTGGCGGCAATTTTCAACTTGAGGGTGGTAGCTAGCCAGCCGAATACTAGAAAGCACTCTACCACTACGCTATGGTTTCCTCACGATGTTTTCCTTCACCGACAGCTCAAGCTCGTTGTTGGGGTTTGAACCCACGCCCTTCGGCATGCGAACCGACCACGCTAACCACTAAGCTATCATCGCTATTAATAAATAAATGTTTTTTTTTTATGTTTGAAAGGCTAGGTGTTTTTATTTTTGTTGAAAGACTACAGCTGACCTTATGTTAAGTGACGGTGTAGTCGAAAAAAGTTGAAGGTTGAGGTTGAGGGGGTAGCTAGCCATCTATCGAGTACTATAAAGTAGCCTTCAACCATCCTATGGTTTTCTCGCGATGTTTTCCATCACTGGCAGCTCAAGCTTTGAGTTTCAATCCACCCCATTTTAGCGTGGCTGGGCAGCATTCGGAATACTGCGCAACGTTTTTTCTTCTGAATTACCTCAGTGCCTCAAGTCGAAAGTCTTCGACCAGTGTGTGTTGCCGGTGATGACTTATGGCACTGAAACGTGGTCTCTGACTATGTGCCTTCTTGATAAGCTCAAAGTTGCACAACGAGCTATGGAGAGGGCTGTGCTCGGAGTTTCCCTACGAGATCGAATCAGAAATGAGGAGATCCGTAGACGAACTAAAGTAGCCGACATCGCTCAGCGGATTAGCAAGTTGAAGTTGCAGTGAGCAGGGTACATAGCACGCAGAACTGATGGCCGATGGGGCTGCAAAGTTTTGGAGTGGAGACCACGGACTAGCAAGCGCAGCGTAGGACGTCCACCCACAAGGTGGACAGACGACCTCATAAAGACCGCAAGAATGCGCTGGATGCGAACCGCTTCCGACCGGTCTTTATGGAAGTCAATGGGGGAGGCCTACGTCCAGCAATGGACGTCCTGCGACTGAGATGATGATGATGATGATGATAATTTTATCGTAATTTCAATCGGTGATATTGATCGTTAAGTATTCGATTGATTTTCGAAAAAGTATTATGATAAAATAAATATCAATAGGATTATTGTTTATAATTAGGGTTCCATTTTCTACATGGAGATATTCCACTACATACATTATTTATGGTATATGTTTTTATAAAGCTATTTAGGATCAATAAATTATGTTATTATGCATATGTATTTTATTTTTCAATCCAAAATAATTATGTGTTCTGGTGATGTTTTGACACAGTTGATATACAAGTGTTCCTAAAATTTATAAAAAATACAAAGCACTAAAATTAGATTTTGTATTGCTTCGACACTTGATGTTAAGTAACGGTGTGGGCAAAGAAAGTAGGCACACCCAGCCTGTAATGAAACTGGCTCTCAAGCGAGGAGTGTCGAATTACACTGTTAGGTGCGTGACGACAGATTTTCAAATTGACACGGTAGTTTGCCAGCCGAGTACTAGAAAGTACCCTACCCCCGTGATATGGTTTTCTCACTATGTTTACCTTTACCTGCAGCTTAAGCTCATTGGTGGTGGTTGAACCCACGCCCTCCGGTGTGTGAACTGACTGCGCTAATCACTAAGCTATCATCGCTGCAACACCATACAACATGAATAATGTTACATGTGCATAAAAAATATTAAACTAATAAAATCAATAAGTAGTTAAATCGTTTTGTGTTGATTAAGCCTACACATCGGATACCATTATAATTATTCTCGAACAATTAGTTTTACAGAACCCTTGGAACTCAATGACGATTCACGCTTCGTATTTTTTTTTTTGGCTATCTTTCATTTTTTATTTCAACATTGCCAAATATCATTTAAATCGTTTCTGTTACAAGTTCAAGGTGTGTCATTAACGTCTTTAAATAGCTTATCTTTGAAAACATAGATAATCTTGATAATATATAATACGCACAAACACGCATGCAAAATGTTGCGTAAGTACTTAATTTTACAAAAGATAATAGATATCACTAAATAGAAAGGTAATTTTACCTGTAGCTTTGAGTATTTAATCATTTTATTTTTACCAATACTTCAATGTAAAGAATGAAGTAATTAAGAGAAAAAGCAATTTGTTATCACCAAGCGATGACATTGGAAACAATTATACATACAAACTACAATAAAATCAACCACCTTATCTAAAATACTACGGTTAATCCAGCGTAAGAATAGTACCCCCCCTATCTACCCGTGGTTGCCGTAAGAGTCGGCTAAGGGATGTATCCGGAAGACGGGCAGCAGCGTCTTCCTTGAACAATCACACCTAACTGCACTCGCCCACCCGCCTGCTTAGCGTGGCGAGTATTGGCAAAACCCTAGGAAGAGGCCTATGTCCAGCAGTGGACGTTTTAAATGATGGCTGATGATGTGTGTGTGTGTACACAAATTTTGCGTCGTTGTTTGTTTTCGTCGATCGTTGTTTTATATTTATTATTTAATTGAGTTTTTTAATTGTAATTTTATTTATGTATTTATTTTAATTGTTATTATTTAATTGACTTGTAACTGATATTATCAATAAAGGACTATGACTATGACTAAATGATTTTTAATATTTTTCCATTTCTAGTATATGAACCAGTAAATAATAGAATTTGCTGCCAGAACGTGTGTTCTCAATAGACGTAGTCTAGGTGTCTTCAAATCACGAGTGAATCGATTTCTTTTAGGCAAGCGTGCTCAATCGTAGACCGCAAAATCGCTTAACGTGAGGATGGAGATCAAACCATAAAAAAATAAAAAAATATGCAAGTGGCTCTAAGTCCCAATGTAAATAAAATGAACGTCAACATTAAATAATTTCACATGTTTGATGATCGTAGTAACTGTACACTGTACAGCAGTACGATATCGTTTCGCATCGTACGACAATCGTGTCGTAAGGTGTAGAGGGCAATAAGGAGTGCGCACCGAAGCGTGAACCCGCCTCGATCAAGGCTAGGAGGTCCAACCACTCACCTTTACAAAACTTACCTACCTTTGTTTAAGAATGAGTTTTATATGAATTATTTTAGAATTACAACGGTGTGAGAATGAATAAATTCGAGAAACAGCAGTCTTCCTTTTAAAAACATTAGGTTCTTTTTAAATATATTACAGACAAACATGCAGGTTGACTACCTGATGGTAAGTGGTTACCTTAATGTCTGCAACATGAGAAGTGGTCTTAAAAATTATTTACATTAGTTAAAACGCTTTAGATTTAGCTCGCCCGTTGAAGCAAACGAAATTTGATAGTTGGTTTTTCCGTAAAAGCAATGGCACGAACCAACCGTCAGTTAGCGACGTAGCCCAACGGATTAGCAAGTTGAAGTGGCAGTGGGCAGGGCAAGGGCATCGAAACTCGGATCAATTTTGGAAACCCGGGTTTTCGGGTCTAAGAGTAATCAAAACCTTAATAAGAGTGGCTTAAACTTAATAAATAACAAAAACAAAAGTATTTAAAAAAAACCGAAAAACCCGAGTTTTAAAAATCAAACCCGGGTTTTTTTGTAATCCTCAGAACCGGGAAAACCCGGGCTCGATGCAGGGCTAGCCACGCAGAACTGATGGCTGATGGGGCTGCAAAGTTCTGGAGTGGAGACCAGACCTGGTCAATTCATCCTGCTGACACTTGGAGCTATGTCTGACACTGCAATTCTTTAGTTACTATTGATTTTAACCGATTTTTTTACGTGTTAAAGTAGGATATTTTTTATCTCAAAAAAATTACATCTAGCACTTAAAAATTTGGTACTTGCAGATCTTATGGAACATTATTCCGGAACAAAAAGGTACCCATTATTTAAATCTAGTCTAGATAATAAACTATTTTTTGATTTTTACTCCCATTATGTTATTTCTTTCAACCCAATTTTGAAGTCCATGTGGATGAAGTCTCAGACAGAAGCTAGTGTTAAATAAACAACCTTTATTCTAAGATTTTTTGACATATGTATTTATATTGTCTCAAATCATTTAAAAACATGGTTCGATAATTAAAGCTTTTTTTTTTCATTTATTTTATTTTTTTAATGATGAAATAAAACTTTATTTTATGGAAATAAATTGAATATTTAATTTGATTTTTATGCGGTGGTTGATTTTTAATACGTTTTCAAACTTGACGGTGACGTAATAAAGTAGGCTGAATATACGTGTAAATGCCCTTGCCATGTAAAACAAAAATGATACATAGGTATTTTGACACATTTGATTGACTTTGACAATCGACATGAAGTAAACAAATCTTCAATCATAGCCTCATAAAAGCGATATCAGAGTCCGAGGAACGTTTAAAGTAAAATAATCTAGATATTTGTATCAATAAAGCGAAAAACAACTCGACGTACGTGTATGGAAGAGGTTATTATGGCTGCCGTTGACTTGACGTTGACAGATTTTGTTTTGATTTGTCATTGCTTTTTTTAGGCATTTGAAGTAACCCTATACAGCCTACTACGTGACGTCATTAGAGGTCAATTGAAAGTCGGGTTTATTTTATGTATTTTATTAAAATATAGTTAAGAGTTTTAAACGTAAAAAACAGGAATGTAATATTCCGAAATGGTTTTTTGGAATCGGTAAAGATTTTATTTTTCTTTATATATAAATCGAATGAAACATCTGCCAAGCTAGCCCAGGAATGCCTTAATTGTAACCATCGAATACTTGCTTACCATCAGGCGCGTGTCTTGCTCACGCTTCGCAGCACAAAAAGTGTAGTTTACGGATCAACTGTTTCTGCTTGGTTCTCACGAAACCTGTATCTCTATATTAAGCGTTCCGCTTGCACCCCACTTGTCGTGTCATTTTTGTTCTTCACTTCTGATGTTGGTTTTTTAATTTTATGATTTATTTTTTTATTGTTTTAGATATATAATATACACATATCATAGTATAGTTTCATTTAAATACATAAATATTTCATTTACTATATGCAAATACAAATCTTTTATTGATAATACAAACGTTACAGGTCGTTTTTCCATTCATTTTTAAAAATATCAAAATCATAACATAATTATGTCAATATACTAATATGTCAAATATAAAATATGTCAATAAAAAAAATATAATTACTAACTAGTAATTCAATAATCTCTTATTTTTAAATAATCGTCTAAGTAATAGAACAAGGTATGTATTATTTATATTACATCTCCCGTCAGTTCTTAATCGGAACGTAATTTTCATTATTGGTTATCGCTCTTAGCGATAAGGCCGCCGATTGTGGCACCAGCTCAATACATTATTCTGTACATCCTGGTGTGCATAATAAAAAGTTTCCATCTATCTATTTAACTATCTTGCGTTTGACCGCCATCTCGCCTGATGTTAAGCTAGGATGCGGTCTACGGTGGAGCACGCTCGCCTGGAAGAAACAGATTCACTCGCGACTTGAAGGCACCCAGATTGTATCCATCAGGGAACACCCAATCGGGCAGCAAATTCATTGTTTAGCGGTACATCGTACAATGAAGGTAGATTCGAGACTGGCTCTCAAGTGAAGCTGTCGAATTACACTGTTAGGTGCTTAGCGGCAGATTTTCAACTTGAAGGTGGTAGCCATCCAGTCGAGTACTAAGAAAATACCCTACCACGATGGCTGCAGCTCAAACTCATTGTTGGGATTTGAACGCTCGCCCATCGACGTGTTATCTGACCGCACTAACAACTGAGATATCATCGCAATTATCGTGTTACTGGTGCGGGTTTTTTTCAAATTACTCGTCATCAATGGTACGAAGTACGTTAACTTATGTTAAAACGCACCTCACCGCAGCCGTATCATTGCGTAGGTACCACGCCGCACGGCTGCATCGTTATCTATAACTCGAGTTTCCCACGGCTGTCACGGTTCGCTTGGAGCCTTGCTGACTTTACGACTCGCTGTTTAATTTTAAAGCAATAAGGGAGTATACTCAGTGGATGAAACATAAGAATTTGATTATAAGAAGTTTTTGATTATATAATCAACTAGCGGCCCGCTCCGGCTTCGCACGGGTATAAACCTCAAAAATAACAGTATTTCTCCACTATTTAATGGATGTTATTATACATATAAACCTTCCTCTTCAATCACTCTATCTATTAAAAAAAACCGCATCAAAATCCGTTGCGTAGTTTTAAAGATTTAAGCATACATAGGGATATAGGGACAGAGAAAGCGACTTTGTTTTATACTATGTAGTGATAGTGATGAAGTGATGGTGAAGATGATGACAATTAGAGACTACTAATAGAATTAACTAATAGCTGAATTAAAAGCGCCTCTTTTAGTGGTAAAGGGAAATCGAAGCTTACGTTTTGCTTGGTTGGCAATACGGGCGGGAATGGCGCGCGCTGCGTGCGTGACCACCGCATGACGCGTTCCTGTTGCTAGTCGCAGGCTTGCCAGACGACTCGCTTCCTTGTCGACCTACCGCCTAAATTCTTCAAATTCTAAATAATGTCATTTTATAAAACGAAAGCCTACGTAGGTACTGTAGCAAACATTTATTATTATTATTTTCCAGTCTCAATGTTTTTTATTATTTATGTATCTTAAGTTTTATAAGAGCCTACGTGTTCATCAAACAACTAATTATGTCATTTTTCTGTACTACTAGGATTTAATTACTTACATTAGTAATTGTACAATTTATACTCGTAGATAATTTCGGAGAAATAAAGATATTTTAAAATTTAATTGAGTATCAGATATTCTGCTGCCAAGCAGTAGTGTGCAAACATAGTGCGAAAATACAGGGCTGTCGAGATCTTCGAGCGACAAAACAAATTCCAGGGCATCGCTGCTTTAGCGCTCATTCAATTGAGACTTTTAATAGTTCGTCTCGACAGCCCTGTAATGTTAATTAAATTAATAAATAAACTGTACAATTACTAGTTTCAAATTCATGTGCCTGCAATATGGCAAGTCTTAGCGACAAAATTATAACTGAAAGAATAAATAAATAAAAACTTATTATTTTTCCATTAGTTCATTCTAAAACCCCAAATAAAATGAACTTCTGCCGCCATTACGCCTAAGTGGAATCGATATCGTACCATAAAGTACATTTCGACGGATGTGGGTCGCATAAAAAATACTAAATCTGGCCCCAGAATAAACAATAGTATTAGGATATTAGGCTCAAGTGAATAGCGTTTGCTTAAGGCTTCACCTATCAGATTTCTGTGGTCGACCATTTTAATTAGACCCCTCAACCTGAGAACTGTCCTTGATTTATACAAGGGGTCGACGAGGACAGACACGGGGTCTATGTGAGAGAATTACATTGGAAAAAAATAATAAGAGATTATTGAATTTTGATCCTACTAGTAGATAAGTAATTATAATTTTTATTGACATTTAATCGTATGACATATTTTATATTTGACATTATTATTATTTTACTGATATTTAATTATATACACATGTGTTACGTTGTTGACATTTTTAAATATTAATGGAAAATGACCTGTATCTTTAGTGTTAGGAATTAAATATTCATATTTGTTAAAAGTTTGGAGTGTATTCAAAATGTATTATGAATTTAAAAAATCAGCTGCTCTTGTTTTTATATTTACATAAAAAATATATTTCGCTTATGAAACAAAGACTTAATATAGATAAATTTCAGAGTTGTAGCCATAATAAAAATTTACAATGACTCCCTTTCGGCTCAGTACAAAGCGTATAACCCTGTAAATTATTGGCATGTTTTAACCACTATACCATGAAAGTTGACAATAAAAATAATCTCTCGATTTTTCTACAAAGTCTCGCTGTATTCCCTTAGAACCGTTTTGCAAATTCAATATGACGTCATAAAAGCTGAACAAAATTCAAATCCAAACACTGGGAATGTTGCTGCTAACAAAATGCTTACAAACATTATCTGCAGGCGATATTAAGCTTAAACGCTTCAGAAATTGAGTCCATAATTCAAAAGATATTACATTGAAATTGTTCCATGGAACTTTCTAAATTAGATTTTATAAATGGGACTATACGGTCTTATTTTCAATGTTCGAAAATGTTTTAGGGGACTGTAAACTTTGAAACCTACTATTTAGGGTTTAGTTTTAGTTAGAGAATACACCGATATTTGGTGATGTGTATGTTTATGTGATTTTAGGTTTTAAAAGTAAGACATTAAGGTTTTATTTTGTTGGCATGGAAATTTTAGAAGTATTTGCATTGCTATTGTAATTTTTAGTGCAGATTCAGCAAAGAGGTCTCGCCCTAGAGGACGCTAGAATCTAAAGTATAAACATCTATTTAAATTAAGTAAGTAAAGAAAAAAAATACTTTACTGATTCTAAACCATTTCAAATATTACATTCCTGTACATTATTTTAGGCTTAACTATTTAAATTGTGAGATGGGGTTTATTTTAATAAAATATAACACATAAATTAAACAAGCCAAAACAAAATCTGTCAATGTCAAGTCAACAGCAGCCATAATAACCTCTACCATACACGTTCATACGTTGTTTTTCGCTTTATTGATACAAATATATGGATTACTAGCTGCGCCCCGCGGTTTTACCTGCATGGTGATGGATGATGATGATGATGAAAAGTATCCTATGTTTTATTCCAGGGCCTAAAAAGACAAAGTTTATCTACTTTAAATACCAGATGCTATAAAAGTATTTATTTTTATATAAGGATCAATTTGTTACTACCAAATGTGCGTTAGTTAATTATCAATTTTCATTGTATTTGTGGTTCACTATTTTGGCCATAATGGCTTACACATAAATGATAGATATATGCTGTCGCGGACTTATTTGTTGGACTATTTAAGATAAACATTTCTATTATACATTATGTACGTGTAACTCCAACGGTTTTTCTGGCGCACGCCAGAATAGCTCGCAGGTGGCAGATTTTTTTCGTACTTAATTGACACTTATCGTTATATTTTGGATAATTCACAATATATCTTTATTATTTATAGCCTATGTGTTATTCTGATGTGTAAGCTATATTATTGTAAAATTTCACCAAAATCCATTCAGTAGTTTTTGCGTGAAAGAGTAACAAACATACATCCATACATCCACACATCCATACATTCTTACAAACTTTCGCGTTTATAATATTGGTAGGATTTTACTTAAAACGTTACTCGGACTCTGATACCTATCGCTTCTATGAGATTATGATACAAGATTTGTTTACTTCATGTCAATTGTCAAAGTCAATCAAATGTGTCAAAATAACTATGTTAAACTTTTTTGTTTTACACGGCAAGGGCACATTATGATATGTTTATTGTTTAGCCTACTTTATAACGTCATCGCTACAAAACGATTGACAACTTATTAAAAATCTACCATATAAAAAGCCAAAATATTGATAATAGTATCATAAAATAAAGTTTATTAGTAAAAAATATAAAAAAACTTTATAATTTCTGGTTGTAATAAACTTTAACGTTTAAATAACATGGGTACTTATTGATATAAGTACTTTCTTAGATTGGGGCTAAAATTAAATGAATTAAATGAGATGTCCTACGATATATTTTTCTTTATTTGTATTTTATGGTAATGCTGTTACTATGGACTTCGTTTGATATAAAAGTAGGTACCTATTACTAATATAACAACATTTATCTTATATCTTAATCAATCTATAATCACGTCGTGATAATGTCTGATACATGTTACTTACATTATGCAATAATTTTTAATGTCACACTAATACCTACATGTCTATACGTACATATAATAAAATCGTAGACGAGGAGTGTCTGTACAATAAATTGAAAAAAAATTTTTTTTTCAAATCCAATAAAAATATTTTTAGTCTTTTGGTTTGCCGTAAGAATAGTACCCCACCTTTTCTACCCGTGGTTGCCGTAAGAGTCGGCTGAACATCCACGCGGAGGGAGTTACGAGCACAGCTAGTTCATAGTAAAGTAGCTTTGTCTATCCTATGTCTGCGTTTTAACCGACAGCCCAAAACAGGGATTTATTATGTTGGCAGTGTATGTATCTATAGTCAAATTATCATTTATCATAGTTTGATTTTTGATGGAAACACCGAAAACCCATGATGAAGTTTCATGCAGTTTCCAAAACTCCGTAGAACTAAGGAATATACTGGAATTATTTATGACTTCTTTAGTTTGACTTTGACTATATCTATTTTACTTGATTTTGCCATGACACACTATAAAATATAAAATACTTAACGCTGGCAGAATACACTAAGTTCTGTGCTAAAAATAAAAAATAAACACGATTGAAATTCAATGACGTCTGGTCTTTCCATGTGTCTTTTCTTTCTTTCTTTCTTCTTGGCGTCGCACTCCGTGCATTCTGCCAGTTTCAATGTTTCTGTATTTTGTGTGCAGTCTTAAATTTTTAGCGTCCTTATCTTTATAGTCAAAGTCCAGTCTTTGTCAAGTCCAATCCGTGTCAGTCAAATCCAGTCATGCCTTAGTAAAGTAGTGGCGACTTTACTATGAGCTTCAATGGAGTTTTGGAAGTAGCACGAAAAGTCATGTTTCACCACATCATTTCACTTGGTGGTAGATTTCCTTAGCAGGAGGTCGTCTAGGTAGGTACCACCGCAGTACCAGAAATTCTGCCGCTAAGCAGTAGTGTGTAAACATTACTGTGTTCCGGTTTGAAGGGTACTGCAGCTAGCGAAATTACTGGGCTGTTGAGACTTACCATCTAGTCTCAAAGTAATGAGCACCAAGGCAGCGATGCTCTGGACTTTGTTTTACTACTCAAAGTTCTGTGTATCGCTGCAATGGTCATGGACAGGCGTTATCTCTTATCATCAGGAGAGCGTCTCGTTCGTCTCATTACTGTTACATAAAAAAAAAAAAAAAAAAAAACTTTCCCACACTCGCGCTTATAATCCGGCACTTTATGAATAAAACACCGCTATTTATATACATAAACACTCGAGAAACACTAGTTTTGGAAAAAAATATAATGGGGCGACACGGCTCTTTCCGCGTTCCCGCCAAAACTCCTTTCCATGTGTCATAAAGCAAAGAGCTTATTTATAAATAAAGAGTGAGCATGAATTTGCAAAGCCATCACATTTCTGACAGTTGTGGAAGATACTGTCCACGATGTTTCTGTTCACCGGCAGCTCAAGCTTATTGGAGGGATTTGAACAAACGCCCTTCGGCGTGTGAACACACCGTGCTAACCACTAAGATATCAGCGCTACAAAATATACTGTATATTTCTTTAAGTCGTATAACGGGTGACATCGTGAGCAATGATTAGTGCAAACATTATCTAAATTTGCTTAATTTAGATTTTAATATATGATAGTCCGACGCTGGGTGAAAGTGTTTAGATATTGATCTATGTTTTGATCGACCGCTTTTTATTACAATTACGAGCGACATGGACATTTTAAGCACGTATTAGTACCCGTTTGAGCACCAACTCGCCTGATGGTAAGCGATGTGATCGAAAACGAAGCACGCAGACTTAGAAGATACTTATTCACTCTGATCTTGAAAACATCTAGGTTATATCTCTCAGCTATCATAATTGTAGCGATGATAGCTCAGTGGTTAGCGCGGTCGGTTCGCATGCCGTAGGGCGTGGGTTCAAACCCCGACAAAGAGACTGAGCTGCCGGTGAAGGAAAACATCGTTAGGAAACCATAGCATGGTGATAGGGTACTTTCTAGTACTCGGCTGGCTAGCTACCACCCTCAAGTTGAAAAATCTGCCGCCAAGCATCTAACGGCGTGTTCCGGCAGCCTCTCTTGAGAGCCAGTTTCGTTCCAGGCTAGATGTGCTTTACCATCTTCGACCACACCGTCGCTTAACATCAGATGAGTTGTGGTCAAACACCTAGCCGGTACGCCACAAAAAAAAAGGAAACAAGGAAGCCGGCAGCTTGTTCCATTCCTTGGCCGCGCGGATGAGAAACGTAGAGTCAAAACGATTGGTACGTACACAAGGAAATACCACTATGTATGGGTAGTAGTGTGCCGTTGCACTACTTGTCCTGTAGTAAATAGGGATGGAAGTACAAGATCGTGCAGCTTGGTAGCACATCCTCCGAAATGAATCCTGTAGAATATTGATAGACCTTCAGGCTGTGTTCAAGGCTTAACAAAAAAACTAAAAAATTACTTAATCAAATAAAAAATTACAGTGTAAAGAAGATGCTTTACAAAAATTATTAAAATTACTATTAAAGTCGACAATTAAAAGATATCATGCGTTACACAAATAGCAATTTTATATAAAATCAATGAGATGAAAAAAGCTCTTTCCTGATAGTAAGAGACAACGCCTGTCCATGACCAACCAAGAGCTTTGTGTATCAAACCAAAGTCCAGGTCATCGCTGCTCGGACGCTCATTACTTTGAGATATCGATGGTCAGTCAACCCTGTAACGTCGCTGCAGTACCCTTCAATCAAAACACAGCAATTTTAACACACTACTGCTTACCTGCAGAATGTAACTTTGTAGTTGGTTGTGTTTGGACAAATATATTTATGTAAACACCACTGTTTACTATGGGTATGTATTCTAATTCATACCCTAAATTCAAGAAATAGGGTCATCTTTCGTATCCACGATATATTCCTTTTTTCCATATTTTACTTTGTACTAATAAATTTTCTCGACTTAAAATGTAGATCTTTATCTATGCTATCCAAGGATGAGAACTGACTAGGTAATTTGTATTGGGCCTAGTGGAATAATAAATCATTATAGATGCGGGAAAAACGTTTTTTTTTTAACCAATAGCGACAACCCTAAAATGCGGTAATATCCAGTTTGAACTCGTTTCACCCAGTTTTGGTTGGTGAAGCACAAATTATTAATATTTTCACAAAACCCGCGTCAATTTGCGTCGTCGCCCAGCGGGTTTAATCAGCTGTACATTTATAGTTTATCATTTATATTTACACGCTTTAGTTCAGCCGCGTAGAAAGAAAGAAAGAAAAGAAAGATACATCTATTTTGACACACACAACGCTACAACAACAAAACACTTCTTATAAATAATCATAAAAATAATAATATAGCATATTTTTGTATAAATTTACCTAAACTTTTGGTAATTATTCGTATTTCTTTTAATTATAATAAAAAATTACAATGGATGTGATGTATTTTACCCATGACTATTGGTAAAATACCTAGGTTAGCATTTTCAGCCGAGCAAACTCGGTCATCCAGGTATTTATAATTAAATTAAGAAATTACAAAATGTCAAGTTAAGTGTCACAGCAATATAGGCGAAGACGGCGCGTTATAAACAAATATTCTGTCAAAATTAATTAAATCAAAAACTATATGTACCTACATATATGATAAAAACAAAAAACAAATGTGAAGTGACGGTGTCGTCGAAGGTTGTTCATTAAAACTTATCATTTAACTTTTTACACGACTTTTTACTAAAACTGGTGCGGAACAAAGAAAGACATATGTGTGTGTTTGTTTATTCCACCATAACTTTTAAATGCCTGAACAGATTTGGATGTGTGGGGTGTCGGTGGAACCCTTCCATCATCCCGAGCGACACAGGGTATAATTTTTTTGGATAAAGAATCATTAATTATTGTACATTAGTGTCGAGTTCTCAATTGATCTTGTTTTAAAATGGACAAGTTGAAATAATAAAAAAAAAAAAACGAATTAATAAATGTATATTTTCAGAGTTTTTAAGTCTTCGTGATAAATTTACAATTACGTAACACGAAAATGGTTTAAAAGTTATATTCCCATGGTGACAGTCGTGAATATACCTAGATACGTTTATCTAAATATTATTTGATAATAATTACACTACTTTTGCATTCTAATGATCTTTATCAAATATTACTATGATTAAAAATGGGTGTTAGTTATTTTTGTCCATACACGTGACGGTGTGGTTGAAGATGGTAAACACATCTAGCCTGGAATGGAACTGGCTCTCAAGTGAGGCCGCTGGGATACACCGTTAGATGCTTGGCGGCAGATTTTTATTTGTTGATTTTTTGTTGTAGCTAGCCAGCCGAGTACTAGAAAGTACTCTACCACTATGCTATGGTTTCCTCACAATGTTTTCCTTCAACGGCAGCTCAAGCTCATCATCACTACAAACAGACTCGTAGAAAAAAGTTCTAAGTGAGCTAACTGGTATATGAAAAATAGATAGATAAAAATTCTTTATTGTGCACCAAAAAAAAAAAAAAACAGAAAACAAAATAATCTTATGAGCTTATGAGCCAAAAGTGGCGGCCTTATCGCTAAGAGCGATCTCTAGATGAAAAATCCTTACTTCGTCGTACTATTAAGAGACAATCCTTGACAAAAATCACGTCCACCAAATAAAAAAAAAAACAAAAACATAGTATTTATGAATTTTATCAATATTATAGTAGGTACCTGTTTCATAAATTGTTATCAAGAATCACAGTAGTAATGACTCAATCGTAAAAGATAAGATAAATGTTGATTATTCACACCAGATACATATAACTTGTTAGAACAAATTAACAATACCGCCACAACTGGCGGCCTTTTCGCTATTAGCGATCTCTTCCACGTAATGGGGAGTGTCTAAAAAATCCCTCCATTTTTATTTTACATTATGAAAATAAATTTTAAAAATTAAGCAATTTTATGAAACTTATTTGATTGTTTTTGTTATTTTACTCGTAATTGAATTCTATCGATCATTATAACTTACACTTAAAATATACATAAGTTGTAACTATAAGAATATCAGGTAGAAAGAAACCCAGTCCCAGTTTTCAGAAAAATATTTAAACATATATTACAACTCTGGAGATGTATGTACGAGGCGTATTCATGCATATTATGACGAATACAACTTTTACAAATTTTTGAATCGTTATATCTCAGTAACAGTGGCTCGTAGAAAAAAAGTATTTGAACATTTTTGATAGATAATTTTATGATCAACAATTTTTGTTTGAGGTATTTTTACGAAAAAACTTACCGTTTTTCTGTAAATCGCGAAAAACTCAATTTTTGACCTTTGAGCTTGAATATAAAAAAACCATACAAGGGAAAGATGGGGAACTTTCAAATTTTATTTATAATTATGTTTTGAACGATTTCACCAATATTCAGGTTGTTGAAAATTTATGTAGCTTCGAATGTCTAACTTGACCGGACTATGGGTGTTCTGTATGTATTATAAGTATGTATTTACAAGAAAAAAAAAAACAAATAGTATCAGTTATCTGGTTCCCATAGTGCAAGCTTTGCTTAGTTTGGCGCTGAATGGCTTTGTGAATAATCTTAAGATACTTATTTATTAAAAAAGATATACATCTGAATATAGTACCTATACGTATTTTTTATGGTTGACAAGCTAGGTGTTTGACCACAGCTCACCTGATGTTAAGTGACGGTGTGGTAAACTGGCTCTCAAGTGACGCATTATAAATATCGACAATGAACGTTTTTCACTTCGCTGAATTGTTAAATTTAAATACAGTCGCAACCATCAGTGTTCAACACATTAAACCTTTTCAAGTACAATCGCGCACAACGGCGTTACACTGATTACGGCGCGAGTTTCCGTGTATAACGGAATTGTACGACTCTATTGACAGTATGGGAAACCGTGCTATTTTAGTTACAAAAATAACATACGAATCGCTTAACGCGGAAGACCTATGAATATATTTTACAAGAGTCAGAAAAAAAAAACAAAGTAAACACTACTCCACGGCAGACCACGCTTTCGTTTAATATCAGGCGAGATGTAACCGAAGCGTATTGTAGCTGGTGAAATTAGAGGGCTGTTGAGACTAACCATCTAGTCTCAAAGTAATGAGCGCCAAAGCAGCGATGCCTTAGACTTTGTTTTGCTACTCAAAGTGTTGTGTATCGCTGCAATTGTCGTGGACAGGCGTTACCTCTTACCATCAGGAAAGAGTCTCGTTCGAGTACTTATTTTTTATTTTTTAATGGCGATGAAACACAAGCAAAAGAAAATATATTTCGAAAATCTCATTAGCCGTTTTACGGAAGTTGATGTACTGGACTACTGTACTCTCGGCGGAAGTTTATATGGCGAGGCATTTTTCAGATTTGTGTTATTTGTACAGAATTCTATTTTATATTTTACAAACATATATTTGTTAATATTTAAATGAGTATTACTGTAATATTTAAAATAATCTAACAGGAGTCACATAACGAACTTGAAAAAAAAATCCTATAATTTAAAAGTTACATTGAACTGAACTACTAACCGACAAAAGTAAAGAAGTAAATAAATATCGTAGGAAATTTCACACAGCACCATCTAGACACAAACTGAGCAAGGCTTGTAATATGGGAAGAACAAAACTGTTACTTTCTTCACTCAATACTTACATTTTACTTTCGAGCACGCCGAGACCGGATCACTTCGATCAGACGTCGGTAGACTATACTCTTCTTCTTCATTGCTTCTCATTACATTTATTTTTGTGAGTAATTTAAGTTTTCGTATACTTAAGCCATCCAAGAAATAGACATGGCGGATTAGCATGCACAAGGCATGGACATTAATCAATTTGATAGCAAATAGGCATAAAGATAATGCGTAGAAAGAGAAACTTAGTTTTGAAATGAGTACAATATATTGTTGACAACAAGATTAAATCTATTGATTCCTATCTTAAATAGAGCATTTATATAAAATGGCCGTATTTCAGCTCGTCAGTTGTCTTGTAAAGGGAAGAAGAAGCACTCTCAGGTGAGCTTACCATATAATATTTAATTTAATTTCTTAAATAGATAGATCACAAATAGTTTGATTTGAAAATATCCTACGTGGATTAAATGAATAATTAAATTACTAAATGTTTATTTTGAGTTCACGCTAGGTGGTTTGGTTTAGGGTTCGAGGAATAACTCAGTGATCCTTAAGTCGGCCCGCATCGTCAGTTTTCTGACCGCAGCCCTTGCAGCTAGCAACTTGACCTCCACTGTCGGCGGCACTATCTCTGGCAAAACCTAAAGCTTTCTATACTAACTTGTGATATATTTTTTTAATTCCAAATAGTTGAACCGCTTCTAGGTCAAACTAAAGAAACACTTTCAGAACTATTATACTTCTGCTTAATTTCGTTTAAAGGAAACATCGTTCTTTACTTTTTAATAGGTTTTATTATAGTTATATAATAATTATATTCTATGTGTAAGAATATAATTATTCATGGTTTTGCTGACAGGCTGCTGCTGAGCACGACGTATCGACGTTGGTTGGCTATTGCCAGCTAACAGTTAAATAAGTTTTTTTTTTTTAAATTGCTGTCTTGTTTTTATTTTATTTTATGTTTATGTCTTGACTTTCTATGGACCTCGACGTCCGAAATAAAATGATTTATTATTATTATTATTATTAATATTCATAGTTATATTATATATATAAATATATATAGTTCTTTACTTATATAAAGACTAAAATTAATTATGGAAACAAATACAACAAAATAATCAAAAGCCGCTCTGGCTATGCCAACAACAATACTTTCAAAAATATGGTCAAACTATAAAAACGTAATATATATTAAACCAAGCAGTGTCGCAATGCAGCACCACCATTACAGTAATCCAGGGCTTTGATCTAGCTACTGGTCTATATGTTATGATGTTGATATTCAAATATTATATAAATGTAAATATTACCTGTAACGTTTATGTTATTAAAAAACCATTTGCATTTAGTTGTATTCGTCAAATCAAAAATCACAGTTTAAAAATTACATTATAATATTTATAAAATGCTTTACAAAAATCATTAAAATTACTATTAGAGTCGACAACTAAAAGATATCATGCGTTACACAAATAGCATTTTTTATATAAAATCAATAAGACGAAAAAAAGCTCTTTCCTGATAGTAAGAGACAACGCCTGTCTATGAACGACCAAGAGTTTTGTGTATCAAAACAAAGTCCAGGTCATCGCTGCTTGGGCGCTCATTACTGTGAGATATTCGATGGTCAGTCTCAACAACCCTGTAACGTCGCTGCAGTACCATTCAAACCGGAACACAGTAATGTTAACACACTACTGCTCACCTGCAGAATGTAACTTGTGGTTCGTTGTGTTTGGACAATTATTTTTATGTAACACCAATGTTTACTATGGATATGTTTTCTAATTCATATCATTAATTCAAGAACGACGGTTATTTTCGTATCCACGGTATATTTTTTTTTCTCCACACTTTACTTTGTTCGAATAAATTTTCTCGACTTAAAATGTAGATCTTTATCTATGCTATCCAAGGATGAGAACTGACTAGGTAATTTGTGTTGGGCCTAGTAGAATAATAAATCATTATAGATGCGGGAAAATGCGGCCACATCGTCGCTTTCCATCAGGTGAGATCGTGGCCAAAACTATATCGGACTACGACGTAAAAAAAGTTCTGAGTGCGATCCAACCGCGCTAGCCACCGAGCTGTGACGCCACTGGCATGCTATATAATTTAAGTCATACACACGATAACAAGTCCCTGCGACCTTGGGTAACCATGTCTTCGTGTTGTTCCAGCCATGGCAGGAGAAGCGGCAGCAGCTTTGTTGGCAGTTCAAACTGTGCAGCTACTACTCTCAACGTTTGAGAGCACGCTCGCCTTCGGTTCCTACAAATGTCCTGTAGCCGCCTCCATTGACACCGTCAGTAAGTACCCTCGACATGAACATATTTAAAACCGGTAATTAATGTTATCCCTAACTTGCCCTGCCTCAATCAACATTATTATACGCATACACATCTCTATTATTACACGGCAAATAATAAAAAGAGTGATCATCGCTTGATTGGTGCAAAATAGGGCTTGCCATTGCGTAACTAACTCTGCTGGCACAGCGATACAAAATGTGTCTTAGCCTCCGATACACCAGCGCTATCCTTCTCGATCTTGGACTGCTTCATGCCAAGTATTGACTACCAATAACCACTATTACTCAATAGTTGTTTTTATTACGATACTTAAGAAATGATATGAATAAGATAGTATGAGATATGTCTATGACTATTGCAGCGGTACCCAGTGCTTTAAGTAACAAAATCTATGCCGTAACTGCATTTGCTCATTACTTTGAAACGCTTGGTGGTGCGTCTTATTACTTATATAACAACTGTTGCGTTGTACCACCACCTTTGGCCATATCGTCACTTAACATCAAGTGTAGGCAAAAACCTGCCTGTCAACCATTAAAAAAAGGAATTGTTAGGATAAGCATCGAATTTTCGATAGAAAAAAAATCCTACTAAGGTGTGTTATTTCTCATTGCAGCGTCAACATCTTTCGACTACATCATCATAGGAGGAGGATCGTCAGGCTCGGTGCTGGCCAACAGGCTTTCAGCGTGCACTGATGCCAACGTTCTGGTGCTAGAGGCTGGTGGCTGCCCGCCTCTCGAGTCTCTTGTAAGTACACTAACACAACACATGTGTCATAAGAATTTCAACGATGTGGAATCAGCTCCGGAGTCAGTGTTTGCCGTTAACAAATGTCAATGTCTTAAAACCCAAGAACATACAGTTGTAGAGATAATTTTTCTTTAAATTTTTTTTGCAGAAATCAGACACGGGATTAAAGTTGTAAATATCTTAAAAACAAAGACTTTAATGTTTCTTTTATTCATTTCAGTGTGTTGGATACTTCACCATGCAACCGGCGACCGCATACGACTTCAACATGACATCCCAGGATGACGGATATTCCTGCCAGAACCTTCAAGGAAACTCTGTTGGTTTGACCTCCGGCAAGATGCTTGGAGGTTCGAGCAGTCTCCACCATGCTATTTGGGTTCGAGGATCCCAAGAGGAATACGATGCTTGGGCTACAGCAGCTGATGATTCTTCTTGGAACTATGACGGGCTTCTTCCTTACTTCAAAAAAAGCGAAGCCGTCAACGACAACGACATCGTCTCAGAAGACTCCTCGTACGTTGGCACTGATGGCCCAACCATAGTCCAGAGACAGATTAGTTCTAAAAACAATGGCATCATAGCGTCCTTTGAAGAATTAAACTACACGCTAGTAAATAACAACAACAATAACCACACTAGTGGAGTAGTCAACCATCCTCTTCTGCAAATAGGAGACAATATCAGACAAAGCAGTCTCGTATCTTACATCACCCCGGTCGCAAACCGAAGCAACTTGTTCGTATTGACGAGTGCCACGGCAACTAAGATCAACTTCGATAGCAGCAACGTCGCGACTGGTGTCACTTTCACGTACGGCGGCGTTTCTTACACTGTGTCTGCGTCCAGTGAAGTCGTATTGGCAGCTGGAGCTATCGTTTCTCCTCAGCTGTTGATGCTTTCTGGTATCGGCAACTCCACTCACTTGACAGAGAAGAACATTACCGTGTTGTCGGATCTGCCTGTCGGTGACAATTTACAGGACCATGTATCCGCTAGTATGCTTATTACACTCGGTGCTGATACTTCGACAGCTGCTGGGGCTAATCCTTTCGAATTCCCCGTTCCGACGACCACTAACTACGTCAACTTGGACAACAGCAGTTCGCAAGTCTTCGATTTCCAATCTATCAATTTGGTCTTCCCCCACGACAGCTCCGGCTTACTTCAACTTTGTATGAATGTGTTCAAGTACACGGAAACCATTTGTCAAGCTATGTACGAGGCTAACGTGGGTACGAACGTGCTGTGGGCCGTCTCTAACCTGTCTCACCCCAAATCCCGTGGATCTATTCGTTTGAACACTACCAGCATTAGCGACCAGCCAATCGTGAACTTGGGGCTACTATCCAATAGCACCGACTTGGAGAACTTGGCCAAATTTCTCTCGCACATGTCTGGACTCGTCAACACCACGTACTTCAAGAGCCTCGAAGCTGAGTTTGTAGACCTGGGACTCTGCTCTGATGAGACCAAATACAGTACTGCGTACTGGCAGTGCTATGCCCTAGCCATGTCTTCGACCATGTGGCATTACTCCGGAACTGCTGCGATAGGTTCAGTGGTGGACACCAATCTGTTGGTTAAAGGAGTTTCCAACCTGAGAGTGGTGGATGCCAGCGTGTTCCCGACAGTTCCCGGTGCCAACATCAATGCTGCTGTCATTGCGGTAGCAGAGAAGATATCTGAAGTTATTGTATCTGCTCGCAGCACTTGCACTGCATAGAAATTTTTACTGAAGATAAAGAAAGAACTTTGCGTGCCTCTACATTAAGGTTTATTTTAACAAAGTATTTTGCAAAGTGAAACTTAACAATTAACACTGTAATGTTTTTCAAAATTTTGCTACAAATATAAACCAAAGCTCTTTCCTTTTTAATTCATTATGGACTTTTTAAATCGTATGTTTTATTCTAAAAGATGCAATAAACGTTTTAACTGATTATATATGTGTATTATTAAAATTGCAAGGTATATGTCTGTCTATCTATCCGCTTGCATGTTTTTACAAATTTCCTCAGGCACTATGAAGGCCTGATATGTAGTGCAATTTTAAAAATGTTTAATCATACGACATTGAGCATATTTATTTTCTTTTTGAGAATGAGAGTGGGGATGTCTTGTTTCATTAAATTGAATTCATGTAGATACATCTTTGGAAGGTATACAAATGTATAATTATTTAGGTTATTTTTTTTTTACTGTCAAAAATCTGTAATAATTATAGGTAATAGTTTTGATTACGCTAAAGTTACACAGCTTCAAAATCAAGCCCCTAGGGAAAGTTAAGGTTGGATAGTAGTGTAAATACCTACATTAATTTAAGCGCCAAGCACCTAACGGTGTGTTTGTGTTCCGTCGGTCTCACATGAGAACCAGTTCCATTTCAGGCTAGGTGTGTTTACCACCTTTGACTACACATCAGATGAGCTGTGGTCTACCAGCTTGTCAACATCTAAAAACCTTTAATTCAGCCTAAAATTTATAGAATTAGAGAAACATTTAAACCGAATAAGAATTTCTCAGCATTACTCAGCTATTTCTTGATAAATTCATTGAATTATTACTTATGTTACCATATTATATTATAAAAAACAACATTGATGTTTGATAACCATTATCTTTTATTATCAAATAAACAATTCTTAATGGCAATGTATTATTTCTTGCGATGCTGTTACCTAGTGGGGAATAGCACGTTCAAGTCTTTGATGACTTAACTGGTTTTATTTAAATTAAGAAAAATGTGTTCACTCGACCAAGACGCGCGACCAAGTCTGGAAAGTTTTGAAACATAACACGGTATTGGCATTCTTTTTATTGTAGACTTATTCTAAAATATACGACACGTATTGATCACAAATGAACAATATAAATAAATAACAAGTCTTTATATTCCAAACCTAATATCATTCAGTTTTAGGTATGTATATATCTCTTTTTTATATTTTGTTTTTCTTCTTCTTGTCAGCGCACCCCGTCCTTACTTTATTAAAATCCTCGTCTTACTGAGTCATACTTGACTAGAAGAGATTGTTTTTAGCGAAAAGGACACCCATTGATCAACTAGTGTTATAATTGTTTGTAATTGGTGTGAACAATAATATAATTGTTCATAGTTCTTAATTTTTGAATTTTTTACAATACATGTAAATAAAATACATAAATAATACAAAGAACTTAAAAACCGCCGGCAGCGGGCCAGGTTTCAAGCTGCTGGTGGTTAGGACTGCAGAGTAAGGAACCTCCTAATAATGCGCGACATGTCAAGGATCAACGCTTTTGGATCTGACCCTTGACCCAACCGTCTAGCAAGTCTGTTAAGATGTTAGTCGAGACTATTGACTATAAGACCATCCACCGTGACGACTAGCGGGACAATGATCGTCGAATCAACATCCCATATGGCGGTTATATTACTTGATTATTATTATATTAAATAAATAATTATTTTTTTTTCTCTCGTCAGACGATGAGGCTACGCTCTTCATGGGCTTTTGGTCAAACGTAAAGCTAATGGTGTCTACTGGCTTACCGACAAAATTTTCCGAACATTACGACAGGTATTCGCATAAGGAACCGACATGACCATTTTCTGAACATTTATAAGTACCCGTTTGACCACCAACTCACCTGATGGTAAGCGATGTATTCGGAGATGAAGTACGCAGACTTAGAAGACTCACACTGACCTTGAAAATATCTAGATAATATCTCAGGAAACAAGGAAGCAGCTAAAAGAAAGGAAGGAGGCAGCTTGTTCCATTCCTTGGCCGTACGGGTGAGAAACGTAGAGTCAAAACGTTTGGTAAGTACGTGTACTTAAGGAAATACCACTATGTATGGGTGGTAGTGGGCCGTAGCACTACTTGTCCTGTAGTAAATAGGGATGGAAGTACAAGATCGTGCAGCTTGGTAGCACATCCTCCGAAATGAATCCTGTAGAATATTGACAGACCTTCAGGCAGTGCCTTAGGCTTAACAGTTGTTGTCCTCCCATCTAATAAACGTTTCTAAATTATGTTGATAACAGCTAAAAAGGACAATTACGCGCTGGTACAAGAGGTAGGGGAGAGGTGGCATGAAAGGGACACGTATTGAAAGGGACCATTCAAATTACCGGTAATATAAGAATCATCCCAAAACGACATTATTTGTTTTATATGACAGCCTCGATGCGGATTCATTCGCAGCTAATTTCACAATCCTGTCTCTTTTAACATGGCGACGGCGTGTGAGTGTTTGTAATTGTGTACAAAAGTATTTTTTTGATAATTTTTAGAAATGCCTTGTGCAATCCTTTGAATTGATAAGTAATTTGTGTACAGTTGTTTGTGATCGACTAGATAAAGACAAATACAAGAAAGAAAGGTCAGTAAACTTTTACTCATTAATTGTCGGTTTTATGGTTATTTTTTATTTTGGATATGATATTTATGAAAGGGACACAACAAACGGGAATGAATGGGACGTCCCTTTCATAACCGTCCCTTCTATGACCTGTATTTTATGTTGATTTTACTGTGATATATTTTTATCATATTTGCAGTTTAAATATGCCACCTGAAAAGACAACCCCCGATGAAGCACACAAAATTTAAGAAGCTATAGATGATATCATACAGAAAGGGATTTCTGTAAGATCGGCTGCCAAAGTATTTAATTTAAGCAAATTACATTTGCACATATTGGTCTTAAAAGCTAAAGCATCATCATCTGAATCTACATCTTTTTTTTATAAACCAAATATCGGCAATAAGAAAATTTTCGTGTAAGCGTTGAAGATTGGCACCAATGTAAAATTTGCACGAAAAGGGTGTATGAAACTTGTGGCGTCAAAGGAATTTTGAATTTTTTTGCTCGTTGGGTCACTATTATTGTCAAAATTGAGTAGTTTTAAGACAACTAGAAAATCGTTGATTATTACTCTCATTAATAAAATTAATAATTGTTTCACTTTAAAAAATAATTATAAAACTGTGTTTGTCTAATTATTTTTTATAAAAGTTATCTTTAATTATTTGCTGGCTGTGTCACTAATAATCACAATTTTTATCAAAGTTGATTAATTATTAGATAGAAAACTAAACCATAATAAGAATGTTACTTAAAATTATGATTTTAAATATTAGTAAAATAGTGTTAGTATGTTATAAAGAGGTTATATAACGACATTACGTACTGTCCTTTCCAAAAATTAGCGCGTCCCTTTCAATACGGCTCATTTATGAAAGGGACACAATGCACATTTTTATAAACTGTAAAAATATATAACTAAGAATAAAGAAATATAAGTTGTTTAATTTTATTTCAACAGCGAAGTAATGTAGGCTTCTGATTCAGTTTCAACCTGGTCAAAATCTTATCCAGGTCATTTACTAGGGCCTCTACAACAAAAATGTCCCTTTCATGCCACCTCTCCCCTAAAGAGTTTTCATTTGGGTTTCTTTACTCCACACTAGGACTCATCAGCGTGTTAGTCCTGGAGTCGGGGGCAATTATATAAAATTCGATTAAATGGGGGACCTTTGGGCATATGAGAGTTGAGATTCGGGGATCTGTCACCTATCTGTTTATTTGAATTTGAATTTGAATGAGCTCAAGGAAGACCGCGGCACGTCATGTCTTGGGTCTTTGTTGTAGAGGGATGAACAAGGAAGTGCTCAGCATTTTCTCGACTATTGGTGAAAGCAGAGTGCTAAGGGAGTACCGGTGCGTTTTCACGAAGATTCTGGTGCCCTCCGTCTGGTGTACCAAAGGGGCTTAGAAGGTACAATCCTACATTACCTGGCTGTAACCAATTATATCCCCAATGTACCCCGGATATATTTAGTGCATAAACACTCGTTACCCGAAAAAAGATTTCATCAGCAACCCTCACGGGCCACTAACGCTATCTAAACTAGAGTTGTAGGAAAATATCAGCAAATTATCAAAATGATTATTTAACAAATACACAAAAATAGAATTGGTTTTTTAAATCTAGTTTTTGGTCTCGCGCACGATTTCAGATTGACTTGAACAATACATACAGATATATATATATTTCATTGACTATACTGAGATATATATGATGAGATCGAATCAGAAATGAGGAGATCCGTAGGCGAACTAAAGTAGCCGACATAGCCCAGCGGATTAGCAAGTTGAAGTGGCAGTGGGCAGGGCACATAGCACGCAGAACCGATGGCCGATGGGGCTGCAAAGTTCTAGAGTGGAGACCACGGACCGGCAAGCGCAGCGTAGGACGTCCACCCACAAGGTGGACAGACGACCTAATAAAGACCGCAGGAACGCGCTGGATGCGAGCCGCTTCCAACCGGTCTTTATGGAAGTCAATGGGGGAGGCCTATGTCCAGCAGTGGACGTCATGCGGCTGATGATGATGATGATGATGATGATTGACTATACTCGTACAATAGATTTAAATCAAATAATTATTCTAAATGCCAATTTTTTTTGACAAATTCTATTAATCAGTAATAATAATTTCTCGTCAACTTATTACCCACATAAAATTTCACGCGAGACCGGCCGACACATTTCTGCACTTGTTCGCCCACATACATTTTGTAAATTGCTTAAATGACGTAATTATGTTTTTCTTTGCTTACTTGGGTATACTTTACAGATTCTTTATAAAATCGCTCAAAGAACAAAACTATTACTTTCTTAACTCAATACTTACATGTTTCTTTCGTGCAAGCCGAGACCTGATCACTTCGCTCAGACGTCGGTAGACTTTACTGTTCTTCTTCATTTGTTCACATAACATTTATTTTGGAGAGCAATTTAAGTTTTCGTATACTTAAGCCATCCAAAAAATAGACATGGCGGATTAGCATGCACAAGGCATGAACATTAATCAATTTGATAGCAAATAGGTATAAAGATAAAAGAAAGAGAAACTCAGTTTTGAAATCAGTACTATAATGTTGACAACAAGATAAAATCTATTGATTCCTATCTTAAATAGAGCATTTATATAAAATGGCCGTCAGCTCGTCAGTTGTCTTGTAAAGGGAAGAAGAAGCACTCTCAGGTGAGCTTACCATATAATATTTAATTTAATTTCTTAAATAGATAGATCACAAATAGTTTGATTTGAAAATATCCTACGTGGATTAAATGAATAATTAAATTACTAAATGTTTATTTTGAGTTCACGCTAGGTGGTTTGGTTTAGGGTTCGAAGAATAACTCAGTGATCCTTAAGTCGGCCCGCATCGTCAGTTTTCTGACCGCAGCCCTTGCAGCTAGCAACTTGACCTCCACTGTCGGCGGCACTATCTCTGGCAAAACCTAAAGCTTTCTATACTAACTTGTGATATATTTCTTTAATTCAAAATAGTTGAACCGCTTCTAGATCAAACTAAACAAACACATTCAAAACTATATTTCTACTTAATTTCGTTTGAAGGAAACACTGTTCTTTACTTTTTAGTAGGTTTTATTATTAATATTCATTGATAGACATAAAATTATACAAGAGTTGAAAATAAATATATATAGTTCTTTACTAATATAAAAACTGAACTTAAAGTCGCTCTAGCTATGCCAACAAAATTACTATAAATTTTATAAAAATATGGTCAAACTATAAAATTGTAATATATATTAAACTAAGCAGTGTCGCAATGCAGCACCACCGGTACAGTAATCCAGTGCTTTGGTCTAGCTACTGATCTATGTAAACCGGCCGTAAATTTCACTAAAACATTTCCGATATTTTGCAAATTTCACGTCAAAGCGTTTCAACAGTAACCCTCAAATTTAAAATATGTGTAATATTGAGCAAATTGTTTATTTAAGGTTTATAGTTCCATTAACATGGCTGTGACGATATATTGACATAATTTTACATTAAATAGTTCATTCATGTTTATCTTAGAGGTTAATTTGACGTAGCTAAAAGATTCAATAGTAATTTATTGACATTTTATCATATTGACATATTTTATATTTGACATATTATTATGTTGATATATGTTATGATTTTGATATTTTAATATTATTTTTAAATATGAATCGAAAAATGACCTGTAATATTGGTGTTATCAAATAAATATTTAATTTATTGGTATTTGTCAAATCAAAAATAACAGTGTAAAGAAAATGCTTTACAAAAATCATTAAAATGACTATTAAAGTCGACAATTAAAAGGAATCATGCGTTACACATAATAATATAACTCTTTATTGTTCACACCAATTATTACTAAAAACAATTTTAAAGTATAAACTTAACACTAGTTGAACAATTGGCGGCCTTATCGCTTAGAGCGATCTCTTCCAGGCAACCTAAGTATGGAGAGGGTTTAGTAGGTTAAGGACGGGGTGTGTTGGTAAGAGAATTAAAATAATATTAATATATATATATATATATATAACATTTAAAAACATAATATATAAAAGACACACACTTTACTTAGATCCAATAAATTTTCTCGACTGTAGACCTTTATCTATGCTATCCAAGGATGGGAACTAACTAGGTAATTTGTATTGGGCCTAGAATAATAAATCATTATAGATGCGAGAAAAAATATTTTTTACCAATAGAGACAACCCTAAAATGCGGTAATATCCAATTTTAACTAGTTTCACCCAGTTTTGGTGGTGAAGCACAAATTATTAATATTTTCACAAAACCCGCGTTAATTTGCGTCGTTGCCCAGCGGGTTTAATCAGGTGTACATTTATAGTTTATCATTTATATTTTCACGCTTTAGTTCACCCACGTCGCGCATGTTTATATAAATTTACCTATTTTTTGGTGATTATTCCTATTTCGTTTAATTGTAACAAAAAATCAATAGACAATCATTGGTAAAATACGTCTCATTAGCATTTGTATCTGGCTCAGATTTTTCTATTTTCCAACAAGTCAACACCAAATACTTCCAAGCATTAGTATCTTAATTTTTATTTATATTTGATAGGCTAGGTGTTCTACCATAGCTCTATGCATAGACTAACGTAGACAATGCGGTCGAAGATTGTTGATTAAAACTTATTACTTTTATTCCTCCATAACTTTTAAACGCCTGAACAGATTTGGATGTATGGTATCGTTAGAACCCTTCCATCATCTCGAGTGACACGGACTATAATTTTTTGGAAAAAGAATCATTTATTAGTGGGCATTAGTGTTTTTAATTAATCTTGTCTTAAAATGGACACGTTGAAAAAAAATAACTTTAACGAATTAATGTAAATATATTTACTCAGTTTTTAAGTCTTTGTGATATAAATTTACAATTACGTAACACGAATATAATTCAAACGTTAGACTTGCATGGTGACAGTCGTGGATTTACCTGGATATCTTTTAAAACTATAATTTGATAATAATAATTATACACTTATTTTGCATTCTAATGATCCTAATCAAATATTAGTATGATTAGAAACTAGTGTTATGATAAAATAAGAATATATTCGTGCTTACACGTACGAAAATTGTGGGCTAGGTCAAAGTAGTTAATCTTAGGCCGGTCGGCGAGTTAATAGCCTACTCTTGCTTTGACGCTTAGGGTTGTATTTTTTTAGGCCGATAAAATGTAAATAATAAAGAAGCCGGTGAGAGTAGGCGTGCAGCGTACTGGAACGCGCGCGACCAAACTCACGGCAAGGCCCAGACTGCCGCCACCCAAGTCTCCCCGAGATTTAATGATGAATACATACAGAACACTCAGACACAGGAAAAACATTCATTGTCACATATAATTATGTTTGTTAGAATCGAACTCACGCCTTCGAGCAGATATTACCATCGACATTTTACAACAACATGACTCAACCAAAAGACACTCTTACAGTGGAAATTCACTATAAACGCACTAAGCGTTTTCAGACCACCTTCCTTCTAAGAACTACTAAAGTGTGGAACTCGTTTTCAGCGTCTGTGTTGCGCGAACGTGAATAGGTATTTCCTAGGCAAACGTGCTCCATCTTCGACCACATCGTCGCTTTCTATCAGGTGAGATCGTGGCCAAAACTATATCGGACTACGACGTAAAAAAAGTTCTGAGTGCGATCCAACCGCGCTAGCCACCGAGCTGTGACGCCACTGGCATGCTATATAATTTAAGTCATACACACGATAACAAGTCCCTGCGACCTTGGGTAACCATGTCTTTGTGTTGTTCCAGCCATGGCAGGAGAAGCGGCAGCAGCTTTGTTGGCAGTACAAACTGTGCAGCTACTGCTCTCAACGTTTGAGAGCACGCTCGCCTTCGGTTCCTACAAATGTCCTGTAGCCGCCTCCATTGACACCGTCAGTAAGTACCCTCGACATGAACATATTTAAAACCGGTAATTAATGTTATCCCTAATTTGCCCTGCCTCAATCAACATTATTATACGCATACACATCTCTATTATTACACGGCAAATAATAAAAAGAGTGATCATCGCTTGATTGGTGCAAAATAGGGCTTGCCTTTGCGTAACTAACTCTGCTGGCACAGCGACACAGAATGTGTCTCGGCCTCCGATACACCAGCGCTATCCTTCTCGATCTTGGACTGCTTCATGCCAAGTATTGACTACCAACTATTACTCAATAGTTGTTTTTATTACGATACTTAAGAAATGATATGAATAAGATAGTAAGAGATATGTCTATGACTATTGCAGCGGTACCCAGTGCTTTAAGTAACAAAATCTATGCCATAACTGCTTTATTGCTTATATAACAACTGTTGCGTTGTACCACCACCTTTGGCCATATCGTCACTTAACATCAAGTGTAGACAAAAACCTGCCTGTCAACCATTAAAAAAAGGAATTGTTAGGATAAGCATCGAATTTTCGATAGAAAAAAAATCCTACTAAAGTGTGTTATTTCTCATTGCAGCGTCAACATCTTTCGACTACATCATCATAGGAGGAGGATCGTCAGGCTCGGTGCTGGCCAACAGGCTTTCAGCGTGCACTGATGCCAACGTTCTGGTGCTAGAGGCTGGTGGCTGCCCGCCTCTCGAGTCTCTTGTAAGTACACTAACACAACACATGTGTCATAAGAATTTCAACGATGTGGAATCAGCTCCGGAGTCAGTGTTTGCCGTTAACAAATGTCAATGTCTTAAAACCCAAGAACATACAGTTGTAGAGATAATTTTTCTTTAAAAAAAATTTGCAGGAATCAGTCACGGGATTAAAGTTGTAAATATCTTAAAAACAAAGACTTTAATGTTTCTTTTATTCATTTCAGTGTGTTGGATACTTCACCATGCAACCGGCGACCGCATACGACTTCAACATGACATCCCAGGATGACGGATATTCCTGCCAGAACCTTCAAGGAAACTCTGTTGGTTTGACCTCCGGCAAGATGCTTGGAGGTTCGAGCAGTCTCCACCATGCTATTTGGGTTCGAGGATCCCAAGAGGAATACGATGCTTGGGCTACAGCAGCTGATGATTCTTCTTGGAACTATGACGGACTTCTTCCTTACTTCAAAAAAAGCGAAGCCGTCAACGACAACGACATCGTCTCACAAGACTCCTCGTACGTTGGCACTGATGGCCCAACCATAGTCCAGAGACAGATTAGTTCTAAAAACAATGGCATCATAGCGTCCTTTGAAGAATTAAACTACACGCTAGTAAATAACAACAACAACAACCACACTAGTGGAGTAGTCAACCATCCTCTTCTGCAAATAGGAGACAATATCAGACAAAGCAGTCTCGTATCTTACATCACCCCGGTCGCAAACCGAAGCAACTTGTTCGTATTGACGAGTGCCACGGCAACTAAGATCAACTTCGATAGCAGCAACGTCGCGACTGGTGTCACTTTCACGTACGGCGGCGTTTCTTACACTGTGTCTGCGTCCAGTGAAGTCGTATTGGCAGCTGGAGCTATCGTTTCTCCTCAACTGTTGATGCTTTCTGGTATCGGCAACTCCACTCACTTGACAGAGAAGAACATTACCGTGTTGTCGGATCTGCCTGTCGGTGACAATTTACAGGACCATGTATCCGCTAGTATGCTTTTTACACTCGGTGCTGATACTTCGACAGCTGCTGGGGCTAATCCTTTCGAATTCCCCGTTCCGACGACCACTAACTACGTCAACTTGGATAACAGCAGTTCGCAAGTCTTCGATTTCCAATCCATCAACTTGGTCTTCCCCCACGACAGCTCCGGCTTACTTCAACTTTGTATGAATGTGTTCAAGTACACGGAAACCATTTGTCAAGCTATGTACGAGGCTAACGTGGGTACGAACGTGCTGTGGGCCGTCTCTAACCTGTCTCACCCCAAATCCCGTGGATCTATTCGTTTGAACACTACCAGCATTAGCGACCAGCCAATCGTGAACTTGGGGCTACTATCCAATAGCACCGACTTGGAGAACTTGGCCAAATTTCTCTCGCACATGTCTGGACTCGTCAACACCACGTACTTCAAGAGCCTCGAAGCTGAGTTTGTAGACCTGGGACTCTGCTCTGATGAGACCAAATACAGTACTGCGTACTGGCAGTGCTATGCCCTAGCCATGTCTTCGACCATGTGGCATTACTCCGGAACTGCTGCGATAGGTTCAGTGGTGGACACCAATCTGTTGGTTAAAGGAGTTTCCAACCTGAGAGTGGTAGATGCCAGCGTGTTCCCGACAGTTCCCGGTGCCAACATCAATGCTGCTGTCATTGCGGTAGCAGAGAAGATATCTGAAGTTATTGTATCTGCTCGCAGCACTTGCACTGCATAGAAGTTTTTATTGAAGATAAAGAGAAAATTTTGCGTACCTCTACATATAATTTATTTGAAAATTTTGCTACGAAAAAAAAACACAATTTTAGACCAAAGTTTGTTTCTCCTTAATTTATTATGGATTTGTGTTTATTCTGAACGATGCAATAAACGTTTTTAACTGATTATGTTTGTGTATTACTAAAATTGCAAGGTATCTGTCTGTCTGTCCACTTGAGTGTTTTTACAAATTTCCTTAGCCTCTATGAAGGCCTGAAATCTACAAGTTTAGATTTTTTTTATCATACAACATATGGGGAAATAAATTATCTTTTTGAGAATGAGAGTAGGGATGGCATGTTTAATCAAATTGAAGTTATGTAGATACATCTTTAGAAGGTATACCGATGAACAATTAATTAGGTTATTTTATTTATTATTAAAAATCCTTAAAAATAGGTAATTGTTTTGATTATATTAAAGTTACACGGTTTCAAAATTGACCCCCTGAAGAAAGTTAAGGTATTGTTTATACACTAATGAAAAAAATATCAGAAACCCGTTAATACTTATTAACTTTTATCTTATAGATACATAATTATAATCCATACAGAACACCCAGACACAGAACAAACATTTATCGCCACATAAATGTTTGTCCTAGTGGGAATCGAACCCACGCCCTACAGCTCTTGAAGCAGATATTCTACCAAATAAGCTAACAGGGAAGTCAAGCTGGTAAGTACGTCTACTTTAATTACTTTTAGATAATAATACACTCAGTAGTTATTTATTTAAATTTTTCACTGCACATAACTAAATAACATGCTCAATCGGAAGATTTAATCCTATAGTATTTTCTACCAATCAGCGGGGGTAGAGATGTAGTTGATAAAACTGAGCAGTCATTGACAAACAAAATCTACATAAAGATTCCTCCGACCCAAACTGAACTTAATAACTTAAGTTGTAACTTTTACTTCGTAAGTTTTCGCGTCCCGATCGACAATACTCGAAGGGACGAAAATAACGTTCTGAAACTAAACTTACAACTATCTTAGAGGGAGGGAGTCCAATTTTACCATATGGGTTCAGTATATAAAACGATATAAATTATTATGTATAAGCACCGAAATTTGAGATGAAGTAACATAGAAAGAACCAATACATTTCTCCGTGGCTAAATCAACGTGTTAACAATCAATGTGCAAACATAAACACAAATATTTTATTTATAACATCAAAGTTAAAATTCAAATATGATCAGATGGAAATCTTACATGGCTATTGAGAACAACCATCGAAAGTATCAAAGCGCCAAAGCAGCGATGCCCTGGACTTTGTTTTGTTACTCAAAGTTATGGGTACCGCTGCAATGGTAACGGACTGTTATCTCTTAACATAAATCATAATTCATTTATTGCATAAATATAGGTATATAATAAAATAGATGGAAAGGGTACATTACAGAAGACCTCCATATTTGACCTTTCAGCATGCAAAAAACCTAACACTACTACTAACTAGCAATTAGTAATTACACTTAATTGATTACGCTTACATTATAAAATTAAAATAAATAAATGTCAATCAAACTAATTATAATATTTATTATGTCAAAGTTAATTTAAAAAATATCAATAAGGATATAAAATAAAAATGTCAAACAGAAAAAAATTATAATATGTATATGTCAAAATTTAAATAAATTACCAAATTTGTCATTTAGATACTCGCTAGCTTCATAATAAGCCTTTGAGGAACTGTTGTAGCTTGCATCTAAGCACGTGTCTTGTACAGTAGTATTACATTTTGTCAAATGGTTATAAATAAGGGGTGCCATACACACAACGCTATTATGGAATAATCAATGTTTAAACCTAAAAATTTTGCTAAGTTAATAGATTCTACTCGTATTTTATGTCCCGAATAAGTAATGTCCAAAATATTATTATTATTATTATTATTATTGGACTTTTTCTAAATATCATCATATTAGTATTAGTCAAATTAATATTTAAATTATTCAATGCCAGCCAATGTATAATATTATCCAACGTCAATTCAATATAATTTTGCATTTCATGGCTGTTCTTTCCCGTAAACAGTACTAGTAGTACGATAGTACTAGTAGTACGATAGTACTATTGTCTGCAAAAATAACAGTAGAATGGCCTGTAACTTTAGGAAGGTCTTTAATATAGATTAGAAATAGAAGAGGACCCAGTACACTACCCTGTGGCATACCATAATTAACTTTCTTATAGTCTGATCTGTAGATGATCTTCTTTTTTAATTTGGTACAGATTTCACTTATTTGAGTAAATTGTTCTCGAATGTTGTTAAATATGATTTTTAAAGATTCTAGACTATGCCTCTGATACTGACTTTTCTAGTTTGTGTAATAGCATAGTATGATCAACATAATCAATAGCCTTGGTCAAATCTATGTATAGAGCACACACTGGTACTTTTTGTCCTAGCTTGTCATAATAACTTCCAAAAATCGGTAAATTACTTGATGTGTGTTTTTTAAACACTCTAATATTATAAAGGCATAAGTTTCTGAGTGTGTAAATGTGTTCGTTACTTCTTCACTCTCAAACGGCTGGACCAATTTTGACAAAATGGTAAATGGTATGGAGCTGACACTCTGGATTAACACATAGGCTATTTTATTCCGAAAAAAATTAGCGGGTAACGGGGCGCAGCTAGTTGCTCATAAATGTGAAAAAAGTAATAATTTTAGTTGAAACGGTACCCTAAAAAACCGTCAAAACCTGAAACTAGGGTAGCCTAACGTTCATCAAAGCGTATACCCGGGGGATTACAGAGTACAAAGCCACCCCTACTTCAGGGTTTCATTCGTTCGAAACCCCGATTGTTTTAAAGCTTGATCTTGCGACACGAAATTTCCACAAGCTTAGGAATGAATCAAAGTAGTGAGTACTAAGCCATCGATGCCTTGAACTTTGTCTTGTTACTCAAATTTCTGGGTACCGCTGAAATGGTCATGGACAAGCGCTATCTCTTAAAATCACTTTATATTAAAAGTCAATTTGTAATGTGTATTGTGCAACCTTGTATTGTAGCTATGATAGCTCAGCGGTTAGCGCGGTCGGTTTGCACGTGGGTTCAAACCCCAACAATGAGCTTGAGCTGCCAGTGAAAGAAAACATCGTGGGGAAACCATAGCATGGTGGTAGAGACCTTTCTAGTAATCGGCTAGCTAGCTACAAATCTCAAGTTGCAAATCTGCCGCCAAGCATCTAACTGTTGTGTTCCAGTAGCCTTACTTGAGAACCACTTCTACTCCAGCCTAAGTGTGTTTACTATTTTCGATCACACCGTTACTTAACATCGGGTGAGCTTCGAGAACCATTAGTAGCAAGCCAGGTGCGTTCCGCTCTGAAAGTTTGATGTACGTCCGATCCACGTGCAACCACAAATCACGCGCCCTTTGTACTCGCCGTAAATTAAACTCAACCTGTATAACGCAGGACCGACGCTCCATTTGCCTGTTTTCTATGGTGATATGCCATTAGTTCCAATTTAATTTTTTCCCTATCAAAACTCAGAACAAAATTCAACATCGACACACTTATCCTTCTTATCCACATGCATATTACTTTTTTTTTTTTTATATCTGACAGGCTAGGTGTTTGACCACAACTCACCTGATGTTAAGTGACGATATTGTTGGAGACGGTAAATGTTACTAGCCTGGAATGGAACTGGATCTCAAGTGAGCCTATCGGAACACATCCGTCAGATGCTTGGCGACAGATTTTCAAGTTGAGGGTGGTAGCTAGCCAGCCGAGTACTAGAAAGTACTCTACCACCACGCTATGGTTTCCTCACGATATTTCCCTTCACCGGCAGCACAGGATCATTGTTGGGGTTTGAACCCACACCTTTTGGCGTATGAAGCGTCCGTACCAACCACTGAGCTATCATCGCAACATAATCACCAACGAGTCACCAATAGTAATAGTAATTGTATAATTACACTTCTGTAATTATTATCGAAGTACACAATTTGCCATCTATAAAGACGAGGTACCAACCTCAAATTTAATTACCAATCTATATTGCCAGCGATGTACCCAGTGTTACCACTACACAATAAATTCAGATGACATAGTACGTAATATTGCGAAGTAGTACAGTATTAAACTTACTTGTAAAGAAAAACTTGGGCATCTATGAAACTGTACAGAGTAAGAGACATGACGGCAGACTGCGTGAACTGTGCCGCAGAACCGCTCTGTATAGTAAAAGCACATTTGCGATGAGACGAACTATATATAATAAATTACCTCAAACATTAAAAGACATAGAAAATGTTGACATTTTCAAATTTAGACTTAAGAAGCTCTTAATCGATAATGTATACTATTCTATAAGTGATTTTTTGAATGACGAAATGTAATACTATTAATGACTAATTATTATAATACCTAAATTGACATTAAATTGAATTAATTAAACTTATTTAAAAATTTTGCATGCCATGGTGCTAGAGCATGGCGATCTTATAATATGACTTATATACTATGAAAATATGTAACCCATGTCTCTGCAAAATAAATGATTTGAATTTGAATTTGAATTTAAACCCTACCGGGAATCTAATAAAATACTACCATGTATTAGATTTTGGTGAAAATAACAGCTGAACTAGCATTTACCCAGACGTTTCTAGTAACATACAATGTTTAATTTGTCTTGAATAGGATTTGTCTGCAGTCTTGTCACAACTTTTTTTTTGTTATTTGCTAGTCAAGTAAACAAGTAGTCAGAGCCGCAAACTTTTTTTTTGCAGAATAAAAAGTTAGATTTTCATTAAAATCACACTTAACTTTGTTGTGTTTGTCAAGCTAGGTGTTTTCCTAATACTCACTTGATGGTAAGTGACGGTGTGGTCGAAGATGGTAAGCACACCGTTAGATACGTAGATTTTCAACTCAAGGGTTGTAGCTCCAGCCGAGTACTAGAAAGTACCACCATGCTTTTCCCCACGATGTTTTCCTTCACCGGCAGCTCAAGCTCATTGTTCGAGTTTGGGCTCACGGCCTTCGGCGTGTGACCGACCGCGCTAAGCACTAAGCTGTCATCGCTACAAAACACCAAAGCTTTTTGCTCTTATTTGATATAATTTCTATAATAACTTGAACCCAAACAAAGTAGTTGTTGCGCACGGCCCCGAGTAAGAAGAACATCTTCCCTACTAGCGTTGCTTCACGCAGGTTTAGCGCGCGGCGCGTGCAGGGATGTCAACATCACATTTACGAACAAATCTTCCATCGATCTTTTTTGTTCGTAGCTTCGCTAACATCAAATCTATAAGACACACGTAAACTTCTGTGACTTTTTAATACCTTTTTACTAAAAAGTCACTAACCTATTAAATTTGAAAATGATCACCTATCGACCCACACAACAGAAAACAATGACATTCACATGCTAACCCCGACTGCTCGGCCGGCACTCACGTAGTGATCGCCGGCAAGCGTCCTCTGCCCCCACCGCACCGCGTCTTCCCACATGTATCGCCTATTTATCGCGAAGATGTCCTACTTACTTTGACCCAAACATTTTTTGTTCAGATCAAAACAATTTACAAGTCCCAATAATTAAGAGCTGAATACGTTATAAAGATAGAAATCGCGAGATCACAGTACGGGACGAACAACTAGTTTCATCATCTAAGATGGGTAACAAATTACGCGAATGTACTATAAGATAACGCTGGAGTATCCGAAGTATGTAATAACATTATACATCATGTTAACTGCGAAGTTGGAACACCTGTTACAGATTAAATAGAGAACTTCGGCCACCTATGGCTCCGTCAGTACCGACAGCACACAAATACCATCACTGGAGACAGCATTAGAAAGAGCGAGATAAAAGATGAGAGATATCCTTAAGAACATTTGCATCTCAGCATGTCTTATAGGTCCAAGAAAAAAATCTTTGTAAAAATAAATAGATACGTAGACGTGGATTTGTAGCGATGATATCTCAGTGGTTAGCGCGGTCGGTTCACACGCTGGAGGGCGTCAGTTCAAACCCCAACAATGAGCTTGAGCTGCCGGTGAAAGAAAACATCGTGATAAAGCCATAGCATGATGGTAGGGTGCTTATGTTCTCGTTAATGGAAGATCTCGGCACGATTCTCGATGATCACAATCGTGTTTCCTAACGGGTAGGTTAACGGTAACATGGACAAGACGAATCGTATGTCCATGTTGTGCCCACCACAACATCAGTTGGGGACACAGTTTTTGAAGATTTTGTACATTTACCTAGGACAAGCAGTCTAACGAGGTAGGTCCAACTTCGTGTAAAAGGTCAATCGTCGAATCCAAGTCGGCTGTCTGAATTACCTCAGTGCGTCAAGTCAAAAGTCTTTGACCAGTGTGTATTACCAATGATAACTTATGGCAGTTAAACGTGGTCTCTGACTATGTGCCTTCTTGATAAGCTCAAAATCGCACAACGAGCTATGAAGAGGGCTATGCTCGGTGCCTTCGAGATTAAATCAGAATTGAGGAAATCCGTAGACGAACCAAAGTTACCGACATAGCCCAGCGGATTAGCAAGTTGAAGTAGCTGTGGGCAGGGTACATAGCACGCAGAACTGATGGCCGATGAGGCTGCAAAGTTCTGTAGTGGAGACCGCGGACCGGCAAGCACAGTGTAGTCCACAAGGTGGACAGACGACCTCATAAAGACCGCAGGAACGCGCTGGATGCAAGCCGCTTCCAACCGGTCTTTATTGAAGTTAATGGGGAGGCCTATGTCCTGCAGTGGACATAGGATAGGAGATGATGATGAAGGTGTTTTCTAGTACTTGGCTGGCTAGCTACCAGCCTAAAGTTAAAAACCTGCCGCCAAACACCTATCGGTGTTCTGGCATTTTTATTTGAGAACCAATTCTATTCCTGACAAAGTGTGGTTTACCATTTTCGACCGTACCGTCACTTAATATCAGGTGGACTGTAGTCAAAAGGCGACAGCCCTGTTGGCTCATTTGGAGTATGCCTGCCTGAGCTGTAGGGCGTGGGTTCGATTCCCGCCAAGGACAAATGTTTGTTTGGTATAAACGAATGTTTGTTCTGTGTCTGGGTGTTCTGTATGTATTATAAGTATGTATTTACAAAAAAAAAAAGTATTTATGTATTCTATCAGTTATCTGACTTCCATCACACAAGCTCTGCTTAGTTTGGGGTCAGATGGCGCTGTGTGTAATGTGTCCTACAATATTTATTTATTTATATTTAAAAAAACCTAGCTTATGAAACATTAAAAAACTTGGATTAACAAACAGCACCAACGCGTTTTTTTATTTTATTTCATCAATGTCGGAGAGTTCCATTCCTATTTTTAACCCCCGACGCAAAAAGAGGGGTGTTATAAGTTTAAAGTCGATGTATATCTATCTGTCTGTGTGTGTCTGTCTGTGGCATCGTATCTCTCAAATGGTTGGACCGATTTCGATGCGGTTTTCTTTTCATTCGAAAGCCAGTTTCTTTGCGGTGGTTCTTAGCTATGTTTGGTTAATTGCGTAGGGGGTTTTTAATTTTTTTAATTTCATTACTTTTTGTTATTAAACAGATTTTTATATACATGCAATCCCATATAATTAAACTGCACCTAAGAGTTAGAGAGTGAAACCGCTAAGCACTGTAATTTTTTTTTTTTAACCCTGACATTCTATGTGTTTGACCACAACTCACCTGATGTTAAGTGACGGTGTGGTCAAAGATGGTAAAGCACACCTAGCCTGGAATAGAACTGGCTCTCAAGTGATGCTGCCGAAATACACCGTTAGATGCTTGGCGGCAGATTTTCAACTTGAGAGTGGTTGCTAGCCAGCCGAGTACTAGAAAGTACTCTACCACCACGCTATGGTTTCCTCACGATGTTTTCCTTCACCGGCAGCTCAAGCTCATTGTTGGGGTTTGAACCCACGCCCTTCGGCATGCGAACTAACCACTGAGCTATCATCGCTACAAAAAACTTCACAATTGTATAGTTTCCTTGATAACTATACAATACCTGGCAAATGTAAGATTTGTGATGCCACGAAGCTTTTTAAAAAAAAGCTTCGTAGACGATCCCTAATCTGCTGACGGTATCCGCCGCCGAGGGTTGATTTATACCGGCAGGGGGCGCTGCCGAAACTAGAACCATTAGTCACTCAGTGAGGGGTTTTTATGCAAACCATACTGACTGATCACCCACCGGTGATCAGTGAAGATGAATGTGTGGTGAAGGCGGGGTGCTTGACCTGAGTGGGGGATGATTATTTGACTTTGTTGACGCGTGTCATGAATTATTGTTATTAACTTGAAGCTAGTCTGTCGATTTTCTACAGGATTCATTTTAGAAAACATTTCTTGTTGTTCAGCTTTCCTTTAGTATTTTTTTAATTATTCCTCGGTATTTTTTTTAGAAAGATATTGAGACAAGCTGTGATAAATAATCATAATAAAACTCTTTATTGTTTACACCAATTATAACAGCATGAAATTTACACTGGTGGAACAATTGGCGGCCTTATCGCTTGGAGCGATCTCTTCCAGGCAACCTCAGTATGGAGAGGTTTCTACTAAATTAAGGACGGAAGTGTGTGATGATAGTTCAATGGTTAACGCAGTCGGTTCAAATCCCAGCAATGACCTTAAGCTGCCGGTCAAAACCGTAGCGTGGTGGTAGGGTACTTTCCAGTGCTCGGATGGCTAGCTACCACCCTCAAGTTGAAAATTTGCCGCTAAGCAACTGACGATGTGTTCCGGCAGCCGCACTTGAGAGCCAGTTCTATTCCAAGCTAGGTGTATTTACCATCGTCGACCACACCATCACTTTGCTTTGGTCAAACACCTAGCTTGTCAACCATAAAAATAAGGTTAAATATTTTCTTAGTTTTTGACATTCAACATATTCATTTTCATTTTGGTCAACAGTAAGTGGTCAAATGCGTGTTAAAAATGTATACAATATAAACAAAAGTTACACTTAGTAAAATTACAGAATAAAATACATATTAACTAACTCATATATACATTCACAAACTTTAACCTGGTAGAATTAATTTAACTTTGTAAGCAAATTGATTAGCTGATGGTTATCGCCTACCGTGAATCTCGAGTTTCGATCATTTGTGGCTACTCAAAAACCAATCAAACATCAATTATTTATCGGTTGCGTGTGTTTACACACTACTACTGTAGAAATACTAGACAAAAATCTACACGAAAAGAAAATTTCACTACACACGTTATTCCAATACGTGCCAAACAAAAAGGCAGCTTGGAATACAAAGTACCACCAAACAAAAGCTACGCTCGACAAATTCAATCAATTAACGTCCATACAATTACAGTGCTGTGATATTCGCGTCCGCCAACCGTACGTCGGTAATCACAAATTACAACGCGCGCCATAAAAACTACACTCACAGATTGATAGTACTTTTTTGCTACTCGAAACGCACTTAACATATGGACAAGAGTTTAATTATTTATAATAGTTTTACAAAATATACGATAGTGCATCGAAATTAAATGTTGAATAATTGAATACCACTCTGAAACGGTGTGCAATTTACACTGGCATGCACTGCAATTTACAATGCGTTGCATCAGCGAAAATATTTAATTGCATTGCATTGTCGTAATGTGCATTGTTACGCAATCCATTTAAAATTAAAGGCGAGTAGTAGACGTATACAGTACCTGGCTTCTAGTTAGCACGCCTCAAACTAGTCACCATCATCATCATCAGTCCTGAGCTGTCCACAGCCGAACGTAGGCCTCTCCTAACCCACGTCGCTGAGCTCGGTCAACAGCTTTCTGTATTCAGTTTTTGGTCGCTGCTTTACTCAGGTAGGAACTCCACCTGGCCGCAGGGCGTCCTACTGCACGTGGTCTCCACTCTAGAACGTTTCTTGAAGAACCGGTGGGTAAGACACCCACCGGTTCTTCAAGAAACGTGACCGGCCCACTACCACTTCAGCTGACTAATTCTTTGAGCTAAACTAAACTTGGTTAAACTAGACAAATTTTAGTAATAATTGATTTCACAACTCTTTTGTTCCCTTGCCATTAAGCTAGTATAGATATAAATAATTTTTAATTAAGTTGATTTGACTGATATTGCTTAACATCTGGTAAGATGTGGTCAAACGCAAACCTATTATAATTTAAAAAAAATTATCTGCTTACTTTCAAAAGTAAAAAAATTGCAAAAAAAATATATGCCAAAAATCCAATACCCTGTAATTGTGTATTCTTGTATACTATCTGCGCCCCGTGGTTTTACCCGCGCGGTGATGGATGATGATAATGATGAAAAGTATTCTATGTTTTATTCCAAAGCCTAAAGTATCTACATGCAAATTTTCACCCAGATCCGTTCAGCCGTTCTGGCGTGATTGAGTAACAAACATCCATCCATTCAATCTTTCACGTTTATATTAGTGGGATATAATCTAAATCTCAGAAACGGCTCCAACGATTTTCATGAAATTTAGTATGCAGGGGCTTCAGGGGCGATAAATCGATCTAGCTAGGTTTCATTTTTAGAAAACGTCGTTTTATCCGTGTTTTCAGCCGAGCAAACTCGGTCATCCAGGTACTATATAAAAATGTCAATAATTGTTATAAATGTCAAAATTCACAGAATCCTTTGTAGCTGTAAAACGTGTGCTCGACAAGCCAGCGGTCTCCGAAATAAGTTGCCGAAACGTAGTTGTAAAGTTACACCAAGTCAAAACTGCAGACTACGTGCATTTAATTTCGGCGCGCACTGCACAGCCAGTGATTATTTTGATTGGGTGTACGCCGAGTTCAGTAAAATGTTAATGAAGAGCTTTTTCAGAGAACTTTTATATATCAGAATTATTTTAACGAATGCTTCAATTTCAGGAATACTGAAAGAGAATTCATTTCTTATAAGTATAATTAACACTTGTTTAGCACTTAAATTATTTAAATCCTGATTACATTTACAGGAATATTGGTAACTAGATAAAGACTAATATTCAAACTCAACTTTTGCTTTTATTTATTATTATTTATTTAATTCTTTATTGCACACTTAAGATAATAATATGTACAAAAGGAGGACTTAATGCTAAAGCATTTTCTGCCAGCCATCCCCACAGCAAATGAGATGTGGTTGTAGCGCGCGTGCTTTTAGGTCTCAACAGCCCTGTCATTTCTCCAGCTGCAGCACTTTTCAAACCTAAATACAGTAATGTTCGCACACTACTGAGCGGCTTACAACGGAAAAAAAAAAATAAGTATTGCATCTGGTATCCATAGTACAAGCTTTGCTTAGTTTGGGGCTAGATGGCGCTGTGTGTACATTACACAAACGATATTCATTTATATATTACTTTTACATAAATAAAATACATACAAAACATCCAAACGCAGAACAAACGTCAAAATTCATCATGAATGGGAATCGAACCCACGCCCTTCAGCTCTCGAAGCAGACATTCACCAATAGAGCAAACAGGGCAATCAAACTGAAACACACCATAAACATCCTTTTCGCGAATAATTTCCTTTTAACGGAAAATTTAGCTACTGCTGATGATGGTTTTTTTTATGGCTGATAAGTGTTTGACCACAGCTCACTTGATGTTAAGTGACGGTGTGGTCGAAGATGGTAAACACACCTAGCCTGGAATGGAACTGGCTTGAGTATGATGGCTAGATGCTTGGCGGTAGATTTTCAACTTGAGGTTGGTAGCTAGCCAGCCGAGTACTAGAAAGTACCCTACCACGCAAACATAAAACACAAATATAACGTTCGATTCCTTAGAAACTCGACCAATCTGTCAGTCGTTTAATCCTAAGTCTCCGTCTTAATAAGGAAAAAGGAACAAAATTAGACACAAAATTAAATAAAGCAATTACGGAGGCGACTACAGACCGCTTTCTGCGCAGAGCTCGAGAGACTAGGACAAACTGAAGCGATGGCGGTCACGGTCACATCACTACATATTATTAAACAAAGTCGTCCGCCGAATCTGTCTGTTCGCGATAAACTTAAAAACTACTGAACGGATTATCATGCGAGTTTCACCAACGGATAGAGTGATTCATGAAGGTTTAGTTATAATAATTTGTCAAGGTTTTGTGTAAATAGGTTGAAATATGATGATAATAGTTGGAAGTGTCGGAAAAAGTCAAGCCACCAAGCTTTCATCGAAAACACTGCCTAATCTCTTTGAGATATAAAACAATGCATGGCGGGATATTCCTCTTTTATAGATCTACAAAAAAGTCCGCGTTGGCATATATCTACCTTTTAAAGATAGCTTACTATACCCATTCTTACCACCCGTACTAAAACTTACTTGAGTAAACACGCGCTATTAACTACTCCGGCTATAGTGTGTTTTTGTTAGAAAGCTAGGTGTTTAACCACAGCTTATCTGATGTCAAGAGACGTTGAGATCACAGACAGTAAAAACAGTCGATTACATAAAAAAATAATTCCCATCAAGTGTACTTACTCAGGAGTGAAACCAAGCTTAATTAAGAAAGTTAAAAACACGAATTATCATTGATAAATAACTTTTTTTTTTTTTCGAAAAAATATGACCGGTGTCAGTCAGGATGATGTTAGGATTCTAACGATACCCCATACATCTAAATCTGTTCAGGCATTAAAAAGTTAAAAGAAACACATAAGATGAACCCTGCAAAACATTACACTCCTTTTTTTGGGCAGTCGTGTAAAAAAGAATTATGTCAAAACAATTTTTATGTCAAGTAGTTTCTTTTTGGGACTGTCACCGCGTTTGTATTTCAAACCATTAAGACTAACTCCCCGAGGAGCCAAGGCTGCGAGGGTAGTGGGGTAAAGCTGGATTTGTGGAAATGTATGATAATTGGAATTGTTCCGCTAAGTGACGTAATGGATGACGTGTTGAGGAAACTGTTGGACCTTGACAAGGCTTTTTTTACGTTTACGTTTGATCGCCATTTCACCAGGTATTAATTGAAGTAGGAGATATTAAAATTATTTTTTATTTTCTTATTTTCTTTGTTTGGTAAACATTTAAATATAAAAATAACGTTAGTTGATTGAATAGTGGAAAAATATACACTACATAAAGACAGAACAGTAGCTTGATTAAAAAAAATATTAACGAAAAACCCATTCAAGTAACTCAGATATTAAAAAAAAAAAAAAAAAAAAAAAAAAATCGAAGATCTAACCGCAAAACTAATCCATTATAATTTCATATTAAACCCTCTGACCTCTAAGATAGAGGTATCATCATTACGGTCCGTCTTACCCGCGTCGACCCCACGCTAGGGTTACCACTAAATAAATCATGCATGCAGCTTCATGACCATTTCTATGATTGCGCTTTCAATATTACAGCCAACTTATCTTCACACTTAACCGAGGGAGCCACTATTGTAAGTTCTGTAGGAAACTGAAAGTTTTCTTCAGAGAAATTTAGTTTTTCAACTGTGGTCATCCGCATTTATAAATTGGTAGAACTATAAGATGGGCTTCCGAAACGTCAAGTTTTCCTGTCAACCCTCATCAGGTATACGTCAGGCAAACGTCAGGATTTTGCATGATGCTTAACCGACAGTTGTAAATAAAGAATGATGTGTTTGAATGATTTATTTAATATAATATACATATACGTATACTCATACATTTTGTAAGCAAAATTGGTAACACAATGGCTTCACCAGTTAAATGGCAACCCTTTTCTATGCTAAAAAAACCTATTTCTCTTATCCAGATCATAATCTATAGCTATTCCAAATTTCACTCTAATCCGTTGAGCCAAATCGGTGTAATACATACTTTTTTTAATGGTTAACAAACTAGGCAGTTGACCACAGTTCACCTGATGTAAAGTGATGGTGTGGTCGAAGATGGTAAACACACCTAGTCTGGAATGAAACTGGCTCTCAAGTGAGGCTGCCGGAACACATCTTTAGATGCTTGGCGGCAGATTTTCAACTAGGGGCTGGTAGCTATCTAGTCGAGTACTAGAAAGTGGCCTGCCACCATGCTATGGTTTCTTCACGATGTTTTCCTTCACCGGCAGTTCAAGCTCAATGTTGGAGTTTGAACCTTTGGCGTGCGGCGTGCGAACCGACCGCGCTAACCACTGAGCTATCATCGCTACAAACTTACTCCAGCACACAAACTTATAAAGATCATTTTGATTATTGAATTTATTCCAAGAAACCATTTACGACACTTAAAAGACTACCCACATTTACAAAACCATAAACCAGCCGAAGTAACTGGAATTTAGTTTTGAAATAAACTAATTATCCGAACAAATCCGCATAAATATATGTTTTGGCACCGAGTCAGCTCTGGAGCGCGCCAAAAAACTAATGGCTACCGCTAGCCAGTTATCGCTAGCCAGAACACTGATCCTAGAATACTAACCTTGTTAGCAAATATAGGGAAAAACAATTACTCCGCTGGCTAGCTACCACCCTCGAATTAAAAATCTGTCACTAAACAACTTATAATGTGTTACGACACCCTCACTTGAGAGCCAGTTCTATTCCAGGCTAGATGTGTGTACCATCTTTGGCCATACTGTCACTTAACATCAGATGAGCTGTGGTCAAACACCTAGTTTGTCAACCATAAAAACTAATGAAACTAACCGTCGATCGTCACAAAGTTAAGAGCGCCAAAGCAATGATGCCTTCGACTTTGATAAAAGAAGAATGATTATATTTATTGATTGAAAAAAAAAACAGTGTCTCTGTGGATGATGTAAGAATTTTAACGATACCACTACATCCAAAACTGTTTAGGCATTTAAAAGTTATGGCGAAATAAAAAAAAAACACATTTATACATATGTACATGAACCCTAAAAACATTACCCTCCTTTTTTTGGGCAGTCGCGTAAAAACAAACCGTCCAAACAAGAAATAAAACTTTTATTCGAATTTGGAACTCCAATTCCAACAACTTTCGGAAATGAAAATGTGTGTAACACTACGCATCCCACAAAATAAGTTCGATAAATAGAAACTACTCGAACTGTCCGTCGAATCACGATTCATTGTTGTGAAAACATACACAATGGTGGAAACTTGACGGAGCCGACGCATGGAAGCAGTAAGGACGCCACTGTGGACGGTCATCACCTCAGCCGTCGGACATCCACTACTGGACATACTGCCTCCCCCCGTTGACTTCCATAAAGACCAATTGGAAGCGGCTCGCATCCAGCGCGTCCCTGCGATCCTTATTAGGTCGTCTGTCCACCTTGTCTGTCCCCGTGGTCTCCAGTCCAGAACTTTGCAGCCCCATCAGCCATCAGTTCTGCGTGCTATGTGCCCTGCCCACTGTCTAATCCGCTGAGCTATGTCGGTAACTTTGGTTCGTCTACGAATCTCCTCATTTCTGATGGTCGGATAATTGACATATCCGATAGTAGACGAAAAGATTTATTTGTTAAAAAAAAATGTTCTTGACATCGTGCCTCCTAGAGAGCGCCATATTTAATTTTATGTAACGTCACATAGTCTTTAACCAGCGGACGATCAAGGCGCTTCTAACAACACCTCATTTGTCAGATTATGATAAGTAGTTTAGAAGTTATGAGGGATCAGATTAACATATATACACACATATCAGTCAAAAATATAACCCTACCTTTTGCTTCACCGTAGTCGGGTAAAAAAACTGACTACGGAAAAGATACGGATCGAATTTTCCTCCTTTTCGAAGTAGGTTAAAATATACAGGTCTAATAGAATACGATGGTAAGATATAACGCAAAACCATGACCATTGCAGCAATACACAACACTTTGAGTAGCAAAACTAACTCCAGGGCATCGCTGCTTTGATGCTCATTGCGTTGAGACTTTTGAAGGTTAGCGGGAAACTATGTGCTTTATATAGTTGTTTTCCCATACTGTTTATAGTGAAGTCCACTGGGACCCGAATATATCATAAAAATATCATAAATCTACAATCCTTTCAGTTGGCAACCCTGAGCTGTCGAAACTTTGAACAATACATGATAGATTATCTTATTGCTGGACAGCAGCAATTTGGTGATACCATACCGACTGTTGAAAAAGTTCACACATTATTTTGTTCTGGACTATCAGAGAACCCGATTATTCCACTATTTTATCCATTATCCTATAGGAATCACATATTGTTTCGAGCTTACAAGTAACTTATACACCGTGAAAGTAAACATCGGCTATAATAATACAGGTCAGTACTCTATTGTCGTTCCAAATAATAAAAAAATAGGTGGATAATATTTGGCCTAATTATCCTGAGCAAACACTAAAATACGGACACTCAAATCACGAGCACCGAAAATGACATGGTAGTCGCGCGCGGTCACAGATTAGATAACAGTTACAGCGCAGTCTACGTATGGTAGTTATGTCTTGCGCTAGCTCGGCGCGTGAGGCTGCGCGCTGTCCACACATTCTGGAGTCTTGGGAAAAAAATTAAGTAAGGTTTTCTTAGTTTTTTTTTATTTGTGGCGATTTTATTTCTTTATACGTTTTATACGACCACTAACTAACATGTCTTTGAATACTGTTCAAACTGTCAGCCCGTATATCAATCAGATTGAAGCTATCCCCTCAAATTCTTTGAGCCATACAACATAAAGTAGTAGCAAACAAAGACACAAGCACGCAAACATAGAGTCATGTACATCGGAACACACTCTTCTTGAACTATGAAAACAGACAAATGATATATCAAACATATAACAGCACCTTTAGTTTGATTCACTTTAATACCTTTTAGCTGCTCTATCCGTTTAAGGAATACGGGATTCAATTTGTACCTGAAACAAAACAAATCATATAATGTTACATTTGAGTAATAGCTCAAAACGACATTTTATAGCCTTAATCTTGCTGAAAACAATTACCTAGGTACCTACTGTTAAACTCTTGAAATGGCATTTTATAATAACAAAGAAACACAAACTTTATGTACCGTGAATAAGGTACAAATTTTCAGCAATTTATTACAAGGAAGGTGTATTTTCAGTAAATCATTTACCAGCTGTTACAATTGTCGAAAACTAATGATTCTTAACACGCCACAAATCAATTTATAAACTTTATTGAAACAGTCGTGGTATTCTGAATCCTATTCCTTGACCGTTAAAATTCAAATCGATTTTCTAACTACCCACAGATTTTGGAGGAAATTTCTCAAAGTTTAATTTGAAAATGTACACTTTAATTCGGTTACGATAGAGTAGAGTTTTGCTTGGTAGTGAAAAGTTTTGGGGTAGTTTTTTAAGGCCACAATTAATCCTAATTTTCGGGTTTGCGTCAAAAACAATACAAGTTGTAGTGACGTTAATTGATGGAGAACTTGTACTTTTTATCTGTGTGGTGGTGACAGCTGTCCTTCAATTAATGAAGGATGGTATTCTATGTTTATAATTTGTGACGTGTGACGTGTCCAAGAGTCATGTAAGGTCTAAAGGAAATAAAGCACTTTGAGTTTTGAGTTTTGAACCAACTAAATACTCTTATCCCTTGATACGCTCTTATATGGTATAATCAATTTTAAGAAAGACTCGAAAATAAGTTTCTTAATCCTTAATACTACTCAGTACATGCACCCAGTCTAATTCAAACTTGGACACAAAATGCCCCCATTTTTAATCCTTGTATTTTTTTATGGTTGATCGATTATATAACAAACACCTATCCGGGAATAGAACAGATTTTTTTTTCTTTAAGGCTAAGTCACTTTTTAAACCCAATTTCCTAATTTTTCCAAACATCGGATCAGCCGCATGAAAAAAATAACGCCATTCTTTAGCGAAAGATATCTGGATATCACCGAGGTGACACTTCCTATCCTCAGTGATAAATGACCCTGTAACATCACATGTCACTTGTAAAATATACCCTATTACGTTAACGAGAAAATTGAAATTGCAACGGCAGGAATCGGAAAATTCCACAGATTTAGGAATATGGAATCTATTTGTGGGTAGACAAGAATTAATTTACCTTGAAAGAATAAGCAAACAGATGCAAATCAATTTGAATTCTACATACATAAAAATAGAGAACGTAATTCGACGCTTCTTTATCTAAGACATAGAGACGAAATAATTTATATTACGGGCTTTTTTTCTTAACTTCGGCATAAGATTCGTACAGAAATTCTGGAGGGAATACCTTTTTTTCATTGAAAGCGCCCGGAGGAGATAATTGGTTTAATCGGATTAGAAATTTTCCAGATTTCTCCGTAACTTCGATATTCTTCTGCGCAACGTTTGATGGCGGCCTCGCTGCGAGTTCCCGTGCCCTCGTTTGGACAACACATTTTGTTTGAAACATCTTAAGGAAATCTCTTTGCTTGTTTTCTTTGTGATGCAAATATAAAAGAAATGTATTGGACATTTTTACATTAACAACGGTTTTACTTCCATACACAATAATTGACAATATAACTTCCGTTACAATAACTTTTATCCATATTTTCCGTGCATAATTCCTTTTTACCCGACTGCCAAGGAAGGGTTATGGTTTTTGCGCGTATTTTGTATGTATATAGATTTCTTTGCCTGCCGTGATGCCGTGCCGTGCTTTGATGCCGTGGTGGTGCCGGCGTAAGAATAGTACCCCACCCTCTCTACCCGTGGTTGCCGTAAGAGTCGGCTAAGGGATGTAATCCGGAAGATGGGCAGCAGCGTCTTCCTTGAACAATCGCACCTAACTGCGCTCGCCAACCCGCCTCCAAGCGTGGCGAGTATTGGCAAAACCCCCCCAGGCCTATGTCCAGCAATGAACGTCCTATGGCTGATGATGTGATGTGATATGAGATTTCTTTATTACCTCGTATCGTCCAACCATCGAATGGATTACGACAATGTAACACGAGATTTTTATATATACATATAGAGATCATGAAAGCGAGTCGCTCTAAAAAATAACGCCTGTCCGTGTCCATTGCAGCGATACACAGAACTGTGAGTAACAAAACAAATTTCAGGGCATCGCTGCTTTGGCGCTCATTACTTTGAGACTTTCGATGGTTAGTCTCAACAGCCCTGTAATGTCGCTGCAGTACCCTTCAAACTAAAACACAGTAATGTTTACACACTACTGCTTGACAGCTGAATATTTGATACTGCAGTGGTACCTACCTAGACTTTCTGCTAAAGAGATATACCGCTAAGTAAAATGACTAGCAAAGTAATAAATATGACATACATTTAGATTTACAAATTTAACCAAACCCGACGCGTTTCACTTCCCAAAAGACAATATTTATAGTGTGAATATAAATCCTAATTACCGGTCAAATTGTCAAAATTAATCGCTGAATTTTACGCTAAAATATAGTCTTCAACAACGCACCCGGAATACCGGAAACGATCCGTAAATAAAGTACAAAATTAATCAAAACTCGATATCGGTTTACAATCATTGCTGATTGGACGGTTTTAGCGGTTTCCGGTATTATTCATAATTATTACCACACATTATTATAACTAACATAAATGGTTTGTTTGGGTTTTTGTATGTCACCATTTTTACTACCGGCCAGACAAACGCGACCAAAGCGTCGCCGTACATGGTGGACGTTCCCCATGTGCGCACTAAGCGCTTCCAATCCACATTCTTTATTCACACAGCGAGGATGTGGAACTCTTTGCCGGAATCTGTGTTTCCCGAAAACTACAATTTGAGTGTCTTCAAATCAAGAGTAAACAGGTTCCTTCTAAGTAAGCATGTTCCATCCTAGACCACATAGTTGCTTAACATCAGGCAGGATGTGGCCAAACGCGAACTTATTCTGTATTAAACTAAAGGTAACTAAAATGTCCTATAATAAATTCAAAGACTTTATAAAGCAGAGGTTAATTGACAAAGCCTACTATAAGGTGGCTCATTACGTGGAAGACAGGAATATATGGTTGTTGTAGCTTCTCTCTGCACTTGCATCCCCCTGGCTAAGTGACAATTGTAGTAAGCATAATGTATGTATTAATATTTATAACTGTAAACTGTAACCTAATATGAAAAGAAAGATCCACAAAAAAATGCCTTGCTGAGTTTCTTGCCGGAGTCTTCTCAGTTGAAGTGTAATTACGAGCCGGTGATAGATTCAATCATGTAACTTAACGTTCATAAGTGCCTTAACAGGGCCTAAACTGAATAAATGACTTTTTGATTTTGATTTTGATTAAAATAAATAAATAAAAAAATCTTTAGGTAAAAGATTTAATATAAAACGGATATTACTTGTAACATTGGTGCTTAGGTTTGGTATATTATTTTAATTAACATATTACAATTTCGGACCAAAAAATCCAACAACTTGATTTTTTTTAAACCACCCTCGAAGAACACTTGAGTTATTGAGACTTATCTAACGATACCTTAATTGTCGTAATCCATTCGACCGTTTGGAAGATACGAGGTAATAAAGAAATTAACATACATACAAGACACGCGTGGAAAACATGACCCTTCCTTAGTAGTCGGGTAAAAATAGGTAATGAATAGAAACAAAACCATGAAATAGCAAGTACGACCCGGCAAGTTAACTAGTAAACATTTACGATTAAATTGTTTAATATATGGCAAGTGCATCGCATTCGGAATATCTGAAACATTGGACGTATTCGCCAAACGTTGCGACAAATATTGTGAAAGTTGGGAATGATAGGCGGGCCGTGCCGCGCGTGTAACTAATCACGGGTCAATTGGACTTTACACTACACTGTTTTGTGGTCACTATAGTGTTCATAACCGAATAAAAATATGAACTAGCTCATTAGGAATAGAGGGGCAAATGAATCAGTCACATGCAACTTGCACGCGCGAAGCAAGGGTTCCGTGATATTGATATAGTTAAAATATAATAATACTATCGATCCACCCCGGTTTCGCACGGGTTGTAAGAATGGGTATAGTAAGCTATCCTTAAAAGGTGCCACTATGCCACTGCGGACTTTTTTGTAGATCTATAAAAGAGGAATATCCCACCATGCATTGTTTTGTTATATATCTAAGGGAGCGTTTTCGATGAAAGCTTGGTGGCTTGACTTTTTCCAACACTTCCAACAATTATTATCATCATATTTCAACCAATTTACACAAAACCTTGACAAATTATGTATCTAAACCTTCCTCATGAATCACTCTATCTATTGGTGAAACTCGCATGATAATCCGTTTCGTAGTTTTTAAGTTTAACGCGATCAGACAGACAGACAGACAGACAGACGCGGCGGACGCGCGAAATAGTAATATGTTAATATAAAAAAAAAATACCAAAGCTATCAAGTGTCTAAATAAAGGCAATTAAAAGAGGATTACAAAAATATATATAAGTTATATGTTTAAATTGAATTAGGAATAATAAATTTGTATAAAAGGTTTTTTCCTTCAATTATAGCTATTTTTATCGCAGTCAGGTTATAGTATTTTAAATTCATCAGCTTGTTATACAATCAGCAACGAAACCGTCCGTGGAAACAGCGCCTTATCCAAAATAGGAAACAAAAACAGCGCTAACGATTATCTCGTCTCATGCATACAAACGAGCATTTCGGCTTCTGTCTGACCCAATTTTGATGCAATTCTCGCAAAAAGGGTTAATTTCCACCAAAATCGGTGCCAAATGGATCTATTAAAGGGAAAAATAAAGGTTACAGACAGCACAATTAACTTCTAATGTCTTACTTCGAAATGTATTGCTCAGAATTGCCGAGATAAATCTTTTTAGATTTACTTGGGGGTGTAATGAAATTTGAACTGTACGACTCAGACTTTAGGTAGATTAATGCCTTGTTTCAGTTCATTAATACAATGGGGCGCAAAAGCGCAATTAAGTGAAGATATTGTGAAGCGATGACAGCTCAGTAGTTAGGGCGATCGGTTCACACATTGGAAAACGTGGGTTCAAATCCCAACACTGAGCTGCCGGTGATAACATAACGTGTTGGTAAAGTACTTTCTACTACTCGGCTGGGTAGCTACTACAAAATAATAAAAAAAAAGTCAAGTTAACAATATAGTTTAAGAGCGTTTACTGTCTTCGACCAGATCGCAACTTAACATGAGATGAACTGGGGTCTAACATCTAGCCACACGTTAAGAACAGTTGCAATATTTTCAGAATTTATTTACCAAAACGATTTTTGACACAACTACAAACGGAGACACCGTTCTTGCTTGGAATTGCTTAACCTTTTAATATTCTTTAACATTACTAACACTTCACTAAGTGTTATTTAACTATCATTTTTTTCAAACTTTAACATGATTTTTCACGTGATTCGACGTTTACCGACCTTACACCTATTAAATGGTTATATTTAGCAAAGCAATATTGATACAGGGGGTTCAGTACTCAATTGTCATTCCAAATAATAATATAAAATAAGTGGTTAATATTTGCTCTAATTATCCTGAGCAAACACAAAAATACGGACACTCAAGTCACGCGCACCGAAAATGACATGGTAGTCGCGCGCGGTCCCAGATTAGACAACAGTTACTCGGCAGTCTACGTATGGTAGTTATGTCTTGCGCTGGCTCGGCGCGTGAGGCTGCGCGCTGTCCATACATTCTGGAGTCTCGGGAAAAACTTTTACAAAGGTTTTTTTTTTTTTTTGCATTTGTTTCGATTTTGATTCTTTATACGATTCATATGACCACTAACTAACATGTCTTTGAATATTACTTTTGTTCAAACTGTCAGACCGTTTATCAATACAGAACTCAAACATAATCATTACTAGATATAAAACCAGCCCCAAATTCCTCTGCATGCGCTAACTCAAAACACAATGTAAATAAAAATATCAAAATAACATGAAACGGTATCGTTTAAAAATTCTATCAAACTTTCATCATTACATCCCAAATTTCACACCCCTGTCAACTTAGTATTAGTAGGAGAACAGCACTCTGTAAAGGGTGGGTAAAGGGTGCACGCCACCCTGTGCTGACCACTTTAAGGGTCACAGTACACAACATGCGCATTTTTTTGTAAAAAAACGTAACTCATTGCGTTTTTTAATTTATTGCCCTCAAGCTTCGAGGACTCGGATTCTAACCACTTAGCATGCCGAACTAGATATATCTTTCAACAACTTTTAAGATACAGATTGCAATACAACTGTAATAAACATTGGTTGTGTGTGTATATATCAGCTTTAAGAGCTGTAGGGCGTAGGTTTAATTCCCACCCAGGACATATATTTTGTGAAATAAACAAATGTTTATTCTGTCTGGGTGTTCTGTATTATAAGTATGTATTTACAAAGTATTTAAGTAATCTGACTTCCATGGCAAGTTTTGTTTAGTATGGGATCAGATGACGCTGTGTGTAATATTCTACGATAATTGTTTCTTTATAAAATCATTTCAACTAAGTTAAAAAGCAATTCAAACTTGTAGTTTCTTTCTGTCAAACAAGTTCAGTATTGCCAACATTACAAAAAGTTATGTTACTAATGTAAAAGTAACTCCCTTGATAAAACTGAACCAGTTTAGATGGGCTCTTGATTTGTTGCATCAATCACTGTTTCTTGGTTATTTTAACTCAATAGGGCACCACGACTGGCGTAAGGGATTCAATTCCTTGAATAAATAACTTCTATAAAACTGACAACATGAAACAACGATCATGTTTTTTCTAAGCATCAAATTCGATTTATGGATCTGTCACTGACATCAAACTCTTTTTACATTACTTATAAACGTTAGTAAAAGTCATATGACGTTAATTTTGTTATCACTTTTGTGTTTGGCCAAAGTTTTATAACTTTGATCGATCTGGAATAGAATTAGATGATAGCTCAGTGGTTAGCGCGGTCAGTTTATACGCCGAAAGGTAGGTATCAAACCCCAACAATGTAGTACTCGGCTGAAAATCAAGTTGAAAATCAACTGCCAGGCACCTAACGGTGTGTTTCGGCTGCCTCACTTGAGAGCCAGTACCATTCCAGGGATGCTCTACTATCTTTGACCACATCGTCACTTCACATCAATTGAGCTGTGGTCAAAACACCTTGTCAAACATGAAAAAAAAAACAGAAATTGATCTAACATTTATAGTTCTAGTTGGTATCTGGCAATTATTTGTTTTAATAAATAAAGCTACATACATTTATCGTTGTAAGCCCGCTCCACATTGTGCGCACCGACCCTTACATAGTAAATGCACCCCTAATAAGCTTTGTTAATTGAAATTGACAGTGTAACGGGGGGTAATTTTTAGCTAATTTTGCTGAGATTTGAGATCTTAATTGGAGTAATTTTGCGAGTCTAGACTGGACAAAAAATGTCTTGCGTTCACATTATTCGTAAAAGATTGCCAGACTACGTTAATATAATTAAATTACTTTGCCGGAGACGTAGTATAGCCTGAATTAAATATTTTTTACTCAACGTAATTTTCTTAGTCTTTTTCCAGTAAGTGGGGTCAGTACAGCTTGTTGCCTTTCTCCTTCACTCATCTCGCACTTACCTATCATCTTTAACATCAGGCAGGACGTAGTCAAACGCAAACCTATACAGTATAAAAAAAGTCTTTGACTTAAGACTGAAGCCCTGTGGGCATATTTGTTATATACATTATCTGCTTTAGGAGCTGTAACATTTTGTAGTAGGTATAAACAAATATTTGTTCTGCGTCTGGGTGTCCTGAATGTATTATATGCATTTAATAAAAAATACTATTTTTATTTATTTTGTGTAAAAGAAATGAGACGTGACGCTTTCCTGATGGTAAGAGATAACGCCTGACCATGACCATTGCAATACACAGAGTTTTGAGTAACAAAACAAAGACAGGGCATCGCTGCTTTGGCGCTCATTACTTTAAGACGGTTAGAATTAGAATAGATGGTTAGTCTCAACAGCCCTGTAATCTCGCTAGCTGCAGTACCCTTCAAACTGGAACACAGTAATGTTTACACACTACTGCTTGGCGGCAGAATGTCGGGTGCTTCGAATATCTGGTATTTTATTAGTTATAGTACAAGCTTTGATTAGTTTGAGACTAGATGGAACTGTGTGTAATGTCCTTACGTATTAATTTATGTTTATCTTTATCTTATATAACATTCATATCTCTGTACGATGTTTCCTATTGGTTTAAAAGTTAAAATCCTCAAACCTTTTTTGTAATTGCAACCGGAATAACATAGATAGTAGATTGTAATAAAAAACCACGGAGAACGCACTTCAAACTCTTTCAAGTATAACTCACATTCGTGGGTCGTAATTTATGACGCACGCACACATACAAGCTGGAGCCCTAAAACGTCACATTTAGATTTATGTCCGGAACAAGACACAGGATAAAAGGATGTCTACGTGTCTTACCTAGGCTCCGACAAAACGTCTCTCTGAACAAAGTGTAGAAAATTTATGAAAAGGGAAATCTTTATTTTGTCTCCGAGTGCACATTTTACAGAAATGTATCGTATTTTATTTACCGCGGCAAAAAGAAAGTAAAAAAAAGCTTTTAAATAAAAGTCAGTACCTCTTTGGATTTCAAAGACACAAATTACGTGAAAAGGAAAATAAACTAATTAAAAAAAAAAATACTTTCGCATTTATAATTTGTTCCTGCGTCCGATTATATATACTAGGTATATTAGGTATATTACAAAGTTAAACGATATTATCAAATCATCGTCTCAGTATAAATATTTCAAGGTCTATAATATTTAAGTTGAAACATAAGAACTTAGAACATAAAGTGCACTGTGGCTCCGGTGCGTCATTCTAGCAATATTAGGATCGGAGCAGCTGTTAGCATCACTCACTCATTCACTCTTTAACACATCAATTAAGTTCATTCACTCACTCGATCACCAAGCGTCATTTTAGCACACCACACCTATCAGCTCAGTACAAGACAAAGATGGTTAAAAGCATGTAAGTAAATGTATTACATTTCGCAGCGGATACACAGATATAAAAACAAGATACCGCAAGTTACAAATTATAACGCACAGACAAAGTATAAGTCAAGGATCAGGCCTTCACGTTACAAGTTTTAGGGTCACTTTTGAGTTTAATTTGTCAAAGATCTTTGACAGGCCTAATGGTAGTTGTAATAATATATACTCCTAAACTTTCACTTGACAGCCAGTTCCATTCTAGGCTAAGTGTATTTACCATTTTCAACCGCACTGTCACTTAACATCAGGTGAACTGTGGTCAAATACCTAGCCTGTCAAGCTTAAAAAAAAAATTATACACAACCCAACTTACGTTGTCGAGTGCTTAGCAACAGATTTTCAACTTGAGGTTAGTAGCTAACTAGTCGAGTACTAGAAAAGACTCTACCACCATGCTATGGTTTCGTCACGATGTTCTTTATTAACCGGCAGCTCAAACTCATTGTTGGAATTTGAACCCACGCCCTACGACCTAGTTTGTCATTTACAAAAAACATATAGCTCTAATTAAGTGTCAGTCACTTGACATTTCGATCCATCTAGCGTCATCTACGTATTCTAAATCCTCGGCCACCCACCCCTGCTGTTATTGTTTCTTGTCTAAGTACAAGGTATTTGTATTTAAAAGGGTGCGTATATTAATAAAAGCTTTTCCCTGAAAGGGTGCGCCGTAAACCGTCCCGGGATACATCACCTGTCTTCCACACAATATCATACTACTTATTTTATGCCGTAAAAATGCGCTACATTCAATTTTACATTTATCATCATTTTTAGCCCGGAATTTCTCACTAATGATATATATCCATTATTATTGTACGACACTCAATTTATGTCAATGTTTGGCTTGTGTTTCAACACATAGTTCCTCTAAGGGTACTTCAAGGTTAAATTAATACATTATTTGTATTCCACGCAAGCGTGCTCCATCTTAGACCATTCAAACGTGAGCTTTTTCTACATAGGTTAAAACACACTTATTGTAAAAATGCGCAAGTTTGTTAGTCAAAGTAATGAGCGCCAAAGCAGCGATGCCCTGGACTTTGTTTTGTTACTCAAAGTTCTGTGTGTCGCTGCAATGGTCATAGACAGACTTTATCTTTTACTATCAGGAGAGGGTCTCGCTAATCCCATTATTTTTACATTAAAAAATATGCTAATACTGCTTAACGGATTTTTCTTAAACCCTGAATGGAGATCTCTCATATAGTTATTATGTAGCGTTGATAGCTCAGTGGTTAGCGTGATCGGTTCTCATGACGAAAGGCGTGGGTTCAAATTCCAGCAAGGAGCTCGAGCTACTTGTGAAGGAAAAATTTCGTAAGGAAACCATAGCATGGCGGTAGGGTACTCCTTAATACTCAGCTGACTAGCTATCATCTTTAAATTGCTAAGCAACCTACAATTTAGACTAAGCCTAATTCCATCTTATTCTACTATCAGACAGCCAGAAGCTCCAAGAGGCGACACTGCTTCATGGTCGATATTCCAAAAACTCGAACTAAACGATTCGAATCTACCTTCATTGTACGAACCGCTAAACAATGGAATTTGCTGCCCGAGTGGGTGTTCCGTGATAGATACAATGTGGGTGCCTTCAAGTCGCGAGTGAATCGGTTTCTTCTAGGCGAGCGTGCTCCGCCGCAGACCGCGTCTTCGCTTAACATCAGGCGAGATAGTAGTCAAAGGCAAGCCTATTAGTAAATTAAAAAAAATAAAAAAAATCAAGGAAAACCGTGTTAAACCACAGCTTGTATTTAACTCAATGATGATAATTTAAAAATATAATAAAAGAATTTTAATGTATCCAACCTTCATTATAAATAACCAGGTCTTAGTCTTAAGTCTTGTTATCAGAATAAAGCTTTTCCGACAAAATATAACAATTTTTCCGTTTAAACAAATTTAACCTGTTTTTCCTTCGTGTTTTATGTTTTCAACCATTGGCTTGTATTATGTCTTAAGGACAAGGCAAATGGAACAAAAAAAAATTTAAGATGCACATTTTTTAGCCTTTCTTCTTGGCATCGCACTATGTGTATTCTGCCAGTTTCAATGTTTCTGTATTTTGTGTGCAGTTTTCAGCTTCTTGTCAATTTCAAGAAACACTGTTTTACAATATTGCTCACTAAAGTAATTTACTACTTGATAGTTTTCAACTTTATTTTATAGAAACGCCAATATCAAGAAAATTCACATACGTAATGAAACTATGCCAAAAAGGTTGGTATTTAATAACTTTTTATTGGATCGTTATTTTGACAACTCGGCGAGACAGTTTAGGTGGAACTAATGTCAAATAACACCTCATGATACGAATTGAATGAACGAAATGACGTTTTCTAACAAGTATGCGGTGACATTTAGTTTTCGGCGGACAATGATTGCGGCGACTTCAGCTGTCCTGCTATAGGACCTCGTGGTACGAATTTGCCAAACGGTTCAGTTTAGGGCCTGTACTGAACTGCGGTAACACCTCATGGTACTCCTGCAAGCATCGTTTTTTGTCGCTCATTACTTTGCGGCGTTCGATAGATCGCCACAGTCCTGTAATGTCAGTCACAGTTATGTTTACACTACTGCTTGGCGGCAGAATATCTTATACTGAGGTAGGTAGGTAGTAGGTACCACTACCCATACGACCTTCTGCTAAGTACTTTTTAAAGCCACCAAGTATTTTTTTTATGTTTGACAAGCTATGACCACAGCTCACTTAAGTGATGGTGTAGTTGAAGATGGTAAAGTGGTGTAACCTGGAATGGAACTGACTCTCAAACTAAAATTGAATCACGTACAGACTTTGTTGTACTTGAGATGGATTGTAATTAGTTAATATTTCTACAGGTGGCGCTAAGTAGATATTGCGCTTTATACTAAGACACAAATGTTCGGAAAGTCATATCCTTACCAATATTATTCTATTCAATTTTTTTTTCTAATTGGCTAGTAGATTTAGATAACAAAGGCAGATGAAAACATCTGGAGTAAAAAAATAACATTTTAGATTTCTTTACCCCGACGAACGTAATTTGAATCATCTATACTAGAGCTAAAAGGGTTCTTTCATGTCTGTTTTTCTAGGTAATAATTTTGCTTCTTTCCTTTTTGTATCAAACCAATTTAGTTTCAAATGCCGGTCGCGGTCACGTATCGGAAGGCTAATATCATAGGTCACCGATTGAAGTAAATTACACTTTAAGTAGGTACTTCAATAATAAATGAGAAAAGGCACGAGCGCGTCTAAGCTACGAACTTAATTTATTTTAATGTAAAAAAAAGTTTTTTTTAATGTAAAAGTAATAAGACGAACGAGACGCTCTCGTAATGGTAAGAGATAACGTCTGTCCATGACCATTGCAGCTATTCACAGAACTTTGAGTAACAAAACAAAGTCCTGGGCATCGCTGCTTTGGCGCTCATTACTTTGAGACTTTCGATGGTTAGTCTCACCAGCCCTGTAATTTCGCTGCAGTACCCTTCAAACCGGAACATAGTAATGTTTGCACACTACTGCTTGGCGGCAGAATATCTGGTACTGCGGTGGTAGCTATCTAGACGGTCTCCTGCTCTCTACCACTAAGTAAAGTTTATGTATTTTGATTTATATTTGCATCACACGAACCGCTTAACAGTGAGGTTGTTCCAGAGACAGACGTGTTCCATCGTAGACCGTATCTTCACTTCACATTAGGCGAGATGACGGTCAAACGCAAGCCTGTTTATGAATAAACAAAAGTATTGAAGTTCGTTCATTTCATTTTCCTATACATTCGTTGATCGTGGTTAGCGCGGTCGGTTCACGCACCGAAGGGCGTGAATTCAAACCCCAACAATGAGCTTGAGTAGCCAGTGAGGAATCCATAACATGGTGGTACTTTTATGTTGCCCTGCCTGACAGCCCTGTTGGCTCATTGGTAGTATTTCTGCTTTAAGAGCTTTAGGGCGTGGGTTCGATTCCCATCCAGAAAAAAAAACATTTATGTAACGATAAATGTTTGTTCTGTGTCTGAGTGTTCTTTATCCCACTATCCCATCCCACTAATATTATAAATGTGAAAGTTTGGGTGGATGGATGTTTGTTACTCAATCACGCCAGAACGGCTGAACGGATCTGGATGAAATTTTGTATGTAGATACTTTAGACCCTGGAATAAAACATAGGATACTTTCATCATCATCATCACCATCATCCATCACCACGCGGATATAGTTTGTATGTTTGTTACTCAATCACGCAGATGTCAGATTGACAGATGTCAGATTGGCATACGTCAGATTGACAGACGTCAGATTCACAGATGTCAGATTGAAAGCTGTAAGATGTCAGATTGACAGTATGATTAAAAATGTATATTAGTATTTTATCAGTTATCTGGTTCCCATAGTGCAAGCTTTACTTAGTTTGGGGCTAGATGGCGCTGTGTGAAATGTCTTATTATATTTATTTTGTACTCGACTGGTTAGGTACCACCAAGTTCGCCAAACACCGATGTGTGCCGGCTGCTTCACTTGAGAGCCTGTTCCAGTTCATGCTGGCTGTATTTACCATCTTCGACCACACCGTTACTTAATTTTAGATGAACTTTGATCAAACACTTGGCCTGTTAACCATAAAAATAAAGTAAAATTTAGCAGACTGTAACGTAAGCAAAACCGGTTGCGCGGTAGTTAGTTCGTGTCCAAAGTTAGGGTTAATGTTAACAGTTTCACCTCCCTAGTTGTCGGGATCGTTAGTTCGATCTTTATATTGCTGACGCGATGGCTAACGGTTTCCCTCTAATAGGGTAAGGCCCTCCAATACTTCAGGTCTGTGTCGGCTGATTTGTTTGAATCGAAAATCGCCAGAATTTCTGTCGAAATAGATTGCTTTGAGAACTGATTTCTGATGCTTTCTTTTTATGTAAAAAAAAGCATGATTTATATTAAAATATGTATAGTTTTTACTTTATATTTCTATATCAATTTCTATACCATCAAGCTACTTCAGAGGCCTTAATTATGACACTAGCTGACCACGCAGCCTATGCGAACTAACAAGGAGAGTTAGAAGAAAGAGTTTTCAAGGTACAAAAGCGTTGCGTTATAGTTATTAATAGGGCTTGATTTATGGATAGCTGCAAACCTCTTTTCAAGGAATGTAGTATAATTCCCTTTTTTTTATAGTTGACAGGGTTGGTGTTTGACCACAACTCACCTGATCTTAAGTGACGGTAAGGTCGAAGATGGTAAAGCACACCTAGGCTAGAATGGAACTGGCTCTCAAGTGAGGCTGCCGGAACACACCGTTTGATGCTTGGCGGCAGATTTTCAACTTGAGGGTGGTAGCTAGCCAGCCGAGTACTAGAAAGTGCCCTGCCACCACGCTATGGTTTCCTCACGATGTTTTCCTTCACCGACAGCTCATGCTCATTGTTGGGGTTTGAACCCACGCCCTTCGGCATGCGAACCGACCACGCTACCCACTGAGCTATCATTTGTATTTTTACCAAAGAACACCCGGATTATTTTAAGAGACGTAGTGAAGTTATTACTCGTCAACAAAGAGTAAAATTCGCTAACCTATTATATCAGCCTCCTGCCCGAAAAGAATTATATATAAATAAATGTTTTTCATAATATGTGTATTGTAATTTATAATAATTTACCAAATGACATAAAAGTTTTAAATGGAAATAAATCAAAAAAAATGTTTGACTGATTGGCTTCTTTACAATTGTTTCTGCAGCGTTAAGGAGTTCATAAATTTTGCGTATAAATAATAATTAATAATAATGTAATATGGACTAATTAAATAATTTATCTACTGTTAACATTTGCACGTCTGCATGCAGACTTAATACATTTTGACACTACAAAAATTGTTATAAGACCTATCCTAGATGTATTCTTGTGAATAAATTATTTGATTTAATTTAACTTACTTCAGCAAACACAGTTTGTACAAATAACAAACTATCGCTCTACCCGGCGTTTCTAACGGCAAAACTTAAAGGCGGAAAAGCCAGAGGCCCAAAGCCTTAACCTTTGTAAACACAAAAAGTTCGTTCAAAAACATGGAACGTAAAAGGCCCGTTCGGAAGCTCTGATCGGACCAATAACGCTGGCACTGAAGTTATTTTGGGCTTTTTACGACGTAGTGTTACGATTAGGGATGCGACTTTACGATTTGGCCGGAGAATCGGGTGTTTTGTTTTGCTTACACAAAATTAAGTGGGTAATAATGTTTTAATAGTGTAGACAAAAATGTATCTTAGATATGCAAGCTGTTATTACTGAGTCAAAACTTTAATTGCATTGGCGTTATTAAAATGAAATGTTTAATATTTTGATATTATCAAAAGTATTTTTGAAATGAGTTGAGTGCTAGCTACCTACTATTTGAATAAAGATTTAAAAACTGCGAGTTTGTGAGTTAAATTTAAAAATAGCATGATGTTAAATTATGATAAGCACATCTCATTATTTCGCCGTTTTTTGACGTGAAACTTCTTTAAAATCACCCAGAAACATACAGATAATAAACACTAGATAATCACCGCCGCAGAGTAAGATGTATTATGTCTATTTTTTACCGGATACATTGCGGGGAGAGTGCGTTAGAGCCCCATGACCTTATTCCACCCTCTCCGTTCCATCACAAGACAAGCAGAAGAAGACACACTGTCATCCGTTCCTCGTGGACGTTACCAGTATTCGTACGCAGCGATTCCGCTCTACTTTCTTGATGCGCACAACCCTTTAATGGAACTCCTTGCCGGCTTCTTTGTTTCCTATTAACTACAATTTGGACGTTTTTAAGGGTAAAGCGAATAGATCTCTTCTAGATTGGCGAACTCCATCCTCGGCCACACCTTCTATGTTTTAGAGATCTAAATGTAATGTCATTATTTAACTAGTCAACTTACTATTCTAGCTTAAGTTGTGTTGGGCCCGGGGGGGTTGAAAAGGAAGGGGCATCACGTAGATTGACCAACAATATGGTGATGTGTTGTAAGTGGTGTAGACAGACACAGCCGTATGAATGAACGCCGTATGATTGTGGAATGAACTTCCTGTAGAAATACAGAGGGCTCAGTCTCTCGAGGTTTTCAAGAATAGTATTAAACTGCACTTCTTAAAATAATTTTGCAATTGGCTAATTGCTATCTCTTAGTATATAATCTGTTTATTGTTTATGTATAGTATCGTATGTAAGTATATCTATGGGTATATATTATGTATGTCTTTAAGTGTATATACTGTAAGGTATATGATTAATACCTATTGATTGATTTATATGATAAATGCTTAAACGCTTTTACTTAATTTTAATTCTCTTGTCAAGACACCCCGTCCTCAACTTAGTAAAATCCTCTCCATACTAAGGTTGCCTGGAAGAGAACACAAAGAACTCAAAGAATTTTTATGAGTTTCTATGTATCAAGTCCTCAGTCAAAATAACGATATTTTTTTTTACTTTAGCTATCGAAGGGTATAATTACATTTTGGATATAGATTACATATATGTAGCTGCAATATCTAACTTCTGTCCCACAAAAAAAAAAAAAAACACTAAAAAAAATTATTTCAAAATTTTATTCAGAGACGAATTCACTCTAAAAGCCCCTTCAACGACCCAATCCGATCTTTTCTCCATAAAAGTGCGCACAGATTATGCCGAATAATCCGGCAAAATAATTGTAACCGGATTTATCCCTTCACTGATTACGACAAAGGTCTTACGGCGAAATTTAGCCTCGCCTTGTAAATTTAAATTAAGACTCTGTGTAAATTGTTACGTTGGATTACTTGCTCTGTTTATGTTTACGGTTCACAAATTTTGAGATTTTGTCCGGAAATTCCTCTGTCACCAAGTTTATTACGAAAAAGATAAGAAATTTACACAAATTACTATAGCAATAAGAAATTTTCATTAAATGATTATAAGATAGACATTTTTTTAAATTTTAAAGTAATTAAGTGATCGAGACGCTCTCGTGATGACAAGATAAAACACATGTCCATGACCATTGCAGCGATACACAGAACTTTGAGTAACAAAACAAAGTCCAGGGCATCGCTGCTTTAATGCTCATGACTTTTGAATATTGCGAGAATAATTCTTGACTATAATTAATTATGAATTTTATTTTATTAAGACTGAGGTATTTTATTATTATTATAATCGTGTACCGAAATTGGAATTATTTTTAATTTGTAATTGTAAGTGTTGTTTTAATCTTATTATATTGACCGTAATTTTTTTTTCTTGTACAAATTACTTTTTATTGGAAGTATATGAATAATTATGAATGATTAATTAATTTAACTGAGTTTAAGCTATTTTAATGAAATAAATTAAATTAAAAAAAAAAATTGTGACTTTCGGTGGTTAGTCTCAACAAACCGAATCATAGTAATGTTTACACACTACTGCTTAGTGTAAAAATATAATCGTCTACTATATATTAGTTTCACAGATATATTGTGTGTATTCCCAAATTGAAACAAACCTAAAGTGTGATGGTATGTGGCTGTCTCACTCAAAAAAGCCAGTAGTTATTCCAAGCGTTGTGTTTACATTTTCGATCACACCGTCACCCAAACAACTGAGCTGTGGTCAAATATCTATGTGAATTCCTAGCTCTATGTTTCTAAATGAAAAAACGATTCACTTCTATCCTTCCTAGTAATATTTCAATGCTATACCATTTTATGCCGTAATGCTGTAGCTATATGGTATATTTTGGTAATGCGGAGTGAGTTGTGGCGGAAGAAGATAATGCTTTATATGTTTGTCGTTTATAAAGTATATCGTAAAGCTAGCGACAACGCCGTAACGCCGTTACGCCGTTATGAGTAGTTTATGGCTTCATAATAAAATTTTCGTGAGATAGCGACTTCATACATAACGAGAACAGTAAGTCAATTGAGGAGAATTCGAAAATATATATGTGAGAAATTCGAGATGTTTTTGCGAGGAATTCAGGAGTAATTACTTTTTTTGTTTATTGTTTGAAAAGCTAGTTGTTTGTCCACAGCTCACCTGATCTTAAGTGACGATGTGGTCGAAGATGGTAAAGCTTGCCTAGCCTGGGATGACATCCCATATTCAATTTATAATATTTTCAAATATTACAAGCGTTTATTATTCATAATTACATAATATATTTACATTTTATTTACGTATTATTTTCATATTTAATTTTTACAAACATAATTAATTATATTTGACATTTTTATTACTAGATACCTATATAATATTTTTTGGAATTTATTATAATTTGTTTTTGATTTATTTATTTTGACGTCATGCCTAAATAAGTGTATTTTATTAAAGTTTTAACAGAGCATTTAATTATTACTGATACTACATATACTATGGACTTGTTCTGAAATATAATAAATAATATATTATTTTTGTTAATAATCAAAATAAACTATAAAAAATCTTTATCTACTAATTATGAAAAGCTTAATTAATAGAGATTAAGTTTTATTAAAAATTAAAATCCTAGAGTTTTTTTTTTTTTTTTTATAAATACAATTATTTCATAATTAGTATAAAACATTATAATTTAGATGAAAAATACCACACTGAAAGATAGATCTTTTTAAACGAGAGGATAGATAAGGCAGATCAAAAATTCTGCCGCCAAGCAGTAGTGTGCAGACATTACTGTGTTCCAGTTAGAAAGGTACTGCAGCGACTTGATAGGTTTTTTTGTAACGTATTATATTTCGCATCTAAAATCCGCCATTTTGTTTTTTTTCATACACCTACCTAAGAACACTTTGGGTATTAAGATGAATATAAAGATATTATATAGTGTGCAGTACCTAATAACCAAATATATATAAATTTATATCTCCTAATTTGTAAGGCATTTTCTAAATTTGTAAAATACGAGGTAATAAATAAATTTACATACATACAAGATATGCGCGAAAAACATAACCCTTCCTGTGCAGTCGGGTAAAAAACGCAAGTGAGTTACTGTTCTTGAGTTGGGTATCTGTGTAAGCCGCTTTGGTCGCCACGTTTTTTCGGGTCATGAAAAAAGGTTCCAGTACATGATTAATGTACTCTGGTACGCAATTACGGGCGAAAGTACATTTCATGGCTTCATTATTCTGCGTGTGTACTTACTCCACTTATTTGGGCAGTTTATTAAGAATTAACTGGACTCCGTGGCTTTGCACATAATAATATTCTTTTTTTAAATTTCGTTGAAGTGGAGAAGTTTTGTGTTCATTTTTATAAACGTACTAGCGACCCGCCCCGGCTTCGCACGGCTGCAATGTAGTACACAAAACCTTGACAAATTATATACCTAAACCTTCCTCATGAATCACTCTATCTATTTGTGAAAAATAGTTTTTAAGTTTATCGCGGACAGACAGACAGACGCGGCGGCGGACTTTGTTTTATAATATGAAGTGATACGTAGGTATATACGCATAAATATATATTTAGTTTTATTTAAATACATAAATAATAAATACCGTAGGACATTTCATATAGCGCCATCTAGCCACAAACTAAGCAAAGCTTGTACAACGGGAACCAGATAACTGATTTTTTTTTTAAATGGAAAAGTAATGAGACGATCTAGACGCTCTCCTAATGGTAAGAGATTACGCTTATCCATGACCATTGCAGCTTTACACAGAACTTTGAGGAGTCAAAATAAAGTCCATGACATGGCGCTCATTACTGTAAGACTTTCGATGGTTAGTCTCAACAGCCCAGTAATTCTGCTAACTACAGTACCCTTCACACTGGAACACAGTAATGTTTATACTGTATAATATTTTTTTGTCGTCACATAAATGTTTGCTCTAGTGGGAATCGAACCTACTCCCTACAGCTCTTGAAGCAGATACACGACCAAATGAGTTAACAGGGCTTCGTAATAACCATTACGAATAACAAATCTAATAATTCAGTTATAGGAAACTTACGAAAAATATTGCAATTTCTGTAAAAAAAACATTGTAATATTCGCTGTAAAACCACATTTGAAAGATGTATTCAAAGCTCCTTTGGGTGCAATTTTGCAACATGAAACAATGTTCTTCAACCATTTTAACGAGACACCTCACTCTTTGCAAGCCCAACACACGATCTACCGAGACACGGACACTGTACTGTCGCTCGCGTGTCAAATTATACTAGACGTGATGAAAATTTCCAATTTACCCTGAACTCCGTTAATGTGCACATGCCGAGGTTTAACAGCTCAAGATGAATTGGTTGCTGTGAAGTTCAAAGGTTTGCTTGAAGTCGTTTACAGCAGTTATATTTCTTCGTGAATGTGTCTTTTGGTGTGATTTTTGACGTTTATTTTTCACGGTGTGAATCTTATGAGATTTATTTACAAAGTTTTATATTATAAAAGATGTTTTCTTGCTTTTGTGTACTGTAGATAGACTTTTACGCTTTGGAAGCTGTGACTTTCGCAAACATAAAGATATAAGATATTATTATTTTAAATGTAAATGAATGACGAATAAAACATTCTCCTGATAGTCTAACGTCCATGGCCATTGCAGCGAAACACAGAACTTTGATTAACAAAACAAAATCCAGGGCGTCACTGCTTTGGCGCTCATTACTTTGAGATTTTCGATGGTTAGTCTTAACAGCCCTGTAATATCGCTGCAGTACTCTTTAAACTAGAACACAGTAATGTTTACACACTACTGCTTGGGCGGAATATCTGGTACTGCGGTGGTAGCTACCTAGACGACCTCCTGCTAAAATCCATACCACCAAGTACCAAGTACCTACCTATAACAGCATCACTACATATTATAAAACAAACTTGTCCGCCGCGTCTGCCTGTCTGTCTGTTCGCGATAAACTACTGAACGGATTATCATGCGAATTTCACCAACAGATAGAGTGATTCATGAGGAAGGTTTAGGTATATAATTTGTCAAGGTTTTGTATCATCATCGTCATCATTTTAGCCGTAGAACGTCCATTGCTGGACATAGGCCTCCCCCATTGACTTCCATAAAGACTGGTTGGAAGCGGCTCGCATGCAGCGCGTTCCTGCGGTCCTTATGAGGTCGTCTGTCCACCTTGTGGGTGGACGTCCTACGCTGCGCTTGTCGGTCCGTGGTCTCCACTCCAGAACTTTGCAGCCCCATCGGCCATCAGTTCTGCGTGCTATGTGCCCTGCCCACTGCCACTTCAACTTGCTGATCCGTTGGGCTATGTCGGTAACTTTGGTTCATCCACGGATCTCCTCATTTCTGATTCGATCTCGTAGGGAAACTCCGAGCATAGCCCTCTCCATAGCTCGTTGTGCGACTTTGAACTTATCAAGAAGGCACATAGTCAGAAACACACGCTGGTCAACTGGTACAATGTTTTGTATGAATGAGTTCTAATATGAACAGATCAGATATAGCACGGATAGTAGAGTTTAATACGCTATACTACCCGTGCTATATTGACAGCCCTGTTGGCTCATTGGGAGTATGCCTGCCTGAGCTGTAGGGCGTGGGTGCGATTCCCGCCAAGGACAAATGTTTGTTTGGTATAAACAAATGTTTGTTCTGTGTCTGGGTGTTCTGTATGTATTATAAGTATGTATTTACAAAAAAAAAGTATTTATGTATTCTATCAGTTATCTGACTTCCATCACACAAGCTCTGCTTAGTTTGGGGTCAGATGGCGCTGTGTGTAATGTGTCCTACGATATTTATTTATTTATATCCGTGCGAAGTCGGGGCGGTTCGCTAGTATAAAATATGACCAATCACTTGGCCCATTACTACCCTTGTTCTAGATAAGTATGGCATCAATTAAAAGAACTTTCACGGAACAAAGTATAGGGCGTGTCCATTCGATCAATACAGTACTATTATCGTAAATTCTGTAATACCGAGAAGTTAAATACCGTTGTAACTTATCTATTTAATGAAGCTCACGAGCCACGATAACAACACTTATTATCGACGCTTGAAGCCATGCGATCAAATATTCATGTCATGTTCCGAAGCTGTCGTTAACTTATGAAAGTATTTACACACCGTTAGATGCTTGGCGGCAGATTTTCAACTTGAGGGTGGTAGCTAGCCAGCCGAGTACTAGATAGTACCCTACCACCACGCTATGGTTTCCACACGATATTTTCCTCTCATTGTTATGATTTGAACCCTTTGGCGTGTGAACTGACCGCGCTAACCACTGAGCTATCATAGCTACAAAATATGGGTGGCTTTAAGTCATAGGTAAAGATATGGTCGATGATGGAGCACGCCTTCCCGAAAGATTCACTCGCGACTTGAAGGCACCCGGGTGGTACCAATCGGGGAACACCCACTCTGATAGCGTATTCCATTCTTTAACCGTTCGTACAATGAAAGTGCCTTAATTTTTTTGGAACTTACTCTTCTGTAATCTGTCTTACGTGATGGTAGCCTCTTAACAGAGGACGAGCAGGTGGACCAAAACTTTAAGCTTAAAAGTGTAATTAGGAATAACAATTAACCTACTTAACCAAAAATTGCTGTGTAATGAAACTAAACAAAATCAAATCTAAAAGGAACCCTTTCCAATTTGACCGGAAGTGAGCCAAAACGCTTACCCTTATAATAGTGCAGTGTCCCAGGGAGAAAGCAGGGAATTGTGTAATAATAATAAAATGAATGCATATTACATAGGCCTGATAGTTTGGGACATAGGTCGGGAGACGTTGGTAGGTTTGTGAAATATCTTTCATCATTTTACTTACAAAAATACATTACATTTTCTTTTTATACTAGTGTCAATTTTAAACTACTGTCACATACTATCAAGCGGGTGTTGAAAGTTTGTCTGTTTGTTAGTATTACACGATCACATTGTCTATCATATCCTGATTTCAAATCTCACGGCACGCACCTCTACTTTTCTAAGTTACGTTGCAGCTAACTTCAAACGGTGAAGGAAAACATCGTGAGGAATCTATATGTCTAAGAGAACTTTAAAATATAAGTCATCGAGGTGAGAACCCGCACTTTACCCACAATGAGACGACGCCCACACCCAGCAATGGATCAGTTTGTAAAAACCAGGACTGATTTTGATTCGGACACAACCACAGCAATCTAAGATAAAAGATAGCTTATTAACATATTCGTCAAATTTCCAACCAGTAATGCCAAAAACGCTGATATAATCAAAACATTTTTAAAATCATAGTAAACAAGTTTTTTGTGTTTAATTTTTGATCACATTGTTATTGGTTATATAAATAATAAAAAAAAGTCTGCGTTATCACCACGCGTCTACAGCAAGTCAAAGCTTTAAATTAAAAATTTTTTTTTTGGAAATTTGAATACCTAATTAAAACGACCGTTGCCTCTTCGACTACAATGTAACCCTCAACTAACACATGACGTGGATAATTTCAGCCGTTAAACTTTATTTTACCTTTATTGCCTCATGAGGCGGGAAAATTTTACATTTTACACTTTAAATTTACACTTTACACATGCCACCACAGTTTTAAGTGTTATAGCCCTAAGTTTAATATTTGAGCAGTTTGAGCAGTTACAGGAAGAAATATATTGTTGGGATTCAGTAGAAATTAAATGTTCACAGATTTCGTTTGAAAATTTTGAATCTAGTTTAAAACTTAAACATTAAAATAAAGTATTTCAATTAACAATTAATTTTTATACTTGGATACTCTACCTTTTTTTTTTAAATAAAAAATCTTTCGACGAAAATCTTCTAATAACATTGCAGATGTTTCATATCTGAGTTTTATTAAACAACTGTGATACAGTATGCACCTCACACAGAGAAATACCGAAGTGTGTTGTATACGTACACGCACACATACAAGGAAATATAGAGAAACCGGCCTAGACCTAGGGGCATGAAGGCGTAAGGGAGCGTCACGCCGTTTACCGTCACGGCATACAAATCGGTTTTACTGCCAAGACGCACCAAAATTCACATCAAAATTGATAAGGCCCAGGATAAGGCCTATCTCCAGTGGACGTCCTATGGCTAATTAAGTAACATTTAAAGCTAAAAAAAAATACCTTAAAAAAATTACCCAATTAACTCAAAATCTCTCAAATAGAAAGTCTCGAAAATAAGCAAAAAATAATCGTTACAAATCATATGTAATTGAATATTGAATCTCTGCTGTACTGTAACAGATTGAAATATAATTGAAACAAATCTGACATTTGAAACATATTACAAAATTGTTACGTTACGGAAACAGGGTTCGTGTTTGTCGCCGGTAACAAATGAAAAAAGAAGAGAAATTATAAAAAAACTTCCATTGTTTTTTTAGCTACAATATAATGAAATTATGTGACTAAGTTCATTTTTCTTTCCATTAATATTAAGTGCAACTAATTTGCCTTCACTTAACCACATAAATTGTACCCAGCACGGGGTAAGTAAAAATTATTCTATTTTCTAGCAAAAGCCTTGAGTAAAAAGCGGGACATGTTTCCACCTGGAGTGCATTTGCTTATGCGGTTTTATATTAAAATAACTTTTTATTTGAAAGTCAAGACTTCCTAAAACTTTTTTCTAAATAAAATGCGTAGTTTATGTAACTTTCTGAATTTTATTCTATACTAGCTGTGCCCCGCGGTTTCACCCACGCTAGATGCCTGTGTCATAGTAGCTTTATGCATGCAAAGTCTCAGCCCGATCGGTTTAAAATTGACAAAGTTTCATACAAACATTCATCCCCTATTTTATCCCCTTGGGGGTAGAATTAATCAAAATCCTTTCTTAGCGGATGCCTACGTCATAACATCTACCTGCATGCCAAATTTCAGCCCGATCCGTCCAGTGGTTTGGGCTGTGCGTTGATAGATCACTATGTCAGTCAGTCAGTCAGTCACCTTTGAGTTATATATATTTAGAGACTAGCTGCGCCCCGCGGTGTTACTCGCCACATTTTGTTCAGGATTAAAAGTGTCCTATATGTTTCCAGGGAGTCAACTACCTCCATACTAAATTTCATTAAAATTGGTCCAGCCGTTAGAGCGTGAAAGCGTAACAAATAAACAAATAGGTTAAGATATTTTGAATTTTTCCTTTTTCAAAAAAAAATAATAGTTATTGGATTTCGAAACAAAAAAACACATCGACGATAGGGAGAACATAGAATGGACGATTATGGTGAATTTCAAGGTCTACAGGATAATATCGTGAGGCATGCGTGCATGGCCGTAGGTAAAATATAGTACTTAAGTACTCGTCTGGCAATCTACCACCTTTTAGTTGCAAATCTGCCACCAAACAACGGTGTGTGAGCCTCACTTGAGAGCCAGTTCCATTCCAAGCGTTTACTTACATAACATATCACTTAACATCAGGTGAGCTGTGGTCAAACTTAAAATAAATTGCAGTTTGATCACAAAAAGATACCAAACTTTTTTAACTTACTAACACAGAAATCTAAATACTTGACTTTGGGTCGGACCTGGAAATCAAATCAAATAAAAAAATATTTGATTTGTTTTTTTTTTAAATAATACGTAATAGTATTTGCAAAACTTATTTTACTTGGTGGTAGATTTCCTTAGCAGGAGGTCGTCTAGGTAGGTACCACCGCAGTACCAGATATTCTGCCGCTAAGCAGTAGTGTGTAAACATTACTGTGTTCCGGTTTGAAGGGTACTGCAGCTAGCGAAATTACAGGGCTATTGAGACTAACCATCTAGTCTCAATGTAATGAGCGCCAAGGCAGCGATGCTCTGGACTTTGTTTTGCTACTCAAAGTTCTGTGTATCGCTGCAATGGTCATGGACAGGCGTTATCTCTTAACATCAGGAGATCGTTCGTCACATTCAAGTTAAATAATAAAAATAAAAAAAAACAAACTCAACACACAGCTTTCATAATCTATGTAATTAATGATTTCCCCAAGATTATGGCAAAGCATGTATTACAACGTCGGTTATATGTATACATATACTGTACGCAAACGTTGTGTCGAAAAGGTCGAACGCCTCGTGTTTCGAAAAACCAATCGAAATCATTCGCAGCATCTTTTACATTTAACGTAATTTATAATGAAAACACAAAAGGCTGGGACCGCCGTCACCAAATGTAACAGATTCGTTAACTGACGATTATATTAATCAGTTATAATTAATTTTCAAACCTCGACTTCAACTATGAAATGATTGTATTTAACACATACTGAATTTTTCGCTTGATTTTATTTGATAGATAAATAAATTTATGATCTCACTAGCTACGCCGCGCGGTGTTGCTCGCTGTTTCCACGTGAACACTATTTTTTTCGGGTAACCTATGCGTTAATCCAGGGTGTCAGCTACCTCCATACCAAATTTCATCAAAATTGGTCCAGCCGTTTGAGCGTGAAGAAGTAAAAAACATACAAACTCACAAACTATCGCCTTTATAACATTAGTGTTATTATATAGATGATTTTAGTGCTGTCAAGCGCTTGGAGAACCAATGTCACTAATTTCGATCTGGTAAGTTTCAGTAGCCTAGTTGGAAGACCGTCTGGCTTCCAATCTGGAGGTCCTGGGTTCAAATCTCACGGCTCGCACCGCTGTCTTTTCTAAGTTATGTCCGTATGGCTGATTACTTCAAACGGTGAAGGAAAACATCGTAAGGAATATAACACATACGAGAATTGATATTAATATCCTAGGTATGTAATGGCTACCAACCCGCGCTTGTCCAACGGAGACTACGGCCTTATCCTTATCACATTAAGAGTGGCCCACGTCCAGCAGTGGGATAGTTTATAAAAATAAATCGGCTGATTCGAATAGAATACTAATGAAAGAAAAAAATAAATCAATTGAGCAATTTGAACATACTAAAAATATTGTTGTCTTTTTCATTGCAATCTATTAGAGAAGGACAGCTGCATGTTTAATACATTTAGATTCAACTACAAAATTGTACCTTAATATCATAGCAGTTGAAATAAATTTGTCTTATTAAATGGTACAAAATCGACACCATTGTCTTTCTGTTTACTGGCCAATCGTTCACACAAAGGCCTTTTACATTAATCTCTGATTACGCAACCCTGTTTAACTGTAACCGGCCGAGTAACCAGTCCCGTAATTACCTACAACAATAGAATTCCCAGGGTTGAACAATAAATTGACTAGATATAAACGATTATGTGACTTATGCCTTTGAGACAGGATCGCTTATCGAATGAACGATTGAAAGTTCCTACGATAGGTCACCAACCTAGTGTTATTGATCTGTTTTACGATTATGTGGCTTATTATTTTGAAAACACGATTGTATTTTGAATGATCAATAATACAATAGACCGCTTATTTGCGATGTTTTCTATTTCTCCTTTAAAACGCGTCAAATCACAAAAAAAAAAACGTTTTTGTTACTTTATTAAACAAATACTAATTCCAGTAGTATAAATAGGTCTAAATTCAAGCCAGGCTCGACCTCATCAAGCCTTAAGAACTTAATAAAGCGAAAATAAAACCTAACTGACTTACACATAAAGCTAAATTTCGTATAAACGTCCCATTTGCCAAGAAAATTACTCGATATGTGAAATCATTGACTTTTTACCGAATCCAGGCTTTAGCTATGCTGATGTTCCTCGGTACAAGTTAAACGATTCCGACGAATTGAGAACCTCCTCCTCTTTTTTATGTCGATTAAAAAGTGTAAAAAATACATATTGAAAAATGTACCGCACAGCGCCATCTAGCCTTAAGCGAAACAAAGTACTATGTATGGGAACCAAAAAAGGAACAAAATAATCATCGTAGACCGCGTCTTCGCTTATCATCAGGCGAGATGGCGGTCAAACGTAAGCCTATTAGTTATTTAAAAAAAAACTTTTTTTTTTGGCTGAGTCTTGGTGTTGACCACAACTCACCTGGTGTTAAGTGACGGTGTGGTCGAAGATGGTAAAGCACACCTAGCCTGGAATGGAACTGGCTCTCAAGTGAGGCTGCCGGACACCGTTAGATGCTTGGCGGCAGATTTTCAACTTGAGGGTGGTAGCTAGCCAGCCGAGTACTAGAAAGTACCCTACCACCACGCTATGGTTTCCTCACGATGTTTTCCTTCGCCGGTAGCTCAAGCTCATTGTTGGGGTTTGAACCCACGCCCTTCGGCATGCGAACCGACCGCGCTAACCACTGAGCTATCATCGCTACTTTTTTTAGTTTAATTGGATTAGACTAAAACTTAATGAACTAGACTGACTGACTTTACTTTCATGCACGAAGTACTGTTCTCACCTTTGGGACGGATCGGCTAAGTACCAGCTTGAGGCGTTGGAGTCCATCGAGAAACGTGCTAAGAAACTCATTAGCAATTACTCGCTTGTTCGGAAAAGGCTCCAAAACCTTGAACGTCGTTGTAAAGTGGCTTGTCTGTCAGTTTTGTTCCGGATACACTTTGGTAAGTGCGCTTTAGATCTGCATGACGTAATTCTGTATTGCCCATTCTAATATAGGACAGCCAGGAGCTCTAAGAAGCGACACTGCTTCATGGTCGATATTCCAAAAACTCGAACTAAACGGTTCGAATCTACCTTCATTGCACGAACCGCTACACAATGGAATTTGTTGCTCGACTGGGTGTTTCCTGATGGATACAATCTGGGTGCCTTCAAGCCGCGAGTGAATCGGTTTCTTCTAGGCAAGCGTGCTCCACCGTAGACTTCGCTTAAAATCATACGAGTTGGCGGTCAAAAGCAAGCCCATTGTAATAAAAAAAAAATACTAAGATTGTCAACCATAAAAAAAACACGAATTATCTCTTACCATCTAGCAGAGTGTCTCGTTCGACTTCTTACTATTAAAACTTTCTTACTACAAAAATGATTTTATACTTGTGAGCATTTGACAAAAATGATATATACTTGTGAGCGATTGACTTATAACTTTGTGCCACTCTCCATTTCCTCCAACATCCTAATGAGAAAACGACACAAAAAGACGTCTTTGTCTCTAAACGCTTTACGGACGTAAATTTTGTATTTTTACGCGTAACTTTACGTATTGACGAGTGCCTTTTATTTATACTGTCTCTTTACTTTCGATTCTGCTATGTGTGGGGGAATAAAGTCTTTTGCCAGAATTTCTTGGAAGGCCGATATTTTTACATTCTTGAGATAATAATGGTTTTTATTAGAACTAAAAACTAAGCATTAGTGCCAAAACTCAGCAAATAGAAATTTCACACAGCGCTACCTACCCTCAAACTATGCAAAACTTGTACTGTGGAAACCAGGTAGCTGAAAGAATACTTATAACCACACTTACCCAGAAAAAAGTAAGTAAAAACCCCATAAGTAGAACATCGTGATAAAGAGGCGACACAGGTGGGAAGAGGCGACACAGGTGGGAAGAGGCGGCACAGGTGGGAAGAGGCGGCACAGGTGGGAAGAGGCGGCGCGGTGGGGGCAGATTTGGTGGATCCAGTCAGGGTTAGCACGCAAATGTCATTGCTTTATTTGGTGTAGGTAGGTAGGTGTTCATGGTTAGTGACTTTTTAATAAAAAGGCATTGAACATTCGTAGAACCTTACGTGAGTCTTATAGATTCGATGTGAAGCTAAGAAGAGATCGATGGAAGATTTGTTCGTAGATGCGATGTCGACATCCCTGCACGCGGCGCGCGCTAAACCTGCCTGCATCAACGCTAGTAGGGAAGTTGTAGCGATGATAGCTCAGTGGTTAGCGCGGTCGGTTCGCATGCCGAAGGGCGTGGGTTCAAACCCCAACAATCAGCTTGAGCTGCCGGTGAAGGAAAACATCGTGAGGAAACCATAGCGTGGTGGTAGGGTACGTTCTAGTACTCGGCTGGCTAGCTACCACCCTCAAGTTGAAAATCTGCCGCCAAGCATCTAACGGTGTGTTCCGGCAGCCTCACTTGAGAGCCAGGTATGCTTTACCATCTTCGACCACACCGTCACTTAACATCAGGTGAGCTGTGGTCAAACATCTAGCCTATCAACCATAAAAAAAAAGGGATGTTCTACTTACTCGGGGCCGCGCGCTCCAAGTACTTTGCCCGTGGTCAACATCCACGCACCCGCTGCCGTCCGGGACACTCGGGCATTGTTTAGAGGTTCGTACAGTAAAAAATTGAATAATTTAGTTAGTGTCAATAAAATACTAGAGAACGCTCAAACACATTAGTGATGCTTTTCTTATGAGAACGCTGTAACCTACCGCCCGTGTGAACTAATCAACACAACAAACGTTTTTTACACCTACTACTCATTGTTATAAGTTTCATAATCCTTTGCAAAAATATTTAACCTCAAGTTATGTAAGATTGAACTTTGTCCCGTTCAAAATAAAGCAAGAAATCAATTGGTTGTATTTGTGTTGGTATCACACAAGCGTGGGAAATTCAGAAGCATTGTTTTTCTTGGCTTAGTTCCGTCAGAGAAGAAGCAATAGTTCATTGACCTCACGCGAGCGCACCCAGGCATACAAGTATCTTGCCACTACTATAAAAATTTCTAAATTTCACTTAAATCCATTTAGTCAAAAACCTAACCTAACCTAACGATATGTTCCGGCAGCCTCACTTGAAAGCCCGTTCCATTCCAGGTTAGGTGAGCTTTACCATCTTCGATCACACCATCAAGTGGGCTGTAGATAAACACCAAGGTTGTCAATCGTTAAAAAAAAGTCGTGGGAATAGTTTTTAATTTTTAATATGTATTCATTTTTAGTTTAATTAATATGATATTAATTTGATTGACTAATGCAAAAATAATCTCATTAATAAATAATGTAGGTCATTTCTCACAGCGCCATCTATCCCCAAACTAAGCAAAGCTTATACTATGGAAACCAAGATAGTTGATAGAATGCTCATTTCATTCAGAGAATAATCAAAATAACAAAAGACAACCTTTTAATTGTTTATTGTCATGCAAAGCAATGAGATGAACGAGTCACCCTTCTGATGGATTATTGCAAATATGAACGGCTTCACACTATTTGCGAAATTAATCGAAGTTGGTCGAGGACGTGAGCGTGGAGAGGCACTTCGCGTCGCCTCGGCCGAGTTGCGATCGTCGACGGTATTTGCGTCCGAGTCAAAGGACTTTGAGTACCTTGAAGTTCGAGCAAGAAGTAACTCACTGCGTTATTTGGAAGTTTTATAGCGATGATAGCTCAGTGGTAAGTGCAGTCGGTTCGCACGCTGAAGGGCGTGGGTTCAAACCCCGACAATGAGCTTGAGCTGCCGGTGAAGGAAAACATCGTGAGGAAACCATAGCATGGTGGTAGGGTACTTTCTGGTACTCGGCTGGCTAGCTACCACCCTCAAGTTGAAAATCTGCCACCAAGCATCTAACAATGTGTTTCGGAAGCCTCACTTGAGAGCCAGTACCATTCCAGGCTAGATATGTTTATCATCCGACCACACCATCACCTAACATCAGGTGAGATGTTGTCAAACACATAACTTATAAACAATTTAAAAATAACCAAAAAAGCAACCAAACAAGGTTGCCCCCGACTGAAGTTATTTTATTGGCCACCAACTCGTCTGATGGAAAGCGACAGTGCGACCAAGGATGGAGCACGTTGATTTAGTTTAGCCTTGAAAACACCCAAGTTGTAGTATATAGGAAACAAAGAAGCCGGCAATATGTTCCATTCATGGGCTGTACGCATCAAGAAAGTACAGCCGAATCCGTACGAAGACTGGGGACGTCCACGAGGAACGGATGAGTGTGTCTTCTTGTATAATCAGACTTTGGTCCTATCGCCTGGTAGATGGCGTGGTTTGCCGAATCCATGAAACGACCGACTTCTCGGCTTCTAAGCTACAACAGAGGCATATTCAAAGAAAGAGTGAGTAGCGTGGCTGTCTCAATGACGTTGACAGCCAGACGCCATCTGTCCATCCAGCTCGGAACACTTGACAATAAGCTTCCACAGCTGTACTGTTAAGCGTTACTTTTGAAAGAGTCCCATTAGCCGTCCAAGCACGCGATCCAGTTGATCAAACACTGTATTATGTAAATCGGTCGGTAAGTTTGGACCTCTTGCTAGTTTTGTTTGAATAGGATTGAAAGGTTAGTTCGGGAGAACGGTGGAGGACACGCATGGCTTAGAGGCTAGAGCTCGCAAGTGGTGAGGTCGATTCTCGGGATGATAAAAGTATTATCTAGTAACTAGCAAATTAATAGAACATAATTAGGTATATTATCTATGAAAAATAAAACTCGATTGCCTTCTCTATTTATTCGCATAATATTATTGGTCCTAGTTTGGCATGTCATTTAATTTTATTGCCTGATTTTATTTGTATACATTTTGAAAGGCTACATTACAGCGCTGTTGAGACTTCAAAGTAATGAGCGCCAAGGCAGTGATGCCCTGGACTTTGTTTTGTTACTCAAAGCACACATACATACACAAACCCTGAAAACATTACACTCCTTTTTTGGGGCAGTCGTGTAAAAATCAAATGATATTCGTTGGTAGCGCAGCAGGCTGAATCGATTTAGGTGATTCTTTTCTTTAAATGATCGGGATTTTTCTAATGCGGTGTATATGCGAGGCTACCGCATTGGGTACGAAACACTAGGCTATGAGCTAATGATTAATAATATTGTGTACCATAAAATATCACTGGAAAAACTAACTAAAAAAAAACAGCGACGAACTGACTTAGATAAATAAATAAAATAGATACGTCTTCCGAAGTCTCGTATCAAACTTGTTTGGATCATCTCCAGATAAAAAGGTTTACCTAAACAAATACATCACAGACAACGGGTAAATGTAATTTTCCACTGGCTGAATCAACGCGGAGCTAGTAAATAAATTACTTTAGTTCATAGACTGGGAGCTAACCGATCATTTCTTTACTCGTGTCAAACGTAAGAGCGGTGTTTTAGGTCCATTCTGGTCCTTCGAGCTTGATGACAAAAATTGACATGAGATCGTTTTATTTTAAATTGTTTACAAGCCTACCACCATGATACCACCACCACCATGGTGGTAGAGTACGAAACGTGTAGGGTGAGTAGTAGGTAGTACGTTCAAACGTAACATCGTGAGTGATGTGAGATGTGGTCAAACACCTAGCTTGTAAACAATAAAAAAAACGATCTCATGACCATTGATCCATTTTGGTCATCAAACGTAATGGTCAAACGTAGACCTAACTCTTTCGACTTTATATTATGAAGATTTCATAATAGATTCATGAGGCTACATCGACCTCACAGCATTCACATGACGCCGTTTCGACCTCACGAATCTTGTGAGGATCGTGTGAACATGTCGTATCTCCCAAACTACAGAAGGATGTATGCAGCTATGCCTCCAAGACGTGACCCAATTTGCGCGAAACAAAGCGATTTCGCATCACCACTTTATCCAAACCCAAAACCATTAAAATCAACCTTAACACCAATAGAATAGAGTCCGACAAAATGCACGGAAAACTTACCGTGCAAATGACATGACCAATGACTGTGACTTTTATTGGAAAAGGAACTTTAACTCTTCCGTTATACGATACAATTTAGACAATCGCCTCCTCAGAAAATTACAAGGCGATTCAATTAGATGAAATTAAGCTTTGAGATAAGCGCATACGGCTTAAAATAGCTTCGCGAGCGAAGTTCCTTAAGGGTAGGTCTGAGTCCTTGGTTTCAATCATTGCTAGAATAAAACCCCGATATCTAGAATCTTATTTGGTTTGAATAAGATAGTGGATAGGGTATCTATTCGGCAAAATTGACTTTTTCCTTCGTTCGGGGGAAGTTTTTCCAATTTCAGAGTTTAACTGAAGTAGCAATTTCAATTTTAAGGACAACCTCATATAAGGGAAATTTGATCGTCAAACACTTGGAGATTCGATGTGTGTGTGTACAAAAGCAAGAAAAACACTTTACGCCAGTCAAGAAAATGGAATGGGAAAATAAGGCAATAGTTTCGGGCCTAAAACTACGACGAACATAATAATAATGAATTAAAAAGTACTCGGCTCACGAGATAGCCGGTATGTGGGATGTTGATTCGACGATCATTGACACGATGAACGGTTTGCAGCAAAAAACCTCAAACAACATCTCAAGAGTCTCTCGCTAGATTGTTGAATCAATGGCAGATCCAAAAGGCAGTGATCTTCATGAGGTTCATCACTCTGCAGCCCTAACCACTGGCAGCTGAAAACCAGTATAACCACTTTAACATTTTTTAGCGATGATAGCCTAGTGGTTGGTGTGGCCGGTTCACACGCCAAAGGCGTGAGTTCAAACCCCAATAATGAGCTTGACCTGCTGGTGAAGGAATCATGAGGAACCATAACGTGGTGGTAGGGTACTTTCTAGTACTTGACCGGCTAGCTACCACCTTTCAAGTCGAAAATCTGGTGCCAAGCACCTAAGAGTGTGTTCCGACAGCCTCACTTGAGAGCCAGTTCTATTCCAGGCTAAGTGTGTTTACCATCTTCGACCACTTAACATCAGGTGAGCTGTGGTCAAAAACTTAGCCTGTAAAAATTTAAAAAACATGGAAGAACCCCTCATTTTGGCTTTAAGCTAATAAAAAAACATATTTCGTTCGACTACTCGTCACTATTTTTCGCCCCATCAACACAATCAAACGTGACGACGTGGTCAGCCATGAACGTCTGAAATAAGACCAAACACCTAAATCTTCATAACAAGATCCACGGCCCGGCCCCGGGGGGACCAAACGGCCCCTCGATATACGCCTGCTAACATACGACCATAATGCCTGCTACACACAAAGCGTTTCGATTCCATATCTTTCTAAATGAACTGCAAGGTGGTGGAACTCTGTCAGAGTCTATTTTTTTACGATTAACAGAGTCGGTGTTTGACCACAGTTCACCTGATCTTAAGTGACAGTCAAAAACAAAATCAAAAAGTCATTTATTCAGTTCAGGCCCTGGTGAGGCACTTATGAACGTTAAGTTACATGTTTGAATCTACCACCGGCTCGGAATTACACTTCAACTGAGAAGACTCCGGCAAGAAACTCAGCAAGGCATTTTTTTGTGGATCTTTCTTTTCATATTAGGTTACAGTTTACAGTTATAAATATTAATACATACATTATGCTTACTACAATTGTCACTTAGCCAGGGGGATGCAAGTGCAGAGAGGAGCTACTACAATCATATATTTCTGTCTTCCACGTAATGTATAGTAGGATTTGTCAATTAACCTCTGCTTTATAAAATATAAAGTGTGATCGAAGATGGTAAACATACCATTTTTTATGGCTTACAGTGTTTGCCTACAGCTCACCTGATGTTACGTGACAGTGTGGTCGAAGATGGTAGAGCACACCTAGCCTGGAATGGAACTGGCTCTCAAGTGAGGCTGCCGGAACACACCGTTAGATGCTTGGCGGCAGATTTTCAACTTGAGGACTTACTAGCCAACTGAGTACTAGAAAGTACCACCACGTTATGGTTTCCTTCACCGGCAGCTCAAGCTCATTGTTGAGGTTTGAACCCACGGCTTCGGCATACGAACCGACCGCGCTAACCACTGAAATATCATCGCTACAAAACCTAACCTGGAATGGAACTAGCTCTCAAGTAAAATTGTCAGAACACATTGGTAGGTGCTTGACGACAGATTTTAAACTTGCTCCACTCCAGAACTGTGCAGCCCCATCGGCCATCAGTTCTGCGTGCTATGTGCCCTAACTTGCCAGGTCGCTGGGCTATGTTGGTTAGTTTAATGAAATTAAATTTTCAAAATTATTCGTTCTCGTTCTTTATTTTTATTTTTTAATTCTTGCACAGGTCTAGCGAGAGCTTTAGAGGGGCTACCAGGGAATTTTGCTGAGTTGCACGGTTTTCGCCAGTTATCTGCTCGACGATGATTCATTTTGACACGTTGCGTCGAGTTTAATCTCTTTATCTTGTTTCTCCCCTTCTGGGGGCTACTCTTGTTTCAAGGTCGAATCGATTCGCACCCAGGAACTTAGTTTCATCAGAACAGCGGTTCTCAAACTTTTTTCGTGAGTCCTTCCTGAATGTGAAATATTTGACGAAGCCCTAATCAAAAACTGTTTTTTTTTATTATCAGTTGAGTCGGTATTGAACTGTTGACTATGCTCCTGGCTAATATATTCTCATATTACGCATTCCACTACTACTCTTTTACAATTTTAGTTATTTTTTTAACGTTATATTGGAATATTTTATATGTAACTCTTTAGTTTTATTTTCATTATAACCAGTATTTTTGTGGAGCCCTCACAGAGCTGCGGACCCTTGGGGTTCTGCGGCAAACTTTGAATATGGCGGATATATGTAATATATATATATATATGGTGCCGGCGTAAGAATTGTATCCCACCTTCTCTACCCGTGGTTGCCGTAAGAGTCTGCTAAGGGATGTAATCCGGAAGATGGGCAGTAGCGTCTTCCTTGAACAATCACACCTAACTGCGCTCGCCAACCCGCCTGCCAAGCGTGGCGAGTATTGGCAAAACCCTCCCAGGAGGAGGCCTATGTCCAGCAGTGGACGTCCTATGGCTGATGATGTGATATGTGATTGTGTTCTTGATACTAACAAATTCGCTAAGTAATATAAATTTTGAAAGAAAAAATTAAGTAGTTAGGAGGACTGCCGACCGAAGTGAAAACTTATAATATGTCTCATTAGCATGTCGGTGACGCGAACTCATATGTTACCAAAAAAAACGCTCAACTATGTTAAAATAAATTTCAACTTTAATAAAACCTTTGTGGTTCGAGAGTCATCAGTAGCCCCCTGTAGCTCAGGACGGTTCGACACGGCCGCACCAGTTTATCGCGATCCGTAACTCGCTGTAGTTGTTAACGTTTCGCGCCATTACACAACTTTATAGTTACGTTCTTATGCGTCTGTACATTTAGAGACTAGACATTTTGAGAAATACGTTTGTTACGGCTTTTAGGACCTTCGACATTCTGATAATATTAATACACGACTAGGGACTACAATTATGATATGAGTTTGGAAAATTATGTACCAACTCCAGGGTGTCAGCTACGTCCATAAGTCCATACCAAATGTCATCAAAATTGATCTAGCCGTTTAAGCATGAAGAAGTAACAAACATAAAAACACACTCACAAACTTTCGCCTTTATAATATTAGTGATGAAAATGAACTCCTTTTTCCCTTTGGTTTTTGTAATATTAATGAGACGAACGAGACGCTCTCCTGATGAAAGAGATGACGCATGTCCATGACCATTGCAGCGATACACAGAACTTTGGGTAGCAAAACAAAGTCCAGGACATCGCTGCTTTGGCGCTCATTACTTTGAGACTTTCGGTAGTTAGTCTCAACAGCCCTATAATGTCGCTGCAGTACTCTTTAAACCAGAACACACTACTGCTTAGCGGCAAAATATCTTATACTGCGGTGGCGATGACTTTCTGCTAAGGTAATATAGGTTTCCCTTAGGTCACGCCATGATTTGATAACAACTTTACCGATTTCATTTGTCTTTTTTTTTAATTTTCTTATTCTTTGTAGAAGGTTCTTAAGGAAAGAAAATTGCGCAGAAAATTGGAAAATTTCAAAAAACGGGAACAGACATTGATGAAGCTTAGACAGGACAATGTCTGTCAGGTGAACTAGTTGAATATAATTTTAGGCGTTGTTCAAAATAGAAATGCTTCATATCAGTCAAATGCCAAATATTCCGTCACGTGTTATCTTCGTAAGATTCCCCGGGAACTTTAGTCATTTCGCCGTCTGATAAATCATTTTGAGAGATTTGCGTACTATGTATGTAACCGATAGAGTTATGTATTAATGGAAAACAAATATAGGCATATGTGTGTAGGTGGAGGTTTTGTCTCTTTACGATGATAGCTCAGTGTTTAGCGTAGGTGGTTCACATGCTGAAGAGCGTGGGTTCAAACACCAACAATGAGCTTGAGCTGCCGGTGAAGGAAACATCGTGAGGAAACCATAGCGTGGTGGTAGGGTACTTTCTAGTACTCGGCTGGCTAGCTACCACCCTCAAGTTGAAAATCTGTCGCCAAACACCTGACAGTGTGTTCAGACAGCCTCATTCGAGAGGTAAGCGGTGGTCAAACACCTAGCCAGTCAACGATTAAAAAATAGGGCTTTTCAGTTTTTTTTTTCTAAATTTCTATACAACATTGTATTTTTTCACTTTTTCCAATTAGTGTTAAAAACTGTACTTATCAAAGTCCGTTGTGTCAGAAACCTTGAAGAACTGAAGCGAGCGAGTCATTTGACACTTTTTTGTATACAGTTGACAGACTAGGTGTTGGACCACATCTCATCTTATATTGTCTGTGCGTTTGAAGATTGTGAACGCACGTAGCCTGGAATGGTTCAAGCTCATTGTTGGGATTTGAACCTACGCCATCCAGCGTGTGAACCGACCGCGCTAACCACTGTGATTCAGTGACGTAGTAAAATTTCCACAGTTGTACATGACTTTATTGACTTTTCAAATGAATTACACTTACTATATAAGTCTATATTTTGACGAAAATTACCTGCAACAAAAACAAACTTGATTAACAGACGTAGGTACTTAAATACACATTGAACTCTGAAGGTAGCGATGAAAACAAATCTAAGGACATATCAATAATAAAATTATGACTGTAATTGCATTGTATATATTATATATTATAATTGTTTGCTAGAAATGTTTAATGAAATGGCTAGAGAATAACGATACAAGCTAAATGTTTGAGAAACGATCGTAAGTGGTTCTTGCCAAAAGTAAGACTAAAAAAAAAAAAAAACAAGGAATATACAAAAAAATTGCTGTTTGAAAAATTACAATTATTATCGAATTCCACGTAAATGAGTTCAGAAGAAAGTTAAAACAGTTCTTTGAGTCCAACCCAATATATTCTATAAATGAATTTATGAATATGAAACTGGCTGAATCTTCATTCTTAATGCGAGCTAACCATCAATAAATTGTTGAAATCATTTAAACACTGTCATATATACATGTTTGTATATATATACGTATCTATTATTTCTATTAATTTTAATAGATTTCTTTTTCTTTTTTAAGAATATTTATTTAACATTATTTTTTTTCAAATTATACAATTTACATTATTTCATATTTTGACTGACATTCTAATATTCATTTGACATTATGTTTTATTCACTGGACATTATTGTTAATATCAGGCGATAATATTTGTATATTTGCATTCTTTTCCTTTTTTAATTTAATTTTATATAATTAACTAATCATCAAAATTGGTTCAGCTGTTTAGTCGTTACGAAGGAATATAGAACGGATCAAAAAGGACAATCGCATAATTTCTGCCTATTTCGGCTTAATTAAGTCAAAGCCAACCGAAAACTAGCACTATTTCTGTAAAAAAATGATTTCTATTCTCTCTTGTGTGATTCGTTTTTTGTGAAAATTGCTTCCCTTGTAGTGTATCAAGTGTCACATGTCAAAGACGTCCTTAAAGGTTACACGCCCTCATCGGTAACGAATAGTGTTTTGAGATCAATATCTGTGGGTACACAGGTGTACAGCTCGTTAGATCTTCGCAGCAATAAAAAGAAAGACTAACTTTCAACACCGTCGCATCGGCTTGTCAAGTAGTAGAAGTCGGTACACATTCTGGGCCCGTGGTCAGCAACCGCGCGCCCGCTTCCGTCCGGGATGCACCTTCCACCGCGTGTTTTAGAACCAGGTTAAGATATTATCTGCTAGAGACTTTGTTTTATGACATTGACGAGTATTTCATACAAAAAGATTATTAAATTACTAGTAAGATTTATGTTTTTTTTTGACATTTTATTATATTGACACTATTTTTATACGAACATATTTTATTTTTGACCTTTTTTATTTATTGACATGTGTGATCAGTATTTTAAAACTATTTGAAATGATAATTCCAAAACTCTGTCAAAACTTTTATTGAAGTTACCACTACTTTACTAGCGAATGACCGGACTCGGCTTTAACTTACTTGGACTGTGTCGACTGTGTGAATCTTCATTTAATGTTTGAAATTATTATAATAAGTACTTGACTATAGAAAAAAGCACAATGTGCGATGCCAAAAATAGAGAGAAAAATAACCGATACAAATAGAAGCGCTCTTACGTAGTTTTACGATAGCATGGATTACGTTAGAAATGAGAAAACTGTAAAGTAATCGCCTAAAACACATAAATCTCGATCCCTCCTAGAAATACCCTTCTTCTCCCCTAATCGTAAAGGACGAATACACAGCGGGACATGCCACGGGGCTCCCACAGCAGGCCGGCTATTCAAAGGCATTCTGTAATGTTTATGTCAAGTTACTAACCTAGAGCTCATTTGGATCACTGTCTGTGTTTTTGTTTTTGTGTTTTTACTTTGCTTCACTTAAGTCAATTTACTGTAAGCTGCAAATTTTTGCTGAGAAACATAAATATAAATCAGATAATTCTTTATTTTTTTTCTATCTATTCAAATATTACTTGGCAGTTGATCTTGGTCATCTACGTACCACCGCAGTACCAGATATTCAGCCACCAAGCAGTTGTGTGTAAGCATTATTGTGTTCCTTTTTGAAGCGTACTGCAGCGGCATTACATAGCCGTATTACTAACCATAGAAAGTTTCAAAATAATGAGCACCAAAGTAGCGATGCACTAGACTGGATTTGTTTTGTTACTCAAAGTTCTGTTTTTGCTGCACTCAGAGCGTCTCGTTCGTTTCATACTATAAAAAATGACTTGCAAATCATGTCTGTTAGCTTATTCGTCCTAGCTGACGGCATATATCGTGGGGATAACTCAGGACACCCATTTGGAGAAGCGACGATTTTTTTATCGGTTTCGTGCGTGACCGCCGCTCGTGCTGTTGCGGATATTTTATGGTGTTTAGATGCCGGCTTTATGCCGAAATATGGCGGCGGTAGCTTCCATACCGCTGACTCGCTTGGAACTGTTACCAGCCTATATGTCAAGATTAATTGGCTCCACTATTTTAGTCTGTTAACTGGCTTAGGTAGAAGTTTTTATAGGTTGGAGTTTTTTTATCTTAGAATTGAATTTCTTATAATAAAAATGACTAAATCTGGACTATTGTCTTATCAAGCCAATTTGTTTGATCCTAATCACGCTTATATTATTAATGCAAAAGTTTATCTGTTTAATAATTTTTCACGCTATAACGGTTTGTTACTTCTTCACGCTGTAACGGTTTGTTACTTCTTTACGCTGTAACGGTTTGTTACTTCTTCACGCTGTAGCGGTTTTACTAACCACTTCTGGAACCACTTTGTCTTTATTGTACATGTGACACAAGTTATATTCAAAATTAAAAAAAAAACGGATTTTGGCGCAAAAAATTTTTTTTCCGTAGTCTGGTTTTAGTTTTTTTTTTCTTTTTAGTTTGTTGTCATTACTTTTTCTGTTATGCCAATAAAGGGTTATTCTATCATATTGTACGTCTTACTATAAGAAAGTCGGGTAAAATTGAACGGTTCGGGTAAAACCGCGCGCATTAAAGATGTATTGCGCGAATCTTACCATCAGTTTGAGGAGTACATTAATAAGGAGGGTCCCGGGGGCCGAGACCACTTAATCCAATTCAACTCAGGGGTGCACACAATTTAACATTTGATGAAATTTTCAGCAGCTCTCATTTAGGTATCAATTTCTTCCGGCTTTGTGATCATACTGACAGTCCTGTAATATGTGTGTGGTAGTATTTCTGTTTAGCAAGTGGCAATGGGCTGGATATATCTGTCGCAGAACCAATAACCGCTAGGAAAGACGTCTTTTAGCGTGAAGACAAGTAGTTGGCAATCAGCGTAGGACGCCCTGAGACTCGGTGGAGTGACGATATACGTAGGGCAGCTGGCAGTGGATAGAAGCAAAAAGCCGAAGATCGAGCTAAGTGACGTGTCTTGGTAGAGGTCTATGTCCAACAGTGGACGACAAAAGACTTATGATGATGATTTCTACTTTAAGAGTTGTCAACAGATATTCTACCGAATGAGCTAACAGGGCAGTTATAGTGCTTAGCGCGGTCGGTTCACAAGCCAAGGGGCGTGGGTTTAAACCCCAACAATGAGCTTGAGCTGCAGGTTAACCATAACATGGTGGAAGAATGTTTTTTAGTACTCGACTAGCTAGCTCGAACTAAAAATCTGCCGACAAGCATCTAACGGTGTGTTCCGGCAGCCTCACTTGAGAGCCACTTCTATTCCAGGCTAAGGTGTGCTTTACTACCTTCGACCACACCGTCACACATTAGGTGAGCTGTGGTCAAAAGCCTAGCCTGTCAAACATAAAAAAAAAAACATAAAAAACATTGTCCGTGCGAGACCGGGGTAAGTAGCTAGTACATGATAATGAACATTTTAGTTCCACGGATCCCCTTAAGAGTAGACACATCAAGTTACTAAATAGTAATTATCATAATCCTGCTAAGCCAAGCTATAACAAACCCTTCACAATCTGCCATGGCGTATATCGTCAGGTCTCCCCTCGAGTGCCGGCTCGAATCCCGACGCGGAGTCTCATTCGATCGAATGTAATCCTTCACTTAGGCGAGGGGAGACCGGGGTAATGGAGTATGGGGGAAACCGGAGACGACTTTGTTTTGTTTCTATGTGATGAACTAATTCTTGTTACGGTTCGTTACGAAGCTGTTACGTCAAAGTTTTAATGCGGACTGCTTGCGATTGGGGATTTTTTCGGCAGTATCTTGTTACCAGCAGCAAGTGAATGTAACGATGTTTTCAATTGCCATTTGGTATAATTTTGTGTTTTTTTTTCTGTGTTCCAATCTTTGGTATAGACAATAAAGAGTTAATCAAACTTGAAATTCCTAAAAATCATTAAATCTAAGCAATGGACTATGTAATGAGTCTATGAATGGTTGATAGTGGTGGATATAATTCTTAAGCTGTATATCTCCACACCAATACTTGGTGGTCGCCAAGCAGTAGTGTGTAAACAATACTGTATTCCGGTTTAAAGGGTACTGCAGCGAAATTACAGAGTTGTTGAGATTAGCCATCGATAATCTCAAAGTAATGAGCGCCAAAGCAGCGATGTCCTGGACTTTGTTTTGCTACTCAAAGTTCTGTGTATCGCTGCAATGGTCATGGACAAGCGTTATCTCTTAACATCGGGAGACCGTGGAATAAGATCATGCAGTATTCATTCGTATTTTTCTAAGCAAGTTTGCATCGAAACTTATAGCATTGAATTCTGAACAAGTTTAGAAATAATATTCTTTTTTGTTTAATGTAACTTTTTTTAACACAAGTTTTTACTCTTTAACGATTGCAAAACAATAACGTTTTTCCCAATTAATAAGCTTTGGCCATGCTCGGTCAATTTTCTTCGCTATTCCAGCAATCTAGATGGCTGATTGAGTAGTTCCGTTGCATCAAAATATTTGAATAGCAATCTAGTTCAGAACTTCACCGCCAAATACAAATAACTTTATTTGTACAAATTTACATTTAACGAAGAGGGTAATGACCGGGATTAATGGCGTACAAGAAAAGAGGCCTATTTATTTATTTATTTTATATACCAGTGGGCGATTACGTACTGAAAACGATGATGATGATGATGATGATGATGAAATTACAATAATATTGGTAATCTTGTCTGCAGCCGTAGTTTCCGCTGTGCTGTTGCAGCCAGCGTCTTCCTACTAAATATAAAGTTAAACAAGAATATAATTTAAACTAAGAAATAAGGAAATGGTATACAAAAATTATGTTTAGCTTATTATATTGTAGTGTGTGCATGCGTGTGTGTATATGTGGGTTTTTGTGCGTGTGTGTAATATATTTTATTATTAATAGATTAGCTGCGCCCCCTAATGTTACCACAATTTCCACGTGAACACAATATTTTTTCGGTATAAACAGTAGCCTGTGTGTTAATCCAGAGTGTCAGCTACCTCCATACCAAATAACATCAAAATTGGTGCAGCCGTTTGAACGTGAATAAGTAACAAACACGCGCACAAACTTTCGCTTTATAATATTAGTGTGAAGTGTGTATAAATCAGAAGATCAGAATTTAAACAATAGTTACTCCTGTCTTGCCAGTATATTTTTGTGGATATGTAATCTAGCTGTCCCAACCAGTTTTTTATACTAATTGTTAGGTTGCCATGTGGCGCCGTGTGCAGGGACGCACACGTTGTCAGGACGATCGATTGTTTGGTTTTAAATTTCAAAAAATAAAACACGTGGTTAATTAGGCTGGAGGTGGCGGGACAGTCGGTACTATACCGTCTAGCACGATAGTCGGGTCCTAGTAATTTGACTTATTGTAACTAGTTTGCCGTGGTGGTACCGGCGTAAGAATAGTACCCCACCCTCTCTACCCGTGGTTGCCGTAAGAGTCGGCTAAGGGATGAATCCGGAAGATGGGCAGCGTCTTACTTGAACAATCACACCTCGTGCGTTCGCCAACCCGCCTGCCAAGCGTGCCGAGCGTTATTGGCAAAACCCCCCAGGAGGAGACCTATGTCCAGCAGTGGACGTCCTATGGCTGATGATGTGTGTGATGTGGACTAATTTAACCGAATAAACCCACCAACTAAGAAGATATGTAAAGTTTAATTTGATGTCCAGATTCTGATATAGAGAAAAGTTCACAATTTAAACTATTCACTTTTTTTCTTACATCGTAATAAAGTGTTTTGTAGGTGACGTGCTAGTATTATATTATCTGTGCTAGCGAAGGAATTATGTAAAAAATTACAACGCAGAAGCAATGAATCATCGCAAGTGGGGGAAAGCGTTGTTTCCGCAATTCTAGCGACGTACACGTTACACTTTCCCTAAGCATGGCGATATAAAGGGCGGAGGAATTTACACTGACATGTATCGCAGTCAACAGAGTACTTAGCGGCCTCTGTCACACTGTAGTGTAAACAGTTAACTAGCAACTTGCCTTTTTTATATTCCGATGTATCTTTGTTACAATTTATCTCTATTATACTTATATATATTATGTTAACTTGATCATATTCTTAGCTTCTTTTCTTTCTAATTATTGGCACACCCAGTTTTCTACTCGTTCTTAAATCTTTCCATCCTAAGATTGCTTTTAGCGATAAGGTCGCTAATTGTTACACTAGTTATTTAGTTTACATTTTCCTTTTGTATTAGATATACAATCTTGAGTGTGAACAATATCTATCAATATTGTTTGACAGTTTTAAGTGTTTTAACTACAGCTCACTTGATGTAAGGTGACGGTGTGGTCAAAGATGGTAAACACACCTAGCCTGGAATGGGACTGGCACTCAAGTGAGGCTACTGGAACACACCGTTAGGTGCTTAGCGGCAGATTTTGCAACTTCATGGTACATCAAGCAAGCCATCCGAATGCAAGGAAATACCCTTCCACCACGCTATTGTTTCCTCACGATGTTGCCCTGCACCGGCAGCTCATTGTTGAGATTTAACTCTTGCACTTCGGAATGATACCCGACCATATTAACCTCTGAGCTATCACCGCCACATCTTTCTTGATAATAAGAGACAAGTCTGCTAGGATACCCAATTGTACAAACTTATAATTTAAAAAAGGCAGTATACATTATGTGAATATAAAAATAACCATGTCATCAAAAAAATTTCAGCGTTATAAATGTCAAATATAAAGTTAAATACGAGTATTTTAAACAGACTGTGTCGTTTTTTTAAATCGTATAAAACCGCATTTGACCACCAACTCGTCTGATGGTAAGCGACAATATGGTATAAGATGAAAATATCTAGATTATATCTCTCAGAAATCAAAAAGTTGGCACTCGGAATGTTGTAAGGATTCTAACGATACCCCACACATCCAAATCTGTTCAGGCATTTAAAAGTTATGGCGGAATAAAAATACTCATATACATACATAGATAAACCCTGAAAACATTACCTAACTTTTTGGGTAATCGTGTAAAAAACTATTTCTATTTATTCCCATAAAGGGTGCTGCCTTACATATAGTTCTCACAAACTTATATGCTACTCGGAACCTTGAGAATATCACGCAATTTGGCCGTAACAGCACTGTCTAAATCTAAAATCTAGTGAACTGGAATCTACGTCATTTCAAGCAGCCTCGCACATCTACTCACAGTACATTCAGCAGATTTATTACAAACACAAGCATTGTTTATTGATCCATTCAATCTATTCATCATTCATACACGACCGTGTGACACGAACTCTAGGGAACTCTAAGAAGCATTATCGTATACAAAACGTTGCGATTTCGCGCCACGCCTTTGCCCTCCTTCCCCTTTCCCGCACTACGTCGCTCCAAATCTATTCAAACGAAACGCATCGTGATAATATTGTACATACATTACTGCTACAGTGCGCGACATAACATTCCACTCTCATACATAAGCAACGATGTATGCGGATCGGAGCGAGTTTTTCAGTCGTCTCTGACGGATGGTTCGGGGGTGTGTCGGGCCTTGACGTAAGGTTATTTTTGTAGATAATGTCACGTCTTATGTGAATTGAAGTTTTATTATAATGGTGGTCGAAATGGGACTATAATAATAGGTTTAGATGGTATCGAACGAGGTGGCATTTCCTACGAGTGCTATCGCTTGCCTTCTGAGAAACGGCACTGCACTTTTTTATCTAAATGGTATGAGATAACGCCTGTCCATGACCATTGCAGCGATACATAGAACTTTGAGTAACAAAACAAAGTTTAAGGCATAGCTGCTTTGGCGTTCATTACTTTTAGACATTATATGGTTAGCCTCAATATTTCTGTAATTTCCCTTGTTGCAGTAATGTTTACACACTACTGCTTGACGGAAGAATATGTGGAATAAAGCAGCTCTCCGCCCAAATGGAATCGTAAGCGAGAGTATTTGCAGTAACGTCTGTGTTTATATACGCGCATCGGCGTATAATAAAACTCCATTAGGGTATAAGTTAATCACCGAAAACAAACATCCGAGCTCAATCGAATCTTACAAACGAAGTAAATCCCAGTTCTGGGCGTTTACGTTCCGCTCGGAATGATTCGTAACTTGTATCGATTGTCGATGTTTTATCGATATCGATAATCGATGTTTATACCTAAAAAACCTACCTACGTCTCTCTGGAAGAAATGTGGTAGCTGGTATAATTTTTAAAGTACCGACTGCTCATGTGTTAGAATATCTACTTCAAGAGCTGCAGGGCGTGGGTTCAATTCTGGGTTTTCCGTATGTATTAACAATAAAAGTAGTATTATGGTACAAAGCTTTACTTAGTTTGAAGCTAGATGGCGCTGTGTGGAATGTCCTACGATATCTATTTTATTCTTATACTAGCGAGCCGTCCCAGCTTCGCACGGGTTTTAAGAATGGGCATAGTAAACTATAATTTTTTTGTAGATCTATAATAGAGGAATATCCCACCATGCATTTATTTATTTATTTATTTAATTCTTTATTGCACACTTAAGATAATATGTACAAAAGGAGGACTTAATGCTAAAGCATTTTCTGCCAGCCATCCCCACAGTAAATGAGATGTGGTTGTAGGCGCGCATCAAAACAAATGTATGTATACATATATATATATAAATAACAATAAAAGTACAACATACAAATATAATAGTACTAAATATCAATAAATATATACTAAACTATTATAAAATAAAATATACACATAAATAAACATAAATTGACATGAATATGTGCATCCTTGTCAGATGATGAATCAATTGCACAAAAATCACAGCATTACTTTTTCAGTTTTTAAAAAATATTCGCGAACAAGCCTTTTAAAAATTGGTTTTGTTATATCTCAAAGGAATTAGTCTTTCGATGAAAGCTCCCAGGTGGCTTGACTTTATCCGACACTTCCAACAATTATCATCATATTTCAACTAATTTACACAAAACCTTGACAAATTATATACCTGAGCCTTCTTCATGAATCACTCTATCTATTGGTAAAACTTGCATGATGATCCGTTTATTAGTTTTTAAGTTTATCGCGAACAAACAGACTTAACAAACGGCGAATGACTTTGTAATATGTAGTGATGATATTTAGTCTACAATCCTGAACTTCTTAGTATGACAAATTAAACTGTCTTGGTGTATTAAGTTTAATCCTCGCTTATGTACTACCATAACGAACACCAGCTACAGGCAGGATGCTTCCTTGTGTCGGGGACCAACGACTTTAATTCAATTGACGAACGTTGGGGCTGGAATATCGGTTAGGCGGCTAATAAGCAATGAACTCTTTGATGTCAGTTAGTTGTTCTGATTTATATACATAGTTGGTTGTTATAAGTATTGTATACTTCTAATTTTTTTTTTTGTTGACTAGCTAGGTGTTTGCCTACAGCTCTGATGTTAAGTGACGGTTTGGTTGAAGATGGTAAATACATCTAGTCTGGAATAGAACTGCCTCAGAAGTGTGGCTGCCGGAACACCTCGTTAAGTGCTTGGAGACAGATTTTCGACTAGAGGGTGGTAGCTAGCCAGCCTAATACTATAAGGTTTCCATATGTTATCAGGTATGTATTCGGGTTTCTTAATTCCGCCATAACTTTAAGACGCCTAAACAGATTTGGATGTATGGGGTATAGTTAGAATACTTACATCATCGCGACAAACACAGGCTATTTGAATTAAAAAAAAAAGAATGTTTCGTAGAAAAAGAACCTTATATTTTACTAGTTAATACTTTTATAAAGCAATGGTGTATTTTCTTTTATTAAATAAACATTTTTTGTTTTTATAAAATTTCTAATATGACGAGATAAAAGAAAAATAAAAATTAATCTATGTTTATATATAGTTTTTTTTGTGAGCTATTAAACACCGAGCCTATCAGCCATTAAAACAAAGAACCCTGAAAACATTAAACTTCTTTTTTGTACAGTTGTATAAAAAAACTAAAGCTTTCGATCTCACAAAATTGATGGGAAGCAGTAGTTACAAGGTAGAACATTCGAGGGTCATCAAAATCGCTTCTATATGCCGACCGATTTCCCTCTAGGATTAAGTGAGGAGCCACCGGCTCATTTTCTTAAGCTAACACGTTGAAAACTTGTAGTTCCAATGTTTGCCCAACTCTAGACTTTAAGTTGGTTGTCTAACAACTTAAAGAGTTTACGGCTCGCCCGTGGGAATGCGTTTCAACACTTTGTATTCAACACACAATGATGTACAATTTCACTTTTATTACACGACTGCCCAAAAAGGTAGGTAATGTTTTCAGGGTTTATCTATGTATGTATATGAGTATCTTTAATCTACTATAACTTTTAATTTTAATTTCTTTCAGGCAACCTTACAATAGAAATAATTGGTGGTAATAAAACGACGGGATGTGCTACAGCCAGAAATTAGAAAATACTTGAAATATAAATAACTACAATTAATATCAATAGTTAAAAAAAAAAAAAAATGTATGTAACCTTTTTTGCAATTTTATCGACAAAGCCTCCCCCATCCCTAGTCCCTAAGGAATCTGCCTCCCAGCATTTCCGTAGCTAGATTTATCTCAACATTATCTGTGGACGGCTAATGACCTGCTTGATGACTAGCGCCAAATGGGATCTTGTTCTGTTCTATAACCAAGTCAACATTTAAGATATTTATTGCTTCCGTGCAAGATGTTATCTTATATTAAACAATGACAAAGGACTCTGTCGAACACAGCAAGATTAAGTAAGAATTATTCAAAAAATCTAAATGAATAAGTATGGTTGTAGAACTTCTTAGCAGAATGCCGCTTAATTAAGCACCACCGCGGTAGCAGATATTCTGCCGCCAAGCAGTAGTGTGTAAACATTACTGTGTTCCAGTTTAAAGGGTACCGCAGCTAGTGCCATAACAGTCTGCATTCAAGTTGCGAGTTAATCGGTTTCTTCTAAGCAAGCGTGCTCCATCTTAGACCACAACTTCGCTTTACAACAAGCGAGATGGCGGCCAAAAAAAATTTAATTTTCAATAATATAAACGAAAATGTGTTTGTAACTATGTACATATGTACATTTCACACAGCGCCATCTGACTCCAAACTAAGCAAAGCTTATACTATGAAAATCAGAAAACTGAACTTAAATACTTTTTTGTAAATACATCCTCATAATACATACAGAACACCCAGACATAGAACAAACATTTGTTTATACCACAAAACGTTTGTCCTGTGTCGGAATCGAACCCACGCCCTACAACTCTTAAAGCAGATATTATACCAATCAGCCAACCGTGCTAGGTTGTTTGTTACTTCTTTAAGCTGAATTGCCTTATAATTATATATGTATAAGCCTTTTCAACCGACTTCAAAAAAAGGCAGAATATTTTTTTTTATGTATGTTCCCCGATTACTCGAAGACGTCTGGACCGATTTGAACATTTTTTTTTTGTTTAAAAGTTTATGCTTTCCAGGTGGCCTCAAAGCCACGAAGTCAGGATCTGATGATGGGATCCCAGAAAAATCGAGGGCAACCATCAAATTTTATAGGGACTTATAATGTTTTATGTTATTTTTAATCTAAACAATATAAAAAATATACTTTCAAATTGGTTCTATATGGATTATATGAAAAATCAATGGAGTAGTTTGATTTTTAAGCCATAATACGTAAAACCTTCGTGTTCTAACGTGTTCGAGCTTAGGAACATCTTGTACATATGTATGTTCGTGCTTGTTACATTTCTAAATATTTCGTACTGTGAAAGGTTAACCACGAACTTTGAAATAAATTATTAATTTACCAAGAATAATTTGTGAGTGGGTGTCAGCTTATCCTTCAAAGGTCGCCCGAGCAATATAGTATTAATTTAGTGTAACAATATACTCAAATAAGATGAAAATGTATTTACACATCTAGTTATATTACACTAGCTTACGCCAGCGACTTGAACCGCGATAGAATAAGGTTTAGAGAAATGAAAATTGCGCTAATTTATTGTTAAATTAAAATAAAGCATACTTTTTATTCCTAAGCAATGTTCCATCTGTACCAAATTTCAAGTGGATATGTCCATTTTTTGTAAATCCCACGGGAACCTAAAATTTTCTGCTATAAAAACCAGGTACCAAACTTTATGTGTGGCAAATTTCATCTAAATCCGTTCAGACGTTTTTGCGTGATTGATTAACAGACATCCAAACATGCTAACTTTCACTTTTATAATATTAGTACGATATTGCATACTCATTCAGTCTCCACAGACCACCTTTCTTCATGATGTTCCTTCACCGGCATTTAGCTCATTGTTGGGATTTGAACCCACACCCTTTGGCGTGTGAGCTGACCGCTCTAACCACTGAGCTAACATCGTTTAAAAACGACTTTACGATTGCATCTTCTGTAAATATTAAACAATATCAGTAAAAATACTTATTTTTTTAATACTTCTAGGAACAAATTGCAATCAAATAACTTATGGAAATTTCTAGGGTGTCTTATTTATGAAAAATGTTTGCTCATACTTATACCTACTTCAGTGAGAGATTAATGGCTATTCTTGTTTTAATATATCTGACAATATTCCCCTAAAATCGAGAAATAGTGATAGCAAACACTCAATACTTAAGTGGTATTTATTACAACTCCAAGGGAGGCTTTTAATCCCGCAAGATTGATGGAACCAAGGTCCAGATTGGGGTGAATGGGGAATAGGGGATGGGGGTAGTTGGGGTGAATCGGGACTAGGGGACGAGAGTAGTTTCACGCTTTGTCTTCAGATAGTGCAGAGGAAACTTGAAATGTTGTTAGAATTAGATCGGGATTGTAATTCTTTTCCATTCAATAACACTAGCCAATGCTCTCCTGATGGTAAGAGATAACGCCTGTCCATGACCATTGCAGCAGTCATCACAACTTTGAGTGACAAAATTAAGTCCAGGGTGACACATTCGATGGTTAGTCTCAACAGCCCTGTAATGTTGCTGCAGTATCCTTCAAACTGGAACACAGTAATATTTACACACTACTGCTTGGCGGCCGAATATCTAATATGGTCTAATATATATCTGGTGGTCCTAGACGATCTCTTGCCAAAAATATCTATCATATAGTAAATTTATGATTATAAAAAAAGTAAGATTCGTTCCGCCTACATGACAGCCCTGTTGGCTTATTGGTAGTGTATCTGATTTATAAGCTATAGAGCGTGGGTTCCATTCCCACCCAGAATATACATTTTGTGGTATAAAAAAATGTTTATTCTGTGTCTGGGTGTTCTGTATGTATTATATTTACCTATGTATTTACAAAAAAGTATTTATGTATTCTATCAGCTATCTGACTTTCATAGTATAAGCTTTGCTTGGTTTGAAGTCAGATGGCGCTGTGTGTAATGTGTGCGATATTTATTTATTTATAACGGAAAACTTATAATTTTTGTTTATTGTAATAAGTAGAAGTTATTTGAGCAGAACCAGAAATAACCAAGTAAAAACGCACGGTTCTTTACAAAATTTTTCACAATAAATTCAAGATTTTAAATACGAAACAGTAAAACTGGATGACAAAGGGAAGACAGAATCAAAAATAGTAAAAGGGACGAAACTTGTAGACAAGACCGTTTAAGACGCAGAGGAAAAAACTACAGTGGGAAAAACTTTACACTGAACTGAAGTGTAAAATGTAAAATTATTATTGCAGATTTCGATTAAGCTTAGAAACGTCATCCTGTTTTTTATCTATTCCCTGATAATTTAATATCAATGATAAAAAGAACCATGGAGTTAGTAGGTTAGTAGGTTTGATCGCAGTGAACTTTGAGCAAAACAAAGTCCAGGGCATCGCTGCTTTGGCGCTCATTACTTTGAGACTTTCGATGGTAAGTCTCAATGGCCCTGTAATTTCGCTGTAGTACTCTTCAAACCGGAACACAGCTAAGTTTACACACTACTGCTTGGAGGCAGAATATCGGGTACTGCGGTGGTACCTACGAAGATGGCCAAAAAGATCTACCACCAAGTATTCATACCAAAAAAATTCAACCCGAATCAAATTAATTTGGAAATTAATTCATTTGAAAAAAAAAAAACAATTTTATTTATTTAAAAAATAGATGTCCTATAGATTGAGAATATGTTTCAATAGCGTGTTGGTAACCTTTGGGAAACCATTACGGAAATGTCAAATTACGTGTCAAACACCCGTAATGTCACGCCTTGATACAATACGTAAAATAATGTCAATTTTAATTATGTTCATCGCCGGGTCTTCATAGCGCACAAAATACTATGAAAATTTACTTATGTAGAATTATTAACGTTAAAACTATAGTCGGGGTATCCGATATAATCAAACATTGAGTAGTCTCGCATAAGTAAAAGAAAAATGTGCCAAATCCACGTCTGTTTCTACAGTAAAATTAGTGTTGTGTTTACCTTTTGTGTTCAAGTCGTGAAAGTTTGAAAATCACATGCCAATTTTAAGTTAATGTGTTTTTATCTACCTATATCTTTAAACGAGCAATTCTTGTAAGTAATATGTCTGGCTTGGATAATGAAAGCAAATTCTCAGGATATTCGTTGAAATTCTCACTTATATATATATATATATATTCTGAATCTCGGAAACGGCTCCAACGATTTTCATGAAATTTTGTAGGTACTAAGTATTTAACACCGATCTCGTATGATGGACGCATGATGTGGGAATTTCTACGAATTTCCTGAGAATTTGCTTTCATTATCCAAGCCAAACATATTACTTAGTATTTTCAGAAAAACTTGAGTACTTGCAAAGCTTTGTAGCGATGATATCTCAGTGGGTAGTGCGTACCGATCGTAGGCGCCGAGGGGCGTGGGTTCAAATTGTTATTAGCTAGCCAGAACATTGTAGTAGTGTAGTCTCTGGTACTCGTCCGGCTAGCTACCACCCTCGATTATAAAAAACTGCCGCTAATCACTTAACATCGTGTTCTGTCAGCCTCACATGAAAGTCAATTCCATTTGAGTGCCCTGTTAGCTTATTTGGTAGAATATCTGCTTCAAGAGTTGTAGAGCGTGGGTTCGATTCCAACCAGGACAAACATTTATGTGACGATAAATATTTATTGTCTGTATGTATTATAAGTAATTATACACAGAAAAAAAATGTTTGTAAATTACTATTAGTTATCTGGTAGATGTCGCTGTGTGTCCGACGATATTTATTTATTCCATGCTACTGTCTTCGACAGCATTGTCACTTAAAGTCATCTGTCAAAAATTTAAAAAAGCTTGCACTACTACAAACAAAGATCCATATCTATATGTCCGCCAACACAGTGTACACCAATACATTAAAGTTAAATAAGGAAATTACAAAATGTCAAGTTACGTGTCACTGCAATTTTATAGGCGAAGACGGCGGCTTATAATCAAATATTATGTCACAATATAATTAAATCAAAGACAATATATAACTACGAGTATATGTCAAAAACATTAAAACCTAACATTCAGACTATCCAAAGCAACGTTGATAGAATCATATAAAATTTGGGCAGGGGCAGCACTTGCTGGTTTGGTCTCCGAGGTGGATCACGACATATTTAGTGGAATAGATTATACATGAAAAAAAAATAGAGGGTTATAATGGTGAGCTTTTATAGTATGTAAAGGAGCCCCTGGGTCTTAAGTCCAAGGCCCCTCGCGGGTTCCAGCGAGGAACCATTGAATGCAAAATAATTGTTCAGTACCAAAGTATTCTCTGCGCCGGCAGACAAGAAATTTCTTTACGACTCGCTGATTGTTATCTTTGTTTCTTATTTATCTGCATTTCTTTTCTTTAATGGAACAAAAGATATCTGCTGGTCTTTGATTAAACACTTTTTTAATATTAAAGTTTTATTTTCGTCGACAAATCTAAAGTTATTGTACAAGATAAACTAGGATGCAAGAGTCTGCGACATTTTCAAAAAGCTATCTAGCTGTCCATCTCGAACTACCAGACTACCTGAATCACCGGAAAAGACCCAAGACCTTGGAACACGTCAGCATTAAGGAGCAGCTAGCTACTGTAAGATGCTTATGATGGGAATTATTGGTACCCTATCAAAACCAATCAGGATTTTTAGGGCTCCGTACCTCAAAAGGAAAAAACGGAACCCTTACAGGATCACTTTGTTGTCCGTCTGTCTGTCTGTCGAGACCCTTTTTCTCAGGAGCGCGTGGAGGTATCAAGCTGAAATTCATATCAAATATGAAAAGATCAAACTTCTAAGCCAACGCAATTAAAAGATACAGCCGTTTATGCTGCAAATTTTCGACACTTGCAAGGGAATCAAAACCTACAGGGTACTTCCCGTGAACTCTCAATCTTTTTTGGTACGAAGCAACGCCTTATAGCACAGATAAAGGAAAATTTGCGAAAAGCATAAATTACCATTAGCATTAGCAATTATATATAGGTATAATAACTGCAGGTTTGTACGGAAACCTCGGTGCGCGAGTCCGACTAGCACTTGACTGGTTTTTTTAATTATTATTTTCAGCCTCTAGTGTGCCACTGTTGGGCAAAGGCTTCCTTTTTCTCTTTCCAGACTCCTCGGTCTTCGAACTTGATGGTCCAGTAACCGTCGTGACGATTAGTTCGTCACACCACATTCATCCGAGGTCCAAATTGTGGTTACTTTTGCCCAGCGGTCTTTTGACATGCAGCTTTGTGATTGACATCGGCGATTTTGGTTTTAGAGCGTAGTGTCGTGTTCCTTATACGGTCTGTTAATTTGACTCCCAATATACTACTCTCCATCCATCGCATCCTGTTGATATTTTGTCCAAGACAAGTCTGTGCACGTACGTGAAGATGGGAAGAATACATACATCCATAAATACATAATAATATACATGTAAAACAGGAAGACATTTCACACAGCGCTTTCACTCCAAACTTAGCAAAGCCAGTGCTATGGGAACCATATAAATGATAGAAGAGTACAGCAAGAATCGGTTTCTTCTAGGCAAGCGTGCTCCATCGTAGACCATAAGATCACTTCAGGCGAGATAGCGGTCAAACTATTACGTAGTTTATTTATGAAAATAATACTTTTTAAAAATACATACAAAATACCCAGACAAAAAACAATTATTATCTATATTCGTCACATAAATGTTAATCCTGAGTGGGAATCGAAACTACGCCCTGCAACCCTCGGAGCAGACCTATTGTCTGAGCTGACAAGGCAGTCAGAATGTTTTTAGAGCTCTAAGAGGATCCACTCGAACTGGCGTCGTCCCAACTTTCATAAAGTTTTCTATTGAAGACTTTCTATATTTTTATCACGTTTATTTGTAGCGATGATAGCTCAGTGGTTAGCGCGGTCGGTTCGCATGCCGAAGGGCGTGGGTTCAAACCCCAACAATGAGCTTGAGCTGCCGGTGAAGGAAAACATCGTGAGGAGACCATAGCGTGGCGGTAGGATACTCTCTAGTGCTCGGCTGGCTAGCTACCACCATCAAGTTGAAAATCTGCCGCCAAGCATCTAACGGTGTGTTCCGGCAGCCTCACTTGAGAGCCAGTTCCATTCCAGGCTAAGTGTGCTTTACCATCTTCGATCACACCGTCACTTAACATCAGGTGAGCTGTGGTCAAACACCTAGCCTATCAGAGATTAAAAAAAACACAAATTTACGCTTTTTACTTTAGTTGTAGTAATTTAGTCCCAGATGAAGCCCGTCCCGTTTTAGATGAATCCTTTAGAACTAGTTAACCCTGCGCATGCCCAGTGCAGTATAGAACCACGAACCCGCAAAGCTTGCGGTCGGTTTGACCCGCCCGGCATACTTGCACAACTATTCGTCCTGATACTACCGCGGGTTGAAAAGGGTCACTTATTAATACGCGAGTATTTTACTAATTTAGTTTAATTTTTAGTCAAGAAAATTAGTGGTCTCGCACTTAAAACTAAAGAAATTACAAATTTTGTTGTCACATTAATAAGCAAAAAAAATATATTGCACACAGCGCCATCTAGCCCGAAACTAAGCAAATCTTGTACTACGGGAACCAGGTAGCTGATATACTTATATACTTTTTTCGTAACTACATACAAAACACCCACACAGAACAAATGTCTATGTTACTCCGTTACAATACTGAGTGGGAATCGAACCCATTCCCTTCAGCTTACCAGATTTACCGTACCAAGATTGCCTGGAAGAGAACGCTCTAAGCCAGCGGTCGGCAACACGCGGACCGCTGGCAACATGCGGCCCACGGAAGTCCTTATTGTGGCCCGTGATAGTTTCGTAAATTAGTCATAAATATCTAAAATATTATAGATTCTAGATAGAAAATATTTTAATTATAAGCATGAAAATTATATTGCCTATATTTTTACAATTTTTAAAAGCATTTTTTTTTCTTTCTATTCTTTGGGATATGATCTATTTATTATACGAATATTAAGTTTCTAGGGTTACTATTACAACTGGGGCCCGCCTTTTTTTTATTTTGCCACCTTGTGGCCCCTGCCCATCAAAAGGTTGCCGACCCCTGCTCTAAGCGATAAGGCCGCCGATTGATTCACTTCATTTAAATGTTTGTATTATTTATGTACTATTATCATGGTGTGAAAAATAGAAAATTATCGATCTATCTTCTACTAAATAGGCTTTCAGGGCTGTCAAAGCTTTGTGGTCGATCTTTCAGCAAGAGGTCGTTTAAGTGTTCTGCCGCCAAGCAGTAGTGTGTAAACATTACTGTGGCCGGTTTAAAGGGTACTGGCGGCATCAAGGGCTGTTGGGACTAACCATCGAATATCTCAAAGTAATGAGCGCCAAGGCAGCGATACCCTGGACTTTGTTTTGTTACTCAAAGTTCTGTGTATCGCTGCAATGGTCATGGACAGGCGTTATCTCTTACCATTAGGGAAACATTTCATTCGTCACTTATACATGAAAAATGTAATTACAATCAGGAACGACTTTGGTTATTGGGGGATGGAGATCACATTACTATCATAAAAGAGAAAGTTTGTAAGTGTGTTTGTATGTTTATTACTTATTCACACTCAACCAATTTACCAATTTTGATGAAATTTGGTTTGGAGACAGCTGACACCCTAAATTAAAACATGGCTAATTTTTATCCCGAAAAAAGGTAACGTTCACGTGGGAACAGCGGTTAACACCGCGAGACGCAGCTACTCTTATATGAATTATGCTGATTTTTGTTTTTCTTGTTATTGGCACATCTCGTTTTTTACTTGTTCTTGAAACTTCTCAACACTCAGGTTGCCTGTAAGTTATCTCTTTAAGCTATAAGGTCGCTAATTAAACCTATTTTTACGTAAAAATACTTGATAAAATAATACTTGAATGGCCTCAGAAAAATAACTTTTACTCACGGAATCAATCCTAAAATAGAAAAAGTTACTAAAATCGATGACAATTATAAAGAGATTCTATATGTTTCTACAGAACAACGGACCGTTTAATTAATTATAATCATTATTAAAATGACCCTTATCGGCTTACATCCCAGCCCTATACACAGACTGAACAAAAAAAAACGAATTCCGGGAAAAACACATTTCTTTTTAACAACACACAACATCCTAATAAAGTTCGAAGTTAAAGTTACTCCAACAGTAACTTCACGTTAAAACTAACCCCATGTATTTTGAGTAACATCGACACGGCATGGGACACTCGTGACTCGGGGCCCCATTCTTCCGAATCAACGTTTATTGACCACAAGCGAGACAGGGGACATAAATAACTGAAGGTCCAGCGCGTCCCGATTTACGTGACACGCGGGACGAGCGGGGTAAGTGGGACATATGGGCGGGACACGATGCACTCCTGTTGCTCATTTGTCTGGGTTGACTGGTACTCAATTGGTGAAGTTCTGCTTCGAGAGTTAAAAGGTGTGGGTTCAATTCCCAGTCAGTATACATTGAGTTTCAGCAGATTTAATTATAGTAATAATAGAAATTCTATTAATATTTTTGGTACCAACACTACATATTATAAAACAAAGTTGTCCGCGTCTGTCTGTTTGTTCGCAGTAAACTTAAAAACTACTGAATGGATTATCATGCGTGATTCATGATGAAGGTTTAGGTATATGTCAAGGTTTTGTGTAAATTAGTTGTAATATGATGTTAATTGTTGGAAGTGTCGGAAAAAGTTAAGCCACCTGGGAGCTTTCATCGAAAACACTGCCTAATCCTTTTGAGATATAACAAAACAATGCATGGTGGGATATTCCTCTTTTATAGATCTACAAAAAAGTCCGCGGTGGTATATAAATAGTGGTATATAATATGGTGGTGGTATATTAAAAGGTAGATTACCTTTTAAGGATAGCTTACTATACCCGTCTTGAAGCGAAGCCGGGGCGGGTCGCTAGTTGTACTTATAAATAAACTTCTTGGCTCCGTAATGTAGCATGATTATTTTTCAACAAAATAAGAACACAATTGAGTCGCTCCGAGTATTGGATGTTGTCCTAATTACTGCTTGTTACTATTTCTGTATAATTGAATTTGCTTTTGACCTTTTAAGAAGGTAGATTTTACTACTATTAATTTATTAATAAAATAAATTGTCGATTTCTTTTACTTCGTTTCGTCTCATTGATATGAACACGATAGATGTACTAGTGTTTTTTTTAAATGTAAGAGCGATTGAGATGAGATTCTTCCCCGATGGTAAAAGTTAACATCTGTTCATGACCATCGCAGCGACACAAAGAACTTTGAGTGAAAAATTAAAATTAAAAAATATTTTTGAAAGACAAGCTTTTATCTGGAACTAGGAACTAAAAATTCAAAAATAAATTTAGTTTACCTATATTCTTAAAAACTTGAGATACCATCCGTTACTACAGATTACATAAAGGTTTTTTCTGTGCCCAGGTGGTCTGGTTGTATTTTAAGTAAGTATTTATAAACAAAAAATATCAGTTATCTGGTTTCCATAATACAAGCTTGCGGCTAGGTGACGCTGTCCTACAATTGTTTATTATTATTATTTTTTTACTCAAAAAATCATCATATATGTTAAAAGGGATATAAATATAAACGAGCTTTTAATTAATTTGAATGAAGTAAGAAAGACGTAATTATATATAATTACTAATTATTACAAACAACTCAATTATTTCAATTATTAATTCAAATCGCCCTACCCACTTCGAGGGTTTACCATCTAAGGTCTTTACTTATAAAAGTCACTTTAGGGTAATTAATTTCTCATTATGCAATTTCACGCGTAAAAACGAGCATACCTTAAATATATCTAATACCTTTAAACGAGCAATTCTTGTATATACATATATATATATACAGGCTCCAACGATTTTAATAAAATTTAGTATGCAGAGCGTTTCGGGATCGATCTAGCTAGGTTTCATTTTTATCCGTGTTTTCAGCCGAGCAAAGCTCGGTCTTCCAGGTACTAGTAAATAAAGCGATGTTTATAAGTAAGATCCGTTGTGTTTAATTGTTCATTATTTGTAGGTTTATTTTATTTCGAGTAGGTATTTTGTAGAGTGTGACCAGTTAACTAAAGCACCGCTTATCAATATTAATTTAAGAAATCCACCTTTACGACGGGCACCTTGGAGACTTTTTAATCAACATTATAAAATTCTCCGAAGTAGGTACTTATTTGAAAAAGAATTGTAATTTTGTCGGAAAACAGGGCAGGGGAGGACTGACAGGGGGTAATCTGTCAGTCTTAATAACTGGAAAGGAAATGTCAAGTAATATCGAAATTAACAAAAAGTTCCTATTTAAAAAGCGTAGATTAACATACGAATTGGTCACTAGGTTGTTGACAGCTGTGGGTGAGGCTGTAGGTATATCTTATGCTTCATTGACTGAGATAGACTTACTCCGACCAACCCTGTTTTTCTCACTGTAAGAAGGTTAAGGCCGAGGCAGGCTTCACACATTTTCGAGAAGTTTTTTTAAGAACCTTCGGACATTTACGTTTTCTTGTGATATTTTCCCTCTTGATTTAAAATCAGCAGTAATACACACTATACTTAGAAAAGAGTGAAGTGCGTGACGTGGGATTCGAACCCATGACTTCCAGATTAGAAGCCAGACGGTCTCCAAACGAATCTACTGAAACTTCACTACAAATGAACTTCAGATAGACTTATTAAGACATATCGTTTTAAATTTTATGAACCATATCATCAAAATCTATGAGACATGTTATCAAAATTATATAAGACTTGTCATCAAAACTCTCTGAGACATGACATCAAAATTCTATGGGTCATGTCATCAAAACTCTATGAACCGTGTCATTAAAATTCTATGAGACATGTCATCAAAACTCTATGAACCGTGTCATTAAAATTCTATGAGACATGTCATCAAAACTCTATGAACCGTGTCATTAAAATTCTATGAGACATGTCATCAAAATTCTATGGGTCATGTCATCAAAATTCAATGAGACATGACATCAAAATTATATGAGACATGTCATCAAAATTCTATGAACCATGTCATCAAAATTCTATAGGACATGTGATCAAAATTCTATGAACCATGTCATCAGAATTCTATAGGACATGTCATCAAAATTCTATGGTACATGTCATCAACATTCTATGTAACATACCATGAAAGTTCTATGAAAGAAATCACCGGTGTAGGAAAAAAACAGAGACATTTTGTGACAATGTCTTCAATGTTTTGTATCAAAAACAAAAAATACTATTTTGCGACTTTATAAAAATAAGCTTCTCGAGAAGGTAAAATATTATACCAACTCAAATAGCAATACAGTGGCCCTAAAAACGTAGATAAATATAGGTAAAAAGCTATATAAATCGAAAAAGGGTCTGTCTGTTATTTATTTAACTCTTCTCTCATGCAAATCTGTATCCAATATTCACGCTAATGCCATTAGGGGCCAAAGATGGACAATTTTCACCCCGGAGCGGTTGGAACCGGATTTTTCCGGTTAGGGGCGGTACAACCCGGATTTTTCCCGTCTCGCCCCGGGAAGGGACGGCAATGGATTTATTTAGGCATGTGTGGCTTTTATTACGGAAATAAGATTGTAATTTTAATATTTTACGGTCAAATGTTGTGATCTAATATACGCCTCCGAGTGGCGATGGCTCAGTGGTTGTGTGGAAGGGTTGCGTAAACCAACAGATCGTGGGTTCTACATTTTCAGCTATGTGTTAGGTCAGTGATTAGAGCGTGTTCTTGCGAACAACTGTCAACTTGTAGCTAGCCAGCCGTTTATTATCATATTACCATTATGTTCCTGCGAACAATTACCAAAAGGTAGCTAGCCAGCCATTTATATCATCATTTATTACCATTATGTTCTTGCGAACTATTGCCAACTGGTAGCTAGCCAGCCATTTATTACCATTATATTCTTGCGAACACTTGTCGACTGGTAGCTAGCCAGCCGAGTACTAGAAAGTACCTTACCACCACGCTATGGTTTCCTCACGATGTTTTCTTTCACCGACAGCTCAAGCTCATTGTCGGGATGTAACGTAGAACTCGAGTGTAGAACGCGCGCGTGCCAATCGCTGTACTCTACTAAATTGCTGCTTCATTTGATTTTATTTGTCCTGATTCCAAACAAATCTAACGGTATTTCCATACAAAAATAACCTTTCCATTCACCTGACCCTTGTGTGCCGTCCAATTTATGAAATTACATTTTCTGAAAACAGCAATGTCATCCACAAATGTGATTCTGCAAAAAAATATCAAAATACAACAGGAAAGTATTTGGCAAGTCAGAGTTCTGTACATGTAGATGCTGTTCGTGTGCTTTTGTATCAGATGAGCTGTGGTCGAACACCTAGTCTTTCAACCATAAAAAGTAGGCAGTTTATGGGATGTTTCAAGAGTATTTAATTTAGGCGTATTTTTTTTTTTGTCTGACAGGCTGCGTGTTTATATTGTCAGCATTATTAAATATATGAGTGAAAATACAAGTATATAAGTAATAGGCTAGTTCTGTATTGGCCTACAAGTGCTTAAGTACCATAACTTGAAGATTTTTTTTACTTTAATATGCCCCTTGCAAAATGATCGCTGCCCAACAATTACATACCTATTTAATTAAGCAATTAAATTAAATGAATTTACCTGTTGAGTTCAAAGCTATAATTTTAGTTCGGACGGAGAAAGGTTCCTTAAGGATCATAATGGAAAAATAAAAGCCAAGAGACAGCGATAGCATGAAGCCACCAATTGCAGGGTACCAGCGACATTACTGTGCTGTTGAGACTGACCATCGAATGTCTCAAAGTAATGAGCGCCAAAGCAGCGATGCTCTGGACTTTGTTTTGATACTCAAAGTTCCGTGTATCGCTTGGACAGGCGTTACATCTTGTCATCACGAGAGCGTCTCGTTCGTTTAATTACTTTAAAATTAAAATGGCATGTGTAATCTCTTACCATCAGGGCGTCTCGTTCATCTCATTACTTACGACAGCTCACCTGATGTTAAGTGGGCGGTGTGGTCGAAGATGGTTTTCCACGAGCTGCACACCGTTAGATGCTTAGAGGCAGGTTTTCTACTCGAGGGTGGTAGCTAGCCAGCCGAGTACTAAAAAATACTCTACCATTATGCTATAGTTTCCTCACGATGTTTTCCTTCACCGGCAGCTCTTAGTTGGTATTCGAAGCCACACCCGGTGTGTGAACCAACCACGCTAACCACTGAGCTATCATCGCTACAAACAGAGTCATTAAGAGAAAGATATAGAACAAGCAAATACGAAATCGTCGCTCGAATATTCTAACGAAAGAAAATCAATCTCATTTCAATTAATCGTTTTTTTTTTTTTTATTAATCTACCAGTGTTGATAGGAATTAGGTTGTGAACACGGGCAGTCAAGGTAAGCGTTGATACGTATATAAAGAGGCCTTTAAAGTACCTGGGTCACAAGTTCGAGGCTCTGTACGGTGATATCATTATTAAGTACTTTCGTCTAACTCAGGGGTTCCCAAACTTATTTTGTCTACTGCCCACTTTGAGAATAAATTATTATTTAGCGCCCCCATTTTTTCACCTACTTAAAAACCACTATAACTAAATCACCCCCCAAGCCTCTACACAACGCCCCCATTTTATTTCTGGGTCTCTTACCGCCCCCCTTTAGGCCTGCAGCGCCCACAAGGGGGCGTCATCGCCCACTTTGGGAAAGGCTGGTCTAACTGATCAGTGATATATAATATTATTTCTAATTGTTTGATTCCCGGCAGGTGCTCCAGTGTGGGCGCACCTTAAACGATGTTTCGCCAATTGCCCTGGCAGAGTGTTTTCTAAATTCAATATGTAGGCATATGAATCGAAGTCCCTGGGGTATGTGGTAATAACGAATTACGTTTTAGGTAGCGTTGTCAGAAAAAGGGACCAGAATTTTTACATAAAAGGTTTTATTTTAACTCCCGATGCTAAAAGAATGGGATGTTATAAGTTTGACGTGTCTGACTGTGTATCTGTGTGCCTGTCTGCGGCATCATAGCTCCTTAACAAATGGACCGATTTTGATGCATTTTTTAGGGTTCCGTGTCTCAAAAGGAGAAAACGGAACCCTTATAGGATCACTTTATTGTCTGTCTGTCTGTCTGTCAAGACCCTTTTTCTCAGGAACGCGTGGTGGTATCAAGCTGAAATTCATATCAAATACTCAGGTGATGATGATGATCATCATCTTAATGTGACGCATCCTTGAAATTTATCTCCCACTTCTCATCCAATTTATTGAATAGTTGTCTAAGAAGTTTCATTTCAAAAATCAAGCTTTAAAATCAACACCCAAATCTTTGCTTTACTATAAGATAAGCATGAGATACTGCGGGTAAGCATGAATTAGGTAGACACTGTTGTGTTGGTGTTCAGTATGAATTCAGGATTTTAGTTGATGGTAAATCTCTTTACCAGGAGGTCGTCTAGGTAGGTACCACCGCAGTACCAGATATTCTACCGCCAAGCAGTAGTGTATAAACATTACTGTATTCCAGTTTAAAAGGTACATTCAGGGCTCGTGAGAATAACCATCAAATTACTCAAAATAATGAGTGTCAAAGCAGCGATTTCCTTGATATGTTTTGCTACTCAGTGTTTTATATATCACCGCAATGGTCATGGACATACATTACCTCTTACCATCAGGGGAGCGTCTCATTACTTTTACATAATAAAAAAGATGTGTGTTCATCTTTTTGCGACCACTACCCACGTACGGAAATCGCAAAGTTAATTTTCATAAATTGCATCGGGCTCCACTCCGCGCGTTATTCAATCTGTCAATATTTTGCCCTTTAATGGCGCCCTACGGTACGCCATCGCCATTCAGGAGGAGGCACATGTTATGTTAATTTCATAGAATTTATTTAAGATAATAAGCTTATTGTTATTGAATCACTTAACTGTCAATCGGAAGACTATCCCACAGCTGGGTTAGTAGACTACATATATGTACTTACCCGATCATATTATCAGCCTATAGAAACCCTTTGCTGCACATAGGCCTCTCCCAAGACACGCCACTCAGCCCGATCTTTGGCTTATTGCTTCCATCCACCGCCAACTATCCAATATATATACTGTATATCGTCACTCCATCGAGTATACCTACATATCTAAAAGGTTTGCCGTCTGTACGCTTAGATCTTTACTACGCAACGGATTTTAATGCGGTTTCCATCAATAGACAGAGTGATTCAAGAGGAAGGTTTATAATACCTTTGAACGAGCAATTCTTGTATATATGTATATATATTAATCTGAATCTCGGAAACGGCTCCAACGATTTTCATGAAATTTTGTATGCAGGGTGTTTGGGGGGCGATAAATCGATCTAGCTAGGTTTCATTTTTAAAAAAAACGTCGTTTTATCCGTGTTTTCAGGCAATGAAAAACTGCTACAATATCAATATAATACGAAGGTTAATTTCGCCAACTTTTACAAGGTTTTAATAGCTCAGGTGGAAAGTCGGGCGGTCCCGAATCCAGAGGACCCCGGTTCGAGTCCATATGATTATTTTTTCCCCCCTTTTTTTTCAAGTTCCTTAAAAAATCCGAGCAAAGCTCGATCCCTAGGTACTACGTATGATACATGCATATGCACCACATCAGTATCGACATTTCGTGCGAAGCCGGGGCGGGTTGCTAGAGCAGTCGGGGTTAGCACGTAAATGTCATTGTTTTCTGTTGTATGGGTAGGTAGTGTTAATTTATAATAGATATTAAAAAAAAAAAAAAAAGTTTACCTGTGTCTTATAGATTTGATGTTAGCGAAGCTACGAACAAAAAGATCGCTCGAAGACTTGTTCGTAGACGCGATGTCGACGTCCCTGCACGCGCCGCGCGCTAAACCTGCGTGAAGCAACGCTAGCAGGGAAGATGCTCTACTTACTCGGGGCCGCGCGCACTAACTTCTTTGGACTATTTATTTATTTACTTATACATGTGGTGAGGGGAGTGCTACCGACCTTGAAGTCCGTAGCAGCGCTCGTTATATGGTTACGGTTCCTTCCCTCCTCAATGCTCAGTCCATAGGCACAGAACTCAAAGACCACCCGACGGCACTGGTCTCACACGCGGTACCGCGGCGGTCACTCACAAATATGGTGGCAGAATCGAAAGGATAACAATGTCTGCGCTCGCGCACCTCGAGTATCGAGGATGCACACTCGGCTCCGGGAGACGTGCGTCGTAACCGGAAGCTTGTCTCACACTCACCCCGTGGCGGGGTTCTCACCAACACCAAACTCGAGAATGAATGTTTATCTATGTGTGGTCACGTGACAATAGACTTGCATTGAACGCGAGAATTCAAATTTGTAAATCGAACAAATGGGAAAATAATATGAATCTGGTTCGGTGTACGAACCAATAGGTATGCATTATGATAGCATATAAATAATTATGTAAATCGTACAACATAGAACGAAAGCCACATTCCTGCTCTTAACTAACAAAAAGAAAACTCAAATCCATCATGCAACCTATCTAAATGGCGATCCTCATCCAAACAAGCCATTGTTTTCCCATCAGCACTGTTATCTGCCCATTGCTGTTCTAAAGGCGATTTACTTCCCGCTCTCCCTTTGCAGCCCGTAATGAATGGCGCGCCGTCAGTAGGTGTTGTTTTGTACCGTGCGCATCGGTACGGGACTGAAAAATCTCTGGATGCTTTTAAGCCCACGTCAGTCTGATCTCGGCGGGAGATGATCGGAGCGGAGCGGACGGGAAGATAAACCTCTGCCAGCGGAGTAACAAGATAAGTGTTGGAAAACTATACACTCTTACGATTACGATTGTAATATTTTTTTTTATGGCTGACAGGCTAGTTGTTTGACCACAGCTCCACAGAACCTACCGCGCTAACCACTGAACCATCATCGCTACTAAAATCTACTACTATCGGTGAAGTTGAGCGTCGATATATACTCGTATGTAAAGGAGCCTTAAACGTACACAAGTGCCTGGGTCGCAAGTCCAAGGCGCTGCACGGGTTCTTGTCCCTGCGAGGCGATGGACCCGCCACACGGTGATACAATTCAATACAAAGTCTTAGTCTGTTTTAGATGCGAAATGAGATTTAAAAAAAAATATAGTTTAAGATTAAATCAGAAATAAAAATTGAGCAAACTGGCCGGATTACTAGATGTGTAGGCAAGTCCAGTTTCGTCGCGTTACAAAATGGAAATTCTAACAAAACCGATTCAGCCGGTACAGTTTTATTCTAGCTCGGTATCGGAGTCACTCGGAACAATGTGACTCTACAACCGCTGAATAGAAAATGCCTCAGAGATACAGCTTTTGAAGGATGGTTAATCAAATAAATAGTTTAAAAATATCACAACATATAGTACAATACATACCTTTATTGTACCATTTAATGAATTTGCACTCTGTTGTCTGTATTTCTTAGTATCTGGGCGACGTATATACAATTTAAAAATCGGAAAAACATCACCATACTTCACAAAAACATTGAAAATATTTATTAAGCAGTTCTATCCACTTTCATCGTACGAAGCGCTAAACAATGGAAATGGAATAGAATTTGCTGCCAGAGTGAGTGTTTCCCGATTTTTTTTACGGTTGACAGGCTAGGCGACCACAGCTGACCTGATGTCAAGTGACGGTGTGGTGGAAGATGATAAACACATCTAGACTGGAATGGAACTGGCTCTGAAGTGAGGGTGTCGGAACACACTGTCAAGTGCTTGGCGACAAATTTTTAACTTGAGGCTGGTAGCCAGCTTAGCACTAGAAAGTACCCTACCACCATCCTATGGTTTCCTGAAGCATAATATGGGTGCCTTCAAGTCGCGTGTGAATCTGTTACTACTAGAGCGTGTCAAAAGCAAGCATAATTGTAATTAAAAAAAATGCGTAACATGACATTCATCAAATTAAAATGTTTTTTATAGCTTCCTGAATCGTAATGTAATTACATGTGAGTTAGTAAACCCACCTATGTTCATGCATCGAACCTTTATGTCACGGTTTCAAAGGCTGTACCTCTGCAAAATTTTCTGCTCAGTGTTCCGACGTCCCTCTGCATTCAATTTGGAGTCGTTTTGTTTGGAAACTCGGTACAAAGAGGAAGATAGAATCGTCCGGAATTCAGGACACTGTCCGGTCATGTCGGATTCCACATCGTACATTCCGCTACGGTTTGTTTGAAGGATAGATTTTGTTTTATACATGGATATACAGAACGGTTTGATTAGGAAAACTAAAAACATAAATATTTTAAAACCCTTAAGGTTGTCATCCATAAAAAATATTTTCCGGAAAAAAAACCTTGCTAGAGTAGAAATTTAAACAAAGTCCATAATTATTGTTTAATCACGTTATTAAAAAAAAGATTTGGCCCTAAAAATCCGTCACTTTGAACATTGTTTTATAATTTTAATGTATTTAAGTAATGCTTGCGTAAAAAAGACGAGTCTTATTTTTCTATTCTAATTTTACGTTTCATCATAATCGGTTCCGCCGTTTAGTAGTTACAAGGAAACATAGGGACGAACATACATACAGGTCAAACACATAATCCTCATTTTTGACTTCCCCGCAGTCAGGTTAAAAGAGAGATCATAAAATATTTGCCTCATTAAATTTCCATCAGATAAGATAAGATCTATTGAAATCATCCCCCCCGCACAGCATCGTAATAAAATGAGCTTATCTATCATTAAATACACAAAATAAATTGCTGCGAGCCAAACCGGCAGATTTTATCAGTTTAATTTAATATTAAAACCAGGGGCGAGCTAAATGAGCAATATTGGAGCTGAATTTGTTTAGGCAATGTTTTTTTTACATTTTAAATTCGAGAGCGTTCATGCGTCTCACGTTTGGAGCCAGTAAAAATAAATTTATAAAATAACTAAAAGTAAAATGTACTTGGATTTTTATTTTTTATTATGTAAAAGAAATAAAATGAACGAGACGCTCCATCTGTCTCCGCCTGGCCATGACCACTGCAGCGATACACAGAACTTTGAGTAACAAAACAAAGTCCAGGGCATCGCTGCTTTGGCGCTCATTACTTTGAGACTTTCGATGGTTAGTCTCAATAGCCCTGTACTTTCGCTGCAGACCTTTCAAACCGGAACACAGTAATGTTTACACACTACTGCTTGGCGGCAGAATATCTGGTTCTGCGGTGGTACCTACCTAGACGACTTCCTACCTACCACCGTTTGAATTCAGCGACAATTGACAGATTTGGATAAAATTTGGAATGCAGATAGCTTATAATTAACAAAGATTTTTTTCAAAAATTCAAGTGAAATCACGACGCTTGTTAATGAAAGTGTATGGAGTGGGTAACCTACCTCTTTCAGCTGAAGCGGCAGACCACCCGCAGACTGCCAACAAGGCCACCGCCAGAATTGATTTGAGCGCCATCTCTTGACGGAAACACATCACTGCGTCACGGGTAACGTTACATCACATACACTCACTATTCACTGTACACACTACACTGTTAGAGTCGTCTTTCGGTTAACACATGCTGAGTCGATTTTCGTTCGAAGTGCGGCCTGCAATGAACAAATAAATATTTTTAAGCAACTTGACCTTCCTTTCCGCACAGCTCTGTGAACACTTAAAACACCACTCAAGTTTTGAAGAAATTATAAAATATTTCGTATAATTCTATATAATACAACTTTAAGCAATATTAGTTTGCATTTTTATGTCATCATCATCATCAGCCATAGGACGTCCACTGCTGGACATAGGCCTCCTTCTTGGTTTGCCAATACTCGCCACGCTTGGCAGGCAGGTTGGCGAGCGCAGTTAAGTGTGATTGTTCAAGGAAGACGCTGCTGCCCATCTTCCGGATTACATCCCTTAGCCGACTCTTAAGGCAACCACGGGTAGAGAGGGTGGGGTACTATTCTTACGCCGGCACCAACACGGCACATGACTGTGTTTTGTACATTTTTATGTACTAAAATTAAAATTTTAAATATAAAATATCTATTTTTTTATTATGTAAAAAGCTAGAAAAAGTTTACAGACAGACACTAAACACTATTTTTCAAGAGCCTCTAAGGGATTCCTTGAAAAACATACACACATAGAAATCATATGACCTTAAGTACAAAAAATAACTTGCCAAGATGTGCTGTAGTAAAAAATATATTAAATGAGACATATATTTCCAGCTAAAATATTAAATCTGACGTAGATGTAGGAATTTCTAATGAATTACAATTTAATTGAAACAAAAGCCGTTGTGTTAATATGTGAAATAAATTTAATTATTTATCATCTGGTAACTGTCACCCATCTCCGGCTCAGCCTCCCAGTAATCCAGATGTAATGAACCCGCGGGATCAAAGGTATTTTGTAGTAATTGCTCAGGAAATATTCAGTATTATAGAAGTGTGCAAAGTTGCAGGTAAGTAAAACTAGATGGCGCTGTTACACAATACATAGCAAAACATTTTAATAGATTTTTATATGTTATTAAACTTAGACGCTAATTCGAGTGAAGGTATTCTCTGATAGTAGGTACCTATGGATCTGACCCTTGACTCAACCGTCTAGCGAGAGCCTCCTAAGATGTTGGTAGAGACTTTTCGCTAGAAGGCCGTTCAACGTGATGACTATCGGGACAATGGTCGTTGAACTAACATCCCATATAGCGGTTTTTTTAAATGTTTGACAAGCTAAGTGTTTGACTACATCTTACCTATAATCGAAGATTGTAAGTGAGGCTATCGAAACACACCGTTAGGTGTCTGGCAGTGTTGCAGTTCCATTCCAGGCTAGGTGTGCTTTACCGTCTTCGATCACACCGTTACTTAACATTAGGTACCTAAGCTATAGTCAAACAAGCTTGTTAACCATAAAAAACATTTAAAAAAATAAAAAATCTAAAAGTCATTTATTCAGTTTAGGCCCTGGTAAGGCACTTATGAACGTTAAGTTACATGTTTGAATCTACCACCGGCTCGTAATTACACTTCAACTGAGAAGACTCCGGCAAGAAACTCAGCAAGGCATTTTTTGTGGATCTTTCTTTTCATATTAGGTTACAGTTTAACATACATTGTACATACATTGTGGAATATAGGTATTATAAACATGCAAGATTTTTGTTCAAGGTTTGAGCAGTCGCCTTAGATGGAAACGAAGGTCCGTCACCGCGTGTCGGTGATATCACCGGCGTATATGTATTATTAACGTTTCCTTTCGCTCCAGTCTGGCGTTTATAAATACGCGGAACAAGCAGGCGCGGTAGAAATAGCCGCGGTAGCTATGCGGTTGGTATTCTCGATCGCGAATCTCTACGATAAAATGATTACATACAAAGCTACTATCACATATCAGGCTAGGTGTTTGACCACAGCTCGCCTGATGTTAATTGACGGTGTGGTCGAAGATTGTAAACACACCAAGCCTGGAATCTTCGACCACACCGCCACTGTGGTCAAACAACTAGCCCATCAGCCATAAAAAAAACTAAATACTTGAGTTCGTTTTCCCCGCGACTGTTTAGTTCGAAGTTAATACTAATCGGCCGATGAAATAGAGCCGGATCTCTCTCGGATCTGGCGCTCGACTGAATGGACGTTTGATCATGACTGTGTACAATGTAAACAGCGGCAGGAAGCGCCGGCCCGCGGCCGCCGCGGCCCGATGTCTACAACGTTGGTAACACGGGACGTACACAAAGTGCTTTGAAAATATTCGAAAAAATATAGAATTGGCCCGACAAGAAGTCGAAGTCATTTATGAGTGATGAATTCTACTTTTATAGATATTACTATGCTATAGTTTTTCGGGTTAAAAGTAGCTAATCACCAGGCGGTATGAAATATACTTACATTGCGCCCCCGCTACGCACGGGTGCAATGTAGATATTAATGTGGTGCATATGCATGTATTATACATATAAACCTTCCTCTTGAATCACTCTATCTATTAAAAAAACCGCATCAAAATCCGTTGCGTAGTTTTAAAGATTTAAACATACATAGGGATATAGGGACAGAGAAAGCTACTTTGTTTTATACTATGTAGTGATAGTTACGACCTATTCTCATACCTACCAAGTATATACTCAATTCATGTTGTTAGTTTGTATTTATCAGTGTTTTCAGGACAGCGGGTAAAGCCGCAGAACGGATGTACTAAACATACATATATATATATATATATAACGTAGATAGGACAGTTTGAGCCAATTCCCATTCACAGAATATATAACAGTAGCACATTCGACCCAATCTAGTTTCGATCAATCGCTTTCCGCGGTTCCCGGGGATCGACGAGGAGAGCAGGACGCCCATTGGTATAAGATTCATTATTTATTTATCACATACACAATCGAACTCAATAATTATTGATGAAGTATTTTTGTAAGTCACCCTCGTGGTTGGTACATTATAAATAAATAAATATTAATTAAATAATAAATATTTATAATTCATACAGTGCCATCTAGCCACAAATTAAGCAAAATTTGTATTATGGAACTAGACAACTGATAGAATACTTACCTATATACTTTTTTTTTTGTAAATTCATTTAGAACACCCTTACAAAGAACAAATATTTATCGTCACATACATGTTTTGTCCTAGGTGGGAAAATAATAGATATAAATGAAGATTATCTTTATATATAAAAATTTCATATCACATTGTTTGTCCGCGATGAACTTCTCAACTACTGAACGGCTGTCGGAACAAACTGTGAGGTGGTTAGCGACAGATTTACAACTTGATAGCTAGCCAGCCGAATATTAGAATGTATCATACCACCATGCTATGGTTTCCTCACGATGATTTCATACATCGACAGCTCAATCTCATTATTGGGATTTAAATCCAAACCCTTCGGCGTAAGATCTGACCGCACTAACCACAGATCTATCATCGCTACAAGATGTTATCAAAATAATGTTGGGTTAATACAATATAACTAGATACAAAAAACATATATATCAAATGTTATTTTTATACAAAGCTATACTTAATGCGTACTAGACTGAAAGGAGGTCAACACACTTCAATATTAATCATTATGAACAACTTTTACTATGGTTAATATTCTAATCACAAAAATTAAAAAAAGTTGTATAACCTTTTTGAAAAATTGTAGGCTAGGTGTTTGACTATAGTATAATTTATAATGAGTGCAATGACTCCCTTTAATACACACGAAGCTTATGACCCTGTCTAAATAAAAATTAAAGTGTTATTTTAATTATGTGTTAATTCACGTACGAAAAATATTTAAATCTAAAACACTGCAATGAAAACAACCGCCAGCTCTCCTCGGTTCCACATCGGTCATAACTAGAAATTTGTTCTGTTAACTTCTGTTCCGTTCCGTTCGGGAATGTGTTACGTGCGACCAATTCATCTGTGAAGTAGAATAGCGGCGCCACTATCGCATTCTTTAACAAAACTGTCCACTACTCGTCGAAGCTTTTTAGTTACTTTACTTGAACAATGACTGTATGGTTTGTACATTTGTTTGGAAATATGGCAGGTGGTGACTATAGCTTCGCAGATATTTTTTTCAATACTCATTATTTTTAGTTTAGTTTCCGAGGTCGTATTGAGGTATCATTCCCAACGCGTATAACCTTCATTATCTATTAGCAACATGACTCGGTTTTACTTGCCATCGCTAGTGACTCACTTATTATGGTGGTAGATCTTCTTACCGGATATTATGCCGGCAAGCAATAGTGAGTAAACATTACTTTGTTCCGGTCTGCAGCGAAATTTTATGGCTATTGAGATTAACCATCGAATTAGTCTCAAAATAATGAGCAGCAAAGCAGCGATGTCCTGGACTTTATTTTGTTACTCAAAGTTCTGTCTATCGCTGCAATGGTCATGGACATGCGTTATCTCTTACCATCAGGAGAGCGTCCCGTAGATCTCTGTTCTATAAGTTAAAACTAAGGATATTGCGGCGGTACCTACATAGACGACCTCCTACTAAGAATATATTTGTGTGCGTATTGTTCCTGCATGTCAAGTGGAATTATAGGACTTAGATGGCTTCACTCATTTTCTACTTTTTTAAAATTGAAATTAGGCTTGCGTTTGACCGCCAACTCGCTTGATGTTAAGCGAAGACGCGGTCTACTGTGGAGCGCGCTCGCCTAGAAGAAACCGATTCACTCGCGACTTGTAGGCACCCAGATTGTATCTATAAGGTTAGCAAATTCCATTGTTTAGCGGTTCTTAAAACTAATTTTCAACTTAACTATAAACCTGTTTACTTTTTGGAAGTCTTTCACATCATCAGCCATGAGACATCCACAGCTGGACATAGGCCTCCTCCTGGGAGGGTTTTGCCAATACTCGCCACGCTTGGCAGGCGGGTTGGCGAGCGCAGTTAGGTGTGATTGTTCAAGGAAGACGCTGTTGCCCATCTTCCGGATTACATCCCTTAGCCGACTCTTACGGCAACCACGGGTAGTGGGAGGGGTACAATTCTTACGCCGGCACAACCACGGCAAAGTCTTTAGCCGACTTAAAAGTAAATTTTCGACTTTTAAATATTAGATATTTATCTGTAAGTATTACATAAGTTCCTTCTCAATATAAGTACAAAGAAAAACTCTGTACGCTACGCAAAACGCTCCGCTTCCCCCAAACCTCACCCCAACCTGTCACAGATAACAGAAGCCAAATATTCTCTGAGACAACGCTATATTAATAATAACGCTCGTTATAACGAATAACGATTATTGCGATCGAAACAATTACCGTAACGGCGCTACATAGAGCAGGCGCGTTTGGCTTCTCTCAACACTGATGCTGTTTGTTGGGGTAAAGTTATATCCACATTGGTTTAGCCATTAATACAAATCATGCCGCAGTTGTTTGGTACATTCAAAGATTATTTATACGGGGTTACGCGGATCGGTGCTACTATACCGAAACAAGATCTTTATACTCAAAACTTACTTACTTTATTACTAAGTCAAGATTGTGAGCAAATTCGTCAAATAGAGTCGTGTAAGCCTCATTTCAAGAACCTTAATATTCTAACGCTTCCCTCTCTCTACATTTTTGAGGCATCTCTCTTAGTTAGGTCTGAAATAGGAAAGTATAAGACGCTTCAAAGCACTAGGCACAGAAACAAACTATGTCGTCAAAAAGCCAGAACTCTATTTCATAATAAGAGCATTTTTTGTATGGGTATTGAATTGTATAATGAATTGCCAACAGTAATAAAGGAAGCCAGTTCTTTATTTGTATTCAAACGAAAACTTAAAACATTTTTAATAGATAAGACATATTACTCTGTAAAAGAATTTATTGATGACAAGGTAAAAAATAATTAATAAGTATTGACATTTATATAAATTGAACTGATTGACATTTTGTAATTGACCTCCTGACATAATTAATTAATCCAAAATTGACATTATTTAATGTAATTTTATTTTATCCAATTTTTGCACACCCAATTCTGGGTTAAGTATGGTTTAAGTGCCTTTTTAATTTATGTACCAACATTTTGACACCTGTACTGAGCAAATAAATATATTTTGATTTGATTTTGATTGATTTTGATCTTTATTAAGGAGGCCATAGATTTGGGGGAAAAAAAAACTGGTACAGAGTAAAACTTAAACAAATGATAAATAATAATTTAAAAAATCGTAGGATATTTTAAACAGCGCCATCTAGTGCCAAACTAAGCAAAGTACCGTTATTACCCATTGGGTACGGAACCCTAAAAAAGGGACTGCTGACAGCAGTGAAAACTTAAAACACGTCACATTAACATGTCGGTGACGCGAACCCATAAATTTTCCTAAAAAGCATATACATTACATGCCACGCCATATTTCCCTCAAAAGAAAAAAAGTATAAAGCCCTCACATGAAAGCACCTTTATGTTCAATATATTTAACTCGATATTCTGTTTCGCCGGTTCTCTTTATTACTCTGCTATAATAACTTGCTACGACTTATTATGTTACATAATCCGGGCATAAAGGGAACGGGCTCAAAAACAAAGTCGGGCGCCATCTAGCACTCAATTAAATGTAGTTAGGAAACCAGATAACCATATATGGTGAGGTCGCCAGTCTTTACACCTATTAACTAGCTTATTTCTTTCGTATTATGTAATTTTAAGTAGGTATGTACAATAAAGAGTCCAGTATGTACGCTTCGATTCCACATTCTTAATACGTGCAGCGAGGATGTGGAACTCTCTGCCGGCGTCTGTTTTTCCTGCTAAGTACAACTTGAAAGTCTTTAAATTTTGAGTAAACAGGTTTTTTCTAGGTAAGCGTGCTTCATCGTAGACTGCATCCTGCTTAACATCAGGCAGGACGTGGTCAAACGCAAACCTATTTAGTATAAAATAAAAGTTATTCATGCATTCATTCATAACAAATACAAGATGTAGTTAGTTTTAGAACAGAGTTCCTTAACGCACGTTATCGTTCCGATTTGTTTGCGGGCTGAGGGGCTGGACTGAAAAATGTGTAGGAATGAAAAACGACACCAAAAATCGACATCTTTTTGAAGTGATTTCTGGGGCACTTCCCGGTCAACTAGGAAACTAAAACTTATGCCAATTCAGCTTGCCGTGAATTTTGAGAATATGCAAAAATCATTAATAATAAAAAAATAAAGAAAGCCTTTTTATAGGATCTCCGTTCCAAATGGGCGTCACAGATAACAAAACTCAATCTTTTTTAAATATACTACTACTACTACTAAGTAATATTTTGTAGTGATGGTAGTTCAGTGGTTAGCTCGGCCGTTTCACACGCCGAAGAACGTCAGTTCAAGCCTCAACAATGAGCTTAAGTTGCTGTTGAAGGAAAACAACGTGAGGAAACCATAGCATGGCATGGACTTTCTAGTACTCGGCTGGCTCATTCGAGTCAGTTTCATTCTAGGTGTGTTTATTATCTTCGACCACACTGTCACATGGCAGTAAGTGAGCTGAGGTCAAACGCATGTCAACCATTTAAAAAAACTATCTTCGTCACATATATTTTTACTTGGTGGTAGATTTCCTTAGCAAGAGGTTGTCTAGGTTGGCACCACCGCAGTACCAGATATTTTGCCGCCAAGCAGTAGTGTGTAAACTTAACTGTATTCCGGTTTGAAGAATACTGCAGCGACATTACAGGGCTGTTGAGACTAACCATTGAAAGTCTCAAAGTAATGAGCGCCAAAGCAGCGATGCCCTGGACTTTGTTTTGTTACTCAAAGTTCTGTGTATCGCTGCAATGGTCATGGACATGCGTTATCTCTTACCATCAGGAGAGCGTCTCGTTCGTCTCATGACATTTACATTTTTTTTTTTAATATTTGTCCAGGATGGTAATCAAACCCGTGCCATCATCATTGAGATTATACAAAATCTCAATGTTTTACTCAAAAAGCTAAGAGATTGTAATAAAAAAATGGTGTAAGTACATGTTAAAACCATAATTAAAAAGTTCAGCTATTTTCAAACAAATTCCATGAAAATCGTAAATGTCATATACCGCTAACGAACTCACAAATTCTACTCTAAAATGCACTTTATTCCAATGACGCTAGAGTGCAGCACGCAGTTCTAATCGAAATACAGAGCACATCAATTGTAATTTTCAATAATTGACAAACGAATTCGGACTCTAACACATTGTAATAAAGTTTAGCGCTAATGAGAAGTGACGGTCAGTATAATTTAGGACTTGTCAGGGTAAATTCGACCGTAAACTTACGTGAATAAGGTTGATGAGTCAGCTGTGGAGGAGATTGGAACATTTGACTCGCAGCCAAATGGAGCGGAGAGCGATCAAAATTTCCATTTTGCATTAAAATTATTAACTTTAGGAATCCGTACCTTAAAAATGTTTATAAAACGCTATTACTAAGCCACGTTTGTATCTTTGTCTTACCTAAAATCGCCTCTCGAACCACAAGAGATAGCTAGACAATTTAAAAGTAATGCTTTACTTTTTTGAATATGGAAGCATATTGGCGCTAGGTATATTGAATTTAAAAAAAAAAGGGTCACTTGGGATTTTGTAAGGATTCTAACATTACATCCAGATCAGTTCAGGCATCAGGTGAGCTGTGGTCAAAACACCTAGACTGACAGCCATTAAAAAAAAAACTTATAATTTTCTTCTATAAAGGTTCGCGCTCAACGATTCCTTTTAATTTTTTGTGTGGAACCCTAAAATATTGTTATTTACCCCAGAATATAAATTTTCTACATAAATGTGTTCCATCCTAGATCACATCATTTAACATCAATAGTTATATTTTAGGGTTCTGAGTGAATTGGATTCTTCTAGACAATCGTGCTCTATTTTTAACCGACCTCAAAAAAGGAGGAGGTTCTCAATTAGTAACTAAAGTTGAATAGATGGCTGGAATGTTGGTTACCTCAGAACTTCGTCATTTATAAAAAGATTAGAAAAAATTTTTTTTTTATTTGAAAGACATACTTTCCCATTAGACCTATAGAAATTTATTAAAAAAAAATTAAATAGTTTGATTTTTGTATACAATATAATAAAGAGAGAAAATAAGTCATTCAATTCAAGTAAATGAAATTTCGTTTTTTTTTTTCCTGTAACTTTTCAGTGGAGTTTTCGGTCACTAGAATAGTTCTAATGAACTACCTACTTTCTGGTTACATAATCTGAGAATGATGATAGATACATCTTTATCATTCATCATCAGATGATGAAACCACGAAGTAGGCGCCGGACCTCGGTAATGTAACTTCACCGTGTTTGGGCTTACTGGAATAAAGTCAGGTTATTTTTTTGGAAATATATTCTTTTAGACTGAACTTTGTAACGCCACGCCGAGATGATGGTCAAAAGATGGTTTGCAGCGATGATAGCTCAGTGGTTAGCGCGGTTGGTTCTCATGCCTAAAGGCGTGGGTTCAAACCCTAAAAATGAGCTTGAACTGCCGGTTAAGGAAAACATCGCGAGGAAACCATAGCATAGTGTTAGAGTAATCTCTGTTACTCGGCTGGCTAGCTACCCTGAAGTTAAGTTCAGAAAACCCGCACTCGTACAATTATCCCGCTTAACAGTGACGCTATATTATACGAGTTGTACAACAATGTAAAGAATTAATTTCCCGAGACCACTTCGAACCCCTACTAGGGTACAACTTAATCCGTTATCAATAAACATGAATACTGAATGAGTAATCCCCCCCCCCCCCCCCCCCCCCTCCTCCCTCCTTCCCCGCGCCGTTCGATCGACGATTGAGAAATAATCTGTGTGTGTTGTATCAAACCTTTCTTGTAATGTCGTACTAACAGTATGGGCACTTCGATACATAACTCTTTACACGACTGCACAAAAAAGGAGTGTAATTTAACAATTACGTTTTAAATCAACTTTACTTTTGCATTATTTAGAACACTCCTGCTGAAAGAGAGCACGACATAAGTTTGCCGTCTAGTACTATTTATGATTGGCAAGCTAGTTGTTTGATCATAGCTCACTTAATGTTATGTGAAGGTGTGGTCGTAGAAAACTAGATCTCAAGTGAACCAGTTAGGTGCTTGGCGGCAGAAGTGAATTTGATTCCATGTATCATGGGAATTGAAAATAAAATAAATATGATTTATTTACGTAAGTTGCTTTGTAAAAATTGGTGATTAAAGTGACGCAAACAGTAGTCGAGTTGTTTGCTTGTCTCGTTCGGGGAAGCCTGTACACTGCATTAGACAGACAACAACTTTGGTGACAAAATTAACAGTTTCAAGAGGTCTTTGGGATTACTCTCGAACAAAAATTGACATGTAAATTGTTTTTTTTTTAATATTTGTTTTATTTAATTGTTTCTTTGACATTTAATTCTGAATTTGATTATTGTTATTATTGAATTCTGTCTTCATCTGTAATTGTTGTGACATTTTTATGTATACTTTTTAGCCTTCTTACTTTTAGTCATGCGATGATGAACACAACGTTGGTGTTCATCATCTAATGTGAATGTTTGGATGTTTGTTATGCAATCACGTAAAAGCGGCTGAACGGATTTGGATGAAATTTGGCACATATATAGTTTATTACCTGAATTAACATATAAGATACGTTTGTTATAAAAATGTTAGGTTCCTGTGGAATTATCGAAAAACTATTTACTAAACATATCCCACAAGAAATTTGGTATAGATACATCTTATGGAAAATCATTTATGGATATAAGGTATGTTTTATTTTAATCTAATAATGAAATAGCTCAAGTTTCATGACTATTATTCATTTATTACTTACATATGACAGCCCTGTTGGTTCATTGAGAGTATGTCTGCCTGAGCTGTAGGGCGTGGGTTCGATTCCCGCCAAGGACAAATGTTTGTTTGGTATAAAGAAATGTTTGTTCTGTGTCTGGGTGTTCTGTATGTATTATAAGTATGTATTTACAAAAAAAAAAAAAGTATTTATGTATCCTATCAGTTATCTGACTTCCATCACACAAGCGCTGCTTAGTTTGGGGTCAGATGGCGCTGTGTGTAATGTGTCCTACAATATTTATTTATTTATATGTTACATTTCTCTCTAAACCTAATTCTAAGGTTGACGCGGCCTCGTCGCGACTTGCGTTACTGCGTAATTATGTACGTTTAACACAATCGAGGGTGTTAAAACACAATCACTGTGAGGAGACGCGTGTCTCGTCGCTTGCTCCGCTTTATCGGGAGCGGGAACAGGCTGCCAACCTACAACTTTGTCACACTTAAATACAAAACCATCTGTGACTTTTCTGAACAATATTTTCTCACTAGTATGATGGTTTGTATGATGGTAGGGTTTTTAAGTAGGCTCGCTATTGTTATGGTTGACAGTCGAGTACTAGAAAGGACTCTACCACCACGCTATGGTCTCTTTACGATGTTTTCCTTCACCGGTAGCTCAAGATCATTGTTGGGGATTGAACCTACGCAATTGGGCGTCTGAACCGACAACGCTAACCGCTGAGCTATCATTGCTACAAATTATATAGAGCAATATTATATTGAGCATGCTTGAGGCAATGTTCCAACAATTTTAACAATTTAAGTCAATTTTCAATGTTTTTGTTGATAGATTACTAAAACGTTCCTGTTGTCTCATGAACTGCAATGAAAAATACAGCAACTTGTAATATCGCTGCAGTACCCTTCAAGTACAGTATTGTTCACACACTACTGCTTGGCGGTAGAATATCTAGTACCTAACTAGACATTCCTAAAAAAGAGAACTCAAAGATTTATTTTTGTACTACTTACCTAATTCTTACATACAACCAATGACATCTATAAGCTTTCAGAATTGGTCTGAATGTTTGTGCGTGTGCCATTATTTTCGTACCGAAGGTACCTCACCAATTGTAATATTGGCAATCTGATAGATATGTATCTAATTTATTGGCAGTTTGTTTGTAATGCATAAAGTTAAGTAATAAAAAGCAATTTGTAGCTATCGGGGCATTCTCGAGACCTCGCTGAGCCACTTCGGGCGAAGGTCGGGGCGCCCTTGCAGCCTCCGCGGCTCCTAGAGGATAATACGCAACGTATTTGTCAGCGTCAAATATTTCTTGTTGAGTTTTCTTGAGGGATGAAGATTATAAATAGGCAAACGCAGCATAAGACGCTTTGGCGCCGTACTGTGAGCTCTTATTGCCATTCAAATTAGGTGATCATGTATAGTTAAGCAACCGCGAACCTTTTTGCGTTGGCATACGATATACGGTAAAGTAGCTTTATCGTGGTCGTCTAACTTTAAAGGCAATAAGAGCTCATGGTACGGCGATAAAACTAAAGATTAGGCTGGATAGTTTTGGGAGGTGTCTATGATATACTATAATAGTGATAGAGAGTTTTATTTGAGAGCCAGTTCCCTTTCCGGGCTAGGTGTGGTCGATGAGGTCGACTAAGTGAGTCAGAGACCTGTCAATCATAAAAAAAGTTTAAATTAAATTATTTGAACAACTTTTTTTTTTTATTGCTTACAGGCTAGGTGTTTGACCACAACTCATCTGGTGTTAAGTGACGGTGTGGTCAAAGATGGTAAAGCACACCTAATCTGAAATGGAACTGGCTCTCAAGTGAGGCTGCCGGAACACACCGTTAGATGCTTGGCGACAGATTTTCAACTTGAGGGTGGTAGCTAGCCGAGTACTAGAACATACACTACCCCATGCTATGGTTTCCTTACTATGTTTTCCTTCACTGGTAGCTCAAGCTCGTTGTTGAGGTTTGAACCCACGCCCTTCGGCATGCGAACCAATCTCACTAACCACTGTGCTATTATCGCTACAAACAACTTTTTCAAAAATAAGTTATTGAATAAGTTCTTTATTGTATTGACTCTGAAAATACAAATTAAATATTTTTTTAATAATTATAATGCAAACTAAATCTTTTTTGATAAGTAAGTACTATAAAACCTATATAGTTTTTTTTTTCTGTGATGTTGAAAATTAATGGATCTATACTATCAAAATTTTACGATATCAATTACATAATTCGGAAAAGAGTAATTTATATAATTTAAAAAAAGTTACCAGCTAATAAATCTTTCAGTTAATTTGACCGCTATTAGCTCGTTACTGAATTAAAAGCAATCACCATTAACGAATTTAATCACAAAAAAATGCCCAAAAATGAAGCCGTTATTTTTGACCGCCCCTCGTATTTTATCATCAAAACTTACATAACAACCTGTCTACTGAGCGATAATGACCTATTTTACCCCATTTTCCCGTCTTCCCAATAAACTTGACCCAAATATAAAACCATTAAAACCGCCATAAAACCTATATAGAACCGAAACATAACCAAACTGCCTATCATTTATTATTCAACTTCAATCGACCATCGATGAAAAATCAACAGAAATTCTCGAATGCAAACGATTTTCAACCCTATTTCTGTGTTATAAGAAAAATTTACCATAGCCCGCGAAAAGAATGAAAAAGGTCACCTAATTTAAAGGAACATCAACGTTATTTTTACGGCGGCTAGGTACAATTTTGTATGATAACTGTCAGCACGGTATTTAATGTAAACCAATGATGTTTTTTACAAAAGTAGACTTGGTTGTAGTAACATAGGATGTAAATTCCGTTGTCGCGCGCTATAGGTCATAAGTATAAATAAATGTATGACGCTCAGTTGAAATGCTTTCCGAAACTGTTATAATTTGGTTTGCGTAGTCGAGGAGTCAGCGTGTAGAATGCTCACTAATTGGGTTGTGTAAACTATTTCAGTCAACTACACGTTTTGCTGTGCTTTTAGTTCTGCTTGTAAAGCTACTTATTGCAACTTATCCCGCTAAATTTTACGCTCAAAATAAAATACAAAGGATTAGAATTGGTTTATTCCCATATATAGCCCCTCGGACCTCCCCGTCAATGGATATTGGGTTAGCTATTTGTTTGTGAAAATATGAAAAGAATACTGACATCATCATTATCAGCCCGCAATCAGCCAGTGCTGAGCATAAGCCTCTCTTCTTGCACGCCACTCATTCCGGTCCTGTGCTACACTTGTCGAGGTTCGACCCGTGACCTTTACGATGCCGTCGGCCCAACGAGCTGGAGGGCGCCCGACGCTTCGACATCGTATAAATTAATTATATTTTTATATTAGAAGCGAATGCAGTGTAAACATACGTATAAAGAACTATGCCTACGTCTTACGTTTATCTTGCAGATAAAACAGGGGTTTTTACTGGTGACAGACTAAGTGATTCACCACAGTTCGCCTGATGTTTAGGCTTCGCTCAGAGTTTGCCCTGTTGAGGTGGGCCTCTTTTCTTTGTGGAAAGGGTAAAGCTGGCCAAGTGCGAGTTGGCAGACTTCACACATCTTTATAAACATAAAGAACTTGCCTTCACCATTTGAAGAAGCCAGTGGCAATAAGCACATAAATGAGCAAAGACAGAGTTGCGTGCCGTGAGATTGTAAGCCAGATTTAAAGATTGAGTCAGTCTTCTACCTCAACGTCATCCAGTAGCTAATTGCAGTTGCAAAGCTCTGATCGAAAAACTGGTAATCGCTCTGATATCGGGACAAAATAATACGGCAAACGAAACCTGCCAAATTTTTTACTAGGTACTAGGTTCGTGTTGGGGTTCCAACCATCTATGCCAAGACGTCGCCGTTGATTGGTCCACGTTGTCATTGATGGATATGCTTTTTCGGAACAACATGCAGTTATCCTGGGAACTAAGGCATTATGCTTTGGTACTAGAATCCGAAACCCTTTTGTCAAACACCAAGGCAGGCCATCAAGGGGTCCCGCAAATTAAACAATAGTTCTATAATTAGCATTCTGCTACAAATAGTTCATCCCTTACTTATTGTATCGGTTGGTTTTCTTATAAATGAATTCAATAAATATACCAAGTACCAAATAAACCGTTTGGGTACAAAACATCCCATTTACAAAATGTTTTACGTTGATTTTAGCTGGCCGAAAGGTTTGTGCCAAGATCGTAGCAAGTGGAAAGATATTGTCTGCCAACCCCTATAAAGAAAAGGCGTGGTTGTATGTATGTTCCACGTTAACAAAACACATAATTCTCAAAACATCACATGCATGCTATTGGATGCAGAATATTTTAATTACTAGTAGAGCGTATATGGGAGATTTTGCGAAGGAAACATTTTGTGTCGTAATGCCAACACAGTCTGCGGTCTTGCGAAGATCACAAAAATGATGAAGTCATAAGACGTAAGACGTCTGTATTGAGAATAAGTTAAGATTACTGCTCGTCAAACTCGGCGGAGGATGAATGGAGCGAAGGTTGCCGTTGACCTAAATATTACCCCAATACGTGTGACTAGTTTAGTTTATAGAGTTATTCTTCAACAGTACGTGAGGTCGTCTTTTTTACTCGACTATGCAAAAATGTTTATGATTTCAGAATCTATGTACTTTTTTTTTGTTATTTCGAACACCGCACTTTGTACATTCTGCCAGTGTGAAGTATTTCACATTTTCAATTGTCACGTAACAAAATTAAATAAATTATATCTCAATCATAGCCGAAGTTTTTTTAGCTATAGCAGATATAATCACATCGGTTGCTAGCAATTATATTATTTAAATTAGTCATGCATATATCACTGACTCCATCGAGTACCGACAGATGGCACTTGCGTCCCGAAACAAGTCCGATTGCGACATATACCTATGTATAATTATATTAATCATTTTAGGTAATCTAAATATTAGGATATATTATTATTAAAATATATGTCTTTTTTACACCTATTTCCTCGTTTTTGACACATCCTGTCTGTTTTATTCCCCGAATCCTTTCCGTCCTAAGATTGCCTCGAAGAGCCTTCTTATTCTATTATATGTAATCTTTGTTGGATAAGGGATCTTACGAACTCTCAATTTTTTTCTCTCACATTGCCCCCGTGTCGATAATAGACAACTTTGGGTATCATCGATTTACAATATGGCATGGCATAAATCATGTTTAATCGTGAATCGTTCATTGTGCGGACTGCTAGACAGTGGAATGCGCTGCCTGAGTGGATGTTTCCTGTTAGACATAATCTGGGCGTCTTCAAGCTTGCTCCATCTTAGATCGCATCATCACTTAACATCAGGTGAGACGGCGGTGAAACGTAAGCGAATTTCTTAAGAAGATATCTTCTTAAAAAAGACCCTCTTAGATTTGACTTTTTGAATTTCCGTTACTGTTTCCACAAAAGTGTATGGGAGTAAGAATCTGGCTAAACGGCGGTCAGTGTAGTTGGCGCGCGGCCAGGCGCCGCCTCGCACCGGCCGCGGCGGCTCCAGAGCTCGTGTCCAGGGTACAGACTGTGCGCGAACCGCCTACTCTCACAGCTTGATACAAACACACTTCGGGGATTGTGCCTTGAAGTTGCACGAGTTGGTTCCCCCCGCCGCAAGCGTCACCCGTACACGGTGGACATTCCACATGTGCGCACTAAGCGCTTCCAATCCGCATTCTTTATTCGTACAGCGAGGATGTGGAACTTTCTGCTTGATGGTTTGCAGCGACGATAGTCCAATGGTTAACGCGGTCGCTTCACACGCCGAAAGGTATAGGTTCAAATTTAATTATTAATAGTTCTATGGAATGAATTCCACGAATTTGATATAATATGAATATGCTTTCATTTGTATTAATTACAATCAAGTCTTAAAAGAATAGGCCCGGACATGTCCGACACGGCACACCAGCCGTCTATCAATCTAAATGAATACAACTTGTGCAAGTTAACAAAACTTGCACAAGTGAGACGCTTGCGCGGTGGTCAGTTCATACTGGCACGCCGCCAGGCGGGCGCGGCAGCGGAGGGCAGTTGGTTTATGAAGTAAACTTCGGTCTGAATAGACAAACAACCGGAACCTAGTTCTGGAGATAATTATGGATGCATTTAATTATAGATTCCAGTTATTCCGAATTTGACCATGACTGGAATTTGCAACTATGATTTATTTTAATGGTTGACAGGTGTATATCACAGCTTACCTGAAGTTAAATAAAGGTGTGGTCGTAGATGGCAAAATAAAAACTTGTCGGCAGATTTACAACTTGGGCCACCCCAAGTTAGCTAGCCAGCCGAGTTCTAGAAAGTACCCTACCATCACGCTATGGTTTCCTCACGATGTGTTTCTTTCTGTTTGTGGCAGCTCAAGCTCATTGTTAGGATTTGAACCTACGGCTTTCGACGTTTAAATCGACCACGCTAACCATTGAGCTATTACACGATATTTTTTTGATTAAAATTAATTAAACGAAAAAGATACTCCTAACAGATAACGACTGTCCATGACCATTACAGTGGTACTCATATGTTGGAGTAACAAAGGAAAACACATTGCAACCCCGTCATCGTTCATTAGTTTGCAACGATGAGATTTAAACTTGTATAATTGATATAAATTTCATATATATTTTTTATTTCTTGTTTTAGATAGATAAATAGAAACTCTTTATTTTCCACACAAAAAAGAGTACAAGAAAACAAAAGAATCTTATGAGCTAGTGCCACAACTGGCGGCCTAATCGCTAATAGCGATCTCTTCCAGGCAACAAAGAATGTAAAACACGATACAGATTAAGAACAGACGGGAGATGTAGTAACATTAATAAGTTGATTTTTGGTTGCCTGAACAGCTTTGGATGTATGGGTGTCGTTAGATCCCTCACACCATTCTACGGGACGTAAAAAAACATTTATCAGTGGACATTTGTGTTTTTTTTACTAAGTATACTTTAAAGACTTTTTCGTATTTTTAATTGGTAGTGTGTAAACATTGCTGTGTTCCAGTTTGAAGGGTAAATTACAGGGCTGTTGACACTAACCATCGAATGTCTCAAAGTAATGAACGCCAAACCAGCGATGCCCTGGACTTTGTTTTACTACTCAAAGATTTTTGTTTTGCTGCATTGGTCGTGACCAGGCGTTATCTCTTACCATCAGGAGAACGTCACGTTCGTCTCATTACATTTACATTTAAAAAAAAATATCTTATATAATGTCTGCTGTCAGCCTACTATAAGGTGGCTCATTACGTGGAAGACAGGAATATATGGTTGTAGTAGCTTCTCTCTGCACTTGCATCCCCCTGGCTAAGTGACAATTGTAGTAAGCATAATGTATTAATATATATAACTGTAAACTGTAACCTAATATGAAAAGAAAGATTCACAAAAAAATGCCTTGCGGAGTTTCTTGCCGGAGTCTTCTCAGTTGAAGTGTAATTACGAGCCGGTGGTAGATTCAAACATGTAACTTAACGTTCACAAGTGCCTTACCAGGGCCTAAACTGAAAAAATTACTTTTTGATTTTGATTTAATTTTTCATTATAAGTACTTTTTCTTGTTGACAACAATTGGCTGAGAAAAGAAACCTTAATAATAAAAACGTCAATTTAAAGTAATACAATAATTAATTTTAAATGTTCTCTCATCTCGTGACTTGAATCACAGCTAAAACAAACATGCGACCAAAATGAACTTTGCTATGTAATGAAAAATTTTCTTAAATTTTTTCCAAGCGAATGTAGTTCGTATTGCTTACAACTTATGACTGAAAATCATATTGAGCGAAAGGGAAATCGTCCAATATTTATTTCAATAATACGAACGATATTTTTATTTGCACTGGATGTTATTTTTAATTTCATTTGTGTTCAATTGCTGATCAAATGTGATCTCGTAAATTCCATTGCGATCTGTACAAGTCTCGGTTTCTGAACGAAATTTCTATGATGCATAACTTTTTAAGTTCACTTTGATCTACTAGCTTACCCTGTAGAAATGTACTAAGGTGTCATCTAGGCAAGCGTTACATTTTTACTCGACTGCCAAGGGAGGATTACGTTTTTCGCGCGTATCTTGTATGTATGAAAATTTCTTTATTACCTCGTATCTTCCAAACGGCCGAACGGTACCGTTTAGACTCGTCTCAATAATCAAAGTGTTCTTAGTAAAAAAAAAGAAATGGTGGATTTTTGGCGCGAAATAGTAAATGTTTATAAAAAAATTAACCAAACCTAGAAATCAAATAGTGTATCTAAATAAAGGTAATTAAAATAAGATTACAAAAATATATATAATAATATGTTATATGTTTAAATTGAATTAGGAATAATACATTTGCTTAAAAAGTGTTTTTCCTTTAATTATAGCTATTTTAATAGCAGTCGAGATATTAAAAAAAAGTGTGTACTAAGCCAAAAGAAAGTCATTGTACTAATCATCGTGAATAACTTTAAGTATTTTTCTATTTTTGTGGACTGCCCTGTCGGCTCATTGGTAGTGCGTCTACTTCAAGAGCCGCAGGGCTTGGGTTCGATTCTCACTCAGGGTAAGCATTTATAATCAAAAATTTTTGTTCTGTGTCTGGCGGTTCTGTATATATTATAAGTACATATGTATTTATAAAAAAAAAGGATTTAAGTATTCTATCAGCTATCTGAATGCCATAGTAAAAGCTTTGCTTAGTTTGGGGCCAGATGGCGCTGTGTGTAATGTTCTAGGATATTTATTGTTTTATTTCCATATACTATATTTATTTATAAAGACGACAAATACAGTAAAAAAATTGCAAAATACCAAGTGACACAGCAATCATAGGCGGAAGGTAATATAATCAAATATAAAAACCAAAAATCCAGAAAAAAAGGTCATTGTTACGTGGTCGAGGATAAAGCAAGGATAAACATTTGATCAAATTTTGATCACTCATCGACCAACTTTTTCTAAGGAATAGTTGTTTTTCACGATTTCAAACTGATGGTTATGGTAAAATTTTATTATTCAACTTTTTCGGTAAACGCAATTATTACTCTAGGTTACAAGCTTAAGGTGTATTGAGGTGAAAGGAGGTCAGTTATTGCCATGGGAACAACTATGTAATCACTGAAGAAAAATCAGCTGTTCTATAATTAAATTTTTAATTTATTTATTTATTTCCAAGTAACTAAAGACTCATTAATACTTTAATCAAAATTCATAATTATACAAAAAATAATTTAAAAAAAATATATATATAGATGAAAATTGTAGACACATAAGTAGGAAATGTGCGTATATTTTTTTTTAATTTCAGGGTTATTTAAAAGTTGATGATGTACAATCCTAAGGTAAAAGGTGGTACCTTTTACCTTAGGATAACCTGAGCTAACAACCCTGTACACTTTGTATGTTGGCGCAGAACCCGCCGTACGCGTGTCTAACTTGCACTTGACCGACTAAATCATAGCACATGCATCGAATCAAGCACTGCTGTTGTGTTCAAGGTGAGTGCTTCACCCACGCCCGTATCTACGGTTACAGGTGACGTCACTACGACGTAACGCCACAGAATAAAAACTAGTCATAAGTACAATCAGCAACAAACTACAAACGTTAGATATTTTTTTTAAAAACAGATTGAAAACACTCGTTTTGTCTGTTGAGTTATTTTGGTAGAATATCCTACCGCAGGACCAGATATTTACCAAGCAGTAGTGTGTGAACATTACTGTGTTTCAGTTTGAAGAGTACTGCAGCGAAATTACAGGGCTGTTGAGACTAAACATCGAATATCTCAAAATAATGAGTGCCATAGCAGCGATGCCCTGGACTCTGTTTTGCTACTCAAAGTTCTGTGTATCGCTGCAATAGCCATGAACAATTTTGTCACCACCAGAAAAGCGTTTTTGTCTCATTACTATTAATGTCTGCACGAGTTTGTGAAGGTCAATTCTTTTTAATTAGTTTTATTATCGAGCAATGCACATGAATAAATAACGGCGAGTGTTTACTGTCAGGCAACCCTATGCGTGTTTGCTGCTTAAAAATGAACAGAAGGTCTCCTTTAATTTTTTAATTCGTTGGTTGATTCTAAAACTTTTGCCTCGCTAATAATAATTAAACAATGTTTTAGAATCAACCAACGAATTAAGCCAAAAAAAAGGTGCAACCCCGGAATGAGAGATAAAAAGCTGGAAACTCGAATAAACCATTATTTTGTTATTTTGCTAGCTGTCACAAAATATCGTGTGTAAGTCTTAAGTTATTGAACAATCAGTTTTTTTTTTGGAAATAACTCAATTTCTATGGCTCCAATGATGTTGATATCTATCCAAAAATTGTAGATCATATAATTGGCAACAAATTTTGTTCCAAATATTTTTTTATGCACTTAACCGTTTTTGAAATAGAGCGCAAATCGCTCAGCCATGTGCATACTGTAATGTATGGTCAACCATGAATCACGGTGAATAATTCCTCGTACAAAATTATTAAATAGCTATTTTTTTTTCTTTATGGTTGTTAAGTGTTTAACCACAGCTCACCTGATGTTAAGTGACGATGTGGTCAAGGATGGTAAACACTCTTAGCCTGGAATGGAACCAGCTCTCAAGTGAGGGTACCGGAACACACCGTTAGGTGCTTGGCGGGAGATTAGCCAGTCAAGTACTAGAACGCTACCACCGCGTTATTCCTCACGATATTTTCCTTCACTGGCAGCTCAAGTTCATTGTTGGGCTTTGAAACCACGCCCTTGAACGTGTGATCCAATCGCGCTAACTACTGATCTATCATAGCTACAAATATCCTTGACTATAAATAATATATATTATTTATTAGTAACCACATTTTATTGTACTTGATGAGTTTTGATTATACAAAGTAGTTATCATTATTGAATGAATAAATATTACAAATATACATTTTTATAATTAAATTCACAAAAGAAAAAAAAAACGCAACAGATTTTTATACAGTTTTCACTATGAATAAGAGATGAAAAGTCTTTATGTTCGTTCGAAAACTGAGTGTTGCCAGTCTATTAAATAAAAACAATAAGTACTTTATTTGCCAACTGTACAATATTTTCGTTTCTGTCCGCCATGTTCGAGACGTGCATGTACGTTGACTCACCGTTTGGGAAACGCTGTGGGAATTTCTAGAGCATTGTATTATTGTATTATTTAAATGTACGGACAGCCCGTGTGTATTATTTGAAAATAGTAGTGAAGTGCGACTAAGTATGATTCGGTTTTTTTGTCTGATTTTTGTAAATATCGAACCGGACTTCTTTATATAGAAAGAGCAGCTAACGGGCAGATCTGCCTGATGGTAACCTCAGCGTAACCTTACTTACGTACTTGGTGGTAGATTCTGCCGCCAAGCAGTAGTGTGCAAGCATTACCGTGTTCCGGTTTGATAGGTACTGCAGCGAAATTACAGGGTTGTTGAGACTAACCATCTAATGTCTCAATGTAATGAGCGCCAAAGCAGCGATGCCCTGGACTTTGTTTTGCTACTCAACGTTCTGTGTATCGCTGCAATGGTCATGGACACGCGTTATCTTACTAACGGGAGAGCGTCTCGTTCGTCTCAATACAATTTACATTTTAAAAAATCGTTAATCTGGAACGTATAATTAATTTTCATCGTTTCCGAAGGTCACGCGTGAAAATCGGAACAGCGTGTTCTATGATGTCATGGCACTAGAAATAAATGGTGGGCCAGTCACCGCTATTCCCGCTCAGGGAGACGGAGCCGCTCGCCGGCTGCCAGGCTGCAGGTGAGCTGTTCAATTCGTGCAAATAGAATTCTAGCGACGTGTCCGTTCTACAAGTTTTGTAGCGATGATAGCTCAGTGGTTAGCGCGGTCGGTTCGCATGCCGAAGGGCGTGGGTTCAAACCCCAACAATGAGCTTGAGCTGCCGGTGAAGGAAAACATCGTGAGGAAACCATAGCGTGGTGGTAGGGTACTTTCTAGTACTCGGCTGGCTACCACATGTTAAGTGACGATGTGGTCGAAGATGGTAAAGCACAACTAGCCTGGAATAGAACTGGCTCTCAAGTGAGGCTGCCGGAACACACCGTTAGATGCTTGGCGGCAGATTTTCAACGTGAGGGTGGTAAGCTATAACCCTCCTGGCCCCCGGGCCTTCCTATTTTTTTATTGTTTTTTTTTAAATAATTGGTCTATGTATAAATATGTAACTGGCCGTTACGTAAATACATATCGGTTAAAACGAAAAAGCAAAAATTATTATTCACGACCTTCTCGAAGTGAACACAGCATGCACGAGAAGAATTACACTAATCGTAAGTATTAGGTGACATGGTGGAAATTATTATGAGAAGATAATTTTCGTTTTCGATCGTTCGTGCGAACTTAAAGGGGTCTCATAGACCTACAACTAGGTCGCAAGTCCGAGCACCGCGCGGACCGCCATCCCTGCACGGTGACACCCTGACACCATTGAACGCGGAGAAGTTTCCGTCCGGCCGTAGTCCGCGATCAATTAGTGCGCAATAAATGTTATTCTCCCATATCACAGCGAAATGATGCCAAGATAATATTTAGAGAGCTCGTCTTAGGTTTATGAAAGTAATAAAACAAGTGAATAAAGGCAAGTTAGGACGTAAACCTAATTCAGTTCGGGGTTCGGAACAACTAATTAGTTTTAATGGATCTTTGGTATTCGGCTGTAATCTCATCAACTTGTTTGTATAAGTACATTTTATACTTTTATGTAATAAAGTTGAAGTAATTCAAAGATTTCGAACACTGTTTAATTATTTTAAGTGATTACAATTATATTCTTGAAGCAAAGAAAAGTTTCTGTAAATAGATATTTCTCTTTAATTCACAAATTTCATAAATTTATAATTAAGTAAATTACTCATTTTTATACAAAAAGCCTACTATCTATTATGAAAAGAAGTAATGAAACAAATGAGATATTCTATTGGTAAGTGGCCTGTCCATGACCATTGCAGCGATACACAGAACTTTGAGTAACAAAACAAAGTCCAGGGCATCGCTGCCTTGGCGCTCATTACTTTGAGACTTTCGATGGTTAGATCAATAATTCTATACAAACATAAATACATACAAATATTTTATTGATAACACCAATGTTACAAGTCAATTTTATAATGTTATAATAGCATTAAGAATAAACTTATATGTGTAATAATGACTTATACGTGTAATCGTGACTTATACATGTAATTATGACTTATGCATGTAATCACGACTTACACAATATGTAATCATGCCTTATAAATGTAACCATGACTTATATATTATCATTTGCCATGTAATCAGTGTTTTTGAAATATATAAATTGATATTACGGCATTTGACGTGTAACTATGGTGTTATCAATAAAATATTTGTATTGGTATTGTTTTTTTTTTTTTTTTGAGATTGCCATCGTAGTATAATATTGCGTCAATGGCTCTAAAAGTATTTCTACTTTGAAGTGTCATTTTTTACAGTTAGTTTATTGGCCAAAAGTCACGACTGTCGTCGAAGATGGTAGGCACCTGGCATGGGAACTAGCATGTGATTCTGCCAGAATACACCGTTAGGTGCGTGGCCACAGATATTCCACCTCGTGTGACACCTAGCCAGAGTAACATCCATGCTATAGTTTCCTCATTGTTGGGATTTGAACTCACGTCCCTAGACGTGCGGTCCGTACGCGCTAACCACTAAGATAACATCGTGACAAATGATACGTACGTTTCGTTGCGTGTTCATGTAATCAGAATTACAAATGATCTAGTTCACAAATTGTGTAACTTGCATTGAAAAATAACCTTAGATAAACTTTCAACTCAATAACTTATAAAACAATAGATATTACATAATTGTTGGAGACGATGCCGGAAGCGGACTTCGAGACAACGGGCTCGTACCAAGAGATATTACTAAACTGACACGGGGGCTTTGTATCATCATTGTAAACAACTTTTGCGCAGGGGATTCTATAGAAAAATGTTATTAACCCCATCGATCGTTTACCTTAATTGACCAACAAAATGTGCGGGACAGCTGTTTTTTTGCGATTTCAGGGAAGATCTTACAATAAAAAATGTTCTAAATTGTTGTGGTTGCCTGCAAGAATCGGTTTTAGCGATAAGGCCGTCACTTGTAGCACTAGCTCATAAGTTTTTTTTTCTATTTCTAGTGTTCACAATAAAGAATGTGTTAATATTGATTATAATTATTTATAACCGGTCTTCATCTGTCCCGCTTACGCTGTGACTTACTGACCCTTACCGACTGATAAGTGGTGGTTTATTGACAAAGCCTACTATAAGGTGGTTCATTACGTGGAAGACAGGAATATATGGTTGTAGTAGCTTCTCTCTGCACTTGCATCCCCCTGGCTAAGTGACAATTGTAGTAAGCATAATGTATTAATATTTATAACGGTAAACTGTAACCTAATATAAAAAGAAAGATCCACAAAAATGAGTTTCTTGCCGGAGTCTTCTCAGTTGAAGTGTAATTACGAGCCGGTGGTAGATTCAAACATGTAACTTAACGTTCACAAGTGCCTTACCAGGGCCTAAACTGAATCAAGTTGAAAATCTGCCGCCAAGCATCTAACGGTGTGTTCCGGCAGCCTCACTTGAGAGTCAGTTCTATTCCAGGCTAGGTGTGCTTTACCATCTTCGACCACACCGTCACTTAACATTAGGTGAGTTGTGGTCAAAAACCTAGACAGAACGCGTAAAAAAAAAGATAGTTAATAATTTATTCCTCGTCATAAAAATATTTAAAAAAAGTCCAATTAAAAAAACCGCACCAACGCCGTTTCAAGCCATTAGTGCTGAAGCAATTCATATAAAACTCGTAGAGTATCGCTTTACAGGGCCGCTCGCAGTGCGATCTAGGTCTCCAGGTCAAGTGTTGAGCTGTGTACAGGTACGAATTCAAGAAGAAAGGGAGGGGGTCATTTAAACAGATGTGAGCATTGCCGGAACTACGATTACGTATTACATTCACAAAAAAGCTATGAAATAATCCTAAACAAAGTCTAGCCCACTATACAATTGACTATAATTATATACTATAAGAAATATGTATATTAAAAAAGGAATATATATATTTTACCAGGTATCTGGTACCCATAGTACAGCTTGCTTTGCTTAGTTTGGGGGTAGATGACACTGTGTCAAATGTCCGACAATTTTTATTTATTTATTTTTATTTACACATGAACCCTAAAAACATTACACTGTTTCTTGGGCAGTCGTGTAAAACAATTCAAACTTGTAGATAATTTACCTCAATTCTTTATGTTCTTTGTATATTGCCAATTTTATTAAAAAGTTATGTTAGTAATTTACTTGCAAAAACCTAACCAGTTTGTGTAGAGATCTTCTTCTTTCGATATCTACCTACACCACTGATTACTTTTAATGTAATTTCGCAACAAGGCCTTTCCAATCGGAACACAGTAACATTTGCAAACTACTGCTTTGTAGCTGAATATTTACAACTAAAGCGATATTTACCTAAACGATATTCTGCAAATAAGATTCTAAAATTTAGTTGACCAGCTAGGTGCTTGACCACAGCTCACCTGATATTATCGACGGTGTGATCGAAGATGGAATGGAACTGGTTCTCAAGTGAGGCTGGCAGAACACACAGTTACGTAAATTTACCCCTAGAAATAAAGTCCTAGATCCGTCCCTGCGCGGTTTGAGTGCAGGGCATATGAAAAGTTGAGGTGTAGAACATGACATGTGTGGAGGTTTCCACTCATTGCATATCCTTATAATCGCATTTTAGGCGCCGTTTCCACGAACGACTTTTTATATTAAACTTTTACTGGCTTTTTTTTTGAGCTTTGTTGTTTTGAGTTTGAACAATAATATGATTACCCAAAAGTATAATTATGTGTTAGAGTTTATAGGTAAGTATGTTTGTTGGAGCAGATACGACCCAGTTTAGATTCTATATTAAACCTTGCAACGCCGACTCGAAATATTTCCAGTTTTATTGTCGACAAATTCCAATACTCTCATATATCTAGCTAACGATAAGTCCCCGCGGCTGAGGAACACATTATTCATAATGAAAAAGGTATTCAAATTTACTGTATTACTAGCGACCGGCTCCGGCTTCGCACGGGTGCGATGTAGATACTAATGTGGTGCATATGCATGTATTATACATATAAACCTTCCTCTTGAATCACTCTATCTATTGATGGTAACCGCATTAAAATCCATTGCGTAGTTTGAAAGATCTAAGCGTACAGACGGCGGGAAGCGACTTTGTTTTATGCTATATAGAGAAGTCGCAAAAAGTTGAGATGATAGACAGATGGAAATTCGTTATTGTATGTACGAGAAATAAAATAAAGCCAATGCATTTCATCACTAAAAGCGATTTATTCTAGGCAACCGCAGGATGCTAGCTCAGTTCAGTGGTTAGCACGTTTGGATGTGAAATGAAAGGATTCAAATCTCAGCAATGGTGAAGGAAAACATCGTGAGGAAATATTAGGTAGAATTCCTTAGCAGAGGATCATTTAGGTAGGTACCACCGCAGTACCAGATATCCTGCCGCTAAGCAGTAGTGTGTAAACATTACTGTGTTCCGGTTTGAAGGGTACTGTAAAGACTAACCATCGAAAGTCTCAAAGTAATGAGCGCCAAGGCAGCGTTGCCCTGGACTTTACTCAAAGTTCTGTGTATCGCTGCAATGGTCATGGACAGGCGTTATTTCACTTATTTTCTACTCAACTATAAATCTGTTATACCTTTTGGAAACTTAAAGTAAATTTACGAGTTTTACGTATTCGGTATTTATCTGTGTACAAGTTCCTTCTCAGTATAAATACAAAGTTAGCTGTACGCTACGCGAAACGCTCCGCTTCCCCCAAACCTCACCCCATACCGCCGATAGCTGCAGCTAGCTAAATTACAGGGCTGTAGAGTCTAATTTGCTTTAATAAACTTCAGCAAAGTAACGCCAGAATCAATCGATAACACAAATCTTTTGCTTCTACCCTCATTAGCTTATTCATGTTCTTCGGCAGCGCGTACATTCGAGCTGGCCTTCCCTTCAAAGGAAGAAAAATAACAACCCAGCGAAAGTCATAAAATACAATATCTTCAGAAAAAAATGTTCTTCCCAAATGAAGGTACAATACTTCGCTGGAAAGAACTCAATACGCCTACAAAGGGCCTAACTAAACAAAACCAAACTTCACAAAGCGTCCAGTCTCCCACCTACACAAGCTAATCACGGGACTTCCCCAACTTCTCCGCGGGACCTCTCCGCCGGCTTCCAATACAATATCGATGTACAAAAAATGCCTAAGTTAGAGTCAAACTTGCTCGGGTTCCGTACCAATTTTAATTATTAATAACTAGTACTAATTTCTGCTTGAAGCACATACTAGAAAAACTTTATTTTTTGTTGACATGTTATCAGTTTTTTTGACATATTTAATTATGTATTTGAAACATTATTTGTATTTAAAACTGAAACAACTTTAAATTACACGGAAACTGTTATCTAATCTGTGCCCGCGCGCGACTGCCATGTCATTTTCGGTGCGCGTGATTTGAGTGTCCGTATTTTTGTGTTTGCTCAGGATAATTAGGTTAAATATTAACCACCTATTTTTTTTATTATTTGGAACGACAATCGAGTACTGAACCCCCTGTATCAATATTGCTGATGTTCAAACTTTCACGGTGTATATGTAGGTTGTCTCAAGCGTTTTTAATTCACCTTTTTCGTTAGGAACCCTGCGGAACAAACTGCTAAAGTTTAGGAAACTGTACAAAGATCTGTGAAAAATTAATGATTAATGTACCGTTACAAGGGATACGGACGCCGCCCGGCGACTCGGACGCCGCGCCCGAACTATTGGAACAAATGTATTCTTTCAATATAGCCTTCAGAGAACCTAACTTCTCCGTCACAGTGCCGAGCTTGTAAGCCGACGAAAAATATTAGAAAAGAGATCTGTATAGATTTTTTTTTAACTAACTGACTTCAAAAAAGAGGAGGTTCTCAATTCGATTGCTTGTTTTTTTAATTAATCTTACCTAAACTAAACAAAGAGTGAATAGGGTTCTTAAAGGTACACATCCTCATCATCAGCCATAGGACGTCCACTGCTGGACATAGGCTTCCTCCTGGGGGGTTTTGCCAATACTCGCCAATGCTCGCTTGGGTTGGCGAGCGCAGTTAGGTGTGATTGTTCAAGAAGACGCTGCTGCCCATCTTCCGGATCACATCCCTTAGCCGACTCTTACGGCAACCACGGGTAGAGAGGGCGGGGTACTATTCTTACGCCGGCACCACCACGGCTTAAAAAACTTAAAGGTAGACAACGCACTGACAATGCCACGGGTATTGTAGATGTCCATAGGCGGCGGTGACCACTTACCATCAGGACCAACGATTGTTTGGCACTTTTACACATTAAAAACAACTCTTTTCTAAAGTTGATGTTTCCCAAAAAGTACAATATACCTGTCAAAACAGAAAGCTTTCTTCCAAGTAAGCGTGCCCCATCCTAGACCGCATCGTATGTTACCATCAGGCAGGAGGTTAAACACAAAAAGCGATGATCATAGCACATATTTAGTAACTGTCGTGTGTTGATTGTCAGTTTTTGTGTCTTGTGTCACAAAATAAAAAATAATTTCTTTCTTTCTTTCAAACTTATATATCAGTACCAAACCGAAGACGTTTTATCGTAACTCATATTTTTGTCATTAGGTGATAGTGGAGACACAGACGGCTCATTCCGCCTCCTCTCTGCGACGCAACGCTCTCTCGTCGAGTCGGAGCGAAAGTTTATCTTATCGTCAACTTGCCCTTTGAGACGCATATAATAACTTACAGTCGTAGAGGTATTTATTAATGTGACGGGGAATACCAACTTGTGTTTGTTTGTTGGGACCTCTACCAAAATAATAATAAAAAAAAATTCTTGGTTCGTTTTTTGTATTGATTTATTAATGAGGCTCAAAATGAAGTAATTTTCTGAAATCAGAAAAAAGATATCTCTATTTGTCGTGAAAGCGTAATTTTGAAATATTTTTTTAAAAAGAATGAGCTATGTTATTAATTTTTGTTCAATTGATTCATCGTCTGACGAAGATGTACATATTTATATATATTTGTGTTATAATAATTTACTAATATCAAGTAGTATCATATTTGTTTCCTGTATTTTTATTTATACATACATTATATTCATTTTAATGCGCGCCTACATGTCATACACTATGGGGACGACTGGCAGAAAATGAATTAGCATTAAGTCCTTCCTTTTGCACATATTATTTTATAGGTGCACACCGCACATAAAGTATTAAATAAATATATAGTGCTAAAAATATATCCTGCCCTTTTTACGTAGTCGGATAAAAAGAAAAACGATATTGCTGAGTAAGCGAGTGCAACCGCAAAGCGGAACTAGAAATTTTTATGGTTGACAGGCTAGATGTTTGACCACAGTTCACCTGATGTTAGTGGTAAGCACAACTATCCTAGAATGGAACTGGCTGTTCAAGGTATACATTACAACAGTGATGAGGATTTAAATTAAAATTTATCTATCTTTATGACGATTTAAAAAAAAATCCTTACGGTAATGTTTGACCTATTACACAAAAACTATCAGCAAAGTGTTACCGAAGTCGGACAAATGACGTCACCCGGCGTCGCGATCGTCGCGTCGCGCGAATAATTTCGCAATAACGTGCGATATCAGCTCCGATGTACGATTGCGGTGCCTTTATGGGCTTTTTATGTAATTCCATTTTTTACCTGTGCGTACTTATCTTGCGTTTCGTTTATTTCGGTTCTAGTGTGTGAAGGTAATTTGATATTTCTAATACTATATCGGTTCTATAAATATACTTCCATCTTTGAATAAGGTTATTTTTACTATGGAAACATTTCCAACGTGGTTTTGAGACATTTCCATGATGAAGGGCACCGGATGTGACCAAAACTATAGCCGGAGTTTCCGATAAAATTAAACGTGAGTAATCCTGCATAAGTGAAACAAAAAGGTTATTTTTATTGTTGACAGGCTAGGTGTTTGACTACAGCTCACTTGATATTAAGTGACGGTGTGGTCAACGATGGTGAACACATCTGGCATGGAATGGCACTGGCTCTCAAGTGATGATGCCGGAACACAGCGCAGATTTTCAACTTGAGGGTGGTAGCTAGCTAGAAAGTGTCCTACCACCACGCTGCGGTTTCCTCACGATGTTTTCCTTCACCGGCAGCTCAAGCTCATTGTTGGGGTTTGAACCCGCGCCCTTCGGCATGCGAACCGACCGCGCTAACCACTGAGCTATCATCGTTGTAGCGATTAGACTTGTGGCTATGTTCTCATTAAACTATTGCATTGTATTGTTGCCCATAGGAAGTCCAACGCGTGTCAGGCAATATTTATTACGAAACTAACCCGAATATCGCTGAAAAAATTATAGCTTTTTCATAAATATATCTTCAACTGATTTTATTCATGATTTAAATATTGGTTCCGTAGTAAAATAATATTCCAATTTATAAGCGCAAAACTCCTTTTGATGTTGGCTGCCTTCTTAGTTCCTTTGGTAGTATATCTGCTTCAAGAGCGTGGGTTTGATTCCCACTCAAGACAAGCATTTTGAAGTATGATCAAAAATGTTTGTTCTGTGTCTGAGTGTTCTGTATGTACCTATTATAAGTACATATGTATTTACAAAAAAAAAAGTATTTAAGTATTCTATCTGCTATCTGGTTGCCATAGTACACGCTTTACTTAGTTTAGGGTAGATGGCGCTGTGTTTAATCATCATCATCATCATCATTTCAGCCGTAGGACGTCCACTGCTGGACATAGGCCTCCCCTATTGACCTCCATAAAGACCTGTTGGAAGCGGCTCGCATCCAGCGCGAACCTGCGGTTCTTACGAGGTCGTCTGTCCACCTTGTGGGTGGACGTCCTACGCTGCGCTTGCCGGTCCGTGGTCTCCACTCCAGAACTTTGCAGCCCCATCGGCCATCAGTTCTGCGTGCTATGTGCCCTGCCCATTGCCACTTCAACTTGCTAATCCGCTGGGCTATGTCGGTAACTTTGGTTCGTCTACGAATCTCCTCATTTCTGATTCGATCTCGTAGGGAAACTCCGAGCATAGCCCTCTCCATAGCTCGTTGTGCGACTTTGAGCTTATCAAGAAGGCACACAGTCAGAGACCACGTTTCAGCACCATAAGTCATCACCGGTAACACACACTGGTCGAAGACTTTCGACTTGAGGCACTGAGGTAATTCAGACGAAAAAATATTGCGCAGTTTTCCGAACGCTGCCCAGCCGAGTTGGATTCGACGACTGACCTCTTTCTTGAAGTTGGACCTACCTAGTTGGACTGCTTGTCCTAGGTAAATGTACGTGTCAACAACTTCAAGAACCGAGTTCCCAACTGATACTGGGGCGGGCTCAACATGGGCATTCGACATCACTTTCGTCTTATCCATGTTCATTTTAAGACCCACCCGCTGGGAAACTCGGTTGAGGTCTTCGAGCATCGTGCCGAGATCTTCCATCGATTCTGCCATGACCACAATATCGTCGGCGAATCGAAGGTGAGTGATGTATTCGCCATTTATATTGATGCCAAATCCTTGCCATTCCAGGAGCTTGAAGGCGTCTTCCAATGTGGCTGTAAACAGTTTCGGAGATATAACGTCTCCCTGTCTTACGCCTCTTTTCAATGGAATCGCCTTCGAAGTCTGCTCCTGTACTTGGACCGACATAGTGGCGTTATTATACAAACACTTCAACACTTCGATATACCGATAGTCTATATGGCATCGTTGGAGAGACTCAAGCACCGCCCATGTCTCGATCGAATCAAAGGCTTTCTCATAGTCCACAAACGCTAGACATAGAGGCAAATTATACTCTTCGGTCTTCTGTATAATTTGCCTTAGCGTGTGGATGTGGTCTATGGTACTGTAACCTTTACGGAAACCGGCTTGTTCGGAAGGCTGGAAGTCATCGAACCTGTGACTGAGACGGTTCGTAATGACCCTTGAAAACAGCTTATAAACATGGCTCAGAAGCGAGATGGGTCTGTAATTCTTCAATAAGGTGTTGTCACCTTTTTTAAAGAATAGAACCACCACGCCTCTGTTCCATGCTTCTGGCGTTACACCCTCGAGTACGACGGAATTAAAGAGTTTCTGAAGGACTTTAAGTACCGGTGTTCCACCCGCTTTCAGAAGCTCTGACGTGATTCCGTCATCCCCCGGCGCCTTGTTGTTCTTAAGCTGTTTCAGAGCCATTCTAATCTCGTACAGGCTGATGTCCGGGATATCTTCAGTATAATGTCTGCTCAGCTTGGCTCTTGGGTCTTTGGCCGCGCTGTTAACAGGCTCAGCGACCGTAGCGTATAACTGTCCATAGAACCTTTCAACCTCCTCTAACACCTCTGCTTTGGTCGACGCTATACTGCCGTCTTCTCTCTTCAGCTTCGTCAGCTGGCTTTGCCCAATAGATAAGTCTCTCGCGAACACTTTGGAGCCTTTATTCCGCTCTATCGTATCTTTAACTTTATTAGTGTTAAAGATACGTATGTCGTGCCGCAAGGACTTGGATATCTGTCTATTGAGCTGCCTATATGACTCTGCATCACTAGAAGATTGCAGTCTCAACGAGCGTCGTTCAGCCATGAGGTCTAGAGTATGGTCGGACAGTTTGTGAGGCCTATTTGTACGGCGGGGTCTAAAAAACTTAGAGCCCACCGTATGGACAGTTTCTACGAACCTGTTATTGATCTCGTCCACCGTAGCAAGATTCTCTAGGCAATCGAAGCGATTGGAGAGTTCGAGTTGAAAGCTTTCGGGGTTTTGTATATGGGCGCGAGTAGGTCGGAGCGTGGACTTCATCAAGCGTGACCTTTCAAGCTTGACGTTAATATTTAATGAGCCTCTTACCAGTCGGTGATCACTACCGGTTTTCACCCTGTGAATCACGGAGACATCATTGAATATCCGTCTTTTATTGGTCATGATGAAGTCTATCTCATTTCTCGTAGAACCATCGGGACTCATCCAGGTCCATTTCCTATGAGGCGGCTTCTGAAAGAAAGAGTTCATCATAAAGAGGCCCTCTTTCTCCAGGAAGTCGGCCAGCCTCTGTCCTCTAGGGTTCCGTTGCCCATATCCAAATTGCCCCACTCTCAACTCGTCATCGCTCTTCATGCCTATCTTTGCGTTGAAGTCCCCCATAACAACAGTGAAGTGGGTCTCGGAGGTATGTATGGCCCTACTTACGTCCTCATACATACTCTCCACTTCATCATCTGGGTGTGACGAGGTCGGTGCGTATACCTGAATGACCTTCAGCGAATATCTTTTGGATATTCTGAGTATTAGGTATACAACCCTGCTCGAAACACTTCCGATGGTAATTATGTTGTTAGTGAGGGACTTGTGAACGAGAAAGCCGACACCACCTTGGGACTGTTGGTCGCCTTCCCGGTAATAGAGTAGGTTACCCGACTTCAAGATTATCGAGTCCTCGCCCTCTCTCCGGACTTCAGATAATCCCAAAATATCCCAATGTAACCTACCCACCTACCACCTACCTGTGTTTAATGTCCTGCGATATTTATTTATTTATTATACCCATTTAGTTTAAGTAATTTCTATGGAATTCGTAATGTTTTCAGATACATTTAAATTTATTTCAAACACAAATTTAAATGCAATGTGTAATTAATGACTTTGTTCCGATATATTTTCCGAATCATTTGAGTTAACACGACGATCTCTCGTGTTATTTGAATTTGACACTAGCGCTCAAATAATGTAGTTATTTGATCTGACATGGAGTTTAATTAACCAATTTAATTTAACTATCAAATAGTCACACTTTTGTTTTACTTATGAATGAATGAATGAATGAATGAATAGCTCTTTATTGTACACACTTAAAATTACATAATACAGAAGAAATAAACGAGTTAATAGATGTAACAACTGGCGACCTTATCGCTAAAAGCGATCTCTTCCAGGCAACCTTAGGATGGATTTTATGCGGGATTAGTCACGCGTAATTATGTCGGATACTCCGGCTGTAGTTTCGGCCACATCCGGTGGCCAAACCATGGCCATGGCAAAAACAAAATGTCGTTTTAGGATTCACTATACGCTGTTTTTTGTTTTTGAAACATAGAAAATTGCACAAGGCTTCAGTTCAAATATTACCATTCGAATTTAAAGTATTAAAGTCCAGCATCGCTGCTTTGGCGCTCATTACTTTGAGACTTTCCATGGTCAGTCTCAACAGCCATGTAATGTCGCTGCAGTACCCTTCAAACCGGAACACAGTAACGTTTACACACTACTGCTTGGCGGCCGAATATCTAATACTACTATGGGACTCACAATGAGATTCATCACACTAATATTATAAAGGCGAAAGTTTGTGTGTTTGTATGTTCGTTACTTCTTAGCGGTCAAACAGTTGGACCAATTTCCATGAAATTTAGTATGGAGGTAGCTGACACTGGATTTTATCTATTTAGATATATTTATCTAAAATGTTGTGTTACGCGGGAACAGCTGGCAACCTAATATTTACATTAATCCAAAGGCTGATCTTAAAAATTATTAAAATTAAATTTCCCCCAAAATCATTATTATTTTATTAAAGGGTACTGCAGCGACATTACTGGGCTGTTGAGACTAACCATCGAATGTCTCAAAGACCGCCAAAGCAGCGATGCCCTGGACTTTGTTTTGCTACTCTAAGTTCTGTGTATCGCTGCAATGGTCATGGAAAGTTATTTATTACCCATCAGAAGACCGTTTTTTCATCTCATACTTTTTTATTAAAAAAAAAACTCAACGAGCGTTACTTTGAGAAGATTACGCCACCAATTTCTAGATTATTTTATCAGTTCGACGATCTCTACATTTTCCGCCCAAAGAATATAGCTTGTTAGAGTCTTCGCAGAAAAAACTAGAGCACGTTTGGGCAGATTGCCTCGTCGTCTGATTTGAGGAACCCAGTTAGTGCTCGCAGCCCGTTGCGAAGACTTCGGCCGATAACAATCTGATGAAGTATTTATAAGGCGAACTATACTAGCCACATACTCCGACTGCGCGTACGATATCCTGATGGCGAAAGATGCTACCTAACCATGACCACAGCCAGAAATTTAGTAACAAGATAAAGTCCAGATTTATAAGCGGATATAAAAGATATAACCTTAAAATGAACTTCCGTATTGTGATCAATTATTATTGGAGATTTACCACCAACTACATTCGTGTACAAATACATCCTAATTTTGTGAGACAATGAAGCCGTAAGATTTATCTTTCATTAGCATCAAATATGATTTAAACCTGCATCGGTCTCTATCCCACCGCTGGGCATAGTCCAAATCTCAAAAGGTGACTGGGCAATATACCACTACGCTGGCCAGATGTGGGTACACACATGTGATACTGAATTTCTTCTACAAACATATACATATTTCCTAAAGTCGTTTGTCTACACCTAAAAGAAGGTATAAGTTCTTAATTTCCAAAGGATTCATTCATTTAATTCCGCGCCGCTGTCATTTCTATGAAGCGTTCGTGTCGCCGCTTGCTTCGCACGAGACGAAACTAAACTTCGAAACTTAGTAAGTGAACCGGCGCGCGGCGTGTCTGAGGGTCCTTAATGTGCTAAAAGATGTAAGTAATGAGGGCCAAAGCAACGACGCCTCGAACTTTCATTTCTTACTCAGTTCTGTATGTCGCTACAATGGTCATGGACAGGCGTTATCTCTTACCATCAGGAGATTATCTCGTTCATCTCATTATTAAACATAAAAAGATTTGTAGACTAATTATCAACATCCAGATCATTGGTAAGGGCTTGGAATTGATCCCCACGCTATTTAAATTCAAACTTAAAAATGTTTATTTTAGATTTACAATTATCCATAATTATCTAGCAACAGAAATATACACAATAAATTACATTTGTTTAATGTAAACTCAATGATACGAACGAGACGCTCCCCTGATGGTAAGAGATAATACGTATCCATGACCATTGCAGCGATACACAGAACTTTGAGTAGTAAAACAAAGTCCAGGGCATCGCTGCCTTGGTGCTCATTACTTTGAGACTTTCGATGATCAGTCTCAACTGCCTTGTAATGCCGCTGCAGTACCTTTCAAACTGAAACACAGTAATACTTACACACTACTGCTTGGCGAAATATCGTATCTATTACTGCTGTGGTACCTACTTAGACGACCAGAGTTAAGGAGATCTACCACCAAATTAAATGACATTGTAATTATCGAAAACGCTCCTAATTTTAACTGGAGAGAGTAATAGATTAAGTTAATTACGAGAGGTCCACGTTCAACAGTGGCCAAAAAAGTTGATGATGATCACAACTGCGACATGACCACGACGAAACTAGCAAACATTTTCACAAATAAAATATGTACATAATTCTATATTTATAGATTTTCAACCTAGCTCCCGTCATTCATACGTGACGGGAAATCATACTTATGTATAGAGGCACGAGCAGCGCCGCCAACACAACGAAATACACCACCATAATCATTATATACCTACTTTTTGAAAGTGTATCTATTTCAAAAGGGTGTTGGTTTGATTCCTACCTAGGACAAACATTTATGTGACGAGCTTTTAAATATTTGATCTGTCTCTTATTACAAAAAAAAAAACAAGTTTTTTTTTCTCTTTCTTCTTGGCATCGCACTCTGCGCATTCTGCCAATTTCAATGTTTCTGTATTTTGTGTGCAGTCTTTATTTTTCAGCTTCTTTATCTTTATAATCAAAGTCCAGTCAGATCCAGTCATGCCTTAGTATAGTAGTGGCGACTTTACTATAAGCTTCGATGGAGTTTTGGAAGCAACATGAAAAGTCATGTTTTCCCACACTCGCGCTTGTAATTCGGCACTTTATGAATAAAACACCACTATTTTAATACATAAACACTCGAAAAAAACACTTATTTTGGAAAGAAATACAATTGGGCGACACGACCTCCGCGTTTCAGCCAAAACTCCATTCATTTAGTTGTCTGGTTCCCATATTACAAGCTTTGCTTTGTGTGGGGATAGATGGCGCTGTGTGAGAACTATTCTTTTTTACTTATTACATTCGATGGTTAGAGTCAATGACCCGGTAATTTCGGTGCAAACAAATATTTGCGGAAAGACGTGGGCCGCGCTGGCTGAGAAAAGCGAGACAAAGAGAAAAGTCCAGTAAAATAAAGCAATGTATAACAATCTCGAGAACAAGCTGGGGTAGACGTGTTCTAGAGAGCGACCGCGGAATGGCAAACGTACCGTAGGACGCACTGAGACTCGATGGAGTGACGATATACTAATAACAACTGGCGATGAATGGATGTAAAAAATAACAAAAATTGGGCTAAGTGGCGGTAGATGACTTGATGTTAAGTGACGGTGTGATCAAAGATGGTATACACTTAGCCTGGAATGGAACTGGCTCTCAAGTGAGGCTGCCGGAACACACCGTTAGAGGCTTGGCGGCAGATTTTTAGTTGAGGGTGGTAGCTAGCCAGCCGAGTACTAGAAAGAATTCTCAAAACCAGTTGTTAGAAATGTCGACGGTCTAGAAAATATCTGACGAAAAAGCATAAAAATACAACAAATATTTTAATAGAGCGAGGAACGGAAGCTCTAGTCCCACTACTTCCCCCGCCACGCACTCGGTCCTATTTTATTACTTATAATATTTTTATAAAAAGAGGCGGACAATAAAATTCTTTGCCATAAAAAAAAATCGTGAAAATGATTCATCAAGATTTTTTTAAGAAGCGAGATGAGTAATGCGACTAGCCTTGTTATAGTTTGAGGTAACGCCTGTCCATGACCATTGCGCGGTAGGTACTTAAAAATTTGAGTAACAAAACAAAGTCTAGGACATCGATGCTTTGACATAATTATGGCATATTCGACTTAAAAGTTCGTTCAGAAGATTAATTCCGAATCAGCCGAGTTTTTCTCACTGCTGGTCCAACACTAGCCAAATGCGGGTTGGTAGACCTATATATTTTCGACAATACGCACATAATTTAGAAAAGACAGAGGTGCGTGCCGTGGGATTCGAACCAAGGATCTCCAGATTGGAAGTCATTCGATTTTCCAACTAAATTGCTAAAACTTCATTAAATTCGTTTTATTTTAAAGTTGTTTGATACCATTTATTCTAATTGTAACCAAAATAAAATTGGTTATTCGCCCCGAACTGTGACCTTGCGATCCCTATATCTTCGCACCTCCTACATCGCTTTGAGAAAGTTAACAATTTCAAAATTTTAGTGAAGACCTAATCAGGAATGGTTCGTAAAATAATGTACACACAAACACAGATTCATTGAAAACACGTAGATGTATCCTTCGCTCAGTCGCAGCAAATGCAAATAATTACGAGGTACATGCTGAGGCTGTACTTATTATTATTATTAATCCAAGCTGTACAAAAGGCGAAAATATCATAGCGACTTTAATTTGACACAAAAAAGCAAGCTGTCAAAGTACCAACAAAGAAAATCACTACTACTGACTGTCTCAGTGGAGTTACTACTCTTACACTAATTCCATATTGTCGCGAGGCGAGATTATGTGGGGACGCTCAACACACTACGGACGACCTTTGAAGCTCCAGAAACGAGCTATTAGCTATTCAAGTCCTCGTAAACGGAAAGCACAGCGAGGTGGACAGACGACCTCATAAAGACCGCAGGAACGCGCTGGGTGCGAACGGCTTCCAAGCGGTCTTTATGGAAGTCAATGGGGGAGGCCTATGTCCAGCAGTGGACGTTCTACGACTGATGATGATGATGATGATGGTAGTTTATTGTCTGGATTACCATCAGGAATATATGGTTGTAGTAGCTTCTCTCTGCACATGCATCCCCCTGGCTAAGTGACAATTGTAGTAAGCATAATGCATTAATATTTATAACTGTAAACTGTAACCTAATATGAAAAGAAAGATCCACAAAAAAAAATGCCTTGCTGAGTTTCTTGCCGGAGTCTTCTCAGTTGAAGTGTAATTACGAGCCGGTGGTAGATTCAAACATGTCACTTAACGTTCATAAGTGCCTTACCAGGGCCTAAACTGAACAAATGACTTTTTGAATTTGAAATGACTTTTTGATTATGATTTTCGATTCATTTAATACACCTTTATATCAAAATGTGTGATTAAGTGTGTGATTAACAAAAAACATACGTATCCATTTGAAATTTGGTATAGACGCGTCTTAAGAAACATTATTTAAGGATAAAAGATATCCTTTATCTTAATCTAATAATAGAATAGCGCAAGTTTCATATCTCTCTGAACTCAATTTTAAAGTTAACGCGGAAGAAGTCGCGGGCGTAAGCTAGTAGTATATATTTCGGACTCGGACATTTCACACAGCGCCATCTAGCACCAAACTAAGCAATAATATACTATGGGAACCAGATAACTAGTAGAATACTAACATACGTTTTACTTATAATAGATGCAGTACACAGAACAAACAATTATGTCCATCACACAAATGTTTATCCTGAGTGAGAATCAAACCCACACCCTACAACTTTTGAAGCAGACACACTACCCAATTAGCCAACTAACCAACCGGGCACGCGATAGTTCACGTAATACCCATGATCTATACCTACCTATTAATATATATGAAGATGCCAAATAATATTATTTAGGTACTATACATAGTGTAGGACGCCCTGAGACTAGATGGAGTGACGATATACGTAAGACAGCTGGTAGTGGCTGGAAGCGAAAAGCCGAAAATCGGGCTAAGTGGCGTGTCCTGGGAGAGACCTATGTCCAGCAGTGGACTATGCAAGGTTGTTGAGGTACTATTCACTAAAAATATTTTTAACTACACTTTTTATTGTCATACTTAATTTTAGTCAATTTATTTAATATTATTATTTTTACGAAATACTTATGACTTATTTCCTAAAACGCATGTAAATCTACTTATTAATATATTAACATTGTTTTATTTTACAAAAAAAATAACTTTTCCATATTTATATTATTATTTTATAAGAAAAGCTCTACATACGTGTAAAATTAATACATCCTGTATAAGTACAAAACGAACTTTTTATAATAGAGATAAAGCTTTTAGAAGCTTTCATGAAAGGCAAGCTCGTACGTCAAAGCTTTTACACTACTCGAAGTCTTCGTTCTAATTTATCGTGTCATTCACGCCAGCGCTCAATTGTAAATGCCACTCGTGGTCACTCATCCGATCATTCGTTGATTAATGTTTAACTGTGTTACTACAACATGAACGGAGTTGAAGGTTTGTTCACTAGAATGATTCCGATATAATCGTGAAGTCATTGCTTCTATTTTGATTCCAGACATCTGAAACTTTTGTTTATTTCAGTTCGAACAGAAATTTTCATAAGCGCCGGTTCGTTCCACCAGAATTGAAAGATTTATTAGAGTTATGAAAGAAATGTATACTTTATTATTGTCAACTTTGCGAATTTGTTGACCGATCCAGTTTTATTATTTCTCAGATAATTTTCCGGAGTTAACTGAAGAATTAATAAAAAGTAATAATACTATATACGCTATCTATATGTAAATGATTTTACTCAAATAGAAAAATAATGGAACAAAAACGGATGGAAAAAGTTTACACGTTATAAATACGTGGAAAAAGTGTGGAATGAATTTTAAATTTCGAATCGTTTTAACTGAAAAATACTTATAAATACGTAGGTAAATAGAAAAATGCTGACCGTAAAGATAAATGTAGAATTCGAATTTGGAATCCAATCTGACAGCGGGAGAAAATATGGAACGCATTTGAATTTGAAACCTATCTGACAGCGAGAAAAATATCGCTCGCACATCTAGGCAAGGAGCATCAATCTATTCGAGGGAAAACATCGAGGTCATACCGCGCAGAGCCGACTTATAAAAAAAATAAATCAACCAAAATAGCTTACGGTTGACGTAATTACGCTCCGAAAATCACACGATTCTGCACTTTAACAACAACACATCACTGTTAATATTATTATTACACATTCATTTTTTTTTAAATATAGAACATGACAGATACCGATACTAACACATGGATCTCCGAATTTCGATTCGAAATATACGGCGCGTTCGATTTTCGAAAATCGAGAACACATGCGTCTCAGTCGACGCCACAACCGACACTGAGCGCGCCCGGGCTGTTCGGCGTCCGCCCCTGTGTGCGTGTACAGTACGTACGAGGGGTAGTTTTGCGCCTGTGTGGGTTACACTTCAGGTCACCAGAATTCAGTAAAGATAGCCGTTCCAGTGGCGCGCCCTATTTCACTATTTCACTGCTTTACAGCTTTCTTTGAGGGAATTTCTAATTTGGCTTCACTTTTGGTCTACTATTTACAGCTTTTGAGGTTCCGTGCCCGAGAAACGATTAACGGACCCCAAAACTCTTACGCCATCGATGCGTCTTCTCGGTATACCATTATACATTGCTATATATTGTTTTAATTTTATATGAGAAGTTTTTCCATCTAAAAACACGTATTACTTTGGTGTGTCGGAAAACAATAAAATATTTCTAAAACCACAAAAAAGAAATTTAAAAAAAAGGAGCATTGATTCAGGCGTTATTTTGCGGAAGTTCATTTTGTGTATTCTAGTGTATTTCCGCTCAAAAGTAATTATGTTTACAACAGTGACGAGGATTGAATTTAATTAGAATATTATTTAAAATATTTAGTTTAGGTTTAAAATAGTCTTCAAGTTACATAAATATTTAAAATTAAATTTCAACGAAATGAAATTGCCGCTGTTGTAACCAAAACGACTTTTAAGCGGAAATACACTAAAAATATTTTATAATATGCTCTACAGGCGTTTTTATTACTAAGAGCGTTCTCTGTCAGACAACCCTCGTAAGGATAAATCATCGAAAAAAGAGCATCTCTACTTTGGCGCTCATTACTTTGAGACATCAGAAGTTACACAGTAATGTTTACACACTACTGCTTGACGGCAGAATATCTGGTATTTACCTCCATAACTACTACCTTCTGCTAAGGAAGTTTACCACCAAGTAAAAATATTATTTTAAGTTTTTTATATACGCAGCGTTTATAAATAGTACCTGGTTGACCGAGCATTGCTCGACTGAAAACACGGATAAAACGACGTTTTCTGAAAATGAAACCTAGCTATATCGATTTTTCGCCCCCGAAACCCCCTGGATACAAAATTTCATGAAAATCGTTGGAGCCGTTTCCGAGATTCAGAATATATATATATATATATATATATATACAAGAATTGCTCGTTTAAAGATATAGATTAGATTAGATGTATATGTAAATAAATCTTCATCATCATCATCATCAGCCGTATGACGTCCACTGCTGGACATAGGCCTCTCCCATTGACTTCCACAAAGACCGGTTGGAAGCGGCTCGCATCCAGCGCGTTCTTGCGGTCCTTATGAGGTCGTCTTTCCACCTTGTGGGTGGACGTCCTACGCTGCGCTTGCCGGTCCGTGGTCTCCACTCCAGAACTTTGCAGCCCCATCGGCCATCAGTTCTGCGTGCTATGTGCCCTGCCCACTGCCACTTCAACTTGCTAATCCGCTGGGCTATGTCGGCTACTTTAGTTCGCCTACGGATCTCCTCATTTCTGATTCGATCTCGTAGGGAAACTCCGAGCATAGCCTTCTCCATAGCTCGTTGTGCTACTTTAAGCTTACTAAGCAGGCACACAGTGAGAGACCACGTTTAAATAAATAAATCTTGCATACTATGAAATATTAAAGAAAAAAAACTTTAAAAAAAATAAAAATCAATGGAGAGGCCGGGAAATACCTGTTGTAGTTTTGTTCGATAGCCGGTGCTGGTCGGGACGTCCCGGTTCCTTCCCAAGTAGTGCGTTTTTAGTTTCACACTAAATATTGCTCACCACACAGTTGACACAATGTTCTTTGGTTTTATCACACTCGCGGTTAGAATTTAGAGTTTTGTTTGATATATCGATGACGAGTAAGGGAAGTATTGCGTACGTGTTAACCGCCAATTCACGACTGGCTTGTGTGGCAGGTATTGTGAGGAAAGTGTGGGTAGGAAAGAGTGTTAATAAGAGGGTATATAAAAATACTTGTATAAAATGAATATGTGAGTGAAATGTATGTATAGAGTTGTATGTATGAGTATGTGGCACAGCCAATCAACAAAACATTAAGAATCAAAAAAATATTGTAAATTAAAAAACATTGATATTGTAGGTAAATGTACTATATAAATAAATATTAAAAAAAAATGTTTGTATATTTAGTTTTATATTATTTTTTGGTTTTGTAACAATACATGTGTATTATGAATAAAATATAGACTTTAAAATATAATTAAAAACACTTAATAAACTTGAGCCCGGCTTGCAAATCTAACTGAATGAATGATACTAGGGCTTCCGTTACACAATATGAATACTGGGCGCGGGTTCCAAGCAAGGAGCACCGACAGGTACACTAAGCTGAAAAGGGCTCATTGTACTAATTATAATTAATAACTTTTGCTGTGAGCAAAACCTTGGAATTATAAAGGAAATAGATTTTCCTTATTAAAAGTTCAATGCCCGTCAACCAAATGTACTAAATAAAGAACACATCTTTAATACAAATAAGAAGTTGTTTTCATCAAAGCTATTCATAATTAATACAATAGTCCTTACGACTTTTTTTATATTTAACAGGCTAGGTGTTTGACCACAGCTCACTTGATGTTAAGTGACGGTATGGTCGAAGATGGTAAACACACCTGGAAGCGAACTGGCTTTAAAACGAGGCTGTCGGAATCTACTGTTAGGTGGTTTCCTCACGATATTTTGTTTCACCGGTAGTCCAAACTCATTGAACCCACGCCTTCGGGGTGTGAACCGACCGCACTAACCACTGAGCTATCATGGGTACGAAACTTATTATACCCCAAGGTCAAACCCTTGTACTGTGTAACGGAACCCTCATGACGCGAGACCGACAAGCAGTTTAGCTAATTTTCGTTTATTGAAATGAATGATTAATCCTGATTCCTATTCTGATTGTGTTTGCTTTGAAAGCATAGCTATAGATTAAATAACAGTGACTTAAAAGCGGTCAACCTCGCGTGACCGCCCAGCCGCCCAGCCGCCCAGCCGCCCAGCCGAGCAGTTCAAGACATATTAACAGGAAGACACAGTATAAATCATAGTTAATATTCTGTGCCATAGACTATACCATAGTCAATATGAACGTTGATAATTATGGTTTGACATTTAGAATATTTGAAATTAATTGGATATTTGATTTTGTTTGGCCAAAGAGCAATAATGGGAATAGAATTGTTCCTTTTATATCTTTTTTATGGTAAAAAACGCATGTCCATTGTCCATGGCCATTGCAACGATACACAGAGCTTTGAGTAACAAAACGAAGTCCATGTCATCGATGCTCATTACTTTGACACTTTCGACAGAACACACTTTTAGGTTCTTGGAGGCAGATTGTCAACATGGGTGGTAGCTAGCCAGCCGAGTACTAGAAAGTACCCTGCCACCACGCTATGGTTTCCTCACCATGTTTTCCTTCAGCGGCAACTCAAGCTCATTGTTTGGGTTCGAACCTACGCCCTTCGGTGCGTGAACCGACAGCGCTAACCACTGAGCTATCATCGTTTCGTCTTGTAGCGTAAAATTCCCTCTTTGACCAGCAATAACAATGATTATAAAACATTCAGTCTCACTTTTACATCGACGGTAGGACAACAGACAACTACGACACACTACGACGGTAGGACAGCCCTGCTGGCTCATTGGTAGTATGTCTGCCTGAGCTGTATGTCGTGGGTTCGATTCCCGCCAAGGACAAACATTTTATGTTAAAAACAAAATGTTTGTTCTGTGTCTGGGTGTTCTGTATGTATTATAGGTATGTATTTACAAAAAAAAAGTATTGATGTATTCTATCAGTTATCTGACTTCCATCACACAAGCTCTGCTTAGTTTGGGGTCAGATGGCGCTGTGTGTAACGTGTCCATCGATATTTTATTAACAGACGGTATCATTCACAGCTGTCAACATTGGGTGTCGAATTCTTATTCTGAAGAAACTCGAAACTTTCTCTTGTTCATATTAATTTTGAAAATATATAAATTTAAAAAACGAACCAATTTTTTTTTTGTCTATAAAGTTATTTTCTTTAATTGGGTAAATACTCATAGAATGACTGGACGGTCCTATTGTCAGGGCTAACGTCCGAAGACCTGTGATATGATTCGGGATCTACAATCTAACGTATCACGATAGCGCATAGAAATAAATACCACTCGCGGTCAGCCATCCGAAAAGTGTCCGGATCGTTCGTTGCTTAACACCAGTGATTCTCACATCTGTATGAAGCTGTGGTAATGAATATAAATAGAGGAAGCGCAGTGATGCATCCGCCGCGAGTCTGTCTGTCCGTCTGTCAATATATGTAACTCAGGCTCGCAACCTGCGATCAATATATCCACTAAATCTAAACTTTAATTGACAGACACATTGAACTAGTTCTCCCTCTGTACTGTGCCTCGCTCCCCGAGCACGAAACCGTTCAGGGTGTTCGGTAAATTACTTACAATCTCAACTACACAACGTAACAAATAACTTTTATTTGACATCTTTTGAAATTTACAAATGTAACTGTTTTATATAATTATGATCATTCTATATGAAACAGCTGTTTTTTTAATATAATTTAAGTAAATAACAACATTTACTTATTATGTACAGAACTAATTATATACAGTGTACTTATTTACTGTATATTTATGTACTGTGTATTTATGTTCTGTGTACTTTTACTTATGTACAGTGTACTTATGTACTGTGTATTTATGTACTGTATACTTATGTACTGTGTACTTATGTAGGTACTGTGTATTTATGTAATGTGCCATTATGCATTGTCTATTTATATTTATATACTGTGTACTACTTATGAACTGTGTATTTATATTTATATATTGTGTACTTATGTACTGCATATTTATGTAATGTGTATACTCATGTACTATATGTCTATTAGGCAATAATTTCAACAATAACAACAAAAAATGTGTATTTATGTAGAAACTATATGTACAGAAGAAAGTGCATGCAAAGCTTCCACATAATCTGCATGGTTGTAGCGATGATTGCTCAGTGGTTAGAGCGGTATGTTCACACGCCGAAGGGCGTGGGTTCAAAACCCAACAGTGCTCTTGATAACATTGTGAAGAAACCATAGCGTGGTGGGTACTTTCTAGTACCCGCCTGGCTAGCTACCACCTACCACCCTTCAAGCTACCCTCAAGATGAAAATCTGTCGCTAAACACTTAACAGTGTGCTGAACAATTCACCTGATGTATGTGACGGTGTAGTCAAAAATAGTAAATTCTCCAAGCCTGGGATGGAACTGGCTCTCAAGTGAGGCTCTTCTGTACGTACGGGACTCGAAATAGTAACACACTAAGTATTTTTTACCAACTTTGTAAGCTTGACCGCACACGCGTCCCATCTGTTCCATACATGCCACATACAAAACAATTTCCATAGAAATATTACTTCGCAATCTAACAGAATGTAAAACTAAGGCTCTATGTATTTTTAACCTGTGGTTCTCTGTAACGGTTAGTTGCCATCTGTTGTGACGTCACGCGTCAGGTGCTGCTGAGACAGAAGTATTGCTGTCTCTTTCTGTTTCTTATGAGGGGTCAGATCACCTGTGACAAGCACCTGTTTGTTACCCGACTACAAAAGAAGTGTGATTTGGATGTTAGATATCTCCTAAGTTAGAAATAACTGAGACAGTAAGTCTGCCAACCCACACTTGGCTAGTATTGTGGACTACGGCCTTATCTTTTGTTTATGGCTGACAGGCATGTGTTTGACCACAACTCACCTGATGTTAAGTGACGGTGTGGTCGAAGATGGTGAAGCATACCTAGCCTGGAATGGAACTGGCACTCAAGTGAGGCTGCCGGAACATACCGTTAGATGCTTGGCGGCAGATTTTCAACTTGAGGGTGGTAGCTAGCCAGCCGAGTACTAGAAAATACCCTACCACCACGCTATGGTTTACTCACGTTGTTTTTCCTTCACCGGTAGCTCAAGCTCATTGTTGGGGTTTGTACCCACACCCTTCGGCGTACAAACCGATCGCGCTAACCACTGAGCTATCATCGCTACAGAAATTAGCTACCTTATAATGTCGCTGCAGTACCCTTCTAACTGTAACATAGCAATGTTTACACACTACTGCTTGACGACAGAATAATTAGTACTGCAGTAGTACTTACCTAGACCACTCCAGCTTAGGAGATCTACGACCAAGAAAAAGATACATGTTAGTCGATTTTTTTTCCGTTTTTGGTCACGTAATAAAGGTATTTATCTTCACAGGGTCGGTAAACAGCCTCCGGGGTTTTGTGAAGATAAAGACAAAGGTCCGTGAGCTCGCACGCCAGCGCCGGATCAGGCCGATACGACCTTCAACAACTACCTCGCTTATATTGACCATTTGTAACCCGGCTAACGATAGATGTTAATGTTTTTACCCGACTGCCCAAGAAGGGTTATGTTTTTCGCGCGTGTCTTGTACAAATACAAATATTTTATTGATAACACGTAATGTCATTACAATATATCATTTATCAGAGTTTTAAAACACTGATTACATGTCAATGAATAAAAAACAAAATGTCAAAATATACCTACAAACATGTCAATATAAAAATATATTATAATTATATAAAAATCCATCTTGATTTTACTTAAACCACTTAATACCCTCTTAGGACACTCGGGTCATTGAGACGAATCTAACGATACCTTAATTGTCGTAATCCATTCGGCCGTTTGGAAGACACGAGGTAATAAAGACATTAAGTAATTACCTTTTTTTTTAAATATTGACATACATAAAATCATAATCAAAATCAAAGTCATTTATTAAGTTTAGGCCCTGGTAAGGCGTTACATGTTTGAATCTACCACCGGCTCGTAATTGCACTTCAACTGAGAAGACTCCGGCAACAAACTTAGCAAGGCATTTTTTTGTGGATCTTTCTTTTCATATTAGATTACAGTTTACAGTTATAGATATTAATATATTATGCTTACTACAATTGTCACTTAGCCAGGGGGATGCAAGTGCAGAGAGAAGCTACTACAACCATATATTCCTGTCTTCCACGTGATGAGCCACCTTATAGTAGGCTTTGTCAATTAACCTCTGCTTTATAAAATCTTTGAATTTATTATAGGACATTTTAGTTACCTCAAGTGGGATTTTATTATAGAATCTAACGCATATAATTATAAGTACCTGGTTGACCGAGCATTGCTCGGCTGAAAACATGGATAAAACGAAGTTTTCTGAAAATGAAACTTAGCTAGATCGATTTTTCGCCCCCGAAACCCCCTGGATACAAAATTTAATGAAAATCGTTGGAGCCGTTTCCGAGATTCAGAATATATATATATACATATACAAGAATTGCTCGTTTAAAGATATAGATATATACAAGTTTTTCACCAGATTGTTTTGCATCTACCTCCCCGAACCTAAAAATTACTTTGAGTTTTTCCAATATGAAAGTGCCGGACCTAGGTCCCCTAGTCACAACAATCAAGCATGTGGGTAGTTGAAAATAAATTAATTGCGCCGCGCCTGCTGCCCAGCGCCCAGCGCCGGCCGCAGGCGCGGCGGCGCGCGCGGCTCTGTAACCCACTTACAGCGCTGCATATTCTCGCCTGTAATGCTCGGACAGACTTTAATCGTTCTCCCGCCGTGATAACCTAGTTAGCATACTTTACACTTTTCTATTTCATCGCTACTGATCTCTGCTTATATATTCGGTTGTATCATTTTTATTAAACGACTGCCCAAAAAAAATTGTGTAGGTAATGTTTTCAAGGTTCATGTGTGAGTTTCTTTATTCCAACATTACTTTTATACTCTTGAACAGATTTTGGATGAATGGTATGTTTAGAATCCTTACACCATCCCGACTGATACTGGTTAAAATTAAAAATAAAAAGTTTTACGTGTTATTTAATTTTCTTAATTAAGCTTTTTAGTATAAGTTGCGGTAATAGCTCAGTGAACGGTGGTTTCCAGGGGGATATAGGTTCAAACCCCAGCAATAAACTACGAGATTATTATTGAGTTCCGTCATCATCATCAGATGATGGAGCCGGAAGGTAGGGAGTTCGTTGGAACGTCACAGACGTCAGACCACTAGAAAGTCACAGGAAAGCAAAAAACGTATTTCGTTTAATTGAGTGGCATATTTTTTGTCGCTATTTTGGTTTGAAAATACAACTAAGTAGGTACTGAATCGATTTTGATGAAATTTCTACGAGACCAATCTGAAACATATCTTTTGAAACTAAAAAAAGGACTTTTACAAATCGATCCAGCCGTCTTCGATTAATCACGTAAAAAAATATTGTGTATTGTGTGAAAATATTGAGAAACTTCTCCTTTTATCGATGCCGGTTAAAAAGCAAACGTAATGTTATCTTTCTTAGACGCCTGCAAGTGATTGGCACATCGTAATCTGTAAATCCATTAAAACTCTATCTCTTACCAGGAGAGAGTAACTTTCATAACATTACTTATACATTAAAAAAAACTACAGGATAGGACGTCTTACACAATGGCAAACAAACAAACATCATACATACAATTTTACATACAATTTCAAGACGGCGTCTGCCTAAAAAACAAAGAATAGAAATCTCAAGCTAAAGTTTACAAGCCTGAATACAGCCTGCGCACGAGCGCGCCACGCCTACCGCGGCGTCCGCCAATCAGGCGCGAGTATCAGCCGTAGCGCCGCTGTGATTGGTCCACTCGAGGTGACAAACTGCCTCTCTTAAAACTGGATTGTTAATAACACAATTCCATTTCTAAGATTTTGAATGTAATTTAAACCATAGTACCAGATATTCTACCGTCAAGCAGTAGTTTGTAAACATTACTGTGGGTACTGCAGCGACATTACAGGGCTGTTGAGACTAACCATCGAAATTCTCAAAGTAATGAGCGCCAAAGCAGCGATGCCCTGGACTTTGTTTTGTTACTCAAAGTCCTGTGTTTCGCTGCAATGGTTAGACAGGCGTTATCTCTTACCATCAGGAGAGCGTCTCGTTCGCCACATTACCTTTAGATACATTTAAAAAAACACCATAGTATATTTTTGACAGGAATTAAATTATATACTTAAAATTTTCTCTTTGATATTAAACACGATTAATAATTATGTTCTGCACAAAATCATTAATTAATTGATTCCTTGCATAACACAAATGATTAACATCACTATATATTATAAAACAAAGTCGTCCGCCGCGTCTGTCTGTGCGAGCTTAAAAACTACTAAACGGATTATCGTGCGAGTCTAACCAATAGATAGAGTAATTCATGATGAATTTGTCAAGGTTTTGTGTAAATTGGTTGAAATAAGATGATAATTGCTGGAAGTGTCGGAAAAAGTCAAGCCACCTAGGAGCTTTCATCGAAAACGCTGCCTAATCCCTTTGCGATAACAAACAATGCATGGCGGGATATTCCTCTTTTATAGATCTACAAAAAAGTCGGCGGTGGCATATATCTACCTTTTATGGATAGCTTACTATACCCATTCTTACTACCCGCGCGAAGCCGGGGCGGGTCGCTAGTTATTTATTCTTATTTAGGTACTCGTAGCAACTCACCGACTACCAACTCGCCTGATGGAAAACGACGATGCGGCCGAGGATGGAGCATATCTAGAAGATACCTGTTCACTCTAGCCTTAAAAACGTCTTAATTGTAGAATTAATGTTGATGGTAATGACGATTGATTTGAATTACGTTATTATTATATGATTCATCATCATCATCATCAGCCATAGGACGTCCATTGCTGGACATAGGCCTCCTCCTGGGAGTTTTGCCAATACTCGCCACGCTTGGCAGGCGGGTTGGCGAGCGCAGTTAGGTGCGATTGTTCAAGGAAGACGCTGCTGCTTTTAAGATAACTTTTTTGTTCACACCAAATATGAATTATCAATAACAGAAACAGCTTAACAATAGGGCCATAGCGATGATGTTGTTCGCACGGTCGGTTCGCACGCAACCCTATTTCATATCCCCGCGCAACAGAGATCGTAGTCGCATAACTGTTTTGTATTTGCCTAATTTGAATCGCAATAAGAACTCAAAGTACAGCCCCTGAAATGGGAATTGAATTGGCTCTTAAATAAGGCTGCTGAAGCTGGGATTTGAATCCATGCTCTTACACGCGCGTCACACCAAGCTATTGTGCCTTTCTAAACTAAACTAATTATTCATAGCAATGATAGCTCAGTGGTTAGCACGGCCGGTTTATACGCTGAAGGACGTAAATTCAATCCCCAACAATGAGCTTGAGCTGTCGGTGAGAGAAAACTTCGTGAGAAACATGGTGGTAGGGAAATACTTTCCAGTATTTCGCTGGCTAGTTACAATGCTCAAGTTGAAAATCTACCGCGAAGAATCTAACTGTGTGTTTCGGCAGCCTCACTTGAGAGCCAATTCCATTCCAGGCTATGCGTGTTTACCATCTTTGACCCCACCGTCATAACATGAAGTGAGCTATGATTAAACACCTAGCCTGACAACCAAAAAAGGACTAATATCAGCTCCTTCCAAAGTTTCTGCGAAATATATATTGACAGGCCTCAAACTCTTCAACGAAGATATAATTCAAAGAAATATGTAAATCTAAGTTATGACAGGGATGGAGGGATAAGGGGGCGCGGGTAGTGTGTTCTCAGATATCATTATTTTTCCGCTTCTCTTAACAGTTTTAATGGTATTTCCGATTCGATTCCGATCGAGGAGCACTATCTGCCACGGCCAAAATGCCATTGGCTTACCTACTTGCCAATCATGTTTCACAAGTAATTAAATAAAAAAATTGAAAAAACCCCTACGCATTTAACCAAACATAAGAACCACCGCAAGGAAACTGGCTTTCAAATTAAAAAAACCGCATCGAAATCGGTCCATCCGTTTGAGAGCTACGATGCCACAGACAGACACACACACAGACAGACAGACATCGACGTCAAACTTATAACACCCCTCTTTTTGCGTCGAGGATTAATAAACAGAAGGGAAACTTAAAACACGTCTCATTAGCATGTCGGTGACGTGAACCCATAAGTGTTGCTCTACCGAAAATCAGTCAACGCGGCTAAACGAATTTCCACTTCAAAAACTTGAGGGTGGTAGCTAGCCAGCCGCGTACTAGAGAGTACCTTACCACCACGCTATGGTTTCCTCACGATGTTTTGCATCACCGACAATTCAAGATCATTGTTGGGGTTTGAATCCACGCCCTTCAGCGAGTGAACCGACCGCGCTAACCACTGAACTATCATCGCTATAAAATGATTATTGTTCGACTACCCTGTAGTTGGTAAATGGCTGTTGGCTGTCATGAGCTATAGGGCGTGGATTCGATTTCCACTCAATTCAAACATTTATTCTATACGATATCTACGACAAACATAGATTTGTGTTTCAAATAACAAGTAATATTTTGTACAAAAACAATCCACACCACTCACCCCAAACACGGCTAGGTTTTAGTTATTTTAGCTTAATCAAATTACTAAAGCGATTTTAATGAAATTTCTATGGGGACAATTTGAAAGTACATTTCTTTAAATAACAAAAAAAACGGATAATAGGTACATGACGGAGTGAGGTGGCGAAAATTAAAAAAACTATTTGAGAACCTCCTTACTTTTTTAAGTCCGTTAGTAAAAAAATTCTTGTAATATTATTATTTTTAAGAAGTATTTCTAGCTATGGAGCTCGAACTAAAGTAGCCGACATAGCACAGCGGATTAGCAAGTTGAAGTGGCAGTGGGCAGGGCACATAGCACGCAGAACTGATGGCCGATGGGGCTGCACAGTTCTGGAGTGGAGACCACAGGCCGGCAAGCGCAGAGTAGTCCACAAGGTGGACAGACGACCTCATAAAGACCGCAGGAACGCGCTGGATGCGAGCCGCTTCCAACCGGTCTTTATTGAAGTCAATGGGGGAGGCCTATGTCCAGCAGTGGACGTCCTGAGATGATAATGATAATAAATATTTAATATATCTCGTGAACATAGCGCACACCTGTTGAAGTGTGTGTGAGCGGGCATGTGTGCGTTGGCAAACTTCACATCCGTCGCGTAATATCCTTCCAGTATTCTTGAAAACAAACAAAACATCTAAATATTTTCCCTATCCGCGGCTCAAAGGGTAATGCAAACAAAATATGGATTCCGCATCGACGCGACGCACACACAGAGACAGTGCCTCAACTATCAACGATTTACATGTAATTTTTTTTATTTTTTTATGGCTGACAAGCTATGTGTTTGACCACAACTCACCTGATGTTAAGTGACGGTGTGGTCGAAGAAGGTAAAGCACACCTAGCCTGGAATGGAACTGGCTCTCAAGTGAGGCTGCCGGAACACACCGTTAGATGCTTGGCGGCAGATTTTCAACTTGAGGGTGGCAGCTAGCTAGCCGAGTACTAGAATGTACCCTACCACCACGCAAATTCTACTTTATCAAAACTACTTTTAAAACTTAATCAGTAACGTGTTTTCCATTCTTGGTTGCCTGGAAGAGATCTTTTTTAGCGATAAGGCCGCCACTTGGGCCACTAGATGATAAGATTATTTTGTTTTCTAAAAAAACTTCCTATTTCTGGTGTGCACGATAAATAGATTCTATCAATCTTACGTCAAAATTAAATTGACCTAGTGAAGACCTTATGTTCTTTATTTTACTGTCAAGAGACTAAGTGTTTGACCACAGCTCATCTAATGTTAAGTGACGGTGTGGTGGAAGATCGTAAATACAACTAACCTGGAATGGAACTGGCTCTTAAGTGAGACTGCCGGAACACACCATTAGATGCTTGATAAAGTACCCTACCACCATGCTACGGTTACCTCATGATGTTTTCCTTCAACGGCAGCTCAAGCTCATTGTTGGGGTTTGAACCCACGCCCTTCGGAGTATAAGCCGACCGAGTAGAATTAGAAGCAAGATAAATACAACCAAAACAGTCTAAGTTCTGATGTTAAGTACTGAGCCGACATTCCACGTAGTCCCGTAGCCAAGACTGGACTCAAAGTTTTCCAATTACACGGCCACCGGTCGAACTTGTTATTTATATTTACCTCCTCTCTATAAACAAGGGACTCCTTAAGAGGGCTTCTGCGAGCGATGACTTGCCTCTTGGATGGGTGACCGGCACCACTTCACCGACGGTCGAGTTAAGGAAATAACGTAATGAATACGGCGCACCCCCTTCCACATGGTTGTTTTATTAGCTGACAGGCTAGGTGTGTGACCACAGCTCACCTGTGATGTGACGCTGAGTGACGACGTAGTCGAAGATGGCAAATACACTTGACCTATTTAGGATATCTAGCAACACGGCAATGGCATACTAAAAAATCGTATACCATCCTAGATCATCGTGAAATCAAACGCAAACCAATGCTGAACCGAACTAAATAATAATTTCCACGGTAATTATAAAACTATTTGCTAAATAATAATTAAATTCAAACTCGATTTTAAATAGAAAAACATTATAAATGCTTTTTTGATGTGACTCAGTTTAATGAAATAAAATGAGTAGTGTCCAATCACCTCCGCCCATCTAAAACGGACTCCGGGCCGTAAACTTCGATTCAGCGTGCGAGCGAGACGGCGATACAAGCGCGTTAAACCGGTTTACGGCGGTTTTTACTGCTTCCCACGCACACAGGGGCAATTAAGCTTTCATGAGGGTAGACGGGAAATACTCGATTGTTATATGGAGTCTGTGGCGGTGCCTTATAACATTACCTATTGTGAACATTTTTGATACACATGCACAATAGTCACTAATCGCATAAGTGTCATATTACATAAATACACGTAAACATTTTTTTATAAAGACAATCATACGAATTTAAACGCTATACCGTCACTACAATGTATAAATTAGGTTAAACAAATTATAATATAAATATATATTGCCAAGAAAGTAGCATGACCAAGCGTTCTCAAATGATCAACGGATGCTAAACAACGGACGATGCCGTTAGTCTTAGGGTTGGTGACCGTGAGTAGCATTCAATATGAACGTTACCGTGAATCATATGACGTGTTAAATGAGTCATTGTACATTGATTGTTTTATATTTCTTTTACAATCGGGGGCATAAAGACGTTGACACTAATTAACATACTAAGATAACTACTTGTTAGTCTATTTTTGGTCGAATCTTTTTGAGAGCTGAATCGGGCGCCTTTGATTTTAATGTCATCAACATCATATCATCATCAGCCATAGGACGTCCACTGCTGGACATAGGCCTCCGCTTGGGGGGGTTTTGCCAATACTCGCCACGCTTGGCAGGCGGGTTGGCGAGCGCAGTTAGGTGTGATTATAGTGAGTAGAGAGGGTGGGGTACAATTCTTACGCCGGCACCACCACGGCAGAATTTTAATGTATTTGGCGATGAAAAAGAACAAATTACACATTTTTTACAAATATATTGGGACGTCGTGGTCGTTGCGGTTGACGCATATTGAAGTACTGACGCACGCGAGTTTTGCGTCTTACTAACTCTAACCGTGGCGTGTGGCGCCACCCCCGTATTTTCCAACGTTAAATTTTTATATTTTTAGAATAATAATTGACCTCATTCTACTAAGCCCAAGAATGACTGGTCACATTACAGAGCGGTGAGAGGTGCGGGTTCGTCATTCGGACTGTTCTAGTGACTGCTTCGGATGCCATAATTTTTCCAGTTATTTTGGTTCCAAAATCAAACTACATAACCGATTTTGATGAAATTTCTATAAAAACCATTTTTTTTTCGAAAGTATATCCTTTCAAATGAAAAAAATGAATTTCCAAATCTCTTCATAAATGAAGAAGTTCTCATGTAACAAACATAAAAAAACAACCGAAATAAAAACCTCTAGCTTTTTGAAGTCGGTTAAAAAGAACCAATCTTAGATTTTATTAAATTATATTGTTGATTAAGTTGTTTGAAGCCCAGCCCGCGGTTTCACTCGTCATCAGATCGTTTGGCTTCCACACTGGAGATCTTGAGTTCGAATCCTAAGGCATGCACCTCTAACTTTTCTAAATTATATGCGTATTGCCCGATAACTTTAAACGCTGAAAGAAAACATCTTGCGAAAACCTACATGTCTATGACTTCTTAAGCCAAAAAATCTGCCAACCCGCACTTAGCCAGCCTGGTGGACTATGACCCTACCCTTCTCACAATGACAAGAGGCCCACGCCCAGCAGTGGGTCAGTATATTCACAAACGTATTTATAATATTATTATCTAAGTCTAATTTCAAGAGTTATTCATGACTCGAATATCCAGTAATATCCAGTTGTAACCGGTAACCGTAAGATCCAATTATAACCGGTTCTAACTGGAGCTATCCGGTTGCAGGGCGTCGCGTCGGTTTCGTGCCGCGGCTTCCCTTGCTCTAACTATGCGGTCTGGAGGCTAGACTTCCCTCACTTGCACTGTTGGCTTTATTTACTAGAAATTAGAATTGAACGCAGTGCAAAACGGATTGTTTTGAGCAAACTCGCGTGTGAACAATAATGATGACTGTGTTCCTGTTTCAAGGGTACTGCAGCGACATTACAGAGGTAGACTAACCATCGAATGTCTCAAAGTAGTTTTTTTGCTACTCAAAGTTCTTGCTGCAATGGTCATGGACAGGCGTTATCTCTTACCGTCAGTAAATGTTTTTTTTTTTAATTCTAAATAGGTTCGCCACCACACCCTACCTGATGTTAAGCAGTAGTGCGGTCTAAGATGAATCACACTTTCCTTGCAGTCAAATAAATCTCCTTCCCCAATATTTTTTTATGAAAACTAGCTAACACAGCCGTACGCTAAAACAGTCGTAATTCACAAAGCCTCACCGAAATATGTTCAGCCAGGCGCGAATTTAACGACCGTTTCTTACAACATAATGGCGACCGAGCTTCAATCACACGTGTATTATTGGTAGCGGCGCCGTTCGAGGAAGCCTTTCATCTTCATTCTTTGAAAGAGTTATTCTGTAATAGTAATGCTGAGTAGCCGACCTTAGTGTCACTTTTATGTACCTTTTTTTAGGATTCCGCACCTCAAAAGGAAAAATCGGAACCCTTATAAGACAATTTGTTGTCCGTCTATCCGTCTGTCAAAACCTTCTTTAAATCATATTTAATTAGATAATGTCGGTGAAGGAAAACATCATGAGGAAACCATAGCATAGTGGTACGGTACTTCCTAGTACTCGGCAGGCTAGCTACCACCCTCAAGTTGAAAATCTGCCGCCAAGCATATAACGGTGTGTTCCGGCAGCCTCACTTGAGAGCTAGTTCCATTCCAGGCTAGGTGTGCTTTACCATCTTTGACCACACCGTCACTTAACATCAGGTGAACTGTGGTCAAACACTGAAAACAAATTTAAAAAAAAACATTGCATTGAGTTATGGACAATTTTTTAACGTAATATTTAAGACGTTCAAGATGCTCTCCTGATGGTAAGACATAGCAGCTGTCCATGACCATGGCAGGGATACACAGAACTTTAAAAAACTAATTCCAGGGCATCGCTGCTTTGGCGCTCATTACTTTGAGACTTTTGATGGTTAGTCTCAACAGGCCTGTAATGCCACTTCAGTACCCTTCAAACCGGAACACAGTAAAGTTTACTGGACAGGCTGGGAAATACCTGTTGTAGTTTTGTTCGATGGCCGGTGCTGGTCGGGACGTCCCGGTTCCTTCCCAAGTAGTGTGTTTTTAGTTTCACACTAAATATTGCTCGCCACACAGTTGACACAATGTTCTTTGGTTTTTTCACACTCGCGGTTAGAATTTAGAGTTTTGTTTGATATATCGATGACGAGTAAGGGAAGTATTGCGTACGTGTTAACCGCCAATTCACGACTGGCTTGTGGCAGGTATTGTGAGGAAAGTGAGGGTAGGAAAGAGTGTTAATAAGAGGGTATATAAAAATACTTGTATAAAATTAATAGGTGAGTGAAATGTATGTATAGAGTTGTATGTATGAGTATGTGGCGCAGCCACTTACACACTACTGCTTGGTGGTACAATATCTGGTACTGCGGTGGTACCTACCTAGACGAATTCCTGCTAACGTCCTATAAGGGTAATTATTCCTTTTGAGGTACGGAACCGTAAAAATAGAAAATTATACGATGGGATGAAATGATTTTTACGTGTTCCCGCCAACAAACTTTGTTTTTTTTTTTTTTTAAATCACAAGTTTTAAATATTATATCTACGACCATAGACTATCCCTGGAAACATAATATCCACCCACAGATATACATAGGTATCCAATACTATAGACGTGGCATCCCCGCATTGTTCGCGCGCCTTCAACGACGGCTCGCGAGTCAAGTGCTCGACACGCTATATTGTATGTATTAATTGCAACTTGAATCTACGTTCTGGTACCAAATGTTGTACTGATGATAGCTCAGTGGTTAGCGCGGTAGTTTCACACGTCGAACGGCGTGAGTTCAAACACTCGAGAAGGAAAACATCGTGAGGAAATCATAGCGTGGTGGTCGGGCACTCTCTAGTAGGTACTTAACTGGCGGTGTGTTCCAGCAGCTTCATTTGACAGCCAGTTCCATTTCAGGCTAGGTATTTTTACCATCTTCGACCACACCGTCACTTAACATTAGGTGAGCTGTGGTCAAACAATTTTCGCGACGGAAGCCTTATTTGCAGTTCTAAAAAAGACTCAATGACAGCGTCTACTGGACGGATTTTTTGATGATTCCGACGAAAAAAATGTCGTGATACTGGCCCCTTGATACTCGAGCGTGACTCGCACTTGGCAGGAACAGAAACTACTTGATGTAACAAAAGCCACAGACAACAGCTAGTCACGGCAGCTTGTTATTTCGATTGCAATTCAATCGGATTTCTTAATTGTATTGAGTAGTGATGGAATCCCCCGGTTTCACTCGGAGTATTCTCGTACTTTCTCGGTCTGTTTTTATAAGATTCGAGAATGGTGTCATTACAAGTCTGATTTAGATTATAGATCTGTATCAAACTTCTGAATTACCTCTTACTATATGGAAGCAAATTTAAAAATGTATTCTCATCAAAACATTGTTTTTTTTTCCCAGTCGGTTTATAAATGACGGACTTCTAAGGTAAGAAAAAAAATACTACCGACATGAGAATCTTTTGAAGTCGGTTAAAAAGAGAAATATCGTATACTTTTACTATTGGAACTAACGAGGTTATATTTTTACCGAATTACTTACGTATGATTAAGTTAGGTTTTACTTGGTGGTAGAGTTGTAGGTTGTCTAGGTAGATACCACCGCAGTACCAGATACTCTACCGCCAAGCAGTAGTGTGTAAACATTATTGTGTTTCAATTTGAAGGGCACAGCAGCGAAATTACAGGGCTGTTGAACCATCGAAAGTCTCAAAAGTTATGAACGCCAAAGCATCGATGTCCTGAAATTTGTTTTGCTACTCAAAGTTCTGTGTATCGCTGCAATGGTCATGGACACGCGTTATCTCTTATACCATCAGGACAGCGTCTTGTTCGTCTCAGTATTCTTACATAAAAAAGGTCGAACACCCATCCAGTGCACTTTTTTAAGGCTAGTAAGCAAATGCTATATAGTCAGACAACTTAACCCAAACGTCAATCAATAATTAAAACTGCTATAAACAGACAGATATTCCCACTCGCAACGTGTTGCGCGAGATGTATTAGTCTCGGAGGCTGTACTCGCGCGGTCACGACTCGTGTTCACCCTCCGCCGCTGAATCAGTCTTTTTACTGAGTCTGGTGAAAAAACCCCGCTAGAGTTGCGATTCAATTACTATAATAGGTTTGTTGTTCTCGCTTCGAGTGCGAGCTAACTCGTCGAAGGATTGGTCGAGGACGCGCCACGCATTGCCAAAGATTTAGGCCCGTTCGCTGAAAGCTCTTCACCCCCACTTTTCAAGTCCGTATTTCACAGTTTAAAATAAACTTGATATTGTCAGAAAATTTGTAAAAAAGGGCAATCATTTGTTTGGAGTTTGGTGCTAAAGCGGAGTGTTCAAGTCACAGTGTTGCTGTATGTGTCGCGCCTTGTACGATAAATTCGATTATCATAATCGAGCCAAGGGTCAATATATTAATTCATTGGGCGACAAAGTACCATAAGAGGGTGAAACAAGGAGTCGACCGTTATCATTGCAGGTTACGCTTCGCACATTTATATCTGTAGGCTTTGAGCCCTTTCCAGGGGGCCTGATCAACTCAGAGTTACCCCCGCGATCGACTACGGCTCCAATCAAAGCGCAGCGACTGCGCCCGGGTGCTCCGTGCGTGGGGGAGATACCTGGCCGGTACAGTTTATCTCCACCTTTTTATGCACCCGCTGGACATGGGGCTTTGCCCCACGAGGACCTTCACCACCCCTTTCTCCAATCTACATAGCCGATCGTCTGCTACCCAGTTATGTGTACACCCGGGTACATCCATGGGGTGAGCCTGCGCAACGCAAGAACTCGTCCTGTCCAATTTGCTTGACTCTAAATATACATTGTACGCATTGATTGGACTCCGCTCAGCCGTAATCCATACCTTGATACGGTCTCCTCATTATTTCTTTCCATGGTTCTTAACGAATTATGGATAATGTATAAGCACTTACCAGATCATCTGGTGGATACTGCCGCTTGCCTGCACCTCCGCCGTGCTTACCCGTCTAACACTCTCCTCGTGCCAACGCGCCATCTTTTTTCTTATGTCGAACCTACCGACATTTTTTATCACGTCAAAGCATGCAAGTAGTAATACTACAGTGCACAAAAATAAATTGACATTAAGATGACAGTGACACTTACCAAATTGTTGACGGTGACTCGCGCATCGCGCGACACTCGCAAGTGCAAAGAAGCGTCTACTTCAGGAGGGCCAGCAAATGATGCGTCCACTCCAGGGTCTTCTCTCGAGCTTTAATGGCAGCATCCCTTTTTACTTTGATACACTCTTGTTTTTCAGTAATACTCATATCGAGGTCTACCGCCGAATCCTCCGGCTCCGAGACCAGCACCCTATTATCAGTCGCACCCCTGTCACCAGCCTCACATTCCTGATCTGTGGGCTGTGCCTTTGCTTGGGAAGCTGCTGCGGGAACCTGGATGTCACACCCCTGCATACCAGTGCTTCTCGTCCTCAGTATGACCGGCTTCGATGGTTGGATCGATAACCAGTTCGTCATAAAATTGTATAGTATCACTTCCTACCCTTTCCTCATCAGGAGTCACATTCTCCTCAAAATCCCTTTCTAGTGGGTATAAATGTCCTATGGAACGTGTGAATGTAGAGTCGTTGACCTTGACTCGTGCTACTCTACATTTCCCGTCCGTTCCTTTTATCAGGGTTATAATTTTACCAACCTTCCAATTCTGTCGGTTCTTTGAGTCATCCTTGATTTGAACAAGGTCTCCCATTTGTGGATCCCGATCTGACCTGATCCTGGGCATTTTAGGAGAATGCTTAGATCTTTCTCTCAGACTCATCAGGTATTGTTCTATGAACATTTTCTTAAATTCTTCTAGAATTTTCCGTCCCCTTTTCCAGCTTTCAATTAAGTCAGTCTTTAATTTTGAACCTGAGCATGGCACCTCTACTGACGGGTCCTTCTATGTTAGATATCTTCCAAGGGTAAGAAAATCTGAAGGTCGCAATATATGTTCAATCTCTGTCCCAACCCGAGTCAGTGGTCTTGTATTTATTACTGCTTCTACTTCCTTCATTACAGTAAGTAATTGGCTGTCATTCAGTAGATGTTTTCCCAAAGTGCGTTTTAAGCAATGTTTGACTAATCCAATCAGGCGTTCATAAAACCCTCCATGCCATGGCGCCATTTCAGGAATAAATTTCCATTCAATTTTATTATCGATGCAGTATGGTTTCGACATTACTTCAGAGGTCAACTTGAAGCATGGAGCATTGTCAGAATATATCCGTTTTGGCATGCCCCTCATTGCTACAAATCGTCGCAGCGCAAGAAATGTCTTCTGCTGATAGACTTCTTACTATCTCCAGAGAAATTGACCGAATAGTTAGGCATGTAAATAGTGCTACCCACCTCTTTTCTTTTCCATTTGGTGTATTCACAAATAATGGCCCAAAGTAGTCAAGTCCAGAATATGAATGTGGTTCGCTAAAGTTGACTCTTTCTGGTGGTAGAGGTGGTGCTTCAGGGAGTTTGTATGGGCCCCTCCATGTCTTACACACTGTTTACAGGACTTTAGTACCTTAATCACTTTGGCCCTTCCTTGTGGTATCCAAAACCTTTCCCTTATGATACTTAATGTATGTGATGCTCCCACATGGTAGTTGGTCTCATGGGTTTCTATGATAAGTTTATTTGTGAATTCGCAGTCCTTTGGTAATAGTATCGGATATTTCATGTCATAGTTCCATGTTGTGTTTGCCATTCGACCGCCACAACTTAATAGGCCATTTATGTCCAAGAACAAATTTAAGTTCCTAGTAAGATGAGTTTTCTTGCCTATCTGTTCTTCAGGAAAGTATTTACCTTGTAGTTCCTTGAGTTCTTGGATTTCTTTTTGAGAATTATCACTGGTATTATAACTATGTCCGTCTTTCAAGGGATTTGGCTTGTCTATCTCCTTAGTTATGTTATCAGTTTCCTCTACTGCCGACCAATCTTGTGGCTCTGATTTCATGGGAATCCCTTCCAGGGCCTTCCCAGAAGAACAAAGTGTTTTATGTGTCATGTAGTAACGACTTTGAGGCCAGCATGACTCATGCTCTTTTAAAAAGGCAGGTTCTTCATACCAGAGGCATTTCCTCTGATCCCAAAGTTCTGGTTCAGGTCTGGTGGCAATATCGGCGGGATTTGTCTTCGTATGTATATAAAATATCTCAGTTCCTTGTTGGTCACGTTTAATTTCATTTACTCGGTTAGCTACAAAGGGTGGCAAAAGTTTGTTAGAGTTCATCCAGCCAAGGACCACTAGACTGTCTGTCCACAGGTACTGCCTGTTTATAGGTATGCCTAAATTAGCTCTGACATACTTCAGTAACCTGCTCCCAATCAGGAATCCTAACAGTTCCAGTTTCGGTATTTTCAAGTTGTCTTTGTCTTGAATTTGCGCCATTCGAGACTTAGCCATCACAAATGATACCTTTGTTTTTTGCTGCCTCTGTTCTTCTTGACTTCTTAGAAACACAACAGCCGCATATGACTTACTTGACGCATCTGTGTAGCAATGCAGCTGGTAAGATGTCTCGCTGCCTTTTGATTCGCTTCCGATGTATCTGGGAATCTTCACTTGTGACACAGCTTTTAAATTCTCAAGTATGGAACTCAATGCCTCCATTAAGTGTCTAGGTAACTGGTCATCCCACTTGAGCTTCTCCTGGCATATTTTTTGAAAAAGAAGCCTTATGGGAATGATGAGTGAGCATACGAATCCGCATGGGTCATAGACCCGTGCCAGAGTACGTAGAACATCTCTCTTTGTTTGTATTCGAGTTTTAGGGTTGAAGGCATCTTCTGAAACATTTAAACTCAATGTGTCTTCATTTGTGTCCCATTTCAATCCCAAGACTTTAACTGTTGTTGCATGTGGTGCCTGATGTTGCTTTGGTATTGTAACAATAAAATCCTTGGTATTGGAGATTCAGTCTCTGATATTCATAGACAGTTGTTCAAAGGTTGACTTAGTCTGATCGTAGATCTTGCTGGCTTCTTGTACAGAGTCAGCACCTGTCACTAGATTATCCACATAACATTTGTCCGCTATAATCTTCAGCATGTCTTCCTCGGACTGTGACATATGATGTCTTATGGTGGCAGTCAATAAGAAAGGACTGGATATTACTCCAAATGGAACTCTGCAGAAACAAAGGTGTAACAGGTTTCCCTCAGTAAGTTCTTTAGTCGGGTCTTTTATCCACAGAAAACGTGTTACATCTCGGTCTTCTTGTTGTAGTTCAACTTGTAGGAACGCCTTTTCAACATCAGCTACTATGCCAACTTCTTTAGTACGGAATTTGAGAAGAAGTCCAGTCAAGTCTTCTAACATCGAAGGGCCACACTATACAGGCACTCATTGAGGCTTTTCTGTCCTGCAATTTTAGCTGAGGCATCATACACAATTTTTCCAGACTTGCCCTTTTGTTTAACCACATGGTGGGGCAGATAGTGTACAGGATGATCTTCTGTATTGAAGTGTGGCTCTACTACCTCTATGATGCCCAGATCCAATTGTCCTTTCAAAATGTTACTGTATTCATTCAGCGACTCTGTATCCAATCTTTTTATTAGACTTCGCAGTCTCCCAAAAGCTAATCCAAAGCTGGAAGCCAAGTCAGGTGGGTATTGGATCCAGGGCCATTTTACCTCATAACGTCCGTTCTGGTATCTTACAGTCTCATTAAAGTGGCTGACAGCATGTTCTTGTCGCGTTACCTTAGGTGAGTCTGTTATGCCAATACTCTCAAGTGACCATAAGAACTTGATATCGATATTTCTCAAAGGCAAATCTGGTTCAGTAAAGTAGGGACAGTTTTGAGTGTGATATTGACAATATGTGGTTACCGATAAGGTGTCTGTCTCTCCTTGTATAATGTTGCCAGATATGATCCAGCCAGTCGGTGTCAATTAGGAACAAGTTCTTATCGACTTTAATCTTATCATCTCGTAAAAATGAGCAGTAAATGTCATTATCCACAAGAATTTCAATGCCTTTACCAACAGTCTCATCATCAGCCATTATATCTACTCTCCAGTGTTGACACATGGCTACTGGTACACAGTCTGTTATGTGAGGTACAATGTTCACTATTATCTTCCTCTTCACTCCTCGTTTAGTTTCCACAGTCTAAAAGAATTCGACAGTCTCTCTTGTTATTGTTGTTTAGGGGGTTCTGTACCATTGCCATGGCTGTCCTTTTCTTTCAGACACAACATCTTCAAATGATTTCCTTTACAGCGGAAACATGACACCCTCCCTTTACATTCTTCCGTCGAGTGATTTCTTCGTAGGCATAGAAGACGGTTTCCGACAGACCCTTCAGTTTCCCTTTGCGAATTTCAATAGACTTCAATCTCCGTCTCGCCGACAGGAGTTTTTTGGTGACGGAATTTCAATCTAAGTGTTGTCATATTTAGTTTCTCTATGTGACGTTGGCTGAAAAACGAGTAAAATCGTTCTTAATATCCTAATTACACTCCAGTAATGTTTGTGCTAACGTATTTCATTCACATTAACAATAATGTAAAAGGACGCCGGCCGGCTTTTTAGTGATCAAATCTTACCTTGTTATTACCAACGATTTACTATGAGAATAACTTTATATATGGTCTCCTGGATACAATCACCTTTACTTTCACCGAAAACACAACCAGTATATTAATAGTACAAATAAAAACGCTTAAAATTAAAACAATATCACTTATTCACTTATAACCTCACGAGTACATACACGGGGTTCTCACAAGTAGCCTTCACAATACAAAACAGTAGCACAAGAGACTGGCTAAAGTAACCAATCACAACGTTTCTTTCACCGTAAAGACATTATTAATACACCAATCAGAAGGCAAATATAATTTTACTCTTTATAGATCTATTTTTTTTTTATAATTTGCCCCATCGGGCATTCCAAATCTATATGGCCAATGGCCATAATGCATCTATAGATCTATGATTTATTCGTTGTCAACTATCGACTTCCGCACGGTTATTTATTAGAAATTATGTGTAAATTTAATCTAATTCAAGATTTTCTTCGAGTCTAATTATAAAATATGGGCAAAACATAACATTTTACATTGCATTTTACACATAAATATTAAACCAATAATTTCCGTTAATCGAAATATCCGAACAAATTATCAGTTCATTCATAAACCACAGAAGAAAAAAATCTCCTTGTAGATAACCGCAGATAAATAGATGTTTATGGGGAAAAAAACTTGTAAACACTGTGACCGGTTTTTATTTTTCTTTATGTACCTGAATTTATTGGAATAGCCTGAACGAATCTGGCTTCCCATACTCAAACCGATCCCAGCATCTCCACCATTTTGTCGCGCCTTGTACGATAAATTCGATTATCATAATCGAGCCAAGGGTCAATATATTAATTCATTGGGCGACAAAGTACCATAAGAGGGTGAAACAAGGAGTCGACCGTTATCATTGCAGGTTACGCTTCGCACATTTATATCTGTAGGCTTTGAGCCCTTTCCAGGGGGCCTGATCAACTCAGAGTTACCCCCGCGATCGACTACGGCTCCAATCAAAGCGCAGCGACTGCGCCCGGGTGCTCCGTGCGTGGGGGAGATACCTGGCCGGTACAGTTTATTCTCCCCTTTTTATGCACCCGCTGGACATGGGGCTTTGCCCCACGAGGACTTCCACCACCCCTTTAGTCCTGCCCTTTCTTCAATCTACATAGCCGATCGTCTGCTACCCAGTTATGTGTACACCCGGGTACATCCATGGGGTGAGCCTGCGCAACGCAAGAGCTCGTCCTGTTCAATTTGCTTGACTCTAAATATACATTGTACGCATTGATTGGACTCCGCTCAGCCGTAATCCATACCTTGATACGGTCTCCTCATTATTTCTTTCCATGGTTCTTAACGAATTATGGATAATGTATAAGCACTTACCAGATCATCTGGTGGATACTTGCCTGTACCTCCGCCGTGCTTACCCGTCTAACACTCTCCTCGTGCCAACGCGCCATCTTTTTTCAAATTGACATTAAGATGACAGTGACACTTACCAAATTGTTGACGGTGACTCGCGCATCGCGCGACAGTATATTCCTTGTGTTTTATCAAGTGTTCATATAATATGGTGATACAAGATTTTTTGTGCTTCGTCTAGAACCCTGTCGGAGCATAAATAGTACAACACAACATACAACTACTAACACAAACACGTGTACTAGTCATAACTACTTCATTAGAGTGCGACTGGACTCGACTTTGAGTTACTTTCTGTGACCCACACTTTTTTAACAAGATTTATCATAAAATATTTGATAATAGCAAATGTAAAAAGTACCATGCCAAAAATAGAGAAGAAAAAATTGTATGTTGACGTTTTATAAAACCTCTGACCATGAAGCTATATAGCTTCATGCCTCTGACACATCTCACTAATATTCTTCTTCTCTTTCTTCTTGGCATCGCACTCTGTACATTCTGCCAGTTTCAATGTTTCTATATTTTGTGAGTAGTCTTCATTTTTCAGCTTCTTTATCATCTGTAGTTACAGTCAAAGTCTAGTCTTGATCAAGTCCAGTCGGCCCCAGTCAAATCAAGTCATGCCTTAGTAGTGGCGACTTTACTATAAGCTTCTGGATGGAGTTTTGGAAGCAACACGAAAAGTCATGTTTTACCACATTATATCATTCTCCCACACTCGCGATTGTAATTCGGCACTTTATAAATAAAACACCACTATTTTTATGCATAAAAACTCGAAAAAGACACTAGTTTTAGAAAAAAATACAATGGAGCGATACGACGCTCACCGCGTTCCCGCCAAAACTCCTCACTAATATTATAAGCCTACTATAAGCATTCTTAATCGACTTCAAAAAAGGAAGAGGTTTTATGTTCGAGTGTATGTATTTTTTTATTTCTTCATACTAAAAATAAATATAAAATAAATTAAAAAAAATTAGATTGCTCAAATCATAGATTAACATATTCTTAAATATTAAACCAATTTATTCCTAATTAAATTTAAACATATTATTATAATTAAAATGATAAATATAAAATAACTAAAATATATTATTAAAAGGAGTCCCTTTAGGCAAGGTGTTTTGTGCTTTCCTTTCTTAAATTATATATTTATCATTTTAACTTGCGAGAATAGCATAAAGATACAAAAGTGTAACAACACTCCGGGGAAGTAAAAGTAAAAAGCATGTATTTAAAAAGTAGGTATCTGTTCTATGAGTTATTTGGTTCCCATGGTACAAGCTTAGCTTAGTTTGGGGCTAGATGGCGCTGGCTGAAACTTCTTCCGATATTTATTAATTGTTTCGTTTAGGTACGTACTAACGTAATCCTCCTATATGCTAGAGCCAGATGGTAAAAAAGCCAGCGCTTTCCAGATATCCTGGCAGCGGTAACCAGAACAAAATTAACTCTCTTTATACATTAACACGTAAACCGCTCTGTCGGGCGGTAGTTGGCGCTATTCGCCCGTGTTCACTCGATCCGTACGAATGAAGTAACCGTCGGCGCCGTTATAATACCTCGTATATTGTATATCTAGTATCCGGCTATTTAGACTGAATGCTGCGGCCATTTCAAAGCAATTATTGAAATGAATAGTGATGTACTAAAGCTATTTACAAAAGCTATCGATGATGTATCGATTGAATCCGAAAGCAACTACTTTTTAATAGACTTCAAACAAAGGAGTAGGTTCTCAATTCGTCGGTATTTAAAAAAATGTATGTTCCCCGATTACTCGAACACTCCTGGACTGATTCGAGAAATAATTTTTTTGTTTAAAAGGGTATACTGCGTAGGTGGTCCCGTTGGTATCAAGTCAGGATCTGATGATGGGATCCCAGAAAAATCGAGGGTAATCCTCAAATTTTATAGGGACCCAAAATGTGTTTTATGTGAGGATATTCATTCAGATTGGTCCCCAAGAAATTACACGAAAAATCGGTTGAGAAGTTTGATTTTTAAACCATAATACACAAAACCTAGCCATGCTTAGCGGCATGGAGTCGATTTCTTTAATTATAAATGTATACTTGCTATATTAATCAAATAAAGTCGATACTAATTATTTTATTTACATTAAATGCGTATACAAAAATAAGTTTAACACAGGGACGTAGATGGATAGATAGATCATAATCATGGCAACTCAGTTGAAAGCCATTCAAACTTTAAGGAATTCCCCCAATTTCGTTCTGTTGTTTGTACAGTGATGCCAACTTTACTTATTGAAAAGTTATGTTAGTTTGTTTGTGAAACTTAACCCAACCAGTTTGTATAGGGCCCTCATTTTTTGCACTACTTTTGGCCTTCAGTTACCTTTATACGAAAAAATAAAATAGAGAAAAAGTATGAATCAAAGATTTTAGAAGTTTTACTAAGAATTTTCTTACTGTAGAAAGGAAACAATCCAAATATATCGATACCAGTACACGTGTAAAATACTCGACTAATGGTAAGTATATATTTTTCTATTTCGTACATTATCTGTGGTATACTCTGTGGTGACGAGCACCTGTTGACATTGACAGTTGTTTCGCGAGTGACACTGACTTTTTTTTATGGCTGACAGGCTAGATGTTTGACCACAGCTCACCTGATGTTAAGTGACGGTGTGGTCGAAGATGGTAAAGCACACCTAGCCTGGAATGGAACTGGCTCTCAAGTGAGGATGTCGGAACACATCGTTAGATGCTTGGCGGCAGATTTTCAACTTGAGGGTGGTAGCTAGCCAGCCGAGTACTAGAAAATACCTTATAAGTACCTTATAGTAGTTTATAATACTTAGACACTGTCTTTGACATCAGAGCGATGCCTACGAGAACAGAGGGATACTAGTCACCACAGCCTTCTCGATTTGTTGCTGTTATAATAAATTTTATTACGAAAGGTAAAGCTCAACAAGTGATAATAATCTTATCGATGTTTTATTTCTGAAGTAGAGGGCTAGGCTTTCATACAAAATACCTACAAAATTGTTAAAAAACATTGAATAAATAAATTCACGAAAAGAACTCTGAGAGAGTCCAACAAACGATGAACTTTCGTTGATACCGGTAGACATAAAACTGTTACTCCATATTTCATCGATATCGATGTTTGCAGTGAAGCAATGCCTAGTCCACACAGCTCAAAGGTCGTTGTTTGCCGACCGCAGCGCGTCACAAATATCGACAGCAAATAGCTGACATGCACACGTGCGGGATACGGGGTGTCGATATCTACCAGCCGTCCCTAGAACTCTCGTGACGTGATTAATACGTCAGTTTTGCATTCTAACAGTCTGTAGATATGTGACCGCAAATGGTATTTAGATACATTAGAGCTGTGACTTGCCGTACTCACATTAGCGTTTTAAAAATGGACTGTGCCACAGTTTAGCCTTAACTTTTTATTTTTTCGGGGGTTTTCTGTGGAAAGCTCTCAGCTGTTTTCTCACAAAGTTTCACGAATAAATAAATAATGAGACGTTTCCTACTTTCTGTGGAATGAAAACTTTCTACCGAACAGATGATTTTTGTTCTTGATTTCTAGTAAAAGTTGTTTACATTAATATGTAGACCGTAATAAGTCCTGCAGTAAAAGTTGTTTACATTATTGGTTAGACCATAATAAGTCCCGTAATAAAAGTTGTTCACATTGATGCGTAGGCCATAATAAGTTCCACAATAAAAGTTGTTTGCATTGATACGCATATAGGCCAATGTGTGGAACATGATAAATTCCGCAGTAAAAGTTGTTCACATTGAAGCGTGGGCCGTTATAAGTCCCGTAGTAAAAGTTGTAAAGTGTTATTTCGTAGACCATAATAAGCCTCGCAGTAATAGTTGTTCAATATTAATGTGTAGACCATAATAAGCCTCGCAGTAAAAGTTGTTCACATTAATCCATAGACCTTAATTATCCAAAATACACAGTATATATAAATTCAATAATAAGCATAACATTAGCAAAACTTCAATAATAGCATATTTCTAACCTTTATCTCATTCTCGGCGCAATGCACTAACCTGGAACTGCAATGTGCATACTTCCCGTCCGCGTCCGTAGCTACGAATACATTAGGAGCCAATATTAGCGCTGACATGAGCGCATACTGAAAAACTTACCCGGAAAAACCTACCTTAAAAGTGATAAATTAGGGCCTATATTTGAACACCAGAAAATTACTTTTAATATACACACACGATTATATAATAAGCTCGTAATTTACGATCAAAAACCTACCTAAAATTTAATGTACTAGGATTTACATTTCAGCACTAAATTGTCAAGGTCTATAGCAACACTATGTTTTACTGTTACAATCAATAAACGACTCTATTTATTTTCTAGTTAGAGCATAGATTCCAATATTTATAGATGATTTTCAATAACTCAGCAGATCGCTTTACTACGCCTCATTTCGTCTCTGGCCGTATTACCTCAGTTATGGTATCACAAAACAATTTCGGCCGGTGTACGAATACGATATTTTCCATCGAAGCTCTCAAAGGCAGTTGGATTTGACAGGTTTTAAATTAAAGGCTTGGCTTACTTACTATGTTGTCAGAGAAAGAAAATGTGGAAATAAACGGACCTATTGATTCGCTGAGCTAGAATATATTTAAATCGCTGTTTCAAATTATATGATTGTTTTGCGTTCCATCATTATCATCTACAGTCTTGATTATCTTTATCATAAAAAGTTCTGCTGTAAAAGTTGTTCATATTGATGCGTAGACCATAATAAGTCCCGCAGTAAAAGTTGTTCACAATAATGCGTATAATTATCCAAAATAACCGTGAATAGCTATTTTAAATTATTAATTATTTTGCGTTCCATTATTATCATCTGCAGCCTTGTTTGTCGCACTGCTTGCTGTGTCTACCTCGAAACTACAAACCTACCTACAAACGTAAGCATATTTTTTTAATCAAAATCTTAAGGGCCGCTATCCCACTTTCCATACATTTTGCATCTTGCAAATAAATATACTAGCCTATGGTACCGACTAAGCATCTTGCTGCCTACAACTCGCTGTCACGCCCCCTCCCGGCTCACGGTTTGCCAATATAGACTTTTGTATGTTCATTGTGAACCACCCGCCGCTAGTTTCACTTGAATTAGTCGAGCCTTTCAGACGACTGTTTGTGTCAACTAATTGGATTTAAATTGAATATTTCATTGAGTTGTCTAATGACTAGTTAGGTACTATATACTTGTGGTACAAGCTACAGGTGAAAGCGGGTATGACTTGTTTGTGGTAAACGTTACAGTGTACCGGCTTGAAGGGTACTGCAGCGACATTACTGGGCTGTTGAGACTGACCATCGAAAGTCTCAAAGTAATGAGCACCAAAGCAGCGATGAACTTTATTTTGTTACTTAAAGTTCTGGGTGCCACTGCAATGGCCACTTACTATCGGAAGAGCGTTTCATTCGTTCACATTTAAATATATTTTTTCAAAAAATCCCTTCCTCTTAGCACAACAAGGTTAGGTTACATTGTTTTATTACGGAGCTCCGGTGTCTAGCGTATGGTTACATCATCATCTGATGATGAAGCCGGAAGGTAGGCAGTTCATTGAGACTATTCTAGTGACTGTAAACACCACTAAAAAGTCAAGTCAAGCAAAAAACGCAAAATCATGCTCTTAGTTTGATTTAAAAATCAAACTACTAAATCAATTTGATAAAATAACCTATGAAACTAATCTAAAAATATGCTTTTAAATAAAAAATAATTTTATAAATGACAGGAGTTCTGAGGTAACAAAAAAACAATTGAGAACCTCCTTTTTTGAAGTCGGTCAAAATTAGAAACCGTCTTTTTTAAAACAACAGTTGATGAGACGTTTACTTATTTTATCGTCGTCCGGCTCGCTGCTGCTCACGATCTTGCCGTTCACTTTTACTTACTTTTTATCCCGGACAACTTGAGACGAAAATAGCGTATATGTTAATCCAGGGTATAAGCTAGCTGCGTCATAAATTTTGCCCAAATCCGTCCGTTATAGCTGAACTAACTAACGTATGTGCGTACACACAAACATACTTTTGCATTTATACTCGTTATTAAGAGTGATGAAGGATTCGGAATATTTTTAAACGAAATACTCCTTTATTAGTTCGCAATCCTTTTCTATTAAACTTACAACAACAGTAAGTTATCTTTAAAAATATTTTTATAAACAAGCGTCGACCGGGTGATTTAAAACGGACGATCAAAATTAAATATACAAAATGTCGTGTCTGTGTTGAGCCAGCGCTGGGCGTGGTCAGGAACGCTTACCAGAAACATGCATTGTCATCGGAACTGAACCAACTTGACAAATTTCAATTCCGCAGGATACGAGGTAGTGGTTCTAATTCAGCTTGCAACACCAATATTATAAAGGCGAAAGTTTGCGTTTGTGTTTGTATGTTTATTACTTCTTCACGCTCAAACAGCTAGACCAATTTTGATGAAATTTGGCTGCCACATACGCTATTTAAAAAAAAATGTGTTTAGGTAGGAACAGCGGCTAACACCGCGGGGCGCAGCTAGTATACTCTAAATCAAAGATGGATGGATGGAAGGATGAGTGGATGTCTATTACTCTTTGATGCAAAAACTACTAAACGGACTTGAATGTTTAGCACTCATATAGTTTATAGCCTGGGTTAACATTTAGGAGACTTTTTATACTACAAACTGAAGAAACTGTTTATTAAATTCCACGCGGATAAAATCCCGGGGAACAGCAAAACAGGGGACAGTAATCAGGGCGAGCGAAGAGAGCCCTATCACTAATCCACAACCTGAGCATTTTTGTGGTACACTTTACTGAAAAACTATCACGCCTTTAGATTTGTCCTTTAACATAGTAATTTAACTTCATATCTAGATGTATTATCTGTCAAAAAAATAAGTATTTTATAACCATAAAAAAAATAAACATTAACAATTTTGTATTCATTGGATAGAATGTTATTGTACTACTAACGCCATCTGTTAGAAAACCAAAGAGTTATAGGTGCAACAGAAATTAAAAAAAAACTGTCTTAAGAATTATTACCCGTTAGAAAAACTACGCGAGCCCTCACAAAGCTCAGCTTTTGGCTAGTATAGGCGTAGTAGTATCTGCTAACGCATAAATAAGGTGTAGTCTATTTCTGAAATCGCGAAATAAATTTAACCGATTACTAATATAATTAGAAACCGCTTGCGCTTGTGACTTGTACCGTTAGTGCTTGTTAGAATTTGCGCGCTGTTTGTTTTGAGGCTGATATATGTTTTGAACTGTTTAATTCTGTGTGTTGGTCCTGAAACGATGTACCGGTGTTTAGTTGGTGTCGGAGGCTGGCTCGACGGCTACTCGCTGAATGATTTCCCTGAACATGTACTTCCAATACATGATAGTAATGACTCCGGTCAGCTTACTCAGTTACGCCTCATATGAATTATTGTAGGTATTTTGTTTATTAATTAATGTTTGTAGGTATTTTGTTTTTGACTATAGTTAACTATATTCGGAGTATTCGATATAATTAAAAGTGTCCACCAGCTCGTTGGGTAGACGACATAACAAAAATCGCGCGTCGAACCTGGACAAAACTGTCACAGGGCTGGGGCGAGACGCTTACAAGAAGAGAGGCCTATGCTCAGCAGTGGGCGGTTATGGGCTGATGATGATGATGATGAGTCCCTCATAAGTAAAACAAAATGTGTCAAAACCACGTCAGTTTCTGTAGTGAAATAAATTATTATTTTTATAGTAATAATAGCTCTATGTTTGTGCAGTTGGTTCACACGCCGAAAAGCGTGGGTTCTTACCCCAACAATGAGCATGAGCTGCCGGTGAAGGAAAGCATCGTGAGGATACCATAGGGTACTTTCAAGTACTCGGCTGGTTAGCTACCTTCAAGTTGAAAATCTGCCTGAAAAATAATGGACTGAAATGTTTACGTGCTAAATTGCCTCGGTATAATTGTTTGGATTCATTTTTGAGAAAATCTTCATAATTTCATACAACAATCTCAATTTTTGGTGAGTATTCTTGTCTTAGAAGAGCAGATATAATTAAAACACCCTCGTGCAGTTCACTCATGGTGGCAACCGGCACAAAACCTATTATTGCTTTAAAATTCTGTTTATACGGACTGTTTATATATTCTATTGCGAGGCAATTGTCGCCGAAGTGGTGAGAGCGAGAGGTGTCAATATTTAGACGAAGAAACTATTTTATATTCTTTCGATGACCGTATCTTCGAGACGAGGACCTCCTGTCTACATGAGCCTTTAGAGATGTAGGGCGTCGGTTCGATTCCACCCAGGACAAATATTTTCTGGTATACACAAATGCTTGTTCTGTGTGTTGAATGTATTTAAAAAAAAAAAAGTATTAAGTATTCTATCAGTTATTTGACTTCCACAGTACAAGCTTTGCTTAGTTTGGAGTCAGACGTCGCTGTGTGTAATGTCCTACAATATTTATTTATTATTTTACTAACTCGTTAAATAAACTAAGGTCTTTACAAACAGGCTGTTGTCGAGTGGCATAACTACTTATGACTAAGTCGCGTGCAGACACTGTAACGTCCGGGCACGGGGCTCCCCCCACCATGTAGTGGGGGTGAGCGTCACTGCTATGGTATAACTTCTTTACTGATTATGTTACATATAACATTTGTTCAGCTTTAAGTTTTAAGAGGCGCCTCGCTTCAACTTACAAAACTGCTTATTTTTAATTTTTAATTCGACTGTATTTTGTTTTATGTTTGTTACCTCAGACCTTTTGACTGGGTGAACCGATTTTGATGATTCTTGTTTTATTTGAAAGCTGGTGCTTCCCGTGCGGCAATTTGCGCCAGTTCTGATAATTACATCAATGAGAAAACAAAGTTAATAAAAATCTAAAAGTTTTATACTTCGATGATATTTTCGTTTCCTGCGAACCCTCGCTGTTTCATTGGAGCAGTGCGTTTAGTTGGACTTAAAGGTCATGAAGTCGGTTAAAAAACCGACTTCAATAAGGAGGAGGTTCTCAACATGATTGGTATTTTTTAAATTGTAAATTTATACAAACAAATATAAATTGTAATTTACGCTGAGTTTTACAAATAGACTATAATAATAATATCGTCTAGGTACCACCGCAGTACCAGATATTCAGCCGCCAAGCGGTAGTGAGTAAACATTACAGTGTACCGGCTTGAAGGGTACTGCAACGACATTACAGGACTGAGACTATCCATCGAAAGTCTCAAAGTAAAGGGCTTCGTTCTGTTACGTAAAGTTCTGTGTATCGTTGCGATGGTCATGGAAAGGCGTTGTCTCTTACCATCAGGAGAGCGTCTCGTTCGTTTAATTACTTTTATATTTAAAAAAAAGGCACAAACTAGCCTCAAATTTAGTATTATGCCGACTGCACCAGCCGGTGCTGGTCTTCCGTTGAGACCGGCACCGGCGTGGTGGACCACTCTTACTTTTCTGACAATGAGTAGAGGACTGCGCCCAGCTGTGGGTTACTTTATAAAATCAGAGCTGCCGGGTTGCCTGATGGTAAGCAAAAAATTAGGCACCATTCCATCACATCTTTTGCATATTCATTTTCGTTTTTTGTATAATTTATTATTTTAATGTAATTTTCTTCCAAGAATTCAAATAAAAAACGAAGCCGTTTGAGCAACACTAGATTTAATTTCGCCAGACCGCTTGTTACGTCGGAAATACAAAATGATGGTCTAAAGGCTACCAAAGGCAGCTCGCACAAGGATATCTCTAGCAAAGGAGCCGTGAACACAGAACCGACCGACCTGTATACGGAAATGAGGGAGCTACCATCGTATTTCCAAAGCAAAGGCAAAAGTTTCACAACGAAAATATTAGTTCCAGCGTTTGGCCGATTGTTGAGCAAACTTCTTGGCTACAGATGTAAGTGAAGGTATTCAAGTACTATATTGCTTACAAGTATTCTGCGGTAAATACTACTCGTAGTAATAAAGCATCGTTGCAGTCGGAACGCAGATCTTGACAAACGACAAACTTCAAAGCTTTGAATAAAATATATATTTTTGCTTATATCTTTCAAACTGAACAATAGATTCAAATACGGATTTTACTATCATTTAGAGAATTTCTTCTGAAAGATTGATACTGTAGGTGGCTATATTTTGTTAGAGACAGTTCCATTGGCATAGCTGGGTGTCCAAAATTGGTGCAACAAATAAGGGCCTTATCAAAATTGGTTGGATATTACCACTGGAGTCAGTCGAGAGGCGCGCTAAGAGGTTGATAGGCAGACAAAGTCTCGGCTGCAAAGCCTTGAGCATCGACGTAAGGTCTCCTGTCTATAAGCTTTCTACCGGATAAATTTCGGGGATTGAGCCTTGAAGTTGCACGACCTGTTCCCCCCGCCCCTTTTTAGTACCGGACGGCCAGACAAACGCGACCAAAGCGTCACCGTACATGGTGGACGTTCCCCATGTCGGCACTAACCGCTTCGAATCCACGTTCTTTATTCGCACGGCGAGAATGTGCAACTCTTTGTCAGAGTCTGTGTTTCCAGAAAAGTACAATATGGATGTCTTCAAATCAAGAGTAAACAGGTTCCTTCTAGGTAAGCGTGTTCCATCCTAGACTATATCGTTGCTTAACATCAGGCAGGACGTCATCAAATGTCATCATATTCCGTATAAAAAATAATTGATTTGGACTGAGTTGCGATGGCTATAGTTGTGTTGTCTATTAGGTTTGAGAAACTATAGCAAATTCGGCCTGCTTGGTGGTCTGGAACCAAAACACCGCCTAGCCTTTAGAGTCTTCGCCACTGGACAGTTATTTGTGATAGTTACAGACATAGGAACAAGCAGTAATTAGGGAACAGCCAAGTCCAGTCCACGCCTTAGTAGAGAGTAATAGAACCGGAAAATGTTTTAATTTGCCCATTCGATACCACTTTGATCGATTTGCGCACGAATATTTTTAAGCACAAACTCTCGGAGAAACATAAATTTTGGAAAGTAATAGTTTATGTAATAAGGTTTTTCTGCGTTCTTGCCTTATGTGAAAACTGCAAAAATTATCTTGTGCAACGATTGCTATAATAACTAAGGTGAAAACTTTGATTGCGCGATTCAGGCTCTCGACGCTGATTGGTTGGCTGAATATAGGCAGCTGTTTAAGATAGATGTCGCTGTTGGCTTGGATTTAAGTCACGTTAGCGTCAAGCGTTCTGCCCGTCCTGTTGAAATTTCATGTTAACATGGATCATGTTTGCTTTTAATCGTCCGTCCGTGCGACGGGTGCGCGCGGGGCCCTCGGCCGCCGATTCCGTATAAAAACACACCCGATTGTTTTCACGTAATCAACATTTATCTGCGCCGTCCGCGGTCGAGCGGGAATAACGCCCATGGCGGAAAGCGTCGAGAGGGTAGACTTCCGTCATTGTGTTTTGCTATTGCGATTTGGTTTACATGTTAAGGTGACGGGAAATTAAAATTAGCCAGACAGGCTGAAGAAAATATCAATATTTTGTCTCACCAACAATGTTGGGTTCAACTACCAGCTCTTCGATCTCTCGTTTTTACGATCCTCCAGCTGCCGCTCTCACTGCTAGTCAGACCCAGCGTCTTTGTTCCTTTTTACATCTTTTAACACACACTTTCACACCTTTTTAAAATAAATAGGTAAAAGAGCAAAATGCTGATAGAGATGAATGCCTTTGCATTTGACCTTACCGTCTAACGAGAGGTTCTAAGGTGTCATTAGAGGCTATATGGTAATCGAAGTCATTTACGAAATCTACCAAATAAAACATTTCGTTTTGTTTAAATTTATCGTTGGGTATTGAATGGTGGATTTTAATACCTTTTGTTTTTAATTCGGAACGCAAGGTCGCGAGTTTGATTTAATGGGCGCCCCTGATGGGGATATATCGACCGAGCCGGCAGCCGCAGCGGCCGCCGCGTGGGGATCGGGGAAATGGGGATGTGGATTAATGGGGATATTCTTATAATTCGTGATTAAATAACCATGGTCCTGCCTAGTTAGCTTTGCTTCTTTAGCTTTTAGGACGTCGGTTCGATTTCCACCCTAGATAAATTTTAACTTGGTGGTTTATTTCCTTAGCAAAAGGTCGTCTAGGTAGATACCACCGCAGTACCAGATACTCTGCCGCCAAGCAGTGTGTAAACATTACTGTGTTCCGGTTTGAAGGGTACTGTAGCGACATTACAGGGCTGTTGAGACTAAGCATCGAAAGTCGCAAAGGAATGAGCGCCAAAGCAGCGATGCTGTGTGAAATGATGCTATTAATAAGTACGTAAATTCCAAGAAACTTGTACTTTTTTTTAACTTTAATATATTTATACTTCGGAAAAGAAAGCTCGTAAATGCCAAAACATAAACTTTACCTACAGAAGAAGAAAAACGTGAACAAAAAATCTGCTCATATATTTTTTATTCTAGACTTTTAATAGTTGATAATGACACTTACTTTTAAGGCCAAACGTATTTGATTACAGAAGCGAAACGCCTAACTTACTACCTACTATAAAATTAGAAATTACAATAATTTTTATTAAAAAAAATGGTTTATAAGATAAAAATAAAAAAGTAGAAAAAGCTTATTTTTTTAATGTTTAAACTTTAAACGTACAAAAAAATACAGATCGATAAAGCATTAACTCTAAATTAAACTGCATTTTCGCCGAAAATGACTTTTACGACCTTTCTTCCCCGAAGTATCGATGTGTATGTACAATATGTGTATCCACCCGCCCTTGAACAATCGTAACACCATTTCAAGAAACACTGCTTTTCGTAATCTTTAGGGTTTTGAAAGCAAATTTAAAATTATCAATGTAATTTATTTATATAACAATACGTCAGTTAATGTAAACATCGGCGGGAATTTTTCATTTCCGAGTGAAGACGCTCCGAGCGACGAGACACGGGCGACCACCCGCACTGTGGACTTCACACATCTGTGGATATTCTGTTTTAGGTCAGGGCTGTCCAAAGCACGGCCCGCACGTACGTGCATTTTATTTACCGCAAATACAAAAAAAATCCTTTAGCAATTTTTTTTAATTAAACTTTATTTTAACTGGATGCCACGGCTTGTAACACGGCTGAAACGCTGATAAAATAAAACTATCTTCACAGTACATATTTTGTGCGACACTCTAATTGATCACATAATTCATAATTTCTCCTAATATTAAGTTCCTATCGACACACACCTAACACACTTCATGACATTAGTCTCTCAGAAGGTCTTCAATCATGCACAACTACTCACTAGCACCTGGTAGTCACTGCCTATCCATGCTTCTGTGTGGATTCACCTTTTTATATTATCTTGTACAACCTTAACTCTCTATCCTCTTGCACTGTATTGCTGGCATGACTGTAACGCACTCCTACACATAGTAATAATGTTAGCTTATTAGCATGTTTGCAATGTTTTCAAACATATTAAGCATGCATGCATAATTATCTTTAAGTACACACACTAACCAAGACAGGGCTGTGAATTCCAATACCTAATTAATAAGGCATGATTATGTTGTACTAAAAATTGCCAATAATCTCAATTTCATTATTTTATTTTTTATTTATTTTTTTACATTGTTAATTTCTTGTCAATGGATATTTGTTTTCGCACATCCATGACAATTTAAATCACACAAATATATATTATAGAAACAAGGAAACTTGTACAGCTCGCAGCGCAATTCAATCTGGTAGCGTGGTCACAGGGCGCCCAAGACACAGGCACTGCCTAGTTTGGGGTCCGCTGCCATATCTATTAGCAATTGTTACATAAGGTTTTTTTAAGCAATTCTTCCATGTATCTAGTTCTAATTTTCTCTCTGCCATAAATAAAGAAATTATTATTATTAATTAGGACACGGTGATAAAAATAAATACGTGTGTTCAAGTCGCCAAGGCTTAAAAATTACTAGAGTATTATTTAATTTATGGTACATTCCAAATATAATTAAATGAAATATTGAATATAGAGAAACATTTAAAAAATATTATACAGGGCACAGTACAATAAACATTTATAAATAACTAAGAAAATGTAATATAATAATGATATATCTATATAAAAATTCTAAGTATTTACTTTTCCCACCCTACAATCGATTTAATAATTTAAACTTGTATTAAATAACTAAACGATTGAACTAGTCGTTACTTGCAGGCGAGGCGGTCGTGTGTGTTAACATAACCTTTTATATTCCTTAATGAGTCAAGAAAATAGTATAAAGGTAATAAACAAAATAAAACTAACTACAAGTAATTTTTTAGTTAGGTAACTTATAGTCAAACTAGCTTTAATTGCGTTTATATTTTACATATATGAATAGTACTTTTCTGGATAAAAGGTATCCTATATCTTTTTCTGTACCCTGACAACGTGTATGCAAAACTTCACAATGGTTTCAAATTGGTTGAACAAACAAACGAACAATCATTTTCACATTTATAATATTAGTTAGGATTAACGAACATCAAACAGATGCCATTCAAAAATGATCACTTTTTTTATAATGTGCTTCCGTTTGACCGCCTTCTCGCCTGATGTTAAGCGAAGATGCGGTCTACGGCGGAGCACGCTCGCCTGGAAGAAACCGATTCACTCGCGGCTTGAAGGCACCCATATTGTATCTATCGGGGAACACCCACTCGGGCAGCAAATTCCATTGTCTAGCGATTCATTTGAAATTGAAATAAAGTAGCTTTCGATTATATCTTTATTATTTAGCAGCAAGTCCGTGGTGACGGTGGGTAGCCTACAAACAAGGCAGTCTGTGTCCCCCATTACTCAATTTCCGATATCCGCCGATTGTCGATCGACTACGAAATGAGCGAACAATCGAATACTTCGTCTATAACGCCTCCGCACGACTTACGCAACCGCCAGTAAACAACGTCGCGACATTAGTCGCTCGCCTCGAACTGCGACCGCGAGTACACTGTACATATCTGTATACTATCAAAACGATATACGTAGGTATATGTATAGTTACAAACTTTAACGAAAATACATGATATACATCTTCTTAATACACATAATTATACTCGTATATAAATCTTCTGTACGTGTGTTTGTCACCTAACTTCTCCTAAACGGCTAGACCGATTTGGATGAAATTTTGTGTGTATATTTCAATGGGTTCCTGGATGGCTTGAAAACACAATTGGGCCTAGTAGGTGGCGCTTCTGTCGGTACGTCTGTTGACTGTTAGGCGATACGAAGTTCGCCAGGTCAGCTAGTACATACATATTATTTTTTGTTGTACTTATTTTGAGCCCTACGTAATAGTTTTGTATGCTATGCAGATAGAGCGTGGTAATCTAGTTTATAATTATAACTTTTGTATCTGTGTTTAACCCATGTTTCCCTATATAAAAAAAATTTAATCTAAATCTTGTCAGTTCGCGATAAAAGAACAAAAAACCTCATATAGAAACGGAAACATCATGAAAAAAAAGGCGACTGCATGTCCATGACCATTACAGCGATACACAGAATTTTGAGTAACAAAAAAAAGTCCAGTAAAACTCATTACTTTAAGACATTCAATGCCGAATCTCAGTCCTGTAATTTCGCTAGCTGCAGTACTCTTCAAACTGAAACACAGCAAAGCTTACACACTAATACTTGGCGCATGTTGTACTTCAAAGTCTACATTAAATTCAAATTAATTTAAACATGATCGTCGTCTCTAACCATCAGGATAGCGTCTCATTCGATTCATTACTTTTACATGAAAAAAACTCCATTTATGGTATTTTTTTCAAAACCTCTAACCTCATACAAAGAGTACAAAAAACTTATGTTCAATTCTGTTTTAACGCTCTTCCTCCCTGCCACATGTCCACTTTTCTTGGAATTCCAGCAGCCGAGTTAATCTATGTAAGATAAGCTTGGGTGCGTCATCATAATTAGTAACCTAATAAAACTCGTTAAAAAAGTTAGCTGACTCTAGGATCCAGAGTTTTCGCGGTCGCCAATCCTATTTTCCCTCAAATCTGTTTAAACAATATAAAGTAAACAATTACACAATAATCTATAATTCCGCAACCATTCTCGCATGTGATTACAATATTAGTATTCAGTGCGGTAATAAAATTAAAATATAAACTTGCATTTATTTGCATTGCGGTGCAAAAATGTTCCGGCTCCTGTGAGCCCCATACTGCCGGCACAGTTCCCGAAACAAAATAAGGAAATTAGTTTTTTTGTTTGCTTGTTTTGCATAAATAAATAAACGGCGAGTGATGTCTTCAGGACGCCTGCGACGTGGGGTGAGGAAAATAAAATATTCTCAATATTTTATTTTATTGGAGTCGAATCGAGCGGAATGGAGGACCCAATTTGTCGCCGTTCTTTTGACTTCTGAGCGCTTCAACTTTTACGCCATTACATTTTATTGCTACGAGAGTTGGGTTTAATTGAGATCGAGGCTCGATGGCGCGGAAACACTAAATTTGGACGAGAAACTAGGTCCCGTAGGTACTCGCTCACCTGCTTGACCTCGGCGTGGGTAGACAGCCATCTGTTACTCAAGTGCTTTGAAAGAAGGTTACAGGCGCCAGCCAGAAGATAAATTAAAAAAAAGAATAGAATAACAGAGACAAAGTAGTTTTTTTTATGCAAAAGCAATGGGATAAACGAGCCGCTCTCCTGATGGTAAGAGATGACGTCTGTCCTTAACCATTGTAGAGATACATAGAACTTTGAGTAGCAAAACAAAGTCCAGAGCATCGCTGCTTTGCCGCTCATTACTTTGAGACATTCGATGGTTAGTCTCAACAGCCTTAAGATTATTACCCTTCAAACCGGAGCACAGAAATGTTTACACGCTACTGCTTGGCGACAGAATATCTGGTACTGCGGTAATGTCTGGTAATTACCGAAGCGATTAAAAATATTTCGGTAATAACTTGTTCATTATAAATGATATTTTTCCATTATTTCAAAATAGGTTTCAGTTCTATGAAGTAAACAAAGAACATTTTAACGGAGCTGGATCGATACAGATCTATTTCTTCTTGTGCCACATTTGTGTGGGCTATTTGTAACGAGCGTTAGTCGTTATTTTCGTTGTGTCACGTTTATCGTTATTTGTTATAACCGCTACGATAAAGGCTTTTAAGTTAGACTTTGTAGCTATTAGGGTTCCGTGAGCAAACACTATGAATTTAGTATTTTTAAATTTATTAAAGCAATGCCTCTAGTGTTAGCATTGAATTATACTTGCCTCGTAAGGACAGGACAAATGAAACATTTTGAATAGTACTAAATCAGTAGTGTGCACAAGTGTCATATCCTCAGTGACAACTCAACGGCACGTGGAGTGTGTTGATCGTCACATATGAGAGTAAGATGAAGTAGTTAGAATAAATCTTGACAGATGGCACAAGTTAAAAAGTAAGTTAGTATAGGCTGAGTGGCCAGCCTTAGTGTCAGAATTATGTATATTACATCATTTACGGCTTAACAGTTGTTGTTTCATAATTATTTTTAGGACAAAACAACCGCCACCCACATAGCTTAACAAAAATACCACTCCCGCCCATCGTTCCGAAGACAGACCAAATCTGCCGACATCTGACATTAATAGCAATGAATATTACTTAACAATAAAACTTACACTCTTTTGTTTTATTTTTTCTTGCGCCGTTTTGATCTCTCTGTTTTGTAGTTATTGTAACCAATAAATTTATTCCTATTGTATATATTAATGTTCTATGAACTAATGGCACCTTAGGTATGAAGACAGTCTGCCTTCCAATCTGAAAGTCCTGGGTTCGAACCCCACGACACGCACCTCTGTTTTTTACTAAGTTATGGGCGTTTTTTTTCGTGGGCAAGCTAGGTGTTCGACCAAATCTCATTTGATGTCGTGACCAAAGATAGTAAATACACCAAGCGTGGATTGGCACTAGCTCTTAAGTGAGGCTGCTGGAACACACCGCTAGGTGTTTGGGGGTAGATTGTTAACTTGATCGTGATAGCTAGCTATAGGTTTTCTCACGCTGTTTTCGTTCAACATCAGCTCAAGCTCATTGTAAGGATTAAAATCCACGTCCTTTGGCATGTAAACTGACTGCGCTAACCACTGATCTATCACCGCTGCGTATTGCCGCTAGCTTAAAACGGTGAAGAAAAAAATCTCGAGAAAACCTTCAAGTGTGAGTATTATTAATGTTCGCAAAGATGCGTGGGGTTTGCCAATAGCCTATATACCTGGCCAGCGCGGTGGACTACGGTGTGTTCATTATAAAGAGAGGCCGCTCGCAGCAGTGGGACACTTACAACATACTTTGGTTCAACAATTACTTAAATCCAAATCATAATATATGAAACTCGACGCACAAATCAGTTGACAATGAGAGTTTATTAACATCGATGCCCATTAATTCCGCACATGTACAACAAATATATGTACGGGACCCGCGCGCCGCGCGTCACGCTTGACCGCGCGCTCAATCCGCCATCGATTCACGGGCTCCGAAGGACAGCCGCGCGTGTTCTGGACAGACGGCGTCGTGCACTGATGCCGGACGTCGCACCCGAACACACCCATTACTAGGTGAACCCATAAGATTTGTCCCTCCCAAGAAATCACTCAAATCGGCTAAAGAAGCTTTCACTTTAAGCCAACTGTATTAAGAACCTCCCCCATTTTTGAAGTCGGTTAAAAAGACCCGTAGACGGCGTATTACTTCCTGGCAGACAGTCAGCCTATAAATATTCAATGAAATACAGTAACAAGATTCAGGTCACATTTAAATTATATTAAGATGCCAATCACACGGCGCTTAGAGATTTAGAGGCTCTGCGGGGCTTCACAGGCCCTGCCGGTCGGTGCCTTAACTGGCTTTTACCATTGAATAACTAGACATTCTTGTCAAATACTTTGAATTTACTTTTCGTGCACACACGTATGTAAGCTAACGATAATGTCTATAATGCGTTTAATTTTAACCATAGATATTATATTAAAGAGGGGCCAAGTAGGTCCGAGCACTTGAGTCAACCCATATGCGCTCTAGGCGCTTCGAGTTCACATTTTTTATTCGCACAGCGAGGATGTAAAATTCTTTGATCTGTTAATTTAATCGAACTACAATATAATACATTTTACGCAGAGTTGAAAAAGTGGTTGCCAAGGGAAAGTTTTTATACCGTGACGGATTTCCTCAACAAGGTATCAAACTAATTATTTACTCGTTTAGGGTTGTAATTTTAGGTATGTGGGAGCTCATGATTTGTATATAGACCTGGCCAAACGTTTAATGGAGGCTTCAGGTGACCAGAATGCTGGCATCTGTTTTGGTCAAAAGCTTAGTTAATGCTGGCAGCATTCTGGCTACATTTCCCTCCTCTGACGGACGCTTAAGTTAGTATGTTTTTATAAATTTGTAAATAGCGTAGGTGGTATGAATTTTAAGATATTTTTTTAAGTAGTTATTTGTTTATAATTTTAATTATCTTTTGTAAAATATTACCTTTGTTAACTTACATTATATGTATTATATTACCTTAACCACAACCTTTTTTCATTACATTAATTAAGTTGTAAATTTGAATTTAAAAATATGTTATATGCAATAATAAATTTCGACGTCTGTATTAAAATTATTTGATTAACCCTTAATTAAAATGACTTGAAATTCAATTTTTTTATATCTTGACACGTAAAATTAATTTTTCGCTTCAAAGTATGTTCACATGGCGAGCTCCGGCAAAATAAGCAGAACTATGCTTAATGTAAAATAAACGTAACCCTATTTCTAAGAATGAATGTGAATTGAATTTGCCGGAGCCTGTGTTTCCTGAAAAGTTTAATATAGAATGAACAGGTCCTTCTATGAAAATGTGATCCATCCTATACTACATCGTTGTTAACTACCAGCAAGACAGGGTCAAACGCGAACTTATTATGAATAAAAAACTACACACAATTGTATTCCATCACATACGAGTACATTGTGTCGTGTGAGTCGTTGCCTACTAAGATTTAAGGCGTTTATTTTTAGTCACAACAACCGATAAAATTTGCCTGTTTTTTACCTTTAACCTTTACATACAAACATGTACAGAGTCGTACAAGCAGTTGACTCAAACACAGAGTTTTTGGGCCCCTCTACAGAACATTGTCTCTACGTACAGTAGGTTTTTAGTTTTAAGCGTAGCATTGTCCACGTCGGTTGATATCTCAGACAGAGTAATACAACATCTGAAGTAATACACCAAGGAATTAGTTTGGGCAAATACTGACAGAGGTTTCCGGAGATTCCAGCGCTAGGAATTCAACTCATTGCCAAATTTGGTAGATATTAAATTTGGCAATGAGTTGTCTCTAAAAATACGAGTACAATATTTTTTAACTTTAAGTAAGTATTAAGGGTCAAATAATAATTAAAATTGCCAGTGTTAAAAAATCTTCAGAAAATCCGTGTAACCCAATACGTGCAGTGTACAATACAAATGTGTGTTATCTTATCTCGGCGAGTGTCGCCAGCGTGTTTACTTACCCGGGTTTTTGGGTAATTTCCCCGAGCTTCGGGTAATAAGGGCGGACTGTAAGATCGATACATTACCCGGATAAGCGTTTAATGATGACCTTTACAGACTCCATGGTTTTTATGAGCGGAGAGGATAAAGAAATTTCAGGTAGCGGGAACACCTTTATTTGAAAAAAAAGAGAATTGTTAAGCGGCTGAACAGAGGAGTTGGTTACTTCGCTGACTTGTTTTGTGTACCCAACCCAAGTTACTTTGTTTTTCTTATTACACGACTACCCAATAAAGGAGTGTAATGTTTTCATGGTTCATGTACATCACAAGGCGAAAGTTTGTGAGCGTGTGTTTATATGTTTGTTTCTTCTTCACGCTCAAACGGCTGGACCAATTTTGATAAAATTTGGTATGGATGTAGCTAACACCCTGAATTAACACGTAGGCTAGCAGGTAACATCACGGGGGCAGTTAGTACATACATAATTATGCATGCGAGTTCCTTTATTCCGACATAACTCTTAAGTGTTTAAACAGATTTGGATATATAGGATTGTACGTTAGAATCCTTAAATCTTCCTAAGAAACACTGGTAGGTATTTTTTTTAAATTAGAACCTACTTTTTTTTAAAATACATAATCTGATACTAATCTTAAAAGTTATCTACATTTCAAATTTCATCTAAATTCGTTTAGCCAAAATTGCGGAGAAGTTCCACTTCCTCGTTTATCGTATTCGCGAGATTGTTTTTATTTATTTATTTAACTCTGGTAGGTCATGCCCAATATTATGTGTAGTTTCAGGGCTTAACTTATAAACGCTCGTTAAATTTAAACTATGCTTAAATGAAAGACTGAGCTAAAGTAGTTGATAAAGCATAAATATCGGTTACTTTAAGCAACGTTTATATTATCCCTCAGTGAAGTATAAACACGCATTGCTTAGTAGAGGTAGGACAGATTGAAGTCGCTGCGGGCTCAGTGGGGATGCCATTGGTTAGCCATCAAGTACCCAAAACCCGTTCGAACGTTGGTAAGAATCAGTCTGCTCCCATCACAGCCCGGCCCCGGGGTCCGAGTCCCGGGACGATACGATCGGCCCGAGATAAAGGCGCCGGCATCCCGGGATAAGGCGCGTCCGGCACAGCGCGCGCGGGATTAAGTCGATCGCTCTGTCTCGGAAGTCCGAGGCAGTGAGGCCTGTCGTTCTTCTTTGTGTCCATCTGCAGAGCGATCTGGGACGGACCGCGGAGCCCTGCTTCCGTAGATAACGTAATTGATTTTTCGATAAGCGAGGTGTTTGTTTTGTGCATGTTGCTACAGACTGAATGTCGTTTACGTACTACGTAAATGACATAAAAAGTATATAAAATGTACAGAAAGTATCACCACAGGTAACATACTTTCAAATTTTAAAACAGGTATATTAGAGAGACTTTTTTTTAAAACTATTTTTATAGCCGAGAGATTTATTACCCTTAATAATGGAACACAAGTATTTTGGGACCCTTTGGCAACCGCACTGGTTGAGGAGTGAAGACCGACTGACTCGAGCCCCGACTAACTCGTTAGGACTCGAGCCGCACTGCTGGCTCAGGGCTGCTGAGGCAGTGCAGCCTTCAGAGCCCGGGCGTAACACTACGCATTTTGAATGACAATAATTTTATTTGCTTGAAGTTTTAAAACACCCTTCCGAAGAGAACATAGAAACAGCTGTTATTCATTTATGATTGTTAATTTTTTTAATGTCCCTCGACACCAGGAACGTTGTCAAATGTCGACTGGGTCAGCCCTGCGGAAGATGCTCGCGTGCATCAACTAGTAAAACAGCTGATAATATTCAAACGGCAGAACAGATTTTCTTGAATCATAACTAATAACACTCGTTACAAGTCACAATTCAAATTTTAAAAAAAGGTTCGGTTTTTCGTAGCTAAGATGCCACAGACAAACACATTAAACTTACAACAGCCCCCGTCATTTTGCACCGGGGTCAATAAACCACAGCAGAATGTCAGTCCACACGGATTATCATGATCTGAGCCGACGTGTGTGCGCGGCAAGTACTCGTAGTACGGCTTGCCGGCTCCGCCAGATTACTGTAATCGCTTGTAATCCGAAATCGTACGAGTTAACCTAAGCACCCGTATTAGATTATAAATCCCTTAATTCGGGGAAACTAGATATTTATACCTGTGTTCCGGTACGAAGGGTACTAACGACATGACAGGGCTGTCGAGACTGCCCGTCGAAAGGCTCAAAGTAATGAGCGCCAATGCGCATAAAAATTTTACTCCTCTACGCGTTTCGCTTGTATCATATTAGGCTCGCACGGGGGTGCCGCTGCGCAGTTAAGAGAGATACACAATACAGATGGAGGTAAGGTATATATTCTATTGCTATTTTGTGTGCATACCGCGAGCAGAGCAGCGCCCGAGCACGTGTGCCGCGTGTGCCGCCACCATGTCTGCGGGAAGCCTTCGATGGTGAGCATGAATGCTCGAGGCATGCACACAATGCTCATTTCTAAACGCTCACACATTTATGTTTTTCTTGTGACAGCAATCGCTGGCAAATTCCCTTTATGCTGAAGTCACATTATCAAATTACACAATAGTTAGTCAATTTCTCTATGAGAGCGATCACTAATAGAGTCTTAGTGGAGTAGTAGTTAAGTTATCCTACATTCGCATAGTTATCGATTTGCTTCCACGTTCATTGCGCGGTGGATACAATCTGGGTATCTTCTAGTCGAGAGTGAACCGGCAGCAAGCGTGCTCCATCTTAGACCGCCACTTCACAGGTCAGTTGAGATGGCGGTCCATCGAGTCTGTTGAATAAAAAGACAATATTTTTCTGTGATTTCGGGACGAGCTGGTGCGCCCACTTCTAAATGCTAAAAACTCAAATGGCACAAATATATTTATTTGTATAGAATATAGTTGTTTGTGCCGAATGAGGATGAAGCTCCAGGTCCGCGGGGCCGCCCACGAACTACATAGGGACCTGGCCAAACGTTTAGCCATCTGCTTTGGTCAAAATCAAATTACTTATAAGATATTCATTTACCGTATTAAAACGTAGTATTTTTTCATTATTGCTTTGAAAATAAGTAAAAAAAATAGTGAATTTTCGTTTTTTTTATCGAAGTCGACGATAGATTTTAGAACATTATATTTTTTATTATTATAGGGCAGCAGCGCTTAGATATTTAAAGCAGCGAATGAAACATTTAAAGTGAATACATTCATTTAATTTTTTTAAAATAATGCCTGCGTGTGTGTAATTAATTATTATTAATATTTAATAAGTATTTTTACTATTATTTTATTTTATTTTAATATGTTTTGTTGCGCACTGGATGATCTGAGAATGAGTCTGAATTAAATTAATTTGAATTTGTAATAATTATAATAGTGTATCGAGCTACCTGCGAGATAGTTTGCATGCTGGAGCTAGCTCTGTACTCCGTGCACTCGTACACTGTAAACAGTCAATTTGTAATTCTGTTTACCTGTCTCGGCAGAGCTAGAGTTTGGCGAATAAGTTCGTTATTTCCATGAAATAATGTAAAATCTCACATTATGATATCCATTTAATATTGTAGGAAGCTCGCAAACGAGCCCAGAGCCTCGCGTCATTCATTATACAAACTACGGGACACACGGCCGGTTGGCGCGGCGAGCAAATCGGGGCACATGCTCGTAAGCAATTTAAATGCGCTTACGCGTCAGCTGTTTACGCGCCCGTTAATATTTGATGGCTGCCATGCGCTGACCCAGTTATATCGTAAAACCTTTTGGGACGGTGTGACTCACCGTCGTAGAGGGACGCTAACACAATTGCAGATTTAAAAAAAAAAATAACAACGATTCTTTTGCTCGTCATGTTAGGTTCTTGATATAACTTGTCTGATGTTAAGTGATAGAGTAGTCGAAGACGATAAGACACATTCGAAATTGAATGTCTAGGTAGGTACCGCCGCAGTACAAGATATTTTGATGCCAAACAGTAGTGTGTATACATTACTGTGTTCTATGTGTACTTTGTATTGCATGTGGCCTCTTTACATTCGCGTCAACGCTCATCTCCACTGCCTGTATTTCCATCTCTGCCCAACCACATTTGATATGATCCTACCAACGCTGATTTAGATACTTTTACTAGCAATGCATTTTTAGATGGTCTTGGCAGGTTAAAGGGATTTACTCGTAGTAGATTGCAAAGAGATATTGCCGGAATATCTCGCTCCCATTTCCGATATATAATGCAAAAAGTGAATAATGAAAGTAATAATAAAGTAGTAGTAGTTCCTAATATTTTTGTAATGAAAAATTAGTAAGTATAGAAAATTAATTTAAAAAATGCTAATCACTAAGTATTATACTGGGATCGATCCTCTAAACTCTCGAAAACTTTAAAAAGTGACTTAAGTACATTAACAAAAGTTTAGCTTATTACAAGATTTGCTTTAAAACACAACACTACAGATGATGCAGCTCTTAGATTTAAATATAAAAGACGATTCACGAAAGGCAACATGCAAAGAGGCGGTTGCAGCACAGCTAAGTCAATGGAGACATCTCCATTTATCTATATTTATATATTATATCTATGATCGGTTGATTTTTGAATTACCCATACCAATAACAAGTGTAACTACATCACTCGGTATCATTTTAAGTTATCAACTAACTGCAATAGCTTCTTTTGTTTCTTCTCCTAACTAAAACAAAAGTCTAACGACACAACGAATTTAATCTACTTAATCTCAGACAAAGTTTGACATTCTAAGCAGCAATGTGTCACGTTGACCTTTTAAGATATTAAAGAGAAATTATTCACGCGGAAACATTTTTCCAAATTCCCTCAGATGTTATATACATCATTGTGGAAGCTGCCGAAAGCAAGGCCCCCCCCTTGGGAGGGGATATACTTCATACTAGAAACACTCACTCGCCATGTCAGAATTTGACTAACGTGACAATATTTTCCGAGAAGTACAAACAGGCACTGGTTGTCAACGGGCCGAAGTCGTGAAACTTGTTGTTATCAATAACTAGCGGCGCGCCCCGGTTTCACACGGGTGCACTGTTGATCAGATTGAGACTAAGCTTCAAAGGATCACTCGCTGGGGTAATCTGTAGATTTCCGGAAATTCATCAAAATCAGTCACGCTGTTTTGGAGTCTATAGGGAATATAAATATACACATACACACGCCAATTTATATAATTATATGTATATACCTATATGTAAATATAGATTTTTAGATCCTCTATCGAATATCGCAAAGTAATGCGCTCCAAAACAGCGATGCCTTTTATTTTGTTACTCAAAGCTCTGCGTACCGCTGCAATGGTCGTGGACATGCGTTATCTCTTACCATCAGGTGAGAGTTTTATTCGTCTCATTAATTTTACATATAAACTCAGTAGTAAAACTTAAAAAATCTCGAATCCATCAAAAACAAAGCAAGCTTATTAACAACGCAGGAATCACAATATTTTATTTAATACTTTTTTCTTCTAATTCCTCGATCGCAGAAAAAAATAATGACAAATCCGTAAAGTTGTAACAATGCTGTATTACGTTGTCAAACAGTAGACGTAGAGAGCAGGCGACGCGCAGACGAGCAGACTGCTCTGTTGTCAGATGAACACATCGTCGCCCAGTTTTAGAACTAACCTTCACATGAAATTTGAAGATTTTAGGAAGCTGAAACTAAGATATACCTATTTATTCGTATTACGAAACAATATTTATTTAATGTAAAATAAAATCACAATAAATTTTCACAAAAATGTCACAAAAACGTCATATTTATATTATAAATCACATAACTACTCAGAATTATTAACAATATTTATATTTTCTGAAAATTCCGAATTACAAACATCCCATGTATGAGTTTTTACAACACTTCCTACAGCAGGGCAGGTACGTCTTTCTACTTCGACCGTTCACTTTGATTTTTTTCTTGCCGTATCCCTGGCGCGGGCACTTCTCCTGCTTTCCATGTTTCAGTTTTATCTTGTAGTCCATAATCTTCTGCTTTTCCAACTGCCTTTGCAGTATCCATTCGTCCAATTTCCGCTGCACTTCGTGATCATTGTTATCTTGCAACTTTTGAGATAAATTGGCGCCACTGTTTTTGAAAAGATCAGATATTTCTTCATAGGTTATTTTAACTTTCTTCTTCGTGTGGTGGTTATTATAGCCCGGATGAGATCTTCTCTGTATAATGTTTCCTGTCTCGTCTTCTAGCTCGTTATCGATACCATTTAATTTATTTATATGATCTTTGAGATCTTTCATGAAGCCTATTCCGAGTTGTGCCTCTGTGTCGTTCGTATGTTGAAGTAATATGACGCTTTCGTCGATGGATTTACTTATTTGATTGTACAGTTCTCTCTTTTCTTTTTTCAAATACTTTATCTTCTCTGACTTGTTTTCATCGTCATTATTATTCTCTGTCTCCTTGTTATTCTTTTCGTCTATTTTTTCTTCGGCTCGTTTATTTTGTTCCTTATCTTCTGCTTCCTTTTTAGCTATTGCTTTCTCTATATCTGATTCGTTGACTTCTTCGTGGTTTTTGTTCTCCATGCTCGTCGGTGTCTCATGTGAAACACTAACTATGGTTTGAAATATCACGTAACATAAAAAACTTCTCCAATTTATAAGCATGTTCCACTCCGTCGAGATTACTGGAGCATTCGCCGTAGGTACATAATAATATAAAGCCTCGACGTATATTGTACAGTTAACAGTTATGGGATTAAATTTGTTTTTATTACTCGACCACGATAAATATTTAACGGCGTTTGATCGAATTTTACGTAATGTTAAATATAATTGGATTATAGCCATGTTTGAATGAAGTCATGTTTTTCGTTTAACTTCAAAATTCCATGTTTGAATTTTCGACGTTGAGGATTCAAACTGTTTATAACATAATTGAATAAATGCAAGCTTGTTTTTAAAATAATAAATACAACAAGTTTTAGTAATAAATTTATTCATGCCGTTGTTTATTTATACTTATACAACTTTGCATGTACTTATAAGATACTTGTGTGCTACGGTCGGTAGTCATTCGAGTATCAGTATGCTCCTTGACTTTATACATTTTACTTTGTTCTGCGAGACTCGTTCGTTACATAACTGACAGCATGGAATTCCTTTATCTATGAGCATTGAGCACAGGAGGTTATATAATGATTGCAATTTTGCAATTCCAATTCTTACGCCTTGTCAAAAGCATTAAACCAGAGTGACTTATAGGAACCACAGTATATTTAGCGATGATAGTTCAGTAGATAGCTTGGCCGGTTCGCACGCCGAAGCCGTGGGTTCAAACCCCAACAATGAGCTTGAGCTGCCGGTGAAGGAACATCGTGTGGAAACCATAGCATGGCTGTAGGGTATTTTCTAGTACTCGGCTGGCTAGCTACCACACTCGAGTTGAAAATCTGCCGCCAAGCATCTAACGGTGTGTTCCGGCAGCCTCACTTGAGAGCCAGTTCTATTCCAGGCTAGGTGTACCTTACAATGTTCGACCACACCGTCACTTATCATCAGGTGAGCTGTGGACAACACCTACCTTGTAAACCATTAAAGAATAGTAGATTCTGAGGAGAGATGTTCTAATGACATTGTCGCTCTTGTTGCAAAACCTGTTGAAAACTTCTTACATATCGTTCTTGAGAGACAGTGTTTTGGTGATTTTTGGTGAAAGATTTTGCTGAATTTCCTCTGGCTTCAATCTCTATTGCATACACATAGATTTACTCCAAACCATTCATGGTCGATTCATTTCGTAGGTATGGATAATTATTTTGATATGATATTTATTATGGTACTATTACTATTTATGGTAATAAAAATGATAGTCAAAAATACGATAGCCACTGGAGCACCAAAGCCAAAGACCGGGCAGTCTGGCAGGAAAGCGAAGCCTTTGCCCAGCAGTGGGACACTAGATGCTGGGAAAAAATGGTAATAAAAAGTGGATGGTTGTTTTAGTTTTTCGGTTTTTTTTTTGGTCTTGTACAGGCAACTCGGTCTATCGGACAATTTATATGCAAATATGAATTGTAATTTCGTCGCCGGAGAGTATAATTTCCAATAGTCGTGTTTGGCCAGCAACTTCGCGAGTTAGTTTATTTAAAACTAGTTTCTAATTAAAACAGTATTTTTAATCAGGTGGTTAATGCAACAATTATAAGTTTACATATATTTTTTATTATTCGCTAATGTTTACGTTATGAACTCTACATAAGCTGTAGGGCGCGGATTCGATTCCCACTACGAACAAAAATGAATGTGAAGAACATAAATGTTTGTTCTTCGTCATGAATTATATTCTTTCATAGTACAAGTTTAATACTTCGCATAGTTTGAGGCTAGATGGCCCTGAATATAAATTTCGTCCAAATATAATATCTATCTATGTCAAAAAAAAAAAATTGTTTGTTGAAAAGCGCATGACTTGAGAACAGCTGATCCGATTTCGTTTTTTTTTTAACGGTCAGAATACTTTAATGAAGTTTAAATATATACGAAGGCGAAGGCCGAGCGCTATCGCACCTCGTACGAAGCAACGGACATGCAGCGTGCAATATATTATATTTAGTCGTCTAAAACTTACCAAAAAACATTTACCAATAACAGTAGCTTTATCAAAAGAGACTTCTTATTATCGACCTCGAGAAATGTATACAATCGTACATGAAACGTCATCCACGCGACCGGACCGTTGACACAACCAAAGCTACAAACCAAACTACTTCTACACTACTCCTAAATCACTTGTGAGCCAGTTCTATTCCAGGCTAGGTGTGCTTGACCATCTTCGACCACAACGTCACTTAATATCAGGTGAGTTGTGGTCAAACACAAATAACAAGCCTGTCAGCGTTAAAAAAAAAAACAAACCAAAATATGTACTCAGCTTTTGTACCTGTTTTACTAACTACCCTAAATATCGATACAATCGCTAAAATGATAACTCCATAAGTTTAACTTACAATCAATGACTAAACTCGATTATCTTCTCATCGATAGAGTCGATAATCGAATGCCGGTGATTACAATAATCGACGTAGACAGCGCGGCGCATCCCTGTACATCGACGACTCTGCGGGCTCTTTGTAAAATGAAGAATGACAAATTATCGCCAAAATGATCGTAAAGTAAGATGGACACTAATCTCGATTGAGTTCCGAGGCGCCGCGTCTGCCGAGTTGCTAACTTGGCGATGGAAGCGGACGTCGAATTCATTAAAAGTCGATTCATTCCGGCTTCAGTTCGGCCGGTTTTGATTTATATCGGAGCGAGTTGTTTGTAAGATAAATAATTACTTTTCTTCGTCATCGTGAACTTACTTTCGATGAGAAATAGTGAACTTGTTCCACCAATTAATGATCACTCCTTTATGTTAAGGTCATTACTTAATCTATGTTTAAACGAACGAGTCTCATTTTCTCGTCGGGTGAATTAAACAGATCATTTTAAGCGTTGATATACTTTTTTATCGTTGACAGGTTAGATGTTAGATCACGGCTCACCTAGTGTTAACTGATCGCGTGGTCGAAGATGGTAAACACACTTAGCCTGGAACACACCGTTAGGTGCTTGGCGGCAGATTTTTAACTTTATAGTGGTAGCCAACCAGCCTACCACCATGCTATGGTTTCCACGCAATGTTTTCCTTCACCGGCAGCTCAAGCTCATTGCTGAGGTTTGAAGCCACACCTTTCGGCGTGTGAATCAACCGCGCTTACCACTGAACTATCATCGCTATTGCGTGTTTCTGCTTAAATATTTTTCGATAAGGTTTTTACTATTATTATTTTTTATCCAAAGGCTTATGATGTTCGTGCAAAACTATCACAAGTTATAAGTATTTTACATACACGGTAATTAATAAATAAATAAATATTGTAGGACACATTACACACAGCGCCATCTGACCCCAAACTAAGCAGAGCAAACATTTGTTTATACCAAACAAACATGTGTCCTTGGCGGGAATCGAACCCACACCCTACAGCTCAGGCAGACATACTCCCAATGAGCCAACAGGGCTGTCAAATTATTATTTCTAGTTTTATCCGCGCGTTGCCGAGTGTCAAAATGTGACGTCACAGAGCTTATCACGAGTGTACAACTCATATGTCTGACCTGCCAGTCCACTCGTGTAGCGGCCGGCGGCAGCAGGGCTCCGTGCGCCGTGGCAGTGTGTGTGTATCGTCCAATATACATCGGGCGCGGTCCCGCGAGACTCGGGACGCAATACGTCGCAGCATCGCCGGGGCGGGAGACGGATGGCCGCGCGCCCGGGAGATGACTCCGAGATACGAGTCGCCCGAACTAAACGCACACATCTGTACAAAAATCGATTAGTACTATATCGGTAGTTTTATGAACAAAATTTATGTTTCGTGGTGGTGCCGGCGTAAGAATAGTACCCCACCCTCTCTACCCGTGGTTGCCGTAAGAGTCGGCTAAGGGATGTAATCCGGAAGATGGGCAGCAGCGTCTTCCTTGAACAATCAAACCTATTGCGCTCGCCAACCCGCCTGCCAAGCGTGGCGAGTATTGGCAAAACCCCCCCAGGAGGAGGCCTATGTCCAGCAGTGGACGTCCTATGGCTGATGATGTGATGTGTGTGTGATGAATAACTAGCCTTACCCGCGATTAGGTCCGCGTGGAATGTAACGAAAAAAAATAGTTTGCGGTATAAAAAGTATCCTATATGTTAATCCGGGCCATAAGCTATATGTGCCAATTTCATCCAAACCCTTTGGTAAAATATAAAAATCAAACAAAGTATATCCTCACAAATATTTTTTACAAATCGGTTTATAAATGACGGAGATATGAGGTAACAAACTTAAAAAAATAATACAAACGAATCGAGAATATTTTCCATTTTTTGAAGTAGGTTTAAAAAGTGGTTTTTATTCCGCTTGCAAGATTAGACATGTACTAACTAACTTATATTACCCACAAGTTCAATAAACGCTTGTAAAAAAGATTACCTATGGAATGATAAAAGTACAGAGACCATCCGCATTGTGTAGCGATGACAGCTCAGAAGGTAGCACAGTCGTACTGCGCACTGAAGGACGTGGGTTCGAATTCTAAAAATAGACGAAACCAAAGCATGATGGTAATGTACTCTCTAGTACTCGACTGGTTAGCTACAGCTGCTAACTACACCTGACGTTAGGTGGTTTTACCACTTCACCAGACCGTTACAACATCAGATGAGCTATAAATAAAATTAATCAAACACCAAGCCTGTCAACCATAAAAATACATGCATGCGGCTTTCTGGAAGCATTGTCGAGCCAAGACTTAAAATAGATAAAAAAATATTAGAGGTCAGCGTACACAGCGCCATCTAGTGTTAAACCAAGCAAGCTTGCGTAGCAAAAAGCTACGCTGTAGCAAGGCATCGTAGCTAAGCACCCGCGTAGTATGTAAGTTCCAGTACAGGGCGGAGACAACAACTTTTGAGTGAAGTTTTTAATCATCACGTAAACAACGTGGGTTCGTCAGTTTTTAAACTTATAAATCTAGAGTCATGAATCTAATCAATGTGAATTGAATCTAATCTCTACCGGGATTGAGCATTTTTCACAAAAACTAACTAAACATTGTGGCTCTCCATATAGAAAAATAAAACAAGATCAAATTAAAATATATGGTTTTTTTTAAATGGTTGACAGGTGTTTGACCACAGCTCACCTGATGTTAAGTGACGGTGTGGTCGAAGATGGTAAAGCGCACCAAGCTTGGAATGGTACTGGCTCTCAAGTGAGACTGCCAGAACACGCCGTTAGATGCTTAGCGGCAGATTTCCAACTTGAGGGTGGTAGCTAGCCAGTCAAGTACTAGAAAGTACTCTACCATTACGCTATGGTTTCCTCACGACGGTTTCCTTCACCGGCAGCTCAAGCTCAATGTTGGGGTTTGAACCCACGGCCTTCGGCATGCTAACCGACCGCGCTGACAACTGAGCGATCATTGCTACAAAATGAATTGGTTTTATTGACCCACAGAACCCTGATTCTAGCGTGTTCCGAACAAGTTTCAGTGAGTAGCCGCGGCGCGGGCCGCGCGGTCACGTCCGGGTCAAAACCTTTTTGTCTTTTTGCACCGGTACCTGCAGGTACGGTAGATATTTCTCACGTTACAGAAATCATAATAAGATTAAATGCAAAAAGGCTGAGTGGCCATACCTAGTGTCACAGTTAATGACCCGCGCAAAGACCTCTGGTATAACTTGGTGGTTGTTTTTATAGAACAAATAACTAGGACCGGGAATGGTCGTCCGAATCATGGTAGCGTTAGGTAATTTGTTGTCTTTCTTTTATGTAGCGACTTATTAGAATTAATTTGAAAGGAGGTTAAATATTAATAAAAGTTCATGTTAGAAACAATGATTTCGTTTTGGCTCAGTTCTCCCGTTACGCTTAACCCTGTCGATCAAGGGTCAACAATTACACGGCACTTTAACATTACTCGCGGGCGCCGGTAGTTAAGAAATTGTAAAATGTCCTTTAAAGTGTACAAGTTACAAGTGATTTCAGTATGTCTTACCGTCAAGCGACAGTAAAAGTTAAGTTTAACTCAAAGTTAACCAATCTATGCGGGCGAGGTAACTTGGTAGTGACTTTTCGAAGAAGTTTTTCATTTTACATTGTTTAAAGCTTCAGCGTTCCTCAGTTTAACGCAGCGGTTGGCAACCTTTTGGCTAAGCAAGGATCATATAGTGACAAAAAGAGGTAGTTGCGGCCTCCTTTGGTCATAATTTTAATAATAGGTATACAGGCTGACAGTTTGAATGTTAGCAATATTCAAAGACATGTTAGTTAGTGGTCATATGAAACGTATAAAGAAATTAAATCGAAACAAATTAAAAAAAAAAAAACTAAGCAAACCTTGGTTAAAGTTTTCCCAAGACTCCAGAATGTATGGACAGCGCGCGGCCTCACGCGCCGAGCTAGCGCGAGACATAACTACCATACGTAGACTGCCGAGTAACTGTTGTCTAATCTGGGACCGCGCCGACTACCGCGCGCTACTACTACTGACTACTTTCGGTGCGCGTGATTTGAGTGTCCGTATTTTTGTGTTTGCTGAGGATAAAAGAGTGGTGTGGAAGCAGCTGGTGAACGCCTCGGTGAAGACATTTCAGGGCACACGTAAATATACAGATAAGTATGTTTGTAAGCACGGATAACACGCGCCGCCCCGAGCCTCCGCAATGACACAATCAACAGACAAAGCCGGGAGATGCGCGCTAGGGATGCCCTTGCACGCAGCTCTACGTGTATCGATAAATCACGATATACACGATATTATGAAAATGTTGTTTACAAAATACCCGCTGTAAGCTACTCGACTAACACCTCGGTTCGAGAGTAGGGGCAAAAAAGCAAAGGGCTCACCCGATGTTAAGTGACGGTGTAGTCGAAGATGGTAAAGCACACTTAGCCTGGAAAAGATCTGGCTCTCAAGTAAGGCTGGCGGACCACACCGTTATTTAACGGAACGCTCTCCTGATGGTTAGAGATTACATCTGACCATGACCATTGCAGCTATATACAAAAAAATTAATAACAAAACCAAGTCCAGGGCATCGCTGCTTTGGCGCTCATTACTTAAAGACATTCGATGATTAGTCAACATTATGTGTTCCTGAACAAAGTAATGCTTACACACTACTGCTAGGCGATAGGATATCTGGTACTGCGGCAGTACCTCCCTAGACGACCTCCTACTAAGGAAATCTACCACTAAGTAATTAATATTATATTATATAAAAATACACAAAAACGGCACAGTTGTCAGAAAATCGACATCGATATCCGACAGGCTGTCCCATCCCTACCGCTAACCCGTTTAGTGGCACAGGTAGTGTTCCAACGCGGCGGAAATCAAACAATCGACGTCGCGGTCTTAATATTTGTCTTACGTCTCGCATCCTCGTCGCTCGCGCCGCGCGCCGCGGGAGCGAGAGGGACGGCGTCCGAGCCCTTCAGTTAAGTATAGTGTTGTTAATGCGTAGTGATGTCGCGCCGGGAGTGCGTCTGGTTATACATCTCCGGAGATTATGTCGTCGGTTTGTAAGATGTGTATCGGATTCCAGTTGCTCTGGTTATCATAGGAATGGTAAGAGGTTGGTGGTAAGTAAGATTTCGAACGCAATTTTTTTATATAATTGACTGGCTAGAGACTACAGCTCGCGTGATGTTGTCTGACGCCAGTGACTGACGGATATGGTAAGCACACCTTTTTTATATGCTATAGATGGTAATCAAGCAGGCGAGCTGCCTGGTGGTAAGCTCTTCGAACACGTTGCCGACCTTTTAAGATTCTATTAACTCGCTGTTCCACCGCTAGCTGGATGTAATCAAACTACCTAGGTTATTTTCACCACTGGATTTATTGTTCACCAAAAGTCTTAAGCCTGTCGCACCTCGTGTTTTTTTTCTCTTTTTTCTTGGCATCGCACTCTGTGCATTCTGCCAGTTTCAATGTGTCTATATTTTGTGTGCAGTCTTCAGTTTTCAGCTTCTTTATAGTCAAAGTCCAGTCTTTGTCAAGTCTAGTTCGTGCCAGTTTAATCTAGTCATGCTTTAGTAAAGTAGTGGTGACTTTATTATAAGTTTCAGTGGAGTTTTGGAAGCGACACGAAAAGTCATGTTTCACCACACTATATTATTTTCCCACGCTCGTGCTTTTAATTCGTCACTTTATGAATAAAACACCACCATTTTTACACATAAACACTCGAAAATACACTAGTTTTGGAAAAAATACAATGGGGCGACACGACGCTTACCGCGTTCCCGCCAAAAAAACCTCACCTCGTGTTAGTCGCCGAACGAAACACTACCGCGTTATAACAATTGTGTCATCGAACATAGCGACATCTAGTTTTATAATACCGTATTCTACTTTAACACTCGCCTTTTGAAGAACCCTATGTTGCAACTCCGCGAGAATACGGAGGAAGGCAGACCATTCCACAATATGCAAGTGTATGGCAAAAAGTTCCATGAATCAATTATATGTGGACGATTAAGACGATGGCGTCTCTATGCAAACTAAGTGGCTCTAGGGCATCGGAGATCCCAGGGTCGTCGACAACTCTGACAGCTTACATACACTCAACGTCCACCTGTCATTACAAATCAAGACAAACATGCTAGCTCGATTGAGCGTGGGCCCAGCGGTGGGCCACACATTACATTTATTCGCGGCGCGCGACCTACTTCGATGCCTTACTGCTGGTAAGGGAGAGGACACGGTGCTGGGAACAGATTCAATATTATCTTCAAGAAATAGTGTGACCATTTGATGTGAAGATCAGAGATTGTAAGCACACTAGCGTGGAATAGGACTGGCTACAAAATAAAGCTGCAGAAACACAATACAATACAATACAACTTTATTATACACCAAACATATAACACCGTTACATATAACATATTTTTTGAACACCGTTAAATAAAATCTTACCATTAGAATAAATGAAGCTAATTGATTGAATCAGGCGTTATTTTGCGGAAGTCCATTTTGAGCGGAAATAAACTAAGTATATACCTAGAACACTCTAAATGAAGCTATTTATAAGTTATATACGTCACTAGCTGTGCCCCGCGGTTTCACCCGCGCTAGATGCCTACGTCATAGTAGCTTTATGCATGCAAAGTCTCAGCCCAATCGGTTTAAAATTGACAAAGTTTCATACAAACTTTCATCCCCTATTTTATCCCCTTGGGGGTAGAATTAATCAAAATCCTTTCTTAGCGGATGCCTACGTCATAACATCTACCTGCATGCCAAATTTCAGGCCGATCCGTCCAGTGGTTTGGGCTGTGCGTTGATAGATCACTATGTCAGCCAGTCAGTCAGTCAGTCACCTTTGAGTTATATATATTTAGATAGATAGACGGAGCCAGCGCTGTACCTCCTCTAATGTACCACACGTACATGAGGGTTCCGAGAACCTCATTGAAATACATATATTCAATGAATTTGTAAAATGAATTGCTTCCAAAGACATTTTTGAGCATTTTTTTTTTATTATGTATACTTAATTTAATCCTGTAATACAGCTAGACAATTTATTATTATTAATTACACATCAATAAAGGGTTGATCAACATTAATTGATTGATTATCAATCAATCAGCAATAACAATCTAACCCATAAATTAAATATAAATTACATACGCTTTTTTTTACATATGTAAGCTTGTTGTTGAGATTTGAACCCACGCCCATTCGAGTGCAAACCGACAACGATGATCACTGAAATATTATCGCTACAAAAAAAAAAACACTATTTGTCTATTAATCAGTTGAATCTTTTATGGCTGAACTGTTTTTAGTAAAGCTTGATAAGATAAAAGTCCTAAATGTATTCCGCTTGTTTCGTTTCCCCGCGCGCTCCCTCACGGGGTGTGTTTAGCACGAGTCCCCGATTTCCGGCGTCTTTCGGAAGATCCTTTCAAATCTTCTAACACCTTCCGCGTCCACACCAAAACACGCCGTAGCCCGCGTCAATAAAGGCCAATTTCGCGCGGCGACAAAATGTAATTTCTCGTTGGAAATTCGAAAGGTCGTGTATTTCGGTTTAGCGATAAGAATTCAGTGTTATATTATGTTGCGGAGACGGCGGGCGCGCGGGGCTCCGGCTTCCTTCACCTTCTAGCACTCGGCACATACAGCGGCCGCGCTCCACTTGTTGCTTGCTATTTTTTTATAGATAACGCATGTCCATGACCATTGCAGCGGCACCCAGAACTTTGAGTAACAAAACAAAATCCAGGGCATCGCTGCTTTAGCGCTCATTACTTTGCATTCGACGGTCAGTCTCAACAGCCCTGTAATGTCCACGCAGTACCCTTCAAACTGGAACACAGTAATGTTTCGTGAACTCAGTGGTTAGTGCGGCGGGTTCTCACGCTGAAGAGCGTAGGTTCAATCCCCAACAATGAGTTCGACCTGCCGATGACGGAAAACATCGTGAGGTAACTGTATCGTGGTGGTAAGGTACTCTAATATTCGGCTGGCTAGCTACCACCCTCAAGTTAAAAATCTACCACCAAGCGCCTAACGGTGTGTTCCGGCGGCCTCACTTGAGAGCCAGTTCCATTCCATGCTAGGTGCGTGTACCATCTTCGAAAAACATGGCCATGTCAACAATTTAAAAAAAAGTACACACTACTGTTCGACGACGGAATATCTGAATATGCTGTGGCGATATTTCTCAATCTATTTGAACTGAGCTCGCCACTCAAGATTGCCGAATAAAAATCTGAATTCCATCTGTCAAAAGCACCATTTCTCTGCCCGTTACGTTTCCCTTCCCCCGGATTCGTCCCACCATCCCTGGCCCACGCGGACGCCGTGCCTTTAATTTGTTTTAATTTTCGACCGGCACTTGACAAAGGGCGGAGTAATGTAATTACACCAATTGACGAATTATTCGCCGCGAGTTCGCTCGACGGCTGCAAATGGAAAATTTATTATTTGTCTAATTCGTTTGCGGTCGGCGCGTAGCGATATTTAGAATTTCTCCGGAACTTCAGCTTCAGCTTCGGCTTCAGCGTCCACGTGCAGCTGCTAGCAATCTGCTAGTTGCTAGCTTGATTAGGTACGTTTCGGAGAAGATGCCCTTGAACTGCACAGTTTGATTCTACCTTCTTCCGGCTACTGGACGGCCAAATAGATGGATGGTCTTTAGTACGAGAGCAAAGCGTCATCCGTACAAGGTATATTCCCACGAGCGCACGAAGCGGTTCGATTCCACATTGTTAACTCGCACGGCGAGGTCGTGGGACTCCATCTGTCTGTCTGTGTTCCCTGACTTAGAATAAATAAGTTCTTAGGTAAGCGTGTTCCTTCTAGGTAACATGAAGTTGTAGTCAAATGCGAGCTTATTTAAGATAAAAAAACTGCAATATTGAGTGCTAGTTGTCGTTCAGCAAGGAGACCTTCCTGGAGGCCCTGATCAACTGCCACAACACTCGTTGTCGTGGAAACAATCCCTGAGAGAACACTTCACAATTGTAGAGGTTCTTGGCATTTAAAAAGCCCCCCTTTTCCGTGGAATGTGGTCTCGTAATAGACGAGCGTGGGTGTAGCAAGCGATGCGCTGTGCGCAGTAGACGGACTCTTTTTCCCAAGAGAGGGAGGTTCCAGCTCAGTCTGAATCCTCCTCAGTACGCCAACGGAGTGTCGAGATACAATAGGTGGCAGATCTCCTTAGCTCGCCTAGGAAGGTACCATTGCAGTGTCAGATATTCTATCGCCAAAACTAGTACTTGCCAAGAACTAGCAGACCTCACACGGCTGTTGAGACTAACCATCGAAAGTCTCAAAGCAGCGATGCCCTGAACTTTGTTTTGTTACTCAAAGTTCTGTGTATCGTTGCAATGTTCATGGACAGGCATTGTCTCTTACCATCAGGAGAGCGTCTCGTTCGTCTCAGTTCTTTTACATAAGTGAGCAGAGGCGTCTTCCGGCCGTTGAATGCGAGCGCCGATCAAGAGGTCGTCACAACTTCATTTCTGAATTTAGACAACACGCTTTTTACACTTCATTTATTTTAAGCTAAGGTCTGCTATCCGACATTCCTAGAGCGAACGGTATTTGGCTATAAATATAATAGAACGGCTCGGCCGCAGCTCCGCAAGATATCCATTGTCTGGTTATCTCGGAGCTGCCGCGGCTACCGAAGACGGCAGCACTTTGTAAAGATTTGTTAGGAAATATGTCGGAGATACAACACTGAGTAATGGTTATTACAATCAATAAACGATTCACTTCTGTAGACGTAGGTGTGCGTTGTGTATGCTGGCTACTTTTTTTTCTATATTTTTGGCATCGCACTCTGGGTATTCTGCCAGTGTAAAGTAGTTTATACTTTCAAGTGCCTTATAACAAAATCAAGGAAAATATATCTTGTCACGGTAACAGTCACGGTCAAGTCCAATCCATTCCCTAGTTAAGTAGTGATGACTTTTATAAAAGTTTCTGCGGAGTTTTGAAAGCAACACGAAATGTCATGTTTCACCACACTTTCTCATGCCCATGCATATATTCGCCACTAAAAAACACCACTATTTTCATAAATAAACACTCGTAATACACACAAGTTTTAGAAAATATTGCAATAATTCCAAGTTGCCCAAATTGTTTTACAACATTACAAATTCACGACAAAAATAACAAATACATAACAGATAATCTGTTCCATATATTTTTACCAACTAAACATTTTTTGCTTCGGACCAACTGATTTCAATTTTCGCTAAATTAAGATTTAGTTTTCCTGTATGGGTGCTAATGTCGAAAGGATGTTTGAAAATATGGTAACACCTCGTCTATAGCCGTCCACAAGGTGGACAGGATCTCGGGAAGGACAACGCCTTACTGCTTATCCTTGAGCTGAGAAATTTAAACACAAACTAAAAATAACATCACAATTGTAAGACATCAAACACCACAGTGAGCAACACTAGTGGCGCCATCTAGGCCCTGTGCCGATAGCAAACGGCTGGGCAACATGTTGTGAACACGAACCATAGTCTCAGAGACAACGCCTCCGCAGATCACGACTCGCCCAGATATTCTGCCGCCAAGCAGTAAACTCAAACCTATTAATAACTAAAAAAAGTAAATATACATTTCCCGTTAAGTGCAGTATGGGCTCCATATCGAGAGTAAAGAGGTTTCTTCTTCGTCCTAGACCGTATTACTGTTTAACATCACCCTATTGTAACTGAATGTTCCTCTAGACTCCTTAAAGATTTCTTCAAACTCACATTTAAAGTTCACGACTCGTTTAAAACTTAAAACAATGAAAACATCCTTCTAAAATGTTCACAAAACTATCGTACAAACTTTGTGCTGCCGTGTGGAAGGCGGTCTTATCGCTACGAGGCATCTGACGTTCGTTCCAAGTTTAAACACTTCCGGCGCCCTCGACGATTGTTTTAGTTTGTGACTGCTTGCGTCCGGCGGCTCTGTCTTTGCCTCTAGAAAAATACTTTGCAGGCATCAATAGAGTCGCGCCTGGCCGCCGCGCCGTGTCGGCTGATGCTGAACGAAGGCGCGGTCTACGATGCACCGTCGTTGCCTTTCAAACGACTGCCCAAAAAAGAATACAATGTTTCCAGGGTTCCTGTGTGTGTGTTCCTTTATTCCGCACAACTTTTAAACTTTGTAGCGATAATAGCTCAGTGGTTAGCGTGGTCGGTTTGCATGCCGAAAGGCGTGGGTTCAAACCCCAACAATGAGCTTGAGCTACCGGTGAAGGAAAACATCGTGAGGAAACCATAGCGTGGTGGTAGGGTACTTTCTAGTACTCGGCTGGCTAGCTACCACCCTCAAGTTGAAAATCTGCCGCCAAGCATCTAACGGTGTGTTCCGGCAGCCTTACTTGAGAGCCAGTTCCATTCCAGACTAGGTGTGCTTTACCATCTTCGACCACAACGTCACTTAACATCAGGTGAGTTGTGGTCAAGCAACGTGACTGTCAGCCATAAAAAAAATGCCTGATCAGATTTGGATGTATGGGGTAATGTTAGAATCCTGACATCAGCCCGAGAGACATGAGGTTCCGCACTCTGCAGCCCTAGCTACCTGCAGCTTGAGCTTCCCCCGCCACTTGAGGCCACCTAGGTTTTTGTAATATTTATTGCTTTGTATTTTATATGAATAGTAATAATATGTGCCGTGGTGGTGCCGGCGTAAGAATAGTACCCCACCCTCTCTACCCGTGGTTGCCGTAAGAGTCGGCTAAGGGATGTAATCCGGAAGATGGGCAGCAGCGTCTTCCTTGAACAATCACACCTAACTGCGCTCGCCAACCCGCCTGCCAAGCGCGGCGAGTATTGGCAAAACCCCCCAGGAGGAGGCCTATGTCCAGCAGTGGACGTCCTATGGCTGATGATGCGAGTAATAATATGCGGTTCGTTTAAGATATATGGTAAACCCGCAGCGCGCCGTGAGCAATATCTATTACCACAGATATGTTCACAAAACTTCCTGCAATTTTCGCATGCTACTATTACATTGCGGCAAGTTTTTGCGGCCGCTCACAGCGTTATTGTAGATTACTATCTTCGAACTTAAAGTTCGTATTGTTCCGTTGGAAGAGTCGAAGTGGACTAACTCGTGGTTAAGTTGCTGGAATACTTTCGTGTTGTTTTATTGAAATCGTGATAGCTCAGTGATTTGCGCGTTCGGTTTACACGCAACAGGACGTGGATTCAATTCCCAAGACTTCGCGTGACATAAGAAATTCTATTAAACAAAGATGTGCTACTCAAAAGTGCTACGGCGTAGTACCACTCTACGTGGACAGGCGTCGTCGTAGCACACCGCTACGAGATATGCCACGACCTCATTCCTGGCGTGGAATCTACAGTAGTGCATGCAGGAACTCTGCACAGCGACGGGTGGTTCTGTATGTATTAAAAATATGTATTTACATATTTACAAGGAATATGTACATATATACAAATATTCTATCACTTATCAGGTTCCCATAGCACAAGCTTTGCTTAATTTGGGGCTAGATGGCGCTGTGTAAAATGTCTTACGATATTTTAGAAATATTTGCAAGCATGGCGCTCGACGTCAAGTAGATGGTAAGCTTGCGTAGTACTGTATAACATTGTTACAAATAATAGTTTGTAGTGTATCCGGGCTGCACGCCGCGCGTTGTAAGTTCCGCTTTTAATTTTAATTGATTCTGTGGCTTTAATTCCGGTTGGTTTTATTTTTATTTTAAGGTATCATTTCCACGAGCGATACTTTAGTAAATACTTTTATTTTTTTGGCTCACTGACCACAGCTTATCTGACTTGAAGTGACGGTGTGGTCGAAGATGGTAAACACACCTAGCGCAAAATGGAACTGGCTCTCAGGTGAGGCTGCCGACTTGACACATTTACAACTTGAAGCTGGTAACTAGCCAGCCGAGTATAAAGTACAGTAAGAGAGAGAGAGAGGAGTAAGACGGAGTGTTGTAGAGTAGTAAGTTAGTGTTAAGTTTATACAATTGATTAAGATTAATTTATCTAACTGTATCTTCTAAATATATATAACTCAAAGGTGACTGACTGACTGACTGACTGACTGATTGATTGATTGACTGACTGACTGACTGACTGACATAGTGATCTATCAACGCACAGCCCAAACCACTGGACGGATCGGGCTGCAATTTGGCATGCAGGTAGATGTTATGACGTAGGCATCCGCTAAGAAAGGATTTTGATTAATTCTACCCCCAAGGAGATAAAATAGGGGATGAAAGTTTGTATGAAACTTTGTTAATTTTAAACCGATCGGGCTGAGACTTTGCATGCATAAAGCTACTATGACGTAGGCATCTAGCGCGGGTGAAACCGCGGGGCACAGCTAGTTGTATATGAAATAAAAATAAAATTGAAATTAGAAAAATTTACAAAGGTCACGGACCCCGGTGTATGTGGAGCGTAATATTTTTTTTTAATCTACCTATATAATTAAATATAAAATTACGCGTAATACACGTTATTGTGCGTAATTATTATTATTATTATTTCTTTTTAGTGTTACGACATCTCCCGTCTGCTTGTCTCTTTTTTTATATCGTTTTTCCATTATTGGTTGCCTGGAAGAGATCGCTAGCGATAAGCCACTTGTGGCACTAGCTCATAAGATTCTTTTGTTTTCTGTACTCTTTTTCTTTTTCGGTGTGCACAATAAAGAGTTTCTATCTATCTAACAATTTTTTTTAATAATTTGAAGCGCAGCGCCTGCTCTGCAGAGCGCGTGAGTTGCTGTCCCGAGTCCCCTCGACAAGTATTATTAAGATTATTGTCTCTATACATATGTATCTGTATTATTTTATAACTTGGGAAGGTATAGTAAGTTTCCCATTTCCAGTAGCTTTCCCTTGCTTCTTCCTAGCATACCCAGGCCCGCGCACAGACTGCAATGACTTCAAGTGAATTCGTCGGTGCGCCGCGGGCGCCGCCGGCGGGTCACATACAGCTAATGGAATAGCCATTGTTGTCCCGGCTATTCATGTAGGCGGAGAGCCGGCCGCGCCGCCGTCCAGGGTCACTCAATAGGAACATTTAACTGGCTACTTACAATTACATGAAGTTACATACTTTAATTAGGGTTCTTCTGAAATTCCATGACTTGATTAAAATAAATGTGAAATTAACTAAATGAAATCACATCTCCCACTGTAGTGAAACAAATATCGTAAGCATTTCACGCAACGTCAGCTAGCCAACTAGTCAGTCAGCTAGCCAACTAGTCAGTCAGCTAGTCAGCTAGCCAACTAGTCAGTCAGCTAGTCAGCTACCTCAACAAAACACACACAGAACTAACATTTACATGAATTCCATAAATATAATTATGTTTAGTGTGGGAATCAAATCATTGCCCACAAGATATTTACTTTCATAATATACATACATTTTCTCCGCCAGATAACTTTTACTTTTAATATCATCAATATTTTACTTTTATTACCGATCCCACTAACATCATAATTGTATGTTGGTTAATTCTTCACGCTGTAATGGTTTGACTGATTTTAATGAAGTTTGAAATGCTGAGAACTGAATATAATAATACAAGATGTACTTATGCGTAATAACATAAGATAGAGAGTTACATTTTATTCTGATATTATGTCCTGCCGCTCCCCGCCCACGGACCGGTCTGCATTCAGAGGGCCGCGCTAATCGACGCCGGAACACGCGCCATTGTTCGCAACAACAGCCCCGATCGCAGATCGCTGCGATCACACGCGACCGCAGCGGAATGCTAACCGGCACGCTGTTTGATCAACTGACATGGGATCACCCCGGACGCAAACCGTTGCTCGAAGCTAACCCGGGAAATTCTGTTTTCATATAAAAGTAAAGAGACGAACGAAGCGCTCTCCTGATGGTAAGACCATTGACCATTGCATCAGTACTCAGAAATTTGAGAAACAAATACAAGTCCAGAGTATCGCTGCCTTAGCGCTCATTACTCAGAGACATTCGGCAGATAGATACATAAGGTCGCTGAAGTACCCTTCAAACTGAAAGTAATGTTTAGACACTACTGCTCGGGGGTCGAATTTCTCGTACTGTGGTAGTATCTACCTTGACAACCTCTTGCTAAGGAGATCTACCGCCACTTGATGACTTTATCTGTACGTGACTATCATCCTGAACGTTTGACTGAATCAATCTGGTATAGTGCTCACCGCACTACAGCTTAGCTAATGAGCGTTTGGAGCGCAGCGCACTGACCTCTATAACCAATTGCTCGCACTAACATTTCAGTGTGTAGACTGACGTATTTGACACGTTTTTGTTCTTTGAGTCGAGAGCCGTCACCGGAGGCGATAGAAGATCGAATGTGAAGCCGGTTGCCACGGGAGTCAGGGCCGGGCCGAGGGCACGCGGCAGGCCGCGCTCTGCAGGGGCGGTTACAGGCAGATAATGTTCATGAACATACTTTATCTCCGATTGTGTGAAAATACAACTGTCAACTATTCTGAACGCCTCGGAGCACTCGCCGGAGCGCGCGGCTGCCGGCGATAAATCAACCTCCTTATCAGCAAACTCGTTATCAGCGCGCGTATGTGCGTGCAGTGCGTACACGTGTTTTCGCCTCGATGGAGCACCCACTGAACAGGCGCCCCGGCGCCCCGGCGCCCCGGTGTAGATGTCGAAGCGTCTAATACGGCATAGAAGACCCTTCTACGCCGCACGATTTTTGTTATTTTTCTTCGATTCTTGATGATTAGTTCTTGTCTTGTAACCAGCGGTCACGTGAAATGCTCAGAATTCCCGTGATTCTAACAGCTAGTATTTAGATTTGACCACAATTTTGAAAGGTTTTTTTACTTCTCTTGTCTTGTAAATAACGTTCGAGCTTTGTCAACCGTAATAATAATTGTTACTAATTCTGATTTAAAAAAAATTGCAATGAATTCCTAGCATTCCATTCTACCTATACTGTAACTTTATAAGGTGACTTTTACTGGAATACATGTAATGTTAGAAATATTTCAAGTCATGTCTATTTAAATTGTCTGTGACTTTTCGCTTAATTTTTTTATGAAATACTTAACACGGGCAAAATGCACAAAGTGTGACGCCAAAATCAAAGACAGTAAAAGAAAAATATAACTTTACATGTATGTTTTCACCATAATCCGTCCCGGGCTCCGCGCTCGAGTGCGCGGATCGCGGGTGCCACACTAGCACTAGCCCAACCAGTGCTACGCGTCGCTTGGACACGGGCTCTCGCTTAACAGCCATCAAACAGTGCTCAAGTTATGGTTCAAGCTCTATTTCAATAGCGTCGAGGCCCCCGATTCTCTAACTCACGCGAGATTTCTCGCCAAAGACGCGTCTATACGCGTTTAAAACTCTAAAAGCTTATAACATTTGTTCATGCATTTCAAACGTATGCACGGGCAATCAATAAGGTTTATATCTGGTACTGTAGCAACTTTCCATCCCAAAGGTGTCAGCGGTACTCCGCAGCGGTACACTGCACGCAGGAACCGAGGCGCGTGCGAGCAGACACGCTGTGACAGAGTTGGGCGACTGGCGCGCGTCTCTAGCGCCGCACCGCTGCACCGCCGCACCACTGCACCGCTGCACCGCTGCACCGCTGCACCGCTGCACCGCTGCACGCCGGAACAAGAGCGCGTCAGCTGTCGGCTGTCGGATTCCCGGGCATTAGCTGCCCCTCCCGGCAACACAACAGCCTAGCGATCTGGACGGACACGCTCGCCGCGCAGCCTCCCTGTGCGGCACTCGTGGTAGTCGGCCCGGCGATGCGGAGACACAGGAAGCCGCAAGCCGGCGCGGCGCCGGGATTCCACTCGATGCTTATATGATATGTGCTAATTGGGATGACGCTGAAGGTACGAGAAGGCTCGTAGACTTCCCGCCTAAATGGCCGGCGGAAGTTTTTTGATAACCTGTGAATGGGAAAAATTTATAAGTATAGCTTCGAACTGTATCGAAATGAAACCTTGTACGTTTATATAGTTTCAAACTTGCAAGTTCAATTCCGTAATTTCATTACATGTCAATAAAACAAAAACAATAAATGTCAATGTAAAATATGTCAATTTAAAAAAATATTTTCAATTTAAAAAAAAAATATATCTAATTGACTTGCGTTTAACCGCCAACTCGCCTGATGATAAGCGAAGATGCGATCTGCGGTGGAGCACGCTCGCCTAGCAGGCACCGATTCACTCGCGGCTTGAAGGCACCCAGATTGTATCTACCAGGGAACACCCACTCGAGCAGCAAAGTCCATTGTCTAGCGGTTCGTGCAATGAAGGTAGAATCTTAGATTCCGTTTAGTTCGAGTTTTTGGAATATCGACCATGAAGCAGTGTCGCTTCTTAGAGCTCCTGGCTGTTCTATATTAGAATGGGCAATATGGAATTAGGTCATGCAGATCTGATGCGCACTCTACATAGTGCATCCGGTAGAAAACCGACAGACAAGCGACTTACAAGTAATTAATAATATTTTAATTAAGAATACTCGTAACTGGCTAAGCTGATGATGGCGCCGTCTCATCGAGTTCAATGTAAGTTGCAAGGCATGGAGGCATGCAGGCATGCAGGCATGTAGGCTTCGCACGGGACAGACGGCAGGTGCGCGGCGCGCCGCTGTCACTCCTCCATATTGTTAAAGGATTAGCGTCTGAGATGAGAATCAGAACAACAGGCTCCGATTTTCTCACATTCCGTAATAAGCTGCGCGCCAAAGATCTGAAAACTAAGGACAGTCCGGCCGGAGATCGGCGTTCATGTTGCACGAAGGTAACTCGAAAACAAGCTTAATAAAGAAATTTCGAAAAACACGAAAGCCCACTATAATCAATGAATATTTATTTAAAACTTAATACCAGTTACTTGGGATGATGTAAGGATTCTAACAGTGCACCACACATACATCCAAATCTGTTCAGACGTTGAAAAGTTATGGCGGAATGAACAAACTCACACACATACACGAAACCTGAAAACACTACCCTCTTTTTTTAGGTAGTCGTGTAATTAGCGCCATCTATATAAATTTCTATTAACTACGTCTCATCATGAGAACTACGTTTGCACATACTAAGTCTCATTCACAAAAATAGTAGCCTTATTGCTAAAAGCAATCTCTTACAGGCAACCTTAGGATGACATAGATTCGGAGAATAAAAAAAGAACACCTACAACGTTTATAAAGATATCATCTATAAATACACAAAATAAAGTACACGTGAAAGGCGCGCAGCGGCCCGCAGTGCGAAACAAGACGAGACCGCACGCACATTGTACTCAGCTTTGCTCCTTGAAGAAGGCCACTAGATGTGGCCAAAACTGTAGTCGAAGTATTCGATATAATTAAACTTGGGTAATACCGCATAAGTTGAACAAAAATTTTATTAAGTACTTGGAATAAATTTATTAACTATTTTTTAAATTTTAGTCTATAATTTTTTTATTTGATTTAGAACCTTGTTTGCATACCGATGTTTCATTTATCCTTGGAGAGTGTGGCCGCGAGTCCTGTCCTCGCACAACGACACACGTCAATGGCGTCATACAGGAAAGGTTTAGTGCGGGCTCAGGCGCGCGGCGCAAGAAGCCGCTTCGGAGCGGCTGCGGAGCGCAGCGGCGCGGAATTCATACGCATTAAGCACTGTTCCCGGCACGGCCGCACGCTCTACCGGCTCTAACGGGTATTTGATGGACTAGTTGCCTCTAAAATCATGAAAACCAACAGTTTCATAACGAAATTCTTTCACCCTCGACCCAAAGTATCGAGCATGTAGCGAATTATTTGCTCCTTCAGCTGTCGAGTGGTGCAATTACATTTTGGATGCAGAAACAGACATGTAGCCGCAACATCGAACTGTATCCCAGATTTTGCTATCATCAGTTTTCATCTGAATTGCCGCCCGCGATGGAAGCAAATTTAAACACGTCAGAAGTATACCTTAAATCTTATAACCCGGTATAATGCGTCACTGAACACACGCCATAGGAAGCATGTTATATAATATAAATTAGGTTTCAATTTATTTGACTTCCCCGAGCCGCTCGTGAGCCGACCGGGAAAAGTCGTGAAACTTTAGTTATTTCATGCAGAATATCGAATTTCTTTTCATAACTACAAAAACACAGGTGATAATAATTTGTGTAAACGTGGGCGATAGCACGAGCCGCGCTAACCTAATGCAGCCTGGAGGTAACTGCGCGCTCCTTGCGTTACCGCCAAAGATTTATAAAGTAAAGATACGCCTCTCCGAACATTTCCATCCCAGCATGTCTACCACTTAAGAAATTAGCGCCATCTCTCAGAATGTTGCCTAACTACTAACAAGGTCCCGTCACGTCCCTCGCAAATACGAAGAAAGAGTTTTAGCGCGAACGGAAAAAATCATGTCTTTTTTAAATTTGTTTTTTTAATGTAAAAATGGCGGTGGTTTATTCATAAAGTACTAAATGACGTGCCTGAGTCGCGAGGTGGTGTTGAGTGATGCAACATAGTTTTTGTGTTGTTTTCTAAACTCCGTCGAAGCTAAGTAAAGGCACTATAACTTTACATGGCCGGACTTGACCTTGACTTTCTTTGTGTGACTAGACTAGACTTCCTTCACATAATTTATCGTGAAATATTTTATTTATTTATAATTAATTGTACTACCAGAAATTATTCTTCATGTTGTTTTGTTATAAATTTTCCTTTAACTCTTTTTAAGTTTTTTAAATGTTATTACATATAATTATGTCGGATGTCGCTGTATATTAAAGTTGTATTCTGTTCTGTTGTTTATTCGCACGGCGAGGTTGTGGGGCTCTCTGCAAGAGGATGTGTTCCCTGAGCAGCACAACATGCGTGTCTTCGAATCTAGAGGATAATAGATCTAGATCTAGATCTAGAGGATAATAGGTTCCTGTTAGCCATCTTAGCCATCTAATCTAATCAAAATTAAAAACTTCCTTCATATTTTCTACCTCACCGACATACTATATCGGTAGCGTGTTAACTGTTACAATGTACTGCGCACGTAGAACACTTAGATACCATTGAAAATGTAATATTGCCCTGTCCTTACAAACTAGGTCAATGGATATCATCGTATGCAAAATACAATCATATTGAGATAGGATGCGCGAGCTTATTACGTTACGGGCGCGCTGCGGCCTGAACTTGCATTTTAACCGACTTCGAAAGGGAGGAACGTTTTCAATTCGACTCGATATTTTTTTTATATTGCACGTGTCGTGTATTGTCGTTTGTTCAGTTTTTGTCCATTACAGCGGCGCTATTTTTACGGACCGTATATGTTTTTTGGATGATAAACTAGGTGTTTGACTACGGCTCACCTGATGTTAATTGACATTGTGGTCGCAGATGGTCAACACACCTGAAATGGAAACTGGCTGTCAAGTGAGGAAGTGCCACCGGAATACAGCGTTAGGTGCTTGGCGGTAGATTTTCAACTTGAGGGTGGTAGCTAGCCAGCCGAGAACTAGAAAGTACCCAACCTTCATGTTAAGGTTTGCTCACGATGTTTTCCTTCACCGGCAGCTCAATCTCAAAATGATGGTAAGAGGTAACGCATGTCCATGACCATTGCAGCGATACGTACAACTAATAATACCTAGCAAAACAAAGTCCAGGGCATCACTGCTTTGGACTCATTACTTTGAGACTTTCGATGGTTAGTCTGACCGGCCCTGTAATGTCGCTGCAGTACCCTTCAAACCAAAACACGGTAATGATTACACACTACTGCTTGCCGGCAGAATATAATAATATGTTACTGTCTACCTAGACGACCTCCTGCTAAAGGGATCTACTACCAAGTAAGATATGAATACAGTGTTTTTGCGACTTTCCGATTTTCTCAACACTCGTGAGTACTCGGAGCCACTGGAGGCTGCTCCCGCGGCTCCAAGCGGCGGGGGCTGACGCCGCGATAATCACGTATTGAATGCCCGCCGGTGGCGGGGGGCGGGGGGTTGCCAGCACGCGGCCGCCTTCCAAGCTTCCACTTGGACGACGTCTCTCCCAAGTAGAGGCTTGGAACAGTTGTCGAGGTTCTGTCTCCGGTGATGTCGGAACGTTTGCTTCATTTAGAGGCTCGAGGATAAAAACTAAGCAAAATAAATAGTATATAAACCAACCTTTTACACATAGTTATACGTGACGGGCATGTAGAGTGCCTTCCATATTAACATACATCACATCATCAGCCATAGGACGTCCACTGCTGGACATAGGCCTCCTCCTGGGGGGGTTTTGCCAATACTCGCCACGCTTGGCAGGCGGGTTGGCGAGCGCAGTTAGGTGTGATTGTTCAAGGAAGACGCTGCTGCCCATCTTCCGGATAACATCCCTGAGCCGACTCTTACGGCAACCACGGGTAGAGAGGGTGGGGTACTATTCTTACGCCGGCACCACCACGGCAAACCACATTAACGTTACTTAGCAATCATTTAATAGCTGAACTTTTTTCTATAAAGTGACTTTTTTTGCTTTTATAAAAAGTAGATTTTAAAATTAAAAAAAAAACAAGTCATACTAGTTACACTCGTAGTGATGTAACGGTATGTAAAGCTTTATTTTTGTATATTTTTTTACTAATAGTAAACTTTATTTTACGAAACTTATTTGAATATTTTGGCTTTATATGCGGCCGTTGATATTTAATACGTTTTCAAACTTATTCGGGCACTGAACCCGCGCTACTGGCGCACACTGCGCAGGCAATAATATAATCAATGCGGCTGGCGCAGTCATTACAGATGCACTTTCACGCGTGACCGCATATCGAGATCATACCGACACCGTCACATAACGCGAGTAATATGACGGCACTCGCACCGACTGATGTCGTCCTGAGTCCTGGCGCCATGCCGGAAGCTATGGTCGAGATGGCGCCACTCGGTGTGAGTTCGCCCGGGCTGCTGGCTACGGCGTCGAATCCATAGATCCCAAGTATTTTTTTTTTTGGTGACATCATCGACCTAAGTCTACGTCACATCACAATATTCCGATGAAATTACGCATATCGTTTCTGTGCCGCTAACCGTGCGTTTCAAACCTGTTTTTTCCGACGTCACGACTGGACTAGGCCGGCGCCTGGTGCTACGCTTACTATCATTCAACATCCCAAAACCCTATCGACATCCAGACGACTCTATTTGATGACACGTTTTTGTTTCTGGAATAAAAACCGGCTCCCGAGTAAGCTGGAATGTACCAATAATGCTGGGCGACAGATTTTCTTTCAGTCACCCGAATACCACCGAGCTATAAATTATTAAATCGAAATTCAAGATATGAAATATGAACCCGCACCCTGCGGTCGCGTAATGTTTATGCGAACCGCTGAGCAGACACTTCGAAACGTCTCACGAGACGAACAATGACAGCGCCTCGAGCTTGTCAGGTGTCATTTCACCACAAACCACTTACACCACTGCTCCTTATAATGTTAAAGTCACACGAAGTTACCCGCAAGTAACACGACGAGCGAGCGCGACTTATTCCACGCAGGAACCAAACTTGTAGCTTCTCCAACAGGGAGCCATCTCTGTAGTCTGCGAATGCTTACTTTTACAATAGTTTTGGCATATTTTTGTTTTACTCATGCGGGATTACTCTCGTTTGATTATGTCGGATACTCCGTCTGTAGTTTCGGCCACATACGGTGGCCTTCTTCAAGGAGTTAAAGCTGAGTACAAACCGCGCGCGGCCTCGTCTTGCTTCACACATGCAAAAATTGATGATGATGAAATCGGTAACATAATTAAAGGTGAGTAAACCCGCATAAGTAATCGAGAACATAGGGAATCGGTAGAAGTAGCGTAGATGAGGCACGACGGCATAAGAGAGCGTCACGCCGTTTGCCGTCACGGCATACTAGTCTGTTATACTGGCGAGGCGCGGCGGTAGATGTCACAACCCGCCGCCAAGCCACACATTCTGAATTAGATAATAGTCGTTATTGTTGATAGTTACAGCGAATCCTCGCGCGTCAGTTAACCGAACCAATAGCCGGATCAATCATAACTAATCAGCCGGCGGCGGCGGAGGCGGCGGCGGCGGCGCCAACAACCGCTAAGAACGACGGACGCGCCGGCGGAGACAAACACTTGCCGCCGCGCACCTGACTCGCCTGCCAGGATAAAGGTCCAACCACACGAGTGGCGGGAAATGCGAGGATTACAAGATTTGTAAAGATCTTATTATTCATTTGATTCAAGATAAATGTTTGTTCTATGTCTGGGTGTTGTATGTATTTACAACAACAAAAAAGTATATAAGTATTCTATCAGTTATCTGACTTCCCATAGTACAAGCTTTGCTTAGTTTGGCGCTAGATGGCGCTGTGAGACTTTAGATGGTTAGTTTCAATTGCCGTGTAATATTGTTAGTATCCTTCAAACAGCAATTTTTACACAGAACTTGGCGGCAGAATAACCTCCTAATATTTTAAATGTGAAAGTTTGTGTTTTGATGTTTAAATTGTTGTAACTCAATCACGCAAAAACGGCAAAACGGATTTGGATGAAATTTGGCACACGTATAGTTTATTACCTGGATTAACATACAGGATACGTTTATCTCGGGAAAATGTTAAGTTCCCGTGGAATTATTAAAAAACTAACTACAGAACGTATCAACTGGAAATTTGGTATAGATGTGACTTATGGAACATTATTCCAGAATAAACGATATCCTTTACATTAATAGGTTAATTAAGTAGTGCAAGTTTCATGATGGATAAAATCATTGCCCTTTTGTTACTTACACGTTTTCTCTCTGAACCCAATTGCGGTGGTGCCTCTCCTAGACGACCTCCTGCTAATCTAAGGAAATCTACCACCAAGTGAAAGTGTACATCGCCCAAATAATTTTGATCTTTGCTTGTTCTATATTTTCGTACAAGCATCACAGCGCAGCGGAGGACCTGGTCACCGTACACGAGGCGCGCGGCGCGCGGCGCTCGTGTGGCTGCAGCTCAATCTGGGAGCATGTGCTAATACGTAATCAGGTTAGCTTATTGAATGACAGCTCTGTCGACAGATGCCGTAGACTATTATTTGCCCGAGGCTCTTGTCGCACTAGAGGCTTCGAGCAAAAATAAAACATAGGTACTACTTTGACTCGTCACCAAAAGTGTTTTGACAAATTTCAAATTTCAAATTCAAATTCATTTATTCTCGCAAAATAGGTATTAACAAATAATCTGGTCTTAAATTTAAATACATATATCAGGTACTCTATTTTAGCTGTATAGCATGCAAGTAATTGGTTCATTGAAGTTATTATTGTAATTTCATTAAATTATATTATCTATTAGATTTAATATTCAATTTATATTTTATCCTTAAAAAATTCGTCAATATTATAGTATGCTTTGTCAATTAGCATGCCGTGTTATTGCATTGAATAGTTTTCAAAACTTGTGTTTTTCCCAGTGTTTATATTTAAGAATAGTTGTGTTTCTAATATCTAGTCAAATCGCCACTACTTCACTAGGCCATGAATAGGACTTGATCGTTTCTTACTCTACGTGACTTTGGCTTAGACAAATACGAATATTTTATTGATAACAACAGAGTTAGAGTTAGAGTTAGTCTTTTATCATTTATATTTTAAAATAACATTAAAAATGACAAAATTATAATACATGTCAATATAAGAATGTGTCTTATTTTACTAAGCGAGACACTTGATAATGGGATTTACAATAAAAATGGAAGGAAACACGAAGTGCGTTGCCAAAAAAATATGTCTTAAAGTAGTTTTCACTAAAGCAGTCCTGCGCTTTGTTACATTCCACATAGTCCCGGGTCCCGCATGCCGTTGCCATTTACCATCAGAGAAGCGTTTCGTTTGTCTCATTACTGCTCACCTTAAAAAAATATTATACTGAACTCTAACCGTAAATAAAACAGTTTAAAAGAGATTTATTTTTGTAAAAAGTAATGAGACGAACGAGACGCTCTCCTGATAGTAAGAGATGACGCATGTCCATGACCATTGCAGCGATACACAGAACTTTGAGAAACAAAACAAAGTCCAGGGCATCGCTGCCTTGGCGCTCAGTACTTCGCGGCGTTCGCTGGTCAGTCTCGAAGGGCGTCCTCGCAGCACCGCTCCGGGTATCAAAGTAAATATTAAAAAATCGAGTTTGTTATTCAAAGAACTAGTGCCTGAGCTGTCTCTGCATAATAAATACTTTTTTACATAATATTTGTGAAACGAGACACGTATTTCATTATTTTTATTAGGGTTCCGCGACGTTCGGGCGACCGCTCAATGGGATAAATGCAAATTATAACTCCGCACGTCGTTCCAACGTGAAACTACACGCAAGACACGAGACCCCGCCGCGCATGACGTACACAACACACTCGTGCGACATTCAGTCGGCGTGCGTCGGCGTCGGCGTCGGCGTCGGCGTCGGCGTCGGCGTCGGCGTCGGCGTCGGCGTCGGCGTCGGCGTCGGCGTCGGCGTCGGCGTCGGCGTCGGCGTCGGCGGAGCCGAGATGAAGATCTTTCTTTCCGCAGGTATACCTAATCAATGATATTAAAGATAATCAGATTGGAAAAAAACGCAATTTCGCAAACAAATATCGAAGATCGAACTGAGCAAAGCTTGTGCTATGGGAACAGGGATATATTTTTTTTGCTATAAATATAATACATAGGCGACACCCAGATACAGAACAAACATCTGATCAAAATAAAACAGAATCAAGTACAGACGATACGATATAAGAACAGAGATACAGTGGTGTAAATACACCACTGTATCTCTGGCTCTCCGACTGATTCTAGAAGTGTGTTTCTTGTACGAGTGTCCGGGGCCGGACTCGCAGTCGCCGCGTTATTTTTTTAAGCATATCTGCTAATGAAGGGGTTCCAGGGAGCGCCGCCGCGGTTCACAGGTAGTGTCGCGGGGCTCCCTTCTTGGAACCCGGTAATCGAGGGCCTTACCTGGCTGCTTCAATTTTGCGCTATTGCTTTTTAAATAGTAGACGTAGGTGCTCGTGATATGTTTTATGTATAACATAGTGGAGCGAGAGCACCCGCGTCGTACAGCGCCTGAACTCCGAAACGCCAAAAGAAAGTTTAAAGTTCTTGGGAATCTATTGCGAGCATCGATACCCAAACACGAGATACAAAAAAGGCGGTACTTGACGTATTGAAACAAAAAGCAGTTCTGAGCTAATCAGTTAAAGCTAACAACAAAATAGAGATAGAGCGGTAGTTGGCGCGGCTCACACCCCGAAGGACGTGGGTTCAAACCCCAGCAATGAGCTTATGAAGTGAAGGAAAACATCGCAAGAAAACCATAGCATGGTGGTACTATGGTAGTGATCTCTAGTACTCGGCTGGCTAGCTAATCCCCTAAGCGTCGCTGCTTTGGCGCCCATGAGGTACCTACTCTCGAGAGCCCAAACATTCTGCACAGTTTTCTATGAGACAAAAGACTACCTCGTTTCGTCGTCGAGTTCTATTAAAAACGGGCAAATTGCAAAATCACGCCGCTCGCGTGCAGTCACGTGTTGAAATAACACGGTAGCCGCGGGGCGGGCTCTGAACTAATCTACGAAACAAAACCTCGTAAAAGCATCTTTTTGCCGACGACGCGCTTCCCGGGCCGACACGACGCGACCGACTCGTCCCGACACTCGGACAACAAACCAAACTGCGGATGTTCACGGAACGATTCGAGTTTCGTAGGGGAGGTGCGCCGGTGGCGCCCCCGGCCCGGCGCGCCGCGCGTCCATTGAAACAGCTTATTTCCGAAGTCATCGGAGCGGGTATCGGCGCGGGCGTGGCGGGCCATAAAAACAGCGCTTCAATTCAAATTCACTGAAACCCGCATCAGCGGACTCGCGTCTAAGCAAAACGAGGGACCGCATAAAAACTACGCGTTACACTGGGAACTGCGCAGGGCCGCACTAGGGCCCTAGCGGCTGCAGCCGCGCCCCGTCGGAGGGCCACACAACTCTCTACAGTTCACGCCAAATTACCAAAATTAAAAATAAATGAAAAAAATTGCTGCTTTTTGAAATTAAAAACTATTAAAATTATTTGTTTCCAGTGAACTACAATCTAGATTGACGTGTTCCGTCCCCGGCCGCGCCGTCCAGCTTAGTATCAGGTATACAACCAAGGGTGTATGTCATATAAAGATGGATACCGAATTAGCGCTGCTTTTATAATCCGTCGCACAGCTGGGCGCGGATCTCTTCTCATCGTAAGAAGGGCATTGTCATCTGTGCTGTCGTCCATCACGCCGGTCTAGTGCAGGTTGGAAGACTTCACTCTGTCGAGAACATTAAAATTTAGGCAGTAGTTAGAAATGTTTGATGTTTTCCTTAACTATTTGAAGCGGCAAGATGCACAAATTGGGAAAAGACAAAAGTGCGCGCCCGGCAAGCGCCAAGACACCATAACCTCCGCGTGCGCAGCCCAGCGGATCCCCACAGACGCGCCGTGACGCCCGAACAATTGATATCATTCGATTGTAAACACTCGATCATTCCCAACAAAAGTTGTTTTCTCTGCGAAATCTCATCACAAAATGAAGCGTCATCTATTGACTTTGCGAAACACTACTAAGAAGCGACCGACGTGAAGCTAAAGGAGCCCGAACACGCGCAGAGAGTGGCGCCACCTACGCATCCGGTAATCACTGGAAACAGTGGTAGAGTTGCTCGAAGATATACGACATGGATACTTTGTATCGACATTAAATTCACACACGGGTAGGGTTAATGGTCACTAATCGTATAAGCAATGTAAATAAAATATATTCGCAAATTTAAAAGAAATCAATTTTCAAACAAACTAAATAATAAATCAAGTACCCGAATTAGAATCACCTGTGACTCGTTCATACAACTACAGCTGTGTGCGCTAGTGGGCGCGGCGATTCTTTGACACCGTAGGTATCAATTGATTCAAACGAAACTGCACAGTGCAAGCCGCATTGCGGTGCGCTCAGAGCACTAGGTATGATGTATGTACATCATACCGCATTCACAATCACTATTAACACTTTCTAATTTTAACCGACTTCAGAAGGACGTTATCAATTCGTCGGAATCTTCTTATTTTATTTTATTTTTATGTATGTTCACCGATTACTTGAAAACCACTGGACCGATTCGGAAATTATTTTCTTGTTTGAAAGGGTGTACTTCCCATGTGGTCCCATCGGTATCAGGTCTGGATCTGATGATGGAATCCAGGAGAAATCGAGGGAACTCTTTAAATATTTTAAGCACACACTTTTGTAAATAAAGCATGACGGACAAACGTCAACAATGATTCTGCCAATGTCAGTAAATAGACTGGTTCATACAAATAGATCAATGTTTCAAACAGTTTGTATAAGTTTGTTAAAACCTTTTTAAACTTATTTTATAGTAACTCGTGCATTTGCAGTATAATGCATGGTTTAATAATATTTTAAATGATGGTGTAATGCTGTGAATTTGACATCATCAATGGCAAAATAACTACTTATGTTACACGGTCACATACAAAACACGATCTTATCAACACAAAGTAACAATAAGTTTTAATTGAAAAAAGTTTTTATAAGTAAACTTTTTGCAAACTCATCTCTTTGTAAGAACTAGTCTATTAGGTACTGACATTGTCAGAGTTTGTTATTTATTGTTTGTTTACAAGAATCAAAAATCTTTGTGAATTAATAATGGTTCATGAATAAAAATCAGAGTACTACCACCGTCTCCTAGCTTCATCATCAGAACTTTACCGCACCGTCTGTTAGCAAAGTTATTTATGAGGAAAAGAAAATAGGAAGCGCGGTCAAGTTTGTGCGAGCTTTCAGCTCATTCAGTAAGTATTTCTTTATCGTTTGCATTTAAGAAACGCGCACACGCGTGTCTTTGCACGGTTCTGTGCGCCGTTCGCTGTTAAAATACAGGACTATCTTAATTTAATAGTATTTCTTTTTTAATTGATAATACGTTTTGATCTGTCTCCGGCTAATGACATTTGCGCTGCAGTTTTTTAGATACAGGTTGCTCCAAACGGTATTTTTGAAAATTGTGAATAATTCAGGAAATAATAACAATTAATAAAATTAAAGCATACCGAATGTATGAGAACGTGGAACTGGATATGTGTTTTCATTTAATGTCGTCGCAGTAGCGCCTTGCTGTATATGGGAGGGTATATCTGTACTAGTATTAAATAATTTTAAATAATTAAGTTTGTGCCCCGAGTCCGCCCCGCGACATGATAGTCTGCGATCGCTGAGTGGACGCGCCGCTCTATTATTTCTTCAGCGACCCTTTGCGCATTGTCCTGCGTGCGTGGGCCGGCTCGGGACGGTCCCATCGAAACTTATATGGTAACTATTTTACTACTTGCAACTATTTTAATTACGAAAGCATTGGCCTGTGTAATAAAAGCTATTATTCATGATGTGCTTTTTCCACAGTTTCGATGCACCTAGCGCCATCTAATTGATATTTTTGATACTAATAACAAAGGAATATATGTTTCGCGCTGCTGCAGACCTCTCTGTGAATTCGCTGTTCACCTGAAGTCGCGCGTGTCTCCATGCTCGCTTGTTCTTCCGAACTATGTACGCAACGGATGTTGATACAGTGTTTAGTTTCATTCTGGGAATTTCTCTCGAAGGATTTATACATACGTCCGCACGGAGCCGAGATGCAGCTAGTGACTTTGACTAGAAATGTTTGACTGCTACGGCGTAGGCTCGATAGTAGGCGCCTGTATCGTCGTGGACACAGCCGTAGCGCATCGTCGTAGCACGCTACGATTTATTTTTGTCTTGCCAGGCCTAAGAGCGATGAACGAGCTGATCAGAAACTTAATCTGGTTTGATAATCCGGTTTATGTTTATCCGGTAACGCAAATGTAAAACGAAATAGAGACGAGTCAGGCCGGGTGCCGGCGCAGACGAGTCAGGCCGGGTGCCGGCGCAGACGAGTCAGGCCGGGTGCCGTCGCAGACGAGTCAGGCCGGGTGCCGTCGCAGACGAGTCAGGCCGGGTGCCGCGCTGACGAGTCAGGCCGGGTGCCGTCGCAGACGAGTCAGGCCGGGTGCCGGCGCAGACGAGTTCTGTTCGCGAACATTGATATTCCTGTCGTTTCTATGCGGAGTCGAGGATTCGGAATTTGTCGAGCGAAATTATTTATTTACCTAGCTCGGTGAACCCGCGCGCCGACCCGAGGAGGCGACGCTCCCGAATTATGCTTCGCGTCAGATGTTAAGCGGCGCAGAAACTTTATTGGCCGGTATCTGTCATATTGTTTTAGATATCGGCCGCGTTTTAATTTGATAATTTAACTTCGTAAACATTAAGCGGTGTTTGCACTCAGTTTGGAGAAATACGATAAGAGGAGATCACCGGTTCTCGCGCATGCTTAGATGTAAGCTCGGTAATGTTAACGCATTAGAACCAGACCAAACAACCGATTGCGCGAAATTAAAAAGCTCCGACAGTGTAGTGCGTATACTCTGCGACTTCAGATGGAGTCTCGACCGCCCTGTGTCCCCACTAGCTGTGTACCCTTCCCACCGGGACACAGGAATGTACACTAGTCTTGGCGGGAAAACATCTGATATTCAGGTGATGTCTCAACGACTGCCAACTTAGGAAACCTGCCAAACCTAGTACCGTGGACAGTGGGTACATCTTTGGGCTTTTTGGGGTTGAAACCTTGGGACCGTGGGCGCCGGCAACAAAACAATTCAAAAACTTGTCACCTTATCTGGTCGATGGCACACGTGACCAAAACGCTGGCGTCTATTTTGTCCCACGTCTGAGTATGGCCGTACTACAGCAATGAAGCCAGCGTTTTTGGGAAGCCAACTGACAGCGGTTTCTTAGATTAGTTTAATAAAAATTCTACAGTTTTATTTTCTTTCTCACCATTAAACAGCGTATAATATATAAGTTAACACATTAACTGCAATGTATTTTTGTAAATTCATGAATAGAGTCTTATAAATGAGTAATCCCGCAAGCACCAAACCCCCCATTCCGTCAGGTGAACGGACGCTGCGCGGACTCCGCCTACTGCTCCGTAAAAGTAATTCCGCTAAACGTCTCCGAGGCATTACCCGCGCAGAGTACCTGCAGCCTTCACTTCTCGTTCGGAAAATATTTTGTCAGATTACGACAATTTTTCTTTTTGTAACCGTAAACAATCATTTCTATATTGCTCCCCGCCCCCCCTCCCCCCTTCCCCCCTGCCCCGAGGCGCGGCGGGCGCGCAGTGACTGATTTCTCTCGGTTTGGTTTACGTACGAATCGCCAAACAGTACAATGCTGCCCAAGTGTTCTCCAATAAATACAATCTGGGTGCCTTCAAGCCACGAGTGACTCGGTTCCTCCCGGGCGAGCGTGCTCCGCCGTCGACCGCAGCTTCGCTTAACATCAGCCGAGATGGCGGTCAAACGCTAACAAATTGTGTTCATTGAAGTCTCATTAGTATAAATAGTTACATGTACACGAGAGCCGCCACAAACACATGATTAAATAACTTGTCTTTTGATGTTTGAAAACAAAGATAGTCGATTGAACATCAAAATGTTATGAGCCATTCAAACTGCGCTCCGAGATACAGAGTGCAGGCCGTGAACCCCCGGCCCGTTGTCGATCGCTGCACGCGCTATGTTCATGCATTTTTAGCCACTAGCCGTTAGTCAAGGAAGGTTTGAAGGACTCCAAATTGTGGTGAGGCTTAGCGCAAGCTTTCTGCTGTCATATTATGTAATCCGACGGATTGAATCTGGGACGGAGCCATTCCGTGCGCGATCACCCAGTTTTAGCAAAACTCTTACAAATGGATGACGATTCGATTAATGTTCTTTTAAGACTGTCTGTGGTTGCCCTGGGGCGGCCCCTACAGCGCCACAATAAACATTATTAACATCGTGGTTCCTTTCAACCGTTTACTAAAATCCGTAATCCGTGGCAAGTGCTTGTGCCCGCCCGGGCCCGGTGCACTCGAACCAGAGATCGGCTACTGTTCGGTCTCGGGCGGCGCCCGGGGCCGGCGGCGCGGGGCGCGGGGCGCGGGGCGCGGGGTGGCTTTCAAATAATTAACTAGAAATAAATACCTCCATTTGAATTAGTCGCTCTCGGGGGAGCCCGCGATGCTTTTTAATAATTAAAAAATATTTTTCTTGAAATGTTTGTGTAGCGGGGCGCCATACCTCGGAGTCATTTCGCTAATCTGTCCTCCGAGCCGATACGGTTCGCGCCGTGGGCGCCGGGGGCGAAGTGCGGATACGCACATTCGGACCGTGCTTTTTTAAACAGTTACTCAGGCAAGCATACTTTTAACAAAAATAAAAAAACCGACTTCATCATCAGGTGGTGATGGAGCCGGAAGGCAGGCAGCTCACTGGGACTATTCTAGTGGCCATAAACCCCACTGAAAAGCAAAATACGCAATTTAGTTTACTTGGACGACATATTTTTTTCTAGTTATTTTGATTTAAAAATCAAAGTATGTATTGAACGGTTTTTTTTTGTTTTTTAACTGTTACTTAATTTCAATTTACCTTATTATCTATGTTTTAACTGAAAAAATTATGCAAATTTTAAACTAAAAAGTATGTTTTGATCGAAGAAATTTTTGTCATACGTTTTAATACTGAAAAAAATAAAAAGGTTCCAGTTGGCCTCGCACGCGCAGGGCTTCACGAGTGGGCGCCCCCTGTGCGTCCCGGCGAGCTGAGCTATTCCGTAGTAGCGCCCGCAACACCGGCCGCGCCCAGCTGTGCACACTGCTGAGCTAGCGACGCCTTAATAGCATGAGCCATAGATTTAAGGCATTCGTCATTAAGAGAATGTACTGGACGTCTTACTATTATTAAGTAGTTTAATAAAAAAAAATTAAAGACTCACGCGTCCTCCTTCCATGTCTACGTTCTAATTCAAAATTGAAATATTTTTGTAAACAATAACATTGCATATTTTCTTTGCCTCTGTTGCCTAAACAAGAGTGAAAGGAGTTCGTACATCAGACATCCTCGGAGTGCTCTCGTGACATTTGACGAGCAGAGACGTGTTCGAATGTCACGCGGCGTCGCGCGGCGGCGCTGCGGTCTCACGCTGCGCTAAAACGCTTCTCGTGTTGTACCCGACAGGGCTGGGAGCGCCTGTCGGGTGCGGGAACCGAACCTACACCCGACTGAGCCACCGCGGGGCTCTCTGCACTTGCATCCCCCTGGCTAAGTGACAATTGTAGAAGTCAGCATTATGTATTAATATCTATAACTGTACCTACCTAATATGAAAAGAAAGATCCACAAAAAAAATGCCTTGCTGAGTGTCTTGCCGGAGTCTTCTCAGTTGAAGTGTAATTACGAGCCGGCGGTAGATTCAAACATGTAACTTAACGTTCATAAGTGCCTTGCCAGGAAAATGAAAAAAAAAAATGAAAATTTATTTGGCAATTACAAACGTCGTTTAACAAAATAATTTTTACATAAATATTGTTCAGAAGTATAATTCATAGAGAAGCATTGTTACCCGTGCTAGGAATTAACCTGTGTTATGGCATAACAATACCCTCCGCCGGACAAGACAATCACTACATGCACGTCATAAACAATAATGTATTAAACTAGAAGAAAAGAAAAGGGATATTTGGGGATATAATGAATGAATGTATGTGTGTGTGTGTGTGTGTGCGTGAGTGTGTGTGTGTGTGGTTTGTGTATGATTAGGTGTGTGTGTGTGTGTGGGTGAGCGGGTGTGTGTGCATATATGTGCGTGACTAGGTGGGTGTGTGTACGGGTGTTTGAGTGTGTGTGCGCGCGCGCGCTTGTGTGTGTGTAGGTATGTAAGTTTAATGTAAAAATGTGTAAGTATTTGAAACTCTTGTAGTCTAAGACGGATCAACTAGAATGTCTTCGGTGGAATCATAATTTTGTTGAAGAAGCCAAACTGAATAAATGACTGTTTGATTTTGATTTTGATCCCCGGACGCGCGTGTGGCTCGTAGGAACACTGGCAATGATTAAATTGATTCCATTAGGTACTGAACACTGCGAGTCCTGTATATTGCGGATAGATAAACCATTAATTATTCGTAGCGAAGATAATAAAATAGAAAAAACACTAATGTAACAACTGGTGGCCTTATCGCTAAAAGCAATAATGCAGCGATATGCAGTGGATAATGTAGGCCGCGCCGGCCTCCGCGAGGGGCTCGCGGCCGGGCTCGGGCGCTCCCCGCGCCGCCGGGCGGAGTGCTCGTCCTGACCTGACTGTACTACGTCGTAACTTTAATAACTGGAGACAACGGGAACAAGGCGCCATCGGGGCGGGGTAGGTTCGCTCGTCCACGTCTAGTAGGACTGCACCTACTCACACCACCTCGGTGGCTGCTGCCAGAGGTGGGGTCCCCGGAGGACCGCAGCGTCGCTCCCGAGGAGTACCTACTGCCAGTATTCTCCTCCTTACTTCTACAACGGCGCGACTATTGTCTTCCTTTTTTTTTGACCTGGGAAATCCTTAATGGACACCGCCGGCTTCGGGGGAAGCGAGGTGATCGAATGCCTCTCCGCCAAAATGGCGAACTGAAGCTGGAAAACCTCCATCCTTCTCTCCATTCTTCTTTCATTGAGGGGCGCCACCTCAGGGTTACTCTTGTCGGGCAACGCACTCCAAGGAATCCGATGGCCAAGGTCCCTATCGGTCTTCCCCGGGCTAACTTCAACGGGAGGCGCGACATCGACCCGCCACGTCCCCGCGCCGCACGACGCCGCGCGACCGTGGACACGCACGCTCGACGAAGCGAGTGTTTGCGAATAACATTCAAAGGAGCAGTAGAGGGCCCTCCGCTCCGAGTGCCGCCGGAGCCCCGGGCGCCGCCGCGCGCTAATGGCGCACCGCCGAGCGCTAACTTACTTACGCACATTACTTACATTAAAGACTAATAGTTCGTTGGATATTCAATATCTCTGTGATCCACAGGGTGATAACCGGTAGTGATCACCGACTGGTAAGAGGCTCATTGAATATTAACGTCAAGCTTGAAAGGCCACGCTCCGACCTACTCGCGCCCATATACAAAACCCCGAAAACTTTCAACTCGACCTCGTTTCTCAACGGGTGGGTCTTAAAATGAACATGGACAAAACGAAGGTAATGTTGAATGCCCATGTTGTGCCCACCCCAATATCAGTTGAGAGCTCGGTTCTTGAAGTTGTTGACAAGTACATTTACCCAGGACAAGCAGTCCAACTAGGTAGGTCCAACTTCGAGAAAGAGGTCAATCGTCGAATCCAACTCGGCTGGGCAGCGTTCGGAAAACTGCGCAGCGTTTTCTCGTTCGAATTACCTCAGTGCCTCAAGTCGAAAGTATTCGACCAGTGTGTGTTACCAGTGATGACTTATGACGCCGAAACGTGGTCTCTGACTATGTGCCTTCTTAGTAAGCTTAAAGTAGCACAACGAGCTATGGAGAGGGCTATGCTCGGAGTTTCCCTACGAGATCGAATCAGAAATGAGGAGATCCGTAGGCGAACTAAAGTAGCCGACAAAGCCCAGCGGATTAGCAAGTTGAAGTGGCAGTGGGCAGGGCACATAGCACGCAGAACCGATGGCCGATGGGGCTGCAAAGTTCTGGAGTGGAGACCACGGACCGGCAAGCGCGGCGTAGGACGTCCACCCACAAGGTGGACAGACGACCTAATAAAGACCGCAGGAACGCGCTGGATGCGAGCCGCTTCCAACCGGTCTTTGTGGAAATCGCTGGGAGAGGCCTATGTCCAGCAGTGGACGTCATACGGCTGATGATGATGATGATGTTCGTTGGAGGGTCGCCCCGCCTGCGTCTTTAGTAACAAAAATCGCACACGGCATCGCTGCTTTGACGCTCATTACTTTGAGACTTTCGACGGTCAGTGATGTCGCTGCAGTACACTTCAAGTCGGAACACAGTAATGTGTACACACTACTGCTTTGCGGCAGAATATCTGGCACTGCGCCGCTACCTACGTAGGCTAGCTCCTGCTAAGGTCTGCTGCCTATCGGAATGCTTCTATAACATTCGCCCGCGCCGCACTAATACTTGGAACGAAGACGCGCGGCGTTGCTATGAGAAGCAGCGCAGGCGCGAACGTTGCTTTTAACTGCAGCTACTGTTTCCTTTCCTTTGCCAGAATATAATAATTATGTTGAGTTGAATAATGAAAGTTTTTCTACGTATCATGACCTACGGAGCCGAAGCGTGCGCACTCGCAGCGAGAACGGTCCGCCGCGCGCCGGCCGGAGCGCGGCGAGCTCCGGGACGAGCGCAGAGCTCTGTGCGCGGCCGCACCGTGTCCCGGACACGGCCGCGTGGCCGACACTGTAGGCGGAGTAACCCCGCATAATTTTAACAAAAATGTGGCAAAATCATGTCAGTTTCCAAAGTAAAATTTAAATTTTATTTTTATTGTTACAGAAGCAAAGGTGATAGCGCGCGGGCCGCGCGGCGGTGTGGGTGCGCGGCGGAGTGGGTGCGCGGCGGAGTGGGTGCGCGGCGGTGTGGGTGCGCGGCGGTGTGGGTGCGCGGCGGAGTGGGTGCGCGGCGGTGTGGGTGCGCGCGAGAATACCGCTAGTTTATAGCCGCGCGAGAAATGAGCGCGGCAAACCCGCTAGTCGCCGCAACCCCGCGCCCCGCGCCCCCGCGGTGAACGATGGTAGGGCTCTCTCTTGCACGCGACCGACTACCTATCGAGCAAGCTAGTTACCGTTTTTGCCTGCGCCGTCACTTAACATCAGCTGCAATCGAACACCTAGTCTGTCACCACTTTAAACGCTCAGTATTTGATAGTCAATGTAATGTGTAACGACGCTGAACTACGAGAAACAAATAGTTTACCTACTCTCGATTTGAAGACATGACCTCACAGTTCCGACGGCCGACAGTGTCGCAGTATCGGCGAGAGAATCACTCGAACGGCCACTCGTATCCCGTCAGCATTTTGCATCTTCGATCACGCCGTCGTCACGGACAGACGAGTCGATCGTCGAACGCGGACTACGAATAAGTATACCGCACACTCGTGCGCGGGAAAAATGGCTTTTTTATTCATCGTTTATTAAATATGTAGCGCTCATAAAACTTTCAGTGAACGAGCGGCTGCGAGCGCAGGCGGGCCACCGACCACCACGGTACAAGAGACGACCGCGCCTGCAGCTGCCAGGGCGCGAGTTCCGTGCGGGGACACAGAGAGGGAGGGAGGGAGTCGCCGGCGGGCATGCCGCCCCTCGCGCTCCTCGCGCTGCTCGCCGCGGCCGGGCTCGGAGGCCCGGTCGCCGGTGAGCCGCCGCAGACGACCGCACTCGGCGCACGGCCGGCCCCCGCGCCCCCGGCCCGAGACGCGGCGCCAGGCGGACCGCGCAGTAAAACCATACAAATACACTTTATACTTGTACGCTCTCCTTATGGCCCGACCGACGTCCTCCGCGCACGCAGCGCGCGGCGGAGGCGGCACTCTCCGCCCGAGTGCACGCGCTGGAGCCCGCCAGGCAGGGCGTCGCGCGGCGCAGGAACAGCTCGCTCGTGCGGAGCAATCGCCTCACTAGTGTGAATGTTACAAAGAGTTTTATCTTTTTCTCTGTACGTTTTAAAATGATACGTAAAGCAGCCGTGCCGCGGCTTCGGCTCCATGGTGACCGACGGCGCATCCGAGCGTCAGGCACTGCCTGACCGGGTGCGCGGTATCGGTTCGATGGTTTTTTTGAAAGAAGTTTTCTTCGCAGGCGCGGCGGAACTGCTGGCGGCGCTGCGGCGACAGCTGATGGCCGACAACTACGACTACATGTCCTCCGAGCCGGAGGAGCCGCCCGCCCGCCACGAGCAAAAGGTCCCGAGCGCCGCACCCGCCCCGGAGCCCCCGCCGCAGCGGAGCCCCGCTCTCCTGCCTTTCGTCAATGAGATATACATAACACGCGCGGCCGAGCCGCCGCCCCCCGAGGAGCCGGACGCGGGGTACGGCGAGGACAGCGGCCACGCCGCGCCCGGCGAGACCGACTCGCTCTACTACATGGACGAGGGGCTGCTGGCGCGCCCCGCGCCCCGCATGCCCCCCGCGGCGGAGCTCCCCGCCGCCGCGGCGCGCCCCACCTACAAGGTTCTAAAGGTGAGCGGAACTTTACTCAAATATTGTTCTCCTCCGAGGCCGGGGTCGTGTGAGATGGTAAGCGACTACACAGCTGGTAGCCTGGCGCGCTTCGCAGGCGTCCCGCCCGACGGGCTTCAGGTCTAGGTACATCTGTTACAGCGTAGTGAGGATAGTGAAACGGCCTGGAACGAGAGGCTAGTGATATTCATGATGCATGCAGGTGAAGGTCCCTGGGGGCTCGCGGCGCGCGGGCTCGGGGGGATACCGGCGCTTCCTGCAGGAAGAGGGGGAGAAGGGCGTCGCCATCATCAACCTCGGCGACGAGCCGTTCCCGGAGTTCCGGCTGCCGAGCGCGCGCCGCCAGTACATGAAGGAGGAAGCCACGCGCACGCGCCTGGCGCACCCCTCCGGCCTCGACGGGGAGCCCCGCGCGCCGCGGCGCCGCGGCCGGCGGAGTCTCACCGGCACGATCTGATTTGTTTTGTCTCCTTACTTATTACAATAAAATAGAGCCAGTGTAGTGCCGCCTGCTGTTTGTATAGTGTAGGGAGGGGGAGGGGGGGGGGGGGGGGGGGGGCGGGTAATGTGCGCCAGTAAAGTGTAAATACAGTTTTTACAGCGCGTCGTTAAAGTTATCGTAGTGATGTTGAAACCGAGGCCGCTGCTGCTCGCTGCTGCGTGCGCGCTCGCGGCGCTCGCGGCCGCCCAGCTCCGCGGCTCCGGCGGTGAGTCGGCGTCTACCGGAGCTCGCAGAGTGGATGGCCTGCCACGATCGCATCCTTTCATCGACTAGAGAGGAGCTAATTATTTTTAAACAGCTGCATTTTCTTTCGGTCGTAGCTTAGAACATTCTCGATTGAGTCACCTATCAAGCGATAAAAATCATGATCGGTTCAGCCGTACGGGAGCTACGACGCCACAGAGCCTCCTCTGTGCTTCCCGGCCGCCGGCGCCGGTTAGACGGACTCGGTTTACGGGCGACGTAATCCTCGCTCCTCGTCGGAGAACAGGCCGGCGGCGCCGGAGGGCCCGACCGGCGGCTGCGGCAGGTGCCGCCGTCTCCGAGCGTCACCCTTCACTCGTGTGTGTTTTTTTACACTTATTTACGCCGCACGCCCGCTCGGCGGATACGAATGAAGCTGTGGATGGAGATCGCTCGCGTGGGTTAGCGGGTGAGCTGCTTTACGTCCCGTCGCGTCGAGCCGAAGTCGACCGAACATTTTACGCATTGCTAACTTTATAGTTAAAAAACAACGTTCATGTGGCTCAGATCGATTAGTAGAGAGTTAACGAAGGATTCTTGGCAGCATCGAGTCGACCTCTCGCGAGCGCGGCGGGCACGCTGGAGGACGATGCGACATAGTTAGTTATTATTGAACAGAGCACCGAAACGACTTCAGATTGGCACGCGAGGCCCCGCCGCGGCTCACTCGCGGCCCAGCACGGACTTGCGGCAGCAGTTGCAACATTTTGACAGATGGTGTTAATTTTTAAAAACAAGTTGGTCTTTTTTTATAACTGACGGTCTCGTTGTTTGACCACAGCTCACCTGATGTTAAGTGACGGTGTGGAGCCTCGAGAGAGACTGCCGGAACACACCGTTAGATGCTCGGCGGCAGATTTTCAACTTGAGGGTGGCAGCTGGCCAGCCGAGTGAATAGTGGCACGAGTATATAGCGAATGTAGGTATGAAATAAACCGGCGACGAGGTGCGCACGGACCGACTAATGAGGAGCTCCGGTGGGTCTTCCAGAGCCGCAGGTGAAGTCGTCGGGCGTTCTGAAAGAACAACTGCCAAAGAACAACGACGACTACGAGGACGAGCCGACGAACGAACTGAGCGGCGGCGACCGACTCGGGCGGCCAGGCGGCACACGCGCCCTGGCCGCCGGCGCCGGCCCGGCTCCGGCTCCGGTGGCGGCTCGGCCCCGGAGGCCCTCGAGCGCGGTGCCGGCCAGGACGCCGCCGCCGGCCGAGCACCGCGAGAAGGTGGACAAACTGCGTCACTTCCTCGACAATTACAAGGTGATCGTGAACGAGTTCACGAACCACTCGGAACGGCGGCAGGTGTCGGCCGTGCCGGCGGCCGCGGCGCCCGCGCTGGCGCCGGAGCCCCCGCAGTGGAGCGGCGGCTCGGGCGAGCCGGTGCCGCGCGCGGGAGAGCCGCCGGCGGGGCTGGACGACCGGCCTCCTGGCGGCGCGCAGCTCGACATGTCGCCCGCGCGCGGCGGCGTCATACACAGCCTGCGGAACAAGGTGAGCGCTCCCGCTGCGGCGCCCACGCGCGTGAAATGAAATGAAATGAAATGAAATGAAATGAAAAATGAAATGAAATTTATTCACTAAAAATAGGGTTTACATTGATGTTATAGATAGGTATTTAACAGATTTAGTTCTCCTATTTTGCGTGCGCCGGCGCCGCGTGTTATCGCCCAAATTTCACCGCCTGACCTTTTAATTTCATGAAAATCGTAACTAAAGATATGGACGACTTCCGACGAACTAGGACCAATTGGTGGGAACGCATATAAAAGTAACAACATTCTAGAGAGATAACGCCTGTCCATGACCATGGCAGCGGCACCCGGGGCTCGGTGCAGCCGAACAAAGTGCAGGCATCGCAGTAATGTCTACAAGCTACTGCTTAGCGGCAGAATGTCCGACACCTCGGCGCGGGCGCTGCACCCGCCTCGTCGCACGACGCATCGACCCCCGACAGCGTGGGTCGGGACTCGCGGGCGATGACACTGCCGTCTAGTGTCATGCGGGAGACTAGGTGGCGCCCGCTCCCGAGTGAACGTCCGTCAGTTGATCGGCCGGCGTGTGCAGAACCGGCTGTGCCACCGCCACGTGATGATCCCCGAGGGCCCGAAGTACGACAGCGCCGGGCGCGTGTACCTGGCCGAGCACGCGCGGCTGCGCGGCGACGACTACAGCAACACGCGCGCGCCTCGCCTGCTGCTGCCCAAGTGCTGCAACTGCTGCCGCAAGTCCGTGCTGGGCTGCGAGTGAGCCGCGGCGGGGCCTCGCGTGCCAATCTGAAGTCGTTTCGGTGCTCTGTTCAATAATAATTCCAAAATTCAGTGCTTCATTTGTTTTTTTAATACATCCTTACGAAGAGTCATCACTCGTACTCCTCCTGCAGAATAAGAACACATCAGACACAGCTCTGCGGTGTTCCCTGCGCCTGTACGTATGCATATACGCTTTCATAATGAGGGTCCATGCTGTGACCTGCTATAAATGGATTTTTGAATGCGCGCGTGCCACCGAACTAATCGCGTTCGGCCTCGTGCCAACAACTCGTCCAGTCCTCCTCGGTGCATGCACTGCAGCGCCTGATGGTGGAACTAGAAGGCCCTAGTGTCGGGCCGGGTCGGGGACAATAAAACCACGCGATCGCAGCAATGATACTTTATTAGAGTAGTTTCAATCATTCACACCACCAACGTCCCGTCCCTGCGAACAACGGCGAGGCGAGGTTACTACGAAGCCCTGTCGCTTCCCAGCGGAGTCTGCGTCGCCGGCGACGCGGCGGCGCGGCGGGCCCACGGCGCGGCTGGGGCTGCCACGCTGCTCGCCCTGCTCGCCTGCGGTAGCGGCTGCACCCGTTGCAGATACACTATGTACACGACGATATCGGCAGGGTTCGAACCTGGCATCGTGCGACCCGAACCTGTACACGAGAGATCCCTACGAGCGACTCACCTGTGCACGAGCACGTACTGCTTCATGCTGCGGGACAGGAGGCTACGGGTTACACACGTTAGACATGAAATTCACTTGAAATCAAACATCTGAACAGAAATTTATGTATTTGGAGTCGACCCCCGGAGAGCCACTCGTACAGCTGGAGACTCACCGGTCGGGGAGGTCGGAGTCGAGCACGTGCCAGTCGCGGCGCGCCGCCGGCAGCCGCCCCGGCGGCCCCCTCGCGCCGGACTCTGCGCTCGGTGCCACCGCGCCTGCGGGGGGCGCCCCCTCGGCGGCACCAGGGGCGGCAGGCTCCGCCCGCTGGCGGTGCAGCGCGCCCAGCTCCTTCTTCACAGAGGGACGCGGCGGGTCGCGGACGAACTCGCTCGCGAGGATGTCGCCGAAGGGTCCGCCCGCTCGCCCCCACCCCGAGTACCGAGTGCTGTACGGAGCCCCGGGAGGCCGCCCGTCGGGGCCGGGCAGGTCGATATTCATCCAAGGATACTCGCTGTCGTGCGGCCTCGGGTTCGGCACGGGCGCGCCGGCGTCTCGCGAGGCGTGGCCACGGACGGCGGGCGGCGCCGGCAAACACACCAGGAGACGGAAGTTGGTCGCGAGCGACGACTGTTTACATAATTATCAGCTTTACGCCGTTCGATACAGTGCAACTCGCACCTCGAAGTCTTTCAGTACTCCTAGCATGAAACCTTCTTTATATTAAAATAAAGTTTCCATTGACCGCCACCTCCCCTGCTGTTGCAAAGATGCGAATAAGATAAACACTTTAAGTAAACGCAAAATGCTGCGCGAAAGGAAGCAAAGAGCAGGGATCCGACCGCCATTTCGTATTTTGCTGAGAAAAATCTGTCAATCTGTGAACCGACTGTCAGACTGTCAGTGTGAAGCAGTGCCACACACAGGAACTCACTTTTTGCATTTCGCTTGTAAGAAAGTAGGTCGTTACTTAATAGAGTAAATACTTGCAATTTTTTTATTTTTTTTTATAGCTGACAAACCAGATGTTGTACCAAAGCTCACCTGGCTCACCTCATATTAAGTGACGGTGTGGTGGAACTACAAGATCGGCGTCGGAACGTTCTCGTCGTAAAAACGTTGGTTTGCCTAAAATGTACCGGAACATACTGACTTCCAGGAACTCGTACGAGTCGGTCTCACCTCGGGGAGTCGGCCCGGGTACTCACCGGCCTGTCTGCCTGGTGTTGCCTCACTTATAAAATTATTTTTAAGGGTACGCGTCTTTCGCTTGTTGCATTTGTTTTTTTTTAATACGGATAAGTCCGGGTTTGGCCACCAACTCGCCTGATGGTAAGCGATGATGTGGTCGAAGATAAAGCACGCAGACTTAGAAGATACCTATTCACTCTGGCCTTGAAAAGAACTAGATTATATCAGGAAACAAGGAAGGCGGCAAAAATGATTATACAGATGCAACAAACGAAAGACAGCGAGTCTGACATGTTGCAGGATGAGCCACAACTGACATGTCCAGAGTGTCGCCGTACGCAGCCGTCGCAGGTACTCTGTACTACTAAGGCGTCAAAGCGGTCGGTATACCTTGGTGGTAGATTTCCTTAGCAGGAGGTCGTCTAGGTAGGTACCACCGCAGTACCAGATACTCTGCCGGTAAGCAGTAGTGTGTAAACATTACTGTGTTCCGGTTTGAAGGGTACTACAGCTAGCGAAATTACAGGGCTGTTGAGACTAACCATCTAGTCTCGAAGTAATGAGCGCCAAGGCAGCGATGCCCTGGACTTTGTTTTGTTACTCAAAGTTCTGTGTATCGCGGCAATGGTCATGGACACGCGTTATCTCTTAATTCTTTTTTTTTTAATTTATTTAAAATTACTCTCCACAGACACTGGGGTCCGTGACCTTTGTCAACTTTGAATTAAATTTTTTTTTTACAATATGGGAAGAGGAATGTTAGTCTAATTAATATATTTAGATTAATTAGAATTTAGATTTGACCGCGCGCCTTCCAATTATATAAATTGAAATAAATGTATCGAACCGACGACGCGACGACGGCGGAACTGGCGGCGCACTCGCGGCGCGTGCCGGCCGCCGCGCACCACATGGTATGTTTATTCCTGTTTATTCGAGACTGTTGGGGAGAGCCCCGCCTGCGGCCGCGGCGCCGCGACTCCGAGTAACGAACAAAATTCAGGGTCAGCATGTGCATTTCGTGGAACGTAAACTATATAAATAGTATGTATGGAAAATGGAACAGCGTTCCCCTCCTGGCCAGAACTAATCAAAATCGAATTTAAAAAATGGAAGTTCCCTATTCGCCCCGTATGTATGTATGTATGTTCGAATGTCTACGATTTTGTCAAACACTAGTGACCCGATTCGGATAGGGCTTCCTTATAAAATGCATATTATTTGAGGGAAGATTTTAATGTATGATATAGGCTTTGCTGAAGTCGATTTTTTTGAAAAGATAATTAGTTAATATGTTGATATGTGAAGCCGCTGGCGCTGCGATACTCACGACAGCGAAGAGCAGCAGCAGCAGCAGCAGCAGCGGCAGCGGCGGCGCGGCGCGAGGCATGGCGCGCGCTCGGGCCCGGGCTGAGGCGCAGTACGAAGCGCATAATGCGCGCATTACGGCGTGACATCCAATCAAACGCTATCATCTTTCACAATATACTTTATTATCTAGGAGGTAATAATTAAACTTAACATAATTCAATTACCGCGCGTGCGGCGGCCACTCGCGCCGTCCCACTCGCACGCGTCGCTCTCTCTCTCTCTCTCTCTCTCTCGAGCGCGGGCCCCTCACTGCGAGCTGGCCGCCGCCCTCGATGACGTCAGACGAGCGGCGAATACGTAAACGATATAATAGTGTAGGAAAGCTGAAACTCTCTTTCAATGTATGCACGCCGCGGTACATCGAGGGTGTTTCATTGTACCGCGGCCTCCTCGGAGGTCCGCGGAGGTCCGAGGAGGTGCGAGGCTCGGAGGCAGCCGGCGTTACCTGTGAAGCGATCTCTGCAGAGGTACCTTTCATATATTATATCGCTTACGTCGTGCCGATGATCTTTCGTCTCGCTCCGTCTCGTTGGTCATGAGCGACGCGCGAGTGAGACACCGGCCGCTCGCGCCACAGATATGATATGTTATAGAGATGCCTAGAGACCCGACACTCGACGCTCGAGTCAGCTCTATGCACACTGTGTGAATGTACTCGGTGAGGTCACACACCCGCGGTGAGCGTCTAAACGAAGTTTATTAAAATGACATATTTTATTAAAATCCAATAACTATATCGTAAAAATACACGCGTCGAATAACTCGGCGCAGTCGACAATATTATACACAATGTTATCGTGAGGTCGACTCGCCTGTGCACATTACAGCGGCGGGGCATCTCCACCGGATATCATCTCCGTGGCTCGCAGACTCGATACAGACGTTAACTTATTCCGTTACAATAAACTCGCGACCGCTCGCCGCCGGTCCGCCGTCCGTCTCTGTACAAACTATTTACAGGGCGGCGCTGCACGCGCGGGGCTCCCGGGACGGCCGCACTCGCCGCAGGGCGCGGACATGCACGAGTACGACGGGCGACACCTGTGCGTCGTCGTGAACTACTTCTACCGCAGCACCGATAGTGGCCTGCCCTAGTGTCGGACGTACGACCGGCGCGAGCGCGGACGTCGTACATGAGACGCGAGCCGAGATTAAAATAACTGCACGCGACGGAACAAACAGACCGGCTGCTTTTATTTTAGACTCGGTCCCGCTGTACAAATTTTTGGCAGCGACAACAATGAGCTCCTCTCGGCCGAGCGCCGCCGTTCCGCTTAACCCCGCATACTTATCATAAATATTGACTACATTCGTTACATTAGTGCGACAATAATCCCCCGCCCCCGCCCCCGCCTCCCTCGCGCGGAGCCGGCGCTCCGCTGAAGCCGCTGGAGCCGCTGGAGTTACTGTGTGGGACTGCATACGGAGCGGATCAGTCCCCGCACAGGGTTACGCGGAGCGGGCAAGCTACGCCGTCACGAAGTCGTCGTACTCATCACAGCGTACTTTCACCCCGGGACCGCCGCGGCGGCGCCCCGCCCGGCCCGGCGGCCCGGCGGCCCGGCGGCCCGGCGGCCCGGCGCCCGGCGCCTCACTTGTGCAGGCCCGCCTTCTTGGCCTCCAGCTCGTATATGAGCAGTCGCCACATCTTCACCACGAACACCTCCGCCTCCTCGTCCAGCACCTGCACACAGGCGGCGCGGGTCAGATGCGAGTTTGGATTACGATAACCTCAAGGAGTCGAGGCTCTCTCGCTGCGGTCGGATAACTAAGGTCCGACATCACCGAGGACTCGACACGATTGAAACGCTTCACCCCGGCCACTGACCATCATGACGTCGTCGAGGATCCCCTGCGGCGAGGAGCCGGCCAGCACCTTGCTGCAGATGAAGTCCACGAGCGTGGGCTCCGGCTCGCCGATGTACTCGATGATCTTCTTGTTGATCCACGGCCGGATCTTCTTCTCCATCAGCACGTTGTCGATCTGGAAACGAGTCGTGCGTGAGTTGCGACTTACACCGCCGCGCCCGCCGCGCCCGCCGGAGCCCTGCCTCGGCGGAATCCTCCCCTACGGCGCCATATTCCAGCGCGCAGCTCCCTGCGACGTCATCCGCGACCCCGTCCGGACGTTTACCGATCTCTGCGGCCTCCCGGACCTCCCGGACCTCCCGGACCTCCCGAGGCGCACAGAGCTTCTCACGGATATACTGACTAAACTAAACTAACTGACTAAATACTCGTGTACAATAAAGTTGCCAGTTGATTTAAGAAATTTACCAATGCCTGACTTCAATCGACAAATTAAAAGCTTTTTCCTCCGGAACGCATTTTATAAGCTTAATGACTTTATGAAAATTAATTGGAATAAACAATCGTTTGCACGTGATGTTGAATAATGTAATTTGAAATGCATTTCTTAATTTATTATTTAATTAATTATATTGACCCAATGATATTTTCACATGATATTTTATGACGTTTTAATTTTAATTTTATTTGACTAACTAGCTGCGCCCCGCAGTTTTACCCGCGTGGTGATGGATGATGATGATGAAAAGTTCCTAATCTTATATAGCCTGCATCTCAAAATCCTTTCTTAGGGGATGCCTACGTCATAGTAGCTTTATGCATGCAAAGTCTCAGCCCGATCGGTTTAAAATTGACAAAGTTTCATACAAACTTTCATCCCCTATTTTATCCCCTTGGGGGTAGAATTAATCAAAATCCTTTCTTAGCGGATGCCTACGTCATAACATCTACCTGCATGCCAAATTTCAGCCCGATCCGTCCAGTGGTTTGGGCTGTGCGTTGATAGATCACTATGTCAGTCAGTCAGTCACCTTTGAGTTATATATATTTAGATATATAGATAGATAGCATTTTTTTTTTATAAACTGTATTGACGTACCTAGTATAACGAAACTCTATTATAAGGCGAATAAATAATCTGAATGTACAGTGCAGCGATGCAGCGATGCAGCGATGCGACCGCGACTGCAGACTGGAGCATCGCGAGTGACCTGAGTGTTAGAACCGTTTTACTTGAAATATTTTCTAGATCGCGCAAACGTTTGTCCCATCAAGGACGGTAAGCTTTCAATGCTTCAATTGAATGTTAGTTCTGGTTTTACGTCAATAAATAGTGTCAAGTAGTGTGTGTGTCTCTTTTTGTAGTCCCATTTTCGAGTGTTATAATCATGGTGCCGAAACTCGGGGGACGATTGAGTGAATAGTGAGTGATACAGTGAACAAAGTGACTTTGGATTGTTGGACTGGTAAACCGTGAGTTAGAGTGTTTGTCAATTTGTTACTTTGGACTTATAAATTTAAATCACTTTGTACTTTTTATAAATTATTTCGATTTTGAAAAACTAAGTAAATTCAAGATAAATTTTCTGTGAACTTAGAATATTTCTGGACTTTGAAAACTTAGAATATTTCTGGACATTGAAAACTTTGTGATAAATATGTGTAATGTGTGCTGAACTTTATTTTTAAGTGGACTTAGCTATTTGAAATCTAACTTTGCAAGAGCTTGGACATTTAGAGTTTATTTTGTGTTGTCATTTTAGTTAAAGATGGCTAAATCAACAATTCTCACTCAAGATGAACTATTAAAATTACTTAATAAATCTTACACAAATTATTGCAAGTCCCCAAAGTCTAGAATAACTGCATCATATGTAGAAAGTAGAACAGAATCTCTAACAGTGTTATGGGAGAAATTTCAAACTAATCATGAGAAGTTAGTGAGCAGTACAGACAGAGATATTCGAACAGAATCCTATTTCACTGAGGATAGATATGAACAGTTTGAAGAAGCTTACATAGAATACAAGTCGAGAATGAAGGATGATTTAAAGAGTTTAATTCCAACATCTTCAACTTCAAAATCTGAACTAACATCACCATTAACCATGTCATCATCACCTCATTGTGAAGTTCGATTGCCACAAATTAATTTACCTCAATTTAGTAGTGGATATGAAGAATGGCAGTCTTTCCACGACATGTTTGTGTCATTGATCCACTGTAATGAACGTTTAAGCGCTGTACAAAAGATGCACTACCTTAAGAGCTGTCTTCGTGGCGAAGCGGAGAATGTGTTGAAGAATCTTTCCACCACAGAGACTAATTACAATGAAGCTTGGCTTCAACTTACTAAGCGTTATAATAACAAAAGATTCAACACAAATGAAGTTCTAAAGAAGCTCTTCGCACAAAAAGCGAGTAATGTGGAATCATCAACAGCTATAAAGCTACTTTTAGACACAACATCTGCTTGTTTGAAATCGCTGGCGAATCTAAACATTGATACAAAATCATGGGATGCAATAATTAATTATGTGGCGGTGACTAAGCTCGACCAAGAGTCAAGAAAACAATGGGAGCTTCATTTAAGTCAAACGAATTCAGATGAACTGCCCTCCTGGGATCAGCTCAAGCTATTTTTGGAGACCAGATTTAGAACGATGGAAATGTTAGAAGGAGTAAAACCTACTACGAAACCTAAGTCTTTTCATGCAGTAGACAAGAAGAACAAAATTAAATGCGTGATGTGTGATGGCGAACATTATCTCTATCAGTGCAAGAAATTTACAAGCTCTTCTCCAAAAGATAGATCAGAGTATGTCAAAACAAAAGGTCTGTGCTTCAATTGTCTTGCACCAAATCACACAGTAAAGATTTGCCATCAGTCGACCAGCTGCAGACGATGCGGACGACGTCATCATACACTGCTGCATTTAGAAAGAGATCAAGAAAAGGAGAAGACACGGGACACGACGACAGAAGAACCACACACTCAACCTATAGAGAAAACAAATATTTTATCAAATTTTTCTAAAAACTTTTCACCCGCTGAAGTGTTGTTAGCTACTGCAGTGGTTAGAGCTAAGTCAGTAAACGGAGTTACACATGTAATTAGAGCGTTAGTCGATCAAGGGTCACAGGCTTCCTTCATAACAGAAGATACTGTTCAATTACTGGGTCTTAAACGCAAACCAATCAATGGTTTGGTATCTGGAGTGGGAGATGGTCACACACGAGTTAGGTATATGGTATCGTTGAATATCAAATCACGCCATCACCCAGACATATCAATCTCAGTAAATGCTTATGTGTTAGGTTCCCTTACATCGATGCTTCCTTCAAAGGTTGTTCAATCAACTGATTGGCTTGAATTAGAAAAGTTAACCCTGGCTGATCCAGAATTCACATCACCAAGCAAAGTCGATGTTTTGCTTGGAGCTGAAATATATAGTGAGATTTTAAAGAGTGGCGTTATCAAAAGTCCGTCGAGAAATTTAATCGCGCAAAACACAGTTCTCGGTTGGATTATTTCGGGTAAAGTGACGTCAGACCCAATTTCAGCAAAGAGAGTTATAAGCATGCACACACAAATCCGAGAAGATGATTTGTTGAAGAAATTTTGGGAGTTAGAGAAGGCACCAGATACGGATCAAAAGATATTTACAGAAGAAGAGATGAAATGCGAAGAGATCTTTGATTCGACAACTAAGAGAAATCAGGATGGCAGATATGTTGTGAGTTTGCCATTCAACTCTGACAACCCAGAATGTCAATATGGTAAGACGATGCAAATAGCGAAAGATCGTTTTACGTCCTTAGAGAAGAAATTATCTAAGAATAAGAAGTTGGGCGAAGAATACACTAAAGTTATAGAAGAATATGAAGTCTTAAATCACATGAAGCCTGTTCCTAAAGAAGATATTAACAACCCCAAAGCTGTATATCTCCCACATCACGCTGTGGTGCGGGACGACAAGGACACGACTAAAGTACGTGTGGTGTTTGATGCGTCTTGCAAGGGCGTTAACGACGTATCACTCAACGACAACCTTCTTGTCGGGCCAAAGTTACAGCAAGATTTACAACATCTTCTGTTACGATGGCGTACTCATCGTATTTGTATGATAGCTGATTTGGAAAAAATGTACAGGCAAGTTCGTGTCAATGAACAGGATATAGACTATCAGCGTATTCTGTGGCGACCTGAGGTGGATGGACCGATCGAACATTATCAGCTGTTAACCTTAACATTCGGAACGGCTTGTGCCCCGTACTTGGCGGTTAAGGCGTTACACCAACTGGCAGAAGATGAAAAACTGCAGTATCCAATTGGGGCACGAATCACAAAAAACGATCTGTACATGGATGATTTGATGACGGGTTGTGATAACGAAACGGATGCGATTCATATTTTTGAAGAATTGAGCTATCTAATGAAGTCAGGAGGATTTCAATTTCAAAAATGGAGTAGTAACTCAAATTTACTGCTGGAATTTATCGGACAAGAACGAATGAGAAACAAAGAGTCTGTTAGCATCAAAATGGACAAAACACTCAAGATTTTAGGAATTACATGGAATAGAGCTGATGACACATTTGAATATGTGATAAAGTTGCCTACATTGGTAACGCCAGTTACAAAGCGTAAGGTGCTTTCTAACATTGCGATGTTATTCGATCCGCTAGGGTGGGTGGCTCCTACGATCACGACTGCGAAGGTTTTCATACAAAAACTTTGGCTAGCCGGAATAGAATGGGACCAGAAACTCCCAGATTATTTACTGAAGGACTGGCTCACATATAGACATGAGCTCTTCACGCTGTCGAAGTTCAGCATTCCAAGATGGATCGGAAGTAGCAATACCAGCAAGCGACTCGAATTGCAGGGCTTTTGTGACGCTTCCAATGTGGCTTACGCTGCCGTCGTATATGAACGTGTTATAGATGAGCATGGAAAAGTACGAGTCAACCTTATATGTTCCAAAACAAAGGTTGCTCCAGTTAAACAGGTATCTATTCCACGTTTAGAGTTATGCGGCGCGGTGTTACTTACTAAGCTTCTTTCAAATGTATCCAAGGTGTTGGAAGTACCAAAAGAGAACGTACACGCATGGACTGACTCTTCGGTAGTCATAGCATGGCTAAGCAGTCATCCTTCAAGGTGGAAAAACTTCGTGGCCAACAGAGTATCAGAGATACTGACACAAATGGACAGCAATCAGTGGTCACACGTGCGCTCGGAAGACAACCCAGCCGATTGTGCTTCCAGGGGCATTAAAGCAGCTGAATTAGTAGAACTGAAGCTGTGGAAGACAGGACCAAGTTGGCTAGGAGAGAAAGAGATAAAATACAATAAAAGAGTTGTAAAAGAGACAAATTTAGAAGAAAAGAAGAGTGACACATTATGCTTAGCACAAACGGTTGAAAAAAAGCAAGCGGAAGAACTTGTTGAGAAGTTTTCGGATTTAACGAAAATGCTTAGAGTTCTTTCCTATTGTAGACGTTGGTTGGAGCTTAGAATTGATCAAGGTGAACGTCGGAAGTTTTCAGAATTCCCAACGGTTGAAGAAATAAATGAGACATTGTTAAAACTGATTGGTGTTGTACAAGCTTCCAGTTTTCAAGAAGAGATAGAAGACATACGAGCCCGTGGAAGTGTCCTAAAAAGAAGTGCACTGCATACTCTATGCCCAATAGTAGATTCTAAAGGAACATTAAGAGTCGGCGGTCGCTTGGACAGAGCAGAGCTTTCTTACGATAAGAAGCATCCAATAATACTACCTGATAAAAGTCAAGTTACCAAGTTAGTTATTAAAGACGCACATCTCAAAACTCTCCACGGTGGCCCGCAAATTATGCTGAACTACATCAGATACAAATATTTCATCATACGAGCTAGGATTCAAGTAAAAAAATATTATAGAGGCTGTGTCACGTGTCGAAGATATTCATCTGCAAATAGGACACAACTAATGGGTCAGATTCCAGAAGTAAGACTCAAGCCAAGCAAAGCCTTTAAATCATCAGGCGTAGATTATGCGGGGCCAATAAACATTCGGTTTTCACCCGGCAGAGGCTCAAAATCGTACAAAGGCTATATATGCCTATTCGTTTGCATGTCAACTCGTGCGGTACATCTGGAAGCAGTGTCAGATTTATCCGCCAAAGGTTTCATTGCCGCATTCAGGCGGTTCTCAGCCAGACGAGGACATTGCAAGGACATATATTATTATAGTGATAATGGCACGAATTTTGTGGGGTCAAGCAAACAGTTGATCGATATGTTTAAAGACGCACAATCATCATGGCCCAACGAAATCGTCCAGCTGTTAACACTTGAGTCAACCTCTTGGCACTTCATCCCCCCTTACTCACCTAATTTTGGTGGTTTGTGGGAGGCTGGAGTGCGCAGCGTAAAGAATCATTTAAAGAAGATAATCGGTGATAGCACTTTAACATTTGAAGAGTTAACTACTATACTAACTCAGATTGAGGCGTGTTTGAATTCACGTCCCATATCTGTTTTAAGCGACGACCCTAGTGATCCACTCCCACTCACACCAGGCCATTTTTTGGTCGGCGAACCCTTGATTAACGTAGCAGACGAAGATCATCAGGGTAACGAAACTGTAGGTTTAGACAGGTGGAAGTTGTGTCAGAGAATGGTTTCTAGTTTTTGGAAGAGATGGTCTAAAGAATATGTTGTTACTTTAAGTCAAAGATATAAATGGAACCAAAAACTAGCCGAACCAAATGTCGACGATGTAGTAGTCATAAGAGAAGATAATATCCCACCGGCCAAATGGTTATTAGGTAAGATTGTTGAAAAATATCCCGGCCAAGATAATATTACTAGAGTAGTTATGATCAAAACAAAAAACGGCATGATAAAGAGACCGGTTAGCAAAATTTGTGTACTTACAACCTAATATTTTGTGTAAAAATAAAAACTAATTTAAACATACTTGGCACGGTGGGCGGTATGTACAATAGCTATAATTAATACTGTTTACTTTACAAAACTATTTTAAGTTGGTAAATTAAAAAAATATATATATTTGTAACTACCTAACCTTGAATCTATTGATTTGTTCATATAGGTTGTACTACTGTTTCGACAGAGGTCTTTCTAATTTATGTTATGCAATGAAGGACAACAAGCTATGTCCTTGGTGGGCGGATTATGTTAGAACCGTTTTACTTGAAATATTTTCTAGATCGCGCAAACGTTTGTCCCATCAAGGACGGTAAGCTTTCAATGCTTCAATTGAATGTTAGTTCTGGTTTTACGTCAATAAATAGTGTCAAGTAGTGTGTGTGTCTCTTTTTGTAGTCCCATTTTCGAGTGTTATATTCACTGAGTGAAACAACAACACCCCGTACCTGCGGCGTGTCGAGCTTGTACTGGAACAGCTGCTCCTTCTGCGTGGGGATCTTGTCGATGAGACTTTTGATCTCCTTGCGCTTCTCCTCCGCGGACTTGCCGTCCTTGTCGCTCTCCCCGCCCTCCACGCTCTTCTCTTTCTTGCTCTTGTCCTTGTCTTTCTCCTTCTTTTCTTTCGCTGAAATGAAGAACGATCGTACGGTTAATTCCGTACCGACATGGAGCTCCACGCTCGAAACGGTCGCCGTGTGTCTCCATCGCCGCCGGTGATCCGCCCCGAGCTGTGTGTGGGTGTACATGTACCTTTATGATGGTGATGGTGGTGCGAGGGCGGGTGGTGCGGCGGCGGCTCGTCGTCGTCGGCCGCGAACGCCGCGTGCGGCCGACGCACGCGGCCCTCCCCGCCCGCGCCCGCGCCCGCGCCCGCGCCCGCGCCCGCCGCAGCGCCGGCGCCGCCTGCAACCGATCACTCTCACTTGCATGCGGGCGTCGCCGACCGATACGTAATACCACTGAGCCGGATATAATCATTTTATTGTACATGGAAAACGAACAGCTGCTAATTGGTAAAATAAATAGGAGATCAGTGATAACACAAAAGCCAAAAAGTTTTCACTTATGCTAACTAGATCAGGTTCGAGTGCCCCGAGCGCGCCCCGGCGCCCCGGCGCCCCGGCGCCCCGGCGCGGGGACAGGTGTAAGAATACCATATCATTATACACATATAAATATAAATTCAAAATTAAAACAAAACGTTAAATTAAAAACAGATAAATAAATAATAGATTGATAATATAAGCCGTAGAAGTTTTATAAAATGTTCATCGCTAACAATATATTTCTGCAGCACACACTACATGTTACTATCAGTCGTTGTGGTTTCATATTTAATGTTAGTGTTTACAAACAATTGCTTCGAGATAGCATCCTTACAAGTGATAACACTTATAATATGATTTTTATGCATCCATCGTTTGTTATACATGTACGTCGTTGTGTTCCGTGCGCCGCTGGAGGCGCCGTCTGTGTGAGTGAAACGAAGCCGTACCGTGCTGGGCGTGCTGGGCGTACTGGTGCAGGTCCGCGGGCGGCACCGAGGGGCTCTTGTTCTTGAAGCTGATGGAGATGGGCGAGGTGGCGGCGGCGGCGGCGGCGGCGGCGGGCGAGGGCGAGGCGGAGGGCGCGGGCGCGGGCGGCGGCGGCTCGGGCGGCGGCGGCGTGGAGCCGCCGGCGGAGGGCGCGCGGCGGCAGCGGCGGCGGCGCGGCGGCTCCGGCGGCGGCGTGCCGGCGGCGGGGTCGCTGTCCTCGCTGTCGATGGGCTCCGCCTCGGTGGGCAGCTGGCGGTCGGCGCGCGCGCGCAGGTAGCGGTCGCGGTGGCGCGCGGCGCGGTCGCGGGCCTCGCGGCGCGCGCGCTCGCGGCCCTCGGCGCGCGCGCGCTCGCGCTCGCGCTGCAGGTCGGCGCGCAGGCGCGCGTCCACGATCAGCCGCGGCTCGTACTGCGCCTCGTGGTCGCGGCGCGCGCGCTCGAACAGCGCGCCGGCGCGCGGGTCGTCCGGCGCCGCGCCGCCGAAGATGCGCGCGCGCAACTCGGACAGGTCGCGCCGCTCGCGCTCGCGCTCGCGCGCGTCCGCCTCTGCCTCGCGCACGCGCGCGCCCAGCCGCCGCGCCAGCTCCTGTGAGCAGGTGTGCGGTAAGTCGGTGAGCGGTGAGTCGGTGAGCGGTGAGTCGGTGTGCGGGGGCGGGGGCGGCGCCGCGCGCACGACACAGACACGCACCTTGCCCTTGTAGTACTTGTGGTCGTCGCGCTCGTCCTCGTAGTCCTCGAGGAACTCCTTGAGACGCTTGGCCTCGCGCTCGCGCTCCTCCTCGCGGCAGCGCGAGCGCTCCTTCTCCTTCTCGTACTCGGCGTGCTTGCGCCGCTCGCGCGTCTCCCAGTTGCGCAGCCTGCGACACAAACGGCTGCGTTACATTGTTGTATCAAGGAGTGCCGGTGCGCGCCGGCACGGAGTCGTGAGTTCCCTCACCGCTCCTGGTAGGCCGCCTCCTTCTCGCGCGCCTTCTTCTCGAGGCGCTTCCTCTCGCGCGCCTCCTCCTCCATCTCCTTCTCCTTGCGCGAGTCGGCCTCGCTGCGCGAGCGGCCGCGCGAGCGGTCGCGCTCGCGGGACCGCTCGCGCTCGCGTTCGCGCTCCCTCTCGCGCTCGCGCTGCTCCCTGTGGACGTATAATAATGTAGCACCTGCTGTATACCGAAAATGTTTCACTTTTGTATGTAAGCCCGATACGTTAAAACACACGAAAACATTTGGACCGACGTTCCCCATACCCGGGCACGTACCCGGGCGGCAGCGAGGCGAGTGCCACCTCTTCCCGCGTGCGTATGTAGGGGTGCAGCATGGGTGAGCACGGGCATGTCGCCGGCGGCCGGCGCACTGCCGCCGCGTCGCGGTGCTGCCACGCGCGCTACCTATTCTCTCCCCGAACCGGACGACACGCAAAATTAGTAGATGTAGTAGCATGCTCAAGTGCCCCCACTTGAGCATGCTACTCGGAAATCCTCTCTAGTCGAATATCGTTATCTTAAAAACGGACAACTGCGAGTCGCGCTTCGATAATTTCATACGAACTCGAGGATAAGTCGCGGGAATCAGGAAACTACTAGTCCGCTGGTCCGAATGTTAGATATGTGCGCTGTACAACTCATAACTGCAGGTCAAGGCGCCGCGCCGCGCCCGGCTCGGGGCTCGGGGCTCGGGGCTCGCGCCGGCGCAACATGTACACAATGATCTTGTACCTATCTGTATCTGTATGTATGGAAGTTGTTTTAAATCTACTAAACAAAGTTGTTTTATTTATAAATTTAGCATGCCATGGCGCTAGAGCATGGCGATCTTATACTATGAAAATAATTATGTAACCCATGTCTCTGCGAAATAAATGATTTGAAATCCTATTTCCACTGTCGCCGAACCGCCAATCAATCACCAATCAATCTATGTGCTGTCGCCACAGCACATAGATTGAGAACTGGCCATATGCCTTTAAAAAAAATTGCCTTTTTGATGGGTAAAGCTGAGACCCCAAATTGTGAGACATGTGGAGTTGAAGAAGATGTGTACCACCTCCTGGTGGATTGTATTCGCCTCCAGCGGGAGAGACGGGCGCTTGAGGTGACTTACCATTTGAACAGACTGGACGTCGGTAGTTACAACAGGCTGCTGTCCGAACCCTGTTCTGAAGCAGCCAGGGAACTTATCAATTATGTGAGTCGCCTCAAGTGACCTACTTTGATTTTTAGTGTGTATGCAGGGGAGTGAATGTGTGTATGAGAGAGTGTGTATAAGTATGTGTTGTGTCTAGATATTATTTTATTAATTTTTACTTATAAGAAATACTTTAGAAAATACGATGGGACTGCCATGTGCATGACACAAAAGTCCCTTAAATAAATTGGAATAAAAAAAAAAAAAAAAAAAAAAAAGTCTTTCACACAATATTTATTAAAATACCCCCGAGCCGTCCGGGGGCCCGCGGCTGGCAGCCCCGCGCCGCCGCTTATCGCGCCTTATCGCGGCTGCGCGGCCGCCGCGCCGATACAGCCTCATTACATGTTATTGCCTGCCTGCTGCTCGTATACTTGCCCGACTACATCAATAACAAGGTTATTATATAAGCAGTCTGACTCCGTATCCTCACTGCGGTTACCGAAATTAGGCCTAAATTGCGTAATGGTCGCTTTCCAAAACGTCGAGTTAAAAAAATAATTACGATATAATTATGTTAAATAGATGGATCTATTACAGCTGTTTTACAGAAACATTAGAACTGACAGAATGCACAGAGTATGATGCCAAAAAGAAAAACGACAAACCCAATGAACTTTTTTTTTTACGTGATTTGGCAATGTTATGTTAATGTTATATTTACCTATTTTGGTATTTTATAAGTGAAGTACCGAAATTATAGTATTTTTCCGTACTATCCTTAGATATGGATAGTATCTAGTACGGAGCATGAAATAGTTGTACAAATACTGTAATTATAGTACGAAATCCAACGCTGCGTTGACTTGACATTTACAGTTTTTGTTTAGGTTCGCCATTGCTTTTGCACAGCGAACTACATGACGTCATTATGGGACTCATTGAAAGTCAAGTTTATCTTGTGTATTTTATTGAAATATACCCCATCTCATAGTTTAGAGAGTTTTAAACGTCAAAATAATGTACAGGAATGTAATATTTCGAAATGGTTTTGGAATCAGCAAAGTATTTTTTTACCGAATTCCTGCCACAGTTACTCGATTACCATATTGTTGGAGAAAAAACTAATTTTAGCCCAAAATAAAGTATTTTATAAATATTTTATACTTTTGTAGTTTTACGTACTAATTATTATGTAATAATAAGTGGGGCGCGTTAGGTGCACGACTATCACTTAAAACATCATATTTATGTTTATCTGGTTGGATAGGTTATGGGGCTCTCTGCCGACTGAACGAGCGGGTGTGTTCTGACAGCGGATGGCGCTCACCTCTCTCTGTCCCTTTCGCGTTCCCGCTCCCGCTCCCGTTCGCGCTGCTCGCGCTCCCGCTCCCGCTCCCGCACCTCCCTGGAAACGAGAGGGTGCCGTGAGTCGGCGGAGTGCCAGCCAGGGCGCTCGCCCCGCGCGCGCCACTCACCGCTCGCGCTCCCGCTCCTTCTCCTTCTCCCGCTCGCGCTCGCGCTCGCGCTCCCTGTCCCGCTCGCGCTCCTCGCGCTCGCGCTCGCGCTCGCGCTCGCGGTCCTTGTCGCGCTCGTCGCGTCGCCTGTCGTCCTTGTTCCTGCAACACGGGCCGGTCAGACGTACTGGCACACACCGCGACAGCTCCGAGCGCCGGTTGCGGCGATTCTTCGGAGACGTCCGAAGTTTCGGAGCTACTTTATTGTAATTCCAGCGGGACTGAACCCGTGTCGATCGGGACATGGTTGAACAAATATTCGGAACCGATGCAGTCCCGCTGAAGCTACAACAATAGACAATAGACAACTCCGACATAAACATCCACCGAAACACGAAATAGACATCCACCGACTCGTGCACGGCGTCCCGCGGAGGCGCTCGTGGGCGGGCGGTGTCTGCGTCACCGTCACCGTCACCGTCACCGTCGAGTAAACGCTTCGTTCCTCTTATTTCTTTACATAAAAAAGACAACACTTCACCTGGACGTGCTGCGCTGCCGGCGGCGCTCTTTGTCCCTGTCGCGCTCCTTTTCCCGGTCGTCCCGCTCGCGCTCCCTGTCCCGCTCCCGCTCCCGTTCGCGCTCACGCTCGCGCTCCCTGTCCCGCTCCCGCTCCTTGTCGCGTTCCTTGTCTCGCTCCTTGTCGCGCTCCTTATCTCGTTCCTTCTCATCCTTGTTGTCCTTCTTCCGGCGCACCACCACCTCGGCCTCGTCCTGCGTTCAAACGGAGCCAGTGAGAGCGCCGCCGCCCCCGCGCCGCTCGCGCCCGCCCCGCCCCCGCGCACTCACCCGGCGCGGGCGCGGGGCGCGGGGCGCCGGCGACCACGTCTCGCGTCACTATCGATACTGTGGCGGCGTCCCCACCGCCGCGCGGGGCGGGGACCCTCTACTCGCGTAGACGTCCACCTCGTTCGACCTGCACGCCGGCGCCGAGGCTGCCGGGCGACCTGGGCGCACATGAAGCCTACACATCAAATCGACAATAGAGGGCGAGAGGTTCCGGCGGCACCTGCAATATGGCACAATGTGACTCACGCTGGACGGCGGCGCGGCGGTGCGGCGGCGGCGGCGCGGCGGCGGCGCGGCGAGGCGCTCTCGCCCGGCGCGGCGCGGCGCTCCTCCGGCGGGGGCGCGGCCGCGCGACGCGCGCCCGACCCGGCCGCGGGCCGCAACTCACCCGATGCAGGCCCGCGGCCGCCGCGCGCAGCCGGCTCCGCGCCGGCGGCTGGCCTCGGTGCCCGTTCGTGCAGAGTTCGAATCGAGCCACGCCACCACTTAGCGACTTTCGCGTGAATGCGATGCGCACCCTGTGGCGCAATACGAGTGTGTGCATGTTGTACACACACAGGTGCACGAGACGGCGGGCGCCAGCTCGCGCGGAGCCGGCTTGCGGCGACTCCTTATAATTATCGTTAATGAACATACACTAATGTCACTCGACGAGTGTCGGACGAGTCGTGACGAATGAAACCGAGGAGTTAAGTTTGTGTGAAATTCGACATAAAAAGATATTAAAAACTCGACGCGAATATAGTGAACAGTATGAGGTGGCGATGAGAAGGCGTCGCGTCGGAGCCCCGCCCGGCCGGCCCGGCCGCCGCCGTGTCGTCGGTGAACGTCGATACGGTCGCCGAGCGGGCCGGCCCGGCGGGCGGCGCCGGCGCACGCGGAGGGCGGGCACGCGTCGATACGAACGGGAAGATATCGACGTGCATCACACGGGAGAGATAGATTAACTCGGCTGCACACTACTGTTAGCGGCGTTCGCACGCGTCGCCGCGAGCTTCGACGCACGAGACACACATCACAGGACGTCTTCTGCCCGCGTTACCCACGTGGAATGTCGAGAACGACTTCTCAGAGTATACTCGGCGGCGCGCCCGCCCCTCGCGTGCACGGCGTACTATGACTCATTACTTAGATGAAAGCGAATGGAGCGCGAGACATGTGTCTCGTGAGGCGCGCGACGCTCCCCCCGCACGCGGGGCCGTGCGGGGACGCGCGCGCGCGGGTGGCACTCACCGTGGGCGACGGGCGGGGCGCGGGCGCGGCGGCGCGGCGGCACCTATTCACCGCAACAACGTCAGCGCCGCGCGACGCCGCCGCCGGGGCGGGGGCCTGCGCGGCCGCGCCCCGGCGGCGGCCGCCGCGCGCGGTTAGCATAGAGGCGGGGCACGGGCGCACCGGCGCGGGCTGGCCGCGCGAGCGCGCCGCAGCCCGCGCCGGTGCGCGCCGGCCGGGCCGGGTGGGGGTACCTTCATGCTCTCGCGGAACTTGCCGATCTCGCGGTGGATCACGTCGCGCTTCTCCTCGGAGATGTCGGCCTCCTCGAGCACGCGCGCCGTCTTCGATATCTGCTCCTCTGCAACACGACGCGGACCGTCAGCGAGCGCTCGTTCCGCGCGGGGACTCCGAGCGGAGGCGAACAGCACTACCTTTCTGTAGGATCTCGTAGTTGTTGATGTCGTCCTGGTAGTCCGTGTAGATGGCGCGCAGGCGGCGCTCGGCCTGGTCGTCGAGCTGCCGCTGGCGCGCGTCCAGGTACGAGTCCGGCGGCGCCTCGCCCTCGGCCTCGGCCTCCGTGCCCGGCGCCGGCGCCGCGGCCGGCGCGCCCTCCGCCAGCCGCGAGCGCTGCTCCGCTGCAAGGACACCTCATATTTTGGGTTCACAACCTCATATTTTGGGTTCCGTAGCTCGGAACTATTCACTTCATTGTCCGTTCGTCATGACCTATGCATAGTTCACCTCGACTCATGATATTGAGAAAGAAGAAAGCAACTATTATACTGGATGTATGGGAGAATATTATCAACAATTTTTTAGGGTTCCGTACGTTAAAAGGTAAAACAGGAACCCTTATAAGATCACTCTCTTCTCCGTCTGTCTGTCCGTATGTCACCACCGATTTTCTCAGAAACGGGTGGAGCTAGCCAGTTGAAAATACCAGATACTGAGGTCTATAGTACTTATTAGATGAATTCAAGGTCTCGAGTCGACACGATAAAAAGATATGGGCAAATATAGATTTTCGCGAAAACTTATTTACCAAAATTCACCTTAATTTACAACTTTTTTATTTATCAGAATTTTCCGTTTACTTGTGCTGTATGTCATTACTTTTAACCGAAATTGACAATTCTAGATCAAAAATAAAAAAAGTTGAAAATGAAAGGGTGTCCCTATACATACATAGCGGACGCCAATTAAGATAGTCTTGAGTTGTAAGGGCGCTCATACAATTTATTATGGCGGTATAATGGGTAGGTAGGGAACCCTCGGCGCACGAGTTCAACTCGCACTTGACCGGTTTTTCCATCAGTCAGACTTAACATTTCTTTGAAACGAGGCTTTCACGCCTAAGTACAGCCTCCAACACTCAATCCTATGATGGGTGCTCGTCTGCACACCAGTTCGCACGACACCATAGGTGCGCGGCTCACACGCCCCCGGGCCCCCGCCTCCACACTCCATGTTATGATCTGCTGCTAAATAACTTCTCAGAGCTCAAACCCACTCACTACGCGACGTGAAACGCGATTTGGAATTTTGGTAATTTTTAACCGACTTCAAAAAGGAGGAGGTTCTATGTTCGATTGTATGTATGTATGTATATTTTTTAAATATATTTTTCTTCACTAAGGAGCCAATAGTTTGAGTAAATGATGAGAGAGCTCGCTCACTTTTGTAGGTGTCGACGAGCGCCTGCATCTTGCCGTCGGTGCGGGCCAGCAGCGCCTTGTCGGCCAGCGCGCGCCCGTTCAGCAGCCGCACGCAGCGCAGCGCCGCCTCGGGCGACGCGAACTCGCAGAAGCCGAATGTGGAGACTCGCTTCCAGGCCAGCACCGGGCCGCAGGCGGCCAGCAGCGCGCGCATCATGGCGTCGGGCGCGCGCGACGTGATGTTGCCGATGAACACGGTCACGGCCGGCCCTTCGGCCTCCTTGCCGCCGTTGCGAGCTCGCGGCGCCTTGCCCGGCGCCGGCAGCAGCGCGCCGCGCCCGGCCGCGCCGCCCGCGCCGTACGCGCCCACCATCACCTGCCGACGGCACGGAACGACTCTTGCAATCGTAGAGCACTATGGTTGAGTTCGGGAGCTCGGCCAGAATGCTGGTACAGTAACCGACTTGGAGTCCGGCCTCTGTCCTCTAAGGCCCCTATTGTGATTCCCGTTACGTGGTCTCGAGAAAGCTACGCGACTGCGACCCCTGCTACGCGGGTACACGATGTGCGGTCGCGTAGCTTATTCGTGACACTCGGGTTTGATTAGGGCTGATGTTCCAGTGGAATCATTCCGAGCACACTCCTTAGTAACTTGGTATATGTCATTTATAGTGCTGCAGACTGGACAGTTTGGAGTGATAGATTTTCCCATTAAGTGTATTACATGGAATGTGCCCGGTGTGCAGTAAGGTTGCTGGTGTCATGTCTGTCAGAATATATTATATAGTTGTTTATGCACGGGTATATTGTTGCAAATTTAAGAACTGAAAGTATAAGTGGTCGAGTTACTGTTCCTAGTATTTTAACAAATAATTGGGTGGGGCTGGATCATTGGATACCAAATACTGCTCGACCTGGATCTCATGTAAAAATATTCCTCATGTTGAGTGTGACTTTGTAATTTTAACAATGATAATTTGTTTAGTATAAAAAGGAATCTGTATGTTTACAATCGATGGATACTTATTTGGCTGAACCTTCGACTGTTTCCATTTCCGTCGAGACCCACGTGTGATGGAATGCATTGCAGGACAATAGCTCTACTTTCATTTTGAAATTTTCAGGTCATTTCTAGAACAGTGCAGGCTATTGGTGTATACCTTAAAAAGTCAAGGATCACCAAGCTGTAATGTGCTTTGTGTAATCTTAAAACACATGCTCACTACATAGGGTCAATGTTGGTAAATGTAAACAGAGGTAAATGGTAACGTTGCTTATTACTTCGCTGTTTTAACTTTTAAAACATTATGCATCTAATGAAAAGTAAGTTAAGTCTGTGATCTATGATGGTCGTTTTGAACTTTCACCTTTTGGGGTCAAAATAGAGGTGTTTTGTCATTTTGAAATTAATTCGAAAAAAAACAATAAAATACAGTTTTAAAGTGGTTTGCCGAGTCAACATAAGTACAAAAATAATAAAGGTAAGTGGTTATATCTAATGTTTAATTGGGTGAATGTGGATGAGTTTACATGTTTCAAGTTATTTTGTCTTTGAAAAAGGTGTCCGCCATTATTTACATGCATGTTTACAATTACCTCAATAATTATCACCCTAAGTAAAATGTAAACACAATCTGAGGTAATTGTAAATATTTGAGGGAAATGGAAACATTTACAACATGCTTTAATTATTACATAGCTACCGGTGGTGGGTAATTGGAAACATTTTTATTTCAGCGCTTTCGTGTTTAAAGATAAATCTGAATATGCTTACGAAGTACGAAGAAAGAACCGCCTCGGTACTCATTACAAGAGTTGTAGATGTTACTGTAGATGTATGTTACTGACCAAAAAAATATGTTTAGACAAGTCAGTGCCAGTTTTACCAATACCAACTTCTGTCATTTTTCATCGCATTAAAGGTCGAAAGGTGTCTTTAGATAAAATGGGCGGAGGGACCACGGAAGCTTTTCCAGATAGCGTTGAACAGCATCTTGTTAACTGCTTGAAAACCAGAGCAAGAAGGGGGTACCCGTGTCACAAAGAAGAGTTCACGCAATAAGTAAGTGAGTGTATTCAAACTAAAAATTAAAACACCATTTAGAAATAATATACCAGGAGACTGTTGGTACCGAAGTTTTATGAAAAGGCATCCAGAAAAGGCGAACGAATATTTTACAAGTCTCCGAAACCGATGGATATATATGAAAAAGCATTAATAAATAATTTAGAATAAATTAATAAACACTTTCATCCATGTGTTTTGCATATCACAGTGTAAAGATTTAAATAAAATAATAAATGAATGAATATTAATGACAGTTTTTTGTTTTCATTTACCTCCCTATAATTAATATGAATGTTGTTTCAATGCTAACTTTTAGTTTACAATTACCTTATTATAAGTAAACTGTTTCCCTTTACCTCAGCTATAATCACTAAGAAAGATAAGGAGAGATTCTAGTTTGTTTCATTTTACCTTCTAGTGACAATAATCAGATTTGAAAGTATTTCTCTTTATAAGATTAGCGCGTTTTTACGGTACAAAATGACACCGCTGCAAAATCAAGCAGTTATCTAGGATTAACATGTTTACAATTACCTCAAATTGATGATTTTTTAATTATTGCGTGAAGGGAAATGTAAACTTATCATAAAATGCAGACTAATTGTGCAAATTTATCTTTTGTAACTAAATTTCATACCTATTTTATCCCTTAACTAGGTTATCTAACTGGATTGTCTTTATTTCCACTACTTATTTTTTTACGATGGGTAACATACTACAAAGTGAAATTTTTTTCAAAACTGTTTCCATTTACCCACTTTGACCCTACCTACTGCAGATCATAAATGATAGCTCTGGTATCAGTTTTATTTCTTGAACAGTCGGTATATCTCATGTGGAAGGAAGATTTTTTATTTTTATTAAAGATATGTTTATCACATAGGTATTAAACTGATGTTTTGGCTCCCACACATACAGGTATTATGTACATAATGATCTACACATATATTTCCTATTTTTGAGAAAACTCCGTTTCTTTAATCATTATTGGTGAACCTTTAGACAAAACATACCAAATGTTTTGCAAAAATATAAAAGCATTTGTTTAAAGCTATAATGAGTTTCAATAAGTAATCTTATATTTAGTCAATAATGACTTTCAGTTAACTTGGTTGGCTCCGCTGAGAGTCCATTTTCCTGTTATTTGAAGCTACATTAGATGGATGAAACTAGCACTTTCCTCAGGGTGCACAACACACATACAGGGGACGAAGGCCAAGCTCTTCCACCATTGCACGGGTGGAGCAATACTGATAAAGCCACCGATGATTCTCATGGCTCGGTTTTGTGCCTTGCCTAGTTTATTTAAAAACATTTTTGAGCTATTACAAATACAAACAACTTTTTGCTTCGTGTAAAAATGCTATAATTATGAGCAATAATAATTGCAGTCAGTGCAACAACAAATAATAAAAATATTGTATGTATGTACAGTCTAGGAAGGTATTTTGGATGTGTGTGTGTGTGTCCATCTGAGTCAGCGAGGACCTCAAAAACTTAAATATGAACGCACCGGTCTACTGGCCAACCACAACTTAGTCCTCGACAATAGTCCAGGGGAACACCGTCTACAGTATGCCGTCGTCTTCCCTGGAGCCACTGGAGCCCAAAATCTGTCCACTCGATATAGGCTTTATTGACCCTTGCCTGCAACCCACATAGCGTAACTGCTTTATCACAAGTGAGGTTATATTGACAGCGACTTACGTGTGTAGGCATCTGCATGGTAACGACGCCCGGGGCGAGACCGTAGGGCACCAGCGGCGGCCGCGGCGGGTACGACATCGCCTCTCACAAGCACAACGCACGCGCAATCCAATTATTTCACCAAATGCACCAACAATGACGTCTAAACTATCAACAAACGTTATCACAAACAATTTACGAATTGCGAGACAGTATTTTTACACCGTTACTGATAATATCACAAAACTATACAGCATCATTATATAATTAACAAAAAACTCGACATTCTCTTCTTAGATTATTCTTCTATGGAATTTTTTCTAACGTTCATTTTTCTCAACAGCACGACGGCCATGTTAGATTGGAGTTATGTCTTTTTCATTCATTTTGGCATCGCAGTTAGTAGTGTCAAGTATTTCGACACATGCAAACATGGTAGTCATAAACAACTTTTAATTGGTGCACAAATCTGAAAACGCGAAGAAAAAACAGCTGCAGGTCAGGAGTCAATATACTTTCATAATCAAACTTGAGAGCGACATAATTTGTATGACTTTATATGTGAATTAGATTTATTCACCTGAGGATACATAAAATACTTACTTTCGAAATAGTAGACACTGGCAAAACACACAAGTGTAATGTCAAAAACAAAAAAATACTAAGCAAAGACTACTCATAAACTCGTAGACAGAGAATAATATTGACTATGAGCACTATGAGGCTCGGTCTTTTCACTCAAACAAGATATTAAATGAAAATTTAACTTATCACATGAAGAAAAATAATAAAGCTATATAATTACCTTCGTTCAAAGCGTGCGCGTGCTTTATTGTTTGGTCTCAGTCTCACCGGTGACAAGCAAATTGTAATCATAATCAAAATCAGAATATTCTTTGTAAAATGTCAAAAGGTTTGTATTAAAAAAGACCGTAAGACCTTTATTAGTAACATTCGTTATGTAATCTCTAAGAGATCTACCATCAAGTAAAATATCTGGTAAAACTCCCTCGAAGCTTGTAGTAAAGTTACCATTCTACTAAGGCATAAGCTTAATGAACTCTAGCTTGACTTATTTATGTGAGTTTAGGTGTAACTTAGACTTATTTAACTTAATCATACAATACATGAAAATATCGAAATACTTGACACTGGTAAATGTTTAAAGTACTATGGAAACTGACGAGGTCTTGACACATTTTTGTTATATTTATTTTTTAGTTTTTTTTTGTCGGAGTTTCCGATAAAATTATACGAGTAATCCCGCATAAATAAAACAAAAATGTTTAAAGTACGTTGCCAAAAACAAAGATGACTACGTTAGAATTTTTTTATTTAATTTTTTACCCTTTTTGCGGGAAGGTTTTGGCGGGAACGCGGTAAGCGTCGTGTCGCCCCATTGTATTTTTTCCAAAACTAGTGTTTTTTTCGAGTGTTTATGTATAAAAATAGTGGTGTTTTATTCATAAAGTGCCGAATTACAAGCACGAGTATGGGAAAGTGATATAATGCGGTAAAAAGTATTAAAAGTAGTTTAAGTATTAAAAAATAATAATTGAAAATTACCAAACCGGATACATATATAACAGGACAAGGGTAAATTGTACAATTAAAAAAAACCCCGATAATTACATTATATATATATAGCTAAGAACACTCTCGATGGAATCATCTTTCAGAAAAAAAAAACTAAATCTAAATCAGTCCATCCGTTTGGGAGTTATGATGGCACAGACTGATATACTTTCAGATACACAGATATACAGACACACAGATACACACGTCAAACTCATACCACCCACGTTTTTCGTCGGGGGCTAAAAATAGGTAATAACGTAAACATGAACAAAAAATGGAAACCATCAATTTGGTCAATGATAAATCTACCCTAATATTTTATAAATACATATACATTTCTATGTATATTATAAAGAGGTAAAGTTTATAAGCTATATTTTTGCAAGCTTGTTAATAATGTAAGTAAATAAAATACACATAAATAATTCGGTATGTAAAGTTTTTTTTTGGTATTTATTTTATATTTTTTTCTGATAGTAAACTTTATTTCATGAAACTTATTTGAATATTTTGGCTTTTTATGCGGTAGTTGATTTTTAATACGTTTTCAAACTTTTGATAGCGATGACGTCATAACGTTGGCTGAATATCCATAGTAGGCCTTTGCCATGTAACACAAAGAACAATATTTTGACACATTTGATTGACTTTGACAATTGATATGAAGTAAAGAATTTTGTTTATCAAAGTTTCATAATGTTGCTTTGCAGAAAAGGAAAAGCACAAAACTCTGAACCCATGAAGCTATAGGTAAAGATGGAGTCCAAACTCTGAATACCTATTTGAAGCATACCTATTTATTTCTATCTTGCTCTGTGTTGGCTAACCCTCTCTTTCTGAATAGGGTAACCTTTATTTAATGTTTCCCAGGATATAACTTACGTATTTACGTAAGTGATTTGATTATTATTAATATCTACGTGTTTGTTTAATACAAAAAATTAAACCTAGCCCATAAAGATGGAATATGTATTAATTTCGTATGCTTCTATTGAATTACTAGAAAAGCTGTTTGTTTAAATCGCCTTGCCTATGACTCCTATAAATGAGTTTTTCTAGGTTAGTCAGCCAAACCAGAGTGCAATTTCATTTGTATGTTACGTAGGTACCGCAATTTTCATTTTTGACAAACATACACCTTTTTATATAGGTACTTTTCAGAACACGTGTTAATTCAGGATCTTATCTTTCTGCATGCCAAATTTCATAAAAATCGTTTCAGCCGTTTTAGCGTGGAGTAACCAAACATACACACACACACAAAGTTTTGACATATATCGACATATTGAGCTTGGGCTTATATAAAATGGATATAGGTAATGTGAAAAAACATCAAAATAAATACCCTTCCGAAATTAAATATATTTTAATGTTTTATTAATTACTACACATGGCTAAACATCAACGCTCTATGTAGTTTTTGTCTTTTACCGCGTAAAATACTCAATAAATTATCAGTACGAGTCTTTAAATGAGCACGTACATGTACATGTACATTTTTGCCCAAGGAGCTTAGTTTTCTTCCAAAGAATGTCTTATTTTATAGATTTAATATTCACTTGCACGCCCCTATCAATCTTTGCGGGATCGTGATCTTCACAGCTGACCTGGAAAATAAAAACAAGAAAACTCTATGTGTCTTTGTTCTTAATTTCTTATCTCATACAGCTAAGCTTGGCAAGGTAAAGATAGTAATATAAATAGTTTGACACAAGCTATGTCAAACATGAGAAATACACATACAACAAATGAAATACACGTTTTATAATGTAAAGGAAAACTTACAGGTGAATTGCTAATATTTTCAAGAATTTTTCGACATGGTTTTTTACTACTCTGGTTTTCATTATTGCAGCCAACATGTTTAACTCCCGTTTCCTTAAATGGAGCATTACTTTCATGAATGCCAGAACTGGTGCTTGGTCCAGGCACACCAAGTATTTGCATCTTACACTGTTCATGTAAAGAACTTGTTGTCTGAAAATTATAATATATTATTTTAAAAATACCTGCATAATAAATTAAATAAATGTGTGATTTGAACAATTATATTTCAAAATCAACAAACAATCAGTCTATTTAGAAAACTGCCCTACATCTAAAGGTTTATTTTCTAGCAGTGCTTCATGCCTGTGTTCACCTGTAGCGCCGAGAGCATGTAATTCACAAAACAAGCAAACAAATGTTTTTCACATACATAGCTCCCTACTAGGATTTTCTTTTGTGTCGAGGATGCCATGAACTACACACAACATTACACAAAACAGTATTATAATGGTCTATAATTGAAAAAGAAATAATCAGATGCAAATTAAGAAAAAAGTGACCTACTAACATAACAAAAAAAAGTGTGGGCAGGACCCTTCTCCGAAATGGATGTTTATCATTGGCCATCACAGTAATGTAGTAGTAAGTTAATGCTCATGGATGAGGCAGGCAACAGTGTATAGGACTGTATAAGAGGAGCATAAGACCACCATGTGTGAAGAAAAAGCATCATCCAAGAGTAAATCAAGAAAATATAATGATGATGATTTCAAATTTTATTTTACTATTAATAATTAGTATGGAATAGGTAATGAAAAATTTACCGTGCTTGTTTGTGGCAATGTTTGTCGCTGTATTAAAGCAGTAGGAACTGCCGTTGGTTTTAAGCGCTTTGCTATCAAATCATAATCTGATTTTTGAAAATGCAAACTGCAAATCCTTGCTCGTTCATAAAACTTATTTTTCAATGGTAAAGTGGATAACCACAAATTCCTTTGATTTTCATTTTTGGGAAATCTAAAAAAAAAGATCATATAAGAAACAAAACTTTGAAAGTCCCAGAAGTTACTCAATATGGTAACACTACCGCAATGCAATGTATTACAAACAAATACATTAAAATTGCCCTAGGTCACTCAAATCCAATGTAAAACGATTTGATCTTGACTTAGTTATTATTTATTTACATGTTGTAAACACTGGTCAAAGGTTTCAGAAAGAAATCAAGTGAAAATGTAAAGAAGTAAGTATACAATAATTCAATGCCAGAAATCACGATTTAAACACTTACATGTGAAATGTTATGCCACATTCTGGATACCACGTACTGTCGCAACCACGTACAATACAATTTACCACCATTTCTTGAATAAAATCAGTAATTACCGGATAATATCTGAAACGACGCTACGAATCAAATGTAAACAAACGCCATATTATCATAAATATGACATCTTGATGGTTGACATAAGGATTAATGTTGCCGCACTATCGAATCCCTAGAAAATGGGATTGTAATTATTGATTCGCCAACACAATTATGCTCTCGTTAACCACAGTGTTATTATTTCGAATACAATAAGTCGTAATGTAACTATTTAAATATTCACAAATTATTAGAATGCTTAAATTCTCATTTGTTTGATTTGGGTAGGTACCTTTTCTAATTATTTCTTGCTTAAGAAAGCTTAAACTGAATGTGTTGTGTTCCTGTCTTCTTGGCTGACATCGATAAACGATAGAAAAATATTTAAATTCTGATTTAGTAGCGTGTGCAAATCAACCTAAGAATTTAATAGGAGATTTAATATTAAGGCATAGCAATACTGTAGTCCAACACAAAAAGAGAGCTCAGCCCACACGAGTGAGATAGAGATGTTTAGGTATTTGACTCAAGTCGATGTTCTAAGTTTGGACTCCATCTTTACCTATAGCTTCATGTCTGAACCGTACATAAAATTCGACCCTTAACCCAATCTCTTTGTGTGGCAGTCTATCATTCTACGTGACATTGGCAGAATTGTGAAGTATCTTCGCAAAGGCCATTTATCAAGAATTGAATTGAATTGAATTCATAATGTTGCTAATCTATTACTTTTTTGGATGGATTATTACGCTATTACGCCGCTGGCAAATCTATTAAGATTTAAAAAAATAGATCGATCTATTACAGCTCATGAAGCTATAAGCTTCATGATTACAGCTGTTTTACAGAAACATTAGAACTGACAGAATGCATAGATGATTGATGAATGATGCCAAAAAGAAAAAGGACAAAGCCAATGAACTTTTTTTTTACGTGATTTGGCAATGCACTGGTGCTATATTTACCTATTTTGGTATTTTATAAGTGAAGTAACGAAATTATAGTATTTTTTCGTACTATCCTTAGATATGGATAGTATCTAGTACGGAGCATGAAATAGTTGTACAAATACTGTAATTATAGTACGAAATCCAACGCTGCGTTGACTTGACATTTACAGTTTTTGTTTAGCTTCGCCATTGCTTTTGCACAGCGAACTACATGACGTCATTATGGGACTCATTGGAAGTCAAGTTTATCTTGTGTATTTTATTGAAATATACCACATCTCATAGTTTAGAGAGTTTTAAACGTCAAAATAATGTACAGGAATGTAATATTTCGAAATGGTTTTGGAATCAGCAAAGTATTTTTTGCTTTACATACCGAATTGCAATGTAATGGGTAAATATTCGTGTTTTGCTGGTATCCCTGATTCTAATATAATCCGACAAAATTAAGTCACACATCACATCACATCAACCATGGGACGTCCACTGCTAAACATAGGCCTTCTCCTGTGGAGGGGTTTTGCCAATACTCGCCACGCTTGGCAGGCGGGTTGGCGAGCGCAGCCAGGTATGATTGTTCAAGGAAGACACTGCTGCCCATCTTCCGTATTACATCCCTTAGCCGACTCTTACGGCAACCACGGGTAGAGAAGGTGGGGTACAATTCTTACGCCGGCACCACCACGGCGGAATTAAGTCTTAACCACTTGGCCGTTCGACCTCTAAATCGACTTTACCGTCATACGTCCAGCGATTTCGCGCGCGAGCGCCGTTGCCTGCTATGCATAACCTTGTCAACAAAACCCGTGATTATGGCTAAACTATAGTAGCTACAGAATATAAAAAAATATGTAAAAATTCTACAAAAAACGCAGATTCAAACTATATATTAAAATTACACTTGGATTTTAATCTTAAGCCTTAAAAACTGAGTAAAAGATGCGGATTTGATAAAAAACACGTTTTTTTTTTTTTATATAGATGTATTTGTTTTTGTATTTTTAATGTTATTAATTCAACCTTATTTTTTAAATGTGCTTGTTAAAATGTAAAGAAGAGGATTCTACATTTCTAATGGTACTATGATGTTTATGTTTTATTTACTTAAAAGAAGTAAATTAATCAAATCTTTAGACATAGTCATCACATTCTGTTGGTGTGATATTGAAGTCGTACGGAAGAAAAGTCTGTGGAACGCGTCGATATTTCCTTAATTTTTTTGTAAATCTTTTAATAATACGATTCGAAAAGTAAATCAGGACAATATTTATGAAACATTATTTAATATTTTACCAAATTTTTACTAAAATAAAGCAATTATCACAAAAAATTGACAAAAAAGCGCTAACCAACTATCGTTTTCGAGCGCGTACCATTTTAAGGTTGATCTCGTTAATTATATACCACTTCAAACACTGATAAATTAACTTAATCCTACAGTAAAGATCCTCAACATAATTTAAATATAATACAATTGTTAAAATACATAATATATTTAAAAAACTAACGACATATTTGCCAAACCAAAATTTGCACGCGCATATACCAACAAACTGAGTTTCGAAAAATTTACTCTCTTTAATACATTACTTCGACAATGACATCTTTGTATTTTCTAGTAAACTATTTCATAGACTATCGATATTTATTGTGATTCAATTCAAAAGTATTTCGCTAGGTGCTACTTTTCAGAATTATTTGAAACGAGAGCGATTGGTTACTGTGTTAACCATGGACGTAAGACCGGAATTTCAAACTGGTTAACACAGTAACCATGGACGGTTGAGTGCTTATGAATTAAAATTAAGTCACAACAAAATGGCCGCCTGAACGTAAAATCGACTGCTCCGATCAGTATAGTGACTTTTACATTTAGGCGGTTAGTACAACAATGTATGGGATATTATTTTTGTAATTTCAGAGCATTTTTCTATTTATTTCACCTACTAGCCTATGAATATATATGTGGCTTAGATCATTTCACGTGCTCAACATAATATTATAGCGTAAATGAATATATAGGTGATTCGCTCACTTCGGCTTTTATGCCGGTACCACACGTTCGTCCAACAGTCGAACACTCCAACATGACTCGAGTCTGTCTCGTTCAAAACAGACCCTCCACACAGTATACACGTTCCAACAGTGTTCCCAACTTGGGGGTATTCCCCCTAAATTTAGGGGGAAAATAAAACAGGTGGGGTTTTTTAGGGGCGTTATATTTTTAGGGATTTATGACTGCTTATTTTTTACTAAGAAAAATAAAGGTATAAAAATATAGGGTCTGAAGTTATTCAATCTAGCCATAGTAATATTCAAGTCTAGTAATATTTATTTGTTGACCTAGCGGCTTAGCGAGATCCAATACAGTTCCGGGTTCCTCATTACTAAGTATGCGGAGTTGAATAGAAAACAAATGTCACCATAGTGCTGACCATAAACATAAGACAAGTGATATTAAAACTACTCTGTGATGACTGGTGGTTACGTTGTCTATGCTTATAAATAAGTTGATTTTTATTTACTTGTTTAATTTAATTTCGTTATTGTACTGCTGTGTCAACAACCAATTTGTTAATTATGCCTAAAGAAAAGAAGAAATACAGTCAAAAGTACACAAATATTTGGGAAACAGATCCAGGGGAATTTTCAAGTAATTGTGTGATTTTAGGGGTTTAGCATAGCTTTAGGGATAAATATTTTTGAGAGTTGGTAACACTGCGTTCCAACCTCATTCTCTATGGACGGTCTGTGCAACTCCTTTGATCTGTGTACGATTTACCGCCAACGGAACGATCGCGCGCCAACACGCTCCAACACCGTCAAACACGCACGAACTACCCCTCCACACGTGTGACTGTTGGACTGTTGGACGAACGTGTGGTACCGCCATTACAGCCAATAACTTTACACTGCACCATTTTATTATAAATAGATCCACAACACACTTTTTAAGTAAATACCAAAAATCTAAGATATTACATAAAATAAATTGTACAACCTGTTTGCTGTGCACAAAAATAATTATGTACTTGCATCGTGTGCACACCAAAACTCTGACAAAGACAAAAAACTTTGTCTATATCTCTGTCTCACTACAATGATTGCGGTCTCAGATCAAACACTACGTATACAAAGTATACATATGTCAAGTATATGTCTGTTTCGCTCAATCTTGGTATTATTATTACATGTCAAATATAAATCTAGTTTAATCTATGATCTGTGCACTGTGCAAAGAATCGAAAGACGTATGGAAAATGCTTTTTCTAACCTGTGAGTATACATAATTTATTTTTTAACTTTCTACTACCTACTATTTTTTGGTGCATATCTACACAAAGGTAGTCTAGTGCTCTTTAAAAAAAAAGTCAACTGTGTGTGTGTGTGTACAGCTACCAGTGCTGCCAATTTAGCGACTTAGTCACTAGAACTGACGACTTTTGCTCAAGTCTTAGCGACTAAAATAAAGTTTTGACGACAAAAATTGTTTAGCGACATATCTGGTGATTTTTGGAGTAGAAATTAAAACAGCCCTAGCTTTAGAAATTCCAAAAAATATTCAATGCAACACATCCAATTTTCTTTCAAATCTAAGTTTTGCTATTGAATACGGCCAGTTCTCCAATAATAAGTAATTTTGGCAAATTGTGATTAAAACAACAAATTATCTGGGTGATTGTTACAATAATGATAATATAATTATTTAATTAAAAGTTAGATGTATTATGTTGTAGCACCTATATATTATTTACTTAATTGTAATCTAATTATTTATCAATTTTTTTTCACCTTTTCTAATATTTCACACTGCCTTTTCTGTCCCCGACAAAATTATAGGTATTCTCCTAGACAAAATCGTGGATCCGCTCCTGGGGAAGTTAGTTTTAGCGACTTTCTAGCGACTTTTGCTTATGAGTCTAGGGACTCGGAATTTTTGGAGTTGGCAACAGTGACAGCTACAACAGGGGTTTGTTTACTTTGTTTTGTGGTCGACATTGGAGTATTGGAGTCTCCTTGTTTATTAAATTTAAAACATAGACGAACGAATATGTAGTCTTTTTATTTTATGGTTTAAATGTGTTAAGTTACGTAGCTAGCTCCAAACATTTTTTTGTAACTAATAGTTTTTGTTACAGTATGAACTATTTATAATTTGTGACCAACTCACTGAAATTGAAACAAACCAACACAATGGAAGAAATGGAAGAATCAAATAAATTGCCATTGAAAAGAGTGGAGCTTTCGCTGACTAAATTCAACGAAGTGGCTATTCCTCACCATTTGGATTTGTTAAGACAGCACAAGGTCAACATCGTGAAGGTATTGCGTAAAATAGTTTTAAAAATGATTATGTACACATTCGATCATAGCACTTGCCAGGTACGTGCTTACAAAACGCGTAATTCTATTCTTTGTGCAGTTATTTATAGCAAAGCATAAAATAGAATACGCTTCGGCTGTGGGCACAAATTAGTACACGGTTATTCTGACTTACATACAGGCATCCCGTTTTTAAAGAACTGGCACTCGCATTCCTCCTGCAGAGTCGGGTAATGAGTAGCTGGTGTGACTATCGTCATGGTATCAATCTTATGACTTTGTGATAAACTCATTTCTGAAATCAACTTGTATCATTATGAACTAGTACACATATTGTCATAAAAAGACATTTGTGTTGTGTCATCAGCCCCTTAGCAGACATCTTTAACTGAACTCTAAGCCATCTCTAAGCTTTCTGCCTAATCTATTGATCCACAGGTGGTTGAAATTTTTCACATAATATTCTCTAAAAAAGTATACATGTAGCTCAGCCATTGAAGATAACAAATATCATTGGTGACGGGTGGTGGGGGGTACAATCAAAATAAAATTGAGCCTTAAGCAATGGACTTGCTCTCTGAAAGTGAACCATGGGACATATTCTTCGACCACATGCAATATATGTACATAATGATACTAATAGCAAATAGATGCAGCCGTGTTTGCTGAGGCCAGGCTATGGCAGATGTATTGCACTCATGCAGTCATGTCACAGCCTCCACAATGTGCTGCCCCTGGTCCCATCTATAGATTAGTTCTGGTCGAAGGATTGGTGGCATGGTGGAATATACATATGCATAGAGGGGACTGCGAGTGTCCAGAGAAATCTGCAGAGTCAATTATTTATATTAATTTGGAACAGATTGCTCGAAGACAATGTCCCATCAAACTCACTATGAATTCAAAATCTTTTTTCAACAAATGTGTAAAAAATTTTATTTTAAAAAAATCAAATTTAATGAGTTGTTTTTGCTGAGGCTAATATGTCGTCTGGTGACGTTACTTCCATAGTATAATTTAGTTTATATAAATTATGCACAATTTAAATTCTATGGCTTAGATTATAAAGTATTCTGGCTGCATCCGAGAGAGGCTCCACCAGAATGCTGGTGCAATAACCGACTTGGAGTCCTGTTACTCATTTGTTTAGGACAGTTGTTCTAATTGATTAATTCCGCACACTCCATGATAATGTGGTGTACATTATCTAGTGTTACACGTTGCAGACCAGGCAGTTTGGAAATGAGAAGATAATACTAAATTTCAACACGGTGTGAGGGTTACATCGGCTTAAAATGTGTTGCTTACTTATTAACTAAAAGTCCCAATTTTAAATCAAATATAATTTAAAAAAAGAAAGCGGTTTAATCATTAAAAAATAACTCATTTACAAACACTGCGCACCAGCCGACAGCGGCGACGCAACTAACTATCGTCTCTGGGTCGTTGTGTCACTGCACACCAGCCGACAGCGGCGACGCAACTAACTATCGTCTCTGGGTCGTTGTGTCACTGCACACCAGCCGACAGCGGCGACGCAACTAACTATCGTCTCTGGGTCGTTGTGTCACTGCACACCAGCCGACAGCGGCGACGCAACTAACTATCGTCTCTGGGTCGTTGTGTCACTGCACACCAGCCGACAGCGGCGACGCAACTAACTATCGTCTCTGGGTCGTTGTGTCACTGCACACCAGCCGACAGCGGCGACGCAACTAACTATCGTCTCTGGGTCGTTGTGTCACTGCACACCAGCCGACAGCGGCGACGCAACTAACTATCGTCTCTGGGTCGTTGTGTCACTGCACACCAGCCGACAGCGGCGACGCAACTAACTGTCGTCTCTGGGTCGTTGTGTCACTGTCAGTCCGGCCGGAGACGCGGGTTCAGGTGGGCGTTCGGTCACTGCGCGGACTCTGACGCTGTCGAGCGTTCATTTCTATCGCTGGTAACTATTCCCACGAGGAGCGGTGGCTCTCGACTTCCCGACCCGCCTATCTCGATGGCGCTGTTTCTTAAATATCGTTCGACTACATAGTCTCTCCCCGTGATATAACCGGAGGCCGGTCGCCGCAGCTGGAGCGCGCGGGCGACGCGGCGGCGGTGGCGCGCGAGCAGGCGCGCGCGCGGCTCGCGGCGGCGCAGCTGCGCGCGCTGCTGGCGGAGCTGGAGGCGCTGCGGCGCCGCGTGCGCCGCGCCGACCTGCCGCGCTTCGACGCGCTCACGCAGCGCTCGCGCGACCTCACGCTGCGCGCCGTCGTCGACTACCTCGGTGCGTTCTTTCTTGTGGCCGTTACCTCGGAACTCCTTCATTCATAAACCGATTTTTTTTATTTGGAAGGATATATGTAGGTACATACTTTCCGATCGGTTCTATAGAAATTTCATCAAAATCGGTTATTTAGTTTAATTTTAAGAAGTTGTAAGAAAACTTAATCTAGAAAAAATATGTCATCCGAGGGAATGAAATTGCGTATTTTCCTTTCCTGTGACGTTTCAGTGGAGTGTACTCTACAGCAGTCCCAGCGATCTGCCTGCCGTCCGGTTCAATCACCACCTGATGATGAAACCGGAAGAACCGGAACTGTGTAATGAAACAATGAAATCCAGCCGTGTTCGGGCTCAGTGGAATGAAGCCGGCTTCTTTTGTAAAAATGATCTATGAGTAAGAGCGGCATGGTGGCGCGGGTGCATTCCGCCGCCAGTGCCACCTGCCACCTGCCACCTGCCACGCTAGTGACGCGGGCAATGTTTACCCGACTACGCACTTGGCTTTACAAGTATGTACATATGTACGTCGTGAGAACATTCGCCCGCGTCTCCAAACTACAAACTGACGTCACTATAAATGTAATATGGTGGATTTTTTTATTAAATCTATTTATAAAAAAAGTAAAAAGAATAGATGAGCGAAAAACATTTTATAAAATGTCTATGAGGCTTATATTGTAATCTATTATTTATTTATCTGTTTTTAATTTAATATTTTGTTTACATTTTGAATTTATATTAGGTGTAAAATAATATGGTAGGTATATAATATTCGTACATCTCCCCCGCGCCGGCGCCGACGAGCACTGTGTCGAGGTCGTGTGGTGTCCGCTTCAAGCCGGCTTGTTCCGTAGGTGTGATAGAGAGCAGCTGTAGGGCGCTGGTGCGCGCGAGCGGCCCGCGCCGCGCCCGCGCCGCCGGCCGCGCGCCCGCCGCGCCCGCCGCGCCCGCCGCGCCCGCCGCGCCCGCCGGTGAGGCGCTCGCCGACCGCGAGACCAGTCCAGTAACCGCTCCTAACGCTTGGCTGTCCCCGCGGCGCGCCGCATGCTTGCGCTAACGAGCGGCCTTCATGTTTGGTTTTGTTATTTCAAAAGATGCATGGCCGGCTCGTGCGGTGCCGCCCGGCGGCCGGCGCCCGTGAATGTTTCCATTCGTTCGTTTGTCCTAATTGTATTTCTTTCATAAAGTATGTCCGAGTGAAACATTTTAATAAATCATCATCATAGCGCCGTCCGAGCGCATGCCGGCTCGACTGACCATCTGACACGGTGTGTCGTCACTTTCACGACCGGAACTATCACCTACTCGTTTACATGATGTCAACGTACCGTGACGTGCGCAGACACGCCCCCGGCGCCGGGCGCGGGCGCGGGCGCGGGCGCGGGCGCGGGCGCGTGCTCCGGCGACGGCGAGGGCGAGGCGCCGGCCGCGCCGCTGCTCGGGGACCTGCAGCTGCACGTCGACGACCAGGTTCGTGCCCGCACTAACGTCGGCGCGCGCCTCCCGGTGGAGAGTCGCGGCGACGAGTAACGGAGCCGGTGGCGTCCCCAGGAGGCGGCGCTGCGCGAGCGCGAGGCGGCGCTGCGCGGCTGGGCGGCGCTGCAGGGCGAGGTGCGCGCGCTGCACGAGGCGTGGCAGCACGTGCAGGCGGCCGCGCTGCACCAGCGCGCGGACGTGGCGGCCGGCGCCGCGGCCGTGCACGGCGCCGCCGACGACGTGGAGCTCGCGCGCCGGCACCTGTCCGCCGCGGAGAGGCTGCGCGCGGGCGCGTGGCTGTGCGGCGGCGCGGTGTGCGGCGCGCTGGCGGGCGGGCCTGTGGGGCTCGCGGTGGGGCTCAAGGCGGGCGCCGCGGCCGCGCTCGCCGGCTCGCTGCTCGGCGCGCTCGGGCTGCGCGCGCTGGCGGCCCGCCCGCCCGCGCCCCCCGCCGACCCGGACAAGGGAGACTAGCGGCGCACGACACGTCTCGGAGTAGTGGTCGAAGGCGAAGGCCGCGGGTCGGCGTCATCTCTCGTTACCGTGGTGACTGAGCGTGTTTTGACGAATTCTAGACGAAATAAGGCTTGTACTTGTAATGAATCATCTTGGTGCATTGTGTTTAGTTCGAACCGAGACGAGGCCGCGCAGCCGAGTTGTGTGAACACGTGCCTAGCGTGCGAGTGCGCAGCCGGGACATCGGGAACGTTGGCCAGATGTAAGGTATCCAACAGGTTCCCGGGCGCCCGCGCGCGGGCCGTGGGGCTGCGGGGCCGCGGCGCGGGCGCGAGGCGCCGAGCAGGCGCACGAGGGCGAGCCGTGTGATCATGTGATATAGATATTATTTCATACAAATTATTTTTTTGCTAAAATATATCGAGTCACATATGTTAAGTTAGAAGTATTAGATATTTATATTTGCGTTAGATAGGTAGGTATCGATATAATAATAAAGAGCTTTTTATCTTTTTACATGGAACTGGTGTTTTATTGTCCTCTTCCCGTTGTGAGAAGGGCGAGGCCGTAATCGACCACGCTGGCCGACTGATGGTGTCACGATGTTTTCCTTCGAGTCGTCAGCGATACGCGCATAACTCAGAATCGAACCCAGGGCCTCCGGGTTGGAAGCCGGACGGCCTCCCGGCTGGGCTGCCGCGAGGTGTACTTTGTTGTGCGGCAGTGGTACAGCAGGGAGCGACCGATGTCTACGTGCGTTCCCGGTGAAGCTAACGAGCGAAGCGAAGCCTTCGATCGCCTCTGACCTGCCAGTCATAACATGTAGTCGGTGACGAGTGCAGCATGCCTGGGAAGACACATTCGTCACGTTTGCGATGCTGAAACGGAAAAGCGCCTGACGGGCCTTTTATAGACCATTAATAATTTACTTTAAATTAATCCATAGCGACCATGTTTTACTCGTATTTTTCCGAGTATTTATACATTTTATTCATAAAGTGCCGAATTAAAAACAGGTACAGGTAGATTTCCTTAGCAGGAGGTCGTCTAGGTAGGTACCACCGCAGTACCAGATATTCTACCGCCGAGCAGTAGTGTGTAAACATTACCGTGTTCCGGTTTGAAGGGTACTTACTGCAGCTAGCGAAATTACTGGGCTGTTGAGACTGACCACCTAGTCTCAAAGTAATGAGCGCCAAAGCTTTTACTACTCAAAGTTCTGTGTATCATCAGAAGTGTATCTCGTTCGTCTCATTACTGTTACATAAAAATTAAGGTTTTATGTGGTGAAACAATGACATGTAATTGTCGTTTCCAAAATTTCGTCAAAGTTTTATGTAAAGTTGCCATTGAGTGATTCAGACTCTTTTCTTATTCACGTAATACTTGGCACCGGCAAAATATACAAAGTGTAATGCCAAGAAAAAAGAATGCTTTATCTTTGCAGTTTGCAATGTCAACTGTAGCGAGTTTTGGCGGGAATATGGAAAGAGTCGTGTCGCCCCATTATATTTTTATTCCAAGATTAGTGTTTTTTCGAGTGTTTATGTATTAAAATAGTGATGGTTTATTCATAAAATGCCGAATTATAAGCGCGAGTGTAAGAAAGTGATATAATGCGGCGAAACATGACTTTTCATGTTGCTTCCAAAACTACATCGAAGCTTATAGTAAAGTTGCAACTACTTTACTAAAGCATGACTAGATTTGACTGGCACGGACTGGACTTGACCAAGACTGGACTGTGACTATAAAGACAGAGAAGCTAAAAAATTACTGCACACAAAATACAGAAACATTAAAATTGGTAGAATACACAGAGTGCGATGCCAAGAAGAAAGAGAAAAAAAAACAATTGTCAAAATCAATGGATGGATGGTGTGTCATGTCGTGCTATTATTATTGAATGAATCTGTGCAGACTGCAGACAGTTTGTATTGTATAGATTGTGCTTTATTTCGTATTAAATTGATTGAAAGACAATTTAGAATTCGTAGTATTTAGCTTTCTTTCTAGTCATTATTTCAGTAAAATAATATTTTTTATATTGTTATTGAGGGAAATATAATCATGGATGTAGACACCGACGATACAGGTAAATAACGATTTTATAAAATAACCTCTGAACGTTTATGTTAGGTATAATGGTTTTTGTTTCGTTTAGCTGATTAAGGCTTCCATAGTTCTGTTCTGTGTGTATTTCTTGTACACTACCGCTACAGCCTAGGTAGTCGTTATTTGCTATCGAGTTGGTAGATGTATAAAGCTCATGTTAGAACGTTAAACAAAATACTGATCTTTTTAATCGCCTGTACTGTACGTGTACGTGTTCTAGAAGCAATGAACTAACTGTACTAACACGAAACAAATAATCGTCTAGAAGTTTGATTGCAGACTTCTAGTAAATTAGCTATCTTGTATTTGTCTCATGCTTGCACTATTGTTAACTTATCCTACCAACTACTTATCCAATCTGAAGAAGAGATTCGACATTATGATCGGACCAGAACCTAATAATTCCATATTTTTGATCAAAGCTGGGAGGAAAATATCAAAACTAGATTTTTTAAATTACATTTTAACTTAAAAAGAAAATGTAAAAATTCTATTTGAATTCTTCTACTTTCTGTAAAATTGTTTCACAAATAGTGGATTGGCTTTTGTTTGGTAACTCCTCACATGCTACTAGATTGTCGCAATCGATTAGAATCATTCCCGAATTCTGTTAATGGAGCGGTCCCTGTCCTCCAGTAACATCTGGTAATGTTGCAGGTGGCAGGAAGTCTCGCTCTCGCAGCAGATCTGTAAGTGTTCACTACTTTTGTCATCAGTTTAAATGCTTAGCTCTAAGTTTGAATTCAAGCTTCTTAAATTCACGCCCATCCGATCCCACTCGGCTAACAATTAGAGACCACAACTCGATTACATTACAGTATGGTTGGAAAAGGTAAACAGCTGGTTAAAACTATGTCAATAATTCTGCCAAGCACCTAACCATGTGTTCCGGCAGCTTTACTTGTAAGCCAGTTGTCATTGCGGGCTGAGTGTGTTTACTATCTTTGACCATAGTATCAGATGAGCTGTGGTAAGACACCTAGCTTGTCACCGGTACTACATTATTTCAGGACTCGATTCGAGGCCAAGTAAAACCTTTTGTTCCATTTCAAATGATTGATTTGTATTCATGGACCACACATCTCAATAATTGTCACAGCACAGCAACATTAAATACTTACTTGAAGAAAATTGTGGTAAGTGATCAATTCAGGCAATGCTTTGTGGAAGCTCATGTTATGGTGCTCTGGAGTTCTATTTTAATGTATTTATCGGGCTTATTTGGACGGCTTCTGAATACAACAAATATTTCAATACAGTAATACCCCACTTGTGTGATAGGTGGGACCGAGCAATAACCGTAAGTTGAATCTGCGTAAGTCGGGTCAACTTTACATGTAAAGTGTGTTTAAGAGTCTAAAGAAAACAATAATTTAGAAGAAATATGTTTAATAAAATGTTAGATAATAAAACAATTCACGTTGTTATGAATAACACTTCGTAAACCCAAGTTATTTTGACGTTGAAGGCTTCATAATCATTCATTCTATCAATGTCGCCTAATCATTTATATTTTTGCTTCAAACTCTTTGATAATATTCAGTTTATGCTCCAAAGACAGTGTTTTACTTTTCTTGTTAGGTACAAACGAGTTATTTTTTTGTTCTTTTGGATGGCATGTTTAGATATCAATAAAACACACTGCATGCAACACACACCAACCTGACGTAAACGGAACACTAGCAGGGCGTAGTGGGAGAGCTGATTCAATTAAATTCTATAATGTAATTAAATTGTTTTTATTGTCATAAAAAACAGTTATATATGGATAATTTTCTTAAATTTTTGTATTTGAATATTTTTACGGATAAATAATCATAATTTATTCATCATCATCATCATCAGCCATAGGACATCCACTGCTGGACATAGGCCTCCTCCTGGGGGGGGTTTAGCCAATACTCGCCACGCATGGCAGGTGGGTTGGCGAGCGCAGTTAGGTGTCATTGTTCAAGGAAGAAGCTGCTGTCCATCTTCCGGATTACATCCCTTAGCCGACTCTTACGGCGACCACGGGTAGAGAGGGTGGGGTACTATTCTTACGCCGACACCACCACGGCACTTACGCCGGCATAATTTATTAAAGGTATCTAATTCAAAATATAAGCGAAAATACACTAAAGATATAAATCCAGAGTAGCATAAAGTGTGTCAGTAATTAAGTAAAAAATATTTTGGCACCATCACTACTAAGCTATCGATGTGGGTGGTGAGCCTCTATAGTGACTCACTCGGAAACTGTTCCAGGCGGAGTCCGATTCCAAGATGTCCCACGACGGATCGGCGCGGTCGAGACGCAGCTCGCGGTCGCGGTCCAAGTCGGCGTCGCGATCTCGATCTAAATCTAGTTCGAGGTCCGGCACCGCTTCGCCACGCTCTCCGTCGGCGAAGTCTCCAGAGTCGCCTAAATCAACAGCGCGGTCCCGCTCTGGCTCACCTAAATCACCCGAAACCCCGGCTCGCTCCCGCTCCGGTTCGCCCAAGTCTCCCGTCCGCTCCCGCTCCGGCTCGCCCAAGTCCCCCGCTCGCTCCCGCTCCGGCTCGCCCAAGTCTCCCGCCCACTCCCGCTCAGGCTCGCCCAAGTCCCCCGCTCGCTCCCGTTCCGGCTCACCCAAGTTGCCCGCTCGCTCCCGCTCTGGCTCGCCCAAGTCTTTCGCCCACTCCCGCTCTGGTTCGCCCAAGTCCCCCGCTCGCTCCCGGTCTGGCTCACCCAAGTCTCCCACTCGATCCCGCTCCGGCTCGCCCAAGTCTATCGCTCGCTCTCGCTCCGGGTCGCCCAAATCTACCGTCCGCTCCCATTCCGGCTCACCGCGCGCCGCCAAACCGATGGACGAGGCCGCGGCGGCCACGCCTGGAGACCTCGCCGACCGCGGCTCCAAGTCTCCGCTCGGTGAGTGACATACATCCTCCCGGTACCTGCTAGTATACCGGTTCTACTAGAGCGTGACGTGGACTCGTCTCTGCATCGGTCACCCAATATGACACTGAAGTTTTTGTAACATTTCTTGCAGAAGCCAGAAGTAGGAAATCCAGGTCCAGGTCGAAGTCTAGATCGCACTCCAAGTCGCGATCTAGATCAAAGTCGAAGTCCAGATCGAGGTCCAGATCGAAATCAAAGTCGAGATCACGTTCTCGTTCCAAATCTGTCGGAGCAGGTACATACTATACACATCACACTAATTCAATAACTGGCAGCCTTCTAGCCGAGTAGCTCTGCCTCGTAACCTGCAGGGCGTGGGTTCGATCCCCGCCCAGGACGAACTCGCGCGTCTGAGTGTTCGTACGTAACGTCTGTATTTAGATTAATGAGGAGTGCTCGTTGTCGGTTTTCAGAAGCGGCGAGGAAGAGCAGATCTCGGTCCCGCTCCGGGTCACGTCGGCGCGCCTCTCGCTCCCGCTCGCGCTCCGGCTCGCGCTCCAAGTCCCGGTCGCGGTCTCGTTCTAAATCTGGATCCCGCTCCCGCTCCCGCTCCCGCTCCCGTTCTCGTTCCAGATCCAAGTCCGGCTCGAGATCGCGCTCGGGCTCCCGCGCGTCCAGGTGAGTCTCGTATGGACTCGTTTCCTGACTGATATAAGCAAAGTCATTGCATGTAGAATTGAAGGATTAAACAGAGTAAACTGTCGTTTGTATAGTAAGTATCGATTGCAGGTCCCGGTCCCGGTCTCGGTCCCGGTCCGGGTCCCGGTCGGGCTCGGAGGCGGGCGCGCGCCGCGGCGTGAAGCGGCGCGCCGCGCGGCTCGCCTCCGACGACGAGGACGGCGAGAAGCGCGCGCGCTCCGGCTCCGCGTCCCCCGCCCCCGCCGGCGCCGGCGCCGCGGGGGAGCAGGGGCCGCCCGCGCTCCCCGCCGCCGCCGCCGCCGCCGCCGCCGCGGACTCCTCCGACGACGACGCGGCGCCCGACGCCTCCAGGTGCGTCCGCGTACACATTATATTTCAATCGGAGTTATTTGGTGCTCGCGTGCTCCCGAGGGACGGAGCGACCACACCTGCACCCGACACGCTCCACTATTTCAATTCACGAAAAAATTCAACTATTAAACGTCATTTTGTGTCAAAGTGACAGTTCAGGCGTAAGAAACATTATTTCGAAAGGGAGAATCTGAGCGCCCTTCGCCGGACGTCCGCGGGGGCCGCCGCGCTTGTTCAACATGGAATATAACAACAATGTGCCCGTCGTGTGCGCAGCATGGAGGCCACCGGCGGCATGTCGGACTTCGAGCTCATGATGGCGCGCAAGCGCGAGGAGCGGCGCGGCCGCCGGCGCCGGCGCGACATCACCATCATCAACGACAACGACGACCTCATCGCCGAGCTGCTGGCGCAGATGCGCCGCGCCGCCGACGAGGACCGCGACCTCAACAAGCGCAACCAGCCCGCCGTCAAGAAGGTGCGCCCCCCCATGAGACGAACGAAGCGCTCTCCTGGTGGTAAGAGATTACGCATGTCCAAGGGCACGATAACAAAGTCCGCGGCGCGGGCGTCGCGCGCACTACTTGGACACGTTCGCACGGCCGAGCGCGGCGGGCGGTCGTGCGAACGAGCCAGCTTCCACGGTGGCTCATCGAACTCGACGATTACATCCCTTAGCCGACTCTTACTCTTACTCCACGGGTAGAGGGGGCGGGGTACTATTCTTACAATGATCCGGTGAAATTCTTGCAATATTTGTAATCGGCCTTGTACATTTGTAAAGGTAACTAATTGTACGCACCTAGCTGTTGATTTCCCTCATATTAATACAATATTATCGCACATCGCACGCCACACCGACCGAGGCAGACCGAGGGTCTCCGCCGCCACGCCGACACGGTGTCGTGCAGCCAGCGGGTCGCGCTCCGGCGGCGGCGGAGTATTACGTTGCACACCTCCGCGCGCTGCGGAGCCCCGCCGCCGGGAGGCTGCTAACCGAAGGTGTCCGAACGGTGCAGGTGTCGCTGCTGAAGCGCGCCATGTCGCAGCTCATCAAGAAGGACCTGCAGCTGGCGTTCCTGGAGCACAACGTGCTCAACGTGCTGTGCGACTGGCTCGCGCCCATGCCCTCGCGCGCGCTGCCCTGCCTGCTCATCCGCGACTCGCTGCTCAAGCTGCTCATGGACGTGAGTGTCGCCGCCCGCGGCCGGCGTGCCCCCTCGCCCTCTCGGCCTGCCGTCGCTACATGACGAGGCGCGCGTGTTGCAGTTCCCGGCCATCGACAAGACGCTGCTGAAGCAGTCCGGCATCGGCAAGGCGGTCATGTACCTGTACAAGCACCCCAAGGAGACCAAGGCCAACCGCGAGCGCGCCGGCCGCCTCATCTCCGAGTGGGCGCGGCCCATCTTCAACCTCTCCACGGACTTCAAGGGTACCTACCTACCTGTCGAGCTCGACCCCCACCCCCCCACCTCCCGCTCACCACCCCTCGTGCTCGTTGCAGCCATGACGCGCGAGGAGCGGCAGGCGCGCGACGAAGCCATGGCGGGCGGGCGGCGGCGCGAGCCGGCGGGCGGCCCGGCGCCCGGCGCGCAACCCGGCGCGGCGGCCGAGCCCGGCGCGCGGCCCGGCGACCCCGGCTGGGTGGCGCGCGCGCGCGTGCCGCTGCCCTCCAACAAGGACTACGTGTACCGGCCCAAGTCCACCAGCGACGTCGACATGTCCCGGGTGAGTCCCGCGCCGGCCGGCGCCCCTCGCGCGCCGGGGGCGTCCGCGCCGCGCCGAGGGCGCCGCTCTGGGCGCGAGTTTCGGCTGCTCCTTGGCAACTTTGCATTAGAAAAGCATCGAATCTCGGTTAAATATGTTTTCTATTCTAGTATAACCATGAGCGCTTGTCGAAATACCAAAAGTAACCGTGCTGTCGCTCCGGCGACCTCCGCAGACGACCAAGAAGAAGATGACGCGCTACGAGAAGCAAATGAAGAAGTTTATCGACCAGAAGCGCATGCGCAGCGGCAGCCGGCGCGCCGTCGACATCTCCATCGAGGGGCGCAAGATGGCGCTGTAGCCGCGCCCCCGCGCCGCCGCGCCCCCGCGCCCCCGCGCCCCCGCGCCCCGCGCGCGCTCGCGGTACGAAGACGGGTGATAGAATAGAAAACTAGTGTGTGTGAAAAGAAGCACAAAGTTAAATGAAAATACAAACTTTCGCGTTTTTAAGCGCATCGTGCGAGTGGAGCCCGGAGCCCGGAGCCCGGAGCCCGGAGCGCCGCGCCTCTGCTCCGTCGGTTCCTCGGGCTCCGGCGCTCCGCAGACACACTGACGACTAGTACGGAGTACGACAGAATAAAGTGGGCCAAGTGCGAGTTGGAGTCGCGCGCAGAGGGCTCCGCGCTGAGTATTGCAACGTGTCTGCAGCTGTAACGTGTGACACGGGATGAACTCTTTTATTTACTTGTTTTACTTCTATGATTTAAAGAAAATTGTTACTCTTACGGCTTAGATTGTAACTCTTAGCGCGAGCCCGACTCGCACTTGCCTAAATCGTGTGTATGCGTGTCCCCTTCGGTTCGTGTAGTAGTGTGCCGCCGCAGAGTAGATACATGTAGCGCCGGCGGGCGGCGGGCGGCGGGTACGGGCCGGCGGGGGTCGGACAGCACGTTCAATAAATGTGAGACACTACGAGCTGTGGTTTTATTTGCACCTCCGAGTACACCGGACGAGCTATATACGTTAGCATTACCGGACTATACATTAAACAAAGAACGACAGCGTCGAGTACACTCAACACACATAAAAAAATAAACATAGAGTCAACAACAAATTGAAATAGTAAAAGATGTCGATATGATTGTAGCGACGATAGCTCAGTGGTTAGCGCGGTCGGTTCGCATGCCGAAGGGCGTGGGTTCGAACCCCAACGATGAGCTCGAGCTGCCGGTGAAGAAAAACATCGTGAGGATACCATAGCGTGGTGGTATATAGGGTACTTTCTAGTAGGTACTCGGTTGGCCGGCTACCACCCTCGAGTTGATAATCTGCTGTCAAGCATCTAACGGTGTGTTCAGGCAGTTCCATTCCAGGCTGGGTGTGCTTTACCATCTTAGACCACACCGTCACTTAACATCAGGTGAGTTGTGGTCAAACAACTCGTGGTGTGTATGTGTTGTTATTGTTGAGTGTAAACAACGACTGTGGACCGACCACGGAACCCACTCGGAGCACTCCGCCGGCTGTCCGGGTAATCTACCTGTGCACCTGCGTACCCTATCGCCCTAACCCTATTCCCTACTTTCCCATCGTCCCTGACCTACCACACAGTCTGTACATGGATAAAATTTAGGCCTTAAGCAGGAGTCTTACATAAGAATCATCTACCTATCTATTGAAACACCGTGTCGTGCGTTAGAAGGAAACTTTAACAATTGGGTCACACTCGTGTGAACGAAACACTTGCGCGTGTGAAGCTTGAAGAGCGCCATCTAAGTCAATTTAATGAACTCAATTATAACCAAAACGTATAATTATATAAATGAGAAAAGTAAGCAATCATGACTTTTAGTTTAGACGTACCTACCGCCCACCAAGAACGATATTGGGCGTTCTTTACACAATACGGTTCCGCCCACCATGGGATCACATGGACTGATGTACATGTTAGTGAACTTAGCAGATCGTTGTCCAGCAGATCACAAATAAATGGGAGTTCTCTTCGCATGCACGTGAGTTCTATAGTTCCTGATACTTTTTAGGAATAGTTCTGGCGATTTTGTCATAAAAAAGTCAATTGTCAAAATGATCTGCTAACTTCTCGTAGCAGATCATTTTCGAACAAATCACAAAAAAAGTGAGTTCTGGTCGCATATTTTTTTTTTGAGCAAAGGGGAGATTCCCTGGGCTCTGGAAGAGAGGGAGACTGGTTCTCCTCCTCTCCTTCTCTCCTCAGGGACGCCCTGAGGACGAACCGGCGGGGTACCGGCCGATCGTGCTGCTTGACGAGGCGGGCAAGCTCTTGGAGCGGGTGGTCGCTGCCCGACTCGCCAAGCACCTGGAGAGGGTGGGCCCCGACCTGTCCGAGAGGCAGTTCGGGTTTCGGAGAGGTCGCTCGACGATCGACGCCATTCAGCTCGTCAGGGACCTCTCCGAGGAGGCGTGCTCCAGTGGCGGGGTGATGTTGGCTGTGTCTTTAGACATAGCCAACGCGTTCAACACCCTGCCATGGACCACGATAACGTCGGCGCTCGGGTACCATCGCGTGCCCCGGTACCTGCAGCGCCTGGTTGGGGACTACCTCTCTGAGAGAGAGATAGTGTTCCCAACCACAGAGGGGGAGGAGGTACACCCCATGTCGCGCGGGGTTCCACAGGGTTCGGCTCTGGGGCCGCCCCTGTGGAACTTTGGCTACGACTGGATGCTCCGGGGCGCTAACCTCCGTGGCGTCGGCGTCATATGTTACGCTGACGACACGTTGGTTACCGCCCGAGGGGAGACGTACCGGGAGGCGTCGATCCTAGCAACCGCTGGTGTGGCTGTGGTGGTGGCCAGGATCCGACGGGTGGGCCTGGAGGTGGCGCTCCACAAATCCGAGGCCATCTGTTTTCATGGTCCTCGGAGGGCGCCACCTGCAGGCTCACACATTGTGGTTGGAGGAGTCTCCATTGCTGTCCGGCCGACGCTGAAATACCTCGGCGTCGTGCTCGACAGCAGGTGGAGATTTGGCGCGCACTTGCAGCAGTTGACCCCCAAACTGACGGGCACTGCTGCTGCATTGAGTCGCCTTCTCCCCAACCTAGGCGGTGGGAATGGGAGTTGCCGACGCCTCTATATGGCGGTCGTGCGCTCCATGGCCCTGTACGGCGCCCCAATAAGGGCGGGTTCGCTGGACCGGTCGGAGGCGGCGCTCCTCTGCAGAGCCCAGCGCACGATGGCCGTGAGAGTGTGCAGAGGGTACCGCACACTCTCACACGAGGTGGCCTGCGTCCTCGCCGGCTCGCTGCCCTGGAGGCTAGAGGCCGAGGTTCTGTCCTCGGTCTACTGGCGCCGGGCGCGTGCAAGGGAGCAGGACCTGCGTCCCGCCCCACAGGAGGTGGTGCGATGGCGCAGGGATGCCAGGGCCAGGGCTCTGCAGAGGTGGAAAGATGGTCTTCTCGCGGGACCCACACAGAGGGGGACCGGAGCCCAACGGCTCCTTGAGGCGATCCGGCCCGTACTCGTGGAGTGGGTCCAGCGAGAACACGGGGGTCTGACCTTCCGGTTGACGCAGGTTCTCACGGGACATGGTTGTTTCGGGAGATACCTGTGTCGCGTTGCCGGAAGGGAGGAGACCCCGGTGTGTCACCGGTGCGGCTTTGCGGAAGATACCGCAGAGCACGTGCTGGTGATATGCCCGGGGGAGGCGGAACCGCGACAATCCCTGGTCGCGGTTGTGGGGGCAGACCTCTCTTTGACGGCCATCTTAGCTAAGATGGTCGCCGACGAGAGGTCATATAAATATAAATATAACCCTCCCCGTCGGAGGGTGCGGACACGGAGACGAGCCGACCGGGCTCGTACTCCGTCTCCGATCCGAGGGCCTGGGGCGTCGGATGCGGGGCCGTCTGACGTTCCACACCAGGGATAGGCCCTCGAGAGTAAAGGCATTTCCCCCACGCAAAAAAAAAAAAAAAAGGTTAGGTTAGGTTGGGGTGGGGTGGGGTGCGGTGTCGGACTACCTCCTCGAAGCTCGGTTGTCCGGAGGGATGGTAATGGCTGGGCGGGTGCACCCTGGGTGCGGTCAATAACTTCTCCTCAAGGGGGGATCTTGTTGGCCGTAGCTAAAGTCCGAACGGGAGGGGAGCCTCTCCGCGTGTGCTATGATCAGCATAGCACACAGTGGACTGAGGCTGGCGGGCTCGTTTTCGGGCCTCGCCGTGGATGCAGCGGACCCTTCGGGGTCGGAGGATGGCGGGCCTGCAAGGCCCGCGGCGCGGCAGGGGTTGTCAACTCGGCTCCCCTGTCGGGCAAAACGGACGGCAGCTTCGGCTGCAGCGGACCTGCAAGGCCGCGATACCCAAGGTTCGGGGGTCGCCGAAGGGAGTGCTCGGGGTTGCGGGTCTGGAGCTGTGTTGCTTTTGCGACGGGGCTCCTGGCTGGCATTCCCGAGCATGGTCAAAGGTCGGTGTTGTTTAGCCGCTAGACCCCTATATCGTCTGGGGAGCTCTACCCATCAAATTGAGCCAAAAACAATATGGATATTAGCGATTTTCAAAAGACTACCCAGGAGGGTCTCCCACGGGAGGAATCCCTCCACTGTACTGTACTCTTCCTGCCAGGCTCTGAGGCTTCTCTGTCGTATTGTTTCCCTTGCGAACGACACAGGAAACCGGTCGTACGCTGGAGCTGTCTTCTTGTGCAGAGCTGCATGTTTGGCGAGTTCATCTGCGCGCTCGTTTCCGGCCGTACCAACATGAGCACGCACCCACCACAGTTTAATACTGCACCCCGCAGCAGTTGTTCTTGTCAAACGGTTCCTTATGTCGTTCACAAGTGGATGTGTTGTGCGTGTTCTAGCTATAGCATCCAGGGAGGAGCGTGAATCGCTAAGGATATCACAGTCCCGAAATTTGCTGTTTTCCTCGCAGAGCTTGATGGCCTCTCTGAGCGCAAACAGTTCCGACTGATACACTGAACAGAAGGACTCCAACCTGTATGTTTTGTGCAGAATTTCGTTCCCGTCGCGCCAACAAGTGTATGCACAGCCTACTTTTCCTTCAAGCTTGCTTCCGTCAGTATAAATACTGACGGGAGCCGATGGACACTGCGTATGGTCGCTATTAGTAGAGTCGTCAAGCCTTCCGTAGATGATGGATGGATGGATGGATGGATGGATGGATGGATGGATGGATGGATGGATGGATGGATGGATGGATGGATGGATGGATGGATGGATGGATGGATGGATGGATGGATGGATGGATGGATGGATGGATGGATGGATGGATGGATGGATGGATGGATGGATGGATGGATGGATGGATGGATGGATGGATGGATGGATGGATGGATGGATGGATGGATGGATGGATGGATGGATGGATGGATGGATGGATGGATGGATGGATGGATGGATGGATGGATGGATGGATGGATGGATGGATGGATGGATGGATGGATGGATGGATGGATGGATGGATGGATGGATGGATGGATGGATGGATGGATGGATGGATGGATGGATGGATGGATGGATGGATGGATGGATGGATGGATGGATGGATGGATGGATGGATGGATGGATGGATGGATGGATGGATGGATGGATGGATGGATGGATGGATGGATGGATGGATGGATGGATGGATGGATGGATGGATGGATGGATGGATGGATGGATGGATGGATGGATGGATGGATGGATGGATGGATGGATGGATGGATGGATGGATGGATGGATGGATGGATGGATGGATGGATGGATGGATGGATGGATGGATGGATGGATGGATGGATGGATGGATGGATGGATGGATGGATGGATGGATGGATGGATGGATGGATGGATGGATGGATGGATGGATGGATGGATGGATGGATGGATGGATGGATGGATGGATGGATGGATGGATGGATGGATGGATGGATGGATGGATGGATGGATGGATGGATGGATGGATGGATGGATGGATGGATGGATGGATGGATGGATGGATGGATGGATGGATGGATGGATGGATGGATGGATGGATGGATGGATGGATGGATGGATGGATGGATGGATGGATGGATGGATGGATGGATGGATGGATGGATGGATGGATGGATGGATGGATGGATGGATGGATGGATGGATGGATGGATGGATGGATGGATGGATGGATGGATGGATGGATGGATGGATGGATGGATGGATGGATGGATGGATGGATGGATGGATGGATGGATGGATGGATGGATGGATGGATGGATGGATGGATGGATGGATGGATGGATGGATGGATGGATGGATGGATGGATGGATGGATGGATGGATGGATGGATGGATGGATGGATGGATGGATGGATGGATGGATGGATGGATGGATGGATGGATGGATGGATGGATGGATGGATGGATGGATGGATGGATGGATGGATGGATGGATGGATGGATGGATGGATGGATGGATGGATGGATGGATGGATGGATGGATGGATGGATGGATGGATGGATGGATGGATGGATGGATGGATGGATGGATGGATGGATGGATGGATGGATGGATGGATGGATGGATGGATGGATGGATGGATGGATGGATGGATGGATGGATGGATGGATGGATGGATGGATGGATGGATGGATGGATGGATGGATGGATGGATGGATGGATGGATGGATGGATGGATGGATGGATGGATGGATGGATGGATGGATGGATGGATGGATGGATGGATGGATGGATGGATGGATGGATGGATGGATGGATGGATGGATGGATGGATGGATGGATGGATGGATGGATGGATGGATGGATGGATGGATGGATGGATGGATGGATGGATGGATGGATGGATGGATGGATGGATGGATGGATGGATGGATGGATGGATGGATGGATGGATGGATGGATGGATGGATGGATGGATGGATGGATGGATGGATGGATGGATGGATGGATGGATGGATGGATGGATGGATGGATGGATGGATGGATGGATGGATGGATGGATGGATGGATGGATGGATGGATGGATGGATGGATGGATGGATGGATGGATGGATGGATGGATGGATGGATGGATGGATGGATGGATGGATGGATGGATGGATGGATGGATGGATGGATGGATGGATGGATGGATGGATGGATGGATGGATGGATGGATGGATGGATGGATGGATGGATGGATGGATGGATGGATGGATGGATGGATGGATGGATGGATGGATGGATGGATGGATGGATGGATGGATGGATGGATGGATGGATGGATGGATGGATGGATGGATGGATGGATGGATGGATGGATGGATGGATGGATGGATGGATGGATGGATGGATGGATGGATGGATGGATGGATGGATGGATGGATGGATGGATGGATGGATGGATGGATGGATGGATGGATGGATGGATGGATGGATGGATGGATGGATGGATGGATGGATGGATGGATGGATGGATGGATGGATGGATGGATGGATGGATGGATGGATGGATGGATGGATGGATGGATGGATGGATGGATGGATGGATGGATGGATGGATGGATGGATGGATGGATGGATGGATGGATGGATGGATGGATGGATGGATGGATGGATGGATGGATGGATGGATGGATGGATGGATGGATGGATGGATGGATGGATGGATGGATGGATGGATGGATGGATGGATGGATGGATGGATGGATGGATGGATGGATGGATGGATGGATGGATGGATGGATGGATGGATGGATGGATGGATGGATGGATGGATGGATGGATGGATGGATGGATGGATGGATGGATGGATGGATGGATGGATGGATGGATGGATGGATGGATGGATGGATGGATGGATGGATGGATGGATGGATGGATGGATGGATGGATGGATGGATGGATGGATGGATGGATGGATGGATGGATGGATGGATGGATGGATGGATGGATGGATGGATGGATGGATGGATGGATGGATGGATGGATGGATGGATGGATGGATGGATGGATGGATGGATGGATGGATGGATGGATGGATGGATGGATGGATGGATGGATGGATGGATGGATGGATGGATGGATGGATGGATGGATGGATGGATGGATGGATGGATGGATGGATGGATGGATGGATGGATGGATGGATGGATGGATGGATGGATGGATGGATGGATGGATGGATGGATGGATGGATGGATGGATGGATGGATGGATGGATGGATGGATGGATGGATGGATGGATGGATGGATGGATGGATGGATGGATGGATGGATGGATGGATGGATGGATGGATGGATGGATGGATGGATGGATGGATGGATGGATGGATGGATGGATGGATGGATGGATGGATGGATGGATGGATGGATGGATGGATGGATGGATGGATGGATGGATGGATGGATGGATGGATGGATGGATGGATGGATGGATGGATGGATGGATGGATGGATGGATGGATGGATGGATGGATGGATGGATGGATGGATGGATGGATGGATGGATGGATGGATGGATGGATGGATGGATGGATGGATGGATGGATGGATGGATGGATGGATGGATGGATGGATGGATGGATGGATGGATGGATGGATGGATGGATGGATGGATGGATGGATGGATGGATGGATGGATGGATGGATGGATGGATGGATGGATGGATGGATGGATGGATGGATGGATGGATGGATGGATGGATGGATGGATGGATGGATGGATGGATGGATGGATGGATGGATGGATGGATGGATGGATGGATGGATGGATGGATGGATGGATGGATGGATGGATGGATGGATGGATGGATGGATGGATGGATGGATGGATGGATGGATGGATGGATGGATGGATGGATGGATGGATGGATGGATGGATGGATGGATGGATGGATGGATGGATGGATGGATGGATGGATGGATGGATGGATGGATGGATGGATGGATGGATGGATGGATGGATGGATGGATGGATGGATGGATGGATGGATGGATGGATGGATGGATGGATGGATGGATGGATGGATGGATGGATGGATGGATGGATGGATGGATGGATGGATGGATGGATGGATGGATGGATGGATGGATGGATGGATGGATGGATGGATGGATGGATGGATGGATGGATGGATGGATGGATGGATGGATGGATGGATGGATGGATGGATGGATGGATGGATGGATGGATGGATGGATGGATGGATGGATGGATGGATGGATGGATGGATGGATGGATGGATGGATGGATGGATGGATGGATGGATGGATGGATGGATGGATGGATGGATGGATGGATGGATGGATGGATGGATGGATGGATGGATGGATGGATGGATGGATGGATGGATGGATGGATGGATGGATGGATGGATGGATGGATGGATGGATGGATGGATGGATGGATGGATGGATGGATGGATGGATGGATGGATGGATGGATGGATGGATGGATGGATGGATGGATGGATGGATGGATGGATGGATGGATGGATGGATGGATGGATGGATGGATGGATGGATGGATGGATGGATGGATGGATGGATGGATGGATGGATGGATGGATGGATGGATGGATGGATGGATGGATGGATGGATGGATGGATGGATGGATGGATGGATGGATGGATGGATGGATGGATGGATGGATGGATGGATGGATGGATGGATGGATGGATGGATGGATGGATGGATGGATGGATGGATGGATGGATGGATGGATGGATGGATGGATGGATGGATGGATGGATGGATGGATGGATGGATGGATGGATGGATGGATGGATGGATGGATGGATGGATGGATGGATGGATGGATGGATGGATGGATGGATGGATGGATGGATGGATGGATGGATGGATGGATGGATGGATGGATGGATGGATGGATGGATGGATGGATGGATGGATGGATGGATGGATGGATGGATGGATGGATGGATGGATGGATGGATGGATGGATGGATGGATGGATGGATGGATGGATGGATGGATGGATGGATGGATGGATGGATGGATGGATGGATGGATGGATGGATGGATGGATGGATGGATGGATGGATGGATGGATGGATGGATGGATGGATGGATGGATGGATGGATGGATGGATGGATGGATGGATGGATGGATGGATGGATGGATGGATGGATGGATGGATGGATGGATGGATGGATGGATGGATGGATGGATGGATGGATGGATGGATGGATGGATGGATGGATGGATGGATGGATGGATGGATGGATGGATGGATGGATGGATGGATGGATGGATGGATGGATGGATGGATGGATGGATGGATGGATGGATGGATGGATGGATGGATGGATGGATGGATGGATGGATGGATGGATGGATGGATGGATGGATGGATGGATGGATGGATGGATGGATGGATGGATGGATGGATGGATGGATGGATGGATGGATGGATGGATGGATGGATGGATGGATGGATGGATGGATGGATGGATGGATGGATGGATGGATGGATGGATGGATGGATGGATGGATGGATGGATGGATGGATGGATGGATGGATGGATGGATGGATGGATGGATGGATGGATGGATGGATGGATGGATGGATGGATGGATGGATGGATGGATGGATGGATGGATGGATGGATGGATGGATGGATGGATGGATGGATGGATGGATGGATGGATGGATGGATGGATGGATGGATGGATGGATGGATGGATGGATGGATGGATGGATGGATGGATGGATGGATGGATGGATGGATGGATGGATGGATGGATGGATGGATGGATGGATGGATGGATGGATGGATGGATGGATGGATGGATGGATGGATGGATGGATGGATGGATGGATGGATGGATGGATGGATGGATGGATGGATGGATGGATGGATGGATGGATGGATGGATGGATGGATGGATGGATGGATGGATGGATGGATGGATGGATGGATGGATGGATGGATGGATGGATGGATGGATGGATGGATGGATGGATGGATGGATGGATGGATGGATGGATGGATGGATGGATGGATGGATGGATGGATGGATGGATGGATGGATGGATGGATGGATGGATGGATGGATGGATGGATGGATGGATGGATGGATGGATGGATGGATGGATGGATGGATGGATGGATGGATGGATGGATGGATGGATGGATGGATGGATGGATGGATGGATGGATGGATGGATGGATGGATGGATGGATGGATGGATGGATGGATGGATGGATGGATGGATGGATGGATGGATGGATGGATGGATGGATGGATGGATGGATGGATGGATGGATGGATGGATGGATGGATGGATGGATGGATGGATGGATGGATGGATGGATGGATGGATGGATGGATGGATGGATGGATGGATGGATGGATGGATGGATGGATGGATGGATGGATGGATGGATGGATGGATGGATGGATGGATGGATGGATGGATGGATGGATGGATGGATGGATGGATGGATGGATGGATGGATGGATGGATGGATGGATGGATGGATGGATGGATGGATGGATGGATGGATGGATGGATGGATGGATGGATGGATGGATGGATGGATGGATGGATGGATGGATGGATGGATGGATGGATGGATGGATGGATGGATGGATGGATGGATGGATGGATGGATGGATGGATGGATGGATGGATGGATGGATGGATGGATGGATGGATGGATGGATGGATGGATGGATGGATGGATGGATGGATGGATGGATGGATGGATGGATGGATGGATGGATGGATGGATGGATGGATGGATGGATGGATGGATGGATGGATGGATGGATGGATGGATGGATGGATGGATGGATGGATGGATGGATGGATGGATGGATGGATGGATGGATGGATGGATGGATGGATGGATGGATGGATGGATGGATGGATGGATGGATGGATGGATGGATGGATGGATGGATGGATGGATGGATGGATGGATGGATGGATGGATGGATGGATGGATGGATGGATGGATGGATGGATGGATGGATGGATGGATGGATGGATGGATGGATGGATGGATGGATGGATGGATGGATGGATGGATGGATGGATGGATGGATGGATGGATGGATGGATGGATGGATGGATGGATGGATGGATGGATGGATGGATGGATGGATGGATGGATGGATGGATGGATGGATGGATGGATGGATGGATGGATGGATGGATGGATGGATGGATGGATGGATGGATGGATGGATGGTTAGGTTAGGTTAGGTTAGGTTTTTTTTTTTTTTTTTTTTTTTTAGCCGTCCTCCTCCACCAATGTACCCCTAACATAATCAGGGACTTTGTCTAGATTATATATTTTTGAAACTATGTTATTTTTATTTAGTGCTACCATTGTAGCTCTTGTTTTATTTTACATTATTAAAAAGTATCAATTACATTTTTATATTTAATATTGTCAATTATTTGTTTATAGTTATTCCTAGACTTATTTATATAGATTATTATTGTATTAATTTAAAATATATTTATAAAATTATTAAAATTGGTTAAAAAAAAAATTTTCAATTGTCATATTATATAAAAAATAAAATTATCTATTAGATTTTATTGTTGGATTCGACCAAATTATAATTATTTAGCTAATATGTATTTTAACCTAGGTGACAAAAACAGTTTTCTATCCAACTTTCCCACGTGCGTGCAAAAACTCCTAATTCTTAGAATTAGGAGCTGCACGCACCTTCCCTTACAAACATTCAATAATGAGGATTGGTAACGCTCATGGTCATCAATCCCCATTCCGTTTCTGACCTTTCTTTGCTACCGGTATGTCGACTGCGGCCAGGTGCTTCCTGGACTCCAACCCGACCTTCATCTCGCAGGATGCGCGTTCGGTCCGCCTCAAACGTGTTTTAGTTTCCAGGACGCAACTGGTCGTGTCTTGTTCAGGACATTCCGGTAGCGAATATGGTGTCTTGTCAACCAAGATGTAACATGTTGGACTCTCCCCGCATCTGAAATAATTCAGGTGCGGGAAGAGACCCGCATGTTCGGTCCTCACCAACATTGCAATGGACTCCCCCACGAGACCACCAGTGCTTGCAGGTGTCACCCTGTCGACTGTGATTTCTACGGTGCCCAGTACCTTAGCAGTACGCCACGCTAGACCTAGCTATGGCGTCCCATCGCTTACGTACCGGGCACTCCCAGTCGAACGCGTTGTGGCCGACCTCGGCGTACTTTGCCAACTTGCAGTTGCGGCAAGTCGCAGTCTCAGCCGCCGCATGTGCCGGGCAGTCCGCCCGGAGGTGTGGGCCGGCGCAGTAGCTGCACAGGTCAGCTGACTCTGTACACTGCCTGCGCCCGTGCCCATACCCCAGGCACCGCGTGCACTGGACGAGCGGCGACTGGTCCTGCACAACCGCATACTGCAAGTCAATGTGGACCTTTCCAGCCTCGGTCAGCCTCAGCCACAGTTTAGGCGACACCTGCAGAACGACGTGGTTCTCGTGGGGGTTCCGCGCCCTCCTTCGGTACTTCACCGAAGCCCTAAAGTCGTCGTCTGTCAGGTCCCTCAGGAGGCTCTTGTTTTGGGACCTGAGAGACGACACAATTTCATCATCCTTGTTGAAGGTAAGGAGATTCCGGATCATAACCAGCGGGTCCTTGTTCTTGGCCTCCTCCACTTTGAGACCCTGGTTCTTGGTTTTGATCCTCTCGCTTACCTTCAACAGCTCGTCTTTGCTGGCGCAGCTTAGTACCACCCTCTGGTTCTTGACCTTTTGGACCCTAGTGACCTGAAGCCCGGTGGTCTTAGCTTCAAGAGCTTCGCGGACCTTTCCGAGTACTTCGTCACTAGTGTCCATTAAGTCGGCCGAGGACACAATCACGGAGTGCTTTGGGTGAAGCTTTGTCGGTGTAGCTGCTTTAGTTGGTCTGGCCAAGACCTCCGCGTACGAGGGGATGGTCTCCTGTAATGAGGTGACCTTCCTCCCCGTCTCTGCAGTGGTCTGGCGCAGCTCCCGCACTTCACCCAAAAGTTGTTCGGCACTCACACGTTGTGCCTCGCTCTGGCCCAAGAGGGTGGTATCAAGGGTCTCACCGAGAAGCCGCATCTTCTCGGTGTTCTCCCTGAGCAGCTTCATGTGTTCCGCCAAAATCCCCTCCAAAGGATCCGGAGTGGACTCTGGCGAAACACGTGACTCCGCTCGACCCTTCGCTGCGGCTGGGCTGGGCCTCGTGTTTGCAGTTTTCCCCTTCGCTGAATCCGTCTCCTTAACCAACTGGAACAGACGATCAATAGCCTGGGTAACGGCGTTCTTGATGTCAGTTTTAAGGTTCCGAGAGAAGGACAGATTCAGCTTGGCCTTACAAACACAGGCCTTTGCCTCCGCCACCCGGTCCGAGTGCTTTGAGCCCGAGGTCTTCGGTGGGCTCCCCGCCGCCTCTACCGACAGCCTACGCACGGCCGCTGGCTTTGGCAGCGGGGACCCCTCCGTCGGGCTCCTTTGAGGGGGAGTCTGGACGCATTGGGGATCCGGTGTCCCGGACTCCCACTCCCCAATACTCCTCCGGACGTTTAGGCGTGGAGGCCCAGCATTTTTGGTAATTGTTGCGGTGCCTGCCGCAACAACCCGTGTCTCCTGTACATTTTCAGCCTTTGCTGGAGTCCTGAACATGATATTTGCTTGGAGGTCCTCGGTTGTCAGTATAAAATAATAAAAAATGTAAAAAGTTTGTAAAAGTTGTAAAAAGTGTATAAAATAAAATATAAAATAAAATTGTCAATATAATACCTCAGACACTCCAAGCAAACAAGATAAAATATAAATAATTTTTTCCTAAAATCAAAAACAGTTCTCAATTCCTGCCTTCCTCTCCTGGTAAATGAAACAATGGGAGGGTGGGCGGGCGAAAATTTTGCGTTTTTCCCCAATATCTCGTCACTGGAGGGTCGTAGCCACTCCAAAGAAACGAGGGTCGGTAGTGCGCAAAATCCCCGATGTCCCAGCACTACAAGCGTTCAAAAGTATTGGCCGGAAAATTAGAAAATGATGAAAAACTGAAAATTTTTAATGTTTTGTACTAATAATATTTTTTCTGTTCACAGGTATGCGGTCTACGCGTGAGGACGGGTCCAGTACGAGGAGACACACACCCCTGCTAACAATAAATTTGGAAAAATGAAAAGAAAATTGAAAAAATTTCGAAGTCGAACCAAAAGTACAGTTTTTCAGGAATTTTGAAAAATGTGTACTACCAATAATGTTTCTGCTTCCAGATTCGAGGAATGTATGCGGAGACGAATCCAGAGAGGTGTCACACACCCCAGCAAGTCAAAAATTTGAATATTGAAAATTCTCAAAGTATGGAAGAATTTCGTTTGGTATATCAACTTGGTCTACAAGTACATGAAAATTTTGCGTTTTTCCCCAATATCTCGTCACTGGAGGGTCGTAGCCACTCCAAAGAAACGAGGGTCGGTAGTGCGCAAAATCCCCGATGTCCCAGCACTACAAGCGTTCAAAAGTATTGGCCGGAAAATTAGAAAATGATGAAAAACTGAAAATTTTTAATGTTTTGTACTAATAATATTTTTTCTGTTCACAGGTATGCGGTCTACGCGTGAGGACGGGTCCAGTACGAGGAGACACACACCCCTGCTAACAATAAATTTGGAAAAATGAAAAGAAAATTGAAAAAATTTCGAAGTCGAACCAAAAGTACAGTTTTTCAGGAATTTTGAAAAATGTGTACTACCAATAATGTTTCTGCTTCCAGATTCGAGGAATGTATGCGGAGACGAATCCAGAGAGGTGTCACACACCCCAGCAAGTCAAAAATTTGAATATTGAAAATTCTCAAAGTATGGAAGAATTTCGTTTGGTATATCAACTTGGTCTACAAGTACATGAAAATTTTGCGTTTTTCCCCAATATCTCGTCACTGGAGGGTCGTAGCCACTCCAAAGAAACGAGGGTCGGTAGTGCGCAAAATCCCCGATGTCCCAGCACTACAAGCGTTCAAAAGTATTGGCCGGAAAATTAGAAAATGATGAAAAACTGAAAATTTTTAATGTTTTGTACTAATAATATTTTTTCTGTTCACAGGTATGCGGTCTACGCGTGAGGACGGGTCCAGTACGAGGAGACACACACCCCTGCTAACAATAAATTTGGAAAAATGAAAAGAAAATTGAAAAAATTTCGAAGTCGAACCAAAAGTACAGTTTTTCAGGAATTTTGAAAAATGTGTACTACCAATAATGTTTCTGCTTCCAGATTCGAGGAATGTATGCGGAGACGAATCCAGAGAGGTGTCACACACCCCAGCAAGTCAAAAATTTGAATATTGAAAATTCTCAAAGTATGGAAGAATTTCGTTTGGTATATCAACTTGGTCTACAAGTACATGAAAATTTTGCGTTTTTCCCCAATATCTCGTCACTGGAGGGTCGTAGCCACTCCAAAGAAACGAGGGTCGGTAGTGCGCAAAATCCCCGATGTCCCAGCACTACAAGCGTTCAAAAGTATTGGCCGGAAAATTAGAAAATGATGAAAAACTGAAAATTTTTAATGTTTTGTACTAATAATATTTTTTCTGTTCACAGGTATGCGGTCTACGCGTGAGGACGGGTCCAGTACGAGGAGACACACACCCCTGCTAACAATAAATTTGGAAAAATGAAAAGAAAATTGAAAAAATTTCGAAGTCGAACCAAAAGTACAGTTTTTCAGGAATTTTGAAAAATGTGTACTACCAATAATGTTTCTGCTTCCAGATTCGAGGAATGTATGCGGAGACGAATCCAGAGAGGTGTCACACACCCCAGCAAGTCAAAAATTTGAATATTGAAAATTCTCAAAGTATGGAAGAATTTCGTTTGGTATATCAACTTGGTCTACAAGTACATGAAAATTTTGCGTTTTTCCCCAATATCTCGTCACTGGAGGGTCGTAGCCACTCCAAAGAAACGAGGGTCGGTAGTGCGCAAAATCCCCGATGTCCCAGCACTACAAGCGTTCAAAAGTATTGGCCGGAAAATTAGAAAATGATGAAAAACTGAAAATTTTTAATGTTTTGTACTAATAATATTTTTTCTGTTCACAGGTATGCGGTCTACGCGTGAGGACGGGTCCAGTACGAGGAGACACACACCCCTGCTAACAATAAATTTGGAAAAATGAAAAGAAAATTGAAAAAATTTCGAAGTCGAACCAAAAGTACAGTTTTTCAGGAATTTTGAAAAATGTGTACTACCAATAATGTTTCTGCTTCCAGATTCGAGGAATGTATGCGGAGACGAATCCAGAGAGGTGTCACACACCCCAGCAAGTCAAAAATTTGAATATTGAAAATTCTCAAAGTATGGAAGAATTTCGTTTGGTATATCAACTTGGTCTACAAGTACATGAAAATTTTGCGTTTTTCCCCAATATCTCGTCACTGGAGGGTCGTAGCCACTCCAAAGAAACGAGGGTCGGTAGTGCGCAAAATCCCCGATGTCCCAGCACTACAAGCGTTCAAAAGTATTGGCCGGAAAATTAGAAAATGATGAAAAACTGAAAATTTTTAATGTTTTGTACTAATAATATTTTTTCTGTTCACAGGTATGCGGTCGGGTTAGGTTAGGTTAGGTTAGGTTAGGTTAGGTTAGGTTAGGTTAGGTTAGGTTAGGTTAGGTTAGGTTAGGTTAGGTTAGGTTAGGTTAGGTTAGGTTAGGTTAGGTTAGGTTAGGTTAGGTTAGGTTAGGTTAGGTTAGGTTAGGTTAGGTTAGGTTAGGTTAGGTTAGGTTAGGTTAGGTTAGGTTAGGTTAGGTTAGGTTAGGTTAGGTTAGGTTAGGTTAGGTTAGGTTAGGTTAGGTTAGGTTAGGTTAGGTTAGGTTAGGTTAGGTTAGGTTAGGTTAGGTTAGGTTAGGTTAGGTTAGGTTAGGTTAGGTTAGGTTAGGTTAGGTTAGGTTAGGTTAGGTTAGGTTAGGTTAGGTTAGGTTAGGTTAGGTTAGGTTAGGTTAGGTTAGGTTAGGTTAGGTTAGGTTAGGTTAGGTTAGGTTTTTTTTTTTTTTTTTTTTTTTTTGCCGTCCTCCTCCACCAATGTACCCCTAACATAATCAGGGACTTTGTCTAGATTGTTTTTCTTTCGTCTTTATATATTTTTATTTGTGCTACCACTGTAGCTTGTATCTTTTTATTGATTATAGTGTTATAGTGTCGATTATTTGTTCATACTAGACTTATTTTTATTAAATGTTATTTTATAATTTGTTTTAAAATATCAATTTCTTAAAAAAAAAAAAATTCTACAAAATTATACTAATTAAATCATTATTGTTGTAAAAATTGTACTAGTTAAAAATTATTATTATTATTGTAAAAAAAAAAAAATTGTATTATTTAAAATTATTATCATTATTATAAAATTGTATACTTTAAAATTATTAATATAAAATTTTTTGTTATTTAAAATGTTTTATAATGTACTAATTAACGTCAAATTTAAAATTCTTGGAGTTGAGTTATTTCCTTTGCCCATGGTGATAAGAGAGTTTTTTCGTACATCTTGCCCACGTGCATCCAGAACTTCTAATTCTTAGAATTAGGAGCTGGACGCACCTTTCCTTCAAATACATTCAATGAATGAAGCTTGATAACCCTCAAGGTCATCAAGCCCCATTCCGTTTCTAACGTTTCAGTGCTACCGTTGTGTCGACCCCGGTCAGTTGCGTCCTGGACGCTAGCCCGAACTTCATCGCGCAGGATGCGGATTCGGTTCGCCTCAAACGTTTCATAGCTTCCAGGACGCAACTGGTCGCGTCTTGTTCAGGACACTTCGGTAGCAAGTATGTCGTCCCATCAACCCAGGTGTAACATGTTGGACTCTCCCCACATCCGAAATTATTCAGGTGTGGGAAGAGTCCCGCATGTTCAAACTTCAACACCGCAGTGGGAACCCCCACGGAACCACAAGTGTTCGCCAGCGTCACCCTCTCGACTGTGATTACTAGGGTGCCCAGTACCTTAGCAGTACGCCACGCTAGACCTAGCTATGGCGTCCCATCGCTTACGTACCGGGCACTCCCAGTCGAAGGCGTTGTGGCCGACCTCGGCGTACTTCACCAACTTGCAGTTGCGGCAAGTCGCAGTCTCAGCCGCCGCATGTGCCGGGCAGTCCGCCCGGAGGTGTGGGCCGGCGCAGTAGCTGCACAGGTCGGCTGACTCTGTACACTGCCTGCGCCCGTGCCCATACCCCAGGCACCGCGTGCACTGGACGAGCGGCGACTGATCCTGCACAACCGCATACTGCAAGTCAATGTGGACCTTTCCAGCCTCGGTCAGCCTCAGCCACAGTTTAGGCGACACCTGCAGAACGACGTGGTTCTCGTGGGGGTTCCGCGCCCTCCTTCGGTACTTCACCGAAGCCCTAAAGTCGTCGTCTGTCAGGTCCCTCAGGAGGCTCTTGTTTTGGGACCTGAGAGACGACACAATTTCATCATCCTTGTTGAAGGTAAGGAGATTCCGGATCATAACCAGCGGGTCCTTGTTCTTGGCCTCCTCCACTTTGAGACCCTGGTTCTTGGTTTTGATCCTCTCGCTTACCTTCAACAACTCGTCTTTGCTGGCGCAGCTTAATACCACCCTCTGGTTCTTGACCTTCTGGACCCTAGTGACCTGAAGCCCGGTGGTCTTAGCTTCAAGAGCTTCGCGGACCTTTCCGAGTACTTCGTCACTAGTGTCCATTACGTCGGCCGAGGACACAATCACGGAGTGCTTTGGGCGAAGCTTTGTCGGTGTAGCTGCTTTGGTTGGTCTGGCCAAGACCTCCGCGTACGAGGGGATGGTCTCCTGTAATGAGGCGACCTTCCTCCCCGTCTCTGCAGTGGTCTGGCGCAGCTCCCGCACTTCACCCAAAAGTTGTTCGGCACTCACACGTTGTGCCTCGCTCTGGCCCAAGAGGGTGGTATCAAGGGTCTCACCGAGAAGCCGCATCTTCTCGGTGTTCTCCCTGAGCAGCTTCATGTGTTCCGCCAAAATCCCCTCCAAAGGATCCGGAGTGGACTTTGGCGAAACACGTGACTCCGCTCGACCCTTCGCTGCGGCTGGACTGGGCCTCGTGTTTGCAGTTTTCCCCTTCGCTGAATCCGTCTCCTTAACCAACTGGAACAGACGATCAATAGCCTGGGTAACGGCGTTCTTGATGTCGGTTTTAAGGTTCCGAGAGAAGGACAGATTCAGCTTGGCCTTACAAACACATGCCTTTGCCTCCGCCACCCGGTCCGAGTACTTGAGGCCCGAGGTCTTCGGTGGGCTCCCCGCCGCCTCTACCGACAGCTTACGCACGGCCGCAGGCTTTGGCAGCGGGGACCCCGCCGTCGGGCTCCCTTGAGGGGGAGTCTGGACGCATTGGGGATCCGGTGTCCCGGACTCCCACTCCCCAATACTCCTTCGGACATTTAAGCGTGGAGGCCCAGCATTTTTAGTAATTGTTGCGGTGCCTGCCGCAACAACCCGTGTCTCCTGCACACTTTCAGCTTTTGCTGGAGTCCTAAACATGTTATTTGCTTGGAGGTCCTCGGTTGTCACAAAAAATAGTATAAAAATAAAAAGATAAAAAGTTTGTATAAGTTGTAAAAGTGTATAAAATAAAATTGTCAATATTGTACCTCAGACACTCCAAGCAAACAAGATAAAATATAAATAAATTTTACCTAAATTTAAAAATAGTTGGCAATTTCTGGCTGCCCACCTTAGTAATTGAAACAATGGGAGGGCGGGCGGGCGAAAATTTTGCGTTTTTCCCCAATATCTCGTCACTGGAGGGTCGTAGCCACTCCAAAGAAACGAGGGTCGGTAGTGCGCAAAATCCCCGATGTCCCAGCACTACAAGCGTTCAAAAGTATTGGCCGGAAAATTAGAAAATGATGAAAAACTGAAAATTTTTAATGTTTTGTACTAATAATATTTTTTCTGTTCACAGGTATGCGGTCTACGCGTGAGGACGGGTCCAGTACGAGGAGACACACACCCCTGCTAACAATAAATTTGGAAAAATGAAAAGAAAATTGAAAAAATTTCGAAGTCGAACCAAAAGTACAGTTTTTCAGGAATTTTGAAAAATGTGTACTACCAATAATGTTTCTGCTTCCAGATTCGAGGAATGTATGCGGAGACGAATCCAGAGAGGTGTCACA